>OY728143.1:1237757443-1239200776 GCA_963277665.1 Viscum album
AAAGTTAATTATATATTAGAAAAAAAATAATGAATTAATTTACTTAATCAATTCCACCAAACATAAACCCTATTAACCAATGGCTAGTACAATATAAAATACTAACCTGGTAAAAATCCAAATCATAAGTCTCTATGGGTTCATTTATGAATAGTCAGGTCGCTTAGTCTTATCATGATTTCCACCTCTAATTAATTCAATTTTTTCGATGAAACATTCAATTAATTTCCACTTCCTTTACCATCGCATGTTTATTAACACCAACGTTTATTTAAAAACATCTATAATAACATTTTATGAATTTAACGTAAAGGTTTTATCAATTTAATCTTATAAAGGGAACTCTATATGCTTAATGTGTTTTTAAATTTCCACCCAATGAGTCTTGTACATATGTTTATACTGATATTATTCAATGGTTATTATATAGTTAAGTATTTTTAGGTTCTAATGACTTCAACAGAAGAGATAAAATGACGAGGTTTCGGTCTTAGTAAAGTAAGAAAAATAATTTTTATTTTACTATCACGTATAGTGTCCTCACACAATCTCCTTTTACGCAGGTGAGAGAAATATAAAATAAATAAAACAAATTGACCATATCATCATTTCATGGTACCTAACAGTTTAAAAAATAAATATATTCACCCAGAATGAATCCAATAAGTTGATGATAATATTAAATTTCTACCTCACTCATGTGAATAATGTAGCTTATGAGATATTTTACTTTATTTTCAATGGAATTATTTTCCATTATCTACACATAAAAATCATATTTCTATATCGTTGATATCATCAATATAGTATTTTATTCTGCCTTCCTCTTTAGAAACATAAAGTGTTTATAATTAGAAGAAACATCCAATATTTATGAAAAAAATTATTTATATATTTCAAGGATAAAAAATACCAAAAACTCATTTATATGGTTGGATTAATGATTCTAAGATTCATCACGTTTTCTTAAAACTTATGATATAATATAGATTCATCTATAATTTTTCATATATAGAAATACTGACCAAATTCAGTAAGAATTATAACATAATAAATAAAATTGGTGTCCCCAATTTGGTTCTGATATCATAGGTAGTGTGTCCAATTATTTCCTCCACTAATAAAATATTCTCTTAAATTGATCAAAAAACTTAATCCAAAATATTTTAAATGTAACAAAGGATTTGGTAAATTAATCCTACTAAATACTTTGACGAGTCTTAAATAAAAAAATTTATATCCTATATTGGATCTATCTTATTTTACATAATTCTTTTTTTGGAAAATTAATGGTGCTTTAATATCTTAGTTTGTGAACATCAATTCCATTTTTTGAAATCACCAGCTGAAGAATAATTCTTTTCCTAAAAATAAAATAATTTTTTTAATGTTTAGAAAAATAATATTTTTAGTGAATATTTTCAAAAAATTATCAATATTTTTCATGAAATGATCAAACAAAATTCAAAATATATTGAAATCAATAAGAACAAAATACAAAAAATATAAAATGAAAGCAATGATAGAACCAACCATGTCCTATGGAAAAGTACCTAGGGAATCTGATAATCCAATAAAAATAAATTTATAGGAAAAATTTATATAATTATATGTGCAGATTATTTGTTATTTTTCTTCATGTGTGGTAGTAACTTCGGGAGTATAATGAGAGTGTATCTAAAAATAAATAATTTGTTTTTCTTTGTTGTCTTTGAAACATTTGGTTAATAAATAGTTGAGGGAAAACAATAATTTCTCATGAACTGATTATGTTTCCTATTGTGAATACAAATTATAAAAAAAAGGATTCTCAAATATATTAATACATCTTGTTCATTTTTTAAAAAATTTAGTCAATATTTTTTAGGCACAATGTGATTTTGAATAAACACATGATAATCAGAAACAATGAGGAAGAATCCTACGACTAACTAATTTTCAATTGGTATTTTAAATAAATATATAATTTATATGTAAATTCTAATATATGTTTTCCTATATGGTTACACATTATTATTGATTATAATTATATAAAAATATATTTTTATATGTAAATCATGAAATACCATCTAAAAAATTTGTCAACTATTTAATATTTTATCTCTAAAGGATGATCTATTTTTTCAATATTTTTCAAAAATTAGAAAGAAATTATTACTACATGATTATGAATCTCATTGAAAATAAATTCACAAAACATTGTTTTGTTGGTTTTAAATTTATCACCATGAATTTTTATGAAATATTTTTTTTCATTTAATTTTTTTATTCGATAGCATGGGTCACATGAAACGTGTAGTTTTAATGAACTATAATATACTATTAATATTTTCATTTGAACATGACCTTTATAAAATAGACGTTAAGATTTTATTTATGAATTGGATTAACCACATTTTAAATAAATAATTATTATGGGTTTAGATAAATAAAATATTTTCTGCGTTAATTCTAATCTTTGATTTCTTAAATGGATATAAATCATTCTCGTTAATAATTATATACATGCAATTTTTATAAGTATGACTTGTAATATCAACTAAAAATATCCTAATTGTTTATCATTTTCTCATATAAGGGTGATAAATTTAATCAGAATTTGTGAAAAAGTGGAAAGAAATAATTACTACAACATTTTATTATCTTATTAAAAGAAAATTCTTCAAACTTGTTTGTTGTGGTTTCAAATGTAACACCATAAAATTTTATAAAATTATTACTGTAATATTTTATTATCTCATTCAAATAAAATTATTCAAACAATATTTTGGTGTTTTCAAATGTAACATATTTATATTTATGATTTTTTTTCATTCATATTTAATTTCATTGATAGCTTGTGTTATTAAAAAATATTTTTAATAAAATACAACATAAGAGTAGTATTATGATTTTTACATTACATTTATAACCATGATGTTAATATTTGATGTATAAATTGGATAATACAAATTTTTTGAAATATTATTATTTGAACATGACCTATATACTGATGTTAAAATGTTAGAAAAAATATTTAAAAAAATAACTTCATTTTTTATATCAAGATTTCAGAATTATCTTAGAGTGAATTTTTTATAATTTTTTGAATGGATAACCTTTTAATTGAATAATAAAAATTAATGATTATTACTAAATAAGTAATTTCGTTTGAAACATTTACATGTTAATATTAGTGTTATGATGGTTTTAATGTAACATTAGTTAATTATATTATTATTTATCTAATTTTGGTGATTTTAATTAATTTAATGTTAATCTTCTATATAAATGTTTTTTACACATTTGAATACATTTTCATTGGATAACCACTTTTTTATCACGTTTGTGGTTTTAGTTTTATATTAAATTCTTACACTTATATGAATTGAATTTGGAAAATGGATTAAATATTTTTAATCAATAATATTAATATTATATATTATTTTCTACATAAATATTGTTCATAATGAAATATAAAAATAGTAAAAATTAATTATCATGGTTAGGGTTAAAATTGGTTTACCGGGGGTATAACTAAAAATTCAAGAGTTAAAATGACATAAAACTAGACCAATTTCTATTTTATGTCCCTATTACTTCCTTATATAATATATGGTTCAATAATGAACCATTTTTTATCATTATATCATCGCAAAAATGTGGCTAATATGTTTTCTATTAAAAAATCCCAAGAGTGTCATCTCCCTCACATATAAAGGGCACACACATTTCTCTCCACTTTACACATCCAAAACCATTTGGTTCAGCTAATTCCTATATAAATTACTTCTATATCTCCATATCCTTATCTTAGTGTCATTATATTTTTAAATAAACCCCCCAATAAATGATTTTTTTATACCTTAATTGGTTCTTTGAAGAAGTGGTATCGTTCTTAATCGACCATTTTTATTTTATTTCATATTAGACCTCAATAAACATTACTGAAATATTATGATATAATAAAATAAGTATTTTAAATGTATTTCATTTTTTTACATTAATATAATAATCTTTATCCATCAATTGAGAAACTAAACCACCGATCTTGTGTGTTCCAGACTTCCTCCTCACGAGGTGAGGTAGTTCATTATTCGTCAACACATTTCAATGTTAGATAAAAAGATATTGTTAAATTAAAATTTTGATATTTATTACCTAAAAATATTTAATGAATAATAATATCATAAATAAATTCTTATATTCAAATCCATTGTCTGAAAATGACTTTGCTTGTGTGTAAAGCTGGCATCTGCCTCGCGAAACGATGTGAGGTGTTTTCATTTCCATTTTACATAAATAGTAATAAGGATGTATTTATATATTATTAATGATATAAATAATATAATAAGTATTTGTTAAGGTTAACTTTTTGTTTAACTTTTTTTCATTTCATACTTATTAAAAATGGAAACAACATTTATGCATACATACAACATATCCTCTACATGAACGATGCCATTAAGTTTTTTCCATTTTTAACCATTTAAGGTGACACTAATTATGTATATAATAAATATATATGTATGATATATATATTATGTTTTAAATTGGGGATTATAAGAAACCATGAAAACTTATAATGGTGATAACCACTGACCTTAAACGCCCTTGAAATTCAAAGCCATTATCATAAGGATAATGATGTTAATAAATAATTGATAAAAAATAGGTGATAAAAGGTTATGCGTAAATAATATATGGTATTTTAAATATTATTATGGTTCATGAATGTATTTAATAAATCTATACTTATTATACATGCTGATTTTATAAGGCCCCAACCTTAAACATTTCATAATATTGATTTAAGTCAAGAATTCATATTGATGATGATTTCAGGTTTAGATTATTAGAGAATCCGGCCATAACCATTACATACAAGTGGATATTACTAAAATAGTATCAATTTTGTCTATAATATAAAACATTAAAAAGTAAAAAAGATTTCTTTTTCTTGATAAAAATATTAATTACTACTACCTTTATCTTATATATACATACACCATATGAAAACATTTTAGAAACATGGGATGAGCACAAAAAGCATATAAAGGGATATAAAATAAGAAAATAAAATGTTAGCACATTAATATTTATAAACCCATGAAATCATAAAAATCATTAAAAACAACATTGAAATCATAAATCAAAATGGTAACCTGTGTAGTCCATATCATACATACATTTTAGCTTTCACAACTACATATGGAGTAACCTTCATGGTTACGTTTGTAATGCCCAATAGAGTATATTCCCAAAATCTCTTAGGAGATACCTTATCAATTAACTCTCTGTCATTGAACAGTTCATTGGAGATCTTTCATGGTCCACCCACCCACAGTTTATTATGGAACCACCATTAAACATTAGTAATGACCAAGAACCATGACATCCTAACAATGAATAAAACATGTATAAAGGAAAAAACATTTCCCTATTGAAATAATAAGATATTAATTAAATTTATTGATATACTAATTCCATTCAAAAATCATATTCAATACCAAAATATCTAAAAAAGGGAATATGGTATTTACTTTTCTTTTAAAAACATTATGTCTTCTAGAGGAATCCAAATACCAAAAAATGGCAACGGTGGATGAACGGTCATTGTCGCAGCATATGTTAAAAACATTCTTTTTCTCATTCAGTAAAATTATTCATCTAAAAAGGATTCATTTGAAAAAACATTGAATGAAATTAGATGTCAAACTGTTTGAATATACATTTCATAATAGATGGTGGTGTATAATATCAATATATGCCTCTATGATAGGATATTGAGACGAAGACCCTTACCTTGAGTCTGAGTCGATACCAAAAATAGTTATATTCATGAATAAAAAACTTAGTTTAATTTATAATCTCTTGAGAAAATTTTTAAAATTTATTATTCCTTTTATATCACTTATTACCATGTTATAAAAATTATGTAATTGTTCAAGTTCATGTTGGAAAGTTTGTCGATATTCGATGGTTATATCAAAAATGAACTTAGTTTGATGTCAAATGCCTATGTGGTCTAATGTCCATCATATCCAGAATAGTATTCATGACATAATCATAACTTTTATACATTAATAATAGATTTTAAATCTACCCTTTATTTATGGTTATGAATGATGAACAATTTTATATTCATTGAGACAGTTTAACGTACATACGCATTAGTAACATTTTAATTTTAAATTAATAATTATGGATATAAGTTAATTATTATTTTATCTATATAGAATGATAATAATATTATTAAAATAATAATAATACTTTAAATATAATTATATATACCATAAAATTTATTTGGTGAATAAAAATGATTCACATCCCTTCGTGGAAGTGATAGTTCACACATATGCACGAACGACATTATTTTTTTCATGTTCATAGAAGTTAATAAAATAATTAAAATATTATTATTTTAAAATTATAAATATTTCATTAATAACACATATGATTATTAATTTCATCATTATAACCAATATTTATAAACGGTAATGTAAAACAAACAAAATCAATTCGTGGAGGTGATAATTCAGACGTACGCACGAACGACTAATTCCTTTCCAATTTGATGGAAGTAGATATGGATTTATGGGATTATATTAACATAATAAGAACTCAGTATATTTAACATACTTGATTTATTATATCAACTTTTAAGAATATGGTTTAATGGATGTGGAAGAAAAAATTAAATATAAACTCTTAAAAATGATACATTTCATTGAATGATCACCATTGAAGAACACCTTGACACCTCAATAAATGGTGTTCCGCCTAAAATAAGGCCATAATAAGGTGGGTAGGGATTCTAAGAATCATTTTTAGTATATCTTGGATGGAAACAATTCTTTTTATGTTTGATTATTAGAGAAGAGAGGGTGACTTTTTTTAGGATAGGGGTGGAGAACGTTTTGAAACTCTTAAAATATTAGATTTTTAGAAATTAATTTTTAAAACCAAAAGACACCAAAATCCGATATTTCAATGATATGGTGATCATAATTCTAAATCCTCTCATCCAATAATTTTTATACTTGTATTGATTTTATTTTAAACTTTTTCATTTCAGTTTACACTTAATTATTATCTTTTAATTTGAATAGTAGTAAAAACAATTTAATTATTAAGAGAATATTCGTTTAAATATATGGGGTAAATTTCCTATTAGTGGACATGTAATTATATTTCAGAAAATATAATAGTCATATTGTGATTTAAATATTTTCTAGGATTATGAAATATTTAATCAATTTTAAGCATTAAAAAATATACATTATATATATTTTAACACTATTCAATTTAATAAATTTCAAAATAATCTAAACAGAGAGATAACATCAATAAAAAGCACATAATAGTTTTATAAAATTTCATATTCACCTAGAAAAATTTAGGATTACATAAATTATGTCAGATAATCTTTATTTTAACATTTATACTATCTTTTATTTGATTCCATTAATAATAAAGCAATCACTACATAAGAATCGTGACCTAATTTAATTTTAATATATAATTTCCAAATATTATAAATAAAATACCATGATGTAGTAAATATTATTATATTTCTAATGTATATTTATATTCTAATACATAATTTATATAAACTCATGTTAAATTTTGTTTTAGTAATAAGCTACATGTTTATTACCTATTTTCTATTACTTTAAATTAAAAGTGATTAGTGTCATAATAACACACAAGTTGCTTATAAATGCCAAATTTTCATCCCAAGGGTTTTTAGGGCCTTCCATTGCTCATCCAATAAAATTAGAATATGTGTTAGGGTAGTTTTATATAATTATAAAATTATTGATTCCATTATTTACCTAATTTTCCCTTTAAATATGGTAAATAATAATAATTACGACAGTTACCATTCATAATGACCAAAAATAAAAGGGACCTATTTAAATCATTTGGACCCAAATATTAAAAATATGGAATCCATTTTTTAAAATTTAACACACATAATATGTATTGACTAATATAAAATTAATCCACATATTCAAAATGAGAAAACATGTTTTTAATAATAGAACCCATTAAAAGATTGAAAAGATTTTATATTTAATTTCAATGTGAAATTACATCCAATGAAAATAATTGGATTAAATGATAAAACATTAGTCCTATTATAATTTAAATACAACTAAAAATATAACCTAAATCTATAAATAAATTAGAAAAAAGGTAGTTTTGAATGAAAATGCAGTATTATTCATTATTCATAAAGATGAATATTATCATAAAAATACCAAAATTCAACCAAAGTAAAATTTGATACCCCACTTATAAATAAGAAGTTAATTTTCAAAAATATAACATATAAAAGTTAAAAAGATCTAGATTAATAATGGGTTTTTCATCAAAAGGCGGAATGCCTACCTTTTAAAAATATTAGTGTATTTTATGCTTAAACTGGGTTTATTCCCATTTAAAGAATCTAAAATTAATTAGTTGAAAGTTAAAAAAATAAATACATATATTTAAAAATAATATATTTATTTTTTTCACTTATTCTGACACAACATCTAGGCTATAACTACCATTTAAAATTATAATAAAAATATTGTTTTATTTTTTTTTGGAAAAACTCAAACTTATGCGAAAAATAAGATTTCGAAGAAACCAATTGTTGTGTTTAAAATATGGTATTATACGTAGAATACACATCTAAGTAAACATAATATATAATTCATAAATATTAATATATATAAAAACTCTTTATTTTAAAATTACTTAGGATTTTATATCGTTCCCCTATATTGGAAACTACATCCTCACAATTTTATTCAATTATCAAATAACTGGGGGTATTTCTCACTCATATAATTTTTAGATTCCCATGTTTCATCTTCAATCATATAGTTTTCTCCATAAGGACACGACCTAATGAATCACCTGATTCCAAAAAACATGCTCTTTATGGCCAAGCATCTAGACTTGTAGTTTCTAATAATAAAGATTCTCTTCAAACTGAACTAATTTAGGACTCAAAACATGAGATGGATCTGATAAATATATTCTCAACAATCAAACATGAAAAATATTGTGTCCCTAGGATAAAATCAGAGATAATACCACTCTGTAGGAAACTGATCCAAATTTATCTAGGATTTCATAGGGTTCGATGAACCTTGGACTCAACTTTCCCTTCATACCAAAACACATCACCCTTTTCTCTATAAAAACATTGAAAAATACTTGGTCACCCACCTCTAAAGAAATATAATTATTCTGGTAATCCACAAAACATTTTTTTCTACTATAAGTTATCATCATGTGATTCAAAATTAACTGAACTTTATCTGACATCTCTTCTCCCAATTCGGGTCCCATCAAATTCCTTTCAACTACATCATCCCAAAAATCTAGAGTTCAACACCACTTTCTATAGAATTACACATATGGTTCCATCAGTATACTAGACTGAATATACTTATTATAAAAAACTCAAGAAAATAAATATGTTGATTAAAAATTTCCTTGTAATATATTGACAATTCTCATAGAATATCCCCTGGGTCTAAATTATTCGTTCTAACATCCCATATTATTGAGGATGAAAAGATGTATTGAAATTTAATTCAGTTCATAATGAAATTTTACGGCCTTTCTAAAGGTTATATGTGATCATGGGATCCTGATTAGATACATTGGGCGGATCAACTCCTTGTAAACAGACAATCTCTCTATGAAAAAATGATAAATTTGATCTAGATATAGTGTTTCCCGAATAGAAAGAATATTAGAATACTTAGTAATTCTATCAGCAATAACCCAAATCACATTTTTACCTTAAAAAGTATTTGGAAATCCCACTATGAACTCCATGGATATATTTTCGAATTTCAACGCTGGTACTCGAAGAGTATGAAGAATCACTTTTTCCAACTGCCATTCTGTTTTCACCTGTGGACAAGTCAAACACTTCATAGTAAAGTCAATGATATCTTTTTTTATTGCATACCACCAGTAATAATCTCGATGGTCTCTGTACATCTTAGTAGTTCCATGATGAACTGAAATTGGAGAACTATAAGCTTTACATTAAAATTATCTCTTCAATTGTGAATCACAATGTACACATAAGATCTTCCCAAATCTCTAAAAAAATATTTATAAATGATAAATTCAGGAAACTTAACCTTATTAACCAATTATACCTTTTTTTAATAATCAATGTATTCATTCTACGCTTTCTTAATTATATCTAATAGAGACGATTTCACTGAAACCGGAATCGAAAAAGAGGAATTTGATATTCCAACAACTTATAAGAAAAAAATCATTAAATCATTAAATAAAGGACCATGTTCCAAATGTGTCACTGTCAATGCAGCATTGATTTTCTGACATAAAGCATCAACCACATTTTTTTCTTTTCTAGTATGTTAATGAATCCTAAAATAATAATCCTTGATTAGTTTCATTCATCATCTATGTCTCATGTTCAATTATTTTTAAGTGAATATACACTTCAAAAAACATTATTCAGTATATATTTCACATTTTACTCCATATAGATGATGACTCCAAAATAATAAATCAAAAACAATAGTATATAATTCTAAATCATGTGTAGGGTAATTTAACTCATGAGTTTTCAACTAATGTAAAGCATATAAAATTACCTAATCATTCTGTATGATAACACCACCAAATCTATTCAATGAAGAATCATTTTAGATAACAAATTCGCCATTTTTGGAAGGAAGTACCAAAAGTGGAGCATTCGATAATTGTATTTTCAATTACAAAAAATAATCATCACAATATTTTGTTTAGATGAAATGAAAACCTTTTCGACTTAAATTAGTCCATGGGATAGATAATAATTTACAATTTTCAAAAAAACCTCGATAATAGCCTGATAAACATAGAAAACTATGAATCCTAGTTATATTTTTGTGCCTTTTCATTATTCAACAACTTTTCTTTTAGTAGGATCAAAAATTAATTCATATTTAGAAACAATGTGACCAAAGAATGAAATTATTGGTAACCCAAAATCAATATTGATTAATTTTTCATAATGTTTCTTCTTTTTAATATTTTCAAGACAACCCTTAAATGCATTTCATGTTCCTATTGAATTTTAAATATACCAAAATGTCCTCAATAAAAATTACAAAAAACATATCCAAAAACTCATGGAAAATTCAGTTCATATGATCCATGAATATAGCAGCTGAATTAGTTAACCAAATTGCAAAAAATCATAATGGCTACATTTAGTACTGAACATGGCCTTTATAATGTCTTCTTCCTTTACATTTAACTGATGGTACCCTAAACTCATGTCCACCTTCAAAAAATATTGTGCTCCCTGGAGTTGTTCAAACAAATCATCGATATGAGGAAAAAGATACATGTTATTAATAGTGATGTTATTTAGGTCTTTATAATCAATGAAAAGTATCACTGGGCCATCTTTCTTTTTTTTAAAAAGACTGGATCACCCCATGGGGATGTGGTTGGTCAAATGAAACAATTATCAAACAAATCATGCAATTGTTTGTTTTACTATAAATTTTGAATATGATCCATTCGATAAAGGGGTTCTAAAATTATCATAGCATTATAAACTAAGTCAATAACAAATTCTACTTCTTGATCTCGTATAATACTTGGTAACTCGTCTAGAAAAACATCAAGATACTCATTTACCACTGAGACATCATTAATCCTAACAATTCACTTTTTTCAACCACATGTGAAAGGTAGAATTAATTTCCATTTTTAATAGTTTCACATCTTCCTGATATGTTATTAGAGGCAAGTGTTAATTCTAGTACACAAATAGAAACTATTTCAGAAAAGAAACATTTTTGCTCCATGGTCAAAATTACCATGTTAAAAAGAAATACAATCCATACCAAGAATAAAATAAAACTCTACTAGAGGTAAAAAACAAGGTTATAAGGTAAATTCATTCCACATATAAATATAATAAGATGCTTATAATTTCATTCTGCCTCCAAATTTCCTCCAAGTGTTTTTACCATAGGTTATGGATTCATTTCATAAGGTATAATTTTCAATTTACCATCCAATTTCTCATAAATGATAGAATGTGTGGACCCTAAATCAAACAACACATTGGCATAATATGAATAAACAAACCAAGTACATGATACCACTTCATTTCATGAACCAACATATACTGATGTAATTTTAAATGATTTCACCATAATATTCTACTTATAATCCGGATTCTTTCCTTCATTATAGGTCTTCATTAACACTCATTTTAATGATGACCCGTATAATCACACTTAAAACATTTTATGAACTATAAACTAGATTTTTTCATACAAATATCATTATATTTTTAGTGTAATTATGATCCTTATATCCCATATTACCACATTGGAAGCACTTACCAAAATTCAAATAGCATTCCCCATTGTTATTTTTCACACAATTTTCACAAACTATAAACTAAATTTAATATGATCAGAATTTTTTGAAGAATTATTCCCTTTCACCTTCCACCTTAACATATGATTCTACTATTTTTTAAATAACACCTGACCATTGGAAAAGTCCATTTTCAACTTTTCCATACGTTGAATTTTTTTTCATTATATTTTAACTCACGAGTAACCAATTACCTATGATAATTTGTCTTTAATTTTGAGTAAAACTGATTGATTTTAATATCATATTCCCTGCTAAAATTTGGATGATACCTTTTCAGTCAAGTGAGTTTTTCTTCGTGAGCAGCCAATGAGTCCTCATATTTCCCCAATTCACATAATTTATTTTACATTCTATGTCGAACCACCTTCAGAAAATATTTATTAGGTAATATACCATTGAATTCATCCCAATCCATAGAATAAAGATCCCCATTGTCTTTGATAATATTAACCATAAACCACCTCTGTTAGCTTCACAATCATAATGGAAAACAACAAGACTAAAATTTTCATTGACTGAACATCCCATGGCATCAATAATCATTTCTAGTTCATTAATCCTCCCTTCCAATAGAACTGTGATAGATGGTCCTCTAAATGATGGAAGATGTTGCCTCATGAAATTCTCCACTACTAACATGTACATCTGTGATAGGTCCAGTTGATCTCATGCATAGATACCACCACCATTTATAGCCTAGTCCATGTGCTCCATCACTACAGAAAACTATTAAGATCCGATTCCAACCAAATCAGGTTGCTGAATTGGAAAGTTCTTTTCCTATTGATGTCATCCCAATAGAGCTTCCCTATTTCTTCTATAGAAATTCATTCTGATTAAAAATATCTTAGATTAGATAACAAGTTAATCTCCAAATTCTATATCATTTCAATTTGATCATAAATTAAAAATCATTTATGGATACTCTATTAATAATATCATAACCCCTAAATTTATCTAAACTGACCCTTCATACCAACTATAAAGCCCTCGCATTAAGAATTTCAAAATCATGATTTATGTCAAAAATTTTCATTGAGACTCTTCTCTAGTTTAGAGTTATAGAGAACCAAGTCATAAAAATAATATACAATGTGGATACAATTAAAAAAGTATCCATTTCATACATAACATAAATCAATTAAAATTAAATATTATTTCTTTTTATTGATAAAAATATTCTTGACTACTTCCTTTCTCTTACATGTCCTTATACCCGGTGAAATTTTTTTAAAATCATGGGATGAGAACAAAAATAGCTACTAGGGAAATAAAATAAGGAAAGAAAATGTTATTTCAAGAATATTTATATACTTATGAAATCATAAGATTCATGAAAAAGATAATAGAAATCATAATTCATAAAGTTAAGTTTTGGAATTCATACTAAGCGTACATTTTATCATTGACATATATATAAGGAGTAACCTTCATAGTTACATTTGGAATACCAATCAATGTATATTCACTAAATCCCTATGGAGAAGACATATCATTTAACTCTATTTCATTACCAAATTCATTAGGGAGATATAATTGGCTCACCTACCCTTATTTAATTACAGAACCACCTGTACTCAAAAGCAATCCCCAAAAACCATAACATCCTCATAACACATAAAAATGAATAAAGGGAGAATTACATTTCCACAACATAATCATAAGATATAATTTAAGATATTCGTATAATAAATCCATTATAAATAAAAATTCAACATGAAAATACCTAAAAAGGAAATAATGTATTATGTTTTCTTTTAAAAACATTATTTTGTATAGAGGAATCAAAATACTGAATAATGGTCATAGAGGTTGAAAGATCTTTAACACTGTATATGTTTAAAAATATTACTTTAATAATTTAGTAAAATAATTCCAATGAAAAAGATTCATTTTAAAAACTGTTGAATAAAATTAAAATTCAAATGGGATGAATATACATCATATAATAGAAGGTCGTGTATATTATCAAAATATGCCTCATTTAAAGGAGATTGAGATGAATTCCCTTACCTTGATTCTAACTCTTTCCGTATAATCGATATATTCCGGAATATAAAACACAGGTTAATTTATAATTTATTGAAAACATTTTTCAATTTTATTATTCCTTTTATATTACTTATTAACATGTAATAAAAATTATATAATTATTTAGGTTTATGTTGGACATTTTGTCGATATTCGGTATTTGAGTCCAAAATGAACTTGGCTTGATGTCAGTAGTCCATGTGTTCAAAATTACATCATATCCAAAATATTATTCATGAAATATTCATCACTTTTATGCAATACTAAATACTCTTAAATCAAATCATTAATAATGGTTATGAAAAATGAACAACGTTATATTCATGGAGACGGTAGGTCGTACACACGCATGAGTAACATATTCATTTTTCATTTTTCATTATGGAAATATTGAAATTATTATTTTATCATTCATAAATTATTATAATACTATTATAATCATTATAATCATTTAAATATACTTATATATAGCATACAAGTGATCTGGTTATTAAAAACTATTCACATCGCTTTGTGGAGGTGATAGTTCGCACATACACAAAAACAGAGTTATTATTTTGGTGTGCATAGAAGGTATAAACACAATTGAATTACTATTGTTTTAAAATGGTAAATATTTCATGAATATCACACATGAAAATTAATACCATCAATATTACTAATCTTGGTAGAAGGTAATTGAATACGAAATAAATCGGTTTTTGGAGGTGATAATTTACTTGTATGCACGTACTATTAATTTATTTTCCATTTGATAGAAGTAGAGATGGATTTATGAGATTATATTAACATAATAATATATATTTATATTTATGAAACAATAATTATTGTTTCATCAAGTAAGAATAATATTTAATGGATGTGGGAGAAGAAATAAAATAAAAACTCTTAAAAAAATGCTACATCTTCTTCGGTTGATCACCTTTCAAGAACACTTTTAACCATCTAAGAAGGGTTTTATACCTAAAATATGTCCTCAAAAATATGTGGATGGATTATAATAGAAAATTTGGGAAGATAATTTTTAGTCCAAAAGGCATTGGATGTGTGAGTATTAGAGAAGAGGGGTCCTTTTCATAAAAGAGTGGATGAGCACCCTAGTAAACTCTTAAAATATTAGATTAATATAAAATTAATTTCTGATGAAAATTACTCCAAAATATGATATATCAATGATAAGGTTATTTTAACAATAAATATTGTCATCCAATAATTTTTAAACATGTATTAATTTTATTTTAAAACATCATTTTTTAGTTTACCCATTATTATTCTCTTTTAATTTAAATTGTGGTAACCATATCAGAATTATTTTGAGGCTATAAATTTAATTATATGGTGTAAATTTTCCACAATTTTACATATAATGAACTTTTAGACGTCATAATAGTCACATTTATATTTTAATTGTTTTAATGTTTTTTAAATAATTTAACCAATTATCATTTTTACAAAATATTCACTATGTCAATTTTTTCACTATTCAGTTTATTATATTTCAATAAAATGTAAACATAGAAATAACTTCAAACAAAACAATTTAAAAGTATTATAACATGTTTTATTCACCTATAAAAATTAAGGATGATAGAAATTATGTGATATAATATTTATTTTTATATTTATAATATTATTTATTTTTTTCATTCATTAATAAAGGAATCACTGCATCAACATTGTTTCATAGTTAAATTTAATTATTTAAAATATAAAAATACTATATAAAATACCATGATTTAGGAAATATTCTTATAATTATAATTAATTTTTGTAGTCAAAGTGATCATTTTTACAAACCCGTATTAAAAATAGTTTTAGTGAAAAGATACATGTTTATAATATATTTTCCTTTACATTCAATTAAACGTGATAAGTGCCATAATAACATCCAAGTGGATTCCAAAGGCACAATTTTCAAATCGATGTTTTTCATTTCCGGACATAAATCATAAAATAATATTATGACACATGTTAGTGTATATTTTTATTATTATAATATTATTTTTATGCTAATTTACAAGATTTACCCTTTACCCGTGGTAAATAATAATAACTACAAAATTAATATTCATAATGTATCAATATAAATACAGGATTATTCAAAAAATATAAACCCAATGATTCCCAATATGGAATAAATTTTTCAAAATTTAAAATGTAGAATTTTTAGTAATAAATTTAAAATTAATTCTTTTTGTCAAGACTAGAAAATGTGTTTTTATATGTAAAAAACCATAAAAAGATTGACATGATTTTATATCTAATTTCAATGTCAAAATACTTTTAATGACCATTATTGGATTAAATGGTAAACTATTATTCAAATTACACTTTAAAACCATTATAAGTATAACCTAACTATATAAACAAATTATATGAAAATGTAGTTTTGAATTAAAATGTTGTCTTTTTCCCTGTTCGTAAAAAATTGAATTCCATCATAAAAATATAAAAATTCAACCAAATTAAATTTTTATATCCCTATATTAAAGAATAATATTATTTTTAAAAATAGAACATATAAAAGTTAAAAAAAATATATTTATAAATGGTCTTCCATCAAAAGGTGGTAAAACTACATTTTAAAAATATTGTAGTATTTTATGCTTAAAACTAGATTTATTCTCATTTTAATTATATAAAATTCAATATAAGAAAGTAAATAAAATTTAATAAAAATATTTAAACATAATATAGTACATTTTTTATTGCTTCAAATATATATTCTAGGCGAGAAATACCATTTAAAATAATAATACTAATATTGTATTATTTTTCAGTATAACTTAGTCTTCTATGAAACATAAAATTTCAGAGAAACCAGTTGTTGCGTTTCGTGTATGTTATCATACAAAGAATAATATTTTAATTAATCTTAATATCTAATTCATAAACATTAATTGAAATGAAAATTTCTTATCTTTTAATTACTTGGGTTGTTACAGTTTGAATGTGATGTAGAAAGTTGAGACTTAAGGTTAGATATTTTCAACTCACTCTTATTTCTTTTACACCTATGAAATATTCGCCAATTATTTATTTTATATGGTATATATTATAGAAAAGAATATGTTATATTATTTCTCACATTAATATCATGCTTATTTAAATATCCAAATTAGTTTATTTCCTTCTTGTGGTTTTGAATCAAAATTTTCCAATGTGATATTTTTTTGTTAAAATGTCATAGTTTAATAAGATTTTTTATGATCAATTTTTTTATGATAAAATATTGTGATATATCTATTTTGAAACATGTTAATTTTATTCTTCTATGGTTATTAATATATAATACATATTTAAATTTCAGTTTCATCTATTTATATAATAAGGATACAGAAAGAATGTTTTTAAGAAAAATCAACATTAGTTATTTCTTGGGAAGAAAATTCATTTTCATTCATTTTAATGTTTTATAAAGATGATATAAAGAATTAGTTTTATATTATCCAAGGACCTCTAAAATAATTTTTTATAGTTATTCTAATTCTTACGAAATGTTTTAAATGGAATTTTCTTTTTTCTTTTTTCAATGAGTAGCTAAGGAATTTTTAACAAAAATGTTAAATATATATTAATTTTATCATATAATACATGAATACTATTTCATACCATATGTAGAAATAAATTATTTAAATATTCCATTAAAATATTCTTGGTTTATATTAAAAAAATATATTTGCTATAATATTTTTTAAATCTAAATATTTTGAAGAAGTGATTTAAAATTTATTTTAGTAAAGAATTTTTTAATGATGTTATTAGGGAATTTCTATTCACCAAAGGAAAAAAATAGTAGTGTTCCATCTATTTCACATGGGATATGATCCAATTGAAACATTATTATTATTTATATAGACAGTTTAGGATTATTGTGATGATATATTTATGTAACCAATTCATTTTACATGGGTTATTCTATGATGGATTGACGAAATGCTTATGAAACCCATTTTACTTTAATGAGATATGATATGATGATAATATGATTTTTAAAGATATTATAGAATATATATGTGTGGGATTCATTATATTAATAGTGGTTTATTTATAAAACAAGTATTTATTTTACGCTGTAATCAGGGATGGTTTTTATATTATATACAAGTACAATTGTTATGTTAAAACTTAAGATATATGGTTACGTTATAAACATAGATGGGTTTGACCAAAATTATATATGACTATAAATATTTAATTAATGATTGATATCTCATGATATAAATATGACTTGAACGGGAAGTGAACACAATTTAGTATGGTACTTTTTCCAATGTGATCATCTTGGTAGTGAATCTTGACTAATATGAGGGCATGGGGAGTGAACCAAATCGGCTTTGATAAAATTTCTAGTAACCCGTGAATACTACAGAAATTATTTTTATATGATTACGTGTATGAAATAATTCTAGGTCATATACCAAGGTTATTCTCTAATGGATCATTTTATTTGAGTTGTTTATAATCCATGTGTTATGAACTACTATGATTTATGCACTGATTCAAGATTATAATTAATGATATGTAGGGTTTGGGTTTTAAAATTTTAAGTTAGTGTAATCATACACTTATACTCATTTTAATTTTTTATCTATGTTTTTTACCATCAATGATCCTATTAATTTAACCATTATTATGTTTTTCTTCCACATTTTAAGAATAAATATTTTAAATAGGGTATGCCTGAGAAGAGTAATGTTTGGGAAGATCTTTATGGGATATTCTAAATATCATTGTTGATATAATAATATTTTTTATTTATTCTCCAATGAAACTAATCCTTTATGATAAACTTGAATGTATTTGTATAATGTAATTAATATTCTTCTAAAAAAATGTAATATTTATATATGGAAATCCTAGGTCAGTAAAGTGGGTATCGTTGAATAGATTAGTAAATATTTAACAACTAGGATCAGAAAACATTAGATAGAATCCATAAAATATTTATATTTATAAGAGAATATCTTATGTTTTACTAAATAAAAGAGCGTAGTTTTTTCTAGATAAACATTTTTATAAGGGTACTGTAAGTTAATGTGGAAGTAACATAGTTTTACAAGGGAATAATATATCCAAAAGGGATCATTGGTATTTAAATCAATCATCATCAGGTTCATGACAACATGACTAGTTGTACACTTGGTTTGGAACTCTTGGGGTATGTGATAAGGTTAATTCACATTCACTTTATTCACCATCATGAAGGATTTAAAATGATTATTAAAATGAATGACATAGATTAAACCTAAGAAGTTATATATTTAAAATATGGTGTCATGATTTATATATCCTATGAATTATTTTTCATGATTGATAAACCTTATTAATGATGTTTTATGATATATATCAATAGAGAGAAAGGATAAATGTAATTTCGTTATTCATTTAGAAGATGAATCTAACTGGGATTATGATGATTATAATCCAATTAGTTTTGCATACTAAAACTTTTTTCATTATCTTGAAAGAGGAAAGATTGTCTTGTCTGACCCCATTCATCTTATTTCTTATTGTTCTTCCAATTTAATAAAGATGTTTTCTCTTACCTTATTAATAAATGATATTTTATTATCATGATAACCAATTTAGTTTGAAGTTACTGAAGATGGAGTGATAAAGATGATATGGTTATATTTATGCTCATATATTGAAGTATATTATTTGAGTATAGTTATATGGCTATCTTAATATCATGAAAAGTCTATAGTAATGTTAATTTATTTACTTAATGATTAGATATTGAGTTATCAATGAATAATTATAAGGTTGTGAGGGTTAAAACTCAAATGCATATGTGCTCTACGATTAATGTTTATGGTAAAGTGCTTCCTACAAATAGTGGGCTTTTCCCTCTAGTTTAATTTGATGTTGTCATAAGTGTTGAATGAATATATTTATATGGAACCCATATCAATTTCCATTGGATTGAATTCACATTTCATATTTAAAATAAAATCATGCTCATTTTTCAGTGTGAGTATGAATACAAAAATCCAATGTAAATCTAATTAATTGTATTGGACCCATTTCTTATGAAAAAAGCGGTGTTTATATTTATTGTTTTGGAGAGAAATCCAAATCTATGATATGAAAATTTTGTGGGATTTTGCTAATGTCATTCCAAATGATTTTTATTGTCACCCCCTGAATCATGATGTTGAGATCTCAATAGAACTCATATTTAGTGAAACTCTAATTTCAATAAATTCATAAAGAATGGACCTATATAAGTTGATTGAATTGGAGAAGAAACTCACATTGGATATTAAAAATATATTATTCATCCATGTGTTTTAAAATACAGTTACCCAATTATTTTTTTCATATAAAAATATCTATTGTTTCTACTCTATATTTATTATTTGGAACTAAAAAAATCCCAATCATGCACAAATATTCTCTACTATGAAATGATGAATTATTTAACCAAATATATAATGATATAAACTTTTCAAATAATGACCTTAATTCTTTATATCATCAATTGAGGGCCAAGAAATATGATATATATAATGAAATATTCCTTAAAAGGAAT
The DNA here is from genome assembly GCA_963277665.1 of Viscum album. NCBI lineage: Eukaryota > Viridiplantae > Streptophyta > Magnoliopsida > Santalales > Viscaceae > Viscum > Viscum album. The sequence continues at coordinate 1,237,778,430 of OY728143.1, forward strand.
GGACACTATGAATATATATAGATTCTATTTATTCTTACTATTTCCCTTGTTATGTTCATGGATTTAATGAATAGAGTCTATAGAAATTAACTTTATCAAATTGTAGTTGTATTTGTTGGTCGGACTGGATACTCAAGAGGAGGGTGAATTGAGTTCCATTTAAAAATTTCTGTTTAAAAGATTTATATTGAAATCCCCCAATTTAATTAACAAGCTAAACTGTAGTGAATTTGTGATACAACAAAGGTTCAGTTAAGATCTCAAGAAATTGATTAGTTATCAGTTAATCTAATCTAAAGACTAGATTATCTTTTAAAAATAACCTACAGGTTCAAAATAAATACAAACACTTGCTAGTTTAACTATCAGAGTCACTTTTAAATAGATTTATATTTAAAGTACATAGAAGTAGAATATTCAAAATAGTTTTAACAAAAATAAACGTGCACAGCAGTTTTAACCAAGAGGTTTAGTCTCAATCTAAGACTTCTTCCTCTCAAAAAGTTTATATAAAACTTTGATCCACACCCTATATCGGGGTTTACAATAGTACTTAGACTGTCTAGGTCCTCAAATATCTACCATAGTTGTACGTGGGAAAGCAATAATAACAACATCTCATAGGCTGCCTAGGTCTTTATACCTTTACCACTATCCAAAGTGGGACACAAGAGTTTAAGGGAAATATTGAGTAAGGAGTTAGAAATCCTCTACTTTAGCTTAGGATTCTGTGTGTGTTCAAATAGAGGGAAGTAAACACTGCTTGAAATGTAGATAAAAGGATGATCACAGTCGAGCAAGAAAATAAAGATTAGTTTAGAATGATCTTCTGTGATGTTAATGTAGTTCTGGACTCCTTTTGATTAAAGAAAATGAAGATTTGAATCCTTCTATGGAATTTGTGTGTAAAAATAGAGTGTCGTGATTCTACTTCTGTTCTCCATGAAATTTAGTCAAGTGAAGATGTTTTTTAGACTTCAAATATGATTTCTGTGTCCGGCTGTGTCAAGTTGCATGTAGTGGGACTTTCATTTTAAAACATCTTCTATGTATGTTATTTTTTCTTGTGCTCACTTCCTTCCTTTTTTGTATTGTGCATTCTGATTCATGGTCACACTTCTCTTTTAACATGGAATGAACTTTTTTGAGCAGACAGGTTGTACGAGTTCGGTAGCTCATTCCTTGTACTGTCTGATGATATTTCTATAATGAAATAGTAATTTTTTTTGTGCATTAAAGTCTTCAAATATGACCGTTAGAGATTAAATCAAAAAATGAAAAAGTAGTTTAAGAAATGGTGTCATAGTAAGTCATGGAAATAATGTCTCTTTAACACGGTGTCTAGGTTGATCAAGGTGAGTGAGTGTCATAGTGTCTCGCATTCACATTGTCTTTTTCACGGTGTCTGGTTTCACGGTGTCTTGTTCACGGTGTCTTGTTCATGGTGTTTGGATTTATAGTGTCTGGATTCATGGTGTCTTGTTCACGGTGGCTGGCTTCACGGTGTCAGAAATACATAGCTAGTGGCAGACTCACGGTGTCTTATACTTTCCAATGTAACTATGTGAAGACTTAAATAAAGATGATATTTGAAAGGATAATACTTAAGAATTTGTTAAAGAAGGTATTCTAAGAGTATATTAAAGACAGAATAAAGTATGTAAACGGAATATAGAGAAATTAAGATCCTGCATGTCTCTTCTTAAATGATGGGAGAACATTATATATAAAGACACATGATCTAGATTGAATAAGATTAATACCTGATTAAATAAGATTTTTGACCATTAAAACATGATTAAAACATGAGGAGTCCAACAATATCCCCATTTTTGATGATCACAAATCATGTATAGTTAATGAGTATATAGGATTCAACTATAAAGATAAATTTCTAACATAGTAACATAGAAACATCTCCCCCTTTTGGGATTATCAAAAATATGAACTAAAAAGGGTCACATTTCATTGATATAAAATAAGTGACAATACATTAAAAAAATATGCAAACAATAGTATCCCTGTCAAAAAATAAGCATTTTTCTCATTATAGGGTTGGCCTTCTCTTTGCCTTTTGCAGTGGCAGAAGAAGAAGCCAAAGGGGTAGTTTTTAAGGTAAAATAAGGCATAGATGTGGTTGATAATGTGGGTAAAGGAAGGACTTAAAATACTGAGGGAGCCAAAGTAGGAGCAGTAGCAGATCTAGGAAGTTTCTAATTAAGAATCACAGTCCTGATCAGAATGAGTGCTTAGTCGAAAAACATGGTGGTAGAAGCCAGGGTAGAGGTAGAGGTAGGCAGCCTTGGTCTGAGAGGTGCAGCAGCTGGAGCAACAATAGTTGTACACTAAACATGAAGATAGGAAAATAGGATCTTGATGAAATTGGTAATGATCTCTCCACCATACTACCTGGATTTCTCAAAATCTTCCTTGTTATCCATTAACTTGTCCAACAAACAAGTAAAATCTGGGAGTTTCTGGGGTTGGTTCTTGAAAGCTTGAGTAACAGGAGGAATCTGTAGATTTTTTACAGAGTATTTAAAATGGTTTGTCCTATCTCTCTTTGAGGAAATTATATTGAAGTATAAATCCACATTCTTGGAAATATCTTGTTGAGAATCATTAGAAATTTTGGAATGGATTTGTACTACTTCAAGAACTCTATCGCTGTTTTTTACTACATCAGATAATGATACCACATTAAAGCCACTGAAGTCATTTTGAAGCTCTTCTATAACTACAGATCTGAGCAGATCACTATCCACATAATGTTTAAAGGATTGACTAGATTATTTGATAGATGTGGTTAGAGATTTTATTTAATTCATCACCTTTTGAAGACATACAGTGTACTCATCAGTGAGTTTATTGATGTTGGAAACAAGCTCTTACATTTCCTTCACAATTTTCTTCTTCCTTTCAGCAATCTTATCATTTAAGGATGCAAGATAAGGTTGAATCTAAGACACACCAACTTGTGGGATTTGAGGAGAAGAAGGTTCTACTGGAGGATCAACTGGCTCAGATCTCGAATGTTTCTTTCTCTGCATGTCTTCAACCATAGTTCTTAGGTATATAACTTCATTACTAAGCATCTTATTTTCAACTCTTACCTCTTCAATCTCATATATAATCTTAGGTTGTATTTTCCAAACAATCATCTCCAATAATAGTGAGGCATCTATCTCACTTAAATTTTTCATAGGAAGAGGTTGGGCATTCATGAGTTTCTCAACTCCAGATAAGAGAGTATCTAATTTTTTTTTCATATCATCCTTACTCACATAGGATGGATTTTCAGATAGGGGGTCAGAAGTAGGAACTGGTATAGGTTCAGGTTCCTTCTCAGGTGAAAATTTTGGGATTTATTTCAACTAAAATAGGGAGGAAATATCATTCTCAGTTTCTATAACCAACTGAGATTCATTCACATCATAAGAAATAGGAAAGTTTTTACTAAATGTCTATAGGACATGTATTAGTTGGATGTGAGGATTCGACAGACTCAAGATTCTGGGTTTTCTCCCCATCAACAGGTTCCTCCTTCTCAGGACTGAGAGGCTAAGGAGCTTGGTCTAAATCCACAGACTCAGGTCGAAGTTCCTCACTCGTTTCCGGTCTAACAAGCATAAAATCTTGCACCATCTGTTATTCAAAAGAAGGTATGATTTTAGGAGCATATTGTTACATAGGAAGGTCATTAAAATTGTCCTCTTATAGAATAGGTAACTCTTCCACTATAGGATCTTTTATTAAAGGCTTTTCGAAGGCACGATTTTATGAATCTTTGGCAACTGATTCTGTTACAACCTTGGGTTGAGTTTCCAAACATACATCTTGATTAAGAGTATGGACTTCTTCTTCAAGAACTTCAGGAGAAACAGTAGTTCTATCTACCTCAACAACAACAGCCTCCCTAGGTGCCAATTCAGCCTCTTCTTACTCTTCTTCAATATACTCAACAAGCTCATCTGGTTCCAAACCAAGATCAGAAATGTCTTTCATCCCTGAGGGATAATCAACAGGATTGAACTTCTCATGAACCTTATCATTGTGTTCTAACCACTCCTTTTTTCAAGGATTCCGGTTTATATTCATTCTAATGATGGTATATTTTGAGAGGCAGTGCTCATTGTCAATAATCACTTATTCATTAGGTCCAACCAAACCTTTTGCATGAAGAATGTCTGATATAAGCTGAGAGTAGAACAGATAAGTTGACTTGGATGTGACTTTGATCAACTCACACATGTGGTGTATGATATACTTGCACTGGTTGATCTTATGTCCATTTTTTCATGAGGTGAATCAAAAATACATCTTGTTATTTTAACATAGTAATATCACCAATTCTTGGACTTACCAAATTCTATACAAAATTAAATAGAAGTCTTGTTTCTCCATCTAATTCAGTACTGATGGATCTTTTCTTGGTTCCATTTCCAGTTAGGGTTTTCAGAGCATCTTCTAGATCAAAGAGATCAGTTGAAGGTGGAGGTCCTCTTTGATAATCCTCACATATACCTTCATGAGGTATCTTAATGCATGCATCCCATAACCTCGAAGAGAAAGAGCATCTATGGCCATTGATCTATATTCTTACAACATTACTTTCACCAAAATCAAATGAGAACTGTACGTATTGATAAAATTGAGCCACTAACCTAGGTTAGATTGGTCTATCCTCCTTCGAGACCCATTCCATCCAACCTTGTTGTTATAAAACTTTAAATACTATAGACTTACCAGATAGAAGCCACTTGGGGCAAATTTCATTCTCAGGTATAATGACATGGTTTACCAGATTCAGATTTAAATGTCGTTCGGGTGTCAGCTTAGGTGAGGTTTTCTTATTCTTTGAGCTGCGCTTCTTTGGTGTCGATGATGATGGCCATTTCATTCTTGGCATTCACTGAAGTTTAGAGTGAGATAAGGGTTTCATAGATAAAGAAAGGTTTGAAAAGAGTAGGTATAAGAATCCTTGAGTGAAAATTCGAGTGATACATTCTTTTTTTTGTTATTTAGTAATACCAAACGTCGCTAAAATAAAAACACGGGAAACATAAAAGAGGTGAAATAATAATTACTGTGATAAAAATGAAAAAGAATGATTTTTATGGTGAGACTGTGACTGGTCATGATAGTGAGACAGTGAGATATCATTACGGTGAGTCAATGACTGATTTTCACGGTGAGACCGTGATGGAGATTTTAAGTGTGCATTGCAGTGACACAGTAAACATCAGATCATAAGTAAACAATGCTAACGGTGAGACCGTAAACATATTACCTTACGGTGAGTCAGTAAACGTCAGAGATAGAAACTGAGAAACCATAATCATGAAATAGTAAAGTATAACAAAGTAAGATATCACAGAGTAAGACCTGAAACAGTAACAAGCAAGGTCTCTATTTGAGATTTATCATGCCTAGTTCATGTATGATGTATTCTATTCTCTCAAAATTTAATGGTTTATTGAATATATCAACAAGTTGATATTCGGTACCAATGAATTCCAAAGTGATATCACCTTTTTGATAATGATCTCTCAAAAAGTGATGTATTTCATCAATATGATTTGTCCTCGAATGTGAAACAGGATTCTTTGAGATGTGAATAGAACTTGTGTTTTCACAATTTATAGGTACATGTCTGAACTGAAATCCATAATCTAGTAATGCGTGTCTCATCCATAAGATTTGTGCACAAAAACTTCCTTCAGCTATGTATTCAGCTTCTGCAGTAGATAAGCAACAAATTTTTTCTTACTAAACCATGATACTAGTGACTTGCCAAAAAGGTAACATGTTTTAGAGGAGCTTTTTTTATCTAACATATAGAAACTGATGTCAGCATCAGAATAACTAACTAACTCAAATTTTTTTTCCTTTAGGATAAAATAGTCTTAGATTGGGTGTATGCTTGAGGTATTTGAAATTTTTTTACATCAATAAAATGGTAGTCCTTAGGGTTTTCTTGAAAATGGGAACACATACACACTAGACATAATGTCAGGAAGACTATCAGTTAAGTAAGTAAACTCCCAATGATTCCTCTATAATTGGTTTGATCAATAGATTTTTTATCTTGTTTAAATCCTACTTACAAGTGGTGCTCATGGGAGTGTCACTACTATTAGTTCTATCCAATCCAAAACGTTTCATAATATCCTTTGTATATTTACTCTGATTTAAAATAATACCATTCTCATTTTGGAAAACGTGAAATCCAAGAAAATATTTGAGTTCTCCCATTAAACTCATTTCAAATTTGTTTTGCATAATTTTAGAAAAATCAACACTTAATGAATTTTTCGAAGATCCAGAAATAATCTCATCTACATAAATTTTATAAACTAAAAAATCTTTTGAATTACATTTTATAAAAAGATTAGGATAAACTATTCCTTTTGTAAATCCTTTGGAAATAAGAAAAGTACTTAATCTATCATTCCAAGCTCGTAGAGATTGATTTAAACCATATAATGCTTTTGACAGTTTAAAAACATGGTTTAAAAAATGAGGGTTTATAAATCCAGTGGGTTGTTCAACAAAAACATCCTCAGTTATATAGCCATTTAAGAATGCACTCTTGACATCAATTGTATATAGTTTGAAATTCAGATGTGTAGCATAGGCAAGCTAGATTTTGATGGTTTCATACCTGGTTACTGGTGCAAAGGTCTCTTCATAGTCAATTCCCTTTTCTTTATCATAGCATTATGAAACAAGTCTAGCCTTGTTTCTAAATATGTTACCAGCTTCATCAACATTATTCCTAAAAACCCACGTAGTGACTACGGTCAACATGTCCTTAGGTCTATCAACTAATTCCCAGACTATATTTCTTTCAAATTGATTTAATTTTTTCATGCATAGAAATCACCCAAAATTCATCATTGATTGCATCATTGATATTTTTAGGTTCATGATGTGAAAGAAAAGATTGATGTTCAACCTAATTTCTTAGAGAAGCAATTCTTTGTGTCCCTCTATCTAAATTTCATACTAAAACATCTAAAGTATGGGTTTTAAGGGTCCTAGTTGGTCTAGAAAATATAGGGCTATAAATTTCAGGTTCATTTATAGGTTTGGGTTCAACAGAAGTAGATTCTGGAACATTTATAGAACCAGTTGTCTTAACAGTAGGTTCACTGTTTTTGTCATCAGGGTCTATAATGGACATATCTTCTTCATGATTTTAAAAAGGGGTCTTAGGTTCATGTGGAGCAGCTTCATCAAATTTGATAGGTACATATTATTCCACACATTTGGTTCTCTTATTGAATACTTCAGGGGATTTACATGATATTGAGTAGCCTAGGAAAATTCCTTCATCACTTTTGGAAGCATATTTGACAAGATTATATATAGTATTAAGGATAAAGACATTGCAACCAAGAACTCTAATGTAGTTATCAATAGGTTTCCTATTGTTCCAAAGCTCATAAGGGGTATTTTTTAGAATTGGTCTAATCATGACTCTATTAATAATGTAACAAACTGTATTAATAGCTTCATCCCCAATGTAAATTGGTAAATCATATTCATTGATAATTTTCCTTGAAATCTCTTGAAGAGTCGTATTTCTTCTTTCTACTACACCATTCTATTGAGGTGTTCTAGGAGAATTGAATTTGTGACCATTCCAATTATGTGAGCAATAAGATTCAAAATATTGATTTTCAATTTCACAACCATGATCACTTCTCAAGGTCATGATCTTATGTCCACTAAGGTTTTCTACAGTCTTGGAATATTTAATAATGTATGAACATGCTTCACTTTTGTGAGCTAGAAAATATACACAAGTTGTGACAACCAGGTTCTGGTGATAGCACAGCCACCTCGCCTTAACATGGCCGTCAGGTCTTGGCCCACTAGGTACCACGAGTTTCCCCACAGACACGTGGGGCGAACCCTAGGGTCCACCCACATGCCTGAACGGGCCATCGGACTAATGACAGTCCACACATGCCAACACATGTCCTTTCCAGTGTTCTTTGTCCTCACTCACACACACCCTGAGAAACTTACCAGAAGGTCACCCATCCTGATCACTACTCCAGGCCAAGAACGCTTAACTGTGGAGTTCTTATCAGGCAGGCTCCCGAAAAGGAAGGTGCACCTTGTTTACATGAGTCATATCATTTAGTCATTTAACCCTATATCATTTGGGGATGTTACCCAAGTGTACCTAGAAAATCATCTACAAGAACTTAGACGCAGTGCTTCCCATTTAAGTTAGAAACTCTCGATGGTCCAAATAAATCCATTTGAACCAAATAGAGAGGTTGAGAAGTATAAACATCAATCTTTTATTTGAATGAAACTTTATGTTGCTTTCCCTTTTGACAGAGATTACAAACATTGTCATCTAGGAATTAATGTTTAGGTGGGTCTCTAACTAAGTTCTTCCTAATCAATTTTCTATGTGAGTGTATATTGCAGTGTCTTAATTTTCTATTCCAAAGCCAAGATTCTTTATGAAAGGAATTTAAATAGGTAATATTTTGTTTAGCTAGAGAATTCAAATCCATAACGTATACATTTTCATTTCTCAATGTAGTAAATAACAAAATATTTTTAGAATCAAATAAATTTCAAGAATAATTTTCAAATTTAACATTGAAACCATAATCAAAAAATTGAGAGATTCTTAACAGATTATACTTTAGTCTATCAAAAAATAGAACTTTGGATATTAAGATTGAATCAGTGTAACCAATCTTTCCTAAGACGACAATATTTCCTTTTGATTTATCCCCAAAGTTGACAATCCTCCATAAACATTGATTAATCTTTTGATGCATGAAATGTCTCTTGTCATATGTCTTGAACATCCACTTTCCAAATACCATTTCTTCCAACAAGAACATTTTAAGCAGTTTTCCTACAACAAAATATTAGATAGAAAATGATTTTGGTACCCAGATTTTCTTGGGTCCAGATAGGATAGCAAGAAGAACTTTTGGTTCCTAGATTTGTCTAATGGTTTTTGTATAATTAGTAGTTTTAAAAGATTTTTAAATATAATATTTGTTTGATATATAACTATGTGAGAATATAGTTGAGACATAAGAATTTACAGAACTGGAACAAGCAGCATAATGTGTAGATTTAGGAATAAATCTATTATTTTTAATGTGTCTTTGTCTAGGCCGATAGCCTAAACCAGTAGTATATTTTGGTGCTACTTGTTATCCTAGAATTTTAGTAAGCGTGTCCTTTCCATTAGTAATTTTTTCTAAATCTTTCCTAAGTTTCTCATTAAACAATTTTAGTTTAGTATTCTCTTTGAGCAGTTGAGAATTCTTTTCCTTTTACACTTATAGTATAGATTTTACAGCGCTAGTTAAAGTATGTTATTTCTTATTTATGGATTTATACTTGTCTTTTAGATCGTTGTAGGTATCCTCTTGCATGTTACAGTTTTCAAATAATTCTTCACTAGACATGTTTTCAGCATCAAATTCAGAATTATCTCCAAAGTAATAAGAATTTAAAGTTAGAGTATACAATGTTACCTCAGATGTGTTTGTCATGAAACACATATTATCATTTTATGATTTTTTATCCTGAGTGGAATCAGAATCACTTGAACTGTCTTCTGAAGCACTCGAGGTTTCTTTCCTAGATTTCTTGTATTTTTTTCCTTGTACTCATATATCTTCTTGTACATTAAATTTAGATATTCAGCTTTCACATGACATTTCCTCTTACATTCGTAGCAGACTATGTCAACACTTTTATCAGTCCTTTTCCAATCCTTCTTTCAATGAAAATTATTTTCATACATTCCCCTGTAGTTGGAATTTTTGAAAAAAATCCTTTTTCTATAAAACTTCTTAAATCATCTGGCTATCTGTGCCATTTCAGCATCACTGTCAGATGCACTCTCTTCCCTACTAGAACTATCACGTGCAGCTGGAATTTTCTCTCTGTCCTTGATTTTTGAAGTAGAGGTCTTGAAGGCTACATATTTCTTTCTTAGTACATCATATTCTTATTTGTATACTTTAAATTATACTTCATGCATCATTAACATACCAATCAGCTCCTTGACAGGTTGTATGCCAACATCACAAGATTCTTTTATTGAAATGGATGTGCCTCTCCATCTTTTTGGAGGGAATCTTTGTATCCTCATGATTTTTCCATTACTGGAGCAGCTTTTTCCAATGAGATCATTGTATTAACAATCTCATTAAACTTGAAATACATATCCGAAATAGATTCATCAGATTTATTTTTAAAATTAACATACATAATAGTGTAATTGTTTAGTCCCATTTCTTTAACATTGGTTATTACCTCATGGGAAACAACCAGAGTATCCCATATTTCATAAGCAGTTTTACAAGAAGATATTTGATTAAATTATTCATGTCCTAATAAAAAATACAGGGCATTCATTTATGTACAATTATTATTGTAAGCAGCTTTAGTAGGTTCATCCCAAGTAGTTCTAACAGTTTTTGGAATCTTATACTGAGTCTCTATAGTAGTCCAAATGTCAAATCCCATAATTTTTAAACGAATTTTCATTTTTATTTTCAATTGGGAATAATTAACACCATTATAAAATGGTGTCCACTTTGTAGATACACATTCTAGTCTATTATCCATAATAATATTATGGAAAATATATTTAAAGAGATAAAATTCAGAAATAACAGAAATTTTGAGATCTTTATGATATAACTAAAATCACAATTGAAAACTTTTCAGAAACAGAGATTTTTGAAAAACATTTAACCTTGCACTGATACCAAATGTTGGTCAGAGTGGATACTCAAGAGGAGGGTGAATTGAGTTCCACTTAAAAATTTCTGTTTAAAATATTTGTGTTGAAATCCCCCAATTTAATTAACAAGCTAAACTGTAGTGAATTTGTGACAGAGTAAAGGTTCACTTAGGATCTCACGAGATTGATTAGTTCTTAGTTCATCTAATCTAAATATTAGATTCACTTTTGAAACTAACCAACTAGTTTACAAAAAATATAAACACATGCTAGTTTGACTATTAGAGTCACTTTAAAAACAATTTATATTTAAAGTACTTAGCAGTGAAATATTCAAAATAGTTTTAACAAAAATAAACATGCACAACAGTTTTAACCAATAGGTTCAGTCTCAAGATGAGACTTAGTCATTTGAAACAGTTTATATAAAATATTGACCCACACCCTGGATCGGGGTTTACAACAGTACTCAAATTGTCCAGGTCCTCAAACCTCTACCACATTTCTACATGGGAAAGCAATAATAACAATAGCTTACTGGTTGTCTAGGTCCTAATAACTCTACCACTATACACAGTGGAAAACAAGAGTGTAAGGGAATAATTTAGTGAGGATTTAGAAATCCCCTAGTTCATCTTAGGAGTTAGTGTGTGTTCAGACAGAGAGAAACACACACTGCTTGAACTGTAGAGAAAATGATTATCACAGTCAAGCAAGAAAATAAATATGATTTTAGAATGCTCTTGTGTGATGTTAATGAAGCATTGGACTCATTTTGATTGAAGAAGATGAAGCTTTGAGTCCTTCTCTGGAAGATGTGTGGAAAAAATAGAGTGTCAGGATTCTTCTTGTGTTCTCTGAGAAATTCAGTCGAGTGAAGATGTTCTTCAGACTTCAAATATTCTTTTTGTGTCCAGCCGTGTCATGTTACATGGAGTGTGCCTTTTTTTTAAAACTTCCTCCTAGTCTGTTCTTCATTATTGTGCTCCCTACCTTTTTTTGTATTGAGCATTTTGATTCTTGGGGACACTTCACATTTATCTTGGAATACACGTGTTGGAGCCGACAAGTTGTACGTGTTCTATACCTCGTACATCGTACTATCTGATGATATGTCTACAATGAAACATTAATTATGTTGTTGAATTAAAGTCATAAAATAGGACCGTAAGTGATTAAATCGAAAAATAAAAAACGATTTTAAGAAACCGTGTCACAGAAAGTCATGGAAATGGTGTCTCCTTCACAGGGTGCCTAGGTTGATCACGATTTCTGAGTGTCACGGTGTCTCGCGGTCATAGTGTCTTGTTCACGGTGTCTGGTTTCACGGTGTCTTTTCCATGGTGTCTTGTTCACGGTGTCTTGTTCAGGGTGTCTGGCTTCGTGGTGTCAGGCTTCACAGTGTCTTGTTCATGGTGCTTGGCTTCACAGTGTCAGAAATACATAGCCAGTGGCAGACTCACAGTGTCTTAGACTTTCCAAAGTAACTATGTGCAGAATTAAATAAAGATGATATTAGAAGGGATTAGACTTAATAATTTTTTAAAGAAGGTATTTTGAGAGTACATTAAATATATTATAAAGTATGTAAACTAAATATAGAGAAATTAAGATCTTGCATGGCTCTTCTTAAAACATGAGAAAACTTTAGATATAAAGACACATGATCTAGATTGAATAAGATTAATACATGATTAAATAAGATTTGTGATCATTAAAACATGATTAAAACATGTGGAGTCCAACATTATTTATAGATGACATTTTTATAAATTCAAATAGAAAATAATATCATTAATATCACTTGAGGATTGTACAGCTGACCTAGAGGAAGGTGATGTTGTACAAAAAATTTACCAAATTTAAAATTATGCTACATTTTCTTGTCATATAATCATGATAGAGTGTAAATATTTGGATCCATCTAATATGGATGTTATATAATGTTTTATTAGACAAAATATTATGACTAAGAGCCAATGTTTTTTTATATGATATTTGTTATTCTTTTTGTAAAATTTCTCATGGGTGTCAACTCCACTAACTAAGATAATACAAAAGGGAGATATGTTCCTTTGGAAAAAAGAATTTAAAAAGAATCCCAAAAGAACCAAAGAGAAGGGAAGTTAGTTCTATTGTTCTTATATTAACTTATAGTGGATATGGGTTTTAATCAATAATGATTAATCGAAAAGGTGTTGGTATGAATTCTCAGGAATAATGATTTGGTGATAGCATATGACTCTTGACAACTGAATGGTCATGAGAAAAGTTTCCCAACTCATGATTTTTAGTTAACCTGTGGTATTTTTTTATTGAAAAAAGGGTTGTATTGTTTTTATAATGAAATATGTGATATATACAACCATTTTTATTGTTTAACTTATATTTTCACATAGAAATGGTTGAATTTATTTTTTAGATGATGTTTGCAAAATATTAAATACTATGAATAATCAATATATAACCACCATGGGATGATAATCGAGGTGGATGATGATTTGATTAGAAAGTATCATGTTATCTTAACCCTGATAAGTATTAAAAATGATCCAATTTTTATTTTTTCATAAAGGATACATCTAGAAATATTTATGGATGGGTAAGTATCTTGTCTTATTTAAATAGTAGTTCATCCATACTTTAAACAGCAGATTGAAGAGGTGTACAAGAACAATTTAGTGCTACAGAAGAAGGTAAGAAGTGTTCCCGAGTATAAAATTTGAATATGATGGAATTATACTGTTTAGAGACAATGTATTGGTTCCCCCCATACCAAATTTGATGAATGAGCTGTAAGAGGAGGCTATGGTTCAGGGTTATATATTCATCATAGAAGTACAATGCTGTATATCTATTTAAAAGAGTATATCTAGTGGGATGACAAGAAGAGAGATATTTTATAATTTTTATCTTATTTCATGGTATATCCGAAATTTAAGGATGGGTGAAAATACTAATGTGATATTATAGCCACTACCCAAACTAAAATGGAAATGGGAAAACATCACCATGGATTTTTTTCATCGAACACCCGAAACCATCTAAACGAAACAATATTGTATGGGTTGTAGTTAGTCACGTTACGATGTTAGTAAAATTTATCAATATCAAAAAAATATTTATCTCTAAATAATATTTCTAGTATATAAATTATTAATGTGATAAGGTTAGATGGATTACCAAATTCTGTTGTTTCTTATTAGAATCCATGGTTTACATCAATGTTATAGAAAATTCCTCAGTAGATTCCAGTTACAAAGTTGAGTTTCGGTACCTTGTATAATCATCATATAGATAGTCTATTAGATATAACCATTCAAACCCTATAGGTTGTATAATAATAATTTTCCATAGAAATCTAGAGTGGTAGTGATCAACAACTTCATCTAGTTGGGTTTTCATTCAATAATTGCATCCATTAAAGAAATTAGATATCCTTACTAAATCCCAATATGGAATGATATATAGAAATCAAACATATTGCAATTAAGATAGATATATAATTCTATTATTACATGATATGCCTTAGTAAATGGTAAAGAAACATATATCCATTCAACGACACGTCTTGTCAGCTCAGAGTTAACAGAAAAGTTATACTGATAATCATCAACATGATCTATAGATTGATGTTGGGGAGAATGTTTTCCAAAGAATATCTCCATGGAACATTGTTATGTGATTTTTGATGATATTAATGATAATATTATGTAATATTATGCATTTTGAGATTCTTAATCGAATGGGTATAGTTGTTTATGACATGGCACTACCACAGAACCTCTCTCAAGTCCTTGATGTGTTCCATGGATCTCCCATTTATATGTATATAACTAACTGTTACCATGTAATGGAATTAGTGGTGATACCATTGAATCAATATTTTTCTAATAATGATAAAAATTGGAGATTTTGGATTTAAGACTAGAAACACTAAAACAGGACCACTCACCTGGTAAATGTTTTTAGGTGAAACCGTGAGATTAAAGAAGCTACATGGAAACTGAAGGACAGGATGAGGTAATTATATCATCAGTTTTTTGATTAAATGTAAAATTATTTGAATAGTTAAATTAATTTTTTAAATATATATTTTTCAAATAAATTTAATTTCTTCAATTGCAGGTGTTAAATGCAACAAAAGTTTTTAAGAAAATATAATATACTTTTAATAATATTATTTAATCAAAAAAATTATAACCAATCATATAAAAATTTCAGTATTGACAGGAAAAAAATATTATAATGGTTTTAGGTAAAAAAATATATTGATAAAAAATTGTCTAATCTTTTTTGTAATGTCTTTATATTCTTTAAAAATAAATTTTTCTCAAAAATTTTATTTTTATTTCATTTTATTGAAAAATAAAAAAAGTTATTATTGATCCTTATAGAAATATAATTTGAAAATATAAACAAAATTTTTGAAATCAACATGTCAAAACTATCTTAGTTTTAATTACTTAATAATATCTTAATAAAATAATTTTAGATGAATAGTGATAAATACTAATTTTTAATATAAACATAATTTTCTAATAAAATATTTAAAAGTTATATTTTTAAGATGTTTTAAAAATTTAGACTATTTCAATTATATTAATATTGATCAAATTTAGGTCGTTATAATATATTTTATGCTAAAATAATATATTTAAACATGTTGTACAGTTGAAAAAAATTTCTTTAGAGAACAACTCTTTCCTCATTTCTATAAATTAAGTTTTAAATTAAATTCTGCATATTCTGTGAATTTAATTTTAAAAAATAGATTCCATACTTTAAATCAGAATATATAATATTATATAATAAGGTCAAATTATTTTTTAGTCAAAATGAATTGTAAAAACAGTAAAAATTACTTTAGAGAATTAAGTTTAAAATGAGTTTATCGAGGGTTAAATTAAAATGATAAGGGATAAAATGTCATAATAAATGTTTAATTAATATTGGATTGATTTATACATAAATTTTATAATATTTCATGAATTTTAATTTCTATATCATTGTGGAATGTGTAAAAATAGGGTATAACTTATTCTTTTAAAAAATTCACAATGTGTTCACTCCAACACATATAAATGGGCACCCACATATCCTCTCATATTAACACATAGAAATACTTTCGGTTTATCCAAGACCTTCAAAGCTTCTATATCTGATTTTATCCCTGTATACTATATGCTTATATTGGTTACCACACCCTCTATATGATGCATTTGGTATTGACCAAAAGAGATTATTTGAAGAAGATGTATCATTCCTAACAAAACATTTTTATTTTTTTCATCTCAAGTTGAAATAAAAACTTTTTAAACTACCATAAAATAATAAAATAAGTATATTACATATAATATTACTTTATTATGGTAATATAACAACCTATATATGTCTCATGTTCCATAAATTTTGAAACAAAACTGTAAGTTGTGTGTGAAAGATTACCACCTCTCAAACCAATGTAGTTTTTTTCCATAACTGCTTCCCAAGAAATAATAAAATAAATAATTTAAATTATATATGTTATATTTATAACAAATACATACTTCTATAATTATAATTCCTCATAAATCTTCTCTACTTATAACTATTGGAAATTAATAGCATCGCTTGTGTGTACATCGGACTACTACCTCGTGAACTAATGTGACGTGTTTTTTGTCTCTATTTTAGAGGGATGGTATTTCAGATATATTTATATAATATATATTATATATGTGATATAGTATTAATTCTATATAGGTGAATTATTATTTACCATTATTTCATTTGATCTATTTAAAAAAATGGAAACAACATTCTTGTATATGTATGACCTACCGTCTCTATGAACGGTGTAATCCATTTTTTTCATGTCCAAAAACATTGGGTCACTAAAAATATGAATATAATTAATATATATGATATGAATATCAGGATTTACAATTTTTATATTTTTTAACCATGAAAAATGTTCAAGTACGATATATATTGACCAAAAACCTACATGAAAAATGAAGCAGTTGTCAAATGGAAGAGGTATTTAAGTAAATATTATTAACAAATAGGTGATAAAATGTTATATGTAAACAATATATTATATGATATATATTGTTATTATTATATAATTTATTTATAATAAATATATATTTTTTATACATGAGGTTCAAATGTGTACAAAGAAACAATGGACTTAAGGTGTGGGATTTTCATCTAACTTTTACCACTCAAAGACACATGGAAAATTCATCAATTATTTCATTTGAATAGTTTGAGAAATTTCCATGAAATTATTTTTTGATGATTATTTTAAATATTATGGTGATTTAAAAACCATATAATTTTCCTTCCTTTTTGGTATTATGATTCAAAAGTTTCCAAATAGTTAAAGGTTTTCTGTTTAAGTCCCATTGTTTATTAAGATTGTTTATGGTTATGTCTCTGATGATAAAATCTTATTCCATATCACGCATAAACCTAATTGTCTTTTTATCCTATGGTTATTTTGGTAGAATACATGTTTCCCTTTAATTTACATCTATTTAAATTCAAAAGAGACCTAAATATTATTTTTTAGGAAAAACTACATTATTTAACTCTTCTATTGAAAATACATTTTCATCAATTTTAATGTTTTCTAACGTTTTTGTGAATATTTTTACAACCCTACATTAATCTTTTAATGGAAATTTTACCTTTTTTAATGTTTTTAAATGAATCTGTTTTTCATTTTTTGAAAAATTTAGTTTTGAAATTTTAATGAAAATTGGAACGGAATATTTGTTTTAACCTATAATTAATGATAGAAATATCCCACCATCACAAATGATCAATGATTTTAATATTAAATTGTAATTTTCTAATACAATTTTCCAAAAAAAGGTTTTCTAAAATATTTTTGATTTATTTTGATTTTCATATAGTGATTTAAAAAGTCAATGGATAGTTTACTCAAGAATTGTTTAATAATATTTTTTTGGAATTTCAATCCATTCAAAGAAAAAATCATTACTCTTGCTTTTGTTTTATCGATGATATGATCCAATGTTTGAATAATTATTGTTTCTCTAGACGGTTTATGATTATAATGATGATATTTTTATGATACCCATTCATTTAACATGGGTTATTATATGATTAATTAATGATATGTTTAGGAAACCTACTTTTTCGTGAGTTAGGATATGATCATATCAATAATATTTGATGATCCTAGAGAACAATTATTAATGGGTTTTATAATGTTATGGGTAGTTTCATTATAAAACAAGAAAAATGCATATGTTATAACCAAGGATAGTGGTTACGTTTTATATGAGGATAGTGTTTACATTATTACCAAGAATTGTTCGTTATTTTATAAACTAATCGGGGTGGACCTTGAATTATATATATCTAAAATGCATTGCATTATGATTTATATCTCATGATATAAACATTTCTGTAACAGGGAGTGTATCCATTTCAGTAAGGGTATTTGTTTACTATTATTTTCTTAGGATTGAACTTTAACTAATACTGGGGTTTGGGGAGTGAACGTATTCAAAAAATATAATGTTGTAATTAATTCTTGACTACTAATGAAATTATGTTTTGGATTATTTGTATTCCAAAATACCTTTCCATATATCAACATTATGCTCTCACGACTCATGTTATTTGATTTCATTATGATTCATGTCTAATTAACTACTAATATTTATGCCATTATTCAAGATTATAATATATAATATGAAGGGTATGGGTTCCAAAAATGATAATATCAGGTTCTCATACCCATAAAATAATGTTATATTGATATCTCCCCTGTTCTGTCATATGGGGAAACTGAGCATACACTTTTTTATGATTCCATTACACGTGTTATAAATTAATTTTGTAAATACGGTTTCTCTAAGAATAATAGAATCTAGTGTGATATTTTTATTATATATTAAATTCCATTCATGAAATAAGAATATTTTTTATATAGCCTCAAAACACGCTAAGACATTATGATATACTAGTGTTTTTTTGTGTAATGTAATGAATATTCATCAAAAATTATTTGATATTTATCTATGAAAATCCCAATTCACAATTTCAATTATAGATTTTTTAATTCATTTAAAAATGAATGAAGAGTTGGTGGAATTACCCTATCATCTCGAGTTTCATGCACAAAAGGTAAATTATCAGTTCCTTTATTATTATGTAAACAATCAATTCCATCACAAAAATTAAAATTTACCTCTGTCTTAGATGTTTGCATGACACTCTCACGTTTCTCCATACTATTTTATTAAAATTTTGAATTTCTTTTCTTATCCAAATGTAAAATTCCATCGAATAGTGATTATTTATATATAAAACAAGTTTATCAGAGTGTGAATGTGTAAAAAATTGAGGGTTCATTGTTAGTGAACCTTCACATAGATTAATGATTTAATATATAATTTTAAGGAATATTATCCTTGAAATTATAGGCGAATAAGGCATATATGATCAACCTATATATTTAGGACATTGGAATCAAATGGAAAGATTTAATTCTTAACTCTTAAAAAAACATCTTATAAACCCTAGTGGGGAATAAAATGGATGCATTAACTAGTTATGAACCCAATTTGGTTTGATTTACCTCTCTAATATATAGATAATAAATGATATCATGAGGCATGATACTGATAGAATATATAAGATCAAATAATGAATCTCTTTAAGACTAGATCCAGCTATGTATAAAATATTACATTTATATGGATCTTGTAATTTTATTGAAATTATTAGTGTGATTAATGTTTAAATATTCCTTTCTAAAATAACTATTTTGATCCCTTAAATTCCTCTTTTCATGGTACATAATTCATTAAATAACATTGTATAGTTAGAAAGAGTTTATAGGATTTATGATGGTGTATATTGATTTTATTGTTTTTAAAGTCGTAGGGTATATCTATTTGAATTTAATCCTCATGATGTTTATATGATTATATCATTATTGAGTAAAATGTAAATGGACCATTTTCCTTTTTATTCAATTTTTTACACGGATTTTATGATTTAATTTTAATTTTTTCAAATTTATTTTTCTATGCCGATTATTTAATGATGGGATTTGGTTATTTGATATTAGGTTTGAGGAATGAGTGAATTTCAGGGAAAATACATGTTTTTAATAGGATAACATTATCTTTTTATTTTAAAATGTTTTATTATAGTAATTTGTAGATTTTTTTTTATAATTTAAACCACACTTTTTAGTTAGATTTTTACATCCTTCATCTCATTATGAATCTTTTCAATTCCTTAGCTAGGATGGTATTTATATAGATAGAAAAGCTATAAATACCATTACTTTATAATATTTTCTTAAGTTAAGCATTACATAACACATCTAATAATGCTATTTGAAGAACATAAGGCTTAGTGTCTCTGAGGGAAGGAAAGATAAAAAATAATTTTTACTACCCTGATGAACATTTCTCCATTATTGATATACACTAGAATCACTCTAATAACTATTATAAATCAATATCAACTTCATAACATTACAAAACAGGAACATAAAGAAGGGTAGAACTCAAACTCTTAATAAGGGAAAATAAAATAGAAAACAATCAAATATCATATGTGGACATAAGATGATATCATGGGTATAATCGAGAGAAATATTAAAATTCATATATAATAATGAATAAGTTATAAATCATGGAATATGATTTTTCATGACATAATAAATGATTCAAAATTTCCTATAAAAATGAGTCTATTAACATGATCCATAGAATCTTAACAAATTCATGAAAATAAGTATACAAAAGTAAAATATCATTCAAAATTTTACAAACTTTAATATGAGAAACATTACTTTCATGATCCACACAATCAGTTACCATACATACGACCTACTAAAAATGTAAATATAAATAAAATATATCATAATATATATAGATCAAACCAATATATAATAAGGTTTTATAGGAACCCACATATCATCATCCATACTTATGAGTGACACTTAAAATAAATTTCTTATCACATCATAAAGAACTCATATAAATTGAATGTGTTTCATAAAACACCTCATAATGAACCCATGGTTAGAAAATTTATCATACAGATTTAAATATGGATGTAATTGTTAATTCCATCCAGGAATAATCAATACATGTTAAAAGCATAAAAAATAAATGATTATGTAATGATATAGTATAACCATATTGGTAAATACCATTCAATAATGATAGTGTAGAATAATATATTTACACTTTATAGATTAAGGGTATTCAATTAATTCTATAATATTCCCAAATCTAACAAATTTTAATATCTATGTACACAGATATAGATCAAATGAAATTAATATTGGGTATTTACAACAGAAAATAATTGGGTGGAATGTCTATATCATATATGGTGAATTATTACGTGTGACACAGGTAGTGATAAAACATTCCTATAAAAGAGAAGGATATTATATAGTTAATCTAGAGACTGGTGTTGGATGGTTACATTATAATAATACCCTTGAACAATAATAATGCATTTAAAAGTACGTGGAATTATATGTGAACCATTTTTAGGATAATTATGAAAAATATATTTAGATCTAAAAAATATCCAAGATCATTTTGATAAAAAAATAGATAGAACGATATTATAAATAATGGTGAATACTATTTATTTTATAAGGATATTAATTCATAGAATATAAAAATCATAGAAAATGAAAAAGTTGTCATAAAGTGGTTTTCACACTGAAAACTTTAAAAATAGATTCATTTTACACTTTGATGATGTTATCCCTTAATGTAAACATTAAATATTTCTTAATTCTTTATGTAAAATATCATGTCCTAGAAAATGAACACAAAAAATTATAGCGGTATAGTTATGGAAAATTTAAAAAACAATCAAATAATTAGGGTATAATAGAAGGTCTACTCTTAGATGAAAATAGGGACAAGATCAATTTCACTTATAAGAAATACTTATAGTAAAATATAATTCAATGGAAAATAAAATATCAAGTGATCATATTAAATCCCATGAATATACAATCGAAATTATGAGAGGTTTTATAAAAAAATATTTCACACCGTGATCATTGAGTGTAGGTAAAAATTTTAATATTTACATTTCCTACTTAATACCTAGTAAAATGGTAAGACAAGGTCATTCCACAAGGATGAATGATGTCGTGCTTAAGTGACCAAATAAACAGGTAGTAGATGGTGGTGGTGTTTGTGTTGTTATTGTGAAGTGATTGCATAACATGTGATGGTGAGAGTGAATGAGTATAATAAAAATATAATGGTAGAAAAACAAGGTAGGCAGACAGACAATGAGATTAATAAATAGTTGGGATGGGGGAAATCCACTAGCTGGCCTTAATACCAGTTTCCATTTGTTCATGCACTTACAATTCACATATCTGGATCTGATTTAAGGTATCTGATCAAATTTTTCATCTTTTCAACCTATAAAAAGTGACTTCTATCATTTATCAACTGAAGAAGTCACTTGATCACCAACAAAAATCCAATCAGCAAATAACTAGGATTAAAATGTCAGTTAAGCACAATGTTGCCTCCCTCTTTTGAGAATGATTCACCTTTAAGTGGAATAAAAAGATTAAAAAAGGTTGAATTTCAATTCAATCAACATATATTATAACAATTTCATGATGTTCCAAAAAAATTACAATCCATAAGATGACATAGAAGAAATCCAATTGAAGAATCCTGAATAAACAAGTGAAAATAGGTTTCAACCGGATCAGGTAACATCCCCTGATGGAAATTATCTAAGATTCATGATTTAATCCAAAATATTAAAAAAATTACTCTAAGAAGTTCATATCAATGATTACTGAGATATAGAGAAAAATAATTTCTCATATTACTGCTGGATCTCCATAAGCTTCATTGTCCTAATCTTTTCATTCTACTCAATGGTGCTAAAGAGGTGCTCTCTAGTGATGTGATCAGATCTCCAGCCCTAGGGTTTGATGAGTGCACCGGTCTACTACATTGATGTCAGTCTGCTACTCACTTCTCTTGGAAGTGAACTAGGATTCTGGAAGACTCAATGTGAGTGTCTAGATATAGGTCAAAAAAACTATATCGATGTGGTCGATGAACAGATGTATGATTTGGTCCAACTCTAAAAGTGGACTATTTCTGCCTACAGTTGAATTATCTAGAATCCTGCAGAAGTCTTCCCCTACCTCCACCTAGAACTTTCACAATCTCATTCCCTCCTACACCATCAATGAAGTAGATCCCCATAATAGGATGAAAATGTGTGCACCAAGAGTCACGATTCCCCCGTGAAATAGAAAACAATAGAGAATTAAAAAAAATTATAATTAAATACTATTATTTAAAACTATTTGTTATTATTATTATATATTATATTATAATATAGATAATGAGAATAAAAAAAGTGAAAAGAAATAATATAATTAAGAAGTATAAAAAATTCCTGCAAATAAATAATGAATATATTTATTAAAAATATTATATTTATTCCTTTAAATATGTATACAAAGTTAAACACACATAAAAATTAAAGTTAAATACACTAATTAAAAGAAATTTTTTTTATAATCAATAAAGTAATTGTTTAAAATAATTAAAATAACAAAAATTATATTTTTTAAATTAAAAATTGTTATATTATATATAATATATATGATATTAATTTTTATATATTTTATAATAATAATTATAAATAAAATAGTTATAGTATATATAATAATTATTAAATATAATAGACATAAAAATTATATGAAAATAAAAATAAACATATTGGTATTATTATTATTGTATAATATATGATATATATTACATAATATATATATTTATATATTATATATTATATTATTATAAAATAAAATAAAAACTAAAATAAAGAAATGAAGGGGGGGTTTGGGTAGCATCATAAAAGAGTGAAATGGGGGAATAAGGGGAGAGACCACGAAAATAAAGGGAAGAGGGGATGGCGGGGCGACGTGCAGAGTTGGAGTGGCATTCATTATGAGTTGTGGTTAAACAAGGGGTGGTTCAGCTAGTGGAGGGGTTGTTTAGCCGACATCCTAGTTGTAGAAATCGGTGGTTCGTAGTGGATGGGATGTATAGAGGATTAACATGTTTGGTTTTCCCATATCTAGAATGGGGTTTTAGATGTTCTGATTTTGATTTTGGGTTTCTTCATTTGGAAATCTGATTAGTGGTTCTTTTGTTGGTACTTTTTGTGTTGCTGGTTGATTTTATTTTTTTTGTTGCAGACTTTTGTTGTTATTTTCATTTGATTTGTATTATTGTTCAATTTTTTTACACTATTTGTGGTGAGATTTTAGTAAAAGAAAATAAAAGATTTGATAGTTTATAAATGAAAAGAAAATAAAAGAAATGATTTTGATTTCTCTCTTTGCGTTTAGATCAATAACTTACTAAAAGGAATGAATTGATTTGGATTTCCTTCTATCTTGTTTTGTGAATATTTATAAATTAAAAGAGAATAATTTTTTTAGATACATGTAAAAAATAGGGATAAAAATGTAATTTTAAAATATTAACAACCCTCCACTATCATTTCTTTCTAAATCATCCAAAATTTGAGGTGATTTAAATATAATAGCAGGAGAGAAATATATTTCTCTCCATTTCCACCCGTATCATTTCTCTCCCTTTAAACATATTTCTCTAAAGATGAGAAACAAATTTATCCATTCAATATCATTTATTTTCCCCTAATCACTCCTTCTAAACTAGGTCGTAGTCTATTGTCATCTTCTTTACTGCTGGATCGAACTTCCATACTACAAGTTTCATCATCTGATTTGGGAACAAAATTGATCTTTTACGGTTTGATTGCTTGAAGATGTGGATTCATGATGGACTGGGTGGAATGATTATCGGTTTGCTGCTGGTGGAGAAGTGTGGAAGTAGGAGGATGTAGAATGGTGGGAGAAGTCACTGACAAGGAACAATGAGTTCGTCGGTGAGTGGGTGTGAGAAGGTGATGACGGTGAGTGGAAGGATCTGGCGAATAGTAAGATAGAGTCACTATTGTGAAGGTTGAATGGTGAGATGGAAATGGTGATTGTGAAGGGAAAGGGTGAGCGACGTTAGTGGTGGAAGGGGTGTGATGGTGAGCTTGGATGTGAAGTATGCAAATGAACAGTGGTATGGGAGGATAGTAATGGTGACTTAGGAATCACCATTGGATTGGGCTAGCAGTGACTCAGTGAATCAGTGCTAGAGCTACTTCTATTGGTTACAATAGTAACATAAATAAATTCAAAAAAATAATTTATTTTAAAATTATAAAATCTAATTACTGAAACAACAATATACCAAATTATAACAAAACTATTATCTTTTTATAATAAAGAATAAAATAAAATTCAATTAATTTAACTGTACATTCGATATTATTCAAATATAAATTAAAATAAAAAATCAAAATCAAAAATATTCTTTGGTTAATTAAATTAATTAATTAATTAATTAAGTAAATAGTTAATGAAATAAGTGAATTAAATGAAAATTACTTATCACTAAGTATTAAAAGATTTTAAGAAAATCATTAAATTTTTAAGATTAATTTAATTAATAAAATAAAAAAATAGAGTGCAATTTATTTATTTATAATTAAAAATAAAGTGTTTATAATATTAAAGAATAATTATTTAAAAAAAAATAAATTAAAAATAAATAAATCGATAAATCTAATTATAAATTATAATAAAATTAAAAACCAAAGAATAAAATAAATGAATGCTCAAAACAAAAAGAATTATTTAATTTGATAATTATTTAAAATGAAAAAATAATCATTAAAATACATGGATTACATTAAAAATGATTGTTTAGATTTTATGAACAAAAAACAAAGCAATTGGTTATAACTAATTAAAATACAATGTTTTTACATTTAAAAACACTAAAAACAAAGAAATAATGTGGAAAAGTACACTAAAAAGTATCCACATCAAACTCTATCACACATAAAACATTGTTTTTCCTAAAAAATCAATGATTCTGAATTTTATAAAAACATCATGTATGGTTTGGAGCATTCAGTTCAAAAAGTGAATGTCATGACAATAAATATCAGAGGAGCAGACAAGTCAGGGTTTTTAAGAATGTGTTAAAAAAGGTGGACCTTCCTAGGTTCAATAACTCACTGGAAATCAATAGTCTCACAACCTAATCCTCTTTCAAGTATGTCATGTCTCTTATATGAACTCATTAACTATCTTATTTCAATTTCCAACTCATGTTCTGATTCAATGAGTTTTGATATGTCAAATTACATTGAATAAAAGTCTTAACCAAATCCCACTTATATTCTAATATTATACAATTTTACAAAAAATCATGTCCATGTACTTCATTATTCTATTGATTCCACTCAAATGAAATTTATCAAATTCAATTGCTTTCTTATTTATTTGGTTTAATAATGTTGGTTCATGTTATACTAGATACGCTCAAGAGGGGGGGGGGGTGAATTGTGCCTTTTTAATTTTTCAATTGATCGGGATTTCTCCTTTTATGTTTATATCAATGATTTTGAAGTGGAAAATAAATAGGACATGACGCACAATGTATAGTGGTTCGGGGAACAGAAACCACATAGTCCACTCTACCAAGGCTCTACTCCACGAGCATGGTGATTTCCACTATCTGGTCATCATAGACGGTCCCACAACTAAGTACAGGCTACTGAAACCTTTACAATATTAAGGCCAAACAGAGCCTTCTGGTTCTTACAGAAAACCCAATATATAGCTTAGAATGAGAAGATGATCATTCAAGATAAAAGAGTATTTTGTTTGTTGAAAATACATTCCTAGTTTTTCTTCACAATTGCAATAGCACGCAATTGATAGTAGATGGATCTTCATCTTCAAAAATGATGAAATTCCAGTAAAATTAGTTCTGAGCTGATCTAATTGTAGTAGATCATCAAATGTAGTTCGCATCATTAACAGCAGATGATTCACAAAAAGATATTTCATATAGATCAGTAAATATTTAGTCGAGTTTCTTTTTCGTTAGAAAACAGAGTTTTTTTCACTCTTCGTAACAAAAGATCTTCTATTCGATAATTCATCCCCCTTTTTTGGAAAAAAATAAAATAGGTATATATAGAATAATGAAGTGTGTTTTCATATTAAACTTACATCCAGAAAATTCGCCTTTAGAATCGTGATATTCAAAAGTTTCAATAGTAGATCAGTCGTATCTCCCTTGAAAATTCAGCATGAAAACCTCCTCATAAGTTGATCTTTTGAATAAAAAACTAAATGGATTTGAATCAGTCAAAGACTCGCATTAAATTTAGGCTTTTAATCTGGCTAGAAATCTGCCTGAAAATATGCATAAATACCATTACTTTAATAAACTCTAAATTTAATCATCCGGCGTCAAACATAGGGTTGATCTGTATAGCACACATTCTCTAAAGGTAAGGTTCACAATGTTAGGTTGATATTATACGTAAGTTTGATCTCAAATGTATGGTTGATCTCAAAAGTTTCTCTCCATCTCTCAAACATACGGAATATAATCCATACTTTTCAATCAAACATACAATTGTTCATAAAAGTAATGTTGATGAACCATATTTTAACTTTAGCTTTTAAACGTTAGGATCTTCATAAAAGTAAGGTTGATAAACTATACTTTTATGAAATGAACTCATAATTCCATACATACATAATTATCTTCTTCAATAATTTTCATAATTCCAAACACAAGGTTCCTTTGAAACATAGGGTTACTTCCAAACATATGGTTCCTTCCAATCATACGGTTCCTTCCAAACATAAGGTTCCATCCAAAATTAGTGTTCCTTCCTTCATACTTTACTGATAACCTATAGTTGTTTTACCATATTTTTCTGATATCTTATAGCGTAAACACCGTATTTCATCCTTACACTATGCATCTCAATGTAGGGTATGCACAGTGTTTCCAGAAAATGCTAAAAATGATTTCCGAATACTTTAGAAATTAATTCTCACTTTTCAAATACTTAAATATTTCTTCTAGAAATAAAAATATAATGAATATCAAATTCCTAAAATACAATTAATGTAAAATATTTTGAATAAAAAATTAGGGTATTTGTGAGCATCAAAATCATCATAAAGAGATAGTGTATTATTGTTGACAATCTGCCCATTTTTAATAATAAAATTATGTATTGATGAAAACAACACTTGCTCAACAATATCCCCCTTTTTTATGATCACAAAACCCATAATCTATCCAATTGAATTAACTTACAAAATTAATTACATATAGGTTTGAATTTTGAAAAGATAAATACAATATTTAATTTGAACAAAATTATTTTAACAAAAAAAACATTGTATTATCCAATTTCATAAAAAGAAGAAAATTTCTCCCACAATAAAAGATTATGGTTATACATATGTCTCCTTATAAAAAATTAAAGAAACATAAATATACAATGTTAAGTTTAACATAATTTCTACCCCTTAAAGGATTGCGATAATATGCTTTATGATTGAAATGATTAAATTAAAATTTTCAATAAATTAAAATATATTAAAATAAAATGTTGTATTTGTACTAATTTCTCCCCCATTTTTGTTATAAAAAATAATGGTAGAATAAGGAATATAACCCATTTTAATGTAGTGCTGAATTTATGTAAATGCTATTATAAACTTTTTATCAATATTTGAATTTGAATAAAAGGATTTTTGAACATAGATAGTACAGTAAAACAAATTAAAACACATTAAAATGATATGTAAAGATATATCATAGAATTACAAATACAGTAATGAGAAACAACTGGAATCATGGTTGGGTATGAGCGTCAAATAGAGATCATCACCTCTGAACTATTGCCATGATCTCTTCCAATTGTTTACTCAATATTCTCATCAATCCATCTCCCAACTATATAATTAGATCTCTGCTTTCCTAAGACAAATGAATATCTTTAATCAGATTGACCTAGAAAATATCAGGAAGTCCTTCTTCATTCTCCATAAAAAGAGTCAACTTTTCTATGAACCGAGTCAGCACAGTTCTAATTCTTGATTCACTGGAAGTCAACTGGTTAGCTAGAAACATTTAATTATCTAATAGTACTGACAAAGGGGAACTGTTGAAATGCAAGTCCTACAGTCTGGAATTCATCTTCTCCAGGACCATTGTAATAGCCTGAAATATTTTGAATAAATCAGGTGAAGTACCTAATGTAGTTGTCTCACTGGTTCTGACAGATGTAAATCGTTGCTCCAAGAATGATCTAATTTATATTAAATCAATCTTCATAACCATCTCTGATTTATACTGATCAACTTTATTCAACATTTTATTTTTAAAAAATTCAACATCTTGATTATAAATAGTACTTTCTTTCAGAATTTGAAAATTTAAATGATCCTTTTCTAATGGTCTTCGTACAGAAACATTATCCTTTTCAGATTTAGTCAACATTTTTGTTCAGGTCCCCCATATCTATATTTACTAAATTAGAGGAATGTGGTGCTTGATTCCCATTTTCATATTCAAGAAGATTCAACATCATTACTGCATTGATTCAACATCTGATTTTTCATCATCCCCTCCATGTACTGGTTTCTCAACATATTTTTCCTCTGATCCGTTTTAGACTCGTCCACATAAAAATTCTCATTCAATACCTTAGTATGAATCATTAAATCATTCTCTACCTGGTTTTCATGTTCTGGAGGTTTCTCCTCATGATCATCTTTTGAATGTTCTTCCTCTATCATTAGATTCACCAAAATACTTTTTTCTTAATAAACCTCTACTTGATCAATTTGAGTTCGGGCTACTACTTCTCCTTCACCAGACATTGTCTCATCTTCTATTTTTATTACTGGTTCTACTTCAACAGCAGCTTCTCTTACAAAATTATAGCTTAAGAAATCACCAAATGTTAAAACATTTAACGTTACAGTAGTCTCTTCAATTGGATTAGGATCCATAGTTCTTTTGAACAGAAGTCCTTCCTAAATTCTTTCATCAGATACATCCACATCCTCAAACCTGAGACTTTTTGATACATCACTGACTCTTGATTTAACGTGTCCTTCCATTGATTTTGCTGGTTGGGCCTGAGAACATTCTTCATCCTCTTCAACTCCAACAGGAAAAAACTTTCATTTCATTGAGCTCTAGAAATATCCATTTTTTCTCAATGTACCAGTATTGAAGATGTCACTATTGTAGCATCTCACCTAAGCATCCACTAATCTTATCATATCTTTCTTAAACAGAATTTCTGAAATGAATTTTCCAAAATGATAAAAATTCATTCTTTCCTCTAGTTAGAAACAGTAACTGAGATACCTCACCATGTATCTCGGAAATTTAAACTTGGTTTCACTTATCAGTAAAAAAATTAAATACATTCCTGGATAAATAATCTTTTCCATTTCATAAATCCTAGGTGCAATACCAATTTGTAGAAACATAACCAATATCTTCTTGTCTAGTTCCAAATTATTTACAAACATCTTCTTGATATTTTTTTTATCAAAATAGAAATGAAATAATATCTTCGGATTTATGTACACTATCAACAAAATTTTTCAAATCAAAATGACAAACTCTCTCATGAGGGTAGTTTAGAATTTTTATGATTTCCACATACGAGATTGAAAAATCTCGATCGTCAATCATAGGGATTATCTAATCCTTATCATTTCCCAGACTAAACTGTACCGACATAAAAAAGATGGTGAAGTTCTACCTCATATCAAAACTCCATATAATCTCCATTAAACGTCTATTCTAATCTCTTAAAAGCTAGAGCCTTCTTAAGCATTATCTTCATCAGATATAGCCATTCTAGATCTATGAATTTTTCTTCTAAAATCTTTCTCCTTGATGAGTGCTTCCTCTTTGTAGTGTTGGTCTCTAGCTCATTGGTTCTCATGGTCTTGGCAATTTTTCTTGTAAATTTCTGAAGGTTGAAAAAGGACTAGGGTTTCGATGGATTGGGTTTGGAGAGAAGAGCGATAAAAGTTTTCAAGGTTTCTAAGGGTTTTGAATGAAAGAAATGAATGGGTTTATAATTTGAAACTGTTTCTGAAAACCTTGATTCCCATGTCATTATGTAGAGACTAATCAATGCATAAATTGTAATATGAATTAAAATCGCACATGACAAAGAAAAAATATAAAAACATAGATAAAATTGAACTTTGAAAAAAACATGTAACAACAGTATTTTTTTTAAAAATAGTCAATGAAAAAATTACATAAAATTAAATTAACCTAACTCCCACATAATAAAATCAAACCTTGTTGTGGGAAGTGGTTAAATAAAAATATCAGCTAATTGAATTTCTCTATTCACAAATTCTAAAAATATATCCTTTTTATAAACATGGTCTATTAAAAAGCGATGTCTAATATCAATATACTTAGTCCTAGAATGATTAATATGATTTTTTAAAATATTTATAGCCCTTTTATTATAACATAAAATTGGTGTATTATTAAAATATAGTCCAAAATCCATAAGAGATATTTTCATCAACAAAACATGTGCACAACGACTACCAGCAGATACATACTAAGCCTCTATTGTTGATAGGGAAATTGAGTGTTGTTTCTTACTAGCCTCATCCCTTATTGAATAATCATGTAAAGGGCATAGAGACACTGGGGTTCCACCCCCCCCCCCTACGCGCAACCTTGCTCTTCACCACAGCAGATCGGTTGTGGATCTCTCTTTGGTGCTTCTATTCACCGAGTTCGTTTTGTGAATCACCCTCTAGTGGCGGCATCGTGCGAGATCTTCACTTTTGAAAGACCCCACCAATTATTTTTTTTCATGGCGGAAAAGTTTTGGTTCCCATATCATGCCCCAGATGCTGCGACCTAATTTTTCTGTCACGATTTGTGTCTGATGTGGGCGTGCTGGGAGGATCTGGTCTCTCTGCGCGGGATTGAAATTGGTCGTGGGATCTATGATCTGTTCCCCTGCGAGTTCTTCTTCTAGTGAGATTCAGAAGGGATGTTAGGTCTGTGATGGGCGTGGTTCTCTATTGGAGGTAGTCTGGTTTTCAGCCTTGATGATGTCGATGTTGTTGGAAGATGTTACACAGATTTCATTTCGAATCAAAGGTGAAATCATGTTTTATCGTTGGCAATGGTTTGGTGCCCCTGTTGGATGTTTTACGGTTTGTTATTTACAATGGAAATGAGTACTTTTCAATGGATTATGATTTATGGTGATGTGATGACGACGAGGAGTGGATTTCAAATCCGGGAGCTTTCCATGTGGAGGATCATGGACTGAGGTGATGTTGTGTATGGAGTTTGGAAGGTTTTTCTTGCTTTTTTCATTTGAAATCAGAATTTGTGTTTTGATGTTTTGGGGTGGATTTGGAGACTGTTTGTGGTGTTTGAACGTTTTTATCTTGATGTTTGAACTATGGCATCTGGTATTATAAGATTCCCACTCACCCTTAAAGGGAATTACTTAGAAAATGGAAATAAATGATTTGTGGAGTGTTGTTTCTTACTAGACCATGAAACTAGGAATTTTCCTAAAAATTGAAATCTTCTCGAGGATCTTTTTCTATCTAATATACAACTCCCAAAGACTTCATTTGAATAAAAAATTAAATTAAAATCAGACATTTTGGGACAAAGTAGAGATTGAAAACAGTACATTTTGAATACCTAAAAATTCATTTAACAGTATTTAAATGAGATTCATTAGGATTTGATTGAAATATTGCACAAAGACAAACTAAATACATTATATATGGAATTATAGAAGTAAGATATAAAAAACTACCAATCATACCTCAATATAACTTTTTGTCAACTAATTTTCCAGTTTCATCCAAATCGAGTTTTATATTAGAACCTATAGGGGTTGTATATGTATTGTTTATTTCATGTCCAAATTTCTTTAGTAAATCAGTAATGTATATGCTTTGATTCAAAACATTTACAAAATCTTTTTGAAAAATTTGATGTCCTAAAAAGAAATTTCATTCTCCCATCATACTCATTTTGAATTCTTTTTGTATAAAGTTTGAAAAATCATGACAATTAGATTTATTTGTTGAAGAAAAAATTACATAATAAACATAAATTTGAACTGATAAAATTTTATAATTGAGGGTTTTATTAAGTAGTTTTGGATCAACCATACCGACAGTAAAATAATTTTTTAAAAGAAAAGAACTTATTCTTTCATACCAATCTCTAGGTTCTTTTTTAAGACCATAAAAAACATTAGTAAGTTAAAAAACAAAATCTGGTTTTTGGGAATTTCAAAAACCAGGAGGTAGCTCAACATAAACTTCCTCCAATAAATAACCATTTAAAAAGGAATACATAACATCCATCTGAAATAATTTAAGTTTATATGATATGCATAGGATATTAGGATTCTAATGACTTCTAAACTAGATATAGGTGAAAAGGACTTATCATAATATATACCTTCTTCTTGATTATATTCATTAGCTACTAGTCTTGTTTTTTTCTAGTTATTATTCATTGATCATCTTGTTTATTTCTAGAGACCAATTTCATTATTATAAATGGGTAGTTCTGAGGTCTTACAACTAAATTTCAAACATTATTTCTTTTGAACTGTTTTAGTTTTTCATGCATTACTATTATCCAACTTTCATTAACTAGGGATTCGTCTATAGTTTTGGGATCTAATTGGGATATAAAGGCATAAAAATCAATATGATTTCTTATGATACTTCTATTTTTTATTCTATATGTCTAAGTCTCCTTTTAAAACTTATAAAGGGTGATTCTTAAGGGTTCTTTACTGTCAAGGTATTACACTTATAGGTTCTTCATTTTCTTGTTCTTCTAGACTGGACTAAATTTCATTTATACCTTTTTCAAAATCATTTTTCATGTTATCAAGTCTCTTTGTGTCATTAGAGTCTGATTTAACAATTTGGTCATTTCTATTCTCAAAGTGATCATATTCATCAAATTTCACATGAACTAATTCTTCAACAATACATTACTTTTTATTAAAAACAATATATGCTTTGGAAGTATCAGAGTATCCTATGAAATTTCCTTCATTAGATTTTGGGTCAAACATACCTAGATTTTCCATGGTGTTTAATGTGTAAACCTTGATTCCAAAAACTTAAAAGTAATTTACTTTAGGTTTTCTGTTATTCCATAGTTCATAGGGTTTCTTTTTGAAAATTGGTCTAATTGAAAATCTATTCATTATATAATAGTATATATTTATATATTCATCCCATAATTAGGTTGGTAAAATATATTT
The DNA here is from genome assembly GCA_963277665.1 of Viscum album. Taxonomy (NCBI): domain Eukaryota; kingdom Viridiplantae; phylum Streptophyta; class Magnoliopsida; order Santalales; family Viscaceae; genus Viscum; species Viscum album. Next base: position 1,237,812,460 of record OY728143.1, read on the forward strand.
ATTTAACATAGTTCTAGAAATTTATTGAATAGAACTATTTATCCTTTCAACAATTCCATTTTGTTGAGGTGTTCTTGGGGCAGTGAAGGTGTGTTCAATACCCATATCTGACCAAAAGGAATTGAATTCCAGATTCCCAAATTCTTCACCATGATAACATCTTAATGAAATAATTTAAAAATCATTTTCATTTGGAACAGCATTGTAAAAACATTCAAATATTGTAAAAGCATCCATTTTATATTTTAGAAATAAAGTACAAGTTAATCTAGAATAGTCATCAACTAAAACAAATACATATAATTTACCAGCCATGCTTGCTACCCTTGACGGTCCAAACAAATCCATATGGATGAATTCTATATGTTTAGAAGTTGCAATTCTGTTAACTAATTTGAAGGATGATTTGTGTTGCTTGCCAATTTGACATGCATCACAAAATCTATCACTCTCAAACTTGAGACTAGGAAAATCCGAAACTAATTGTTTCTTTGATAACTTATGTAAAGTATATATATTGAAATTTAAAAGTCTCTTATTCCATATCAATGATTCATTTATCATAGTAATTCAGCAGTTTACTTGTTGTTTACACAAGGAATTTTAATCTAGGGTATACAAATTATCAGTTCTGGGTGCTCTTAATTTAAGTAATTTATCCTTCAAAACTAAACAACTGTTGTTAGAAAAATCAACAATACAACCATCATCACTGATTTGAGAGATATATATCAGATTGTGTTTCGATCCTTGTACATAGAGTACTTTTTTGAGTGAGACATTTTTTGTCTCTCCAACTGTTTCAATGCCAATAATCTTGCCTTTGGCATTATCACTGAATGTGACAAGACCACCATTCATATATGTTAGTGTTTTGAAGTTAGATAAATTTAAACTCATATGCCAAGAGAATCCACTATACCTATACCATATGGCCTTTTTTCTCCTGTTCTTTCTTCCTATAAAGGAATTTAAACAGATTGTTTTGGTACCCATATTTTATTGGGTCCAGTTTTGTTGTCCAGCATTGATCTGGGAATCCAGAATTTCTTTGTTTTTCTAAAATCAATAGAATCATATAAATTGGTTGAAACAAAGGGTTTCTTTATTCCACTTATCTTGGGTTTACTTAAATAATAATTCATATATATATTTCCTTTTGCACAACAATATTTACAGATTACTTTTCGACTACTTGGAAGAAATTAATTCTTGTACAGTTTAGGTTTTTCACCTTTAGTACCGATTACAAATCTTTTCTTTTTAATCACATTATTTCCATGAATTTTATTTAGAGTATTTTCTCTTTTTGTAAAAATAAGAGTTTCAATTTTACCTATTTCTACTTCATTTTTTAGTGTTTTTATTTTAGCTTCATGATATGTATTGTTTGTATTTATTGATTTTTAATTTTCTAGTAATTCATGATGTTGTTTGAGCAGAGTATCTCTCCCTCCTAAAAAAAATTATGATTATTCATTAAATATTTGTGTGTCTTAAATCTATAATCATATTTTTCTTTAAGCATGTTGCATTAAGATGAAAATTTATCATTTTTATAGCTTGATTCAAAATTGTAGTCAAGAGAATAATTGGATTGTACCACATTAGATTCTGCCACAAAACACATATTGGTATTCAGATTTGATTCCTCATTTTCTAAATCGCACTCTAAAGAGCTACGGGATTCTTTAGATACACCCCATATAACACCCCGACCCTAGTTACCCAGACTCGGTGCATTATTACGTATCATTGTAATGATCCCAAAAGATCACGTCTCGAAAAATCGATTAGTTTAGTAGCCTTGGAATCACTATATACATTCATAAAGTTTACATTACACCATAATGTGAAAAACTAAAACAAAATATTTTCTCTATAGACTACACCCATATCCTCATACTATCCCTGCAGTTCATTCATAAAATACTTATTAACATCCTAGGAAAAATAAAACATAGAAGGGGGTGAGCTCAGATACTCAGTAAGGATAACAATATAGCGGAAATATTCGTAAATAAGCATAAAAATTTAAGGCAGTGTATAACTAAAACAAAAGCCTTTTAAACTTGAACTTTAGCATAATATGGAAAAGATAAAATGAAATAATTTCATTTAATTATTCACATGGATATTCTACTAGTTGAATAATAACATGCAATATCAATAACCACATTCATAATGATGGAATGCATAATGCCAGACTATCATAACCACATAGTCAAGGCCTTGTGCCAAGACTACAAATAATATGTTTTCAAGGCCTTGTGCGAAGACACTGGTTTGTCTCATAAGACCTACTGATGCATCAAGAAGCTATAGCGGGCTCCACCTATCACTTACTAAGTCCAATGCATTCCCATATGAAAAGGTTTAAACATAACATAAATATTCGTATTAAAACACGCATACGAAATGTCAATACTTTCTCCATAAACCATGAATGGTAAAAAAAATTAACACATCCATAGTCAAACATATCACAAAACCTTCAATACAATATGGAAGTTTTGTATCATAATAAATCAACTTCAAATAATCTTAAAATCCTTCAATGGATGTTGACATAGATGAAATCAAAACTATTTGAGAGAAATATCCCTTTTTTTGAAATAATTTAAAAATCACTTAATTATAAAAGAGAACATTTGTTTTGAAAATATTTTTATAAGATTGTAAGGGAATCATAAATGATTTTATAACTGCGGAAAATAGCAGCACCCACTGTATAAGTTAAAAAAAGACATTCTTACCTTATTTTTGTTGAAAACTTTAAAAAGGGACTTGTTTGGAAAACAACGAAAAGATTCCATTATAAACATATTATAAAAGTAAAACAAAATTATAAATGACTTTTTCCCATAGTCTAGTAAATAGTAAGAATGTTTTGAAATATATTTTTAATCATCATGGATGTGGATGATACAGGGGTCTCAATAGATAATTACGTATAAACTACCTCAGATAATGAAGAGATTATGAAATAAACCCTTACCTTGTACTTTTTGTTGATCAAGGGTAGATTAACCTCTTGTATAATAGTTAACTAATTGTTATTAAATTATACTAGAATAATTTACATAAATATGATATCATATATGATCTTTTAACATTGCTTTGTTAATAATATCTTAGTATTATCGTCATTTCCGGTGTTAAGTTAATCGTTTCCTTTTATATGTTTTGTTACATAAGCCGTGTTTTTTATGGATAGGTTGTGTATTATTCATATCCAGAATGATATCAAGTCTTTAAAAATTATTTTTTAACATCAAATGAGAATTATAGTTGAATGGAAATGATGGGGAATGAATCTAATCGCGTTCGTGGAGACGGTAGTCCGTACGTACACACGAGCGATAATATCAATATTTTGATATTAAAATAGTATATAATTGAATGGTATATCATATATACAGAATAATTATCAAGTTTATTTATTATTTACATCAGTTATAATCATTATTATACCCATCCAAATGATTAATTGTTTGAATAACAATTACACCTCGACGTGGAGACAGTAAGCCGTACGTACGCACGTATGGTGACATGTCATTCAAAGGATGGATATAATACTGAATATGGTTGTACCATTTTTATAATAACATAACAGTATATAAAAGATACTGGAGTTATTACTTTATAATATAAATAACAATGAAATAAGAAGTGAAAGAAGAAAGGAACTTGAAAGAGGGTTGTGAAAACATTACCTCTTCTTCGAGTTCTTCCATTTCATTTGATCAAAAGGGCACCTTAGGTTGGATTTCTGATCAAAATAATGCGTCTAGGTTGAAGTGAGGGAAGTTGAGAGGATATTTGGGTAGGGTTTGGATGAACCAAAAGGCTTTCAGGGTATGAAGAATTGGTTATAAATGGTGTCATTTTATAAGGGGGAGGAGGGGCTCTTTATGAAAAACTTAATGTATTATTTTATAATAAATTCATATTTGGTTTCCAATGTCTAAAAACTGGATTATTTAAAGTCTATGGTTGGGATTGGTTGAAAACCACTCATCCAATAGATTTATACTGGTTTGGGTCACCATATTAACCTTATCTTTTAGTTTTAACTCTTAGTTATATAGTTTGACATTTACCATGTCTCTTTGTATTTTTATATTATATAGTAAATAAACATACTATATACATCCAAGTGACCCCGAAGTGGTCCATTAATGATAAAAATATCATTATATAAGTTCTATGGATGAACCTTATATTTTTAGGAATATAATATCAATTAATAATATAATATTTATTTTAAAAACGCTTTTATGTCAATTTTGACACTATTGGGTATTTTGTTTTTGATAAATTCATAAAAGCATTATTACATAGAATAAAATTCATATAACCAATAATAATATTTCATAGTAAACTAGAATATTATTTTAATTCATCAAAAAATATCAAATTACATTTATTAGGATATTTATAATATCAATTATTTTAATATTTCATTAATTAGGTAATTACTACATCTCCATTGTGTCATAAATAAATTAATTTATATAATGTCTAAAAATTATAAATAAAATACCATTATGTAGGAAATATTATTATCTTTCTAATTAATATTTATAATGTAATTTATCTTATGTATAACCCTATATTAAAAATGTTTAGTTATTAAGAATTAATTTTAACTCTTTTAACTCTTCTTTTAATTAAATTATAATAAATGTCCTAATCTAATCCAAGTAGACCAAAGAGGTTCCTATTTTATTCCTAAGTTTGTTTTTGGTCGAATTATACATAGCCAATAGAATTAGGACATGTGTTAGGGTAATAATAATATCATTTTATCCTTAATTAGTCTATTTACTTTTAACCGTAGTAAATAAAGGTAAAAAGTTACTATTCACCAAATATTATTTTTATCTTATTCAACCAAATTTTACTCATTGATATTAACTGTGTCTCTCGAAATTTTGATATTCCACTCACAAAAGCAGTAATTTAATGTTTTATGTGAATTCGAAAATTCTCCTAGGAGATGGGTAAAAGACGATGAAAAGTTTAATAAAATTTTTATATGTCTCAAATTATTATAAACTGACTCCAATGAATTACATTGAACTTATATAGGTATTATGTATCTATTTTTACCTAAAATAAATTTATAAAAAATAAATAATTTTTTAAATAAAATGTCGGTTTTAACCAATAACTCAGTGTTTTTCTAAATTCAACAAAAATTGACAGTTTTCAGAAAAATACCAAAAATTCACCCTAGGATAATTTCGATACTACGTATCCAAAAATGAAGTCCATTTTGAAAAATAAAATTTATAAAATTTCAAAAAGTGGGCATTAAAATTCATAACGGCTAGTTTGATTGGTTGTGGTGTGTTAGAACTCGAAGTTGCGTACAACACACGCTACTGTATTATTCAAACGGAAACGTACTGTTATAGCTTGGGGTGTTACATTCTCCCCTGATTCAAATAATTTCGTCCTCGAAATTTCTAGGATATTACTAAATAAAAATACTCGGGTGGTCATTCATCATATGTTCCTTGGGTTCCCACATTTCCTCTTCTATCTTATGGTTTCTCCGGATAACTTATACTAGATGAGTTGTCCAGTTTCTCAGCACTTGTTCTCTGGTATCCAGAATCCTGATGGGCTCTTCGCAATAAGACAGATCATGTTCCAGTTCTAATTCCTCATAGGTGAGTACATGCGTTGGGTCAGGCTTGTATTTTCTCAACAGTAATATGTGGAACACATCGTTAACTTTGGAATGATTTGGCGGCATTTCCAAATAGTAAGATACAACACCAATTCGTTCTAGAATTTCGAATGGTCCCATGTATCTGGGACTCAATTTACCTTTCTTACCGAAACGTATAACTCCCTTCCATGGAGATACATTCAAGAAAACATGATATCCGACCTAATATTCCAAATCCTTCCTACGATTATCATCATAGCACTTCTACCTACTTTGAGCTGCTTTTATGTGGTTTTGGATTACCTTCACATTTTCCATCGTTTCATCCACCAGTTCTGGGAATACGAGTTTTCTTTCACCAACATCATCCCAATAGGTTGGTGTGTGACATATCTGTCCATATAACGCTTCATATGGTTCCATCCAAATACTATAATATAAGTTATTGTAATAATAAAATTACACCAGAGGTAAATATTGATCACACATACCCTGAATGTCAAGTGAGCAAGACCTCAACATATCTTATAAGGTTTGAATAGTCCGTTCTGATTGCCAATCAGTTTGGGGTCATAGGCAGTGCTCGAATGAAGTTTAGTATCAAGGGATTTCTGAAGACTTTTCCAGAATCATGATGTAATAAGGGGATCACGATCAGAAACAATCGATAGGGGTAATCCATGAAGTCACGCAACTTCCTTAATATATAGTATTTCTAGACGTTCATGTGGTAGATCTTCTCTTATAGAAAGAAATTTTGCTGACTTGGTAAGACTATCAACAATGACCCATATTGCATCATTCTTTCTAGGATTCTTTGTTAGCCCCATGACTAAGTCCATCGTGATATTATCCCATTTCCACTCAAGTATGGGAAGAGGATGCATTACTCCTCCAGGTTCTTGTCTTCCAGCCTTAACTTGTTGAAAAACCATACATCTTGATACAAAATAAGCATTCTCCCTCATCATGTTGTCCCATGTAAAATGTTCCTTCAAATCTCTATAAATTTTGGTGCTCCCAGGGTGTATACAGAAATTGGACCTATGAGCATCATCCAACGATTTCCTTTTTATATCGGGTATATCGGGAACACAAAGTCTCATCTGGTTCAAAACTCCATGGTCCTTTCTACTCAAAGCGTCTTCCACCTTATTTTCTTTCCTCGGGTGGTAGTGTGTAGTGAAATCAAAATCCATGAGTAATTTGAGTCATCGCCTTTTCTTCATGTTGAGTTCCTTCTATGAGAAAATATACTTTAAACTATTGTGATCAGAATATATCTCACACTTTTCACCAGAGAGATAGTGTATCCATATCTTCAAAGCAAGGATTAAAGCTTCTAACATAATATCAGGAGTAGGATAGTTTTTCTCATGAATTTTTAGCTGTCGTGATGCATAGGCAATCACCCTATCATTCTGGATAAGGAAAAACCAAGTGCTTTCTTTGAAGAATCATTATAAATAACAAACCCATCATTCCTCGATGGTAGAGTCAAGATAGGAGCATTGACTAATCTTCTCTTCAGTTCATCAAAACATTCTTTACAATCTTTTTTTCAAACAAATTTGACCCCTCTACGTGTGATATTTTTTAATAGGTTAGCCAACTGGGCAAAATTCTAGACGAAACGTCGATAATAACCTGCTAAGAAAATAAAACTGCATACCTATGCTATAATTGTTGGTGCTGGACACTCATGGATTGCACTTGTATTAGCAGGATAAATAGAGATTCCATCCTTAGTGACAATATGTCCAAGAAAAGAAATCTCCTGAAGCCAGAATTCACACATGATAACCTTCCCATATAATTCATGTCTTCTCAGAGTCTTCAATATAATGCGCAAGTGATTTTCATGATCTTCATAGATTTTGGAGTATACCAAGATATCCTCAATAAATACCACTACAAATCCATCAAGATATTCCTTGAAAACTCTTTTCATTAGATCCATGAAAATAGAGGGTGCATTAGTCAGCCCAAAAGGCATTACTATAAACTCGTAATGCCCGTACCTGGTTCGAAATGCTATATTCAGAATGTCTTCCTTATTCACATGCAATTGATGATATCCAGATCGAATGTCAATCTTTGAAAAGTGTTGATCTCCATGTATTTGGTCAAATAAATAATCAATGCGAGGTAGGGGATACTTGTTCTTTATTTTTATATCATTTATCTCTCTATAGTCGATACATAACCTCATAGATCAATGTTTTTTCTTAACAAAAAGGATTGGGGCTCCCCATGGAGAAAAACTAGGGAGAATAAATCCCTTATTTCTCAATTCCTCTATTTGTTTCTTTATTTCCACTAATTCCACAATGGCCATTCTATAAGGGGTCTTTGATATGGTTCTTGAACCAAGAATTAAATCGAAGGAAAACTCAATTTCTCGTTCTGGAGGATGTCCAGGTAAATCATCCAGAAACACATCTACATATTCTTTCACAATAGGTACATCCTCTATTTGAACATTCTTTTCCTCACCCACAGTTATTTCATTATATCCCTCCCCAATAATTGAATATAGTTGAGCTAGTTGGGTGGATCTAGATAAGAATAAGGTGGTGATGATTCTTCTCAAAAGATAAGGTGTTCTTTATCATCACCATATAAAATCATAACCTCATACTTCATACAATAAATCATTGCATCATGGTCTGAAATCCAATCCATACTGAGGATTATATCAAACTAAATAATAGTTATGATGATGAGATCAGAAGATGAAGAACATTTATATGCTCTAATGGGAACTGATTCACAGAACATTGTAGCAATGATACTTTCGTTATGAGTTTTAACTGACAACTCCCTTGTTAAATAAAATTGGAAATATCTAAAATTCTTTAGGAAACTAGGAATATATGAAACATTGTGATGATCCAGAATCAAGTAAAGAACTTTCTAAACTTGAGTAAACCATTAAATTACCAGCCACCATATCTTTCGTAGCTTCTACCTCAGTAGTAGTGATTGCATAAGATTGGCCTTGATCCCTTGTCCTTTTCTAAGGTATGTTCCTCTAATGCTTAGGAAATTCATTTGCATAATTTCACATATCACTGTAGTTATATCATTGAACATCAGTAGCTTGTTTCTTCCCCTTAAAATCACGAGCTTGGTGGCCTTTTTCACCACACTTGTAACATACTCTCATTCCCATCAAGCATGTATTGGGGTGTTTCTTCCCACATTTACTATAGGATGGATATTCGTATTTTTACTTATTCCCATTATTTATATTTCTAAAGTGATCAGAATATATCTTCTTCTCTTGCTTTTCTTTAAAGTCGTAAGGCTTAGAGAATTTTTTTTTGTCATGATAGCACACGAGACAATATCGTCGTATGACAGAAAGGAGTGTGAGACTAATTCTCGATGGAGAAATAGTTTTAACACATAAAAGAAATGATTAATCTTACTTCTTTGATTACGTATATAATATGCAGCATTCCATGCTAACCTTATAATGTTAGACTCATACTTTACAACATTCTCGTCCTCCTTTTTCCTTAGACTTAGAAATTGTCTTTCCATATCCGCTCGATGGTCATGAGGAAAGTATTTTTCTAAGAAAATATCTTTAAACACCCTACATTCCATATTTGATACATCACAATATTCTTTTGTGTTTTGAATCAATTACCACCATTGATTAACATCTCCAGTGAGGCAATAAATGGCCATGAAAACCTTTTCTTGTTCGCTAATCCCCAAGGCATGGAATATTTTCTCTAAGGAATTTATCCATTGCTTAGTTACTAGTGTATTTTTACCCCCATTTAATGTTGGTGGTTGTTTCCTCATGAATCTGTCTAAAATTGATCCTCCACGATGTGGATCTGGGTTCTCCATACGGGTAAGGTTATTATTCATAACCATAGAGAGTTTTCCCAGTATGGTGATTAGCTGATCAGCACTAGTTGCATCACTAGCTCCACTATAATTATCTTGAGTAGGAGGAAAATACTAACATGGAGTGCATGTAATGATACGGTTTACATTACTTCCACTAGGTGCCATTTCTAAATAGTAGAATACAATATATTAGTTTATAAATCGCAATACATAAATCTAAACTTGTGAAACACTTAACATAAATTGAACATTTCATGGATATAATCCATAATCATAAAAATGTTTTGTTTGAGGAAGTATATAATCAGAAACCCTTCGTAATGGTTTGTAATGAAAATGAGAATTATCCTAAGCATATCCCCCGGGTGTATCGTAACCAAGAGTGCAGCAATTCCCATTGCCGTGCAGCAGTTCCTGTTCGAGTATAACTCAAAACGGTGTTTTCCGGTTTTACCCCTAGGTACATCTGTGACAGAGCCGCCTCTACCTGCTCATATCTAGACAGGGATGTATTTCTCAAAAATCTCTCAAAATCTATACAATACCAAAACTCTAGAAAATTCTTCTATACTAATCCTCAAATTCTATCTTAGGGATATGTGCTCTGATTAGAGTTTATCTAAATATAGCTTCCAAGGTGGTACTAAAGTTCCTCTGATACCAACTGTAACACCCTGACCCCAGTTACCCAGAGTCGGTGAATTATTATGTATCATTTGCATGATCACAAAAGATAAACTCTCGAATGATCGATTAGTTTAGTAGCCTTAGAATCACTAGATACATTCATATAGTTTAAATTACACCATAATGTGAAAAACTACAACAACATATTGTCTCCATAGAATATACCCATATTCTCATACTATCCCTGCAGTTCATTAATAAAATATTTCTTCACATCCTAGGAAAAATAAAACATAGAAATGGGTGAGCTCAAATGCTCAGTAAGGATAATAATATAGAGGAATCCTTCGTAAATAAGCATAAACATTTAAGGTAGTCTATAACTGAAACAAAATACTTTTAAACATGAACTCTAGCATAATATGGAAAATATAAAATGAAATAATTCCATTTAATTATTCACATGGATATTCTACTAGTCGAATAATCACATGCAATATCAATAACCACTTTCATAATGATAGAATACATAATGCCTGACTATCATATCCACATATTCAAGTCATTGTTCCAAGACTACAAATAAGACTTTTCAAGGACTTGTGCCAAGACACTAGTCTGTCTCAAGAGACCTACTGATGCATCGAGGAGCAATGATAGTCTCCACCTGTCACTCAATAAGTCCAATGCATTCCCATATGAAAAGGTTTAAACATAACAAAAACATTCATATTAAAACTAGCATACGAAATTTCAATACTTTATCCAGAAACCATGAATGGTATAAAAATAACACATCCACAATCAAACATATCACAAAACCTTCAATATAATACAGATGTTTTGTATCATAATAAATCAACTTCAAATAAGATTAAAATCCATCAAAGGATGTTAAAATAGATGAAATCAAAACTATTTGAGAGAAATATCTCTTTTTTGAAATCATTTAAAAATAAAATAAATATAAAAGAAAACATTTTCTTTGAAAATATTTTTATAAGCTTGTAAGGGAAGCTTCAAAAATTTTATAATGGCGAAAAATAGCCACACCCATCGTATAAGATAAAAAAATACATTATTACCTTAATTTTGTCAAAAAAGATAAAAAAGACCTTATTTGGAAAACGACGGAAAGATTCTTTTATAAACATCTTATAAAAGTCAAAAAAGGGTATAAATGACTTTATCCCACAGTCTAGAAAATAGTAAGAATGTTTTGAAATACATTTTTAATAAACATGGATGTGGATGATAAAGAGGGCTCAGTAGATAATTACGTATAAACAACCTCGGATAATGAAGAGATTGGGAAATAAACCCTTTGCTTGTACTTTTCCTTGGTTGAGGGTAGGTTAACCACTTATATAATAGTTAAATAATTTTTTTAAAATTATACAAGAATCATATACAAAAATATGATATCATATATGATCTTTTAACATTTATTTGTCAATAATATCTTAGTATTATCGTCATTTCAGGGTTTATATTACTCATTTTAATTAATACGTTTTGTTACATAAGACTTGTTTGTTATGTATAGGTTGTATCTTATTCATATCCAGAATTATATCAAGCCCTAAAACATTATTTTTAATAATCAAATGAGAATTAGACATGAATGAATAGGAGGGGGATTGAATCTCATCGCATTTGTGGATACGGTAGTCCGTATGTATGCAAGAGCGACAATATCAATATTTTGATATTAAAATAGTATATAATTGAATGGTATATAATATTTAAAGAATCATTATAATGATTTATTTATTATTTACATCAGTTCTAATCATTATTATAACCATCCAAATGATTAAATGTTTGAATAACAATTACCCCGCGACTTGGATACGGTAAGCGGTACATACACACATATAGTGACATGTCATTCAAAGGATGGATAGAATACTGAATATGGTTCTACCATATTTATAACAACATCAATGTATATAGAAGATACTAGAGTTATTATTTTATAATGTAAATAAAAAAGAATGGAGAAGTGGAAGAAGAAAGGAACTTGAAAGAGGGTGGGGAAAACATTACCTCTTCTTCAGGTTATTCCTTTTGATTTGAACAAAAGGGCTTCTTTGGATGGATTTATGAACAAAATAAGGCTTCAAAGTTGAAGTGAAGGAAGTTGAGATGGTATTTGGGTAGGGTTTGTCCGAACCAGAAGGCTTTGAAGGTATGAAGAATTGGTTAAATGTGATGTCCTTTTATAAGAAGGAGGAGGGGCTCTTTAGAAAAAACTATGTATTATTTTATAATAAATTACATATTCGGTTTCTAATGGCTCCAAACTAGATTTTTTAAAGTCTAAGGTGAGGATGGGTTTAAAACCACTCAACCAATATATTTTAGATAGTTTTGTGTCACTATATTAATCTTATCTTTTAGACTTAACTCTTAGTTAAATAGTTTGACATTTACCATGTCCCTTTGTATTTATATATTATATAGTTAATAAACTTACTACATACTTCCAAGAGACCCCCAAGTGGTCCATTAATTATACACCTATACTTATATAAGTCCTTTGGCCAAAAATAGATTTTTATGAATATAATATCAATTAATAATATAATATTTGTTTTAAAAACTCTTTTATGTAAATTTTGACACTATTGGGTATGTTGTTTTTGATAATTTCATAACAGCATTATTACTTAGAATAAAATTCATATAACGAATCATAATATGTCATATTAACCTAGAAAATTATTGGAATTCATAAAAAAGTCTCAAATTACTATTATTTGGATATTTATAATATCAATTATTTTAATATTTAATTAATTTGGTAATTAATGCATCACCATTGTGTCATAAATAATTTAAATTATTTAATGTCTAGAAATTATAAATAAAATACCATTATGTACGAAATAGTTTTATCTTTCTAATGAATATATATTATCTAATTTATCATATGAATAACCCTATATTAAAAATATTTTAGTTATTAAACATTGATTTTAACTCTTTTAACTCTTCTTTGAATTAAATAATAATAAATTTCCTAATTTAATCCATGTGGATCAAAGAGGTTCATATTTTATTCCTAAGGTTGTTTTGGTCGAATTATACTTTTCCAATAGAATTTGGACATGTGTTAGGGTAATAATAATATCATTTTTACCCTTAATTACCCTACTTACTTTTAACCGCGGTAAATAATAGAAAACAATTACTATTCACCAAAAATTATTTTTATCTTATTGAACCACATTTTACTCCTTGATATTAACTGTGTCTCTCGAATTCTCAAAATTCCACTCACAAAAGTGGGAAAATTATGTTTTATGTGAAATTGCAAATTCTCCTAGGAGATAGGTAAAAGACGGTGAAAAGTTCAATAAAATTATTATATGTCTAAAATTATTATAAACTGACTCCAATAAATTACACTGAACTTATATAGGTATTACGTATCTATTTTGACATAAAATGAATTTAAATAAATTAAATAATTATTTAGATAAAAAGTCATTTTAACCAATAACTCAGTGTTTTTCACTATTCATAAAAAATAGAATTTTTTCAGAAAAATACCAAAAAAATTACCCTAGGCTAATTTCGATATTCTGAATCCAAAAATGAAGCCCATTTTGAAAGAAAAAATTTATAAAATTTCAAAAAGTGGGTATTACTATTCATAATGTCTAGTTTGATTGGTTGTGGTATGTTAGAACTCGATGTTGCGTACAACAAATGCTACTATATTATTCAAAGGGAAACTTACCAAAGAAGCTTGGGGTGTTACATCCCAAGTATCCTTAATTTCATTCTTGTATTTTTGCTCATAATAATTTCTCCTAAATAATTTCTTCTTCTTCTCTTCCTTTAATCATGGATAGTCAGGTCTGATATGACTCATCTTCTTACACTTATAGCATCTGACTTCCTTTACATCATTTTTGAAAGATTTTTTTAAACCCTTCTTCTTCCTATAAAACTAACTAAATTTTCCGGCCAGATGAGACTGTTCCACATCTAAATTGGATGAATAAGAACTTTTTGATTTCACTTTTATTTCTTTTTTCTTCAGCTTTTTTATTTTGCTTTGAGATGACACATTTAAGGTAGTGTCTTCTCTCTTGATCAGAACCTTATGCCCATTTTCTTTATCCTACATCTCAACTTAATACATCATGAGAGTTCAAATTAACTCTCTCATTATTAAATCTCTGACAAGTGTTGATTGTCTGATAGCAGCAGAAATTCTATTCCATCGAGTTAGCAGTACTCTCAATACTTTCAAAGCTTGATTAGCTTGTTTGATTGGGTATCCCAAAGTAGTTATATTTTTGAGAATCTCTATCAATATTCCATTCATTTGGGTGATTATTTCTCCTTCTAGAATCCTGAATGTATCGAATTTCAGTTTGGTAGTAGCATACCTCATATGTCAGACATTGTGAGTTCCTTCATAAGCAACTGTAATTTTCTGCCACATTTCATACGTTGCTTGGAAATAAGATACTATGTTAAACTCATCTAGTCCTAGAGAACATATGATTACATTAATATCCTTTTAATTCATGCCATACTCGGCTTCTACGGCTGAACTCCATGTTTCAGGTTTCTCTGTTATTTCATAAGGATTGAGTATTTTTTAGTAGACTCTATATCCGAGGTATTTCAAATAGATTATCATTCTTGATTTCTAGCATCCATAATTCTCACCATTGAAGTACGGAGATCTGAACATAGAAGTTCCCTCTCTTGTATCATCCACCATGATACATGTATAATCCTTTAAAACTTTTATCTTGTTATAGCTTTAATAAAAGCTCCTCCTATGATACCAATTGTTGGATCTGGTTATACTAGATACACACAAGAGTGGGGTGAATTTTTTCCTTTTCAATTTCTTCAAATGTTCGTGATTTTTACTTTTATTTTTATATCAATGATTTTTTAGTGGAAAATAAATATCACAAGATGCAAAATGTATAGTGGTTTGGGGAACAGAATGACCCTAGTTCACTCCACCAGTTCTCTACTCCATGAGCTTGGTGATTTTCCCTATTTGGTCCTCTTAGACTGTTCCACAACCGAGTACAAGCAGTTAAAACATTTACAATCTTAAGGATAAAAAGATCCTTCATGTTCACACATATAACTGAATACAAAGCTTAGAAGAAGAATCTGATCACTCATGATAAAAGAGTATTTTTTTCATTGAAAATGCTTTCCCATTGGTTCTTCACATTTGCAACAAAACACAATTGACATTATATAGATTTTCATCTTCTGAAATGATGATATTTAGGTAAAAATCATTTTGAGCTGATCTAGTTGTAGTATATCTTGAAATGTCATTCTCCACATTTACAGTAGTTGATTCACAAAATGATATTCGATGTAGATTAGTAAATATTCAGGAGAATTTTTTCTTCTTCTTCTTCAGAAAACAGAGCTTCTTCACTCTTCCTAACAGAATATCTTCTTTTCAATAATTCGCCCCCATTATTTTGAAACAAAATAATATAGGTATATATAGAATAAAGATGAGTGTTTACCTTCTAAATTTAGATCCACAAATTTCGCCTTTAAAATCACGATATTCAATAGTTTGAATAGTAGAGCAATCATAACTCCCGAAACAATTCTGCATAAAAAGCTCCAAATGAATTTATCCTTTTAATCACAAATAAACAGCTTTGAATCAGTCAAAGACACGATTTAAATTCGGGATTTTAATCTCGCTAGAAATCATCCTGAAAATCTCCATAAATACCGTTGCTTTAATAATGTCGTAATTTAAACATCTGATGTCCAACGTAGGGTTGAACTGTATAGCACACATTCTCTAAATGTATGGTTCACAAAATATGGTTGATCTCAAGCATATGGTTGATCTCAAACGTAGGGTTGATCTCAAACTTAATGTTTATATCAAACGTTTCTCTTCAACTCTCAATCATACAGTATATAATCCATACTTTTCAATCAAACGTACAGTTGTTCATAAAAGTAAGGTTAATGAACCATACTTTTATCATTATCTTTCAGACGTATGGTTGTTATAAATGTAAGTTTGATGAACCATACTTTTAAGAAACTAACTTATAACTCCAAACTTATGTAATGATCTTCGTCCATATTTTCTTTTTTTTCCAAACGTAAGCTTCCATCCAAACGTAGGGTTCCTTCCAAACGTAAGGTTCCTTCAACACATATGGTTACTTCTAAACGTAATGTTCCTTTAAAATGCAGGGTTCCTTCCATCACACTTTTATGATAATGTATGGTTGTTTTACCATACATTTTTTATATCTCCTTGAGTAAACACCACATTGCATCCTTACACTATGCTTCTCAACGTAGGGTATGAATAGTGTTTACAGAACATGCTAGAAACAATTTCTAAATACTTTAGCAATTAATTATCACTGTTCAAATATTTAAATACTTCTCCCAGAAATAAGAATATAATGAATATTAAATTCCTAAAATAATCTTAATGTTAAATCATTATAATAACAAATAAGGTTATTTGTGATTATCAAATCATCATAAAGAGATAGAGTATTATTCTCAACAATCTTCGCCTTTTTAATAATAAAATTATGTATTGTTGAAAAAAATACTTGTTCAACACATAATTCACCTCACCATAATGTGTTCATTTTTAATTGGGGGACTTTATTCTAATTTTTCTCAACCATATTCCATGTGAAATGCACTATACATAGCACTTATTCAGATATAAATGGATTTTATTTAGTCACAGAAATGCACCCATGGCACCTTGCCTTAGATAATCACAATGGGATCCCAATTTCCCATTTTAATCTAGTTGAAAAAGACATTAATAATAATCATTTTATTTGACTTATTAGTGCGATTGATTAATTTTTTTATAAAAAGGCGAGCCCATTAGTTTCCAAAGGAAATTTCTAGTTACCCTATTTAATGATCCTAATTCAACAAGAACTATCTGATCACACTCATTTACTTTTTTCATAAATAGAATTCCCATAAAGTAAGAAAATAATTACAATCAATAATCACTCATCCTCAATAGTTTTAGATTCAATGAAACTCTTAACATTTATAAGGTAGTAATCCAGAAGGAATGAAATAATTAATGTTCCGTGTGAACTTAAATTACCCTAAAGTGATGAAAGAATTTAATTTTTTTTGAAATATTTAGAATTATTCTTGAACAAATTTGACCATTTTTCTTTAATCAATCATCATGAAGGGGGGGTTTGAAGTGACACTAATATGATTTGAAGAGACACTATAATGACCCCCACCCCCACACTTAAATGCCATCATTATCCCCAATGGTGAATTCCAAGGTTAGAGATACTGATTAGAGTTTTAAAATAGAATTTGAGATGTGACATGTGGGTTTAAAAAGAAAATTTACCACATTTAAAAGAAAAGTGATGAAACAAAAGTTTATATAAAAAAGAAATGAAAAATGTGATTTTTTAATTTGTTTGTTTGAGTATATTTTTTTCAAGTTCACAGTAGAAAAAATATGTAATGTGATGTGACTAGTAGTATAGTAATCAGGTTGAGTGTTGTGGGGGAAAGAATATTTAACTATTCAGTTCAAATATGTTTTCCACTCTCTAAAATAAATCATCAAGAACCCATGTTGGAAATAGATTCATGATTTTTTACAATATATTTGGGGTCTCCCCCACACTAAAATCATGTAGCATCTAGTAAAAAATGATCAATAAATTAATCTTTTAAAAAGGAGAACAACAATTAACTAAAGTATTAGATCATTCACATTTAATGTTTACTCAAGATATCCTCTTTTGCTGAAATATAAAAATACCACTTTTAATATTCTTCATGTTAAGAAAATAAAAATAATAATCCATTATTTTAAGATCATGTAAAATTAAACCAAGGAATAAGTGGAAGAAATTTTATTTATATGATGGAGTGGGTTGCTCCCTTAATTTTCCATTGTTGAGATTCAGGTAGAAACAACATCTCTCTAGAAATAGTAGGTAATTTGACATCAACTGTCCCACATGAAAGCAGATTAGAGAATAATCATTAAGAGTTATTTTTATTAAAAAATAGAAAAAATAGGAAAACAAAATAAAAACCATGTGTTAGTTCACATGAAAATATGAGTTTATAGTCCTTAATTAGATATAAGACAGATCAAACAACCATCAAAGAGATAGAAGCCAATCCCTTGGTCTACCCTACAACAAAATCTTTTATTCATTGTCCATTGATAAAAAATGGTATGTTCTCCTCTCCAACTAGCTCCACATCTCCATTTAACAAAACTATCACATTGGTAAATTTTCCTGACCACTTAGAACCAACTTATCAGAAAGAAGTGTACGTATAAAATTGAAAAGCAAGACCCTATCACAAACCATAAAATTTCTATTCTAGATAATTTAATCATTAAAATACTTGGATCTCTCTTTGAAAATCCCAAAATTCTCATAGGATTTCATTCTAATGTCCTATATCTCACTCATTTCTAACAGCCTTATCTCACCAGTAGACTTGAAGACAATGTTTAGGGACTTCCCTTCCCAAAAACATTTTTTCTTCAACTCCATATATAGATGAAATGTTTTCCATAAAATTATCATGTATGGTTACATCTCAATGTGAGTCTTGTAGGAAGTTGTATAGTACTATAAATCCTTATCAAGTTTAACATACAAATATTTCAGAGATCTACAAATGTTTTTCTCCTAAATTTTCTTTATGATCCCTATTTTAAACTTCTACCTTCCCACTATACTATGGTTGGTATGTGGCACCTATCCTATATGAGAAACCATAATTCACCATTATGAACTTAAAATTTCAATTATATAAATCATTAAAATTATACGTGATAAATTATTTAGGTATAATAATCCAAGAAATTTATTTTTCAGGATAAACATGACCACACTTGAAGAAAAATTGTTGGGAAGAGGCACTGATTCAACCCATTTGGACACATAGTCCATAGTAATAAAAATGCACTCATTCCCATAAAAGGATTGGAATGAACCCATGAAGTCGAGCCCCAAATATCAAAAAATTATGCTCTATAATTCCCTAAGACCTTAGGGTCATGTAATATCCTAATCCTATGGGAAATGTAATCTCTCAGCCTACGGGCCTTGTAAGGGTTCCCCGTCATCCATTGAAAGGGGGTTATCAAAAATCAATAAAAATTAAGGTTTTCGAGCCATTCAGGAATGTATGGGAAACATCTCTTCATTATAAAAAAAATATTTTTAACTCCTTTAAAAAAATCGCATAAATAGAAGAGGATCATCCCAAAAATAATATTTCATCTCAAAGATGAACCTATTTCATTAGTTGTGTGAGAGGTCCTTGGGAAAGAGATATACTTACATAATGGTCGCATAGTCTGCAAACCAAGAAGACTATTGTACATAAGCAGAAAATAGTTGTTTATCAATAAATGAAGTGTTGATCTCTCTTGGATCCTTACATTGGTTATTTGGTAGCCTAGACTAGTGGTATTTTACGAAATTATAATCCCCCTTTTTAACTTAAATAACCTAGTCAAACATCTGCAATTGTAAGGTCCATCCCATCAGTCTAGGTTTATAATCCATCATAGCTAAAATGTACATGAGGGCAGCATGGTCTATGAAAATAATAACTCTAGATCATATCAAGTACTCAATGAACTTTTCTGAAGAAAACAACACAAAAAATAGTTCTTTATTAGTGGTGGAATAATTATTTTGGGAATCATCCAGTATCTTTCTAGAATAATAGATGAAATGAAACATCCTATCTTTTAGATGCCCCAAAACAAATCTTACAGCTAGATAATCAGCATCACAAATTACCTTAAATTGGCTATTTCAATATAGGACAGTGGTTATAGGTGAGGTGGTATGAAACTCAATTAGAATGTTAATGGACTCTAGAAATTTATATTCAAAAAAGGAATTATCCATAACATATATGTAGCACATAGGTATATTAATATTAGATAAATCCTAAATTATCCTCCTATAAATCCAACCATGACCTAAGAAACTCCCCATTCCTTTGACATTTTCAGGTGGAGAATCTTTTGAATAACCTCAAAATTAACATTTTCTACCTCCAATACCTCTTAGATATTTTTTGAACCAAGAATATACCCTTAGTATCCATTAATTCATAATTTTCCTAGTTTATGACCAGATTGGTCACTTAGCATCTCCCTATCACAAGTTACATATTTTCCAGATAATTCTCAATGTCACTTCCCACTAATTAAAAATGATCCATGAAAACCTCAATTATCCATTCAATAATTTCTAATAATATGGCCATTATGCATCTTTGAAAAGTGGTAGGAGTTCCTCACATGCCAAAGGGGATCATCTGATAGGATAATGTCGCAAATGGAAATGTGAAGGTGGTTTTCTCGTGATCCTATGGAAAAAAGGAAATTAGGTTTTAACAATAATAATAATCAAGAAAGTAAAAAAACATTACCTTCCAACCACACTGACATTTGGTCCAATAATGGCATGTTAAAGTTGTCTATTCTTATGATAGTATTGATCTTCCTATTTTCAATATAGGCTCTCTATCTGTTCAATTCTATTATTTGGATTTGTTCTTTTTTTCATTAGTGACCACTTTTAGTCCACTCTTTTTGGGGACCACCTAGACAAGACATACCTAGGGGATATTAGAAATGGGAAAAATTATCCCACCACCATGAATCCGGATCACTTATTCCCTAATTACTTCCTTAATCACAGGTGAAAATCCCACATATATGAATGAATTTCTATATATGGTTTAAAAAACTGTTAGAAAAAGGATACTATATCAATAGTTGTAGAGAACCATCAGTATAATCCAATCAATAATTTGTTTTACCATTTCTTTGATGAAACCGTTCAGATATTTTTGTCTGAGGGTGTGATTTTCTAATAGTTTAATGATTCTATTGGCATATATTCAGTTTTCCCAATTGTTTTTGTAATCCATTGTTATAATATTACTATCCCTATTTGTTTTTGAAACAAATAAGATAGAAAATCCTCAAATAGATCATGGAAAAGATACCTCCAGAACACATCTCAATAATTTTTCTCTAAACATGATCTCGATGGAAACTCTACTTCCCAACTGGATCTCAAGGGTGCTAACACTACCTTCCAATCATATATATATATTGGATTAAATTAATTTTTGTTCTTAAAATTTAAATCGGTACATCATCCATAATATATTTTAGAATTTTTCATTCGTTTTCACTTTAATGTAATGTGTATAATGTTTCCTTATGAACCAAAGACATATATCATTTTAGATTGTGGTATTAATGTGATTTATCTTTATAGAATAATTTTGATTAATATTGATGATTCTAATATGATCTATATTTATTTAATTATTGGTTTATATTAAATTTATGGTTTATTGGTATGATTTCGTTGGTTAGACATAAATACAATTAAAAAAAATTATCTGAAGAGGATCATCAAGATACTCATGAGTTATGAATATACCCCTAAATGATGTCTTTGAAATACCACACTCTACCTTTAAGATGACGATACCCTCACTATATTTCATTAAATAATTACATGCTTCTAACTTATCCACTAGAGTGTGTTTGGGGTCATTTTCATGTGTGAATGTTGATATAACAAAAAATTTCTCTATTACATGATCATTTAGTCCTAATCCATCATGCAGTCCTATCATACACTTCTAATGTTGTATTTTTTGAAATTCAAATTGACTATTAGGAATTCATGTCACTATATTCTAAGGTAGTTATAAAGCATTATTAGGTAATATATATGATTTTCTATCCTAGGAAGCCACTCATAATAAAGGTATCGACCCATCATAAAACTCACAAGGGTTGTTCATGCCTATAAATTATTTTATCTGATATATATCTCACAAAAAAATAGTATGGTTAGGTTCACATTATTATTCACATCTAGTTGATAGTATTTGTGGTTTGTGGAGGTGCACATGAGGTGTTTTTGTACATATACATGGATTATATTATTTTTCATTATTTATGGTCATTATAAATTAATATAGTAGTATATTATTTTTCTTACTATTTGTGGATCATTATATGTGGATAGGAATGTGTTGGACTTTCGATAGACCTAAAATAAGTGATCCATGAACCCATATCTAGTGGAAATTATAGGATAATATGTTTATGAAATTGTTCTTCATGATTATCAATTTAATAGTTGAGATATTTTCTAAAGAATGATATGCCGATTTGATATTTTAATTTGTGGTTTTGGCACTTGGACCATACATGAAATATGATTGTTTATATTCATCATATATGGAATATAGGATTTCCATAACATTTATAATCTTATGTGTGACAGAATTTTATAATAATAGAGGGTTTGGTTGTATAAAGTTTCCATAATGACTGTTATATGGGTTTCCTATATAACTTGTTATTGGAATTATACCCACCCATACCACAGTGGTTTTTGAGGAAAGAACATGTGGATATTATTTTTGGATCGTATCTGATTATGTAAAGAAATTAACTTGGTGAAATGGATTTATTTTAATTCTTGGGGGCTCATTTATTAATTTTATTGATTTCTAATTATTTAAAGTATTAAGGGTAATCATAAAAATTATGGTTCATGATGGGAATGATTCTTTTTAATTATTTTGATACCCTTGTAATGGTAAAAGTGAATAAATGTATAATTATTTCTATACTTTTAAATTAAATTACTTGATGTAAATTAGAAATCATGATTTTATAAAGATTGAATGATTTTTTAAATAAGTAGACCTATTGGTTTTGGGTGTTTTTTAATGAGGAAGTTGATTATAATCTGATATTGTTGGATCCATAATGGATAGAGCATGCATATGTTCTTTTTGGTTTTTTTAGAAATTCTTGAGTGACTATTGATCATTTAGTAATCCATGGGATAAGTTTGATACCATATTATTTTTGGGAAGGAAGCACTAAGTGTGGGTTTTTCTAGATAAACATTATTTGGATGAGAACTGTGGTCACATTATAGTCGAATGATCCTAAGTATTATAGAATTTGAATCATTAGAGAAAGAGCCTGGCGGTGAGATCAGGTGATATGGGAGTGTACAATCATTGGGTCTATAATACCTTGAGTTTTAATGAATTATTATTATTTTGGAATAAATTCAAATTCATTTGTTGGTTTTCATTTCATGCTAAAAAAATGATTTTCAATATGATTAATGAATATATTACCATTTAATAAGCTCAAAAATATTATAAAATTATTAATTAATTATGGTTGTTCCTTAGTGGATAATTTTTTAGTAGTTTAGTATAAATTCCATATACCCTCAATTGAAATGGTTGTATGAAACATATGAAGGTACTGTGTTACTTACATCTCTACAAAACACTTTGTTTTTATGATTTATTTCCACACATATTAAAACTATTCATGGGATCATTTAATCTTATATTATGTATATATTTAATGATAATTCATCAACCAAAGTTTATCTAATACCGAGTTGTATCAAAAAATCAATACACTATTCACCCTTTCTATTTCATTTTATATTTGATTTGTGCTTGTGAATAAGGAATATTTAATTATCACTTATCTTAATCTAAAAAGGGGGTACTATGATATTCCATGTTACTTATTTATACATATTATTCACATGAATAACTACAATA
Organism: Viscum album; assembly: GCA_963277665.1. NCBI lineage: Eukaryota > Viridiplantae > Streptophyta > Magnoliopsida > Santalales > Viscaceae > Viscum > Viscum album. Next base: position 1,237,836,317 of record OY728143.1, read on the forward strand.
TATGTCGGTTTTATCTGGGACTTCTTAGTTTTTATATATTGCATGTAAAACATGATACATATTATGGTTCATTTTAGTTTTTTTAAATAAATTTTCATAGTACTGTATTTTTATCATGTGGAAAAGACTATGTTCTATATTGGAACTAAACCTACTATTTTTGAAATTCTACTATGTGTCTTTTCTTTCTCTTACATAGTCTAGAATTGATGTTGATACAATAATATAATTTCTAATTCTATGTTTCAACATGTTTCTACATATTATGTAAGTTATGGTTTTATATAATGTTAAAAATTCTCCGTTACATAAAAATATATTCTATTAAACTTCAATATTGTAAAATTTATTTTACAAAATGATTGATTACAATTTTTTACAGAATGAATAGATTTTGGATGTATTAAACCGATCGGATCTCAAGAAATTTTCAAAAAATAATTGGAGAGGTTTTTAGATTTTTCATTTGACAATGCTTCAGATAATGGTCACATGCACTACAGATGCTATAATTTTGTTGGAAGAACGTGGTTGAACCATGAAGAAGTTGTCTACCATATAACCAAATATGGTTTTCAAACAAACTATTATGTGTTTCGTCATAATTGGGAGGAAATGGAATCTCAAAATAATGATGATCCAAATTAGAGGATTGGATTAGAGAATTTAATATAATTATGGTTTTGTTGTATATGTCATTATTAGAAGTAAAGGATGTCTACCCAAGAATACTTCGATACATGAAAACATGACGCGTCCAATGAAAATGATGATGTTGAAAAACTGACAAAATTGAATGATGTTGCGACCACACTAGTATATCAACAATGTGGTAAAATGAAAATGTTGAAATTTTTAATTCAATTGTTTCCTGGGAAAACTGTGTATGGAATATCTAATACTTCATTTGACTACATTCTTATCATCTTTGAGGACTAACATATAGATGTTCTATATATTCCCTCAAACCACATTAATGCATGGAAGTTAGTTAAAGAACATGTATTTTCAAAAACAAATTATGCTTTCCTGAAAGATAATAGCTTATTATAGAAGGAAACTGTTAAATGAAATGATAATATAAAATGTGGAACATCCTAATAGAATCCAAAATAAAATGGAACTCCATCTTGTGTGACACATAAATTAATTTGGCACTTTCCATTGATCCATATATTCCATAATATTTTCATTTCTGATGAAATATCAATAAAAAAGTGATAGATTGATACTGAGAGAAATAATAATAATGAAGAGTTGGTTCACCCTACAGATAGATTTTCATGGAAGATATTTGATGCTCGATATCCTGATTTTTCAGCTGATGTGTGTAATGTGGGGTTGGGTCATTCATGTGACGATTTTAATCTATGTTGGAAGATTCTATATTCACACATCACATGGACACTTTTTATATACATTTATAACCTTCCCCATGGTTCTCTATAAAAAAACCATTCACTTTAATGAGTATACTTATATCAGGATCCTCTAATACATGAAATGATATAAATGTATATATGAAACCTTTAATAAAAGAGTTAAAACTTATTTTGGATGTGGGTGTGCACACATATGATTCATGATCAAAATAAATATTTCAGATATGTATTGAACTTCTTTGGACAGTTAACGATCTTCCTGCTTATGCAATGATGTTTGGATGGATAATTAAGGGAAAACTACCATTTCCTATTTGTATTATGAATACTCGAACCAAAATACTAAAATATATTAATATTTTTAGTCTTATGGGACATTGATTATTCATGCCAATGAATCATTCATATAGAAACAATCGTCGAATATTGGACAATTCCATAGAGACCAAATATCCACCTTAGCATATTTTTGGAACTGATGTTCTTAATGAATTATAATATATTATTAGTTTATTCAGTAAGGGTCAAATGTAATATAGATAGATATAGAATGTTTTCAATGATACTTTTTACAATTAGAATAAGATGAGTGTATTCTTTGAGTTTCCATATTGGTCAACCAATTTATAATTCATTTCCTAGATGTAATTCACATTTAAAATAATATATGTGAAATATTTATTTCTATTCTTCTAAATTTCAAGGAAATGATAAAAGATGATTTATGATCTTGACGTGACTTGGTGGATTGGGGAATCAGATGAGAATTGGATCCAATGTGTATTAGTGAAAATAAATGTCATGTTCCAAGTACTTGTTTTGTGAGGACACCTACAGAAAAAAAAATTAGAAGTACTAGAGACTATTAATGGTCTTGATCGATATTCATGAAATATATCAAAATTGGTCAATATAAGAGTGTTGAAGATTTAATATTTGATGACACATGACTATCACATCCTTCTACATGTGTCGATTCCAATAGAAATCTATCATCCTTTTTCCAAAAAAATGTAAGGGTTTTCATTATTTGGTTGTACCATTTTTAGAGATATTTACCCAAATAAGTTGGTAATTATTTCTGGCATAAAATGGTTGTAGAGACACCAATAATTTTGTGTGAGTTAGAGAAAATATTTCCTCCATCATTTTTCACATGCATGTTGCATCTGACTGTCCATCTTCAATCGGAAATACTTCTTGTAGAAACTTTTTCATTCTATAGGATGTGTCCAACTAAATGAAATATGTACACACTAAAATCTAATGTTCGGACCAAGATTCATCCTGACAGTTCAATCATTAATGGTTACTTCATTCAAGAATGTATGGATTTCTACTTAATGTAATTGTATGATATTACTACGATAATGAATTACCCAATGTGAAAAGAAGAAGAAGTATATAAGAAAATTGAACTAGTTATTTCCATAAATTCCTTAAATATGGGTAATTCCCAGATCAATATACATTGACACTATTATACCTTGAATAGTGGGTAATGTCATATCACATAGTGTTGTTCAACTGTGACTTTTTCAATTACTACATCAATTATATAAATTAAACATGTATATCTCATCTCCCATCTTGTAATTTTACATATATATTAAATTATTTCTATTTTTATCTACATGGAACATAAAGAGAGGAGAAATATAAATCAACATTCATTATCTTTTACAAGGATAGAGACACTTCATAGAAAATATTTTTCTACTTGGTTGAAATTTAAGGTAGAAATATTTCTATAATAAATAATTAAAATCAAAATATAATTAAATTTAATATTTTTTTATATTTCAAGTATTGTGTTTTCTTGAAAACATTGTTCCTGAGTAAATAAGAGATTTGGATTTTGGTCCAAATACCATGGGTTGTGAAAGTAAATCAATTTTGATCGGTGGGTACATATTTATTATCACTAAATGATAAATGAACATGAGAAGACAACATTTCAGTGTTTTTCTAACTATCACAATAGACTGTTATCCCAATGCATTAGATATTAGACCAAATTTTGAAAATATATCATATTATGGAATCATTGAGAAAATAATAATATTGTATTATTAATCTAATTATTGAATCACGATGATGAAATGATAGTGGTTTGATTCAATAATGAGGCATGAAACCTTTATTGATGATTTTAGATTTTGAGTTAAGAAAATGACTCGTACTCTTGCTACTGATGAACCATATGTATTGGCATCAAGGAAAAAATAGGTTATTTATGTCAAAGATCATCATTGACCTAAATTTGGTGTCATTATTGAATTAATTAAAAGACATGTATTTCATAATGGTGATGATGGAATTGACATTTCCCTACTGCTAGAAAAACCAATCCATTTATTACTTATGATGACTCCAATAGCTTAATTTTCAAATTTGATTGTGAACCCAAAGTTGTTTTGGGAAATATATAGAATCATACATCCATGTTCTCAATTCAATGGTGTAGCTTGACATGGGTTTTTAAGGTTAGTACTATTCAAATTGATTTAATACTGATTAAAAATATTTTTTATCTAACTTGAACTATATTCAAACCTACGAAACCAAAATTTCAAACATAGTGAACATTTCAATTCTATATTAACTATGTATATAATTTGTAAAACTATAAGTCCCCCATTAACATTTAAATGATTTATTGACCATGGATGATTGAACCCAGAATCCATGAACCCCCAATCCCTGTCATATATTTTGTATTTTTGTTTTCACATTACTTCCATATTTTTTGCAAATACAGGAAATGAAACCTATTTAAGCGATGCGATGAAGAAGTATAATTATAAGGCCCTAGACTGAAACCTTACTTAATCTTGAGTTATTACAAGATTACACATTGAGGATATTTTCAGCTTTAGAGTTTTAGAGAATTAGATCATAAAACTTGCATTACATTCCACATTTTAACAAAGTGGTTACATAAAGATAGTATTCATTTTTTCCCATCAACGGAGACATATTTAAAATAAAACATGTATTCTTTCTTGACACTTCCTTGACACTATCATCATATCATGTACCTTTCCCTTGACCTGTGAAAAACATTTCAAAAAAATGGGATGAGCATAAAAATCTCCTTAAGGGTTATAAAAAAAATTGAAAGAAAACATGAGTTCATATATACATAAGAATGAAATCATACATTACCCATAAAACATATGCACTTTAACATACCTCATCAAATCATGAATAAATCATAGAAATCATAAGACATAAAAGGTAACTTGATGCATTCATAACATTCTTACGTAGGGAGTAACCCTCTTGGTTACGTTTGGAATACCCACCACAGTATATTCCCTAAATCTCTTCGGAGAAACCTTAATGTTTCACTCCTTCGCGTTACCCAATGCATTGGAGAGCTATATCGGGCTCACCCGCCCTTAGTTTATCACGGAACCACCCCTTTTCATAACAATGCCCAAGAACCATAACATAAACGTATCACATAAAACATGCATAAAGGAAACATAAAATTTCCACATTTCAATCACAATATAACATTTTAGGATATTGAAATAATGAATCCATTCAAAAAACCATTTCAAAACCATTTAAAACATTTAATAAAGATATTTTTGAATAAAAGTGTCCCATACCACCTTGAAGCTTTTAAAATTTTAAACCATTAATATCCATATAAATAAATCCTTAAAACCATTTTGAAAACATGGATATTAATAATAACAAATCATTAAAACATTTAAAGCGATATTTTGGTTAAGGGGGTTTTACCAAAATTAGAGACACTTGAATACAATAATTGAGGAATAACATTTAATCAGAACATTATAATATAATGAAAATAAATGGATTCATGATATAATAGTCCAAAGGACAGTATATACACCATATAAGAGTGAATTGGTGCATAACCATAATGAAGTCTCAATAGAAATGTAAAATGTGATGAAATCCCTTATAAAGAAGGTATCCTTAAATTAAGGATAAATCAATCTCAAAATTATGTGTGACAAATATAAATACACCCAATATAAGTGGATATTAAGTGTAAAACAATAAAAGGTCATTCCCACATATTCAAAGGATGACATATTCAATAACTACATGTTGAACCCAAAGAAATAGAAATTGGGTTAAAAAGTTCCCTTGGTAAAATTCGACAGCCTTACGGCGTCACTTCAAAATTCAGAAAATGAGTTGATGAGAGATAAAAAGGGTATCTCATCACTTGGACATAAAATTTAAATCAGTAAAGATATAGGAGAACATATCCCAACATAATAGTATGTGAATTAAAAGACATAACAAAAGATGTCTTTTAAAAAGAGAAGGGTGAAAGGTTCCCTTACAGACATGGGTATCTTTCGAAACATGCACCCCATGAAAGAAGGAAAATACAAAATTTATGTAAATACTCATAAATGAAATAATATTACACAATGAGTAAAATAATTGGCATTTCATACACCACTCAATGGAAATTGTGGCAAATGTATCATAAATCTCACGGGAATAAAAGTGAGATGAAAAATCTCTTTTGAAAACTCGGCAGCCTAACGACGCCACTTAAAACTTGTAAAATGGATTGATGAGGGGAAATTGGGTCTCTCATCATATCAAAATAAAGATTACAGAAAGATTAATATAAAAGAACATCCCCCAACATAACAAATAGGAGCTTAAAAGAAGTGACATAAAGGAGAGTACTTAAAAAGAAAGAGAGAGGTTGGATCTCTTACGAAAATTCGGCAGCCTAACGACGCCACTCAAAACTTCCAAAATGGATTGATGAGAGATAATAGGGTCTCTCATAATATGAACATAACAATTACAGTAATACTAATATAAAATAATATCCCAATAACAAAAAAGATGATCTTTAAAAGGAATGACATAAAAGAGTGTACTTTAAAAGAAAGAGAGGAGTCAGATCCCTTACCTCAAGTCCAACTTGTCTTGTTCATTTCTTTATATTACTGAATAATAAACTTTGGTAAATTTATAGTTGCTTAAGGAACTACTATAAAGATTATTATTCATTTTATATCACATATTTTTATTTTATAATAATTGGTTAATAATATGAGTTCATATGAGACATTTTTGTCGATGTTTGGTACATGAGTCAAAAATTGAACTTGTTGGAAAATAATTTTCCATGTAGTTATAGGTACATCATATCCAGAATAGTATTTATGTTTTAAATATCATATATATCCATTATATATTCATTTTATAATATTCCATATCATTTGGAGACAAAAATTAAAAGCACCGTTCATGGAGACGGTAGGCCGTACGTACGCATGAATGCTACTTTCATTTTTTTCATATTAATGGAATTAAAACAAAATGAGAGAGATATATATATATGTTATAATTCCATAATGATATTAATAATTTAGATGTAATATATTTCATATATATAAATTATATATATGTATTTATAATAGTACATAACATTTTGAGATTAGAAATGAAATGTACTGTTCATAGAGACGGTAAGCCGTACGTACGCGTGAACGCTACTTCCATTTCTATTTCATATTTAATGTAAATAAAACATAATGATACATAATAGTATTTTAATTCCAGTGTGGTATCATATATAATATCATTAAATATATCCTTTATACGTACCACATATGGTATTAATGAATCAAATCACTTTGAGGGGGAGGTAGTCCGCACTTCCTTAAATGAAGATATCGCGTTTACCCATAATGTGAACCATAAAGGTATGCCATAAATGAAAAATACAGAAGCTTAATTAAAACATAAACATATTATATATCATATATAAATATAGTGTCATCTTAATGGCCACCTTTTAATGTGTTAGAAGAATGTTGAACAATCATCGTTTCGTGAGGCGGAAATTCGTGATCCACAGAAACAATATGTTCTTTAACCATTAGATGTAGGTGTGTGTAAGTGTAGCTCAAATACTTCTTATAAAAACATTATAGTATATTGAATATACTGTATTTGTAACTAAATAAATGAATAAAAAGAGTTTAGGGGGGTTGGAGAAGCAAAATAAAACAAAAGGACACAAGTGAAGACATTACCTTCAAATCTGGTAACTCCATTTGGTTTGAGCTCAAAGGCTTCCTTGGGAAGACTTATGCCCAATGTGAGGCTTCAAGGAGTTATAGAGGGATGTGGAGAGACAATATGGGCAGGGGTGGGCCGAGCCAAAGGCTTTGTAAGTGTGGGTAAGGAGGTAGAGGTGGGGGCCTTTTATAAGAGGAGAGGAGGGGAACTCTTGGAATGTAAGGAAATGATACATTATTTTAGAATGAGTTTCGGATATTAATGGTAAAAAATTGATGTGTTTAGAGGATAAGGTGATAAGAGTTCTAAATCCACCCTTCCAATAGGTTTTTTACGTGTGTAGGTCTTATATTTTACATTATCTTTCCATTTTATTTAAATCGTTAAATAATGAGGTCATCACTGCATCATCATGATGTCATAAATAATTTAATTTATTTAATCTCTAAAAATTATAACAAAAATACTAGGATGTATGAAATCTTTATATCTTTACAATGAATATTTATAGTCAAACATATGACTTTTATAACCCCATGTAAAAAATGTTTTAGTAAAACAACTCATGTTTGTGTCATTTTGACTTTGACATTAAATAAAAAGGTATTTATGTCATTTTCCAACCAAAGTGGCTCCATGGGGTCCCCAAGTTGACCCATGGATTTTATTGGTCGGCCATGACTCATAAAAAGGGGGTAGGACATGTGTCTAGGTCATTTCATTTTATTAAAACATTATTCTTACCTTAAACTACACTAATTACCTCTATCGCGATTAAAAACTTAATAAGTTAGTATTCACCAAAAAAATTATATAAATCCCACTGAACCACATTTTACTTCTTAATGAAAACCATGTATTTCGGGTTTTTGAAATTCAAAACACAAAGATGAAAAAATTTCATTTAAACGGAAAATCAGTTTTTATAAGTACCACTTAGTGGTTTCACTATTCATCAAAAATTGAAGTTTTTCAGAAAATTTCGAAAATTTCACCCTAAGATATATTTGATATTCCAATTTCAAAAATGATGTCTATTTTAAAAAATTCAAAACTTATATGTTTCATTAATTAATTTAATAATTAATTCCCACTGTCAAAACAAATAGCGTGTTTTTATGAAACAAAATGTATCAAAAGATTGACACTAGTTTTAGTCCGATTTCAAAGTGAAATTAATTCCAAAGACCACTATTGGATTAAATGGTAAAAATATATTATAATTTCACTTTAAAACCAACTAAAACGATAATCTAATCCTATAAATAAATTATATTAAAAGTGGTTTTGAATTAAAATACAACAATTTTCACTAATCATTAAAAATTGAAATTTTTCGGAAAAATACCAAAAATTTACACAAAGTAAATTTTGATGTCTCGATTCTAAAGAAGAATTTTATTTTGTCATATATGACACATAAAATTGTCAAAAAGTGTATTTAAAAGAGGTTCGCCATCAACAGGCGGTTAATCGACCTTTTAAAGAATATTCGAATGTTTACGCTTAAAATTGGATTCATTTTCATTTTTAATCGTCAAATATTTATTGTAAAAAGTAAACATATTTGGCAAAAATATATAATCATTTTGTAGTTATTTCTATTCATTCCAGCCATCACAACAACTAGGCGTTAACTACTATTTAAAATAATATTATTTTATTATTAGAGTGCAACGTAAGATTCCCAAGAAACTCGTTGTTGTGTGTTGGGTACGCCATAGAGCATAGCGTCCCCTTTAAAGTTATATTAATAATTTATTCACAGATATGGATAAATGTGAAAATGTCATACTTATTTATTTACCTAGGGTGTTACAATAATAGACAAAAATTGTCGCATGGCTGAAATGTGTGTTCCTCCACTAGTACCTATTGTGATTATTTTATATCAAATATATATATTAAAATATCATACAATGTCATGTGATTAAATTTGTTTTAAATGTATTTACATGATTTACCACTGAGGGAACAATTATTTGATGAGAATCCTAGTAGTGGTTTCAGTACTCTGGCTAGTGGTACGGGAAAGGGTGGTACATGAGATATGCAATCTATTCGTAATACCCAATTACAACCTACCCCTCCCACTAATGTACCTTTTATACCAAATTCTGATCCTAGTGAGTTATTAGGGACACACATGATATTTAGGCCTTCCATGTTTTCACCGCCCTTTACATGTGAACCTCCCCACCCGTCCTTACCATATCAGATGTTGATTCACATTCCCCATTCATATCTTACATTTGGATAGCCATCCACACCATCTTATTTTACTCCGACTTCCTTCTCTCCAAGCATCTGTATTCCATATTCTTTGACTCTTGTTGCACCACAGTCTACAACTACAGATCATACTCTTGGACCCACTACCCTTGTATAGGGTGTTCTTTCAGTTTTTGGTTATCCAGTGGTGCCCATTGATTAGACAGCTATATGTATATATACAGAACCCTAATAATTTTTTATTCCCTTATTTATTTCCATTATAATATTTATTGATATAATATTTGTTTTCATTCATAACATATACATCAAATGATATGATGTTGGGGGTGAGGCTTTACCTGCTTGTGTGTAGTGTGGAACCACCACATGCAGTTGATGGTGGACTAAATTGAAAACAATTAAATTATTAAAAAAATAGGGCAGTAATGTCAGAGTTTTTTAGCGACGCTTGCCAAATACACTAAAATCATTCCTATCATCCCGCTCTCATGGATACAGTTTTCAACTGAAGTAAAGGATAATTCTTGGGCACATATATGGGTAAAAATGAATTTTACATAATTTAATTTATTATTTCTCTATTTATATGGACTAATATATTGATTTCATCTTTGGTTTAATTCCCCCGATGGTAAGGGTGAAAAACCAACATGTCTAAAAGAGTTTAGTGAGATTTGGAAAGCATTTTATAACAATTTTTATATTGGATGGTGTGCTTGAGTTGGCAGTGATTTATAGGAGGTACCTTCTTTGGATGATTGTATGATAGAATAGTATCGAAAAATGATTACTCATTGGACAAATATTGTGTTTATTTTGAGGGATTTAAATTAAAATATTAATGTTTTGAATTAATCCAATCTTTTATATTATTTATTTTTATTTAGGAACCGTCTGGAAAAAAAATATAAACTAAAAAATACCTCCACACATTGGGACATACTAAGATGTTAGATCCTGAGAGAAAGAAGGTACGATAGTTGTTTATAATTTTTTTAGGACATTCACATTATATTGTTTCTTCCATAGTTTAATGAATTTCTAAAGATTTAATATAATTTTAGTTATTTTATTCATTTTTGTTAACCTATTTCTATGTATGCTTTCATATATTCAATATCATTTTAGAGGAATGTATTGAATATTGAAGGACGTGTGTCTCTAGGAAAACAATATTTCTTGAGTAGAAGGAAAAAAGATAGATGCGCGGTTAACAAACTAACACAATAGCATATTGTACGTTTTACTTTGTTGATTTCAAATTTAAATATATATTTTGTAACATAATAATCTATTTATATTTTTGACAAGCTGCCTTAGAGGTCCTTGATGCTCAAAACTTTACAATTTTGGGCCAAATGATCACATACATCAGATGTTGTGAGATGAACACTCTTGTAGAGTACGCTACCGACCTGGGAAGAGTATATTCACAATGAGGTATTGGGACACTTCAGGTACTGTTTATAGATCCAATGAGTTCTAATAGGTTAAGGAACGAGAATAACATGCTAAAAATGGTCACATAGGTGAAAAAATGGTTAGATAGGGAAAACACTGAATTTATTAAACTGATGAGAATTTTATGTCCAGCACTTCCACCAAAGGTCATCATATATGTTGATGAATATATTTCTTTGATTAATTATATATAATTTTCTCTATGTGTATGTTCTAATTGTGTTCTAGATGATGTCGTTCATAGAGATGACGATTGAAAAAAGGGGATGAGGATGAGGATGATGTCGAGGAGGGGATGTTGAGGAGGCTTAGGTGTAGGATGGGGTATATGAGGTGTGTGATGAGGATGTCAAGGATGAAGATGGGGATGCAGGTGGGAATGATGGTGGGAATGATGATGAGGATATGGATGAGGATGAGGATGAGGAAGATGATGATGGTGATGATAGTGATGGTGATGAGAGACAGATTGATTCATTACATTTTTGACTTATATTACTGACATTTGATGTTTGATGATTTGAAGTGACAAAATATATGTGTGATTAGGTAGGTCGCATTATGTGTCTTTATTTATCTATAAATAATAAAACATGGATTGATATGGAGGTATGGATTTTATGAATTCTCTTTTTTAAATGGTATCAATGATATTTCACAATTCTCATTTTACATACACTCAAACTGTTGGTTAAATAACCTGAGATTATTTGTCTTCATTATATCAATTATTAGTCATCTTTTTTTGATTCATTGTCTTTTGGTACATTACATAATGTGAGACCATCTTTGACCTAGTCTCACTTACAGATCATGTTGTACTTGATACTTTGTGTTGTTGTATTTTTTACAAAAAATATTTTGATTTGGTGATAAATTATGAATCCTTTTGATGTAGTTCATATGTATACATCATGGTATAATGTTACATGATCCTAGAAGGTGTTTTTGAGGTCAGTTGGAAGTCATATAAAGAGTCCATGAGGGAATTTGAGTGAAATATATAATTTTCCATATTCATGTAAGAATGTACACTACATAGGAATTTCATGTATCCAAATATATCACGTAACTAGATTTAGTCGTTACAACCATAACACTTTATATTTTAATCACATCCATGTCCCTCAACACACCATTCTGGGAATCTCTGAAAAACCCCACCAATAAATTATCAATCATAAAACTTAAACCTATTAAATATCTCATTTCCCTCAAAGAAAACCAACCCACATGAATATATATTGTCCTTTTAAGACCATATTCCTGAATTATATTATTTATATGTCAACTTCATGTAGGTCACATCACCAAAATACCTCACCCATGATTGTATCAATAGATTGAAATATATATCATTTTCCTCATAATAATTATAAACTATGTAAATTAGATTTCATCACACATAGGTTTTTATAAATCAATGGTTTACATTTGAATCATAGAATCTCATCCATCGAGATAATCCCATATAATATTTCATGATAAAATATTTCCAAGTCATAGAAGGTCACACCATGATCCTTACACCACTATTCCCTTAGTCCCTAGTCAATTCACTTGATTATAGAACCATGTGTTTATAAATTACCTTATATAATCATTTGAATCTACCCATAGAGTAATGATATCATCACTACCAGTCACATATATGTCAACTAATCTATTTAGTCTATCTAAATAATTAATAAACCATGAGTTTTAATCCTCTTCATGATTCCTCTATAAACTTCCAAAACAATCCCCATCCTCTTTTATTTATTGCACAATGTTTTGGGGGAATGTTCATATAGACCCTAAATCAACAAGCACTGAATAAATGGGAAGTTTTGAAGAGTGAAATTGAGGGAGGTGAGGAGGAATAATACCTTAAAATTCCATATACACACCACTAAAATTGTAGAGACCCAAAGCATGACGTACATGGACATTGAATTACTTTTGCAGAATACTTAATACATGAAAAAAACAGACGCTCGAAGACTTTATTAGTTTAGTGTCTTTGGAAAATTGGAACGAAATATTCTAGTCGTGGTGAAAGATCTTCAATATATCCCATTAAGTTCTTCCCCTTTTTGGTTTTCTTACGTAAAACCTTTCTTTATATCCTTGGGAAAAGAAATCATATAAAGGGTGAGCTCAAATTCTCATTAAGGGTAAGCATGGAGAAAATAAAACAAACCATATACATTTGACCATAAAAACATGAACATAATGTTTAAACATAGAAATCTTGAGAAATTACATAAATCAAGGCATTACATAAGGAATAGATCATAATGGAACATTAATCATGATAAAATTTCTTGTAAATAAAACTTTTAATTGTGGAAAAACATTATACACATGATATAATTTCCATAGTAGCCAAGGAATTGCTGCCAAGACCATCTTAGTGGACAAAGTCCCTTTCTGAATCGATTTCATTCCTCGTTCTAGTCCTGTATCACTGAACTGTATTAACATACCATTCTATCCATGTCTATCTCATGAGATATAAATCATTAAACAATGAATTGTAGGGTGATATAGGTCCCACCCATCTCATAATGAAATCATTCTTTCGTGTGCCACAAAATCATAAATCATACATCATACATCATAGCATAACCCATGAAATAGAATGGGATTATTAAACATTATACCATTATAACATAATCTATATAAAAAATGGATATCATTCCATCATAAGAAAAATAAATCCATGTCAATAAAGGAGTCATTATACTTGAAACATAAACATATAAAATAATCTCATTTTAGATGGAAAATAGTTTTGATAAAGCAATTGAAATTAATTCTGGAGGAAAATATCCTTTCTTCTTCAAAATCATTTTCCTTTCAAAAAATTCCATGAAATTTTAAATGAAAAGGGTATTGTTGAAAATAATCATGTAATATTGTAGAGGAAGTTTCATTAAAATGAGGCGTTATGAAACCGTAAAATATATTCTTGCCGAATAAGTTAAAAGAAACATTATCCTCGTACTTTAGCTAGAAAAGTCAAAAAAGTTCCTCATATGGTAAACAAAAGAAAGATTTCATCCATAACATGTGGTAAAAGTCAAAATGGGTAAAAAGGAAATTAAAAATACATTATTTTTTTTAGAAAACTGACACATGGATGATAACAATAACCCCAGTAAATAATTATGAATAACAATATTGGATAAGAACGAGATTTGAATAATTATCCCTTACCTTAGGACCGATATGCTTCGTACGTATCCGAACCTGCAGTATAATGATTTAAATAATGTCATTGACTTATTAAAAAATCATATTAATTTTTATTATATCATATATGGTTCACTTATGACTTTATAATACCCGCTCTTTTGTAAATTCCATGCTAAAGCAGCGTTTTGGGTAAAATCGTTTCATTTATCGTACGTGTTTCGACATGTTATTCTTGATATTATTACTTATATCCAGATTTACTTAATTTCAGAATGTAAAACATGATTTATATATATAATATATATTCATCATATACATATATATATGATAGATCGATAAATGGAATGATATACACCGTTCATAGAGACTATAGGCCGTAAATACGCATGAACGCTGTTTTTGTTTCCTTATTAAATTGAATGTAATTAAGTAGATGACAAAGATATATATATACATAAATACAGTATCATTATTATGTCAAATATTTCATTATAATTCATTATATATACTTTATAATCATTCATGAATGGTTAACATTGGAGAATGAATCTCATCGCCTCGTGGAGATGGTTGTCCGTACGTACGCACACGCGGTGATTTCATTTTCCATTGGATGGATAGAAGATGAAATTGGGTATTTTAATATTTATAATAACATATAAATTTATTAGTGATAATGATTCTATTAATTTATGATTAAACAAATAATGAATAAGAAGTAGAAGAAGATATAAATCAGAAAGAATTGGTAAAGGATATTACCTCTTCTTTGACGCACCTATTTTTAACCTCCTATTAAGGCACTAGGGTTGGTCGTTTGAGGACAACATAACCTCTATAATGTTTATAGGGAAGATGAGAAGGGAAATGATCAGGGTGTGGCCAAGATTCATGGCTCAAAATGGTGAGAAGAGAAGAGGGAAGGGGTGCCCTTTTTATAAGGGAGGAGAGGGGTACCTTAGGAAAACATAAAATAATATTTTATTCTAAAGTCATATTCGGTTTTTAATAGCTCCAAATTGATTTATATCTAAGATAAGGTGGTTATGGGTCGAAATAATCTCAACCAATAGGTTTTAGACAAGTTTAGGTTACTATTTGAAACTTATCAGTTAGATTTAACTCTAAGTTAAATAATTTTTCTTTTACCATGTCTTTTTGTTTTCTTACACTATATGGTTAATAAAATTACTATAACAAGACAAACGAACCCCAAGTGGTTAATTATTAATATATATATCTTTATCTAATTCATTTGGCCGATCCTTAGATATTTATGAATTAAACAACAATTAATAATATAATATTTGTTTTAAAAACTATTTTATGTCAATTCTGACACAATTTGTTACTTGATTTTTGTGAAAATCATAACAACATGATTAGTTCAAAAAAAGTTAATTAAATCAATTATAACATTTCATATTAACCTATAAAATTAGTTTAATTCTGATGAATTCTAAAATTACATTTATTTGGGTATTTATAACATCTATTATGTTAATATTTCATTAATAAGGTAATTACTGCATCATCATTGTGTCAAAAATAAATTAAATTATTTAATGTCTAAAAATTATAAATAAAATACCATTAGGTATAAAATCGTTTTATCTTTCTAATGAATATTTATAGTCAAATTTATCGTATGTATAACCATATATTAAAAATGTTTTAGCTATTAAACATTGATTTTAACGATTTCAACTCTTTTTTTAAATAAAATAATAATAAATGTCGTAATCTAATAAATGTGGACCTAGTTGACAATATTATATTCATAAGGCTGTTTTTGGTCGATTTATATTTATCTAATAGAGTTAGGACATGTTTTAGGGTAATTATAATATCATTTTTACCCTTAATTACTCTATTTACTTTTAACCATGGTAAATAAAAGTAAAAAAGTTACTATTCACCAAAAATTATTTTTATCTTATTGAACCACATTTTACTTTTGATATTAACCATTTTTCTCAGATTTTCGAAATACCACTCACAGAAGCGGTAAAATAATGTTTTATGTAAGTTTGCAAAAAGCTCCTAGGAGGTGGGTAAAAGACGGTGAAAAGTTCAATAAGGTTTTTATATATCTAAAATTATTATAAAAAGACTCCAATAAATTACATTGAACTAATATAGGTGTTATGTATCAAATTTGACCTAAAATAAATTTAATAAAAATAAATAATTATTTAAATAAAAAGTCTGTTTTCAAATAGTAACCCAAGGTTTTCACTATTCATCAAAAATTGAATGTTTTCAGAAAAATACCAAAAAATCACACTAAAATAATTTCAATATTCCAAATCCAAAAATGAAGTCCATTTTGAAAGAGAAAGTTTCTAAAATTTCAAAACATGGGTATTACTATTCATAACAGCTAGTTTATATAACATATCGTTGTTTAGTGAAACCCGGTATTGCTTACAACACACGCTATCGAGAAAGGTCGCGATTGATGTAACGCAAGCCAAGTCAGGGTTGTGTGTAGTGAAAGCTCTGTTTGGTGTTGCGTATAACACAATCAAAACTTATTTTATTTATACGTTAAACGAAATCTATACTTAATGTTGCGTAGAATAATTTCCACAATACGAACTTGAAAGTGTGTGTAACACGAGCCAAGAATTGTGTTGCATATACTGTAAGCTAATACAATGTTGCGTATAGTACAAGCTAATATTGGTGTAGTGTAGAATAGAAGACATCAAAGAAATTAAAAATAATATATCTCATAAAATCTCGGTGTGTTACATTCTACCCCTCTTAAAATTAATTTCTCCCTCGAAATTCGTCAAGGTTATAAATGGTTTACTACTTGAAAGTTTCTTTCATAGAATCCCACATCGTAAAAAGGAATACTAAAACATAATTTTAAAAAGTGAAGTATGAAACATATCGGTTTCACTAATTAACTCATCACTTGGATTCCACATAGGTTAAAATATGGCTATGGAAGAGAAACCTAACCATCATGTTCTGATGGAGAGTGGTAGAGAACATGGCTATGAAAAATCCAAAAATAAAAAAGGCATAAATTTTTGATTATTTAGAGTACCATATGATTCATTGGATATAAGAGCACTAGGACAAAATTTTTGGTTTTCAAGATCATTTACCTAATGTTGAAGAATTTTTGAATTAAGAAAAATACTTACTTTATTTTGGTACAATCTCAATGTTGTTCTTACCTTGAACAATTTCCACTTCATCTCTTAAAGAAATGAAGTTGAAATTTTCATTCGTGAAGTGTTAGCAGATCATACGATAGAATGATAGGTCATTCCATCTGTCTCAAACAAAAGTTTAGAAAAAGAAATTAAATATAAATAAGTGCATTTATACTGATATTAATCGTATATGGTTACTATATATCATGCCACTTAGTAAATTAAAACTAATTTATACTAACAAGGGACTTCTTGTAGTACAGTGGTAGGCGATAAAGGTTTGTATCACTTCAGTTGTGGGTTCGATTCACACAGCCTTGTCCGACGCGACAGGTTGTCGCCCATCCTGCAGGTTGTCCTTTTTCTAAAACTAATTTATTATAACATTACATAAATAATATAAAAAAATGTCCTAGCCTTAAACAATACTGACTTATGACTGACATAATCTATTCTAATCTTTAGTCTTATCCAAAATACTTCAGTCCATGCTCATAGTATAAAGAAAACAATTACTAGAAATGTCATCTTCCGAGCATTTGAATACCAACATTTATCCCCCATATATCATACGATATATCTTTTTTGTCACATTACAAACATGTAAATACCTTAATCATTTATTACCATATAACCTTCGTGAAAACATGAGTGCTGTCAAAAGTTAACTCTCTCCACATACCAAAATCCCAAAATATCTATATACTCAAACCATGAAATCACATTGTCCTTATATCAGTCATGATCTCATGAATACTATTAAAAATTTCATTTTCTCCATATCATATAATCTGCTTTCCAAAATAATTTAATTACTTTTCATGGTTACCAGTACCATATAATTATTTAAGACCATAATAAACCAATACATAGATATTCCATTAGATTCCACAACATTATTTTGGAATCTCATTACATAAACACATAATCATTCCACTACATCATTTTCATATTCAACATCACCAATAGTGATCGCATTTGAATTACCTTTTTCCTTTTCCTTAAGAGGTTGTTGATGTCGATCATCATTAACCCTTGGATTAGGGCATTGGTTAGCATAATGCCCTATTTCCTTGCACTTGAAGTATTGATGTGTTGGTGGTGCATTCTCTACAATGTTTTCTTTATTCGCATCATTAGAAACCCTTTTTCCATTACATTGATACTCATCTGGTCGATGACCTTCTTTTCCACACATAAAACATTTTCTAGTCCATTTAAGACAATCTCCACCATTCTTCATTCCACACTTTGAGCATAAAAAAACATTAATCTTATTTTCACCATTATTCTAAGATTTCTCCATGAACTCCATCTTTCGTTTCTTGTCAAAGCCATGATATGTATATTTTACAACAACTTCCAGTTCTACCTTGATTTAACAATGCACAATTTCTTCATAGCTACTGAAGTCTCTTATAGCTAATGCCCTTCGAAGACTTGGTTTTAAGCCATTGAGGAATTAATCAACTTTACTTTCAGGTTGGATGATAAAGCCAGATGCATACCTTGCAAGTCTTGTAAAATTCCTTTCGTATATACAAACAGATTCATCATCCTTCTGCTTAAGCTCAAGGAACTCCTTTTCCACCTTTGTTCGAAGAATACGAGGGAAGTACTTACTAAAAAACAACTTCTTGAACTCGTCCCATTCCATGGATTCAATTTCATCTTGGGGCCTTGTATTCTTATTTAGAGTCCACCATTGATCTGATTCTCCTTCTAAATGGTAAACAGCCAGAATGAATTTTTCATGTTCTGAATAGAGAAGTATGGAAAATATTTTTTCAATGGTACTGATCCATTGTTCATCAACAAGTGGATCAGAAGACCCGCTAAAAGAAGGTGGGCGTTGCCTAATAAAGGACTCAATAGAATATTGTTCCTTTCTCTAGTCATTTGAAAGTCTAGAATGATTCATAGCTTGTGTAAGTATAGCAATAAGATTTTTCACTCCATCTCCCATAACGTTGGTTTGTTCAGGAGGACAATCATTACACCATCCATTACATTGATCAACACGGTTCCTTCGGATTCCAGCCATCGTCTAAAACCCAAAAAGAATAGTGTGAGAGGCACAAACCATTCTAGGGAAAAAAACATATTAAAGGAGAAGTTACTTCGATATCTAACATATTAGGTTTAATTCTAATATCATTAACGTAATTATAGGATTATAACCTATACTTATACTTAACCTTAGGGACATCCATAGACAAACCTTAGAAATATCTATAGGGATCTCACTAAAGTTTTCTCATCCTAGTTTCCAAAGGTTAACTAAACCTTCACTCTAATACCAACTGTAGAGACCCAAAGCTTGACGTACATGGACATTACATTACTTTTGCAGAATACTTAATACATGACAAAAACAGATGCCTGAAGACCGTATTAGTTTAGTGTCTTTGGAAACTTGGAACAAAATCTTCTAATCATAGTGAAAGATCTTCAACATCTCCCATAAAGATCTTCCCCATCTTGGTTTTATTACCTAAAACCTTTATTTATAACCTGGGGAAAAGAAAACATATAAAGGGTGAGCTCAAATGCTCAGTAAGGGTAAGAAGGGAGAAAATAAAAAAACCATATACGTTTGGACATAAAAACATGAACATAATGTTTAAACATCGAAATCTTCAGTAATTACAAAAAACATGGAAGTATGTAAGGCATATATGATAATGGAATATAAATCATGATAAATAGCTTGGAAATAAAACTTTTAATTGTGGAAAAAATTAAGCACAAGATATGATTTCCATTGTAGCCAAGGCATTGCTGCTAAGATCATCTTAGTGGACAAAGTCCCTTTCTAAATCGAGTTCACTCCTCGTTCAAGTCTTTTATCACTGAATTGGATTAACTTACCTTTCCAGCCATGTCTATCTCATGAGATATAAATATTTACCCAATTCATTGGAGGTAGATATCGGTCCCACCCATCTCATAATGAAATCATTCTTTTGTGTGCTACAAACTCATAAATCATACATCATAGCATAACCCATGTAATATAATGAGATTATTAAACATCATGCCATCATAACATAATCCATATCAAAAATGGATATCATTTAATTATAAGATAAATCAAAACATGTAAATAATGGAGACATTATACTTGAAACAAAAACATGTAAAATAATGTCATTTTAGATGGAAAATAGTTTTGATAAAACAGTTGAAATGAATTCTTGAGGAAAATATCCTTTCTAGTTCAAAATCATTTTCTTTTCACAAAATTCCATGCAATTTTAAAAGAAAATGGTTCTGTTGAAAATAATCATGCAATCTTGTAGAGGAATCTTCATATAAATGAGGCTTTATGAAACTGTAAAAATCCGTTCACTCCGTTTAAGTTAAAAGAAACATTCTCCTCGTACTTTTTCCGGAAAAGTCAAAAAAGTTCCTCGCATGGTAAACAAAAGAATGATTCCTTCCATAAAATATGGTAATAGTCAAAATGGGTAAAAAGAACATTAAAAATAAATGATTTTTTTAGAAAACATTTACAAGGATGATAAAAATAACCCCAGTAAATACTTATGAATAACAATCTTGGAAAAGAATGAGATTGTAATAGTTATCCCTTACCTT
Organism: Viscum album; assembly: GCA_963277665.1. Lineage (NCBI taxonomy): Eukaryota > Viridiplantae > Streptophyta > Magnoliopsida > Santalales > Viscaceae > Viscum > Viscum album. The sequence goes on from OY728143.1 coordinate 1,237,857,390, forward strand.
AGGTCTGATATGATTCGTACGTATCCGAAACTCCTATTTAATTATTTAAATAATGTCATTGAATTATTAAAAAATAATTTTAATTGTTATGATATCATATATGGTTCACTTATGACTTTATACAACCCTTTCTCTTGTAAATTCCATGCTAATGCAGCGTTTTGGGTAAAATCGTTTCATTTATCGTAAGTGTTTCGACATGTTGTCTCGATATTATTACTTATATCCATATTTACTTAATTATAGAATGTAAAACATTATTTATATATATAATATATATTTAGCATATATATATATATATATATGATAGATCGATTAATGGAATGAAATACACTGTTCATGGAGACGATAGGTCGTACGTACGCATGAACGTTGTCTTCGTTTCCTTATTGAATTGAATGGAATTATGTAGATGACATACATATATATATATATATATATATAAACATAAATCCATTATAATTATTATTTCATATATTTCATTATTATTCATTATATATACTTTATAATCATTCATGAATGGTTAACATGGAGAATGAATCTCACCGCGTCGTGGAGACGGTAGTCCGTACGTACGCACTTGCGGTGATTTTGTTTTTCGTAGGATGGATAGAAGATGAAATTGGGTTGTCTCATATTTATAATAACATATTAGTATATTATTGTTACTTATTATGTTAATATATGATTAAACAAATAAAGAATAAGAAGTAGAAGAAGAAATAAATTGGAAAGAATTGATAAATGATATTACCTCTTCTTTGACGTGCCTCTTCTTAACCTCCTCTTAAGGCACTAGGGTTGGTCTTTTGAGGATACCAGAACCTCTATAATTTTTATAGGGAATATTATAAGGTAAATGGGCAGGTTTTGGCCAAGCTTCAAGGCTCAAAAGGGTGAGAAGAGAAGAGGGAAGGGGTGCCATTTTTATAAGGGAGGAGAGGGGCACCTTATAAAAACTTAAAATATTATTTTTTAATAAATTAATATTCGGTATTTAATAGCTCCAAATTGATTTATTTCGGAGGTAATGTGGGTATGGGTCTAAATACTCTCAACCAATTGGTTTTAGACAAGTTTAGGTTACTATTTTATCCTTATCAGTTAGATTTAACTCTAAGTTAAATAATTTAACTTTTACCATGTCTTTTTGTTTTCTTACACTATATGGTTAATAAACATACTATAACAATCCAAACGAACCCCAATTGGTTCATTATTAATATATATATCCTTATATAAGTCATTTGGATGATCCTTATATTTTTAGGTATAAAATAATAATTAATAATATAATATATTTTTTTAAACCATTTTATGTCAATTTTTACACTATTTGGTACTTGATTTCTGTGAAAATCATATAAACATGATTAGATATAAAAACTTTAATTAAATCAATTATAACATATCATATTAACCTATAAAATTATTTTAATTCATAAAAAGTCTAAAATTACATTTATTTGGGTATTTATAACATTAATTATGTTAATATCTCATTAATAAGTAAATTACTGCATCATCATTGTGTCATAAATAAATTAAATTATTTAATGTCTAAAAATTATAAATAAAATATAATTAGGTATGAAATCTATTTATCTTTCTAATTAATATTTATAGTAGAATTTATCTTATGTATAACCTTATATTAATAATGTTTTAGCTATTAAACTTTGATTTTAACTATTTTAACTCTTTTTTAAATAAAATAATAATAAATGTCCTAATCTAATCCAAGTGGACCTAAATGATAATATTATATCCATAAGGTTGTTTTTGGTCAAATTATATTTATCCAATAGAGTTATGACATGTGTTAGGGTAATAATAATTGCATTTTTACCCTTAATTACCCGATTTACTTATAACCGTGGTAAATTAAAGTAAAAAGGTTACTATTCACCAAAAATTATTTTTATCTTATTGAACCACATTTTAATACTTGATATTAACTATGTCTCTCGTAGTTTTGAAATTTCACTCACAGAAGCGGTAAAATTATGATTTATGCAAGTTTGCAAAAATCTCTTAGGAGGTGGGTAAAAGATGGTGAAAAGTTCAATAAAATTTTTATATATCTACAATTATTATAAAATGACTCCAATAAATTACATTGAACATATATAGGTATTATGTATCAATTTTGACCTAAAATAAATTTAAATAAAATAAATTATTATTTAAATAAAAAGTCCATTATTAAATAGTAACCTAGTGTTTTCACTATTCATCAAAAATTGAATGTTTTTAGAAAAATTCAAAAAATTCACCCTAGGATAATTTCAATATTCCAAATCCAAAAATGAAGTCCATTTTGAATGATAAAATTTATAAAATTTCAAAACATGGGTATTAGTAAACATAATGGCTAGTTTATATAACATATCGTTGTTTAGTAAAACCTGGTATTGCATACAACACATGCTATCAAGAAAGGTCGTGATTGCGTTTAATGCAAGCCAAGTTAGGGCTGCGTGTAGTGAAATATCTGTTTGGTGTTGTATATAACATAATAAAAACATATTTCATTTATACTTTAAATGAAATCTATACTTAATGTTGCGTAGAATTATTTCCACAAAATGAACTTGAAATTGTGTGTAACATGAGCCAAGAATAGTATTGCGTATACTGCGAGCTAATATGGTGTTGTGTATAGTACAAGATAATCTTGGTGTAGTGTATAATAGAATACATCAAAGAAATTAAAAATAATATATCTCATAAAATCTCAGGGTGTTACACAATTCACCCTTAATCCATGAGGATTTAATGGGTAAAGTAGGATATGAAGAGCTATCGAAATGGACTTCCACATTGTAACCATTTATTATTTTGTTGCAGATCACCAATATTATGTGTTTATGTTTAATTTATTATGACATAGTGGTTCCATCTTTTTTATGGATGAAAAATGTTTGTTTGGTTTGGTTCTATTATAAAATGGTTTATAAAGATATTTAGAAAATGAGTTTTTCATTTAATGAAGCTTCTGTGATATTAATATATGTATTTCAAAATTCATGTTCCCATTTAAAAAAGGATTCAGCCTATCAAATTCTATTCACATGGTTATTTTCAATTAAATAAAAGAACATGATTTTTTATAAATGTTAATGGGTTTTCATTTTTGAAATTTCATAGGTAGGTAGGGTGGGGGTGTGCAGGTGGGTGGGGGGGGGAGGTTGTTCTATTGTGGGAGGGGGTGTGTCGGTGGGAGGGGGGGTATGAAGGGGGAGGATAATGGGAGAGAGGTGGGGAGGGGGTCTTTGCAGGTGGGGTGCAGATGATGAGGGGGGCTATTCAAGGGGGAGGGGGCTGTGCAGGGTGGGATTGTTGGGGCTGTGGTGGGGGTGGGGGGGGGGGGGGGGTTGTACATATGGGGAGTAGTTGTGCAAGGGGGGGTTGATGGTGGTGAGGTGGGGGGGGGGTCAGTTGGTAAGGGGTTGGTTGTGTAGGTAGGGAGGGGGTTGTTCATGGGGAGGTTTCTGGGTGTGAGGTAGAGAGTTGGGGTTGTGTAGGTGGGGAGGTGTGTGTAGGTGGGGAGGGGGTGTGCCAGTGGGTTGGGGAAGTGCATGTGGGGGTGGGGGGTTATGTAGGTGGGGTGGGGGTTTGCAGGGGGTGCTGGAGAAGGCTGTTGGGGTGTGGTGGGAAGGGGGTTGTGTAGGTGGCGGTGTTTTCCAGGTTGGGGGATGTGTTGGTGGGGTGGGGGTTGTGCAGGGGGAGGATTCTTGGGGTGAGGTGGGATGGGGGGTTTTGTAGGTGTGGGGGATGTTCAGGTGGGGAGGGGGCTATGCATTGGGAGGTTGTAGGGGGTGAGGTGGGAAGGGTGGTTGTGCATGATGGGGGGTGTGAAGTGGGGAGGCTATTGGGGGTGAAGTGGGGAGGGGGTGTGCAGTGTGGGGAGGTGTAGGGGGAGAAGATTCAATATTATTAATAATATAAGCGAACCTCTTGTTTATACATGTATTATCCTTCAATTTCATCTGAGGTATAATTCAACAGGGGTTTCAATATTTCAACATCCATGCAAATACACATGGTGATATAATGACATAAATGTTGAATTCTATGGTCTAAACCCAGATAATTCCAGTCATGTTTCTAGTGACTCTATAGATAGAAACATTTTTAAAAGGGAGGGTTAGGATATGAAGACTTACCGAAACCATTGAGAGGGATAATCATGCATAAAAATAAAGTTGGAAGACCATCTGTGATAGTAAAAATGCATAGAATTGAAAAAATAATGGTTGGTAGACATATAAGTTATCATGTTTTCGTCATTGAGGAAATTGATGAGAATTCTATAAGATTCAATTAGTTCCACAATTTTGGGAAATCTGAACCCCCCTACATCCAATGATGGCCTTGTCAAAATAATTTATTGAGATGTGGCGACAGCCAAAAAAATATAACATGGAAGTGATAGTTGGATGATTCGCCTGATAACTCAGAATTGGTAATAAAAAGTTTGGGAGGACCCTTGAAAATGTTAAATACTATTAGGTACAATAAATTTTCCACATTGGAATCAAGAAATCTCATCCATTGAGATAATCCAATATCATACATCATGGTAAAGTATTCACAAGGTCTACAAGGTCACACAAGGATCTTTACTCACCACTATGCACCTAGGCTCTGATCCATTCACAGGAAAATAGATCCATATGATTAAAAATTACGTTATAAGATCCTTTGATTCTACCAATAGAGTAATGATATCATCAATATCAACCCACAATATGTCACTTGAGGTATTTACTCTATGAAAAGAATTACTTAACCAAGAGTACTCGTCATCTTCATGATTCAACTATAAATCTCCAAAAAAACTCTCCATCCACTTTTATTGATTGCACTATGTTATGGTGGAATGTTCATATAGTTCCTAAATCCACAACCACTAAATCAAAGTGATGTTGGGGGATAGTGAAATTTAGGGGGGGGACAAGGAAACATAACCAAAAAATTTATATACACACAACTAAAATCACCTTTAATCATGGAGGATTTAATGGAGAAACACGTATATGAGGATCTATATAAATGGGCATCCACGTAGTCCCATAACTTCATAAAAATAAATTTGTGATAAATATAAATTTTTGGACATGATTTTATTTATAAAAAAATAATTAAACCACATTGGGTACCATTTTTACTTATCCGAAGTACCTAATGGCCATCTATTAAAGGTCACCAAATGGTCTAAACTGTCAATTACCTGATACCCCTCCAATATTGGATGACAATAAAGATCAGAATTCTATATAGATGATTGATGTATCTTGTGATAACTATCCCAAGTACCTTACTGTATGGTATAAATACAAGTTTGTTCATTTACTATCACAGTTCAATATATGATCATCCTCCTCACATTCCCCATTAGTATGGTTCACAATCCCTATCAAATTTTAAGAATTTTCATCTAGTACGATTCTAAATTCATTAACCTGGCTTGAATAACCTATGATGACATAGGAAATAACATAAGACCACAATAATTATGTGATTTTATATATCATCCATGCCCAAATCAATGTGCACCACATCCTATTCTAAACCACTGGACATACACATTATCATTTTATGGTTTGATCACCACAATTTTACTACCCTTACCAAATATCTTTGAGAAATAACCAGAATAGATGTGTATCATCACCCAATAATTTCGACTAATTGAATATTCTAATTTCAAACTCATAGATTCATCCAAAACTCTATAATTGGTATGAAATTGATGATATCCCGATCATCTTCTACCCCATAATATCCAAATTTCATCACCTAGGCCACATAAAACTTGCCACTATACCCAAAATATAGGATCCGGTGAAATCCATCCTGGAGATATTATTGAATAAAATATGATAAAGAGCCTGGAATAAAAGGGGTTATTACCAAAATGAGAGTGTGTGGCACTACATCTATATGCGTCTAAAACTGAGGCATAGTAGTCTCGGGACATTAAAGACCACATCATGTCCATTTTAGTGATCACCTTATTTTCTAGAGAATCTTCCACCTGATTAGCCTCATGATAGGCATGTGATTCAACCAAATTGATTTGAGTAATATTATCAAGGCAACCATCCTAATGAGGAAACACACTCCAGGGCACATTATGGATCCCTGTTTTCAAAAAATGAACTATAAACTAAGAATATAATTCTATCTATATCATTTTCCAATTGTAATGGATATTGTAACACCCCGAACCTAGTTTCCAAGAGTCGGTTCATTGTTACATAAAAATGGAATGATCACAAGGGCTCATGTCCCAAAATGTCGATCAGTTTAGTAGCATTAGAAGTACTATATGTGTACATAAGTTTTACATTACATTATGAAATGAAAATAACAACAATATGTATCCCTTGGAAACAATCATATCCCTTATCCTATACCTACCGGTCAGTCATTATATACTTCTTTACTTCCTAGAAAAAATAATATATAAAAACGGGGTGAGCTCAGATACTCAGTAAGGATAACAATATAATGAAAACTATTATAAATAAGAATAAACATTTAAGGAATCGTATATGACTAAAAAATTCTTTTATACTTAAAATTCAACATAATATGGAAATGATTTATCAAATATTCCCATTTTCATATTCACATGGTTATTCTATCAGTCGAACAATCACATGTAATATCAATAACTAATTTCATAATGATGGAGTGCATAATGTTGGACATCATAACCACATAGTCAAAGTATCTTTCCAAGACTACAAATAAATTTTTTGTCATGGACTTGTGCCCTGACACTAGTTTGTCTCATGAGACCTACAATTTCATCGAGAGGGTATAGTGGGCCCCTCCTGTCACTTACTATGCCCAATGCATTTTTCATATGAAAAGGTTGAAACATAACATAAACATTCATATTTAAAATAGCATATGAAATGTTAATACTTTAACCATAAACCCTGAATGGTATAATCTAAAACTTCCATAGTCCAACATATCACAAAACCTTCAATAAAATATGGAATATTTTATTATATTAATTTAACATCAAAAAATAATAAAATCCAACAAAGGATGTTGACATAGATGAAATCAATCCAAAAAACTATTTAAGAGAAATAAATTTTTCTATTTGGAAATCATTTAAATGTTTCATAATTATAAATGAAAATATTTATTTTGAAAATATTCATATAATATTGTATGGTAAGTTTTGAAGGTGTTAAAATAGTGAAAAAGAGCCTCACCCATAGTATAAGTAAATAAAATCTTTCCTTAATTGGTCAAAAATGTCATAGATTACCTTGTTTAGAAAATGATAGGAAGATTCATTTAACTTTTTTATAAAAATTAAATAATGGGTATAAATAACTTTAATCAATATTCTAGGAAATAGTTAAAATGTTATTAAATACATTTTTAAGAAACATGGATGTGGATGATAAAGAAGGCTCAGTAGATACTTATTTATAAACAACATCGAATAACGAAGAGATTGTAAAATTAACCCTTAACATGTACTTTTCTTAGTCTAGTGTTCATTAACCTAATTTATTATGGTTAAATAATTGTTTTTAAATTCTACAAGAACCAAATTCATAAATATGATATCATATAGGATCCTCTAATATTTCTTTGTTAATAATAATTCAGTAGTATCATTGTTTTAGTTGTTAACTGATTCGTTTTCCTTTATATTTTTTTTACATAAGTCATGTTTGTTATGGATAGAATGTATTTTACTCATATACAAAATATTATTAATTTTTTAAACCTTATTTTTAATCATCAAATGAAAATCATTCTTGAATGGTTATGATGGTGAATGAAATCTTATCGTGTTTTTCAGATGGTAAGCCGTACGTACACATGAGCGACAATATAATTCTATTGATGGTGAAATAATATTTATTTTTATGGTATATTATATATAAATAATAATTAACATGTTATATTTATTACTTAAATCAATTATAGTCATTATTATACCCATCCAAATAATGATGTTTTGAATAATAGACCACACCACAACATGGATACGGTGAGCCGTACGTACGCATGTATGGTGAGTTTGTCATTCATAGGATGGATTGAATAATAAATATGGTTGTACCATATTAATAATAACACCAAATTATCTAGAAGGTACTGGATTTATAATTTTTATATGGAAAAAACAAATAAAGAGTATGTGGAAGAAGAAAAGTTCTTTCAAAGAGGTGATGAAATAATTACCTTTTCTTCAGGTGCTTCCTTTTGATTTGGACAAAAGGGATCCTTATGATGGATTTCGGATCAATGTAAGGCCTCTAAGATAAATTGAGTGTATTTATGAGCATATTTAATCAAGATTTTTCTGTGTCAAATGGATTTGGAATTGTGAATTTGAGAGAAGTAGATGTACACTTTTATAAGAGTGGTGAGGGGCACTTTAGGAGAAGCTTGAAATATTAATTTATTATAAAATCATTTTCATTTTATAATATCTTAAAATTAATTTACTTCTAGGATACGGTGGTGATGGGTAGAAATACTCTCAACCAATAAGTTATATTCATGTTTAGGTCACCATATTAACATTATCTTTTAGATTTAACTCTTGGTTAAATAGTTATAAATTACCATATATACTTGTATTTTTATATTACATGGTTAATAAACATACTATAAAATGCCACGAGAACAAAAAGTAGTTCATTAATGTCATATCAAAAATTATAAAATTACTTTTTCCAAATCATTTATTTTGAGGATTATTATATCATTTAATAAAATAGTATTTTTTTTTAAAACCCACTTATGTCAATTTTGACACTATTTAGTATTTGGTTTTTTTAAGTCATTAAAACATTATAACATAGAAAAAAGTACATTTAATCAACCATAACATTCCATATTCAACTAAACAAACTTGTTTATGACATCAAAATTGTCAATGTACATATATTTTAATATTTATAACATCAATTATTTTAATCTTTCATTAATAAGGTAATTACTGCATCATCATTGTGTCATAAATATATATATTTATTTCATGTATAAAAATAAAAAATAAAATAAAATTATGTATTAAATATATTTATCTATCTAATTTATATTTATAGTCTAATTTATCTTATTTGTAACCATATATTAAAAAATATTTATTTATTAAACCTTGATTTTAACACTTTTGAATCTCCATTAAATAAAATATATTAAATGTCCTAATTTAATCCATGTGGTTCAAAAGGATAAAATTTTATTTCTAAGGTTCATTTTGGTTGAAATAAACTTATCTAATAGAATTATGACATGTGTTGGGGTAATTATAATATCATTTTTACCTTTAATTACCATATTTACTTTTAACCGTGGAAAATAAAATTCTAAAGTTACTATTCACCAAAAATTATTTTAATCGCATTGAACAAAATTTTAATTACTAATGTCAACCGCAACTCTTATAATTTTTAAATTCAATACAAATAAACAGTAAAATCAATTTTTTTGTAGATTTTCAGTTGTTCTTAGAAGGGAGGTAAAAGACGTTAAAAATTTCAATAAAATTTTATATATCTAATATTATTATAAAATGACTCCAATGAATTAAATTGGACTAATCTAAGTATTATGTATCTATTTTTACATAAAAATAAATTTCAATTTAAAAATAATTATTTAAATAAAAATTTGGATTTAAACAATAACATTTTTTTCAATATTCATAAAAATTGAATGTTTTCAAAAAAATACAAAAAATTCAACCAAATCAAATTTTGACTTTATAGACCCAAAAATAAAGTCTATTTTGAAAAATAAAATTAATTTTTTTTTAAAAAGTGTGTATTTTTATTCATAACTGCTTTTTAAATGGCCAGTTTGATTGGTTGTGGTGTGCTAGAACTCGATGTTGCGTACAACACAAGGGATTTTATTATTCGAAGAGAAGCCTATCAATGAAGCTTGTGGTGTTACCATCTTCCCCCCTTTAATAAATTTTGTCCTCTATGTTTCTTGAATATTATTGTATAAAATGATTGGGGTGGTACATCATAATTTAATTGGGTTCCCATGTTGCTTCTTCCATTTTATAGTCTCTCCAAAGAACTATTACCAAACACATCGTCCAGTTTCTCAACACTTGTTCTTTAGTATCAAGAGTACAAACATGATCTTTACAATAAGAAAGATTAGGTTCCAGTTCTATTTCTTCATAGGTGAGTACATGCGTTGGGTTAGGCATGTATTTTATCAATAGTTATATGTGGAACAGATCATGAACGTTGGAGAGACTTGGCGACATTATCAAACAGTAAGAAACCACTCTAATTCGTTCCAAAATATTGAAATGTACAATGTACCTGGGAATTAATTTACCCTTTTTACTGAAACGTATGACACCCTTCCATGGAGATACATTCAATAAAACATGATCACCTCATTGAAATTTAAAATCATTTCCATGGTTATCGGTATATATAATTTTCCTACTTGGAGCTGCTTTGATGTGGGTTTGGATACTCTTCACCTTTTCCGTCATTTCCTCAACATGTTCTAGACATACAAGTTTTCTTTCACGAACATCATCCCAAAAAGTTGGTGTGTGATATATCTTTCCATATAACACTTCATATGGTTCAATATGAATAAATTAATGGAAGCTATTTTTATAGGAAAATTATACCAGAGGAAAATACTGATCCCATATACCTTGAAAGTCAAGTGAGCTAGATCTCAACATGTCTTCAAAGGTTTGAATAGTCCATTCTGATTTTCCATTAGTTTGAGGGTGGTAGGCCATTCCCATAAGAAGTTCAGTATCTAGGACTTTTTAAATAATTTTCTATAATATTGATGTAAAATGGGGATCATGATTAGAAACAATCGATCAGGGTACACCACGATGTCATAAAACATCATTAATATATATTCCTGATAAACATTCAAGTGGTAAATCTTCTCTTATAGCCAGAAAAAGTTCCAACTTGGTAAGACGATCAACAATGACCCATATTCCATTATTCCTTCTTGGAATCTTTGGTAGCCCCATGAAAAATTCCATCAGAATATCAACCCATTTCCAGTGAGGTATAGGAAGAAGTCTCATGAATCCTTTTTGATGTTGTCTTCCTGCCATCACATTTTGAAAAACTAAACATATTGACACAAAATCAACAATATACCTATTCATTTTGTCCCACTAAAAATGTTCCTTCAAATATATATACATCTTAGTGCTACTAGGGTGTATAAGGAAATTGGATCTATGAGCATCATCCAACAATTCCATTTTTATATTAGGTATATCAGGAACACAAAACCTCTTCCCAAATTTCAAAATTCCATCTTCATATATGAATACAATCAATATCACAACATTCAAGGATTTTGTTTTATTTTTAAATTCCTTACCATCAGTTTGAGAACAATTTATTAGTTCTAGTAAAGATGTTTTGGATACCATTTGAAAATGTATTGATGTTTAACCTTCCATGATTATTTAAATATCCATCATTTCTAGATCCATGAGCATGGGATCCCTTTCAACTATCATCTTGTTCAGAACTCCATGATGTTATCTTCTCAAAGCATCTTCCACCTTGTTTTCCTTCTAGGGGTTATAGTGTATAGTGTTATCATAATCCTTGAGTTAGATCCATCTTATTTACCTCAAGTTGAGTTCTTTCTGTGGTAAAATATAATTCAAAATCTAGTGATCTATATATATCCCACATTTTCGACCATAGAGATAGTGTCTCCAAATCATCTGAGTAAAGATAACAGATGGTAAATGAAGATCATGAGTGGGACAGTTTTGTTCATGAATTTTTAGCTATCGTGACACATAAAAAATAACACTATCAATTTGTTAAAGGACAAAACCATGTCATTTCTTTGAAGCATCACTATAAATATCAAACCCATCATTCCCCGATAGTAGAATCAAGATAGAATCATTGAATACTATTATCTTCAATTATCCAAAAATTATTCACACTCTTTTTTTAAAAAAATAACTCCTTTATGTGTGATCTTGGTTAATTGGTTAGCTAATCAGGCAAAACTCTGGAAAAAATTCCTATAGTAACCTGGTAAACAAATAAAACTCTATACCTCAGTTATACTCGGTGGTGCTATCCATTTATGGATTTCCCTTGTCATTGAAGGATCAACATATATTCAATTACTAGAGATAATATGGTCAAGAAAAAAATTCTCTTGAATCCAGAAGTAATACATTATAAACAACCCATATAATTCATTTCATATTAGAGTCTTTAGAATAGTACGCAAATAGTTTTCATTATCTTCATAGAATTTGGTGTATAGAAAGATATAATCAATATATACAACTAATAAATCATTAATATATTCCTTGAAAACTATATTAATTAGATCCATTAAATCATATGGTGCATTTTTAAGTCTGAAAGGCATTACTGTAAACTCGTAATGCACATACCTATTATGAAATGCTGTCTTTGGAAGGTATTCCTTCTTTACACATATCTGATGATATCCCGATCGAAGTTCAATCTTTAAAAAATATTTAGCTCCATGAAGTTGATTAAATAAATCATCAATGCGAGGTAGGGGATACTTTTTTTTATTGTTATGGGATTGATCTCCCTGTAGTCAATGAAAAACCTCATTGATCCATATTTCTTCTTAATAAAAAGAACAGTGGATCCCCATAGAGAAAAAATCGGGTGAATAAATTCTTTAGTACTCAAATATTCAAGTTGTATCTTTATATCCACTAATTTCATATTTTCCATTCAATAAGGGTCTTCAATACGGGCCTCAAACCAGAAATTATGTGAATGGAAATATAAATTTCTCATTCCGGAGGATGTCCAAGTAAATCCTCTGGAAACACATCAAAATATTCTTCCACAATAGGTACATATTATATTTAAAAATTCAATTCCTCTCCCATATTTAATTCACTCCCTTCCTCCCTAATAATTGAATATAATATAAATATTATGGGTTGATCTAGATGAGAATCAGATGGTGATGTTTTTACTCTATAGAAATGGTATTATTTGTCATCATTAAAAATTATAACCTCCTTCTTCATACAATAAAATTTTCATCATGGTTAGAAATATAATCCATATAGAGGATTATATCAAATTCAATAATGGGTATGATAGTATTATCTATAGATAAATCACATTTATATTCCATGATGGTAAAAAATTGACAAATCATTGTTGCAATGATACTTTCCTTAGAACTTCTGACTGACAACTCCCTTGAATGGTCAAATTGAAAATATCTTATTTTCTTGGAAAATTGGAAATACATGAAAGAATGAAATTATCTTGAATCAAATAAAGCATTGGATAATTTCAAGGAAATGATTAAAGCACTCCCGCTGTGTCATTCTAGTCTTCAACCATAGTAGTTGCAATCGCATAATCTTGGGCTTGCTCCCTTAGGCTTTTTTGAGGTATGTATCTTTCTCACATAGGACATTAATTTTCATGATGCTTAATTTCATTACAATTGTATCATTAAACATTATCGACCTCTTTATTTACCTTCAAATAATGAGCTTGGTGTCTGTTTTCTCCACACTTGTATCAAACTCCCTTCTCATTCATGCATATACCAAGAAGTTTCTTCCAACAATTACTGCATGATGGAAATTAATCTTTTCCATTCTTCCTATTATTTCCTTTTTCATAGTGTTCATATGATCTCTAATTTTATTTATTCTCTTTGAATTCATAAGTCTTAGATAATTTCTTTTCTATATTGATATCACATGAGACTATACCTTCATACGATGGGAAGGATTGAGAGACTAATGCTCGATGGAGAAATGGCTTTAACCCCTAAAAGGATTGATAAATCATACTTATTAGGTTACATATATACCCTGTAGAAAGACTTTCAAACTGTGTAAATTTAGCCTCATACATTAAGACATTCTCATCCTCCTTTTTCCTTAGACATAGAAATTTCCATTCCATATTTTCTCGATGTTCATAATGAAATTATTTTCTAATAAAATATCTTCAAACTCCCTCCATTAAATATTTGATACTTATTCATCCTCCTTTGGGTTTTCAAGTAATGACCACCGTTGATATGCACCTCCTGTGATGTGATAAACTACCATGACAACTTTTTCCCTTTCGAAACTCCCCAATGAATGAAATATTTTCACTAAATAACTTATCCATTGCTCAGCTACAAATGGATTTGTAGTCCCGTTGAATGGTTCTGGTTTCTACCTCTTGAAGCAGTATAACATCTATCCTTGAAATTATATATCAGGGTGCTCTATATTGGTAAGGTTATTATTCATAACCTTATTGAGTTGTCCCAATATGGTTTATGTTGTTCAGCACCAGTTGCATCACCCACTCTACTATAATTATCTCAAGTTTGTGGTAAATCCCTACATGGATTATGTGTGTTGATACAGTTTCTATTCCTTCCAATTAATAAAATTTCTAAACAATGTCATACACTAGATTAGTTTATGAATCAAAATTCATAATTCCAAGTATGTAAAATACTTAATATAAAATTAACATTTTGTGCATATAATCCATAATAAAAAACAATTCTTTGGGGGATTAATTATTCATAAATAATTCATAATGGTTTGTAAATAAAATGTGAATAATCTTCATCATATCCCCAAATAGTATCAAACTTGGTGTGTAGTAAGGACCATTGTCATGTACCAGGATACCTCAGCTTAAGCCCGAAACTCCATGTTGGAGTTTTCACTCCTAGGTACCTCTGTTCTTAAAAGAAGTCCACTTGTAGTATCTATACAAGGTTTTTTTTCTTGTAATAGCCACATAATATCCACATTACCGAAAATTTTGGTTGTTCTTCTATAATAATCTCAAAATCATACCTTATGATAATGTTTTCTAATCAGAGTTTTTAAAATATAGTTTCCAAGGTTTGTGCTAAACTTCCTATGATTCCAACTGTAATGCCCCAATCCTCGATACCCAAAGCCGGTGCATTATTTAAAAACATTTTCATGGACACAAGGGGTCATGTCCTAAAATAACGATAAGTTTAGTAGCTTCATATGTACTAGATACATATTTAAGTTTTACATTATTTTAGGAAATAGAAAAACAAAATTGTGTTTCCATTGGGCACACATAGATATCGTAGCCTATCCATGTTGGGAAATCATAATATACATCTTCACGTCATGGGAAAAATAAAACATAGAGAAGGGGTGATCTCAGATTCTCAGTAAAAATAACAATATAACTGAAAAATTCATAAATAAGGGGTGATGTATACGAATAAAACACATGCCTCTTAAAATTAAACATCACTATAATATTGTAATGATAAATCAAATAATTCCATTTACTTAGTCACATGTATATTCTACTAGCCTAATAATCGCTTGTAAAATCAATATCTAATTTCATAATGATGGAATGCATAATTCCAGACATCATAACCACATAGTCAATGCCTCGTGCCAAGACTAAAAATAAAAATGTTGTCAAGGCCTTGTTCCATGACCCTGGTTTTTTCTCAAGAGACCTACCGATGCATTGAGGGGATATAGTGTGTCATGCTTGATACTTACTACATCCAATTCATTCCTTATATGAAAAGGTTGAAACATAACATAAATATTCGTATTAAAACTAGAATATGAAATGATAATACTTTAACCATAAACAATGAATGGTATAAAAATTGTACATCCATAGTCAAACATATAAAAAAACTTTCAATACAATATGGAATATTTTTTCATAATAAAAAAACTTCACACAAGCGTAATATCCAAAAAATTATATTTACATAGATGAAATCAATCCCAAAACTATTTGAGAGAAATATATCTTTCTACATTGAAATCATTTAAATGTTTCATACTTATAATAAGATTTTTTTTAAATATTCATATAAGTTTGTAAGGGAATCTAAGAAGGTGTTATAACAACAGAAAATACAACACCCACCTTATAAGATAAAAAAACATTCTTTCCTTAATTTGTCGAAAAGGTCATATAGTACATTTTTTGGAAAACGATGAAAAGATTCATCTCAAAACATTTTATAAAAAGTAAAAAAAGGGTATAAATGACTTGAAACCATAGTCTAGAAAATATAAAAAGAACCACTACATTTTTAAGAATCATGGATATGGATTATAATAAAGGCCCAGTAGATACTTATGTACAAACAACCTCAGATAATGAATATATTATAAAAATAACCCTTACCTTGTACAATTTCTTACTCGGTTGTATGTTAACCTCTTATATAATGGTTAAATCATTGTTATTAAATTATACAAGAACCACATACATAAATACGATATCATATATGATCCTATAATATTGCTGTGTTAATAATATTTCTGTAGTATCATTTTTATAGGTGTTAATTGATTCAGTTACCTTTATAGGTTTTGTTACGTAAGTCATGTTTGTTATGGATATGATGTATTTGATTAATATTCAGAATTATATAAAGTTCTAAAACATTATTTTTAATAATCAAATGAAAATTATTCTTGAATAGTTACGATGGGGAATGAAAATCTTATCGCGTCGTGGAGACGGTAAGACATACGTACGAACGATCAACAATATCATTATATTGAGAGTGAAATCATAAGTATTTGGATGGTATATTATATATAAAGAATAATTAACATGTAATAGTTATTATTTACATCCATTATACTCATTATTATACCCGTCCAAATATTTAAGTGTTGAATAACAAACTGCACCACGATGTGGAGATGGTAAGTCATACGTACGCACATATGGTGAATTTTTCAATCATAGGATAGATATAATAATGAATATGGTTTTAAAATATTAATAATAACATCACAGAATGTAAAATGTACTGGAATTGTTATTTTGGTATGGAAACAACAATGAAATAGGAGGTGGAAGAATAAAAGAACATTGAAATAGGTGATGAAATAATTACCTTTTCTTCTGGTGTTTCCTTTTGATTTGAACGAAAGGGATCCCTATGTTGTATTTCTGATTGAAGTAAGGACTCTAGGATTCTATGAGGGTTGTTTGGAGGAGATCTGAGGAGGGGTTGGATGAGGGTAACTTTAAGAGAAGATTGAAATATTAATTTATTATAAAATAATTTTCTGTTTATAATATCTAAGAATTAATTTATTTAGAGTATAAGGTGGGTATGGGTTGAAATATGCTCAACCAATAGGTTTTAGACAATTTATGCCACCATATTAACCATATATATTATATTTAACTCTTTGTTAAATAGTTTATAATTTACCATGTCTTCTTGTGTTTTCATATTAATTGGTTAATAAACTTATTATAAAATTCCAATTGAACCTCATGTGGTTAATTAGTGACATATCTGTCCTTTTCTATGTAATTTTTTTGAATCATATATTTATATTAGTATTATATCATTTAATAAAATTGTATTTGTTTTAATGTCTCATTTACTTCAATCTTGACACTATTTAGTATTTGGTATTTTGGAAAGTCAGAAAAATGTTATTACTTCAAAAAAAATACATTTAATCAAACCTAACATGTCATATTCAACTATGAAATTCTTGGATGGCATCAAAAGTTTCAATTTACATTTTTTTAATATTTATAACATCAATTTGTTTTAATCATTCATTAATAAGCTAATTACTATGTCATCATTGTGTAATAAGTAAATTTTATTATTTAATGTCTAAAAATTACAAATAAAATACCATGATGTAGGAAATCATTTTATCTTTTTAATTAATATTTATAGACTAATTTATCGTATGTGTATCCCTATAATAAATTTTTTTTGTTATTAAACATTGAATTTTACACTTTTAACTCTTCTTTAAATAAAATATAATAAATTTCCAAATCTAATCCATGTGGATCCAAAGGATCATATTTTTTTCCTAAGGTTGATATTGGTCGAAATACACTTATCCAATAGAATATTTTCATGGGTTGGGGTAATTATAAAATAATATTTACCTTTAATTAACATATTTACTTTTAACCGTGGAAAATGAAATAGAAAAGTTACTATTCACCAAAAATTATATTTTATCCTACTAAACCACATTTTACTTACTGATGTATACCATGTCTCCTAGAATTGTGAAATTCAATTCATAAAATTGGAAAAATTATGTCTTATGTAGATTTGAAAATGTTCCAAAAAGTTTGGTAAAAGGTGCTAAAAAGTTCAAAAAAAACTATATATCTTATCTTATTATAAAATGACTCCAATGAATTACATTGGATTAATATAGGTCTTATTTATCAATTTTGAGTTTAAAATAAATTTTAGTTTAATTATAATTATTTAAATAAAATGCTGGCCTTAAATAATAATGCAGTGTTTTTTCAATTTTCATCTAAAATACTATGTTTTCAGAAAAATACCAAAAAATCATCCTATTCTAATTTGGAAATTCCAAACCCAATAATGAATCCCATTTTGAAAATTAAAATTAATAAATTTAGTAAAATATCAAAACATGGGTATTGTTATTAATAACTTCTTTTAAACGGCTAGTTTGATTTGTTATGGTGTGCTAGAAATTAATGTTGCATACAACACAAGAGATTGTATTATTCAAATAGAAGAATACCATGGATTCTTGGGGTGTTACAGACCGAATACCTGATTGGATGAATAATTTCCATAATTCCACGTCATATGCATTTCCACCACCAGTGAAATGATAGAAACATCCTTTAACAAACCCTCAGTAAGTTTGAAGCACCCCCGGACAACCCGATAGACCAGGTTCACCCGAGGTAGCCCTATGAAAATTTATCTTGTGGCGTGTAACAATTGTACGTATCCACCAAATGTATTTTAGCATCCTAGGTTTTCACGGTCAACTAGAAACCCCAAGATATCTGAGAGTATTCATGTCAAAAACATTATTAAACATAGTATCTTCTTGGAAAACTAAAGAAGCATAAACCTCCCAGTGTATGGCCTCCATTCCCAACTGGACAACATTTCTAGCACTGTTAAATTGTATTGCATTCTGAGCATCCCATAGTGCTACAATTGTTGCAGTAGATGTGAAAAGTATGATATTTTTAATCTATTCACTACAGTGATCATAGAAATGTTTTTTTAACTGATCAGTAAGTGAAGTGCATGTATACAAGTTCACCCCATTGACTAGTTCTCAATTACATAAATTTTTCTTGACAACCACATCACATTGATCAAATCAATCCACCTGTCATTGTGGTAATGAGTAACACAAACATGCATCACTTAATTATGTCAAGTATTGAAATTGTACAAGTAATTGCCCATAATTTCCTTTTGAATTAGGAATTCAATTTGTGTTGTACTTGCAGGTAATTTCATAAGGGGTGACAGGAACCTATTGCTGAAATTTAAGGAATTCTATCCCAACAGTTTAAGAACTATTGGTATATATGTTAAAACCAACTCTATACCAACAATTTCATGTAAACCATTGGTAAAAGTCTATAAAAATGGTCCACAACCTATTTGTATAGAACTCTTAACTAGATAATTATTAATGATTACCTCAAACCTCTAGTAAATGTTTATTCCAAAGGTTTGAAAACTATTGGAATATTTATTCTTATTTGATTATTTTAATGGTTTCAAACAGTTTATAAAAACATATACCAACTATTATTATAAACCTTTGGTAAACTATGATTTTCAATGCCATATATCAATAGTTTCTCAATAATTGTTGGAATATGTCTATCCCCATGCCTCTATAGTCAATGGTTTGGACAAATGTTGGTATAGGTTATTCCAATCGTTGTTTAACCTTTGTCAACGATTTAAAACTGTTGGAATTGTTTAACTATCTAGTAGTGTGTGTTCGGGTTGAGTCTCCGTTGGGATTTTAATCTAGTCCGACATTCTGGTTCCATGAGAATTTTGTGATTCAGAAGACTTTACATATACCATTGATATTAGCAATCGACCAGCCTTTAATATGCTTTTATTTCTTTAAAACACATAAAAGGTTATCCTATGGACTTACGACTATATTATATGAGATAATAATAGGAAGGGTGGAACTCTCTCCTATAAAAGAAATATTTTAGATTGGTGTGGAGGGGTTTGGGTTCAATAATGGGTGGTGATTGACAAGATAGAAGACACTTAGGCCACAGTGGGCCAATGTTTTTATGCAGACTCTTAAAATTTGAAGTAAACATGCTTCATTCTCATTACTAGAATTGAACGCATTTTTTCCTCACACTCAGACATATCTCTTAGAAAAAAATTATTCTCCAAAAAAAACATATCTATATTATCCAAAAACTCTCCCCCAACACATATACAGACTCTCTCTCCTTACATGGGTTGATCCCAATGCATGTTGTAGTAGCGATATCAGGTTCACTATTGATCTCCTCTATCATCCATAGAATCTCCTCATCCTCCACATCAATGTTACTCCCATCAACTAACAGTTCATCCTTTGGAAATATTTGGTGGGTGGGTTCTTGAACTTTTATTAAAACAATGAATTCCTATTTTTATTATCCCAAATTGAAAATCAATTCCCCCATAGAGACATTTATCGCAGTTTCCCCTTTGGCCATGAAGGGCCTACCAAGGATGATAGGATCCTTATGGTCACACTCTATATAAATCATGAAAAGGTAACATGAAATAAGGTTTTACTACTCCCACTAACCTATAATCAAACCAACCACGAGATAATTTATGGATTTATTAGTACACTATAATAAAAAAACCATGGGTTTGGGAAATCATAATCTTAGGTGTTGACATTTTGACCTAGGAATCAGATTGATGCTATCACCAAGGTCACCCAAAATGTTGAACATACCACATCTATCTACAAAGGATCATGGGATGAATAATATTCATTTTTATTGAAGCAATACAAGTATCCTATTCAGAAAAATATCCCTACACTCCTCTAATAGACAATAGGTGGAAAATTATTCTAGGTTATTTTTATTTGAGAAGATTTTCTTGAGTGAGTTTATGTATGAAGGGTTTATAATCTAGGAATAAAGGAACTAGATATTGATTGTAATGGCCCGGACCTCTTCGGTCCATTACACTGTAAATTTTTTATGTGGTCAAACACGACGCGTGTTATAATAATAATTGATAATGGTGGCGTGAAATTTTTTTTGGTGTTAATTAGATTAAATGATTTTAATTTTATCATTGTGAAATAAAAGAAATAAAATTGAATGTATTTAATTAAATGAGGGGAGTTTCATGGTTTCTTATTGATTTATTTAAATTTTTAATAAATAATAAATTATGTGTGTGGTGGGAGGCTTCTCGTCGTTGACGAAATGGTGGTCGGACATGGTCAATGCGGGGAATGTCAATAATAATAATTAATAATAATAATAATTGGTGTCGAGTTAATAAATTTTAATTGGGGAATTGTTATTACTATTATACTAAAAAATTATAATAATAATGTTGGATTAAATTTTGAAAGATCCATTAATAAAGATTTAATGAGATTTAAATTTTGAATTCAATGCAACGAGATTTGAGATGTGAGGATAGATGAGAGATGTTATTATATATGATAATTGTGTTAAAAAATATAATGATAAAGGTTTATAATGGAGTTTTGGGTATTCCACATGGAGTAAACGAAGGGGAGGTGCCACTTTTGGGAAGTGAGTGAAAGTCGTGGAAGAATTAATGAGATTGGAGAGAGGGAGGTATTATATGATAATAATGAAAAAAGATAAATAAATATCAAAGGAAGTGTGATTTGGGATTGTGCAATGTTCACTTAAATGTTTCATGAGTGGAATGAGTTTGGAGATATTAAATAAATAAACAATAAATTATAATAATAATAATATAATATTGTTATTATTAATTTTGTTGATATAACACTATTTTCACTATAACTCCTTTGTGCGACCTCGGTTTTATGAACCGTCTGTGGCAGTGGGACCGTGACTTTGAGGCAGAAATTATGAGTCCAATATTGGATGTATTTTTCTGGTTTTCGGATCGGGTACCTGAAACACTCATGAATTAATAGTTTTAATATTATTATTAAATCTTCGACCCGCCATAACTCCCGTGTGCGATGTCCAATTGACTTTCCATCAGTGGAAATGTGATCCTTCCATTAATAAAGATGATTCAAGTCTAATGTTGATTATTAAATTATGGTTCATGGCTCGGGGCCACAAAACACCCAATAATAATAATATCATTATTATTATGGGATCCTGAATCCAACGTATCTCCCTCATACGTTATCGGATTGACGAACCGTCTGCGACAGTGTAACCCTAAAATTATGATGGACATTTTAAGACCAACGATGAATACCTTTTTATGACTCATGTCTCGGGTCAATAAAACACCTATTATTAGTTGAAGTTATTATTATCATTAAATGCATGGAACCCGCTTGACGTGTCATGTGTTGACCAGTCAAACAATGTAACAGTTGTACAGTCACGTCGCGTATTCCTTAATACATGGTGGGTACAATTTTACCTTTTCTTTTCCTATATAAGAGAGGCTCAGATTTTATTTATGGACCCCTCTTCTTCTCCGCACGACGATGCTCCTGGATGACCCAGAAGCCTTCCCCCTATTTTCATCATCCGAACTTCGACCATCTATCATTCAGTAGCTGCGTGATCGTGTCGATGAGGCAAACATCATGCACCTCGTTCCATTCCCTCTTGTTCGAATTCCTCTTTGCAGTTTCCTACAGAGGAGATTGCCGATATTTGATGGGAACAATGATCTTTGACGAACATCATCTTAATTTTATGTTCTACCCCATTCTTATTCGTTCCTCGATTTCCTCTTTCTGTTCATCCTTGCTATGATATGAAAAATGAAACCTTAAACCTTAATAGAGTATCTCTTGGTTGTTAGTGTGGTTGTGCCACAGCGTCCACGGGAGGACGTAGTCATCGGGAGGATTGATCTAAATCCTTGTGGGGGTTATCCTCACAGAGGGAAATCAAAACCTATTCAGGTAGGGATCTTACCATTGTCTCTCTCTCTTTTTTTGTGCATCATGCGGGGTGGTTATCCTCTTTTTTCATGATATAAGGTTGAACTAGTAAATAAAGATAATAATGGGTTAAAGAACGGGTTTGGGAAATTTTGTTGTTGTTATTGTTTTATTTCCATCAATGCTTACCCTTTGATTATGTTGTGAATTGAATAGGCTTATGCCTACTGAAAATCACGGGCGTTGGGGGCCTTTACATGCTTAATTAAATGTGAGCCTATTTTTATTGATTATTTTGTGGATGAAATTTCATAGAATTTGAAAATTGATTAATCATGTAATGTTGGATGATTAAATGAATACCTGTAACCCTTGTATGATCACCCCAGTTAATCTAAATGAAGGAATGAATTTGTGGGTGCTGGTTGGGGTTTAATTATGTGAAGGGGTGTTCCGTGGGTTGTTGTGGAATGAGTGAACAGTGGGGATATGGTTGGCTTCGTTGTGGGTTGACGTGTATGATATGGTAGTGACGGGCAGTGGAGCAGCGATAAAAGGTATTAAAGAGATGATGATGTGGTATGGGAATTGTTTACGATGTGTTTGTGGTTATGGTGGTTAGCAGTAGGGCTGCAGGGATGGGTTGTGCATATGAATAAAAGTGTAAGAGTTAAATAATGAATTGTAGGGCATAGTAGATGATTAAATATGGAGAATCAATGGAATTGATTGGCTGATAAAAGAAAATTCGATTGTGTTCCTTGTGTTTTCCCTAACATTATTTGTGGTTGGTAGGGATATGTTTTACGAACGATTGACCTGGTTTGGTTGTTGTTTGTTGCTCGAATGTTTAGGAACTAATAATCTAAAACTGTTGAAACAAGAAAAGCTTAATGGGGGTTGTCGCTGTTTTTTGTGTGAATACTTTCAAGGTAGTAGTGTCGAGGCACGTGCTCGGATATTTTGTGTTGAAGCCTTATGATGGGCTGAGTGGTTGATATAATTATATAAATATGTACATTTTATGTTTCTATACGGACCCCAACCATGTTGATCACTACGTGCCAATCACCTATGGGATGGGAGGGTGAGATTCTCAAACATCTAAAGGGTGGCTGTTTATTGTTCTTCTCTGTGCTCCTTCTTCCAGGTTCTATAGCCCAAGATCCTTTGGGAAGGTTACGACAGATGTTTCCTAAGAGTCATCGAGATGAGGATGTGATATGTTCCCAGGTGTCATTGGGATGAGATGTGATGTGGTTCCCAAGTGTCTTCGGGATGAGATGTTGTTATGGCTGAGGATTGAGTGTCGGAGGGATACTATGATGGCCGAGGATTGAGTGTCATCGGGATACAATGAGCTTCGTATGGCCAGGTTGCGACACTAGCTCAAGCTTTGTATGGTCAGGTTGTGTCACTAGCTCAGGAAGAGGGGGAAGAATCAGAGCGTTAGGCATGAGGGCTTGATCAGTATTCAGCGGTAAGGTGGTGCGGGGTAACCATACTTTGATAATATTAATATAATACTCTATTGACTTGCAATATTTGGTGAGTGTGGATTTATGGTTGGGTGGATAGATTCCTTGTTAGGCTTTGGTTCTTTCTGTTTTCTCACGATGCATTAGGATGTCTCCCCACCTGTGCATGAGAGCATTAGGTTTTCCTACTGTGTATACTTGTCTACTCACCCTATGATTACTGTACGGTTTTTAGGAGGACTTCAGGGACTGTGTGAGACCTTGCTAGCTGGGTGTTAGACTTTTGCTGGTTTAAGTTTTTGCTTTCTTTTTTTTTTGTATCGTACTTTGGATCATTTCTTGTACATGTAATTTTGTTTCAGTATTGTATAAAACATGCATTTGGGTTTGGTGTTGGTTTAATTTTCATTTATATTGTCCCTTTTTCTTTTGGTGTTTGACTCATCATATTTCCTAATATTATAAATAAAAAGGGTAATGCCTCCCATATTTGTGAAAACTCATACGCTTGGTGCTATTTTCCACTCCGGGGCCTATTGGAGGTGGGACTCGGGGGTCATTATATCCCTTTCACCATTTCCAACTTAGGAGGGGCCTCTTTGGTGGGAGGGGGTCATGACAGAATGGTATCAGAGGCTGATGGTTGAGAGATTGGATGAAGTTTGTAGTTAGGAACAATGAGTATTTAACGGGATGGTAGGGAAACAGTGTTGGCGGATCTAGGTGCATGACATAGTCCAGGGAAGACCAGCTAGGAGACGGGATATTAGGGCCCCCCGTGATCTGATGCAAGGACTCTAAGCTTACCGAACGACAGAGTAAGGCTACATTGATTTCATGGTAGCGACCCTAGGAAAGATACATGCATCATCATGATTTCTGTTTTACATTATTTGGGTGTTCTCGGAAAGAAATCGAAATAAAATGATAAAATAAAACCTTTAGAAATTTACCTAGCTACTTGGGCTTAGGCATTCTTTGTTTACCATACAACTATGGCACGCAGATGTCAACAGAGAGGCAGAGGAGTGGGACGTGGATAGTTGCACACAACAGATTCAGCAACCCTTGCAAGGCCAGAGATCGAGAGATATGTTTTCAGTTTTACTTAAATTCTCTCGTTTATGTTTTGTTTAAATTCTGGAGCATCACACTCCTTTTTTGGAACTCATTCTCACCCATACATTGGGCCTGGACCTTGTTTTTCATGATTCTATATTGCTAAGTCATTTCCCTATTACCTTTAAATGTGTGTGATGAGTCCTAACATGTGGGGAGAGTAAGACTTGATCCCTAGTCAAGACGTATTAATTTGGATGCAATTAAACCCATGTAGGCGCGTTAGTGCCACCCAAAGTGCATAGTATCTTGCCATGGGAGAAGGAATTCCCCAATCCATGTGTTGGGGCAACATGTTTCTTGTTTTGTGCCATGTCGGGGGCTGTGTGTGTATTATAAATCCTAAATTATGGGGATGGGAGGACCTAATCCCTAATCGATACACTTTAATGTGGATGCGATTAAACCCGTGCAGGAGAGTCAGTGCCGCCCATAGCAGATAATATCTCGACATGGGGGAAGGAATTCCCGGACTCATATAATTAAGATAGTGGTTTGATTTCTGTTATGACGAGAGCCCTGAGAGGTATCTTACATGGTGGTTTTTCGGAGCTCTTCCCTTTTTATGGGTTGGTTTTTAATTCCTGAGGACGAGAATGTTTTGAGAGGTATCTGATGTAATGGCCCGGACCTCTCTGGCCCATTACTTTATAAATATTTTATGTGGTCATACACGACGCGTGTTATAATAATAATTTTTTATAATAATAATTGATAATGGTGTCGTGAATTTTTTTTGGTTTTAATTAGATTAAATGATTTTAATTTAATCATTGTAAAATAAAAGAAATAAAATTGAATGTATTTAATTCAATGAGGGTAGGTGCATGGTTTCTTTTTGATTTATTTAAATTTTTAATAAAAAATTAATTATGTGTGTAATGGGAGGCTTCTCGACATTGACGTAGTGGTGGTTGGACATAGTCAATGCGTCGAACATTAATAATAGTAATTAATAATAAAAATAACTGGTGACAAGTTAATATAGTTTAATTGGGTATTTGTTATTATTACCATACTATATAATTAGAATAAAAATTATGGCTTAAATGTTGAAAGATCCATTAATAAAGATTTAATGAGATTTAAAATTTAAATTCAATGCAATGAAATTTGAGATGTGAGGATAGATGAGAGATGTTATTATTTATGATAATTGTGGTCAAAAAAATAAAGATAAAAGTTTAAAATGGAGGTTGGGGCGTGCCACATGGACTAAAGGAAGGGGAGGCACCAATTTTGGGGAGTGAGTGAAAATCGTGGAAGAATTAATGAGATTGGAGAGATGGAGGTATTATATGATAATAAGGAGAATAGATAAATAAATATAAATGGAAGAGTGATTTGGGCTTGTGCGCTGTTCCCTTTAATGATTCATGCATGGAATGAGTTTGGAGATATGAAATAAATAAACAATTAATAATAATAATAATATAATATTGTTATTATTAATTTTTTTGATAAAACACTATTTTCACTATAACTCCTTCATGCGACCTCAGTTTTACAAACTGTCAGTGGCAGTGCGACCGTGACTTCGAGACGGAAATTATGAGTCCAATATTGGATGTATTTTTCAGGTTTTTGGATCGGGTACATGAAACACTTGTGAATTAATAGATTTAATAATATTATTAAATCTTCGACCAGCCATAACTCCCACGTGCGACGTCCAATTGACTTGCCGTCAGTGGCGATGCGATCTTTTCGTTAATACGGTCGATTCAATTCTAATGTTGGATATTAAATTGTGGTTCATGTCTTGGGTCCACGAATCACCCAATAATAATAATATCATTATTATTACGGGATCTCTTATCAAAGTTATCTCCATCATAAGGTATCAGATTGACGAACCATCAACGGCATCGTAAACCTGAAATTATGATGGTGATGTTAAGACCAATGATGAATACCTTTTTATGACTCATGTCTCAGGTCAATAAAGCACCTATTATTAATTGAAGTTATTATTAACATCAAATTCATGGAAAAAACGTGACGTGTCATGTGTTGACCAGTAAAACAACGTAACAGTTGTACAGTCACATCGTGTAATCATTAATACACACTGCGTACCATTTTACCTTTTCGTTGCCTATATAAGAGAGGGTCACATATTATTTACGGACCCCTCTTCTTCTCCGTATGACGACACTCCTGGATGACCCCGAAGCCTTCCTCCTATCTTCTTCATCCGGACTTCGATCGTCAATCAGTCGGTGGCTGCAGGATTGTGTCGATGAGATGAGCATCGTGCACCTCTTTCCTTTCCCCTCTTCACTGACTTCCTCTTCATAGTTTCCTACTGAGGAGACTAATGATATTTGATGGGAATGACACTCTTCGAAGAACATCATCTAAGTTGTACATTCTACATCGTTCTTATAATTTCCTCGATCTCCTATTTCTATTCCCCCTTTCCATGCTATGAAAAGTTACACCTTAAACATTAATAGAGTCGCTCTTTGTTGTTAGTTCTGTTGTGCCGCATTGTCCACGGGAGGACGTAGTCAATGGGAGGAGTGATCGAAATACTCGAGGTGGTTGTTCTCGCAGAAGAACATCAAAACCTGTTCAGGTAGGGATATTACCTTCGTCTATCTCTCTATTTTTTTGATTCATGTGGGGTGGGTATCCTCTTTTTTCGTGAGATACAGTTGAACCAGTATATATACATAATAATTGGTTAAAGAACAGGTTTGGATAATTTTGTTGTTATTATTGTATTATTTACATCAATTCTTACCCTTTGATTATATTGTGAATTCAATAGGCTTATGCCTACTGAAAATCATGGTCATTGGGGGCCTTTGCCTGCGCAATTAAATGTTGCCCTATTTTTCTGGATTGTTTTGTAGATGAAATTTCATAGAATGTGATAATTGGTTAATCATGTAATGTTTAATGATTAAATGAATACCTAGAACCCTTTTATGATCACCCTGGTTAAACGAAATGAAATAATGAATTTGTGGGTGCTGGTTGGGGTTTAATTTTGTTAAGGGGTGTTTCGTGGTTTGTTGTGGAATGGGTGAATAGCGGGGCTACGGTTGGATTGGTTGTGGGTTGGAGTGTATGATATGGTAGTGATGGGTAGTGGAGATGTGGTAAATGGTATTAAAGGGGTGATGATGTGGTACAAGTATTGTTTTTGATGTGTTTGTGGTTATGGTGGTTGGCACCAGGGCTGCATGGATGGGTTTTATATATTAATAAAAGTAGAAGAGTTAACTATTGAAGTTTGGGGAATGTTTTTTGATTAAATAAATAAAATAAATGGAATTGATTGGTTGATAATAGAAAATGGTATTGTATTGCTTGTGTTTTCCCTAACTTAATTTGTGGTTGGAAGGGATATGTTTTACGAATGATTGATCTGGTTTGATTGTTGTTAGTTTCTCAGTAGTTAAGGAACTAATAAACTAAAACTGTTGAAACCTGAAAAGCATAATGGGGTTTGGGGCTGTTTATTGTGTGCATACAGTCGAGGTAGCAGTGCTGAGTTATGTGCTTAGATATTTTTGGGTAGAATCCTTAGGATGGGATGAGTGGTTTATATAATTATATAAATCTGTACATTTTATGTTTCTTTACGCAACCCACCCATGTTGAGCACTACGTTACGAACACCCGTGGGACAGGAGGGTGAAATTATCAAACATCTAAATGATGGCTGGTTACTGTTCTTCCCTATGCTCCCTCTTCCAGGTTCTATAGCCCAAGATCCTTCTAGCAGGTTACGACAGATGTTTCCCAAGATTCTTCGGGATGATGATGTGATATGTTCCCAGGTGTCTTCAGGATGAGATGTGATGTGGTTCCCATGTGTCTTCGGGATGAGATGTGGTTATGGCTGAGGATTGAGTGCCAGCAGGATACTATGATGGCCGATGATTGAGTGTCGGTGGAATACTATGAGCTTCGTATGGCTAGGTTACGGCACAAGCTCGGGCTTCGTATGGCCAGGTTGTAGCACTTTCTCAGAAAGAGAGGGAAGCATCAGAGCATTAGGCATGAGGGCTTCAGCAGTATTCAGTGGGAAGGTGGTGCGGGGTACCCATACATTGATTATATTACTATACTACTCTATTGACTTGCGATATTGGGTGAGTGTGGCTTGTATGGTTGGGTGGATAGATTCCTTGTTAGGCTTTGGTTCCTTATATTTTCTTATGGGGAATTAGGATGTCTCCCCAGCTTTGCACGAGAGATTTAGGTTTTCCTTCTGAGTATACTTTTATGCTCACCCTACGATTACTTTCAGGTTATCAGGAGAACATCAGGGACCGTGCATGACCTTGCTAGTTAGGTGTTAGAGTTTTACTGGTTTCAAATTTTTTTGGTATCATATTTTGGAGCTTTTCTTATACTTGTACTTTTGTTTTTGTATTGTATAAAACAAGCATATGGGATTGGTTTTTGGATTTATTTTCATTTACTTGTCCCCTTTTCTTTTTGTGTTTGACTCATCCTATTTCTTGATCTTTAATAATAAAAAGGGTATTGCCTCCCATATTTTTGGAAACTCATACCCTTGGTGCTAGTCACCCCTGCGGGGCCTACTGGTGGTGGGACTCAGGGTTCATTATCTCTCTTTCACCATTGCCAGCTCAGGAGGGGACTCTTTGGTGAGAGGGGGTCGTGACATTGATGTTCATCATTTTAACATGTTTGATAAATTTATGTATTTCAACGTCATGAGTTGGTTTTTTAATTCATTTAGGGAATGGGTGATAGGGGAAATGTTTCTCACAATTGGGGGTGTCTTTACAACTTATTCTTCATTAATTTTTTTACATTTATTTTTTCTGGGTTTTTGAAACCATTTTCCATGAGTTTTTCAATTGGTTCAGCTAGAACTAGAGGGGTTCGAGTGCTGCTATCCAGTTTTCCAGATTCATCATCTTCCATATTCACATTTTTAGATTCAACTTTCAATTCATTTTGTGTAGTTTGGGGTTCTATATTTGGTTATAAGTAGGATTAGAGACCATTTATCATGGTCATATCCATGGAGTTCTACTTGGGGTTTTCTTCAGTGGTACTAGTAAGCCTACCTTTTTTCTCAATTTATAGAATCCTTATCCTACTAACCCATTTGAAATTATTGGATTTTAATTCTTTCATCCATTTTAATTTTATCAAAATAATTTTCTTTTATTTTCTCATCATCCATCTATTTTATATAATGGAACATATATCTCACCAAATATTTGGAATTGGATGACTCGGGCTTTGGTTTGGGTTGTAATTGCTACCTAGGAGGCTGCATGAATCAAGGAGGGGCAGCAGGTTGAATGACTCCATGCTCCCTCCAAGAAAAGTTTGGGTGGTTCTTATAGCCCTAATTATAGTAATTGGAAAATTGATATTCCCTTGGATACATCCTAGGTCCATATCCATCAGACTACCATTCTTCAGAGCTTCGATAAGAATTTCATAATTTGGACAGTTGGTTTGTGAATGGATATACATTCCATAGTGGTGGAACTGCTCCCTATGTGTTTTGTGTGTAATCTCATTGAAGAATCCAACTGATTGAGCTTCATCATGAGGAATCAAGTTTGATTCCATCCTCATAATGGTTCTCCTCTACGAAAATTTGTGCTGCGATTTTTGAGCTAGTTTGTAGAAGATCAATTTGAGTTTGTTAGTTTTCCTATCAATTAAGTCCCCTAGAGATGACTGATCCACCAAGGTTTGGTGGTTATGGGTAATACTATTATAAAAGTTTTCCTTAAGGAATTGGGGGGTGGGGGTACACTGGTAGTTATGACACTGCATGAGTAATCCTCTAAACCTATCACCTGGTTTATGAAACAACACTCCCTCATCTTGTAGGAAACTAGTTTTCTTGTGCCTGATCTCATATGTCAACCTCCTAGAATCTAATATCACTGTTAAATCATTATAGACCATCATCCCAGGTTGAAAAATATCTTCCTCAGTCTTTTGGAATTAGGATTTAGAATTTCCCTTAAGGAAGAATGGAAACACTGTCAACCTATGTTCTACATCACTAAGGCCTCTCAGTGGAAGCTATAAGACGCTATAATAGAATTCTATAATGAAGTAAATAGAGTCTTCACAAGGAATCTATTAAAGGTTAGCCACTGGGAAAGCGTGTTCTATTTGATTTCCCAATTACTATATCTAGAAGAGAGCCTAATTTAGGATGGGTTTCTAGATCTAGAATATAAAGGGAATTATCATATACTATGTATCTCAACTAAATGATGTTCTGGTGGGTTGACTAGTCCCATATAGTTCAAATTCATAGGATTTGGATTCTTTATGCTCTCATTCTCAACTTCCCTAATATCATCTATTTCGATTTTATCTACATTATTTTTCAAAATTTCCACGTTCCTTTAAATTTTAGGGTTTGTAGGTTCTATAGTCTCAGATATTGGTCTTTTGAGTATATAACAGGATTTCATCAATTGTTTTTGATTTTTAATGGGAATTTTAGTTCTACTTAATTATATTTTCTTTATTTTTGATTCTTCTTGTTTATATATATATATATATATAATTTTTTATCTATTTATGTGATTCTTTTTGTTTATAATTGCATGCGGCCTTCTCGACAATGACACCAAAATTTCTATGTCACACATCATGGATCATGGGTGAATATTTTAAAATTTATATTTCTAACATACTAACTAGTACAGTGGTAAGATAGGGTTTAACCATAGGGAGGACTGATGTTGTTCTAAATGACCAAATAAAAAAAACAAAAAACATGACTAAAAATAATTATATGGTGGTGGTGGTGTAATTGTGAACTAATTGAACTATGTTTGAATGTGATATAGATTGAATAGAATAAAGCAACATAGGTTGTAAAATAGGGTAGGCACATAGATAGTGAGATTACACAATAGATGTGAAGGGGGAAATCGACTGTCCATCTTTTGTACTAGATTCCACTTGTTCATGCACTTACAATTATCACTTCTTGATCTGATTTAAGATAGATTACCAAATTTTTCATCTAGTCCACCTTTGACAAATTGGCTTCAACCATTTATCCACTACAGAAGTCACCTAATAACCGTCTTAGTGACAATCAAGAAATCACTAAGTTCAAAATTTGGGTTGAACTCATTGTTGCCTCTCTCTTTTCAGTATCATTAACCTTTCAGAGGAATCCTCATATTATGATAGGTTGTGTTTAAATTAAATCAAGATCTATTACCATTTATTCTTAATGTTCTAAAAAAATTACTATCTATAAAATAATATATAGGGGACCCAGGTGTAGAATCGTGCATAAAAAATAGAAAAATAGGTTTTAACGGACTCACCTAACTACCCTCAAAGGAAATTATATGAGGTTCATGATTTAATTCAACATATTAATAATTTTTTACATGAAGAAGTTCATATAGAAGAATATAGAAAAATAGATAATAAGAAAATTGCCCAGTTCCCCTGCTTGATCTCCACACTCTGATGTATTTTACTCTACTTACTAATAGAAGGAATTCTAGTGTCACTTAAAATAATTATAGTGTCACTTCAAATTACCCCTTATTGATGTTTTTTTAACGAAAAATGGAAATGGTTTTTAAAAAAAAATTAAAATCATTCATAAAATTTCAATTTATTTACCACCTGAGGGTCATTTAAGTTTAGTGGGTACTTTAATTCTTCCGTGCAAAGTGTATTATGACTTGGTGGGTGTAGAGAGTTGGTTTGAGTCTGAAACTGTTGAATATGAGTGATTAATGAGTTGAATTTTTTATTTCCTTTATAGATGTTCTATTTAGAAACTGAATAAAGTAGTGTGACAGGATGGTACTTGTTAAATTAGGATCATGACCGATGGTAACTATTGATTTTCACTAGAAAATAGGGAAGTCGTCATTTTACAAACAAATTACTCAATAAATCTAATAATTAAGCTCAAATCATTATTATTTAAGTCTTTTTCAACTACATTAAAATGGGAAATTGAGATCCCACGGTGCATATCGAAGACAAGGTTCACTGGTTGCATTTTTGGAAATAAAAAAAAATGTAATTTTATTCTGAGTAATTTCTTTGCATAGTGCCTTCTACAAGGAATATGGTAGGGAAAAATCAGAATAAATTTCCCTTATCATAAATGAACTCATTAAGGTGAGGTGAATTATGAACCCAAATGATGAAGTGGTCAATGGACTAAGATAAAATTCATTTGAGTTGAATCAATAAAGTGATGAAGTAAATGAACATTATTTTTTTTGAAAGTAGGATTTTATGAGTATTGATGGTGTGTTTGGTTTAGATTTTAATTACACTTAATTTAACATATCCCCACTCAATGAATCCAAACATGAATTGGATATTGAAGTAATACAGATAATGAGTTCCCATGGGAAGCATGTAAAATTTGACAATGGATGCGTTTTTGAGACTTTTGATTTCAAGTGAGTTTTTGAAGCTAGGTAGGGCCAAAATTTTGAACACATTCTTGAGAACCCTAACCTATTTACTTCTTTAATTTTTTATTTCAGGACATTCAATTTTTGAACTCTCTCTTCAAAACCATACTTGGCATTTTTCTAATAGTCAAATAGATGCATTTAATTGTGAAAAAACAATGTTTTATGTTTGGGGGAGGTTGATGTGGAGTTTTTTGTGTAATTTTTCACCTCACTTATTTGTTTTTAGAGTATTTTAATTTCAAAAACATTGGATTATAATTAATTATCACCAATTGTTGTGTTTTTTGTTCATAACATGTAAATAATTATTTTTCTGTAAACCATGTATTTTAATGAATATTTTTGTCATTTAAAATAATTATTTTTGTTTTTTAACTTATATTTATTTTATTGTTGTTTTAATTTAATTATAATCATTAATTATTTGTATCCTATCATTTATTTTTCATTTAGTTATTTTTAAAAATAATTTCTTATTCATTGATTTTATTAATTCTTTATTTTTAATTGTAAATAAGTAAATTTCAAAATAATTTTTTGTTCTTTAATAAATTCAATTATAATTTTCAATTTTATTCATCTCTTAAAATATTTTATAACTTAATGATAATTACTTTTTATTTATTTTATTTATTTTATTAACTCATTAATTAGTTAATTAATTTGTTAATTTACTTAATAAAATATTATTTTTGTAATTTCGTTTTTTAATTTATGTTTGAATAATTTGGAATGAATAATTAATTTAAATGCATTTAAAATAATTTTTTTAATAAAAATGACAATTGATTGGTCTTAAATTTTTATGTTGTTGTTTTAATAATTATATTTCATGATTTGAAAATAAATTAATTTTGTTTGAATATATTTATATTGCGGTTGTCAATATTATAAGTAGTGACATTGGTGATTTATTGAGTCACTTCTTGCCTTGGACAACAGTGACTCCTGAGTCACCGTTACTATCCTCCCCAGTCACCATTCCTTCACCTCCTTCATAGTCAGACTCACCGTCACACCCCTGTCACCAACACCGTAACTCACCCACTAACTTCACAGTCATTGATTCACTTTCCTCATTCAACCTTTTCAACGATGACTACAACTCAATGTTCTCCAGCTCACACCACAAAACGTCTTCACCTTCCCACACCCACTCATCGACGAACTCACCATTCCTCATCAATGACTTGTCGTACCCTTCTCCATCCTCCTTCCACTTCACTTATCCACCAACAGAAAACATAAAATATTTCCTCCCAATTCCATCACGATTCCACAACAGAAAGCAATCGAACTATAGAAAATCAATTCAGTACCCATTTTAGATGAAGAAACCATCAATTAAGATGTTCAAACCGGCATCAATTAAGAAAATATCTAATTAAAATAAAATTAACAACAAAACAAATAAAATTAAATAAGCAACCGAAATTTTCAGCTACACAGACAAGAAATTCATCTAGTAATGCAACATGTTCTAACAATAGAACTAATAATCATATCCGCAAATGATGAAACCACAAATCAAATCAGAACATCCCAAACTCTATTCCAGATCTGGGAAAACAAAACCTATTATTCCTCTCTCAATCTCAGTAGTTGTAAATCACCACTATCTGTTCCTAGTTCATCATCAAAGCTACCTTTTCATCTATCAAACCACCCCTTACTTCAGTTCTCCTCGATATGAATTCCTCCCCTTCTCCGCACTTCCCTCCACCATCCCCACATCACTTCATTGTCATTTACTCACACTCATGCCCTATTTCCACTCTTCTCCAGCGCTGCCCGACCCCCATCAACATTTCTTTTTTAGTTTTAATTATATTATATCATAATATATAATTTAATATATATATATATATATATATTATACATTATATATCTTGTACTATAAAATAATAGTAATACTAATTAGTTTACTTTTATGGACTTATAATTATTATTCATATTACATATAGTAATCATTATATATATTATAACTACTATATTTATAATTTTTATTATAAATTATATGTAATTAATATCGTATATATATTATACCCATAAAGTCATGAGACATGCGACCCTTCTCCTATGGAAATATATTAAAATAATAGGGTGCATGTGATAAAAAATTCACGAAGAAACTTTACAAAGGCTTCTGTAGACCTCCCCAAAAATATCATCATAGATAAGATCATTACAATAGTAATGTAAAATAAATGATCAACTAGAACTGACCACTAAAATTTCTCCCTTAGAAAGAGCTTCAATGACCCAGTTGGCCTCATGATAAACATGTGTAACTTTATGCGAATTTACCTCTCCATACCGAAGACATTAAATTCAGACTGTTTGAATCTTCTATGGAACATTCCATGAGTGATATTTAATTACTAGAATAGAAATAGTTGAATCTGACTCGAACCATAATTGATCATATATATATTATATTTAATATAACGATTGTTAATATAATAATAATAATTTTTCTTCTTATTCATTCTTTTAAACAATTCATTTATTGATTATAAGTAATTTTTTATTTTATTTCATTTATAAAACATTAATTTTTATATGTTTTAAGTTTTTTTCACACATTTTATGTAATATATATATTACTTGTAATGAATATTTTATGTTCTTATTTGTTTTCATTTTTTATAATTTTTAATTATTACATTTCTTTTCTCTTTTAATTAATTCTAATTACTTACGTTATAATATAATAGATAATAATAACACATCGTTCTAAATATATTTATTTAATTCTAGTCCTTTTTTTGAATTCTATGTTGTTTTATATTTTAGGGGGGATTATAGCACTTGGCATGCAATTTTTCATTATTTTACAAGGATCTAATTCTGTTATGGTTGAGGAGTGAATGGGATTGTAAACGTTCCAGGTGGAGGATGGGGAAGAAATCCACACTATTCCAAAGAGTTCTACTGGAGGTAACAATAGTTCACTTTTAGAGTACTATAACATCATACTTCTACTCATCCACCACATCCATTCATTTTTTTCGACCTCCATCCATACACTCACCTTGAGACTTCTTGACTCTCAGTTCACTTCTAAGAGTAGAGTGCAATAGATTAGTAGTATATTAGAAGAATATATTACTTCTGGAATCCATGTGTGGGATATCTGATCACACCAATAGAGAACACCTCATCACCACCATCTAGAAGAAAGTAGAGATCAGGACATCCGAGCATCTAGATATCAAATAGAGAGACTTGATTCATTTAACTTCCTCTATTTTTCTGTATTTTTCAATATGAACTTATTTGAGTTCATATTTGTTTATATATGGAATTAAATCATGAATCTTAGCTAATTTCCTTCGAGGGAAGTTAACAGAGTCAACTAAAACATGTTGTTCAATTTGTATGCATGATTCATCAACTGAATATCCTCTCTATCATTTTCTAGATAGTAATTTATTTAGAACATCAAGAATCAGTGATAACTGATCTTGATTGAAATAAAATGAAACCTCTCTTAATAGTATGATTCCACTGAAAGGTGAATCATGCACAAAGGAGAGAGGAAACACTATGTCCAACCGACATTTTGACTTTAGTGCTTTGTTGAATGGATCTTAGCTGGTGATCGAGTGACTTTTGCAGTTAATAAGCAGCAGAAGTCACTTTTTCATAGGTCGATGAGATGAAAAATATGGTTAGATACCTTAAATAAAAACTAGAGGCGGTAATTATATGTTCCAAAACAAGGAGAAATTGGTTTTGAAGTCTTCCAGTCGGTTTTCCCCATCCCATCTGTTAGTTAATCTCACTATCATTCTTACTACCCTATTTGTCCATCTATATTTCTTTCCTATACTCATTCACTCTCACTATCTCACATTTTTCAATAACATAAAAATTACATCACCAACAATACCCCAATATACTTCTTATTTTTCTTTGTGCTCTATTTTTTTTGTTTTTATTTTGTAACATATGTACAAAATCAGTCATCACTATGGTTTGACCCCATCATTACACTATAATAGATAGTAAGAAGGAAATATAAATTTTAAATTTATATCCCATTACTATTTTTCATTAAACAATCATTAAGACAGGAGAAATTTTATGTGACACTATAATGATTTGAAGTGACACTAGAATGACCCCCCATCCCACACTCTCAAAACCCAATACGATCCCCAATGTTGAATCCTAATCTAGGAGACAATATTAAATGTTTTGAATATATTTTGAGGGGTGATAGGTGGGTTGAAAAAAAATACCACATTGAAAAGAAAAGAGAAGAAACAAAAAATTATATACAAAGAAAGAAAAAGGGGGTTTTAGTTCTTTGAATATGTATATATATATATATATATTGTTTTCAAGTAC
Organism: Viscum album; assembly: GCA_963277665.1. NCBI lineage: Eukaryota > Viridiplantae > Streptophyta > Magnoliopsida > Santalales > Viscaceae > Viscum > Viscum album. The sequence goes on from OY728143.1 coordinate 1,237,895,744, forward strand.
CCAACAGTAGAAAAATTTCATGTGATGTAAACACTAATAGTGTAATCAGGGGGACTGTATTGGGTTAAAAAATATTTAACTATTTTTTCCAAATAATATTTCCACTCTGTAGATTAAAGCAATAAGTAACCAAGTAGGAAATAGATATATGATTTTTTACAATAATCATGGGGACCACACCCCATTAAAATCATGTCGCACCTAGTAAAAAATGTGCCGAAAATGAAACTTTGAAAAATCATATCAAAACTTCTCTTAAGCATTAGATCTTTGAAATTAAATGTTAATTCAAGATATCCTCATTTACAACACCAATAAAATACTCATTTTTTATATCCTTCCAGTTAATAAAATGAAAATATTAATTCTGAATTTTATGTTCAATATATATTAAACTAGTGACTAAGTGGAATAATTTTTACCCATATGATGTAGTGAACTCCTCCCTTGGTTTTCCTTTTTCATGTTTATAGCCACAAAAACTCTCTCTCTCATGAAACAGTAGGTCATTTGACACCATCCTTCACACAAGAAACTTTTCTGGAGAACAATCAATAAGAGTTTTTTTATTGGAAAATAGAAATAATAGGAAAAAAGCATAAACACCATGGGTTAGTTTTCATTAATCACTATGTTTATAGTCTTTACATTGAATTAAGATATCTCAAACTTCTAACAAATAGATGGCTACCATTACCTTTGGATTCCCTTCAATGAAATGTTTTATTTTCAGTCCATTTACAAAAAAATGCTCAGTTCTCTTCTCCAACCATCACCACAACTTTATTAACCAAAACTGTCACAATGGTAAAGGGTCTTGGAAATTTTTTATTCAACTTAAAAGGAAAAAAGTTTAGGTTTATAATTGGAAAGAAGAACCATATCAACAACCATAAATTTCCTTTGTTGGATAATTGAATCATGAAATGTTTTGGTTCTCTCTTTTTATATATCACCATTATCATAAGACTACCTTCTAATCTCATCCATCTCACTCATATCTAACATCCTTCTCTCACCAGTAGACATGAAATCATTGTTCACGGTCTTCACTTCCCAATAATATTTTTTTCTAAAAATCAACAATGAAATGTAATGTTTTCTAAAAAAGAATCCTATATGGTGACATCCCAATGTGAGCCTTGTAGGAAGTTCTATTGGACCACAATGCCTTATCCATATTAATGAACCAATTTTCCTAGAGCTACAAAATGTTTTTTCCAATGTTATATTAAGCTCCCAGTTTAAAACTTGTACCTTCCCTCTAGACTATTGGTGGTAGGTGGTTCTTTTCTTATGTTAGTATCCATACATCTCCATTAATATTAATAATTTTTAATTATTGAAATGTGTACCATTTATAGTGATGAATTCTCTATGCACACCAAACCTAGAAAAGATGTTTTTATGGAGAAACATGAGCACACTTGTGGTAGAATTGTTGGGTAGAGCCACTACCTCAACACATTTGGACATATAGTCTACAACAACCAAAATAAACTCATTAAAATAAGACTATGGGTATGTTCCAACAAATTCCAAGAACCAAAAATCAAAAATTTCAACATCTTCATTTTTTTAGGAAACACATTCCTTCTTCTTGCATTGCCTAGCATATGACACATTTCACATCCAATAACCAAAATCTTGGCATCCTTGAACAAAGAAGTGCAGTAGAAACTAGCCTACAGAACCTTCTAAAAAATTTTCTCTCCACCATGGTGGCCACCGAAAGGGGATGAATGAAAACTGTCATGTATGGTAATAATGTCCTCCTCATCAACATGTCTTCTTAAAATCCTATCCGAACAACTCTGAAAGAGAATAGGATCATCCTAAAAATAAAATTTCAACTATTAGATGAAACTATTTCTTTGGTTGCTTGAGTTGTCCTTAGGAATGACACTAATGGAACGAAAGTTGGTATAGTCTACAAAATACGAAAATTGATGCACAAAATAAGAAAATAGTTGTTCATAATGAAATGATGTGTTGAACTCTCTTAGATCTTCATGTTGGGTATTTAAAATCTAAGACAAGTGGTCTGCCAAAAAATTATCATCCCCTCTCATATCTATAATGACCAAGGTAAAACTCCAAAAAATGTATGCCCCATATAATCAATTTAGGTTTAGAATCATTCTTAGCTAGCATGTACTTGAGGTCATTATGGTATGTGAAAGTGATATCCTTTGATCCTATCAATTACTGCCTAAATTTTTTTTGAACCAAACATCACAGCATCCAATTCCATCCTAGAGGTGGAATAATTCTTTTGGACATCATCTTATAGCTTTCTAGAATACTATTTGACATGTATCTTTTTATCTTTCTTCAACCCCAAAATATCTTTTACTGCTAGATCACATGACTCACACATTACATCAAAAGGAACCTTCCCATTAGAGGTTGTGATTATAGGTTAGGTGGTAAGCTTATCCTTAAAAAAGTAAAAGGACTCTAGATATTTCTCATCAAACAATGAGAGAGTCCTTAACCAGTAGGGAGCAAAGTAGTTTATAAATCTTAGAGAAATTATTTATGAACATCCTGTAAAACCCATCATGTTCCATAAAACTCCTTATTCATTTGAAAATTCAGGTGGGGTAGCTTTTGAATAACATCAATCATATAATTATAAACCTATATACACCTCTTAGTTACTTTGTAACTCAGGAATATTCCCTCAGAATTCATGAATTGATAGTTTTTCGATTTTAAGACCATATTTCTCTCTTGGAATCTCTCCATTACAAGTTCCAAATTTTTAAGGCAATTCTCAGAGTCACATCCATCAAAATAAAAACCATCCATGAATACATCAATTAACCTGTAAATAATTTCAAATATTATAGATATCATACATCATTAGAATGTGGTAGGAGCACCACACAATCCAATGGGAATATGCCGGTAGGAGAATGTATAAAATGGTGTGTGAAGGTTGTTTTCTCTTGAACCACGGGAAAATGTATATCTTTTTGTAACTAGAATAACCATCAAGAAATAAAAATGATCTATTTTCTTCCAACCCGTCCAACATTTGGGCCATCAATGGAATGGGAAAGCGGTCCATTATTATGGAATCATTGAGCATCCTATAGTCGATAAACAATTTCCATTTGTTCACTTCCTTATTAGTATTTTCACATTTTTCTCATTTGTGACCACTTTCATGCCACTCTATTTAGGGACCAACTAGATTGGACTTACCTAGGGGTTTTTATAAATTTGAAATATTATCTCCTCATCAGACATCCTAATCACTTAATCCTTAAAAAATTCCATCATGTTTGGGTTGAGTCTCCTTTTGGATTCTAGTCTAGGTTTACATTCTCATTCCATGGGTAATTTGTACATACTGAAGGATAGACATATCCCCTTGATAACAGAAATTAGATAGCCTATTAAAAATGGGTATTTCTTAAAAATAATCAACAATTTATCCTATTGACATAGATCCAGATTAGATGAGATAATCACAAGCATGGTGCAACTCTCTCAAAAAAAAGAATATTTTATATGTACAGGGAGAGGATTGAGTTCAAGAATGGGTGGTGATTCACTAAATGGAAGACACTTTTGTTGTACCTCTCGAACCTCTCAAGGTTTTATTTTCATGATCACAATCACCCTCATATTTATCTAATACTTTTTCAAGTGTTTTTGGATGATAGGAATCATTTCAGGTGGCCACAGAATTGGGCCAAGAAGGCCAAGAAGGCAAAAAGCCAATCTGGACTGAAATCCAGTCCACCGGCCAACCGGTGGCTTCACCACCGGTCGACCGATGGACCCTGGGCAGAAGACAGAGGAACTGCCTCACCACCAGTCAGCCGGTGGCTTGACCACCGGCCAGCCGGTGGCACCTGCACTCAAGAGGGAGCCACTGCCTCCCCACCGGCCAGCCGGTGGCCTCAGCACCGGCCAGCCGGTGGAACCCTCTCCCAACAGTGCCAGCTACTGTCTTGCCACCGGCCAGCCGGTGGCTCTGGCACCGGTCAGCCAGTGGCGGCTGAACCAGAATCCTTTGCCTTTTTGCAAACACCGGCCAACCGGTGGCCCTGCACCGGCCAGCCGGTGGACACAGTCAAACTAGCCGTTGGGCTGTTGACCAGCCTGCCCACTTGGCTCCCAACGGCTCTTTTAGCCTCTCCAACGGCTCCGAAGCCTCCCCAAGGGTTCCATGCCTATAAATAAAGGCCAAGGAAGCCCCGGACACCAACCGGAACTATTGTGAAGCCACCGGACACATTGTTGATCATTTTGGCAAAGCTCCGGCGGATTGTTCCAAGGGAACCCCAAGTGCTCCATCCATTTCCACATCCAAGAGCACCACTCAAGAAGCTTGGGAGAGCATGCTACATCAACTCCATCATACTTTGGCTCCCAAGTCTTCCTCAATCACGGTTTTTCTTGTTTTATTTATTTTGAGCTTTAAATTTGGGTTTGTGCCTACAAACCCCAAACTTTTCTCATCCCCCTTTCTTTTGGGTTTCACACCACCATTAAGGTGTGAAGAGGTTTCTTCAAGCCTTTCCTTTTAAAAGGCTTGTGTCACCGGTGAGCTAGCCTTCACCCGTTAAAAAGGCTAGTGGGTTCTTGCTAAACCATCAAAAGCAAGTGGGTTCTTGCTAAACCACAAAAAGCAAGCTGTAATAGGTCCTAGTGCTACCTCAAAGCCTAGTGGGTTTCTTGCTAAAACCATTGAAAAGCAAGCGGTAGGAATCTCTCAACGGTTGAGTTGGGAGCGGAGACGTAGGCCGGGTTTTGGCCGAACTCCGTTATCAATTTCTTGTGTGATTGCCTCTTTACTTTCTGCTGCATTTTTAACTTTGATTTTTAAATTGTTAATTAATTTTAAAAGGAAATTCACCCCCCCTCTTGCCATCATTCCCCGTTTGTTCCGACCCAACAATTGGTATCAGAGGGAAATTTGAGTAATACCCTAACCCGTTTTCAAATTTAAGATCCATTTAGATGGCATTAACCTCTTTCGCCCCCGAGGGCTACTCATTGGGTCGGGCTCCATTTTTTGATGGGACCGACTATAATTATTGGAAAACCCGCATGACTACTTTTCTTAGAAGTATAGGGTATCCCATATATAAAATTGTCATGCAAGGTTACACCCTCTCCTCCCCCGACGAATCCAAATGGGCCCCCGCCGATATAAAGAATTTTGAGCTTGATGGCAAAGCCATGAACGCTCTCCATTGCGGCCTTGATAGAAATGAGTTCAATCGAGTGTCTACATGCACCTCCGCACATGAAATCTGGAAACTTTTGGAGGTTACCCATGAGGGGACCAACAAAGTAAAGGATACTCGATTAGATATGTTTCGCCAATATTTTGAATCATTCTCCATGCATCCAAATGAATCTATTTCTGAAATGTTTACTAGATTTACAGACGTATGCAATGGGAGAAAGTCCCTTGGTGATGATGTTTCAGCTGAGACAATGGTCAAGAAGATCTTATGGGTCCTTCCGAGCTCATGGGAACCAAAGGTGACGACGATCCAAGAAGCTAAGGACGTCAAAAATATGCCGGTAGAGGAGCTCATCGGATCTCTCATGACTTACGAGATCACGATGAGGAGGCAAGCTCAAAAGGAGGGCACACCAATCAAGACACCAAAGAACATCGCCCTCAAGGTACAAAAAGAAGTAAGCTCCTCCTCCTCCTCCTCATCTTCATCTTCTTCATCATCAAGCGGCGACTCGGAAATGGAGAATCTCGCCCGGCAAATGCACAAGTTCATGAAGAAGCACAAGAAGAAGAAGAAATCCCGCAAGCATCGAAAGCAAGAACCCACCGCAAGAACCGAGCCCAAGGTAAAATGCTACGGGTGCGGTGAAAAGGGCCATTACAAGCCCGATTGCCCACTCAACAAGAAACGGGCCACACAAAAGGAGAAAGGAAAGAAAAAGGTCCTCAAGGCGACATGGAGTGACACCTCCTCATCATCATCATCCTCCTCCTCCTCGAGCGACAACGGTACGAAATGCCTAATGGAATTCCATGAGGTAACATCTTCCGACTCCTCCTCTTGTTCTTCAAATTCAAACTCATTGAATCACTTATCTTATGAAGAACTCTCACATGCTAGAGACCAATTAGAAAATGGTTTTCATGAGCTTTCTTCAAAATTTGTTTCTTTGAAAAAGTCTTTCAAAAAAATTTCCTCCGAAAAAGACCAACTTCTCGAAGAGAAGGAGGAACTCACCCTTAAAATCCAAAATTTTCCAAATGTTGATTCTATGGAATCAACCATCAAAGACCTAAGGGAGACCCTAGCTAAGTTCACCCAAGGGGAACAAAATCTTTCAAATTTGCTGGGTTCTCAAAGGGTTTCTAGGACCACTCATGGACTTGGCTACACCAACCGAGCTTCCTCCTCCCATGCACCCACTGTTTTTGTAAGGGGGAGCTCCGAATATAAATTTTGTAATTATTGAAAAAAATCCGGGCACATGATATATGAATGTAATTGCAAAAACGCCCGGTACGGTAGGCCCAAATCGATTTTTTATTCGGATGAATTCTATAGGAGAAGACCCGCTACAAGACAAGTTTGGATTGAAAAATCTCTTCTTGCGAGTCTCTCCGGGCCTAAAATTGTCTCTTTTCAAAATCCCTCTCCCCGGTGATTTATTGTTTTTATTTAGGGGGAGTTAGGTTTGTTTAAGATTTTTGTTTTATCCAAACTTTCAATTTCAACACTTGGTTTCAAATTTTTCAATTCAAAATTTTTCTATTCATTTTTGATTCAAAACTTTCAATTCATATTGTTATTCAATTTTCATTTCAAATTTTTGATTCAAAATTCAAATTTCAAAATTTCAATTGATTTAAAATCTCGTTTTCCCTCAATCATGTTTTATGCCCCATTCTATTTTGATAATCACAAAGGGGGAGAAATTACTTGATTGATTGGGGGAGAGTCTTCTCTATCATGCTTTGATTTATTTTCAAATTATCCTTTAAGAATGTCTTTAATTTCAGTATTTTACTTTGATTGTTTCGGTGATTGTGATCATAAAAATAGGGGGAGATTGTTGTACCTCTCGAACCCCTCAAGGTTTTATTTTCATGATCACAATCACCCTCATATTTATCTAATACTTTTTCAAGTGTTTTTGGATGATAGGAATCATTTCAGGTGGCCACAGAATTGGGCCAAGAAGGCCAAGAAGGCAAAAAGCCAATCTGGACTGAAATCCAGTCCACCGGCCAACCGGTGGCTTCACCACTGGTCGACCGATGGACCCTGGGCAGAAGACAGAGGCACTGCCTCACCACCGGTCAGCCGGTGGCTTGACCACCGGCCAGCCGGTGGCACCTGCACTCAAGAGGGAGCCACTGCCTCCCCACCGGCCAGCCGGTGGCCTCAGCACCGGCCAGCCGGTGGAACCCTCTCCCAACAGTGCCAGCTACTGTCTTGCCACCGGCCAGCCGGTGGCTCTGGCACCGGTCAGCCGGTGGCGCCTGAACCAGAATCCTTTGCCTTTTTGCAAACACTGGCCAACCGGTGGCCCTGCACCGGCCAGCCGGTGGACACAGTCAAACTAGCTGTTGGGCTGTTGACCAGCCTTCCCACTTGGCTCCCAACGGCTCTTTTAGCCTCTCCAACGGCTCCGAAGCCTCCCCAAGGGTTCCATGCCTATAAATAAAGGCCAAGAAAGACCCGGACACCAACCGGAACTATTGTGAAGCCACCGGACACATTGTTGATCATTTTGGCAATGCTCCGGCGGATTGTTCCAAGGGAACCCCAAGTGCTCCATCCATTTCCACATCCAAGATCACCACTCAAGAAGCTTGGGAGAGCACGCTACATCAACTCCATCATACTTTGGCGCCCAAGTCTTCCTCAATCACGGTTTTTCTTGTTTTATTTATTTTGAGCTTTAAATTTGGGTTTGTGCCTACAAACCCCAAACTATTCTCATCCCCATTTCTTTTGGGTTTCACACCACCATTAAGGTGTGAAGAGGTTTCTTCAAGCCTTTCCTTTTAAAAGGCTTGTGTCACCGGTGAGCTAGCCTTCACCTGTTAAAAAGGCTAGTGGGTTCTTGCTAAACCATCAAAAGCAAGTGGGTTCTTGCTAAACCACAAAAAGAAAGCTGTAATAAGTCCTAGTGCTACCTCAAAGCCTAGTGGGTTTCTTGCTAAAACCATTGAAAAGCAAGCGGTAGGAACCTCTCAACGGTTGAGTTCGGAGCGGAGACGTAGGCCGGGTTTTGGCCGAACTCCGTTATCAATTTCTTGTGGGATTGCCTCTTTACTTTCCGCTGCATTTTTAACTTTGATTTTTAAATTGTTAATTAATTTTAAAAGGCAATTCACCCCCCCTCTTGCCATCATTCCCCGTTTGTTCCGACCCAACAACTTTGTCCTGGGTGGCCATGGTATCCAAGAAGCATCACAAGGTAGGCAGTAAATATGCTTATTCCTCACTAGTAGAATTGATGTAAAACATTTCCTTATAATCAGACCCTTATATCGGGGTCAGAATGTTTTCTAGAACAAACACATATAAATGCTAAATAAACTCTCCCTCAAACTCATCTACAAAATATCTCCCCATGCGTGAGTAGATCCGTATGAAAGTGGAATATTGGATCTCAAGTTCACTAATAGTATCTTCTATCATTCTTAGAAACTCCTCTTCCTCCCCATAAATAGTTCTATCAATAACTAGCAACTCATACTTGGGAAAAAATGGGTTGATGGGTTATTTGTTTCTCTTGAAAACATTTAAATCCTATTTTTTCACCTAAAATAAAAATAAATTTCCCCTTATAGACATCTATCACATCTCCCCTTATGGCTAGGAAGGGACTACAAAGGATAATAAGAACCTTTTGGTTACACTATATCCAAGAATGATAAATTTAGTAGGAAAAAAGTGTTTTCCAACTCCCACTAATAAATCATCAACCCTACCCACTGTGTGAGTAATGGATCTATCATAAGGGTGTAACACAATAGTGGTGGGTTGGAGAAATACTAATATTATGTAATAAAAGAGTGACAAAGGAATTAGATTGATTCTTGCACCAGGGTCAAAAAAATAGTTGATATTACCACCAATATCCCCGAAGGTGTAGGGGATGACAAAGCTTCCTAAGTCCTGAAGATTACGAGGAACCATATTTTAAAAAATAGCACTATATTCATCAGTTATACTATATGAGTAATATTCATATAAGGTATTTAAATTTTATTTTATTTTCTTGAGTGATTTTAGGTATGATGGGATTGAAATCATTTCTTCAAGGAATATGATATTGATGTTCATCTTTTGAAAATGTAGAGAAATTTTTGCAATTTAGAGTCATGAGTTTGTTTTTTAATTCATTCAGGGAAAGGGATGACCTAGGAAATGTTTCTTACAATTGGGGTAATCCCTATAAGTTATTATTCAATAATTTCATTCCCTTTATATTATGTGTTTTTTATGGATTTTAATTTCAGTTTTCTAGTTGGTACAATATGAACTAGTGGGATTCCAGTACCTCTATCCAGTTATCCATATTTAGCATTTACCAAATTTACATTTTTAGATTCATCCATCTTATCATTTTGAGTAGTTTGGGGTTCTCTATTTGGTTCATGATGCGTTTGGATACCACTTATAGTGGTACAACCATGAAATTCTCAAAGGGGATGGATTATGTGGTACTAATGTGCCTACCTTTTTCTCTATTCCTAAAATATACAGCCAAATTCCCCATTTTAATTTATAGGTTTTTCAACATTGTAGCCATTTTAATTTCATCAAAATATTTTGTGGTATTTTTCCCATCAACCCTACCTTTCAAATGATGGAACATATCTCTCACCTCATCATTGGAATTGGATGACTTACTATTGGTTTGGGGTTGTAATTGTTGTCGATAAGGCTGTTGGAATCCAGGAGGGGTAGTAGGGCGAAGGACTCCATACTCCCTCCAAGACAAGTTTATGTGGTTTTTATACGCATGACTATAGGTGTTGAAAAAAGGATCATCCCTAGGAAATATCATATGACCATATCCCGCAAAACTGGTGCTATATAAATCTTGGACATGCATGTAAAAAATAAGTTAGTAGTTTTCTGAATTGTCATAAATTCCATGGTTGTGGAATTTCTCCCTTAGGGTGTTGTGTGTATTCTTCATTATATAAGATATATACTTCAGATTCATCATGAGGAATTGGGTTTGATTCCTTCCTTACTATAGTTCTCCTCCTCAAACACTTTTGCTGAGAGTATAGAGCTAGTATGTTGATGATATTTGTGAGCAACTCAGTTTTCCTATCATGGAGGTCCCCTCCAAAGGACTAATCCACAAAGGTTTGATTGTAAGAGGAAAGAATATTCTTGAAGTTCTCTATAAGGAACTGGGGGGGTGCACTGGTGGTTAGGATACTACCTGAGTAAACCTCTAAACCTATCCAAGACTTCATGGAACAAATCTCCTTATTCTTGTAGGAAACCAATTATCTTGGGTATAATCTCAGATATCAACCTTCAAGGATATACTCTCATTGTAAAATCATTATAGAGTTTATCCTAGGTGACAAAGTTCACTTCCACTAACTTTTAGAACTACGATCTAGCATTTCCATTAAAGAAGAAGGCAAACACTATCAACTTAAGTTCTTACTCACTAAGGGATCTCAGTAGAAGATGCTAGACACTACAATATAAGTATCTAATTATGTTAATAGAGTCGTCAATATGTATCCCATTAAAGGATAGAAACAATGAAATAATAGGCTATTTGATTTCATAATTTCAAGAGATTAGAGATAGCCTAATGTAGGATGGGTTTCTATAGATAAAATTAGAAAGAATTCCCTCAGACTGAGCCTCTCATCTAACTCATGGCCAGGTGGGTTGATCAGTTGAGGATGGTTCAAATTCACAGGTGGTGGAATTTCAATGTTCTGATTCTCAACATCTATATTATCATTAATTTTTATTTTTCTATTGCTGTCTCTAGTAGAACTCCATAGATTCATATATATGTCCTCCCTATCCTCCATCAGGAATGTTCACAATATCATTCCCTCCTCAACTATCAGTGAAGTATATCCTCATAACGAAATAGAAAAGTGCGCATCAATATCCATGATCTCCCTTGAAATAGAAAACAACATATAATTAAAAAAATAGATTCAAATTAAATAAATATATTTCAAACTATTTGTTATTATTATTAAAAATTATATTATAATATAGATAATTGGATTAAATAGAAAGAGAAAATAAAATAAATAATAAACAAGTTTAAAAAATACAAAAACAAAAATAATGAAAATATTTTCTATAAATATTATATTTAATACGTAAAATATGTACAAAAAGATGAAATTAATAAATATTTATGTTTAATAAATGAATTAAAAGAATATAAATAAATATTTATAATTTATGAATTAATTTTTTAAAATAATAAAAAAAGATATTATCATTTTTCTATTATCAATTATTATATTAAATATAATATATGTAAGATATTAATTACTTGTATTTGATAATAATAATTATAAATATTAAAATTGTATATATAAATAATCAATATTTATAATACGTGTAATAATTAAAAGAAAATGAAAGTAAATTTATTATTTTTATTATTATTTTATAGTATATGATATATATTATAATATATTTTAAAATAAAATACAATAAAAACTAAAAACATAAAATAAAAGGGTGGTGGGTCGGGTAGGGCTCGAGTAGTGTGGCAAGGGGGCACGGTGGTGAGGCTGCAACAATGAAGGGAAGAGGGGACCACAGAGGGAAGTGTGGAGTCGGGGGGAGTTTTCAGTGAGCGATGGTGAAGAAAGGGGTGGTTCGACCGATGTAGGGGTTTATTGGCTGGAGACCTAGCCACATATAGCGGTGGTTCGCAATAGCTGGGATGTTTAGAGGAAGAAAATGTTCAGTTTTCCCAGATTTGGATTATGGTTTGGGATGTTCTGATTTTGATTTGGGGGTTCTTTATTTACAAATCCTATTGTTGGTTCTATTATAAGAAATTGTTGTATTGGTGGATGAATTTCATGTTTATGCAGTTGAATATTTATATTACAATTTTTATTCGATTTGTGTTGCTTTTAAATTTGTTTAAATCTGTTGTCATCTACCTTGATGCTGGTTCAAACATAATTATTACGGAGTTCTGCATCTGATTTTAGTATTGAATTGATCTACTGTGTTTCTATTTATTTCTATTGTGGAATCGTGATGGCACTTGGGAGAATGATTTTTGGTTTGCTACTGGTGGAAAAGAGCGGTTTTTGGAGGATATGGAAGGGTTGGACAAGTCATAGATAAGGAATGGTGATTGTGTCAGTGAGTGGTTGTGATAGGGTGATGACGGTGAGTGGTGGGAGCTAGTGAATGGTGATATGCAGTCACCATTGTGAATGTAGAATGGTGAGATGGCAAGGGTGATAGTGAAGTGGGAGGGTGAATGGTGGAGGCGGTGGCATGGGTGTGATGGTGAGTATGGCTATGAAGAAGCTAAATGATTGGTTTTTGGGGAGGATAGAAATGGTAACTCAGTAGTAACAATAGGGATGAGATGGTGATGACTCAGTTAATCACCTCTAGCACTACTTCTGACGGTGACACCTGCAACATAAATATAATTTAATCAAAATTAATTTTTTTGGAATCATAAAATTTAATTATTAAAAAAACAACATAAAATATTAAAACTATACCATACTCATTTTAAATTACAAAATAGGCATAAATAAAATTAATTTAATTGTGAATTGAAACTTATACATACTAAATTTAAAACTCAAAATTAAAAATCAAAATTCAGGTTTGGTTAATTAAATGAACAAATTAATTAACTAATTAAAGAGTTAATGAGATAGCTGAAATAATCAAAATTACTAATCACAAAGTATTAAAATATTTTAAGAGATCAATTAAATTGTAAAAATTAATTAAATTAATTAAATAACTAAAAAATAGTGTTCAATTTATTTATTTGTAACTAAAAATAAATAATAAATAAAATTAGTGAATAAAAAATTATCTTGAAAAAGTATTAATAGAAATATTAATAATAGAATAAAAAGAATTAATAATTATAATTAAATTCCAAAAAAAAAATGAAATTTAAAAATAAAAAATTATTATTTAATTTGATAATTCATTAATATTAAAAAAATAATTATTAAAATACATGGATGACACAAAAAATTGGTATATACAATTTATGAACCAAAAATACTACTATTCGTGATAATTAATTAAATTAAAATGTTTTGAATTTTTATATACACTAAAAATTATGTTTAAAATGACACTGAATTTAGCCACATCCAATAAATATTCTATAGAAATATTATCTTTTAAAAATAATCTTGCTTTGAAGATAAGAATGGAATCAAAACCCATACAAATTTAGTAAAATTTCAATTTAATAAAAATTTTATGTCAGGTATATTTTAAATCAATGTAAATTTAAGGAATATACCTAATGTGTCTCTTCAAACCCCATAGATATGATAAAATAAATTCATTATATAAAAATTACAAGATATTAAAGGAATTATGGTGCATTGGAATAAATGGGTCTCATAAAATAAAATATAATAAAAATAACCCCTTTAACTATTTTCCTTCTTAGCCAAATTCAATCAAATAAAATGTATAAAAATATATTAAATATCATAATCACATATTTTGGATATTTATTTATAGACATTAAATTTTATAAAAGACAATTATAATTATTCTTTGTATTTATATTAGTTAATTATTACTTATTTTTATGGTAGTTCGGTGTAATCATGATTGATCTAAACATGTTTCCAAATAGGGGTGTTATGATTCATTATTCTGTCAATGATCATCATGATAGATTGTTTAAATAAAAAATTTGGATAATAATTATCTGGTGGTTATGGAAAAAATCGATGATGTTTTCTGGAGGCGACAGTCTGTGGACACACAAATGTCATTTTTTCTTTTTATTTGGAAAAAAGGGGTGGGGGATAATAATACGGCACTATTATAAAAACATATAAGTATAATAATGTCACTAATTTCATTATTTTAACATGGTTAAAATATGTTTGAGAAATAAGAAATGCACATAAGAAAAAATAAAGATATGGAGTGTTTATGAAATTATAACTCACTTTTGGGATTGTTTTATTTGAGAAAAGATGTTTATTTGAGAATTATAGAACACCATTAAGGTGTATAAGAGTTTTGGGGAGATGTTTTGGGAGAGATTATGATGAAATAAATAGTTTTTTGTGTGAGGGTAATTTAAGAGAGTTTAGGCCCGTAAAAAAGTAAAGGGAACAACAATTTTTTAAATACTCTAAAAAATTAAATAAATGAAAGTATATCATAACATACATGGAAAAAAATTGAGATATAATAGATAATATGACATATAATTGCAATTCTCACATAATTTAATCTATTGAAACATGTTTTTAAAATATAGTAATCACTTTATAGTTTTATTTCCAATAGGTATACTGAAGTAAAGTATTGTTATGTATTAAATTTAATATCATATTTTAATTTCCGTGAGAGTTATATAAATTTAAATTAACTAGATAACAATACTTGACTTCAGTATACCTATTGGATATAAAACTAATTACTATATTTTAGATGATAATATTTACAATGACCAAATATATAATTATTAATTTTATTCCTATATATATACTTATAATGTGATTTGTTTATTCTACTCACACTTTGGAATGAATTGATCCTATTTTATATTATTGATTTTTAATAACCCGATATCTTTTCATTGTCCTCTTCTTCATCATCAATTTTTTTAATAATGGTTGTCAAGGTTGAATATGATCTATGATATTTTCTTATCATTAATATGTTGTTGTTTTCCATATAATTCCCTAATAGATATTAAAATTTTAATGTATTTCTTTTATCCTTAGAATGTAATAATCAATGGCTTCGGTGCTTATATATTATTTGTAATTCACCACTTATAAATGAATAATGTTTTTTTAGTTGAATTCAAATCATATTGGACAAATTTTCTAGTCATGGTTATTTTTTAAAAAATTAATAGAGACACGATAATTAAAATTATATATATAATAATAATCATAATTATAATCATAATACTAATAAAGTCCCAAAAACAAAGGGCATTAAATTTTACTTTTTGTTGGAACCTATGAAATAATGTTATAAAATTTAATCTATTTAGGTGTTGTAATTGGATGAACTTTTGATGTCATGGATTCATGAAACATTATTGGAATGGTTGAGGTTACTGAAATTGTCATAGAAAATGTTGTAAAGATTAATTTTTTTATTTAAAAAACTATATTGGAATAATTAATAAATTTTTTATCATTTTTTCTGTGGGATATTGAAACTATATTTTTTATAGGTATTTGGGGGCTTAACCTAATGGAAAAGGCTCCACTTAATTTTTTATTAGACTCGTGTTCAAATCATGGTGGGGGAGAATTTTCATAGGTAGGTGATGATGTATGCATGATGCATGATGCATGTAAGTCACGACATAGCTATGATGCAGACATTGTGATGTAGGCAGTATGATATAGGAGTGATGTTGCACTAGGAATTATTTTGAATTTTTGGGCTCTTGGGATATGTATTGAGAATCATTACCAATGGGTCTTCATTGCATGTACTGAATAAATAAGTCTTAAATGGGTGTCTTATCTCATGAGGGTTATGGACTAAATTTTCATATTGTGTGTGTGGTGTGTGTGTTTAATGTAATTGTACCCCACGAAAATAATATATATATATATATATATTGGATGGTTTATAGCATATAGTTTCTTATAGATCAACACATTAGTCAACACTATAAGAAATGGGATATATGCCCACAAACATACTAAACAGTTTTCCAAACCATTGGTATAGGTCCTCTATACAAATGAGTTTTCTCCACCATTTTTATAAACTATTTATATATAGGCTATAACAACCAATTTTTTGAACTATTGTTATTTTTATGTTTATACAAAAGTTTATTCAAAACCATTGGTATAAAATCACATATATTGAAGATATTCAAACATATTCCATGATACGTTGGAATTAATGAAGGGTATACCAGTTGTTTCCTTTAACCATTAGTATATATAGTATATACTGAAGGATATACCAATAGTTGAAGGATGCTTTTGGTATTGATAATTCAATACCAATAGTTTTGTTAAATCTGTTGGCATAGCCTCTCGTACAAATTCGAGACACGCATCCTCTCCCACATACCTACTGGCTCTCATCTAGAATGAACACTACGAAGTGTGGTGTTCCATTTTCTTCCCCACCCATGGAGATTTTTCATTTATTTGTGTTTTAATTACATTGTTCTTGAACATCAAATTCTTTAGTTCCAAATTCATTATCAATTCTGTTAGGAATCATTTTCAATTTTTTCTCCATTAAAAAATCTAATGTATATTCATTTATCTAGGGATTCATTAATAATCAATGAACAACGGTTATTTTTATTATATTTACTATTTAATTTAAAAATAAATATTATTATTGATAATGTAATTTTTTTAATTAATTTAATCCATACTTATAAATAAACTAGTATTCCCGTCATGCTATCAAACAATATTTTATCTATGGATCAATTAAAAAACTATGTACTTATCGTGGATAGTGAAATTTAAAAACAAAATTTTATTTGTAAAAAACATATTATCATCTGGTTTGTCATTGATTTAAAGCTTATTTATTTATTAATATATTTCTATAACCATAAATTTTATTCTATAATGTGTATGATAATTATTTTAGGAAATATATTTGTAGTTTAAAATACTATTGAATGAATTCATGAAAATAGTAACATAATTCAAACTACATATTATTGTAATTAATCAATTAATTAATTATATGAAAGAGAGTATATTTTGTACATATTTTTTTCATGAAATTAAATTGAAATATTGAATAGAATACATTACAACAGATATTGAATCAAACCTGAAGGTAGTCTAGTTCAAATATTGGATATCCAAACCAATAGTATTGTGGGCCTTTATATAATTGCATTGAAAATCATGGTATTAAAACTCATAGATTGTGGTTCACACCATCATATAAGTTTTCATGGATTGTTGAAAATGATTTTCTGGGATTTATTATATAAAATAGGAAAATTTGTTATTATATAAAATTAGAAGATTTTATACTACATGAAATTTAAAAAATATATTGAAAATAAATTTTATTGGAAAATAATTTAACAAATTATTTAAATTTGAATATGGGGATGTTTAATAAAATTAATATGATATAAAATTATAAATAAATAAAATTTACTAGTAATAAAAATTTTATATCCAAAGGTTTTGATTCCCACTTCCACTTGCAATTTTTTAATGTATGTTCTGCAAAAGCATGTAGTAATGCATAATAATGCTTTATAGTTAAATGTAAACAAATTAAAACTAAATCCTAAAAATCCTAAAAATTATATACTATAATTGACCATGAATATTGAAACATTATATTAAAGCTATATATTAGTGTCATTGATATAAAACATAATATTTTGTGTGAAAATTAATTTTGTAATATATGCTTTGAATATAGATATTAATCTTCTTTTCAAATAATTTTAATATGGATGGACTTTTTTTCTTACAATAAAATCCCTAATAATTGATGTTAATTATGTAGAAAAAATGTTTATATAAAATCAAATACAAAATATATAGTATTTTATCATATAATATATTATAATTGTTTTATAGAGTAGTTTTTTAGTTATGGCTTTATATAATGTAACAAATTCTTATATAGACTGGTTTCTCAGTTATGGGTTTATATAAATTTATCACTTCTCGTTTCTTTATAACCATCTTTTTTATAGTGAAAGAAATAAAAAAATAGAATAGTTATAATCAAAGAGGGTGAACGATAATAATCATTGTAGGAGGAATATGGGTTTTCCACATCTAGTTCTTATTTTTGAGTATACTATTTCATATATACATATCAATAATATATTAAGTCATACCATTATTATTTTTAATTCAAATCATGAACCATAAAAAATATATTACTACTCCCCAACAAACATAGTGGAATTGAATCATAGCCTAATGATTTGAATAATGGTGGAACATGATCTACTCATTCCAGTCATCGCACCTAATCAAACTACCCCCCCCCCCCCTTATACCGAAAGCCTTTTTCATTTTCTCAATAAACTGCTTTATGGTAGTGGGAACCTCACAATACTAGATGCCAAATTTCAAACACCCCAAAACATTCACAATACTGGATATCTTACAAGCATCTAACATTCACCCCAAAACATCAAATTTCAAATTCAAAAAACAGGACACATCATCGTCACCTCAAGCCACAATATGCCTCGAGCCACCCTGATTCACAATCACGGATCGTCCTCATCACATCATCGGAAATCAGCACACGCTGGATCAGAACTTCGTCGCCGTTGCTGATATCCAAAGACCTTAAAAATGGTAGGGGGACTCGAACCAAAAACCTAAACCAGAACCTCCGCTAATCATCTTCAAACATCATTGGATGCTTCATGACCTTCTCCAGACCCACCATCCATGAATCAAACAGCTGAAAACTATCAACGGATAAACCCTAATCATAGATTAAACTTCTCCCAAAGCCTCTTGAGACCACCACAGAAAACCGACCAGAAACACCGGCCCTGACCACCAAAACACCGCCAGGAAGAGAGAAAACCATTAACACATAGAAAACGCACAGACCGTCGTGGAAGAGGAAACTGTAAAAGAACGAGACCGAACACAAGGCGAGAACCAGGGACACCGAAACAGTTCGACATTCACATCCCAAACCACCTCGAGGAAACCAGCGCACCTGACCAGAGTGGGGTCGGAAACGCAGTAGCTAGAATGGAAGAGTAGAGGAAGAACCAATGGGCATCAACATGGTTCCAAGACCACAAACAAAGAAGAAAGAGCTAAAAATCGGGGGAGGAAAGGAAAAAAATAAACGAGAAAGTGAGAGCAAAGGGGAAGGAGAAAAGGTGGAAAGTCAGGGAGAAAGGGAAAACGAAGGGAGGGGGAGACGGCGCCGGAGAAGTAGCACGTAGGCCTCCCCCTCCTAAATGACGATAAAAAAACCCCTCCCCTATATCAAAGACAAAATGTAGCACTCTTTATAATCCACCTGTTCTGTTATACACACCCAGTATATTTAGTCCACATATGCATTCACCACCATTTACATCTATACACCTAGTATATAATTTCCTTATATAATTATTATTCTCACTCCCTTCCCATATTATCATTTTTCAATGATTTCAATTACAACAACTTTTTATAATACTTCATTTTAATTTTTTATTTTTATTCATACTCTTTCTAATTTAGCTCTGGTACATTTTGAACCTCACAGGTATACTATTCATCATAGGAATAAATTGGAACCTACTATAAAATAGGTCAATGAACTTCTTCAACCTGAGGATATATAATTATCTTCATATCGTCCTAGATCATTTATATTTATATAAACCTAGTAAAATGTTATGACCAAATGTTATTTTCATTATTAAATGTACTAATTTAATTTGTTTCCTTAATTTATTTCATTACTGGAACTGCCATAATAAGGTTGTGTGATGTAAATGGATATTTGGATTCCCTATATTCAAAATACAAGGGATAATTAATTGTAATGAAGATAATAAAATGATTCATAAAACATGAAGTGAATTCTAGTGTTTTATGGAGGTTCATGAAAAATACTCTAGATTTATTATCATAAAATAAATCTTCAAGAGACACCAATAAAATTAATAAAAATATAATTATTTTCATCATATGTGGGAATTAAAATTTATTATATTTATTTATAAAATATTATTTATTAATATGAATGTATATTTTGGTTTCAAAATTTTTAAAATTCTTTCAGATGGGGAGGTTTCAATGACTTGATGACTGATAAAGTTAAGTGAGTTATGTTGATATTTTAAACTTCTGTTTTATAATGATTAGGTTTTTAGATTTTGAACCAATTTGTAGGATATACCTATCATGAATATGTTTCTATAAACTTAGTTTTGGGAAATGATATTTAATTGGAAGAGTGATCAATTTGTGGTATTAATTAAATTTAAGGTTTCTGAATTGAAAATGATGATGTATTAAATTATTATTATGTTGTAAGTTGTTGAATATTATTTATTTGGAAGAAAAACAAACATATAAAAAGAATTAGGAACAATTTATCTCCGACCTTTTGGTCAAACAATGATACGAGAACACGAGAGGAATCATGTATTTTATCATAAACATGTTCAATTTGTTCTGTAAGTGGATTTTTTTAATTTGAATGACTGATTCTAACACACTTCACTTATCATTGGAATTATGAAAAAATTAAGGGGTTAAAAACTATCCTATATACCCAATGATCTCAATCATATTTACCCATGTTTTTTGGGTTTAAGTTGTCTCTTGTAGTGTAACTTGTGTTGTCTAATACTGAGAGACCTAAGAAGATGGATGAAAACAAACAATCCAAAATGGTGACATATCTATGAATTGTCCAACATATTTTTTTTTAATATGGTTAAAATGGAAATTAAGAGACCTAAGTAAATTCAATTTATAAGAAAGGGTTGGTCCCAGATATTACATGATATAGATTAGATGAAATTAATCTTAAATAAATTATATTCCCTAACTAGAGGAGGATTCATTCAATGAAATAAATCCAACCTCATAACTTTATTTTTTAACAAATTCACATAGAAACTATATTTAAATATACACCTAGAGTATCATTTTCCTGATCACTCCAACATAAAGGATCTTATTAAAACATGAAATTATTTAAGATAAAATTCAATAAGGAAGACAACTAATGAAAATCACTGAATGTTAAACTCAAATTAATGAAATGGTAAAACTTTTAAAGAGTGAGAAATAAAATACAATACATTACATAAATACTCCATTAGATAATCCAATGATTTTTATAGCCTTACTTTGATGAAAAAATTTCAATGGAAGATAATTTTAGACACAAGAGGGAAAAATTTAAGATGTAAAAATGATGAAATAATGATCAATCCACCATTATGTAAAGAATTTAAGAAGAGTTTGTGTGAATAAGTTCACAAATTGAGGCAAAGATATCAAATTGATATGAATAATAATATATTAATAATATATGAATATATTTTATTAATAACATAAGTGAATTAGAATAACTTACTTATGGAAGAACAAATGCATAAATACAATGCTGAAGCATAAAATTAATAATGAAATTAACCAAATAATCCACAAAACCATTCACCAAAACTATCTTGAATAGGAATTTCAAGACAATTTTTTCATTATTCCGATATTCTAGGTCATCCCACATGATTTTGGAAGGTCTATATAATAACCCAATAATAACATACATTGAAATTACGTCATTTTTTCATAACGTCTCTTACATTAAACAAACACACACCCAAGGACCATATTATTGTAGTGCATTTAAAAACATGGAAACAAAATAAACCTAATCATAACACATATACCTCATCCTCTACCTATTTCATCAAAATTAGATTATTTTTTTACATATAATACTTAATACCTTTATTCGTATCCTGGTGAAAATAATCATAAGAAAGGGCGGTCTAAGTTTCTCAGTAAGCGTAAACAAGGGAGAGATCAATAATAACATAATCATAAAGAATATATGAATAAAAACATTTGAAAATCATATCATATATATAAAAATTTCTAGGTATCATGTCATATAATAAATCATATAATTTTATAAATAATCAAAGAACATATTATATGAGAGCATAACAAAAGACATGAAATTGAGGTATATAATAAAATATATAAATTTATTTACATACTAGACATTGAATCACTTCTATGGATATATTAGTTGTATGAGTTCATTCCCCATTCTGTATTATTAGTCATGGTAAACTTCAATGATCTTTTTAGTAGTCAGGGTTCACTCCCAAGACTATGTTTGCAGACAAATCCCTTTCCTGAATTGAGTTCACCCCCCATTCCATAAATATTTATCTCATGAGATATAAATCTTTATCCAATTAATTTAAGGAGTATATTGTTCCACCCATCAGAAAATGAAAATCTATCATATGTGCTCTATAAGAACATCAATCATTCATCATATCACAACCCATGGAATGAAATTTGTTTCATAGACATCTCTCAATAATAACACAACACATAAAAAAGAAATTGGATTAATTAAATTTTATAAACATAAAACAGGAATATAAATAATTATAATGATATAATTGAATAATATCTCCATTGAAACATATTTAACATAGATTAATGTCATCATAAGTGTAATGTTATTTTGAAAGATCACTTGAAATAATCCTTGAAGAAAATATAATTTCATTTTTGTTAAATTACATTTAAATTTGAAAACATTTATAAAACATTTTCCATTGAAAACAATATTTTAAATTTATAAATTATTATTTGAAAAAATTTAACGTCATTGAAATTTATTTTTTTGAAGATGCTTAAAAGGACATTTAAAAAACATTCAAAACATTTTTGAAACCGTTGTATTGAAGGAACAAATATTTATGAACAAAGAGAAAATAAAATTATATGATTCTTAATCTATTATAAAAATAATTATATTCAAGATACAACATTTAAAAGGTATAAATATACACCTCATAGAATAATATAGGTGAAAAACAAAACAAGTGTCTCAAAGGTGGGAAATTTGGACAAACTGACATTGCTAATTTTGTAACTTTTAAACCATAAACCCCATTGAAGATATTACATAAAATGGATATGTAAATTTCTATAATTTTAGAGATAACGATCATATAATACATCCATGTTAATTATATACACCACATAGATGTGTATAAGGAACATATCCCATATAAATAAAAGTGAAATATAAATACCATACTTTATGTATTGAATCTCATCGTACTCGTGAAGAAATCAGTTATAATAAATATAAATTTACTGTAAATAAATTAATGAAAATTATTAAATTATATATTATCATAATTTGAAATGTTATTATCCTTTTATCGACAATTCCATGTTAAAGTTATGTTTCGGGTAATAACAGTTCTATTTCCCTCATATGTTTTGATTTGCTATATTTTTTGTCCGCCAACATAATTATTGATTTCATAATTTATAGAATGAAATAAATCAACTAAATATAATATATATTCAGTATATATTTATTTATAATAATCTAATAAGTACATTAAAAATGTAATACACCGTTCAGGGTGACAGTAGGTCGTACGAATGCATGAACGATGTTTTCAGTTTCATATCATATTGAAAGAAATAAAGTGAATGGCATATATATATATATATATTATAACTTATGTATAATTATTATTTCATATATATGATATAAATTCACTAAACCCATACTCAATACATTCAATGTAATGTGTGAATGAGTCACATTTCTTTGAGGAGGCGATAATCCACAACTCCAAAAACGAAGTTATCAAATTTCCCCAAAATATAAGTATATATATGATAAATTTTCTATTATATAATAATTTAATTTTATGAATTGAGAAGTTTTATGGAAAAAATAAATAAAAAACATTTTTTCCGTAACGTTAGCTCTTCTTTGGGAATGTCCATTTGATTTTCAAAATAGGACGTCATATTTCAAATTCATACCCAAAATAATGATATAAAATTTATTTAGGGTAGTATGAATAAAATATGGATATATTTTGAACAAAAGAATTTGGTTTTGATGTGTGAGTAAAAGAGAAGAATATACTCCCTTTTAGTAGTGATGGGAGGGAAACATTTGAATTTACCAAAATATTAATTTATAAAAAATTAAATATCAATAAAAATACCTAAAAATAAATTTTTTAATATCTAAGACTATATAAGGTTTTAATATCATAAACCAGTATATTTTAGAAAACTATTGTTTTTATTTTAAACCAGATATTTTTTATTTGTAGATAATTAACTCAATTCAATTTAAACTATGGTTACAATTTGTTATATACCATGAGGATGTAATTTTTACGTAAAATGTTTAAAATGGACCATAATAGATAAATTACTAACATTTTCAAACATATATCATCATGTTTTTCCTTATATATTTTTTTGATTTTTAATTAATTTATAAAAATATTATTTTCAAAAATATCAAAAGTGTCAATGTTGACACTATTCATTAATTCTACATTAATAAAATCAATACAGTAATATAAAATCGAACCAATTCACATAATACACCAATAACATGTCATATTCACACAATTTTTTTAATTATATTAATTAATTAAAATTACATTTCATTTAGTATTTATGATAAAATTGATTTTAATTTTTCATTCAATAAAAAAATATTATGTCAACATTTTGTAATTATTTTTTATAATTATTTATTCACAAAAATTTAAAAATAAATTTATTTTATTTAGATAATTTTTTATATTTAAAAATAATATATATAATAATTAATATTCTCTATATAAACCTATATTAAAAAAATTATACTTTTTCTAATTAAGAGTGTGATATTTTGTCACTCTATTTGATTTTAAATATAACCAAGTCATTTTCATTGAAAAGTTTCTATTAAATTAATATATTTCCATAATTGTGAGTTAAATTTAGAATTATATTTGTCCAATATATTTGGGGATGGTGTAAGGGTATTATTATGTTATTTATTTTATTATTTTTACACTTAATTTCCTGATTTACCCTTAATTGTGGTATTAATAATAACTAAAGTTACTATTCATATTTTCCAAAAAAAGAACAGTTGTAATTAATAAATTTTTACATTAAAATTTTAAATATTGAATCTATTTTTCACAATTTTAAAAACCAAATTTTAATAAATTAACATATAATTAATCTCGTTGGTGGAATGAGAAAATGTGTTTTTAAAGTGAAAACATTCAAAAGATTGAATTGTCTTTATATCAATATTCAATGTATGAAATAATAAAATGACCTAAATTTTATTAAACAGTAACAAATTGTTCTATTTATACTTTAAAATAAATTCAAAATATAAATTTTACCAAATAAATAAGTTAGAGGAAAATGTATTTTTGAATTAAAGTTTAGTATATTTCATTAATCATCAAAACATAAAACATCTACGAAAAATAATGAAATTTCACCAAAAGTAAATTTTTATAACCCTATTTCATATAAGAAGTTTATTTTTTGATATATTATTTATAAATATGTCAAAAATATATTTTAACAAATCTCTCCATCAAAAGGTATAAAATCCACCTTTTTAGAAAAATTATTTTTTATGCAAACAATTTGATTTGTTCTTATATCATATATTGAAAAAATATTAGATGAGTATTCAAATTTATATTGAGTATATTATATATAAATATTTCATTAATATAATTCAGTAATTGTTATTTTTTATTTACTAATATAAAACACACTTCTGTGCATTAAAATAGTTTTCTAGAAAAAAATATCCTTTTATTTTAAAAAAGAGTTTTACATTCATTTATTGGTCAAATAATTATATATACATGTGTAAACCATATTTTCTAAATTATTTTAATCATTTGCATACCCACTATTCTAATGGCTTGGTTATAATTTCCTTTTTTAAATAATTACCATAATAAATTTATATTTCTTTTAAAATGACTGTTGTATATAACGTATGCTAAACTAGTGTTTCATTTAGTGAAATTTTAACTTTTGGGTGCATTTAATTCATGAAAAACATATTTATTTTGTATAAAAAATCTATATTTATTGGTTCTTGAAAATAAGATATTTAAAATATTAAATAAACTTGAAAAGAAATATTATTTCATAAATTCTCAGGGTGTTACATTCTACCCCCCTTAAAAAATAAACTTCTCCCTTGAAAATTTTCAGGATATAAAAGGATTAATTATTGAATATTCCTTTTATATAAAACTGATACATAAAAATGGATACTAAAACAACCTTTTAAAATATATTTTTTTTACAATTAATGATTACCCATAGTAACTTATAACAGTGTTTCCACATAGGATAACAGAGGTGGTAAGTAAAAACATATACATGGAAGAGAAATATAACTATAATGTTTTGATGGTGATTGATAAGGAATATGGTGAGGAGAAATCTAAAAATCACAAGAATGAAAATATGTGATGATCTAAGACACCATAAGACCCATAAAAAAGAAGGTAATAGGATAACATATTTGGTTTCAAGATCCTTTCCCTAGAGTTGAGAAATTTTCATGAGATGGTATACTTACTTTATTTCAGTACAATCACACCCTTTGGTATACCTTCATTAATGTACACTTCTTCACCTTTTCTGTGAAATGAAGGTGAATTTTTCATTCTGTAAGAGTTAGTAGATCATGATATCCATAAATATAATTATACATCATTCCATTTTTATTAATCATAAAAAAATCTTAGAAAAAGTTATACAATATACATAAATCTCCACATAGAGAGATAATACTTTAATCACTAAAACTTCATTCTATATATATAAAAAATATCATAAAAAGTTACCATTATGAACATTCGAATAGATTAAAATCCAAAAATTTCAAAATCAGTATACCATATTAACAAAATCAACTAATAATTAATCCATAAACAAATTGATGTAACTCATAATTTTCACCTACCAAATATTTTAAGAACATCATCATGTATTCTCATGAGACACGGTAATATCCATAATTACCATAAAATTATATTGAATACATACATGATTCAAAATTCTATATATAAGTGATTTATCTATAAAGAACATTTTCATTGGAAGTTTGGGTTCATCCATGTACTGATACCATATGTGATTTCAATATTCAAGAATATAAAATTATAATAACATGAAATTTCAGTAATGGATGAAAAATAATATTTTCATTATCTTATTCATTCAAAATCAACCATGAATTTCGCTCAAAAAAGGGAAGAGAATATGAACTTCATAATAATTATGGTACACATTATCCATTATGACAACATAATATTTCAATTTATCTTATATCCTGAGTGATTTTTTGTGGGTTATCATATAGATTATTCCTTGGATTTGGGAACATGTAAGCATAATTTCAAAACTCTTTGAAATTAATACATTGAATCACGAGAGGTGTTCTTTTAGAAGATTTATTTTTATTCCAATTACTTCGATAGTCAAATTATCTATTACCTTCATTCCCAGAAACATTTAATAGTCCACTTAAGTATATTTCATCCATGTTTCATTCCAAACATTGAGTATAATTTAAATATAATCATTATATCTCCATATATTTTATAGTTTACATTGAATTATAACCAAATTTTATTATCAAAACCATGAGATTTGTGGCAAAAGTCAATCTATCCTTTTTAAGAAGAATATGTAGAAAAGAATACTGAAAATAAGATCTTGAACTCATCCCAATCCACGGAGTCAATTTTATCTTATTGGATTTTATTCTAGATAATGTTACACCACATATTCACTTCACCTTATGAGTGATAAGTTCCCAACAAAACTCTTTTATATTATTAATAATATAGAATGAAAAATATATTTCAAATGGTGTAGATCCATTTCTTAGTAACAAGGTGATTAATCATTCCCCAAATAATGGTGTATATTTATTGAAGAAGGATTCTATAAATTTTTGTTTCCTCCTTTTTTAATTTAGAATTCTACCTTGACTCAAGGAGTTGTAAGGTTTTGTGGTCATTGAAAAGATAGTTTTCATTCCAACTTCTATAAAATTTGGTTTCTTAGGAGGGAAATCTTTTCATTTTTTATTGTATTAATCATTGACAAAGTTCTTCTAGATTCCAACCATTAACTAAAACAAAATTATAACATGAGTGACACAATTAATAGTGGGAAAACACATGACTAAGGGAAATTTCATTTAATCTATAAAATCGTAAGTGTAACACTTGGATTTTCATGATTGTTACCAAAATTCTACAATTGTAATATATACTAACGCTTGTCCATAGATACATCTCAAGACAAACCCATATAAATATCTCAAGGGATCCCACTAATGTATTCTTATCCTAGTTTATGAAGGTTGAATAACCATTTGTTCGAATACCAAATATAGCAACCAAATTATAAAATACATTAAAATAACATTATTTTTTAGAAAAATTTAAAAAATTTAATGAAACATTCCAAATGTCCATATTATTTTAGGGATTTTTAAAACATTGAAGCATAAAAACTAGTTCATTACATATCTACTTATTCTCCTTCAAATTTATTTATAACATTATCCGTTTTTATATATCAGATTTAATACATTTCTTTGTGTCTTGGGGAAAAGAAACATAATAAAGGGTGATCTTATATGTTTAGTAAGGGTAAAAATGGAGAGATCAATCTTAACATTATCACAAAAAATTTGTATATAAATAATTTTTTTTTGAATAATGTCCCTTATAAAAAATATCTTGATATCATGTTTTCGAATAAATATAGGTGTTTATAAATAATCAATGAACATTTTCTATGAGTTCATAATATAAGACATGGAATTATTTCATAGACAAAACCATATTAAATTATTTTTATAGTATTCAAGGATTCAATTCCAAGGCTATCTTAGTAGTATGAGTTCACTACCCATTCCATCTTGGTAGTCATGGTTCACTCCCCTAAACATCTCAGTAGGACATGTTCACTCCCAGGAACATATTTGCAGAAAAAATCCTTTACTGACTCGAGTTCACTCCACATTCCATCCATGTATGTCTCATGAGATAAGAATCATTGGCCATTTCATTGGAGGGAGATATGGGTCCTACCTGTCACATAATGAAAACAATACATATTTTTTCCACTAGAATATAAATCATACATTATATTAGATCCCATTGAATGAAGTGGGTTTCATAAACATCATTCAATCATAACATATCCTATATAAAAAAAATATGTTTCATAAATTTCATATAAATAATCCATTCATTAAAATAATAATAATTTTATTATTGATTCATATCCCTAGTAAAAAACATGTACAATAATATATTGTTGTCTTATATAGAAATTTATTTTGAAATACAACTTCAAATAATCCATGAGGAAAATATATTTCCATTTTGTTAAAAACTTTTAAAATTAGGAAATTTTTTGAAAACACGTTTTATTGAAAATAACCTTGAAATATTATTAAGAGATATTTGAAAAAATAAATAAATATTTTTGAAATAAATTATACTTAAAATATTTAAAAGTTCATTTAAAACACATTTAATGTTTTTTTTGAAAACATTGTTTTTAAAGAACATAGATTTCCAATTGGGGAGAAAATTAGATTACATGAAGCATGAAATATCATGAAAATAATTAGACTCACGCTACGATATTTAAAAGGGTATTATATACACCTCATAAAAGAATATTGGTTCAAAACATAACATGTGTCTCAATGAATGAAAATGGAGACAAAATTACCTTCTCGATTTGGAAACTTTTTAGCTATAATACCCATATAAGAGAGATCAAAAAATATATATGTAAATATAAATTAATTTAAGTATAAGGATCATCAAATAAAATCATGGGTAGTATATACGACATGTTGAAGAAATAATTATTTTATAAGGAATGTGACCCACAAAAATAAAAGTGAGATAAAAATCCCGTAACTTATATCTTGACAATCGTTGCACTCATGAAAACATCCTGTATAATAAATAAATTTTTTAAAAAATATATACCATCTAATTAAATAATATCATATCATATATGATTTAATAGTTGAATTATATTAATCTCCTAAAAACAATTCCATGGTAATGATATGTTTAGGGTAATTACCATTTTGTTTTTTGTATGTGTTCTCATTTATTATATTTTTGTCCACATAATTATATCCCGATTTCATCATTTATTTAATGATTAAAATTAAATAAATATCATATATATTCATTATATATGTATTTATAATAATATAAAATATATAGAAATAGAAAATGAAATACACCGTTCCTGGAGACGGTAGGTCGTACATAATCTTGAACAATTTATCCATTTTCTTATCATATTTAAAGAATGAAGGTAAATGATATACTTATATATATCATATAATTATAATTTTATTATTATTTCAAATATATCATATATTTTCAATGATCCCATCCTTAATAAAATCCACTTAAATTGTGAGTGATTCACATTGTTTTAATGGGGTGGTAGTCCACACTTTCAAAAACGAAGTTATTGTATTTAAAAAAAATGGAACCCATGAACGTATGATTTATATAATAATTCTATAAGAATAAATAAATAAATAATTCAATATTTATCATATAAAAATATATTTTCCATAATAATGACAAACAATGAGTGTTGTTAAAGGAAAAAAACATTGTTTCGTGAGGTGGAAAGTTCTCCGTACACAAGAACTGTAAGTTATTAACCCATTAGATGAAAGTGTGTGCATATGTAGGTAAAAAAATTATAATGAAAAAAATATATTTATGTTTATGATATTTATTTATTTTATATAGTCATGGAATTTTGATATTTTAGGGGTTCAAGTAATAAATTAAATGAAAATGCTTGCTCATGAACTATACATCTTCTTTGCGTATCTTTTTTTGATTTTAATAGAAGGACTATTTTGGTTGGATTGATACTCAAAGTAAATATTTTATGTTGAATTTAGGGATGTTAGGAGAAAATTAGGATAGATATTGGTCAATAAAAATAGGTTATGTTGTATGAGTAAATGAGAAGAAGAGGTTCCCTTTTATATGAAAGGGGATGGGTACTTTTGGGATTTTCCAAAAGATTAACTTATGATTAATCTTGTATCAATCCAAATACCTCAAAAATTACATATATAAAAATATAAGACTTGTTATGGTTTTAATGGAACAAAAAAATATAATTTATAGAAGATTTCATGTTGATTTAATAATTTTCATTTCAATTAACCCTTAATTAAATCATTTTAATTTTAAACATGGTAACCAATTTGACTATACTAAGAGTATATAATTTTAACTTATAAAGTGTAAATTGGATGTTATATGGTTAATGAATGATATTTTCGATGACATATCATCTAATTTTTCATTATAATATAAATGTATTTTCAATTTTGACACAATCCAATACATTGACATTATGAAAATAAATATAGAATAATAAAGTGAAACAAATCCACTTAATATACCCCTGACATGTTCTTTTCACTAATAAAGTTCGTTTATTACTTTATTTGAGTCAAAATATATTTATTTTAATATTTTTAATATCATTTAATTGATTATTTCATTAATTTATTACTTTTTACATCATCATTTTGTAGTAATTTATTTTAATTATTTGATCACATAAAATTGAAAATAAATTTATATTATATAGATAAAAATTGTAGATTTTAGAATATTATATATAGTTGAGGATATATTCTATTAAGTCCTATATTAAAAATATTGTACTTATTAAAAGTAAAAGCGTGACATTTTGTCACTCTCTTTGGTTTTAAAAATATCGAAGTTTTTTAATGGAAATGTGCCCATTAAATTATCCAATATCAATCCTCATGGGTTGAGGTTCAAATTATATTCATGTAATATCTTTAGGTAAAATTGTATGGATGTATTAAAATATTTATTATATTATTTTTATCCTTAATTGCCCTTAACTGTGATAACAAAAATTACTAATGTTACTATCAATATGTCCAAAAATAAAAGATTAAAATTCAAAAAATTAAAACCTATGATTACGATTATGGAATGTACTTTCCACAATTCTAAACAAAAAAGTGATAGAAATTGTTTTAAAATTAATCTTTTTGTTGGAACGAGAAAATATATATTTTCAAGTGAAAAAATTAAAAATATTTAAATGTTTTTATATCCAAATTCAATTTGAAATTGATTATAATTACCTAAACTGGATATACAGATAAAATATTTATCTAGTTATACTTTAAAAAAATTTCACTACATAATTTTACAATATAAATAAGTTAGAATAATAATATATTTTGAATTAAAATTCAGTATTTCAATTTTTCAACAAAACGTGAAACTTCTTATAGAAATACAAATAATCAACCCAATTTAAATTTTGATATATTTATTTAAAATAATAATTCTATTTGTCAAATTGAATTAATAAAAGTTTCAAAAACTATAATTTAAACAAGTTCACCATCAAAAGTGCGAAATCTGTTTTTTTTTATAAAAATACTTCTTTTATGTGTAAAATTGGATTTGTTCTTATATCTTGTTTGGAGAACAAAAAAAATAAACTTTAAAAAATACTTTGAATATATATATATATATATATTATTAATATAGTCTAAAAATAGGTAATTTTTTATTGGTATAAAACACACTTGTTCACATTAAATTATATTTTTAGAAAAACATTTACTTGATTTAAATATGGTTTTTTATTTATTTATTAGTCAAATAATTATATATACATGTGTAGACCATAATTTAGTAATTTAGTTAATCATGTTTACACCATCAATTATAATATATTGGTTATTCATTTCAGGTTTAAATAATTACAATAATAAAATAATGTTTCATAGAAACTCGGTGTTACTTGTAACTTAAGCTATAATGGTGTTGCGTGTAGAGAAATATTAACATAGAGGTATGTATAACCCAGGACAAAAATTGTAATTATTTAGAAAAAACCATATATTATGTGTTTTTTGATATTAAAAACATCTGAACGATAAAATCAATTCCAAAAAATATATTTCTCAAAATCTCAAGGTGTTACAGCCTAGTTTGGAGGAAATTTTGTCTAATATGGAATTTTCCACCCTTGACTTGATATGGTATCCATATTTATGTTCAATGATATATGTGTCTAAATAATATTATAAATGGATTAATTTGAGAGAAACATAGAATAATAAATTAAATCCTTGTATTTTCTCTAAAATTATAAACATTTGCACCCCAATTTCTCTTTTGTTTCAGATATATGATCGAAATGGTGGACAATCATTATAAGAAATTAAATTTGGAACCTAATTTCATATTCAATATGGGATACCTATAAACCCCTTAAATTGTTTGGATTAAATTTAGAGAAATTTTATTTAAATGTTTCTCAAGATTTAGTATATTAATAGTTAAATGTATCGCTTTAGTTGGATTCTATTATGGATTTTATAGTTAGTTTATCAAGAAACAATCTAGTTCACTTCTCATACAATTTACTAGGTTAAAGGACCTATTAGGTAATCATCCAATATGAATCACCATTTGTTAAAGTAGAAAATAAGTTTCCTCATAGAATTTAATACATGAAAATAAAATATAGAAATAAAATGAAGATCACAGGATGTTTTAAGAGGTGTTAAAGAATATACCATGTAATTTTTCATTTGAATAAAGAATTAAAAACTTGATAAGAAATGATTTTTAGTATATAAAATTAATGAGTAAGAGTGATTATGATCATTAAATCACATGAATATTATAATATATACAATAAATATCAGTCTCCTTCAATGGATAAGCACACCCAAAAATTTTGTATTTCTAGTCCTGAGAAAACAATATATCAGAAATATGAAATTATATTCCCTTTTCTAAAAAATTATAAATATATAATCCTCAATATAATATATCTTAAAAAAATATTGAAAACTATCAAAATCAATTAACACATGATATATTCAATGTAATATCCCAAAATATTATGATTCATTTTTTCAAATTAATCACCACATTTCACCTAATTAAATTGAGAATGATGATGTGTTATTCATCACAATGGACATGGGGGTTCATTTATATTCATGGGGTAAATATGAAGGCATGAGTTTTAATTTGAGTTTATTGGTAGGATGATTTTTGTGTGTGTTTTGTTTCAATTTTTTCATTTTAATTGTAACTAGATTCATTCATGTCAACCCCTTTAGCAATATTTTTACAACAACTCTTACGCTCAAAGTCCATAAGTCACCATGAGATGCCTACATACGTGGGAATTATATCGAGTTATGTAAAAAAAACAAATTCATATTACAAAAAATAGATATAAAATTTCTAACTCTTCGCTAGATAACTATGGACTCATCATTCCCAAGTTCCAAAATCCACACATTAGGGCATTCCATTAATCATTTTTCAAATTTATTATTTATTTTTACATTCCATTGTTTTTTAATACTCCTATCAATATTAAAACAATCACCAAACCTATTTTATTTATTATGGGACTAAATAAATCTAAATAATAAAACAAAATGTATTGGACATGCATTGTTAAATTTTTCTATAAAATGATTAAAATATATATAGTTGAATACCACATTAGAAAACCACACATCAGAATTTATTCTCATAAATGTAAAATTGGATAAAAATAAAAATCCAGGAATGAAATTATATTTCATATTCTGTTTCAATGGTTCTATTGTGTATTATCATGTTCATGTTTAGATAATTTTTCCTTCAGTTTATTCCCTCATAATGTTCATAGAGATAGAAAAAAAATATTTCTCTTCACCCCCACCATAAAATAACACTATCATCAGTGCTTAAAGATAAAAAATTAAAAGGGTGTTGTGGTAGATAATAGAAGTTACAAAATGAAATTTAAATAATAAATATTAAACATATCACCATGCGGTTGAAGTTAAAGCTCATAATTCTCATAATTACTCCTTTGATGTCCATGTCACTTGGATATGCCTCATTAATGATTTAAAAACTTGTTTGAACTCTTGTAAGAAAAATTATTTTCATAAAAATAGATCATCTTCAATATCTCATGATTCTTACACACTAACTCTATTGTAGAAAATGGAAATCGCTGAGGTTACCATAACAAAAATAAGAAAAAGGCAAAATAAATGGATAAAAAATGCACCCGTTTATTTTGGAACTCCAAGAACTAAGTCAATGTACATGAATAAATCATGTTTCCTCAAAATAAACATTGTTTGATGTGGTTATATTAACATATATGGTAAATATATCAACTTTGTTTTAGTTTATATGTTTAATTAATTAACACATAGTCGATTTCTTTTTTATAGAATGATTTAATTAATTTTTTTCTCCTTTGATCATAAACTCTAAAGACATGACCACTAGTGGGGTCTGTAGTCTCTACATCCCCATGGTGTTACCCATGGGGCACTGCGTAAGGACTTTACCATATTGACCTTATCTTTCTCAGGTGTATGTGAATTTTAGAACCATATAGGTGAAATAAATTCCCTATTCTATTTTTTTTCGAATTTTTGACTCAGAGATTGGTAGGAATAAACTATAGATTTATTAATCATTTCATTTTTATAATAATCCATTCTTTGTTCCCCATGTTTGATAAGATATAATTTCTACTTCTTTTAAATTAGATAAATTTCTAAGTAAAATTTTTTATTTCCCAATAAGTTATATGTTATGAAGGTATTAGAATATGTCTAGTGGAAATTGAGGAGTTTTTCTTACCAATCTTTCATAGTGGGCTTGACCGATTTTTCAATAATATCTTTAATTTATCCATTTTTAAACTTATCTTGACAATTAGTTTATGGATAATAGCTAGGGAAATAATTTTGATAAACACAATATATAGAGATAAATTCCATGAATGTATGGTTGTAGAAATGGGTTCCATGATTACTGATAATTGCCTTAGTAATTATAAAAATAGAAAATATGTGTTCTTTCAAGAATCAAATACTTGCATGATGGTCATAAAAATTCTAGGAATGGACTCTTCAAATATGGATAAATAATAAATAAAATATGATATAGGGATATCTCCAAGAGTTTGGGAAGGGTCCCACGAAAACAAATATCCAATAATTAAATATTCCCACATCCAGAATGCAATTAAGGGGAATTTTATTCCTTTTGGTAATAAATGATAATTGTTGACATTGAGGGTATCTTTTGAAGAATTTTAATTAATATATAGGGAGTTTATGACTAAAGAACCCACTTTTCAAGTGATTTTTAGTGGATTTCATTATGGAAAAGTTTCATCCACATTCATTACCATGTAAGAAATTATTAATGGAGTATTTCTAGGACTTCAGAACACACCCTATATCTCTTAAGGACTTAATTAGGAAAAAACATGTAGAGGATTGGATCACTAAGCACATATTTTTGTCATTATAATTGTATTTGATTATATCATAGGTCTCAATGAATTTTATAATTACACCTATAACCAAGTTGATTTATATTTCAGAATATCATGGACAATCACTCACATAATATAGGTGCTCATAGGTAAATAAATCAGATTAAGAAAGGATATGTGAGTTTTCTTTGAATTCCATCATATTTATGTAATTATGTAAAACATTTTCAACATACATTTTATTATAGATGTTTATATGAAACACTTAAAGAATAATGGACCAACTAATAAATCGAGCATTAGAATATTTTTATAGAAATATATTTGAGTGATAAATTATCGATGAATGAAATGATGGGAGATCCTATGAAGTATGAAATGAGTTTTTTAATAGAAATAAAATAGTAAAAAACTCTTTCTCAGTGATGTTGTAGATTATTTCAGATAAAATTTATGATTAAATAATATAAGAAATGTCACATGATGTTTTATCTCAATGTTTTCCAAATATAGCTTCTATAGTGATGTCACTCACATAAAACATGAGTTAGAAAAGAAGATTCATACTGTGAGATTTCATGATAGGTGGAGAGATAAGACATAACTTGCATGTCAAGAATGATTCATCATTATTTTTTCCTATAGAAAAAGATCATATTTTAAATATACATCTCATGGTGGTTAGGACATGGAGTTGAAATTCATAAGGAACCATCTATTGAATCCAACACATCCAAAGAAATACCTCACTTCCTGGATAATTTTCATAGAGTAAAGATGATTAATTATATGTTATTTAGCTTTATCAACTATAATCCCTCAACATGAGATCACATTTCCATGAAATAGTTCTTCCTTTACAATGGGATGGAATATTCTTAGATTATGATGATGTTCATATCCTCCCATCTATAAAAAGAATATTCCCAAATTATAATGAATCCCACAAATTTATCCATGAATATGGGGAAGTCATACATAAAATATTTAAACATTCCCCCAAAAAGTTATAGAATATTCACACCATGTACAACTATAATGTATCAGAGGCATTACATAAATAAAAGGGTGTTAAATTGAAGGCAAAAGTGAAAAACAGATAGTTTGAGGTTATTTTTCATTGATCATATAATTGTACCATAATTTTATTATAGCATTAGAATCTATATAGGAATACATATAACTCTTGTACCACTACTTGGTAATGGACTTGTTTGATAAAGGGAATGGGGAAATGGTCTTGTTGGGCGAATGAGTTTAACTTCCTATAGTTAATACCCACTCTAAATCTACTACCATCCCTTTTGAGGAGAATATTGTTATCCTCATTGAAAATAATAGTGATTCCAACCATATTAGGAATATAATGAATTGGGTTTACCCATTCACTATTAACCAATGTTTAGTTGATGCCTTCTTTAAAATAAATTGTATGTTCCTTACTTAGCACATCCATAATGTTATTATTCAGCATCCACTGAGGTTGATGACAATGTTTGGTGTCATATTATAGAATAATATTATGAGTCTCCATGATTGCGATAAACCATGAAATTTAAGACATGGTCCATTTAATTTTTTTATTATTCTTTTCTAGGACATCTTGAAGCATCCCTTCTTGATTAGATTCAAGGAAATAATAAATGAAAACCTAAAGAGTTTTATTGTACCCAAATAATTCATACCAATGTGATGAAGGAATTGTGTTAAATTGAAGATGATTTTGGATAACACTTTTTAATGAATGATGGGACATTGCATCAAACTCAACATATTTTTCCAAATTCATCAATAGAACTTTTTCTTTTCAAATAGATGTTTCACCAACTGCAATGACCTGATAATTGTCAGGAATGGGTATGAAATCAATGATTCAAATTTCACCAATGGTTTCTTTGATTTATGATTCAACAAAATTATAATAAGAGCTATATGAAATATTTTTAATACAAGGATACAAATTCCTCACATTTAAACAAAAGAAAACCAATATCACCTTGACTTATAAATCCATCAACGGTTCATTGACATTTTTCTAGTTCAATATCAACACTACCAATCTGATTGAACTCATGGATATATTCATCATCCCAAATTAATGATTTTTAATTATAAATTTTCTAATAGAGGCTCATTTTCCAAAGGTTATCTCCAAGATTACATTCCAAACTCGGATAACGAAGCAGATCGTTACTAAGAAGGGATGTCGATTAATGATGGGGGGTTTCTCCCTAGGAAATAATATTTTTTTAATTTGACCAATAATGAAATAAAAAAGGGCAAATTAGATTTTCTAAATTAACCAAAACATCATTAGGTATTACCTTAAGAAAATGAACACTATGATTAGCAGGTTGAATATTGAAAGATTTGGGTTAAAGTTACATGATCCCTAACTGAAAAAACATATAATATAGAATGATTTTTGAAGGATCTATTAAATGAATAATGGATTTGAAAACATTATTCTCTCCTAACTCAATGTTTATGTATGGATGTACTTAGTATTTGAACATTGAAGGGAAGACCCCTAAATGATGATACTCATAGTAGCAGCCCAAAGAACATGGTTTCTTATGAGAAAATAATTTTTAATGAACACATGTACTTTAAGTACAATGATTACGTGGTTATGATTTGGAATACATCAAGAAGTGTAATATTCAACGTAATATTAGAGAATATGTATCCTAATAATTCATTTAGTTCTGTTTTATGTTTTCTTGTCATGCATTGATGGAAATAAGAAGGGAGTTTGATTGTTTAGCATGGATGTGTTTCCTTCACATTCTAATTGTATTTTCAGAATCTAAGGGTGGTTATTGAAAATTTTAATTTTATTTTGAATATTTTAATGGTGATTTAATGATTTATTAAGTGGTTTTATTGAATTTAAGTCTTCATAAGACTATAACTAATTTTATTTGTTTAGGGGATATTTTTTTGTAGCTAGATTCTTAAAATAAGATTGACACAACCTGATTCATTGTGGGTGAATTGAAATTTTTAATTTTTTTCAGTTTATATTTATTTTGTAACACAATATAATTCTTTATTTAATGTTTTTTACACAATTTATAAAGGATTTGGATAAGAATGAATATGGAAGGGTATGTGATGGTTAGTTTATCCCAGGATGATACTTTTTTGGTCATATTTACTTCATAACGGGTTTCTATATGGGTACTTTATATTACATTTGAGGATGTTGGAATCAGATAGGTGGTGGTTGAAACTGATTACGGGTTAGATACTTTTGTGGAGGAGGGGTTTCTTACTTGTGGCTGACAAGGATGTTGGATGGGTTGTCGGTTATGTTTCTAGTGGAATCATGGATGGTCATTTCATGATGTATTGTAAGTGGTTTAGTATGGTGGATTCTAAAATATAAAAGAGTTTACCTGTATTGTCCATCAACCTAATTATTTTTATGGAAGGTATGGTCGGGTAATTGTTGGTATTTTGGTTATGTTTCTCTCAAATAGTTTAAATAAGATCAACTGTATAGATTTCAGAGACCATCCTAAAATCAATCTGATCAAAATTCCTAATGAGTAATGTCAGTTATCCGTAAGGCTTTCTTTGTCCCCAAGATTTTTAATTCCACTAGATCGTCATTTCCTCTGATATAAAAGTGTTTTTTCCTTGTTTTTATTTTTTATAATGATTATCTAAACAATTATAAGCATTATTTGGTGCATTGATTTTATTTTTCTTCTACACATCATGTCAATGATTTTTTTTAGTTTTTAAGAACAAACCCTTGATAAAATATTTTTTATTTTTAAGAGATTTAAAATCCATGGAGCAGTACATTGTTGAGTATGAATTTAAACCATTACCATGTTTTGAAAACTACACCAATTGGTTTTACAAAAATTCATGGATACACTTTTTAAGTCAAATTTTTTCTTGATGGGGGAATTATTTTTTTATGGATTTATCATCGTAAAATTTCAAAGGGGTTGATTGATGAATTTTTCATATTATTTTTTCATTTATTTGATTGATCCATTAGAGAGAATTGAAATATCACAATATTAGTTAAATTAATTTTATATGAGGGGGGACATGGTTTCAACAATCTCATTGAACTCCATTACATAATAGTAAAAAATTTCTAACTTCATCCCTTGAACGGTAGGAATGGGGTTTAGGAAATGAGTTTGTAAGAAATAGTGGCATTCTAATAAGGAATCATGTATAATTAAATTGGGTGAATTGGTCTAGGCAGACATGTGATATTACTTAAAGGTTTGATATATTATATTCCCTAGTGTTGGGGCTTCTTCATTATGATTTTTATTTTGGTTCCCACATGGGTTTATGAGTTCATTTCTTTGAAGACCCTTCAATGTTATTGGATTAATATTGGAATATATATTATTAATAAGATTATAATCAAATGGAAATTTACCCCTATTTATATCAGACTCCACCACCATAGAATTATCCACCCTAACAAGTTAGTTTGATTGGTCATGGGTATAGGCTGACCGATGTAAAGAAAAATAAAAAAATGTAATCAGAAATTATAAGATATGTTGAGGTTGGAAAGTGAAATAAGGGAGCATAGAAAAATTGTCGAGACTTATTATTTGGTTCCTTATTAATGGTTCCAATAATTTTCCATTCCCAAATGTACCCTTGTTTTTATGGTTCGATTGGTCACCTATAGTGTAACTTGGGTTATTGAATCCTTAAAGCCCTAAACAAGAAACATAATGAAATATACATTCTAATATGAAGATTTTTTTGATGAGAAAAATATGGGATTACTTTGATAAGGTTTAAATGGAATCTTCTAGAACTATGTGAATAAAATTAATGGGAAAGGATAGATCCTAGATTTTATAATAGTCGGTTTAAATGAAATTCATTTTAAATTATTTCAATTTCATTAACCTAAGAAGGATTCATTCAATATGATTAGTATAACCTCATCACACATTGGTTTAACAAATACTCATACAAATTATAATCATGTTTACACTTGGAGGATAATTTTCATGAAAATGCCTAGGTAAAGGGTCATATTAATAAAATAAAAACGTGGTGATAAAATTCATCATGTAATGGGATGTAGGAAGATTAATGAATAATAAACTCATATAAAATTACTGATTAAAAGATAAAAAGGTAAAAAATATCATTTAATAACTCCCTTTATTACAACCTTAGATCAACCAATGGTTAATTTAGAGTTCAATTTATGAAAATAATTCAATGTAAGACTAGTTGAAAATCAAGATGGTGAAATTGAATAAGTGAAAATAATGAAATAATGATTACAACAACATTGTGTGTATAATTTCACATTTTCACGTGTGAATAAGATCACAAAATGAGGGAAATGTATCAAATATAATTAAATAAGAACATAATATTAGTATATAATGACCTTTTACTAAACAATAATATGAATTAGAATAACTTACACGTGAAAAAAAATGCACCAATGAAAAATGGGAGTATAACATTAAAATAGACATAAACAAAAATTCCTCAAAATACATAACCACTACTACCTTAAGTAGGAATTTTTAGTGTATTGGGTTGATAAAAAAAATATTCTATGTCATATCACTTGATAATGGTAGGCCTAGGGTGTGGGAATGTTTTGGAATGTGGACTTTTCCACACTTGCCCTGAAATGAAATCATGTTTGCATGCCTCTGACAGATGTTCCAAAAGTCACTTTTCAAAGGCCAAATTCGAGTGGTCTACATAATAATTAATTTATTCATATTATATTATATAAAATAAAATAATAGTTTATCCAAAATTCAATTTTTTGAGATATGATTGAAAAGGGGGGCTATTATTGTGGCCCAAAGAATCAATCCAAGAATTTAATATTCAACTTCAGATGCCAATAACTCCCATTAAAACTAATAATTTTATTTAAAAATTATTTAATGAAATGATCCTAATTATATCATGTATCTCTAGTTCAAAACTTATCATTATAAACCATGTAACATGGGAAATATATTGATTTTACTTGTATTATTTCTTGTTCAATTTTCCCAGAATTTCCAAGGTCCAAGGACCGCTTTGTTGAGCATCCAAAATGAATCTCTAATATCTAAAAAAGGAAATAATGTTTCAATATCAATTACATACCTTAAATTGAAATATGAAATTAAATTCATATCCATTCGGTGTTTTGGAGGTGTTAAAAAATTTACCATTTAATAGTATATTTTAAGAAGGAATTACAAGCACGATAAGAAATGAATTTAAAATTGTAAAATTTTCTAGTAAAACTGTTTACAAAAATTGAATCACATTAATATTATAATATAAAAAATTAATATTATCCACTTTTATTGTCTAATAATTTAAATTAATTTCTATATATCGAAAAACATAAGGCTTGTATTTATAGTGAGAAATCCATCGCTAAAGAAGTCCCTTGTGGGATTGAGCTTGGAAAATAATCCACTGAAAAACTAAAATTAATATATATATATATATATATATATTTGTTAATTTAGAATACAAGAGTAATAAATGTTGTGGAAATGTAAAAATTTTTGATATTCTTCTTCAATAGAAGTATAGGCTTCCTTGTTTCGATAGCACACAAGAAGCAAAGCTTCTCTAAAATCACAATATATGTAACACAAAAATTTGACACAACTAGGAGTTGTCTCTAGCTACATTTAGAGTCATGTATAAGGAAATTACATATCCTTTTTATTTCTCATTTAAATTTAAATACTTAATTTATTTTACATGGGTTTTTTATTAAGTAAAGTATTGATTTCATAAACTCTATAAATCAGAATTATTGGGATTTTTTTGACATTTTGTGTGTGATTATTTCATTTTAAATATATTATTATTATTGTATATTTTATGTTATTAATTTTCTGTGAATCACCAATACATTTAAAATCAATCTTGAAGTGATATCTATAGACTGACGACACTAGTTCCCAGACGATATTAAATCTACAGTTTACTTGAGCCCATGTGGGACCTCCCCTTGGTATTTACCTACACAATTTTGGAGTTTCATTCCAAATTTTACAGTTTACACCAAAATTATTAGTTTTCTTGAAAAATTACATTTATTTCACAAAAATTACAGATTTCCCAAACTCTTTTAATTTTAATGTTTCCCACACAATATTGAGATTTTTATCGATAAAACATCTTAATACTAAAAAATTAATTTGAAAAAACATGGGGTTTTTAGAGTAGAATATCCAATGT
Source organism: Viscum album (assembly GCA_963277665.1). Lineage (NCBI taxonomy): Eukaryota > Viridiplantae > Streptophyta > Magnoliopsida > Santalales > Viscaceae > Viscum > Viscum album. Next base: position 1,237,939,119 of record OY728143.1, read on the forward strand.
TCATTATATAATAATTTGAAATAGTGAACACATATACAATATGTATATAATGACTATAAAATTTTATAAAAAAATTCAAAAAAAGGTAGAACAAGGAAAATATTTTTCTCATATATAGAAAAGATGTGGGAACTGAAATGATTTTATAAAATTCAAATATAAAATGATATTGTTGAAATTATCCTAAATTATATAGAAATATAATTATTAAAATATAAAATGAAATGATATCTAGTATTAACTAATACACATAATGAATGAGATATTATCAATCCATTGATTTTATTTATTTTTTTCAATTTTTACGTAATTAATGGTATTTTATTTAAATTAATTTTCCCTGAATAATTTATTTCATTATAATTTTAAATAAATTTTTATTCTTAAAATATTTTTCATATTCTAAAACATATTTTTGGTTGCCTAATTAGAATAAAATTTATATTATATTGAAAATTATAAATTTTTAATAAACAATTAAGGTACATGTATACTTGGTTTTCATGGCTTTCGAATCATTCGATAATTGTAATGTCAGTTATGTAATTTTTAGAGATTTTTCTAAGGTAAAATCAATTTTCTTGTGGATTTCATTTTATATTCAAAATAATATGTAATATTTCTATTAAATTATAACTAACATATTGAATTTTTATAATTTATGTAATATTCTATTGATGAAAACAACCTGAAAAACCATGTTATAATTTTGAATTGAATGTGGCCATTGAAACTGAAAGAAAAACTAATGATCCAAAAAAATTTTATCCAAAACTAATCTTGGAATGAGGTACAAATTTGAAAATTTTATATATTGTAATTTTATGTATTAAATTCATACATTAAACATATTAATCCAATTACACAAAAACAAATCTACATATCATGAATTCATGGATGATAATTAGATTGAGAAACTGATTACTAAATAATCCCCCTATTTGGATTCAGCTCAGATAATATTCCACTAAAATATAAAATTAAAAATATAGTTGTAGTGAATATAGGAAAAATACAAATAAAGAGAGTAGAGAAGAATGCAATTATGAAATTATATTTCAATATAATTATATATATATTCTGTGTTTCAATATAACAGAAACAGTAACACATCATTAAAATAGGAGTAGCTGTCACCATAAAACTAGGCCAAACCTTGAAAATTATACCACTCAATATAGCATTATAACCTTGTAAAAATATAAAAATATTACCACCTCGCAACATTATTGCATTATCCATCACAAAAAAATTCCACCACAACAAAAACAACTTCATTCATATTCTATAAACAGTTACACTTATACAATAAAAGTCTTCTAATAGTATGAACAACCCAAATAAAATCATAGAACAAAAAAAATAATTAAAAATATAAAAAAGCAAATATTAACATCTAATAATTCATTTATATTCAAAAAACAATATAATACACAATAATATCATTGTTAATTCTGATATTATACACAGAACATTTTAATATTTAAGTACCATAACTAGTTAAAAATTTAATACCATATATAATCATGACAAAAAAATGGACCATAGTAGAATATTACATTATGTTTTATAATTCAACATTGAAATATAGTAAACACAATTAAATGTATTGAATCCCATAAATATGTTCAATTATTAAATAAATGTTTTATTGAGATATAGTATAAATAAAATATGGTCCACTAATAAATATAAAGAGATTCACCAAAGGACCTATCCAAGGAAAATACTACTCATAAACATTTCCTATCACACCATACACCATGAAACACCTATTCTATAACCCCATGTGAATAATGAATGATATTTAAATTAAGATAATATTACTAAATAAATAACGAAGGAACATTTGAACTAATGGAATCAATTACAGGAATAATAAGGATCACATGTCTAAAAACAAAATGAAATGAAAAAGATGAACTTATGTAGAGATTTTGTTTTTATTATTCCAAATGGTATGATATATATAAATTATTTGGTTAAATTGTTTAAGATATTATAATAACATCCACCACATTATAGTGAGGAACTGACAATGACATAGTTGGTGTCATTCAATGGACATCAAAATTTCAATACATTTAAAATAGAAAATTATTTAGATCATTATGGTCATTTTAAATTTTTAAAATCAATAATAAACTCTTCCATATAATAATGTATTCTGGAACTATAATTTTAACATTATACCTTAACTCAATCGATATTATAATTACTCTATTCCTTGTAATATATGTGGAATTCCCCAAAAAATATATTGGATCTATTTGTTAAATAAATAATTTTTTTAATATTAAACTGACCCCACTACCAATAAATCTAACAAAAATTCATTATATGTTCCTTCTCAATAAAAAAAATAATAAAAAATTGTTTCCATGAAAAATTAATGGATATGTCCACCTTTATAGAGTAATCCCTAACTCATATGAAAGTATGGACCTTAATATAAAAAGACACAACAATTCTCCTTTAAAAATACTATGATCATTTTTAACTCTTAAAACACCCAAGACACAATGTACAGAAATTTAGGGGTTATATAAATCCTTGAAAACCATATATCTAGTTATGGATCTTGAAATATTATAAATTTTCCATGAAAATTGGAAGCCCACAAATACTATGGTTACATTTATCATTGGTGTCACACCATTCAGTTGCATAGCTTCTGAACATGGTTAAATGTTTTGTTATTATATAGATTTTTTAGTAAGAAATATCACTTTCATAAAATGTGTTTATAATCAACATAGGAGGATGTTATGTTAATTTTTTGTTTTTTCTAATGATTGTGTTTTAATGGGTTGTCTTTTTATGGAATTGTCTATGAAAACTTTGTCAAAATCCATGAATGTGGGGAGATACAATCCCAATCAATTTATTGGAAAAAACCATTGATGATTGAATCATTAAATTCGGATTATATTTTTAAAATAAATGTTAATTTCTTTATTTAAAATATAGTTTATACATATCAATTATAGGTTTTAAAATTGGGACATTTAAAATTTATAATAGAAGTATATCTATGAACCAAAAGATTTTATTGAAATATATCAATTATATTTTTAATCAAATTGTGCATGGGGTTTTATGGTATTATTTTATATAATATATAGTTGATTAATATCAATTTTATTATGTTCTAAAATATTCAACATCATTGTATAGAGTAATATTGAATATTGAAGGATGTGTAACTAGATAATGTTTTTCTCAACCAGAAAGAAGAAAGATGGAATGCAGTAAAAAAATAGACATGAAAATAGATTATATGTTTTTTATTGATAGTTTAAAACATTAATATACATTTTAACCTAAAGTGTTTATTTATATTGTGACAATACATTTTAGAGTCCTGTGGTGAGAAGGAAGCTGCAATTTCGGACCAAATGTTCATTTTCATCATATATTATGAGATTAGAACCATATGAGCATATTATAATGACCAGGGAATAGTATTTTTCCCCACTATATATATTATCCCACATTAAGAAATAGGTTTTTTAGTACTATATTGGATGTAGCTCATGTATAGCTAGCAAAGTCTCATACAGTGGAAACAACAACTAAAAAAACTGCCCTGAATGAGTGTAAATTTTATTAAAAAGGAGTTTTTTTTAAATTCATAGAAGAATTATATACATGACTTTTACCAAATACCTCCATGTTTTTTTTTGATGGATATTGGTGATGCATTCATTATATGATGCACTGTGAAATACCGATGATGGTCATTATAGTAGTCAGGACGATGACCTTCCTGATGATGGTGGTGAAAGTAATGGTGATGTTGATGGTGATGATGATAATGATGATAATTATGGTGATTTTTGTGATGATGGTGGTGGTTGTGGTGGTGGTTGAGATAGTGTTGATTATATTTTTAAGGTGCTGAGTGTTTTGATGATTATAGTGGTTGTGATAATGGACAAATAGATCCTTCACATTACTGATTGATATTTATGTCAGTATAAGTTTGATGTGTAAATGTGATTACAAATATGGGTTTCTTAAATTCTTATTATAGCTAGTTAAATGAATTAATTTGTTTCTTTATTTTCATATTTTGGTAGAATGTTTTTTGAGGGTTTAGGTGTATGTTTTTGGGGTATTGTGAATATTTTGGGCCAATATGGGAGCTACTGGTAGCTGCTAATGTCACTGAGTGATATACCAATATTTTATTAAAAGAATTCTATAGGTCTATGAAAACACATTGATTAAAATCTTTTTAAATGATAATCGAGGATGAAAATTCCTACGATTTTATCAAAAAGTTTCTATATGATAATTCTATCTCCCTATACCAATGGTTTTATTAAACCATTAGTATAGGTTAAATCCATAATAGCCATAAAAAATATTCAAGATAACTGTTGAGATAGGGATATACCCATGCCTAAATAACCAAAGTTTTATGGAACTATTGGTATAGAATATACCAATGGTTTTATAGGATATATCAATTATTCAAAACCATTTGTACAAGGTCCAATTATATTATTAATTTACAATGATTTTTAGAATAACAATCAACATATACCCTCACTCCAGTTTTTTTATCATATGATCAAACATGATATATTTTTATTACCAAAGTGGTTAGTTCTGTAATTTATAATTCTTATAAAAGTGTTCTATAAGAATTCATCTCATATACACCTCTTTTTGCAGTACCCATTGTACCAAAATGTTGATAATTTTTTTTATCTTATTAATGAGTCCACCAACCGAAACCAGTGATTTTTCTATAAATGATCTTCTTTATTATTCATCCATTATATTATTATCACTATCAATTGGTAATTTATTGAGAAAACTATAATGTTATTCTTTTAAATTGCTTCATTAAGACTTCCTTCATATAGCTTCATGAATCACGTCTAGTACAAATGCATGATTTTTCTAAATACTAGCCTCATTTCATTGACTCTTTTCTTTATGTTTTACTTGTTGAGGTTGAAGGATATATTCCCTAAGGATATATTTATAAATATGATATATATATATATTTACATATGATCTATATTTTTTTCATACAAATTCTTATTTTAATGAAAGTGTATATCATTTTATGTGTTCTTAGCCTATGTTGGACACTCAAATCAATCACAAATGATTCTATATCATATTGGATGCCATTTCATTAAATGAAATGGTGAGGAGGGATAACATTAATATAATGAAATATTTTTTTTTTAATTCAGTCATGCATTATGAATAACCATGTAAATACTACAACCTATGGTGAGTTATCATGAATATATATATATATATATATATTACACCCATATGATGATAGTGGTGTCATGGTTGGACCAACCTACTAGATCCTAATATCCCTATTTATAATCCTTCCTATCATTTGAGGCTCTAGGATACCATGAAGGTAGGATATATCCCATCTATCTGATGAATGATTTAGTCTCATCCGATGGATACTCATGGAGGGACGATATCATTGGTATTATTTTGTATTGATATTTGATAAGAATATCTGATAAATATTAATGGTTTTATATTCTCTTCAATGTTTGATCTATTTTATTTTTAATAACATTCTTCATTCCATTTATATTTAGTTTTAATATTTATTTCATGGATATCCCAAGAGATTGATTTAAATAATATTTTTCTTTATAATTATTATGATTAGAGTCATTCAAATCCCTTATTTGTTATCATATATCATATGGTTTAGATATACAAAATATTGTATGAAATAAAATAGAAAACAATAAACATATTATCATTTTTTAGTTTTTTGTAATCTTATAAAAATTAATTACCCATACCTTGAAGTGTTATATATAAAAGTCATTGATATTTACCTTTATGTTTATGGTTTTATATAAGGATTTATCCAATTTACTCATTTGAGAAATGGTCTATGTAATGGTCATCTGAAGGTATTTTAAGATCACCATCTTATTACCTTTACCTAGATTCTCACATGACTGTAAATAAGGTTTTTTAGTGGAAATTGGTGTTTCCCATAATGTAGTGTAATAAATTTTAATGCTACCATTATATAGAAGTATTCTATATAAGGGTCAATCGATATAGCATTATGCATTTGGTTATAGGTGTGTTGTGTAATGAAAAACACTAGCATTCCATTATAGGGGTTTATTTGAATGTCACTCTAGTTTTCTTTTACACAAAACGAAAAATGTGATCAACATAAAAGTAAAAAATGGTTCATTTATGTAGAAAGGGTTTCATATAGAAGGATAACATTTTTTTTAGAAAAACTGTTTTTAGAAACAATTATTTATTTAGAATGTTTTAAAATGTATATAAATAGTAATAACCATTATTTTGAGATATTTTAATTTATAAAACATTTAAATATTTAGTAAATTTAAATATATTAATATTAATTAAACTTTTATGATAAATTTAACTCCCAAATATTAAATCTTATCATTTAAAATAATTATAAAGAATTATATGAAGATTCAGATGGATGAAAAATAATTTTTTTATATATAAATTAGGATAAATTAATTACATATTCATAAATTATTATATTAGGATAAAATATAATAGTTTTTTTAAAAAAATTATTATGTGTTCATAATTATGTTCAATTTTGAAAACCCATTATAATTACCTATTTGGATTTTATTTAAACCACATAAAAAGTGTTTTCATTTTATTAAGAGGATGGTGTCCTAGATAGAAAACCAAGGCACAATTTTTATACAAGAAAGAGATAACAAAAGTCTAAAAGATGGAAACATATTACAATCCTTATTATGAAAGGCATGTAAATCAGTAGGAATATCCTCAAGCCAAGTGATATATTTATTGAATCCCTTGATGGAAAAGTCATCATCAACCATGATTGATTTAGAATATATATGAGTGATGATGTTGTTAATGTCGAGAAGAGGGTGGGTTCAGTCCACAAAATGGGTGGTCATCGGCCATGCAAGGTGTATCACACAATTCCATACCTCCTGTACATTAGTGGTCATGTCTCTCTAAATCCATAGATTGTTCTAACTATAATTCCTGGAAAAAGAAGCAGTATGTATCATGCTCCTTATATCACCTTTCAGTGAAGAATAAATGTTACAACTACAATAAAAGCATATGAGGATCTGACCAAGATGGTTCTTGAAGATGGCTCCATAGCCCAAAGGGCCCAGATTGACTTTTTAGGAACCATCCACATTGACCTTAAACTATCCAGGTAAAAGAGAATGCAGGAATAATTCAAAAGTGGAGAGGGTTTGTGAGAATATTCCATCAATACGAAGTATTCACAAATTTCCAAAATTGTTCAGTTTGTTGTTTCAATGACCCTCTTGGATCAAAGAGGCATCACGTATGGAAATGGGGATTTCCACCTGACATGCATTATGTCTAAATGAGGACTAGTTATGAATAAGATAATTTCTATCATACCAGATCACATGGTGGGGCTCAGTAATAGCAGTAAGGAAAAGGTTCTTAATTTTCATACCAACTGAAAGTGTTTTTATAATTGATATGATCATGATTTAAATAATGTCATGTGTATCATATTAGGTTATTTAAAATTTTTATATAACAAAAAAAGATTATTATTTGTTTTTAATTTGGGAAATATAAAATTTTAAGAAAACAATTCTATATAACAAATAATATGAAAAAATTCATATTGTAATGAATGATATTGAATGTCTATATTATAAATAAAAAATTATGAAATTTTTATTGTTATCATTTATTTATGAATTATTAATAAATTATTATATGATGTTTTAATATTTGAGTTGTTTCTTTAATTTAATTATTATTCATTAATTCGTTCATAGTAATAATTTTTTAATATCATTTATTATGTATGATTTTGTTTATATTGTGAAATACTTATTTAGATTAGGTCATTTCATTTTCATGATAACAATGATTCCATTATGAATTTATTTTTTTATCTACCTTGTCCTCAGTTTTTCATTGAATTTATTATCATGATTATCATTTTTTTTTGGAATTTCTTATGAATATTAGTTTCTAGAGTTATTATTAATTGAGTTATATCTAGATTAAAGTATCCCAAATTAGAATTACATGACACTAGAACACTTACCAACCAGGAGGATTGGGTCCTATCTAGAAAGGTGAATGAGTATGAATATATGTTTCTATGGGAATACACATGTACGGATTTCAAAATTTCATATAACTCTATTTTTTACATGAAAATTACTTGTACTCTATGGATATAATAAAATATTATATTTATGAGTATACTTTACATAAAAATTAATGGTGAATTAAACAGAATTTTCGGTTGTATACAAAGTTATACATCAATATGTTTTGAACATATATGCTTTTTGGTTGGATTATGATTAAAAATTAAATCACTAAAATAATGCATATATAAAAGGGAATAAAATGTGATAAAAATGGAAGAATAAATCTTGTTAAAATACTATATGCTATATACCTTCCAAATTATTCATTTTCATAACCTTGATCAAACAAATGGGTACGCCATGCTAATGTTGAGTGCCCCTGGATTATATTGGGTAAGGATTGAAATTGATAATTGTCTCTATAATTTCCTACTTGATGGGTCATACTAAAGTTATGTTCTTTTATATTTTCTTTGTATAGATTTTTTTTGGTATGTTATTTAGGTTACACAAGGTTGGAGGGCCTAATTGGATTCGGTTACCAAAGGAATAGAGTTTAGTATATCCATATTATTGATTTGGATAAATATATATCTACTCAACTATCCACGGTTCACAATTTCATTGATTGATATGATAACCAACTTACATAGATATTTTATTGGAGAAACACTTAATAAAATTAAAACATAGTGAAATTTAGATATTGGATGACTTAATAGATTATATATTTGGGGTCCTCGTTCTATTGGGGGGACTTTTTAATAATATTTCTTAATAAATGGTTAATAAAATATGATACTCATCAGATAAAATATACTATTTTTGATGAATAATATTGTCATTGTCCAACTAATATGTTCAATTAATATCAAGAAGGAAAATATTAATGGTATCAACTCTAAAGTCTAGAAAACTAAGAATAGTTCTTAAACATGATTCCCGAATTAAGAGAAATTCTTAATAAAAATCATATATGTCATAAGAATTCCATCCTAATTAATCCAATAGTTGAAGATGCTCAATAGATGAATCAAGATGGTTATGTTTCATGGAATGATTCACTTATGGGATCCAAGTCATTGGATTCTAAATGAATAGTGGAATCTTAGCCCCCACTCATGTTCACAATATTTTTGTTTACATTGACAATTTAAGGAATTTTTGTCTCATATAAAAATATGTATTTTTATTCAAATTGATATTCAATATGATTTAATAGTTTAATTAATTGGATATAGTAATGGATTCCCTAAATATTTATTTATTGTAAAATTAAATTATATTTTTATAGTATATAAATGATATTAAGTGTGATTTATATGTTTTGAAAATATATATAAGGATATCATGTGGAAAAAAATAAATTGTGAATCTTAATGTAGTAGAGTAATGAAATCATTGTTTTGACAACACAGATTATACATTCTTGGACGAATATGTCCATCAATTTACATTATATAATTATTTTATTCAGAAGAGTTTTAAAAAATTATTATTTTTTTTAGTACACACAGATTAATATTTATTTATTTTTATCATATGATATAAAGGGGGTCTAAAATGGATTGTTCTAGTTAGAGAATTCATCATATTTTCATTTATGAAACTATTATGATAGAGTGAATTAAGTCATGAAACATTTACATGATATTCTCAAATTTTTTTGATTAGATGAACTGAGTAAATGACATCTAGGAACCCAGTGTTGTATAGTTAGTATTGGTGGTTAAAAGACAAAATCTAAATAAGAATATTATGTTGAGAAGTTCAACAATTTTTTATGAATACAATAATGAGTGTTGAAACCTATATTGTTTAGGGAGATGGAGTAATAATTCAATATTGTAGATACTTATGATACATAAAAGATTTCATAGTAACACCAATGAATTTCCCTGCTAGAAATAAGGGTTATATGAATCTATTAATTAATATTTAATGGAATGTGATACCAAGTGGATATTTTATAATTGTTTTGAATATATATGTTTTCAAAATCAAAGTTAAATTTATTGATCTTGGAGTTCAATTTATTATTATGAAGCCTAAACGTTTCTATATAAAATATTATTGTAAATGAATATATGAATATCTGATTAATCAATTTAATGGGTGTGTATATTCATCTAATTTGTTTTATTAGATAATAAATGTGGTTCAATAACACAATATGGTTTTTAAAAATGAGATATTTTATTATATACATGGTATAATATTCATTATATTATTAAATATAGTTGGAAATAAGAGTAGGGTAAATGTGTTTATATTTCCATTTGTCCAAAATATGAAGGAATAAAATTCCACCACCCATCAATGGATATTTTTTAAAGAATTATATTTATTTATAGAAACCTTATCTGACCATATTGAATATCATATATGATATTGTGATAATAGTTATGTTATTAAATATGAAATCATTGGGAAAAGAATTATTATTTCCTAAAAAACCAATTTTTATATGTTTATAAGTTAATATAAAAAATATAGCTTGTAATATTGTGGTGGTTTATTCTTAAACTAAAAAAAGTCTATATTTAACAAATTAAGTACTCCACCACTATAATGATAGAGTGAATTATAACTAATATTATAAATAGTTTATGTTTTGTGATTATAAAAGAAAATGTAAAAAGTTACATTTAGTAACCATAGAGAGTTATTATCACTACTTCTAAAAATGTTTACATGTATAAAATAAAAGTATATATTTAAAATAATAACCAAAATGATATAGGATATATGGAGATAAATAAATTGGTATATAGTTACATTATTTTTGTCATGAAATGATAATATCATTGTTTCCAGACGGATTGTGCGAGTCCAATTTCAATGAAAATTACACTTAATATTTTAAAATAATTGAGGATATATGAGTAATTATAAATGAAAGGCGTTATATATGATTTCATAAGAAATTGGATGTAACTTTATCCTAATAGTGTTTAGGGTATTATAGTTATGACAAATGTAAAAGATAAATATATTTTCTATAATAATGTGATTTTCAATATTTCCTAAAAGGTTTTAGTTCATGTTAGTAATTTAATTACGTAAACAGTTAAATAAAATGAAAATATTATAAGAAAAATATAAATGGATGGAGATCCAAAGGATGGTGATAATATACTTAGTTATAGTTCTAAGTATAAAATATAAGTTCACATCATAATGTATAATGTGATAATGTTATGAAGCTTTAATATATTCAATGTTTTAAATTGATAATAATGTGATTCCTAAATCTCATAATTATTTAATATAAATTAATTTATAGATTTTTTCTACTAAATATTTAGTGGAAGGGTTTTTTTAGATAGCCACATAGAGACATTATAAATAAAATATTATTTAATGAGTTCAAAAAACCCATAAACTATGTCATACATAAACATTATCTATCGGTAAATCATATATAATATGGTAGATATGTTATTATGTTGCTTTTTTAAAATAATATTCAGAGATTGTTGAGTACATAAAATGCATCATATTGGAGGAAATCTACACATTTTCATTGATTCATATTCACTTCATAAATGTATATATAGATATAAATTTATTGAAGTGTAATGATAATTAACATTTTAATTTATGATTTTGAGTTCTTCCAATTCGATGATTGTCATAGAGAGTTATTGGTTATGATGGAAATTTATGGTTTTTGTGAGTATTAGTTTCTTATAGAGATTAAAAATTATAATGGTTCACAAAAATAAATAATATTATTCTTTGTATGTGTTGGATAACCCAATAGGTATATAACATGGAGTTTCATAATGATGTGTTTGGTATACTTGGGTTGCATGGATTATGTTTGACTACACACTTACTAATATTTTATAGACAACAAGAATGGGAAACACCACACATTGATACCCTACTTATGTAATTCTACATGTTGAATGAGCTAATATGACACCAGTCTGATATGTTATTGATCATCACATCAGTTGGATCTTATCCAATATGAAATTTTTCCTATCATATGTTGAATTTGACATATGAATCCTCGTTTGAGATAATAATTGGAATGTGTGGATTCATATAGATAGCTAATATGATCTTACAATCTATTTGGAAGAGTGTTAAGTGATGTAATTACCCATAATGGCGAATGAAAAGGGATGTATTCACTGTCTAGTTCAGTATGAATTTTGGTAATCTAGAATGTATGAGTTATCTATATAGGATTTTTATAATCTTTATCCCATTGTTACTTCATACCGTAGATTAATGGATATGTTGATGATTAATGTTTTCATATGTTGTATAATGTTTCAAATAGATATATAGATATGTTTGTTTTATGAGGATAATGAAAAATCCATTTATATCTTGGGTGGAATCGATTCTTTTCCTAAGACCATTTTTCTTACATATATGTATATGTTGATTTATATGTTTCATCATGGATATAAAATTATATTTGGTTACACCTTATTATTACTAATAATTGACTGAATTACACTCAATGTGCTACTGTAAATTTTTTTAGAGTTAATTCGAATAGAATTTTGGATGGGTATACACAAATATTTCACATGATTCCATATATGGGGAGGATAATGATATAATTCAAAACGTATTTTAGAAGATTTAAAAAAGTTATTTTGGATATGATTTTTATGTTTTTTATATGATACAATATAAATTTAAATGGTAGAAACACTCATTGGCTTTAGTGTATGGAGAGATTGAAGGAGATATACCCTAAAGTTGTATATATATATATACATGATATATATACATGTTCAATTTTATTTTTATGAATATATGGGTTTTAAAGAATTCATATATAGTTTTATATGTTACTATACCATGATGGGGAAGCAAATAATTGACCTATGATTGGATACCATTTATGGAATCATTTTATAAGAATAAATAGTTAAGAATGATAACATTTATATGATAAATGAACTTCTTGGTCATGATTTTCACTCCTGCTCTTGAATGCCTGAGTCATTGCAACATTTCAAGATAGGTTCTAATGAATATATATATATATATATATATATATATATATATATATTTCTATAATTTGATGGTGGTGGTGTGTTTCTAGGACCAACCTCTATAATCATAAAATACCAATTTATATATATCGTTTTAATTAGAGGACTTTGATGTCCATATAGAAGGATGTATTTCATCTATTATGATTGATGATTCTAGAGAAAATAAGAGGTTTTTTTGGATATTGGATGTCTTTTGTATGATCACTTAGGGATCATTTTCATGAATATGTGAGAAGGATCAATGGTTAAATATGATATTTAGTTTTTGGTTTTCTTATTTTGGTGTAGTTTTTTAAAATATATATATATATAGTTTTCATATTTCTTTAATGGAAATCACTGACCAAGGGTTGAAATCATTTACACTACTACTAATAAAATTTTTTAGACTCATTTTAAACCCTTTATAGGTAAGTATGAATATTTAAGGAAAATATTTTTTAAGCTCATCCAAGTTGATGATTTATCTTGGTAGTAGGTTGTGGAACCATTAATTTTCTAGTACTTAAAGAGAGAAGTAGAATTTTATCAACCTTAAATTCCCCAAATTTACTCTACCTAGATTTGTTTATACATAAACCATTCATAAGTTTTTGATTTTCTTTTTTTGTTTCCCCCTAAAAGATCATGAATATTGTGAAAATATTTTATTATATTGCCTTTTAATTCAAAACCCCATTTCAATGTTAGAATAACAATGTATATATATTAAATTATGGAAAAGGTTCACATAGATCAGTGATAGTTTTTAAGAGTTTCATACAGATTATAAATATGATATTTAGAGTGAACAACATGAGTTCTAAAAAAGTAAGTATATTTTTATTGTATATATCAAAAATTCCAAAAATCCCAAGATATAAAAAATAATTTTTTCGCAATTTTTAGACCATGATATAATAATTGATTACTTTGAGATATATCTAATAAAACTAAATATATGGTAAGGTTTTATGTATTTGGAACCCCAACCTAGACAATACCTCTATGTTATTAAAACAAATTTCATGGAATATAAAACAATATATAAAAACTAATGTTAATAGTTTTATAATATGAGGACTATATTTTTTCTCCAAAACAGGATGAAGGAGAATAATTTCATAATTACCAGATTTTTTTTAAAATTTATTGATAAATATCATAGTAGTTTAAAATGGTTGTGATTATCAATATATTTTTTTTAGTGATTGCATAGGGGTTTTATTATCATTTGTTATTCTTTCCTTTTTTTAAAAATAATTAATTTGTATTTCATTTTTGATAAATGAGCTAGTCCATAATTTTTTATCTCATACCTAATTTTGATACTGAATGTGATTCATCATGAAAAAATAATAACTACTGATCAATCCACCTTACTCTCTAAATGGGATGAAATCGTTTAATTCCCTTGAGATCTCACCAATAAACTATACCCGAATACGTTTGCAAACGACTAATCAGGTGATGTTGTTTTTATGTAATTAACGAGTAATTCCCCTCCTTCCACTCATGAATTAGAAATATCTATATGCATAAATATAAAACCATGATATTCCATCATATATAAGAAATATTAATATAAAATAAGATTATTTTAAAATGTTTTTCTATTTAATTAAATTTTTTGTTGAATATAATATTACAAAATTCAATAGAAAACTAAATTGTTATATGATTTATTTTACTAATATATATTTATAAAATGATTTTTAGAATTTAGTTATCGAATTAAAAGGTATAAATAGGTGTAATAGTATTCTGAAATCTATGAGAAACATTAAAAACAAGAAGTAAATGTTTTGATTAAATAATCATGTAATTAACAATATAATAGATTATATAAATATAACTGTTATTTATTATTAATTTTATATTAAAATATAGTTTATTTTTAATAAAATTACATTGATAAATTTACTCTATGATGCTAAATAACTAATATTTTATTACATAAAGTGAATTTTAGAAAAAAATTGTATTTGGGGGAACAACACATTTAATTCTATGAAGATAGATATATTACGGTTATATTTTGATCTAAATAAAATCCATTGTTGATACTTATAATATATTAATACAAGATTAATTCTTGTGTGATATGAAATTAAAATACAAATAGTTTATATTTGGAAAGTCATTTTCATACAAAAACTGTTTAATCTTTATATCATATGTTTTATCATAAAAGTAAAATTTTAATGTTCGAAAATTTGAATTAGATTAATTGTAAGTAATATTCATAATAATAATGTTATAATTTGGTACGAGGTATCACCTTACATATTTAGTAAAAAATAATTTCTATGGAAATGATTTAATCAATATTAAAAATAGAAAAATGGTGTATATTAAAGTGGATTGTTTTTTTGTTAATTAAAAAGATTTAAAATACTTATTACTAATATTTTTTAAATATTAATGTAAATACCACATGTATCATTATTTTTTTAACCTATATCATGTTGCTCCCATGTTATTCATCATTACATAATAACTAACCCATGTTTCTGTGGAAATGTCGTTATTTTTTCACTTAGAAATAGAGTTCAGTTCCTTCCACTTGTAACCAAAATTATCCGTAAAAAATACCATGACTGCCTAAAATAATTTATCTTATAGATTCTTCTTGTAAATTTTTAAAAAAATTTCCAATTAAGTATCCCCAAATGTGGCATGCACCAAAGTTGAGTGCTACTCAGCTGTGGCACCACACCCAAGAAACGACGGATCAAATCCTAGTTGCCGCCATTTATTCCCCTAATGGAGGGATTGTATCTCACAAAGAAAGATATTTATGATTTATCAACGTGAAAATGGTTTTTGGTGGCCAATATTAATGGATATAAGTCATGATATCATAATGGAGGCAGTGGCCTCCAGCCACAATGGTGACACGTAGTAGGTGTAGTTGGCGATGTTAACACACGAAAGTTGGTATGGAGTAGGAGGATACCTCTAGAAGTGGTAGAGACATAGGTGGTTACCTATGGAAGTACTGGATACATGATATGGTAGTCCAGGAGTGATCCAAAACCTCTTAGAGAAGCGGTGAGATAGGTGGATACCTTTGGTAGTGGTGGTGACATGGTTTGGTGGGCCAAGCATAAGCATAGTGGGTAAAGTATGATCTATATAGGAAGACATTCCAATAGAGGAGGAAAAGGATTTTGGTTGATTATAAATCTTATGGCCTAGGTCTTTCAAAGAAATATTTTTTGGATTATGGGCCAATATTCATTTGGACTATGTAAGTTGTTTTTGGTAGGGTTTCTCACAAGGGATTGGATCCTTTTGTTAAACATGCAATATAATGTGGACCTACTCGACCTTGATAAAAATTGAGAAATTAAATTATTCAATAAAATGTTTTATAAAACAAAATTTATAAAATAAAATTATTCCCAACTTCTCTATATCTACAAGGACATTTAAGAGAAAACTCAAACCCCACACATGAGTATTATCCAATCGCAAAACATTTTTATTCTCTATAATTTCCTTCCGACAAATCGATAATACTTTTCATCACCATTAATAAAATTATGTAATTTCATAAAATATTTTTATAATTATATTGGAATAAAAAATCACTTTTATAACCACACTCACCCATAGATTATATGATTTTTGGGTATGGGTCTATTAAACTACCAACATGAAAGATGGTATAAATTTATATCATGGATGAAAATGGAAACATAATTATAATTAATATTAGTCATTAAAACGTAAATTATTACTTTTTGATTAAAAAAAGGTAATAATAATTTTTAAATATTCATTAAAATTACATTATTTGTTCATTAAAATAAATTTTCAAAACAAGATCAATATAGAATTTTTATATATGAATCATAGTTATAAATCTCATGAAATGAACTTGAAATTGCATAATTCATTATGGAAATTACATTATAGTTCCTTTAATAATATATTAATGAGTAAATTTTTATTATAGAATGAGTTTCGACATAAGTATTTATAAAATTGATTGAGATAAAAAAAGTTTCTTGGATCTGGTGATGAAAATAAGAAATTAATAATTAATAATTTTATCATAAGTGATTATAATTATAATTTATAAAATTTTATGTAAAAGAATAAGTTTATTAAATAAATTACTTATATTATTATGTTTATTATTCATTAGGATAAAGTCACTTCATGGATGGAAAGATAAAAGGAATATGGTTTTTTTATTCAACTCTTTTCCTTGTTTCAGAATCATTACCCTTTTATTTTGATTTTACATGATTGATTTATTCTATACTATGATGATATTATATTATCAATCTATTTAATTCCTATAATATAATTTTCCACAATAGTAAGATTTTATATCTCTAAATAGATTTGTCTCTTCCATTTGAATATAAATACTACCAAGTCCTCTTTAGGAATAATCCCAAATTTTATTATTTCATCTGAAATTAATTCATACTTATCTTTAAATTTTAAATCAAAAGGAATCTATATTAAAAATTTATAATTATGTATTTAAAAAATTATTATCAAATATGAAAAAATATTTTCACTTTAAATTTAGGTCATTTCTCTTCCCCTCAACATTTATTAACTTAAAAAAACATGTTTTCAAGGTTCTGTTATTGGGATTTATTTTAATTTTTTATTCTATTAAAAGGGTTTTCAAGGTAACTTCTTGAAAATTTTATTTCAATTTGAACCATAAAATATAATTTTTTTCATTATTATTTATTATATTTTATGAAATTTCTTTTTTTTACATTGCATCAATTGGCCTATACTATTAAAGAACTATACCCAATTATTAATTTTAGGGAATCACACTCTATATTCTGTTATTAAATTATCCTTTTGAAAAATTGAATTATTAATATCAAATGATTTAGTTCTTGATTTCATTTTATGTTAGAAAATTTTAAAAGGTTATGATACCCATTTTAATTACATGGGTTCTTCATTGTATATTATTTTATTGATTTATAATGAAAATATCATTATTTGACATGTGGGGTATGTTATAGCCCAAATATAGATGGGGTCCTTTATATCGATATAATTTGGGGGGTTTTTGATATCCCTATGAAGGGTGATGTCTATTATAGCCTTTATATGGGTGGGGTCTATTACAGTCCCATGATGGGATGGTTTTGATACAACCCCTAGATATGTGTCATCCATTTTATCCCTCCAATGAATTTTTTAATGTTTTATATCTCATGGGGAATTTTTATTTTGTGTGGACAAGATTGTGATTCTCTATCATCATAATACTGTGCATAGATGTGATTGTCATTACTTATGTTCGCATGATAGTGTACAAACATGATTTTGAATAGTAAAGTTTAAAATATAATGAATGGATATGATTCTAGTTTTCTATGTTCAAAAAAATTTTCATGGACATGATTTTTGGAAGTTATGATTAAAATTTTATGTTTTCCAATAATGTAAACTTATTCCATATTTATATGTCATATGCCTATGTTAATCTCTATGGACTATTATTTTTCCCTCATGAATCTAAAATATTACGCCACATTAAATGTTTTTATAAATTTATGTTACAAGGCCTTGTATAAAAGGCCTTATGAAAAAAATTATTATTCCTTCTTCGTTTTTATTAGATATTTTTCCTAATCTCATGGGTTATGACATGCATATGATTTAACCCTTTTTGTCACATTGTTAATTTTTCTCTTGAAGGAGTGTTCAATCTCACCGCATAATTTTTTCTAATTTCATATGGAATTATATATACTATAATGATTTTAAAGAATTATTTTATGAAAATTATCATTGGATATATTGATTTAATAACATTTAATATGATTCTAATATTTAAATACGCAAAATAATTTGCTTATAGGATTTTTTTATATTGATAAGTATTTCTTCAATAATAGCTACAAATGTAGGATTAGATTGAGTCATCTTACTTGGAACTAAATATACAATTTTAAGGTATGTATTTTTTTGGAAGATTTGGTACTCTGGGTTAGAATAATCTTAGTTAGTATCAAAGTAGGATTAATTTAATTTTCTTGATATTAAGACTAGATTACATTATTAAAAACCCTATGGATAATCAATATGTTGGAATGATATCTTATAATTTTTTTAAATTATAGAGTTTTTTTCTTTTTAGAAATAAAATCTAAATATGTATTAAAACAATGGATGCATTCTATGAAATAGATCCACATATGTGATATAATCCTTAAAAATATTGGTATTATAATAACCTGATTATCACTTTGTACACAATAGGTGGGACCAACTATGCACCCAGTTTGACACTCACGGGGAATATTATAGGGTTGATTTATATTCCCTATACAAGCCTTTATAAAATATTTAAATATATTTTTATGTAATTTTATAATGTAATATATAACTAGTTACATTAGAAGACATAATACGAAAAATATCATGGGAAACATAAATTGATGTTTAATTATTCACTAAATAAGGCATATACATAATTTATGAGATTAATCATTAAATTTTATAGTTTTGGTTATATAAATTTATTATTTTATGTATTTACATCCCCCAAATTTCTTTCAATAAAGTAATGGTTGGAGTTGGGTGAAAAATAGTTTGCACAAAGTGTAATATTTAACCTATTTTTTCATACATACTTATTAAATCAATTTTTATATCAACAACATGATTGAGATAAAAATCCAAAATCAAAAAGTTTTGTGTATTTGGAAAATCAGGATCACACATTAAATGAACAGAAAATATTAACATCTTTTTAAATCATTATTCATTATAATTATAAAAATACTATGTTATCCTTGTCATATATAACCACATGAAGATACACATTAATGAAATGGGTGAGAAAAAAGCCTAGTAAGAGGATGAATAAGGGATATGAATAAATATAACATTGGTGAACATAATCATCAACATCATATCATTATAATGAGGTAATCATTAACATCATGATGGAAACATGTGATAAATTCATTGAAAGTGATGATACATAAAAATGAAACTACATTGCATAGTGGCAAAATAACACATATAGTTGTTAATATATCTAACATCATCTTCACTCATAACATATGTGAATAAAAACAACATAATCATTTTGAAAAAATATATAATTATTTTCATAAATATTACACATTATCTAATGAGATACATAAAATTACAAAATTTATTGGGGGGCTATATAATTCCAGACCCACCTATCACGTCATAATATTCACATAGTCATGCATTCCACATTAAACATATTAGAATCGTAGTCATGAATCGACCCCTAAAAATTAATGAGTTTCATAAGTATTTAATAAATCACGATTTTGAATGAACTATGGGATCCCAAATGAAAAATTGAAAAAACATATTTGAAATAATAAAAAATTTCTTTCATGAAGAAGAAAAAGTTCAAGAGGTGTCAAATATGTGTTCATGAAAAGAAGATTTATTTTGGAAAATCATTGTATATTTAATAATATCATGTAGGAAATATTTATATCCCTGAAACTAAATTTAAATAATAATGAAATTATTTTGACGGAACATTATAGGATTATTCATATTGAATATGTCTAGAAAGAGGGATAAGCCAATGAAAAGTAGTTGGGTTTTAAAATCCCATTACCTTTATTCCCACTTTATTTGGTCACTTTTGTGCCACCTGAATGGCAGACATATAATTACCAAAACATTAAAATAGAAGTGAGTTTTTTGTAATTTCTACCGATATTTATAAATTATAGTTATTTAATTATATTTATTAATTGTTTGGTTATAAGGTAGTCATTATGTTATGATTTTTTAAACATTCCTCATGTTCCCTCGATTTCAATATTTGGTTAATTGTAATTTTTAAATTAGTATAATTAATTAGAAAATAATAGAATATATTTAATTATATATTTTTGTATTATATATAATTCATACCTTCCATTCATAAATTTGGTTAAAACGGTTGAATTTATAGTGTCTCTATAGGTGTCTAACGAACCTTTTACAGGACATTATCAGGGGAGTAGGAAAAGAATGTTTGAAATTTATATATATAGTAAATTTGATTATTATATTCTTTTTACATAATTAATATAATTTAATGTTACTACATAAAAAATATTATACGGTTTTTATAAGAATTAGTTTGTGAATAATGAAACAAGAGGATAAGAAGAAGTACAAAAAAGGGAAGTGTTGATCTGAACTTACATAATCTCTAGTGTAGCTTATCCTGTACGACACTTAAAATTTCTTGATTCTTGGAGTTATATTACTAAAAAACATACCTAATTATTATAAATGGATTTATAAGAAGGATATTGGCCAATTTTATGGTTTTTAAATTGGAGAAAGAGTGGTTTTCTAAGGGGAGGGAGAGGGTTTAGTTGTACATAAAAAGATGGGTATTTTTAGAATAAAATATTATATCAATGTTAAAAAACTTAATAGTGAATTTTTTACAATATAAATCAGATAGGAATATAATATAATTGGTTTATTAATTAAAAACCCATTATAATTTATATTTTTTAGTTTATTATAATGGAAGTGGAAAAAATAGAAACTATTATTTTATTGAATGACTTTTGACTTTAGATTTTGGAATGTTATATTTAGGTTTATAAATTATGTTTAATATATTTTCCTGAAAAATTTGTGAAATAAAATAAATCTTGTCTATTCCTAATGTTATAAAAATTAATATTTCATTATTTAATAATTACTGTCATAATTTATGATTTTTGGTTATATGAAAAACTGTATTTTTACTATTCACATGAAAATTAAGGTATTTCCAAAATTTTCCAATGAATAATCCATAGAGAATTTCATTGTGATGATATCAAAAATTATAGACATTTTGTCAAAATAATTTTATATGATAGGTAATTTTAAATATTAATATAAAAATTATTATTATTTTGAATACATTAAAAAACTTTTTATAAAAAAATATGCTTATATTTTTATTGAGTTTTTTAAATCATAGTATTTGATTATCAGTAAAATAATATTAATATTTTACTATGTTAATCATGATAAATATTATTTATACCGTAATATGTTATTTTAAGGTAAAAATATTATTCCAATGGTCGTGTTACTATTTCCCATTGTTCATGTTACTAATTCCAATAGTCAGGTTACTATTCTAATGGACACATCACTATTTCAACTGTTGCATTACATCTTATATATACAACATTATTATTTCACCAAATGTTGAAAAATTTTCTCTCAAGGTTCTATATTTTTATTTTTTAAGATATTTATGGGTTAATTAATATATTTTTTATTTTCTATTGTGTAGGTATTATTGGATATGAATCTAGTAGATTGGGGAGATTTATAATTTCCCATTTTAAATTTTAAATTTTAGATTTTTTAGTTGTAATGTTTGTAATTTTAGTTATTTTCATTTCTTATTACTGGAAAATTATTTCTTAATGAAATAAATTGGTGTTTTCCTCTTTATATTTATAATATTATATAGTATATTATACCACATATATATTTCATGAGAAAAATATCATTTAAAAACTTATGGGTTGTTACATTTCATCCCCTTTAAAAATTTCATCACAAATATTTCAACTAATATTGTTAGTTAAGAATCAGTGAGGGTAATTTTGTATCATTGTTAACTATGGTTACCACATCAACACATCATACATATGGTTTCTCCACAACACTATAGCCAAGATAATTTTCTTGTCATGTATAAATTTTTCACTATACTCCTAGATAATCACTTGTTTCTCTTAATGTGAGAGTAAAATCAATAATTATACCCACTCTGGATTCCGTACATTTGAGGGATTAGGTATTCATTTCCCCAAGAGTGATATGTAGAACACTCCATGAATAAGGTCCATATTTTCTAGAAGTGATAGAAAAAAGGCCACTACTACTATGTGATCAAGGATCTCAAAGTGGCCAATATACCTTGGGATAAGAATTACTTTATTTCCAAACTATATGAATTTATTCCATGGTGATATTCGAAGGAAAACATTGTCTCCAACTTCAACGTATAAGTCCCTTTGACAGCTGTCAGCATACCCCTTCTACTGACTTTGGACAACATTTATGTTTTGTGGGATGGCTAAACCATCCATTTCATCTCTTTCACACGGTCAGATCGATCTACATTTTTTACCTAATTCATCCAACAAGGTTATAGTTCTATTTTTCTACGCATATATAGCATAATATTAAAGAACAAGAATACTAGAGTTAAAGTTGTTGTTATATGACAACTCATCAAATGAGAGATATTGATCCCATCCACCTTTGAATTCCATTGAATAGGATTCTAGCATGTCCATGTGAAAATGAAAGGTCTTTTTTGAGTGACTATAATTTTTGGGTTAAAATGTCATGCTATAATGAAAATTATCACCTAAAGAATTTTTAAGACACTCTTGAATTTCGTTGTGAACCATAGATCACGATCAGTGAAAATATAAAAAGTAACCCCAAGTAGCCTCACCACATCCTTCACATATATCTTGGAAATCACTTCAAGAGGGAATTATTCCTGAATAGTAATGATGTGGTAAGTCTTCTTGAGACTATCTACTACAACCCATATCATATTGTCTTTTCTGGATGTCTTTTGGAGACCAATGACAAATTCCATAGTGACATTCTCCCATTTCAATATCAGAATAGTAAATGGTTTCATCATCCATTTGTACATATATCATTAAACATTAACATTATATCATACCAAAAACCTTGGGATATAATCCACAATATCATTATTCATGTTTCCCCATAAGAAGTTATCTCAAAGATCAAAATACATCGTTTACTTCTAAGATAGATAGAGAAAGGTGATCTGTGTGAATTATCTAATTACTCATTATTTGCATCATGTGATTAAGGAACTAAAATAATAATTCAGAACCAAACCACAACATCATTATAAATGATTAACTTTTGTATCTTCCCTCCCGTTACTGCTTTCACTTTCTTTTATAGCTCAAGAACACCCCTTTGTTCCTTCTTGAACTTCTCTGGGATAGACCGTTAAAAAATAATTCGGGTTAGATATTATTTATTCACTACCATTGTCATTTCAATATCTTACCTTTACATATCATTGAATATAGGGTTTCTCTCAATTTATATCATGGATAGAGTAGTAGGTTCCTTTTTTCTAAGAGTATCATACATCACCTAGATAAGGGGGGATAATACTAAAGAGACTTGTTCTTGATTTATTAATTACTTTAGGGATCCCATGGACTAATGACTATTGTTGATGATATCATCCCTCCCTCTCCCATGAGGGGAGGGGCCATTTGGGACCTCATCGACAATTTAAGTTCTTAAATCTATCGATCCTTCTACCCTCCCACCAATCATGTTCATCAAGCATGATCCCAAATTTCCCTCTTTTGATGAGGGATTATCCAAGATCTATTTCTATGTATAAGAGTTCACAAATTCATGGGACCTATACAGGCTCTCCATAGTGGCTCTCTTTTTTTGTATTCAACCATACTATGACACTTTTTATCGGTTCATATCATTTTTAAGTGACTAGAAATAGTACAAAATCCTAGGGATCTAGGACCCGAAACATTTCCCCATTAGGTTCAATGTGGAAGAAGATCATATCTCTTACTATACTGATGGAAGCTGTTTCATCAAAAGTGTGTGTTTCTTCCTCTTCTTATGGTTATTCCATTTCATCTTATATCAAGATTCGACGACTGGTCCAATATAGGTATGTTTTCAAAGTCTTCCACTAATATTTCCAATACCAGCAATCCTCATACATCTTGAAAACTTATTTGGAATATTTTTATTCATTTATAGTAGATTGTATTCCCTATTCCATCATATTTATCTGGGTATTTGTGTTTAATTTTATGTATTCAAGCATGTAGATGAGTTTGTGTGGATTGGGATAAAAATAGAATATTATAGTAGACAGGTTTTATAGTTGGAAAATGAGACATATTTTTACTTCTCATGCAGTCATCTAGATCATCCCCAATAAGTCTATAGGTGTGGTCTAGTTCATCAATTTTTTAATTTTACTTACCAGTTTCATTATATAAAACATGCATTTCATTAACCTATAACGTATTATGCAATATCATACTCCATAACATTGAAAATAAGGATGGGTTCTTCTAAATATAGTAGTGGTGGAAATGGTATTGGTGATACCTATCCATGAGGAGGGGTCTCATCCTTTAGAAGACAATACAGAAGTGGTAGTGGTTAATTCACTTGATGCAATTCAACCATCGAGTGATCTTACAATTAATGTGGTATTGGTAGGACCCACTATTTTAGGTGATATGCATAATGGGTGCTCGGGAGGTCTGTATATGATCACCTCTAATAGTTCTAGGAATGAACAGATTGTGTGAATTGATGGCGGTGTTTTAGTGTGGTCTATGGAGCCTAAAGAATTATCTTGATCTGTTGTGACTACTAAGAAGAAGGTGAGTACATGAGTTGATGTTCATAAAAAGATTCAATTGTTAGGAGGAAAAATCCTTATAAATGGTGGTGATAAAATATAATAATCTGTTCAACCTAAAAGGATCAAGAAGGCCAATCCTTGGAATAGAGAAAACAAAAATATCATGGAATTTTTACATGATGACTAGAGTTTTTTGTGTGATAAATAATTAAACCCAAAATATTTTTTTGAAGTAATATAAATATCAATATACATTAATTAATGTTAGATAAAACATGAGTAATGGGATGAGATGAAATTTTTTTACTTGAAACATATCAATTAATAAAAAGAGAAAAAAAATCAGTGAAAATAAAAATATATCCTCTTGTAGCCTATTGTCACCATATAATCTAGAAAAATAAAGACATCTAAATAATTTTCTACGCCAGAACCATTGTTGGTTTGAAAATGTGGAATTATATGCGTGGACATCAATACCTCATCATGATGATGATTTTGACATGGTTATTCTCCAACATTCTATAGATGAAATGTTATATTAAGATGTCAATATCAACATTTCGATCGTGGATGCAGATATAACATACAATAGATCGATTCATGTAGTTATTAATGTTGAAAAAGTTGGGTAAATAAAAAAAAGATTAGATATTGGCATATATAATCATAAAGGGGAAAATTAACCTTGAGAAATATATGTAGACCGGGGAAAATATGTCTAATCATTTCGAATATCTTATTAATGAAAATCTGGATGTACAGGTAATTATGTTTTAATGGATTTTTTATTGGGTGTGAAATTCCAATAATCATAGTTTAGTATGTAATGTGTTTGTTATTTTCATATTTGTTTTACACGTTTAAAGAATAACATGTCTGGTTTCCAACTATATCCACAAAATTGTTTTGAATAAAAAAAATTTCAGGTCAAGTGGATCAACTACCTCATTATCCCTTCCCATATAGTAGTGAATAGAGAAACCATAGTCATTGATTATCTTAAATTATATTAATTGATGGATGTTGATCATATTTTCTGTAAATATACACTTTAGAATATTGTGAAAAATATATATATCAACCTTTTCACCATAGAGGTAGTGCCTCCAAACCATTAGAGAAAATATCATAGCTTCTAACTCTAAAAGTAACTATTCTCATTGATATTCAGATATCTTGAGGCATCGGCTCTCAGTTTCTCATTCTACATGATTACACAACCCATTCATTTCTTCGAATCATCCCAGTATATCACAAAATCATCTCCTCTTATTGGTAGTGTGTGTACATGTGAAGTGATTATCCTCTTATTGATCCCTATGAAACATTCCTCACATTCTGTCATCTATTCGTATATTACCCAATTATATGTTAACTAACTTCTTAGGATAGATAATCATGAAAAATTTCTCAAAAATATTTGTAGTTCCTAGCCAATCAATGATATACATGGACAACAATGACACTAGTGGGTTTGGTACATTCCTTAACTACCATTTTTATTGAAGGATTTAGAAAAATTCCCTCACTTGTGATCATGTTCCCCAGGAATTCAAATTTCTACATCCAAATAACATTTTTTTAATTTAGCATACATTTTCTCTTTAACTAATTATCAATCACATTCCTTAGTGTCTGTTAATGTTCCTTCTTTTCACTTAGAGTAAATGATAATTTCATTAATAAAAAATACCAAAAAAAATTCAAGGTATTCTTTGAATACTATATTCCTCAAATCGATGACGATTATAAGGGAATTAGAAAGTCCAAAGGTTATCAATATCAACTCGTAGTTCCCATTACATGTACACAAATTATTATTAAGAATATATTCATAATTAACCATCTTTTGATCATATCCAAATTGAAGATCCACCTTTGATATGTAATGAGCTCCTCATAGATGGTTGAAGAAGTCATTGATCCAAGGAATATGATACTTATCCTTTATGGTGATATTCCATCCTTTCCAATAATAGATACACAACCACATTGATCCATCTCTCTTCATGAAAAATAGCACTTTCCCACCACAAGGTGATGAACTTGGGAATATGAACCCTTTGCCCAAACTCTCTTGCATCTATTATTTAGATATTATATTTTGATAAGGGTCACACTGTAGTGGAATTTAGAGATATGAGTCGAACAATGTATAAGTCATAATGAGAACTATACCTAATGATCTGGGGGAAGTTTGTGTAACTCTTCTAGAAATACATTAGTGTATTACCTAACAATAGAAATTACCTCCATGTCAATAACTTCCTTTAGCTCAGCCATTTTGGAAATGTATGATTCTTATTAGGGTATTAACCCCTACACCATTTAGGGGTTTTCCAAAGGAGATTCAGTATATTCCTTGAACATGTAGAGAAGCATGAAGATGGTTAATAAAATGAAATTAAATTTTGCGTTTCCAGATATTTGATGTGTTATCTACATAACGATATCCAATCCATACGCATATTAGTATCAAATTACACAAAGGTAAGTATAATGAGATTCTCTAGAAGATTATTCCCAAAATTTATTATAGGATAATTTTCCATCACATGGGTTGAAATTATATTAGAATAGGTGTTTTACATATATATCTACTTCATGTTATTGAGGATTCAATTAAAATTATCTAGTGAAATTTTAGGATATAAATGAATGTTTAGAACAAGAACCAATTAAAACTTTTCCATTATTTAGTGAATTATAAGTGTACATTGTATGAATTCATTTTTATTTTTTTACACTTAAATAGTAGTGACAGAATAATATTTCCCATTTATATATGGAATCAGTTGTTACTGAAGCTGATTTCCCTCAAGGACCAATGGTTAAGTGTGATGGATTTTTTAGTTCCCTTACACCCTAAAAATGAAGAATTGACCCATGAGTCGTGAATTTGAAGGTTTTTTCCTTTCCTATATCTTGATGGATGGAACTTCTTGTCCATTTGACATTCATGGGCTTTTTGGCCTTCTCTCCCACTCTTGAATCATTTCCCCTATCCATTTAGACAATTCCTATATATTTCTTCTAACATTTTTGATATGCGGGTATCTAGATCCTCTTTAGTTCATTGTGATTTCACCCGCCATCTTGAAAATCCATTGTTATCTTATTATCTACATAATCGTGGTACTGTTATTTGAACTTTATCCCTCCATCGAGATAACATCCAACCAATTCATCATAGAATCCAATGTCTTGGATAGATAAATCCAATCCAAGGTATGGTTTTAAACCACTGTAGAATGTACATATGTTTCTATCATTGTTGATAAAAAAACTAAGGTTTATATTTCAAACATTGTACTGTTTTCATCGTAATCCATGATTGATTCACCGTACTCTTGCTTTACCTTATGAATTATCTCTATATGATTTCTTGAAGATTTGAAGGGAAATATTTATTCAGTAACATTTTCTTAAAGTATTCCTACTCCATCTCAACTATTATATCATTTGTCTTGGTGTTCTAAAAAAAATTGACAACATTGATTGTCTTATCTATCTAAACTCTATATGACCCGATTAACATTTTCCTTCTCAAAAAATGGATCACATAAATAACCTTTTTCGTTATCTTAACCCACTATTCCACGACTAGTGGATTAGAAGTTTCAGTAAACATAGGTTGTCATTTCTATATAAAGTACTCAATGGCTAGTTGTTATTTCGTAGTTGAGGACTAAAAATCCATGGGGTTCAATTTATTTTTCATTGTCTGAGACAACTATGATATAATCCTTAATTAGTTTTGAACTCCACCTCCTATGGAATTCGGGATGATGTTTGGTAAATAATTACATTGTACCTCACTCTAGTTATCAGCCTAGATTCTCCAATTTCTACAATATTGAAAAATAGATAAATTTTTAACAAAATTTATATAAAAAATAATCAATAATATATTTTCAAATGCAAGTAATACTAAAGGAATATCTCATGGGATCAATATTTGTATACTTTTTCTAAAACAATTCTTGGATTCTTACATATATGATTTATTATCCTAAGTGTTTTTTTCTAATTTATTGAATTCCTAATTCAAAAGATAATAAAACCATTCTTTTATACCAACTATATCAACACCAATTTTTCTTACATAACTATTACAAAATTATTAAGACAAAAAACATAATTGGGATACATATATTGGATAAAAAGGTTTAGTGTACTGGAAAAATTAGTCTAATACATTACATGTACATAATAAAACATAATAATTTATTTAAGTATTTCATCTTTAAAATTCTTAGAGATCAAGTTATCTTTAGTGAATATAATGACCTAAGGATTTACATCAATGAATTGGGGGAGCTAAAAGATTTGTAAGATGATGAATAAGGGACATGATAAAATTAGAACATGGGTGAGTATAATCATCATCATAATATCATAACCATGTAATTATCATCAACCTAATGAAGGAAACATGAGATAAAGGAATGGAATATATAAATGCATAAAAATAAAACAAGATTTTACAGTGGTCAACTACCACACAATGTTTTGATCAAAGTTATCATCATGTCCACTCATAACATATGTGCATAATCCATCATAACCATTGTGGAAAACAAATGAATCATGTTCACTTATCTTATACATTATCTCATTAGATAACTCACATTACCCAATTCATTTGAGGGTTATATAATATAGTCCCACCCATCACATAATTTTATTCACATTATCATGAATCGCAAATAGAACGTATTATATTTATAATCATGAATTAACCCGTTAAAAAGAGTGGGTTTCATAAGTATTTCATCAATCATGATTTCCTAAATAACATTGTGCTTCTAAAATGAAAAATAGAAAAAAAACGTTATTTGGTATAAGAATCATCATTCTTAAATGAATAAAAAACCTATCAAGAGAAGTCAAAAATGTTTTTTAGAAGGAATACTTCTTTAAGAAAATATTTTTATTTTCCATAAAATCTATTAAGAAACCTGTATATCTTGGAAAATAAAATGGATTAATAATGAAATAATAATTAGGGAACATTAGAGGATTATTCATACCAATTATGTTGTGAAAGAGGGACAACTCAAAGAAAATGAGTTTGGTTTCAGAATCCCCTTACCTTTATTCCCATAATATTTCACCAATATTGCACCTCCCCAATAATAAGAATAGATTAATTAAATCATTGATCCATAATTTAATTATTAAAATTTTACAATTATTTATAAATTATGGTCATTTTATTATATTTCTTAATTTTCCTTCATTAAAATGTAGTCATTTTAAAAAACAATTCCGTAAATATTTCTCATTTTCCTTGATTTCACTATTTTGATAAATGAAATTGAAATATTAGTATAATTAATTACAAATTAATATAATTTATATAATTAAATATAAATATATTATATATAATTCATACAATTAATACATTAAAGTGGTTATAATATTAGACCTAGTAATTTCTCTATAGTTGGTTAACCGACCTTTGTCGGTACATTGTCGTGAGAGCACAGAAGCGATGTTTTAAATATATATATATATATATATATTAAATTTGTTTCTTAATCTTTGTTAAAATAATTAATATATTGTTGAATTAAAAATAATTAATATTATTATTTAGTTAGGAACATGTGTGGTCAAAAATATAAAGGATAAAAAAATAATTAAAAAATGAAAGAGTTTATGGGAAATTATTCTTCATTATAAATTCTCTTGTATGACACTAAAACTACCTTAATTCTTAGAGTTGGGTGACTCGAAAACATCCGAATTTATTGTAGGAAGATTTATTGGATGGATAATTATAGTGGATAAGCTTTTGAAAGTGGGTAATGAGTGGTTTTCTAAGGGGAGTAAGATGAGTTATTTATACATGAGGAGAAGGGTATTTTTAGAATAAAATATTCAGTAAAACATTATATCGATGGTAAAAGATGAAATAATGATTTTTTGGAATAGAAATCATATATAAATATAATATAATTGTTTTATGACTTTAAATACCCCTTATAATTATAAATAATTATTTTATTAAAAAGGAACGTGGAAAATGATATTTTTTTAGGAATATGTTTTGATATTAAATTTTTGAAAGTTATTTTTAGGTTTGGTAATCAAATTTATTTTCTATTAATATATTTTTCTAAAATAAAAGATGTCATATATTAAACTGAAGTTATAAAATGGATTTATTCATTATTAAATCAAGAATGATGTAATTTAAGATACACCAGTTATGTGAAATATTGTATTTTTACTATTTCATGAAAATTGATGTATTTCAAAAAATTCCAAAAAAATAAACCATGGAAGATTTCAAAATGATGATTTCAAAAATGATATTAGTATTTAGAAAATATATTTCTAATATAGTCAATTATAAATTTTAATATAATAATTATGATTTATAATAAATACTTTGAGATAATGTTTAAAAAAAATTGTTTTGTTTTCTATGAGTTTTATTAATCATTTTATTTGTTTTTTAGAAATATACTATTAATATTTTATTATATTAATAATGATAAATATTATTTATATCATTATTTATAATTTTGAGGTAAAATTAATATTTAAACGGTCATGTTACAATTCCCAATTGTCAGGTTACTATTCCCAAATGTTTTCTTACTATTACAATAGTCACATTACCTCTTATATGTAAAAATTATTTAT
Source organism: Viscum album (assembly GCA_963277665.1). Lineage (NCBI taxonomy): Eukaryota > Viridiplantae > Streptophyta > Magnoliopsida > Santalales > Viscaceae > Viscum > Viscum album. The sequence goes on from OY728143.1 coordinate 1,237,971,362, forward strand.
TTCATTGTATATTCAACTCAATTACTCTCAAGGTCTATAATTTAATTTTTTAAGATGTTTAATAGTTTACAAATATATTTTTTCCTTTCAATACTAATTTTATTGGGGGCATCGATTCTAATAGGTTTGGGCGATCCATGTTTTCCAATTCTAGGTTTTTTATATTAGGCTTTTTTCCAAGTTGTCAAGTCTGTAATTTTCATTGGTTTTATTACTTATTGATGTGATGGTATTTATTAATGAAATAAATTATTTTGTTATTATTTATACATATAATACTATATAATATAATTTAAATTTTCTTTTATTTGATGTGAAAAAAATAATTGATAAACCTCTAGATTGTTACATGTGTGATGTATAATAAAGAGATCATATAAACAAGAAACCTAATATGATAGGGTATGGGGTACATAATATAAAAGTGATTCTCATTAAATTATTTTATAAATTGAAAAATAATTTGAAACATTTTATAATCCCAAATTCTATAGATAATGGTAAAATTATTATCATGTATTTCAAGAGATAAAATCCACCATCTATTTGTGGGCCTTTCAATGCAATAATTGTTAAGTAGTGGATAAATGGAATAAATATTATATATTCTATTCTCTAGTGATGATACCATTATAAAAATGTTTTACCCATTTACATCATGTATGTTGAGGCAAATAAATGATAAAATCTAACTAATAATATGATTAAGTCTAAGAGGTTAATTGTATAAAATTGAAGGACTTTACGAAAAAAGTCGACATTAAAAAATATATACTATCATTTTCACAAAAAAAGAGAGATAATTCATGTATTTAAACAAAAAATTGGATTACTGAATTAGTAAATATGATGAAAACATTACAAGACTCATAAAGAATGCTTAATGTTTTATCACCAACCATGAAAGTATGATTTAATAATATTTTAGTGGACTATAAAATTTTCTTAAAAAAGAATTACCTATAATATTCTTTTGTAATTATAGTTAAATTATTTGATATGAATTTAATATTGAAATAGAAATTTGGGATTATAATTCTCTCTAATACATGATAAATAATATGGGGTTTCACAGAACCCATATATTAAATCAAATTAAGGAATGAAATTTCATTAACTTATTTGTCGAAATTTGGGGAAGAATCACGCTAGAAATTTCAAAATAGGAAAATGTGTGTCTAATGTATAAAAGGACAATCCATTGATATTAGAACTATTTAAGATAGATTATTAGGAGGTTTAATGAAATTGAAAGGAATATGGTCTATAGTAATGTTACATGAACAATTCAAAGCTTCAAATTCTATGATTTTATTTAATGTGAAACCCAATTCCCCACTCCCATGGATTATGTAGATAATAGAAATCTATATCCTCTAAAATGATGGGAATAATGGAAATAGTTTAAAATCCAGGATGTTAAAGATGATTATGTTAATTAATTGGTTAATGATGCCTTAATTCTGTATTATATTTATGGAAAGATCTTAATTTATTATGGCTCTTCTCAATCAATCATATAATGATTTTTAAAAAAAAACTATCCACCACATTAAAAATTACATATTTAATTTTTGATGAAAAAACAAGTTAGTGTGTAGTTTAAATCAATGATATATAAACCTTATTTATTCATTGTTTTTGTAAATATAGTTTATTTTTGTTTAGTTATACATCCCATAAAATATATTTAAGTTTTATAACATAAGGATTAAATCTTCTTTGAAATTCCTCAGATCAATTAAAAGGAAAAGGAAATTTCATTTTATATCTAAAAAATCTTATTATCATGTATTAGAGGAAAAACAATTATAAACCCTATTTATAAGGGATTTATATAATGTGAGTTTTGATTAATAATAATGTGGGAATCATATATAAAATGGTTGGGAGTTAATTAAAAATTAGTTCCTTCCAATAATATGATAGTATATTGATATATTTCCAAAGGATTATATATTCATCCCTAAAAACATTTGGTTGAGTTTTCAATTGAACTCATTCCTGATTCTACACCACTGTGAAAGTGTATTTACAAAATGGATGATATTAAATTGGATTATTTGTAGATGAAATATTAGGATAATATTGATAGGGGTTTTATGGATGATTTCATTACCATGGACTGTACTAATACATTTTTTTTAATAAAAATAATAGATTAATTCAATGTTGAATTATAATCAGGAACATACCAAGATCAAGATGAAGGAAAACTATCTTATAACTTATAAATTCCTTAAAATTATTCATTGATATCAGAAATATATTAACTAAAGGATACCATTAAAAATTTTAGAATTATTTATTGATTATTTTATCAAATATTATATGATTAGGATGGAACACGAAGATAATTTAAGGATTACTCTAAAGGTCTTAAAAATAGAAATTATATTCCAATTTAGAATGGGAGAATTTATTCTATAAAAATTATTCTTCTAATCTCACATAATCTCAAGTGAGTATTATCAATGTATCCTTAAAAAATTTAGTGATTTAAGAATAATGTATAAAAAAATAATCTGACAAATATTTTTTGTATTCTTAGTTTTTTCAGATACTATCAATCCATTGAGAAACTTTTATATTTATTTTTAAATTATTCAAAAAAAATAACACTAAAGGGTATGAGGATCCTCTTGATAGAATAATTATATGGAATATTCAAGGATCTGTATAATGAGATGGAATATTCATGGAGCTTAATACTAGTTTGGGGTATTGGAATCCGAAAATTCTTAATGATTTTGTTTCTTGTATCGGTACCCTTATTAAGATAGATCAATGGCTGTTGGATGGTGAGATTTTCCCTTAAGATAGTTTTATTTTGGATCCCAACATGGAATTTGAACATCCAAAATCCATTTTTATTCGTATTGATTTTTGAAAAATTGATGTCAAGATTCAGCTAAGGTGCATTACTGTTTTATGTGAATTCTATATGATTATGGGACATTCCATTGAAACATGTAGATTGATCCAAAATAAAAAATGGTGACTCCTAATGATAATGAATGGATGGAATTAAGTATTATTCGTAAGAAAAAAAGGTGGTCCTTGAGAATAAGATTTCTAATAAGTATATGGAGAAAAAGAGCTATAAGATTACCCTCCTTCTCAAAGGGCCACTTTGAATAAACCCAAGGCCGTTGTTGTAGAGGAAGAATATAATATTCAACTAGATTCGTACCCACCCATTCTCCCACTTCTCTAAGTGCCTTTTAGATGAGATAATTATGATGATATGATGGATATAGAAACTTGTTATAATATTAATGATTTGTTGTACATTATGCAATTGAGTTTGGATGAGAACCCACAATAAAACTCTATTTCTAAGGACAATGTTGTATTAGTTACAAGGTTGTAGTAGGGACTTTCTCTCTCAAAATTAAAAGAAGAAATTAGTACCATGAATCATTAGAGTGATATGCCTACTCCCCCTTTTTCACAGATCTATGACCCTGTGACCACCCTTTCTACCATGAATCAAGAGGATGAGCCAAGTGTTACCCCTATGACAACTATAGGTTATCATTTAGAGCATCATGTCCCTTCAATTATTCTAAACCCAATATGAAAGACTGTGGATATTTTTTAATCTATCAAATACCAGTCCCTAATTGAATCATATAGTAAATTTGAACTATCTGTCTCCATAGATTCTCTACCCTAGGATATAGAACCTTAATAAAAACACACAGATCAGAAATATCTTTTAAGGAATCAGGACATGAAGGGAATGATTCAATTATGTAATGAATTGACCCTAGAAGCCCAGAGTCTGTGCATTATTACATATCATAGGCATGATCACAAATGAGCAAGTCTCTAAAAGCCAATTAGATTAGTAGCCTTGGAAGTAATAGATACATTCATAAGGTTTACATTACATCATAAAATTGAAAACTACAACAACATTGTTTCCATCGACAACACTGAGATCACATAGACTATCCCTGTAGGACAGTCATAATATACTTTTTTGCATCCTGGGAAAATAAGACATAGAAAGGGGTGATCTCATATGCTCAGTAAGGATAAAAATAAAGCGTAGAAATTCATAAATAAGAATAAAAATTTAAGGAAATGAATAAGACTAAAACAAAAACCTTTTAAACATGAAATTCGGCATTATATGACAAAGATAAAATCAAATAATGCCATTTACATATTTATATGGATATTTTACTAGTCAAATAATCACATGAAATATCAATAGCCACTTCCATAATGATGGAATGCATAATGCCAGACTTAATAACCACATAGTCAGGGCCTTGTGCCAAGAATACAAATAAATCTTGTCAAGGACTTGGGCCAAGACAATCGTTTTTTTAATGAGATCTACCAATGCATTGAAGATCTATAGGGGGCTCCACCAGTAACTTACAAATTCCAATGCATTCCTCATAAGAAATTTTTGAAACATAAAATAAACATTTGTATTAAAACTAGCATACTAAATGTTAATACCTTTTCCTGAAACCATGAATGGTATAAAAATAGCACATCCACAGTAAAACATAACTCATTCAAAAAAATATGGAAGAATTTATTGTAACAGATTATCCTCAATAGATAATAATGATGGATATTAGCATAGATTAAAATAATTATCAAAACTATTTATAGAAATACCCTCTTTTTTCTTGAAAACATTTAAATGTCACACTATTTGTCAAGAATCCGTTTAAAATAGATTTCTTAATCCATGTTTCCCATACCACTTTGAATGTTTTAAAAGGAAATTTAATTTTAAAACATTAATTTCAATTTAAATAAAACCTAAAAAGCAATTTTAAAAATGTAAATTAATGAGAAAGATTTAGAAGAATAAAATTTTAAAACATTAAAATTTGAGTTTAAGTTAGAGTTACTATCCAAATGAGAGATGCTTGAATACAAATAAATGAGGTAATTAAAATATTATAGTACCATGAGAATAAATTATTTCATTATATACTATGTTAATGGACTTTATATACACCATATAAATGTGAATTGGTGCATAACAACAAAGAAGTCTCAAAGGAAAGTAAATTGAGAAGATATCCCTTATAAAGATTGTATCCTTAAGTAAAGGATAAATCAATGACATAATTGTGTGTCAAAAATATAAATACACTCAATATGATTGGATATTTAGCTTAAATCAATCAATAGGACATTCACACATATTTTTTTCAAAACAACACCAATGACTTTGATGTTTAACTCAATGAATGGAAATTGAGTTAAGATCATGTTTATATCAATGACTTGAGAAATTATCAATTGATTGATTGTGTGTATAAAAATTATATCCACACAAAGGGGAGTTGAAATTAAAAAATAAATAATAAATAGTTATTCCACACATAATATTGGAGTCAAATAATCAATGAAGTATGCGTAAAGCCCATTGAGTGGAAGTTGAAATTTGAAATTCACTTACCAATTTGGAAACGTATGAAACATAAAATCCATGAAATAAGGATCACACAATGAAGATGTAAATAATCATGAATTAAAGTATATTACACCAATAATACCATCATGGATAGTATATAATCTACAAAAAAGGAAATAGTGGCCAATATAGCATAAATCTCACGGGAATAAAAAGTGAAATGAAAAACCCTTAATTCGTTGTAATAAATTGATTCATATGAACAAAATTTAATAACCACAAAATGAATCACAAAATTCCATGAATATAAGTAGAATCTTGATAAAATATATCAAATGGCAGTACACAATACACCAAATTCAATAAATAAGTGATGAATAATGGAAATCTCATGGAATTAAATGTGAGAAAAGAAACCCCTTACCTTGTACTTTTCCTTGGTTGAGGGTACATTAATATCCTGTTAAATGGGGAAATAATTGTTATTAAATTATAAAATTTCCATATACATTAATATTATATAATATTTTGTCTTCTAATGTTGATATTTTATTATTATCGTCGTTTCGGGTGTTAACTAATTCTTTCTCCTTTATATGTTTGGTTACGGAAGCCATGTTTGTTATGGATGGGATGTATTTTATTAATATTCAGAATGAAATTAAGTATTTAAAAATTATTCTTATTCATCAAATGAAAATTATTCTTGAACAGATACGATGGGGAATGAATCTCATCGCATTCGTGGAGACGGTAATCTGTACGTACGCACGAGCGACAATATTATTATTTGGATATTAAAATCATATATAATTGGACGGTATATCATATATACAGAATCTTTATCATATTATATTTATTATTTACACAAATTATAAATCATTATTACACCCATCCAAATAATAATGTATTGAATAACATCTACACCATGACGTGGAGACTCTAAGTCGTATGTATGCACGTATGGTGGCATGTCATTCAAAGGACTGATAGAACAATGAATATGGTTGTACAATATTTATAATAACATTAAAATATATAGAATATACTGGGGTCATTATTTTATAATGGAAACAACAAATAAAGAGGAAGTGGAAAAAGAAAGGAACTTGAAAGAGGTGATGAAATATTTACCTCTTCTTCGGGTTCTTCCTTTTGATTTGACCAAAAGGGCTCCGTAGGTTGGATTTATGACAAAAGTAGGGTCACTAGGATTACAGTAGGATACTTGGGAGGATATTTGTATAGGGGTTGGCCGATCCTGATGGCTTTGATGGTGTGAATTAGAGATAAGGGGGAGTGCCCTTTTATAAGAGGGGTGAGGGGCACCTTAGAAAAAGCTAGAAATATTATTTTATAATAAAATCATTTTTGGTTATTGATGGCTCCAAAATGAATTATTTAAAGTATTAGGTAGGAATGGGTCTAAAACCACCAAACCAAACGGTTTTAGATAGGTATGGGGCACTATATTAACTTTATAATTTATATTTAAGTCTTAGTTAGATAGTTTGACATTTACCATGCCTCTTTGTATTTTTATATTATATGGTTAATATACATAAAATAAACTTATAATAGAACACCAAGTGGTTAATTAATGATAAAAATATAATTATTTTTGACGTTTGAAAAACCCATAGATTTTTAGGAATAGAATATCAATTAATAATATAATATTTTTTTTTAAAAAACTCTTTTATATCAATTTTGATACTATTTTGTATCTTATTTTTTTCTAAATTCATAACAGCATTATTACATTTGAAAAAATTCATCTATCCAACCATAAAATGGTATTTTAACCTAAAAATATAGTGTAATTCACAAAACACCTCAAATTAAATTTATTTGGATATTTATAATATCAATTATATTAATATTTCATTAATTAGGTAATTATTGCATCATCATTGTGTCATAAATACATTTAATTATTTAATGTCTAAAAATTATAAATAAAATACCATTATATAGGAAATTTCATTATCTTTATAATGAATATTTATAGTAAAAATTATCTTATTTTTAACCATATATTTAAAATGGATTAGTTATTAAACTTTGAATTTAACGCTTTAAACTCTTCTTTGAATTAAATAATAATAAATTTCATAATCTAATCAAAGAAGACCTAAATGATCATATTTTATTCCTAATATTGTTTCTGGAAGAATTAAACTTATCCAATATAATTAGGACATGTGTTAGGTTAATAATAATATCATTTTTAACCTTAATTACCCTATTTTTTTAACCGTGGTAAATAAAAGTTAAAAGTTACTATTCACCAAAAATCATTTTCATCTTATTGAACCAAATTTTACTTATAGATACCAACTATGTCTCTTGGATTTTTAAAATTTAACTCACAAAAGTGATAAAATTATGTTTTATGTTAATTTGCATATTCACCTAGGAGCTGGGTAAAAGACGGAAAAAAGGTAAATAAAATTTTGTACATGTAATTTTATTATAAAATGACTCCAATTAATTATATTGAACTTATATAGGTATTATATATCTATTTTGACTCTAAATAAATTTATTTAAAATAAATAATTATTGAAATAAACTGTTGGTTTTAAACTATAACGCAATGTTTTTCAATATTCATCAAAAATTTATTGTTTTCAGAAAAGTACCAATAAATTACCCTAAGATAGTTTTGATATTCCGAATTCAAAAATGAATTATATTTTACCAAATTAAAGACATATAATTTTTATTAGTAAATTTAAAATTAATTCTCATTGTCAAAACCAAAAAGCAGATTTTTAAAAAGTAAAAAAGTATCAGAAGATTGACATGTGTTTATGTCAAATTTTGATGTGAAATTACTTATAATCACTTAAATTTTATTAAATTATAAATATATAATCAAATTATAATTCCACACCATTCAAATACATAATTTAAAACTCTAAATTATTTCTATTAAAAAAATGTTTTCAACTAAAATTTAGTATTTTTTAGTATTCATCAAAATATAATAGTTATTAGAAATGTACCAAAAATTTATCCAAAATAAAATTTTATGTCCCGATACAAAAGAAGAAATTAATTTAGGTAAATTAAATATATAAAAATGTCATATATTGGTTTTAAAAAGGGTTTTATATTAAAATGTGGTAAAATTGCATTTTTTTAAGAAATACTTCTTTTATCTGAAAAAAATGATTTTGTTCTTATATTATGTCTAAGAAACACATAATATGGATTATAAAATTATATCTAGTATATAAATTTAAAACTCAGTTATTACTATTAATAACTATGTTTGAATAGCTACTTTGGTAAGTCATTCGGTGCTGAAACTCGGTGTTGCATGTAGCGCAAGCGATTGAATTAAAGAAAATAACTTACTATGAAATTTTGGGGTGTTACATTCTTCCCCATTTTGGAAATTGTGCCCTCACAATTTTAAAATTAGGCTTGGGAACTTCATTGAAAGTCCCACATCATAAAATGGATATGAAAGATAAAATAAGTGTCAAGTTCTAGTGGAGAGTGATATAAAACATGATTAGAAGAAAGGTAACAACAAGAAAACCACAAATTTGGGATGAGATAAACGTTTATTAGTTTCCTAGTAGAAAAAGTTAATGGATAAAGTTTTTTGTTTTATGTTCTATTTCATAAAGTTGAGGAATTTATTTATGATAATGTCTAAGAACATAAAGAGATATAATTACTTTTTATGTAGAGTTTCATCCGTTAATAAATTTCCACCACTAAAGCATATTTATTTTCTAACGTTGAGTATTCAAGATTACATGGTCACACCTGAAGTGCTAGAATCAACTTCTAGGGAATCACATAATCCAAAAAGGATAAACTATATATATTTACCTTGCCATTTGAGATTAACAAAAAAATGGTTAGAACAAGATCATATGATCCACAACAAGGATAATCCTTTAGAGAAATAAATAGTTATCTTAATTTCTAAAATTTAACCACCAATACCCGATTTTCAATAAATACTATAAAATAAAATATTGTACTTAAAATCCATCAATATAATCAAAACAAATACTGAATCCCAAAACATTGAAGATTTTGATTATGCAGTCTTCCAAGTTAAATTGTATTTTCATATAACATCGACTACTCTTAAAGTCTTCTACTTAAAAGTAATTAACCTAATCACATTTTCAATATGATAGGTTAATAATTTCGATAAATAACCCAAATCGCAATAAATTCACAATAAAAACACAGATAAAAATTCACCATTACTTCTCAAATAAAATCCCATAGTATTCTATTTTCTATAGGTATATAGTATTCCCAATAGAGTGAATGTATTCCAATATAACATTTATCACTTAATCCTCCCAATCATTTTCCTATAATATGGATATCCATTTGATAAGACATAAGATCTGAAATCAACATATTATTGATCAATAAAATCAATTAACTAAAAATAATTAGTCACACTAACCAGTGGCTTCACATAGTCCAGTTGTAAGAGATAAATCCCAATCGCACTATGGTTGTGGGTTTGATTCTTATAGAATTGTCCAACATGAAAGGTTGTCACACAGTTTTCATGTTGTCCTTTTTCAAACAAACAAAATTTTATAAGGTTCCCAAAAAGATATAAATTCTTTAAAATAGCTATAACATAATTCCACCACAAATGTTATCTCATACCTTGCATTTTCATCCCATAATATAATAAAATTTAATTGACTCAAATTCAAGGATCATATAAACCTAAATGGTTAATTATAACTATATCAACAATAAAAAACACAATTCTTCCTAAAATAGTATTTTTTTACATAATAAACAGCATGGTTACACATAAGAGAAAAGTATTACAAAGTAATCCCATCAACAAATGGAACTAATACTTTTAAAAATTTGACCATCCATTTATTTCCACATAGGTTTTTCCTTGGCCAAGGGGTTATCCAATAGAATAGAGAAGTCACTCAGGTAATTCCCAGGTCCCCTACATTTATGACATATGAATGTAAATGGATTGTTGGGATCATTTTTATTTTCTTCCAAAGTTCCCTTTTTTCCTCATCAATTCTTTAATTTATTTCCTATTTTCCAACACATAAATCATTTCTTTGTTTTAACCACCCACCATGTGGATGTTCTAGGGTTTGGTCCTCTGGATCTAAACCTCCTCTTGTTGATTTATTGTGGTAGAGACCACCCCCAATTAATGGGAGGAGAAGAAAACTTCTCAACCCACCTCAAAAATGTCGGGGGGGCCTCTTCAACACCTCCACAATTTTTAATTGTGCCAACGAACCTTATTAAATATGCCAACATAATTAATTGGATTTCCCCCTTTTAAAATTAAGTAACAATGTCATTGTAATTTAGGATGGGTCCTAATAAATGAATTGTCATAAATTCCATGATCGTTACCTACCTTCCCCCGTTCTTTTATATAGGGATATTGGAAGTATGATTTGGGACGGCTTCACCAAGTGACGAAGCGCTGGTAAAGTGACGTGATACCTAATACCTGGGGGATTACGCTTCTTCCACAAAGAATGATTCCTCCATGAAGAATGCTGGCTAGGAACATCTTCAACTTCTTCCTCAGAAGCACCTTGCGGAGGCAACCAACGTGGGATGTATTCGATGACTGGCCCTACCTCCTCATCGTCATCTCTGAACAATACAAGGTAGGGGTTTTAATTAAGTATGGTTTCATTCCCTTGATTCATTTCTTCTAAAAACAAATAACGCAAATTTACTTATTATCAAGGTGATCTGCATATGTTTTCTTTGCGGGTTGGGAATAAATTGTTGCAGGAAGTGGTAGGGGGTTTATTAATTATTTGATTAACAATCCCAATGTAATACCCTATTTTTCTGTTGTGGGGTTGGGAATAGAAATTGATGAGGGGATTATGGGAATTGATGTATAAAATATATTCCATGCTCGTTCTTTGTTTATGTTCTTGATTAACAGCTTGCTACCACTCTAAATGTGGAGGGTTCTAGACAAACAAACATGGCCCAACCCACACCGATCATTATTGTTGTGTTCTTGGAAACAACAACAAAGGGGACGAAGGAAATGGCCACTCCACCCATGGCCTCCTCGATCTACGCTACCCCCGTGGCGCTTTGGCTTCCTGGATGAACCGGCCCCGCCTAGTCTCCGGCCCAACTAGCCTCGGTCGTGCCGCGCCCTGGTCACGCCACGCCCCTTCCGCTCCGCACCCCAGTTGCAATGCTCCCCGGCTGAACAGGTCCCCATCCTCTCGGCCAAGCCACCCTGGCTGCGCCATCTACCGGCCTCGGCCAGTCTGTCCAACAGCCGAACCTGCCTCGGTCGTGCGACCCCAGTCTCCGGGTTGAGCCACCCCTAGCCACGCCCTCGCGGCCCTACGAGCCGAACCGGCCCCGCACCCCGGGATGAGCCGCCCTCGTGGTGCCCCCGGGCCGAGCCACCCATGCGGTGCCCTCTGGGATGAACCCCCCTCGTACCAACTTAAGGCCGGTACATGCCCTCGCGGCCGGTCCGCGCCCTCAATACTCTCGGTGGCCCCTCGCAGCCTGCAGGTCTGGGCACAATGGGCTGTGTTGAACCCAACAGGCCAGTCCATCCAACGGGTCGGGCCATACCCAAAGGGTTAGGCCGAGTCAACCCAAACTGGGTCGACCTATACTGGGTCTGGCCGGGTCGGTCCGACCTGGTCAGAAAAGACCATGGCCCACTACGACCCTTTACAGTCATTTGGCCATATCTTTTGCACCGGACATCCATTTGACGAACCGTCAGCGGTGCTAGTAATCGGGGAGCTTGACGGTCCATTTGAGTATACCCCACTGGTGTTTGGGGTATAGTTGAGAAATGGTCCGGTTGGATTGTGCATGAATCCACCTGGCCCCCTGAAACTAAAAGGCTAATAAATCATGGACCGGGTGATTGATTGACGCACCATCTATTGTGTTGAGACACTGATGACGTGGTGGACATTTAAGATACTTCTTCGTGGGACTTCATGATAGTTGGAGTATCGAACAATTTATTGTGGAGTGGATCCTCTCAGAGATAGGAAAGCATAATGCAGATACCTTTTAGCTGGCTGAGACCTAAATACTACTGACGATTTGACTCGGAGTGACTCTACTAGCCCAGTGGGGAGCGCCTTGCTATCACGGCAGACCCACGGTGTAGGAACGCACATGGGGATGTGACAGACCCACGGTACTCGATAGGAGGAGTACCTCAGTAGGCTATGAGGGGGAGCACACTTAGTGACGCAGTAGACCCATGGTGAGGAGAGCCTATGTGTGACGTGGTAGACCCACGGTACACAACAGGAGGAGTACCACAATAGTCCGAGGTTAGTGGGAAGTGTTCTTGGTGTCGCGGCAGGCCCACTGTACTTGATTGAGCAGGAGTTCTCCAGCAGCTGAGGTTTCGATAATTTGACAAGGGATGTTACATGATACTACCCCTAAAATAATATCCTGGTTGAGCCGAGTTAGTACTTTTGTGTTTTCCTCATGATTGATATGGATTACTCAATAACTTAGGTATATGTATGGGCATATACTTAATTAGGCTTATCAGTTGATTTTATACATGTTGGTTTATCCTTGTTGGATTTTGTGAGACCTAAAGGGTCTCGGGGTCCCTACTGAGTATCGTTATACTCACCCCTCCACGAGTTATGCTGGTACCTTGTTGTGTTGGATGTAGACGACGTACAACGCTGACTAAGGATAAGAGTACCAGGACTGGACGGTACCCATAGGTGGACCATACAACTTGTCGGTACATGGAGGAGACAGACGAATGTGGAGTGCTGAGGAGACGATTCGTACCTACCCTTCAGCTATGAAACATGGAGGATGATCCAATAGCTATTTTTTTCATTTTCATTAGTTGTATCGAATTTCATTTGTACTTTTACATTCTATTCGAGATGTATTCTGGACCATTTTACTTCCAGCACTCTTTTTATACAGTTTACATGGTCTTCCATCCAGCTGTGTGTTTTCTTGTGTTTGTGTTACAGGATTTAAAGGCAATGCCCTCACAGTTTTATAAAATTACACCCTTGGAGCTAGTCCCCAACCCCTGTCCTATGGAAGGCGGGCTTTGGGTAGTTATGGAACAGGCTTCGAGGGACAGATAGTGATAAATTGGTATCATATGAGACAGTTCTACCGCAGAACATTGGAATTTGATCTTTCATGTGAAGTAAAATTGTTATGTGTAGTGAGTGTTTTTTTCAGTTCAGGGAGTCCAGTGTTGGTGTGGTGGCCGATGTATCCATACCCCAGGACCCTGAATAATAATTTCGGACTCAGTACAAGAAAAAAATAATTTTGTTTGCGTGTTTTCAAAAGTTTTCTCTAACTCAGATCACCAGGTATAACTTTTAACGGTAGCGCACCTGTTTCTTCTCAGGATGCCTCCACGCAGACAGCAGACTAGAGTTATGAGAGTTGTACGCATAGATAGCCCACCAAGCGATGAGGCCTTGGTAGAGGGTCCTTTTCTAGCAGAACTAGGTGTGGTACCACTCCCCGTTGGGCCACTGATTTCACCAGCCCTAGTAGTCGGCAATGCACACCGCTTGAGTGATTTGCATGAGTTCCAACATGAGAGGACACCCAGTTTTAGGGGAGAGATAGACCCACAGGCGGCTAAGGATTAGCTGGAGGCTATGGTGAGAGTCTTTCGACGGATAGGGACAGCAACAGACCTCATAGCGATTTTTTCTGCCAACATTCTACAGGCTGCATCAGGCAGTTGGTGGAGCTTGATGCTCCAGTTTCATGAGGAGGTGATACTTCTCTAGGAAGACATCAAGTGCCTGTTTCGAGCTGAGTTTGTTTCAGCAACTCTTCACGCAGTGCGCATACCAATGTTACATCATATGTTGAAGGGAAGCATGACTGTTGCTCAGTACTCATCAAGGTTCACTAACCTCTCACGTTACTCTACTGATATGGTGAGGGACCCATTTTTCAAGGCCCAGACCTTTTGATCAGGGACTCAGGTGGGATATCAGGGCTTTAGTGATCTCCCTTATCATCAGGACGCAGGCAGGGGTGTTAGAGAGAGCACTTTTGGTGGAGTGTTTCCATGATGAGTAGTCACCAGTAGCACGACCCACTATTTTTAATCACATAGCGGAGTCATCTCCAACTGACATTAGACAGATGTTGAAGTGGTCCAAGTGTACCAGACCTATAGGTGAACAAATTCATGACTCATGATCAGTTGTGCGGGGCACCCGTGACTGAGTGAGTCATGCCTGGAGAGGGCAGTGTTTCTCATGCAGGGGGTATGTCACATGGCTTGAGACTGTCAAACCCGCCATATGGATGATCATCATATGGTCGAATGACCACCCAGGCAGAGACAGAGGTTCGACCGAGGTGTTATGAAGGGAGCAGGAGGATATGGGAGAGGATCTGGTTGTGCAGCTGGTGGTGGGAAATGATTTGAGATGTTACTGCCAACACCACCAAGAGGTCCACCCAGACCGCATGGAGAAGGTGGACAAGGGAGATCATAGCTCCAGGAAGCTAAGGCTTATGACCATGGTTCTCCAGAGATGATACGAGGTACGATCTGTGTCTACTCCACCATAGCTGTAGTACTTTTAGACACAGGTTCCAATCATTCTTTTTTTTCACCGCCGTCGTTCGGAGGTAGAATATTTTGATGGAGATGTTGGCTCGGTCATTATTTCTAGATACTCCTACATGAGAAGATTCAATGATTACACACTAGTTCCAGCAGTGGGAGCTTAATCTATGAGGTGAGGGCTTCGTGTGGGATCTCGTAGTAGTGTCATCGAGGCCTTATGATGTCATGATGGGTATGGAATGGTTATCTACAGTCCATGCTCAGATTGACTGTATCAGGTGCAAAGTGCGGTGTGTCAGCACAGATGGGTCCAGGTTTACCATCACCAGCAAGAAAGGAGCCTTTTCAACAAAGGATGGACTTTCTCAGAGAATAGTGTAGTCGATCACTCCTCAGTTGGCTAGCGTGCACTTAAGGTCGTTGATATGGTGAGTTCAAGTTATCTTGTAGTGGTGGACAGTACATGGATGTTTTCCATTATTATGTATCGGGTCTACCTCCTCAGATTGAGGTGGAAATTTACCTTAACTTGTACCCTGGTACGACATCGATATTTGCATCCACATATCGGATGGCTCCCGTGAAGCTTCATGAGCTACGGGTATAGGTGTGGGACTTATAGTAGAAGGGATTCATTTGGCCCAATGTTTCTCCCTGGGAGCCCCAATTATGTTCGCAAAGAATATGGATGGGATCTTGAGGCTTTGTGTTTACTATCAGCACCAGAACTAGGTTACTGTGAAGAACCAGTACCCTCTTCCAAGAATTGATGACCTTTTGGATTAACTAATACATCACGAGCAGAACTACACTACCCATGACCTCAAGTTAGCAGTAATGGTCTTCGGCTTGAATATTTGGCGACACTATCTAATGGGAAAGCTCTTTACCATGTACTATGATCACAGGAGTCTCCAGTATATCTTCTCTCAGAAGGACCTAAACCTGAGACAATGTCGTTGTCTTGAGTTCCTCCAGGACTATGACTTAGAGATAGTCTATACTCCTGGGAAGGGGAACGTTGTTGCTGATTCACCCAGAAGGAGATCTGGTATATAGCTTCAAGGTGAATTTATGGAGTAGCTTTCTGGTTTATATATATCCTTTGTGGATAGATATGGAGCATCTTTTCTTCATTCTCTTACAGTAACTCCACCTCTTCTTTAGCGATTCAGGGAGGTGCAGTGTGGGGACGCTGGCTGTGAGACACGATGTGCTCAGATATCCACATGACAAGCACCTAATGGATTTTATGAAGGTGGGGAGCACGTCATCCTATTAAGAGGACATACCATGGTACCAGTGTCACTTTAAGAGGAAGTGTTGAGGGATTTCCACACCTCCCATCAAGCGGTACATCCAGGAGTGGAAATGATGTACCAGGATCTCCGACGACAACACTGGTGGCCAAGAATGAAGAAATAAGTAGAAGAGTTTGCCTCTTGATGGCTCACTTGTCAGCAAGTGAAGGTAGAGAATCAAGTACCAGAAGGCTTGGTTCAGCCTTTAGATATCCTAGAGTGGAAGTGGGATGGGATATCCATGGTCTTCGTGATGGGTCTTCCACGTACATCCAAGGTACATTAGTCGATTTGGGTGATCGTCGACCGACTCACGAATTCAACCTACTTCCTACCGATCAAAGAGAATTGTTCAATAGATATCTTGGGATTCCTCTATTTGAAAGAGATTGTGTGGCTACATGGAGTACCCTAGATGATCGTTTCTGATCGTGATTCACGTTTTACTTCCTCGCTATGGAAGGGGTTGCAGGAGGCTTTCGGGACATAGCTTCATTTGAGCACCGCCATCCATCCTCAAACAGATGGTTAGACTGAGCGGGCCATTCATACCCTCAAGGACGTGTTGTGTGCTTGTGTGCTCGACTTCATTTGTAGTTGGTAGAATCACTAACCTTTGATAAAGTTTTCATACAATAACAGCTATCACTCTACCATTGATATTGAACCTTTCGAGGCGTTGTAAGGGCGACCATGCAAATCACCTTTGTGCAGGACTGACCTAGGGGAGTTAGCACTCATGGAACACGAGATGGTACATGCTATCAAAGAGAAGGATTAGATCATCCAAGAGTGGATGAAGACTGCAAAGGGTTGGAATATTTCGATGATGATAGGATATTGAGACCTCTAGAGTTCGAGGATGGCGACCACGTCTTTCTACGTGTCTCACCTCGATGAGGTTTGCGGAGATTTGGCCGAGAAATAAAGTTATCTCCGAGGTTCATCAGGCATTTTCAGGTCCTCAGCAGAGTTGGTGAGGTGGCATACCACTTAGATCGTCCACCTCAGTTGCACCAGGTGCACGATGTCTTCCACATATCCCAAATGTGGAGATACGTGCATGACCGTTCTCACATCATCAACCATGTTGAGTTAGACGTCAATAATGGGGCGACTTTTATGGAGGTTCTAGTAGAGATTGAGGATTGACAGGAGAGGGTCCTTGGTGGATGGTCGAAACCTTTGGTGCACGTTCGCTGGCAGCACGGGAACCTCCAGGAGAGCACATGGGAGCAGGACGCTTAGATGTGGGCTCAATAACCCCACTTTTAGTTTGAGTTCTAGCTTACGAGGACGTAAATCCTAAGGTGGTGAGAATGTAAAGACCCAAAATTTCAATGTAATTGTTTTTAAAAATATGTGAATATTACAAGTCCAAGAAAATTGATGGCACGTGATTCCGAGGATCAGAGTGCCTGGAATGAATTTCTGAACTTCTTTTTTTCGTGTAAGTTCAGTAAACTTGTGAGTAAGTTTTTATAACTTTTGAATTGGTTATCGGAATTGAAATATGAGGGCACCGTTGAACTCGAAGTGACAGTATTCACTTAAGAAGACTTTATCCTCGATGGCAGCTGGTTGAGGGTAAATGTTGGTTTTTGGGTTTTTTGAGGAAATGATAAAATAAATTAGGATCATATTTTATTTTATTTTGTTGTAACCACCCAACATGTAAATGTTCAGGGGTGGGGTCAATCGGAAATAACCCTATTCTTCTTGATTTATTGTGGTGGGGACCACCCACTATTAATGGGAGGAGAGGATATTTTCTCAACCCCCCTCATAAATTTTGTGGAGCCTCTTCAACACCTCCACAATTTATAATTGTGCTAACACAACTTATTAATTGTGCCAACTTAGTTAATTGGCTTGCACCATTTTTAAAATAATTAACAACATCATTGGAATTTAGTAAGGTTTCTAATAAATGAAGAGTCATAAATTCCATGATCATTACCTACTTTTCCCCTCTCTTATATATAGAGAGCTTGGGAGGATGATTTGGGACGGCTTCACCAAGCGACGAAGCGCTGGTAAAGCGACATGATGCCCAACATATGGACGATTACACTTCCTCTATGAAGAACACAGGTGAGGAATGTCTTTGACTTCTTCCTCAGAGGCACCTTATAGAGGCAACTGACGAGGGACGTCTTCGACGACTGACCTTCCCTCCTCATCGTCGTCTACTAACAATACGAGGTAGAGTTTTTAAGTATGTATGATTTTTTTCTCATGATTCATTCCTTCTAAAAACAAAGAACACAGATCAACTTATTATCTAGTTGATCTGCAAATGTTTTCCTTTCGGGTTGGGAATAAATTGATGCAGGAAGTTGTAGGGGTATATTCATTATTTTATTAACACTCCCCATGTTCTCCCCTATTTTTCTTTTGTAGGGTTGGGAATATAAATTGACGAGGGGATTATGATAATTTATGTTTAAAATATCTTCCATGCTTTTTATTTGATTATGTTATTGATGAACTATGTGCTACCACTCTAAAAATGGAGGGTACATGCCAAACAAACATGGCACGACCCCCCACAGATCTCCTTTGTGGTGTTATTTTAAATAACGAAAAAGGCGACGAAGGAAACGGCTGCGCCACCAGAATCCTCCACCACCCGCGCCGCCCCCACGTCGGTCTAGCCTCTTAGTCGACCGACCCCATGCCACCGCCAGCCAAACTGGCCTCGGTTGCACCCCCCGCCTGCCTCACCGCACCCCGGCTAAATCGGCCCCCGACCTACCGGTAGAGCCGCCCTGGTCGCGCCATCGGTCGGCCCTAGCTACCCCGTCTGTCGGCCAAACCAGCCCTAGTCACCCCATCCGCTGGTCGAACCGGTCTCGGCCGCACCACCCCAGTCTTTGGGCCGAACCGCCACGAGCCTCGCCCTTGTGTCCCTCACAGCCAAACTGGTCTCACGCCCTGGGTCGAGCCGCCCTCGCGGTGCCCTCCATGCTGAGCTTCAAATGTGGTGCCCTCCGAGCCAAACCGCCATCATGTCGTCCCGTGGCCGGTCCGCGCCCTCGTGGCAGTTGCACGCCCTCATGGCTGGTCTACGCCCTCGTAGACGGTCCACGCCCCCGCGGTTGGTCCGTGCCTTCACTGTTCTTAGCGGCCCCTTGCGGCCCGTTGGGCTGGGCCTAACCCAATGGGCCAGCTCACCAAATAGGATGGCCCACCAAACGGGTTGCGCCAGACCCAACGGGTCAGGCCAGGTTGACCCGAACTGGATCGGCCCGGACAGGGTCGGGCTAAGTAAGACCAACCGGGTCGGACTGGACTTGAGCCCTCCATGACCCTTTACCTTCTTTTGGCCATATAATTGGCATTGGATGTCTGTTTGATTAATCTTCAGAGGTACTGGTAATCTCGGAGCATGACTGACCCTTTGAGTATACCCCACTAGAGTTTGGGGTATAGTTGACATACAGTCAGGTTGGATTGTGGACAAATCCAACTGGGGCCCTGAGACTAAAGGGCTAATAACTCACAGACAGAGCGTCTGATTAATGCATCTTTTGTTTCGTCGAGACCCTGCAAACCTTTGAGATACTTCTTCGTGGGACTTCATGATACTTGGAGTATTGAATAGTAGCTCGTGGAGCGGATACTCCCAGAGACGAGCGATCATAGTGCGGAGACCTAGTATCTAGCTGAGACCTGACGACTGCTATCCATCTGACTTGGACTGACTCTACTAGCCTTGTCGGGAGCACCTTGGGGTCGCAGAAGAACCATAGTGGAGGAGTGTGCTTGGTGACATAGCAGACACATAGTACTTTATAGGAGGAGTAACTCAGCAGGCTACAAGGGGGGCATGCTTGGTGATGCGGCAGACCCACGGCGGGGAGCGCCTCTGTGTGCACGGCAGACCCATGGTATTCGACATGAGGAGTATCTCAGTAGTTCGAGGTTAGTGGGAAGCACGCCTAGGGTCATGGTAGGACCACTGTACTCGATTGTGAATGAGTTCTCTAGTAGCCGAGGTTTCTATAATGTGACTGGGGATGTTACTTGATACTACCCCTAAAATAAAATCATGTTTTAACTGAGTCAGTAATTTTTTGTTTTCTTCATGATTGAGATGGATTACTTAATAACTTGTGTATATATATGGAAATATACCTAAGTAGGTTTATCTGATGATTTCCTACTTTGTGGTTTATCCTTGTTTGATTTTGGGAAACCATGATGGTCTCAGGGTCCCTTCTAAGTATCCTAATACTCACCCCTACACTAGCTATACCTGAACCTTGTTGTGTTGGATGCAGAAGACAGAAAATGATGATTGAGGATGAGAGTACTAGGACTAGACGGTACCCGGAGGAGGACCATACGACTTATCGGTACACGAAGGAGACAGACGGGCATGGAGTGATAAGAAGATGATTTGTACCTACCCTTCAAGTAGGAACCTCATAGGATGATCTAGTAGCTATATTTTCTTTTTCATCAGTTTTATTGCATTTCAGTTGTACTTGTACTTCAGTTGGGCTTGTATTCTGGCCCCTTTTACTTCGAGTACTCTTTTACTATACAGTTTACTTGGTGTTTCGTCTAGCTGTATGCTTGCTTGTGTGTTTCTTACAGGTTATAAAGTCAATGCCTTTCAAGTTTTAGGGAATTACGTCTTCGGTGCTAGTCACCACCCCCTAGCATTTGAAAGGGGGGCTTGGGGTAGTTACGACACATGCCACGGGGGGATGGGTCATGACATTTTTTAAGGGAAAACTTATGTCCACCTTCACCTCTTCTAATAAGTAATTTTTTCATTATGTTAACCCTATTAAAAATTGGATCCATAGGTCACCATTATACACTTCCAAACTATATTAATCTAATATCATTCATATTATCTTAAATAATAGAAACACTATTTTTTTTCGTAAACACATCCTTTTATAATTTTATCCATAAAATTATGCCCTCATGTCCATAAAATTTTCATTTAAAGTTCCCTAATTTTTTTATTCATGGTGTCTCAATAATGGTAACCACTTTCAACTATATAGAATAATTTTTTAAATAATAATCCTATTAAATTTAATCTTCTATGTCAACGTAATTTTATAATCATATAGAAACACATAAGTGATTCTTTATTTTATCCACCAATTTTTAATCATGTGATTGAGATCGACAGTTATATGTCCATAGTTACGTAGAAATGATTTCGAATAAAATAAATATCATCTTTTGAAAGAACATGGGCATTTAGTCTCACATATACGACATCACAATACATTCATTTTCTAAAACAACCCACCATATTTTTTATCCCCATTATTATGGAAATTTTTCGATAATAAATTTTATCTCCATAATTCTAACATTATTTTTATGGTTTTTTATATTATATGAACAAGACTATTTATTTCAAAGAAATCATGAAATTATTTATCCCATATTAAATATTATTTTTATGTTTATCTGAGACCAATAAAAAATAGGTAGGTCATAATATGATACAATAATATCGTATTTTCATGCAATGGAAGAACGAAATATCTCAAACATGAGTTCAACCGAAATTAAAAATCCAATCATATAAGTATTTTATAATTTTAATAAAAACCACCCACACCCCACTTTTATTGAAGATCATTCCATAAAAAGTTTCTTGTAAAATTATCATATATCTTTTCCAAATTAAAAAAACCATACACAAATAGTTGGTATTTTATCAATAACAGTACATCAGATCAATAAATAAATAAATTGATACCATAATTTGGAATCCATTCATGAAAACCAATTGATTATATGAAACATTACATTCCCTTGGAATCATTTATTCAATCACTGTTGAGAACAAACCACCCAACGTGAATTTAAATTTTTTGGGGTGATTGTTTTTGTGGAAAAAGAGGGTTAAAATCGTCTATTTTGTAGTTACATCATGAATGGTGATTCATGGAAGAATTCTTTCTGAAAGATAATGTGTTTTCTGAGTGTAAACAGTCCTAAAAAAATTCTCATAGGTAGTGAGTTTTACAAACAGATTGAGGAGTTACCTAAAATATTAGTGGTGAGTAGGAATGTTTCACAGCGGGATGGATACATATATTAATAAGTGGTTTCCCACTCCATGAATGTGGAAACAATACATAATGAATATTTAATGGCCCTAAATTCATGATTGGGTTTTGTGTAGATAATTCTTTCATCAAGGTTTTATTAAGACAATAGTTCATCAACGAAAAAACTTCTACAAATCATACCGAGGTTGTTTCATGAATGTTTACAGAGCTTCATGATAGATTGTGGGCTTCAAAAATGTGTAGTTTCTCACTATATTGGAATTTGTTGTGAATTTACGGAAAAAGATTCATGAAAGTGAATCTTACATGAACTATAATGATTTTCCCCAAAAACAATATTTAAAGGTATTCATCAAGGAGATGAAATTATATATTCATAATTCACAAAATGATTTGTATGAAATATTTACTATGGTGATCAAAAGAAAAATAATATAAAGGATTAATGAGAACAATTCAGTTTAAAGAGTGTTGATCATTCAAATTGTGATAGGTAGGGAACCTGAAGGGGTGGTGAGAATGCTCTAAAATTAGTAATAGTAGTGTACTATAGTGCATTTTATATATTGAATCATTTCTTATGTATTCCTCTTATATTTATCATAAGGTGGGTGAACCATCTAAAATTAATTTTTAAAATATAGGCTTTAATTTCTTCTCAGTCATTTCTACGGGAAACGGTGAGAAGAGTGTTTTTAAACAACAAAACAATATCCAAAGGGGTAATTCTTTAAATCTACCATTCCTTGATTGACCCCTCATAGTAGGGTATTTAACCTAGTTGGGTAACAATCAAAATATTCTAATAATTCATGGTATAACTTATAATCTTAATGCCTCTATAATTCCATACACTAAAAAGGGTTATTTTATTTTTATACAATGTTACTAGAGATTTTTTACTCTATTCATCAACCATTTTTATAGATTTCATAACCACGTTAAATAAACTAGTTATCAAATTAACACCCAACTCCCATTATTATTTCTTCCACTTCAATTTAGATGTTATATGGACAAATGGATTTCCCATTTTACAATGATATTAATTCATATTTAAAAATGATAAAAAAATTTAATAATAGTTATATTTTCTCTCTCTCCACTAATACATAATTATTTATTTCTAGTCCACCCATTGTCTCATCGTTGATTAAATTATTAATGTATCAACCCCATTTTTTTAATCTCAACATCCATAAAAATGTTACATACTTTATTATCATTTTTAAATAAAATGTGATGTAATTATATATTTGTTCTCTCACTCCATCTAGTTGATCTATAAATTTTTATTTTGAAATTATTAATATAAATGAATAGAAAACATCCAAAAAATTATTTACAGACTCACCAATTTTTTTTATCTTATTTGTGAGAAAAATAGTATTCATAAATCATTCTTCATTACTATAAAGACGTAATATTTAAAACCCCCTAATTTTAATTTACCTTTTAATTCAGTATTTTTTGTCAACCACTTCACTTATTTTACATCTAAAAACTATTTAGATACTCCTAGAATATATATATCAATATTTTAATCATTTTTAAAGACCTCATCTAATATATAGTCATTGATTCATTGAACATCCCAACCAATTTCATTAAAAATAATAATCTTGAATTCCATTATTAGGATATCCATTAGGCACCACTATCCTAGATTCCTTTTTTTTCTTATTTTACAAAAAATTGTTAATTATCAGGACTAAACATAAATTGAACTGAATGAATGAAATTACAGAATCATGAGTTTATGTCATGAATTTATTTTATTAAATTTCATGACTAATCAAATAAGTATACATTTTTGAAAAAATAGTTCATTTAAAAAGAAAACTGATTTATTTTAAATAAAATTCAAAATTATTTTCAACATGAATGTATGTTTATTCTGAATCATCCTAAAACCCTTGGAAAAACATTAAGAAATATTACAGTAGAAAAACCCCTACTAAGAGACATATAAATAGATGAAAATAAACTTATTGGCCATTTCAAAACCATTCTATTATATAACATAGATTAAAATTAGAATAATATGATTTGAGCTCTAGTAATCATTTAAATATACATGAAAATAGATTTAATGCCCATATTTTTTTATAAATAAATTTATATGAAAACATAAAGTAAAAATCATAATCATGAGGGTTTCATGAAAAAACATTATAACAAATGATTTTTTTAAAAAACACATATTTTTACCCTTAAAATAAATACTCATTTCTATAGAAAAATATCATTTCCTTACTATTTAATATAAACATATTTCCTTTAAAAAATTATTAGAAATTGAAAATTCACATAGGTTCCTCGAGACAACTTATTTAAATAGAACATATAATATCCCTTATAAATAAATTACTATATTGGGTTAGTTACAATATAATTTTCAAGAGAACATAATCATTATACAGTGCATTGAAGAACCATATCAGGCTCATCTATCATCATAAAATTTTTTAAACACCATAACATATATAAAACAAAAAAATATTTAATTTCCATCATCAAACTCATAAAAATTTACATTTCAATCCATAAAAAACTATTTCTATATATTCATATATCATATTCCATTAAAAAAAATTTTAAATGTAAAATACCTATAACAATGTAAAGGAGGGGTTTTCTTTGAAGATAACATGAAATATTATAATGGAATCCAAAAATCAAATAACAACTATTGTAGTAGGAAAATCCATGGATGTTGTATATGTTAAAATAGAACATTACTTTATTCCTTTTGTAAATAAATTCAAAACACCCTGAATAAAATACATAAAAATATTTCTTTTGAAAACCATAGAATTAAAAATAAAAGAGAATATAAAATGGTCTCTATAAATTATTTTTGTAAATTTAAATACATAAATATATAGATTTTTAGAAAATGGGAAATGATGAAAAAATAACAATTTAGATATTTAAAATATTTAAAATGATGTTTTAATGTAAGTGACACTCACATCATGTCTAAGTTGTCAAGAAACTTTTTTATATTCCTAAATGATAAAAATATTTTAATTATTTACTCCATTAATATCATTTTTAATTTTTATTATTTATTTTATATCCCATTAATCCTAGTTATAACCAATTACATAATTTATTATGTTCACGTCATATGTTTTCATAACATTTATATTATATGGTGGAAATATTCTTGGTTGGTTGAATGTAGAAAATAG
This sequence comes from Viscum album, assembly GCA_963277665.1. Taxonomy (NCBI): domain Eukaryota; kingdom Viridiplantae; phylum Streptophyta; class Magnoliopsida; order Santalales; family Viscaceae; genus Viscum; species Viscum album. The sequence continues at coordinate 1,237,996,909 of OY728143.1, forward strand.
GATCATTTTCACATCATATTAAAAATAATAATAATGAAAAAATTACACTTTTTATATATAAAATGAAATTTTATAATCATCCATGAATTTGGGATGTGAAAAACAAATCAAATCAATTTTCAGAGGTAGTATTCCTCATGCAAGAACTAACAACATGGTCATTTTTAATGGGTGGAGCTATAAAAAGGTAAGTAATAACTTATATTTCTATTATCATAATTAGTTCATGAACATAATATGTTTTTATTAAATCTATTTCAATAAATGGCCATGTTAGGTGGGTATGAAAAAAGAAACACATCACTTTGTTGAGGTGGTAATCTACACATACTCATGAGCGATGTTTTCTTTTCTAATATAATAGAAATGAAAATTAATACAGATTATAAAAAAATAGAATATGAAAATATTGATATTTTTATTTCATGATTTTTTAAAAATATATTATTTATTTATAAGAGGAATTAAACTTGTGATTGGTTTGTTATGACTTACACCTTCTTCCCGATAACCTTGTTAGATTACATATTATGGTATTATGGTTTACTATTTTAGTGAGACCAGGAACTCTTGGATGATTTTATGATTTTTTGGGATATTTTCATGATGTGAACAGTTAAATTACAGTGCTCAAAACTTTTGAGGAAGCCATGAAAGGAGGTGCACTTTTACAAGCACGGGGAGGGGAACCCTTGGAAATAGTTAGAGTGTTAAACTAATATAAATTAATATGTATGTTAATTTTTCACAAAAATTAAATATTTAAATTATGGAATAAGGGTGAGTCCAATTCTATCATATGATAACATTTAGATTGGTTTAGGTGATGTTTTCAATCTTATAACTTAGTTATAATCCTCTGAGAACAATTTCTACTATTATCGGGATGTTAATGATTTTTACTCTATTGAACTCAACAATATTACTATAATAGGAAAATGGACCCATACTAGGATTATAACTAATATTAAATACCACATCCCATTAAATTTTCGGAATAAACAATTTATATTAATTTTAAATCATTAAATAAAATTTAATTTAACATAGTATACTAATAAGTCAATTTTTTAACTATTCACATAGTTTAAATGTAAGCATATCAATATTGATGTGGAATAAGAGTTGAAACTCTTAAAATTCTATTAATATGTTATATTTATCTATCAAATTCATATGAAAAAAATAATACATCGAAATTTAATTAATTTTAATTATTTTCAAAATCCTTACATTATTATTCTATTACTTGATCATGCATTATGTTGGAACTGCAAAAGATTATAATATAATTATTCTATCACTAAAAAGTAAAAATAAATTACAATGATAAAAAAATTATTCAACTTTAATATAACCCAAAACAAAATACAATCTCTTTGTATCCCTACTACAAAATATTTAGATATTAAAAAAAAGAGACATTTTTATAACATAAATTCATACAAAGGTCACTAAATAAGGAATGTAGAATGAATTTGACGTGAGTCAAATAGTTTTTAAAAATTCTTTTAATTCAGTGTAAATAAACATAATTGAATATCAATCCCTTGTTAATTTGTAATTTTTGGAAAAACAGTTCATAATATGAGATTAATCAAGGATTCAATTTTATATAGAATAACATTTATTGATTTATTCTAAAATATAAAAATAGTTTCACCATGTTGGGAGTTTTCTTCATCTTTTAAAATCAATTTTTTCTTATATATTAAATCAAACAGATGGAAATACTGAATAGAATAAAATTTCACTTTGTATACATAATCCATGTTTTTGAAGATAGAAAATGAATGGAGCAACCTTGTCACCCTATCATATGGTTTATACCAAAAGTAATAGGGATCTCCAAAAAAATTAATAATGTATGATAGATATATTTTTATGGTCGATTCTCCTATTGAAAATTTCAATTTCAAAAAAGAATAATTGAAATTTTTTCCAAGTCAAGCCACTGAATAAAAAAAGTGCATCGACCATAACCATATAGGGGACAAAAGAGTGAAATAATTAATTTCAATTTGACTTGAAAATACCTTATATCTTACATATAATAACACAAAAAGAAATAAAAAATGTAATATGAATGGAACTATTATAAATAATTATGGGACAACAGAATGCACCCATTATCATTGTTAACCAACCTGATCGACGACACCACCTTGTGGCCACCATAGGTCTTAACCTACAACATTGATTAGGATATGGGTAAACCACCATGATAAGTGATTAATGGTTTTAAAATAGTCAGACTCGATCTATTCATTGACCAAAGATGAGATTCATCCCAGTTCCCACTATTGAGATTTTTATATTTTCTCAATGGGGGATGATTTACAATTCCACTCCATCGAAATGGAGATTACCAACTGATGCCACCAAAAGTTCACTTCAAGGAACCAGATTCCAATTTCATGTTTTAGGGATCAAGATTCAGTATATAGACACACGAAGAGCGTGAAAATTGAAGTCATGCTAAGGAATATCATAAAATAATTCACATTGATTATAGAAGAAACATCACTAACACTTGGCAGTTTTAATTCACATGATGATAAGGGGATTTTTCAAGTTGAAGACTCCCTAGATTCAATATGATAGATAAAAAATAAATAGATATTGATGGAATCGTAGGGGAAATAGGAAATATTTGTTATTATCTAAACCACAACCCGGAAATAGATCTCAATAAATAAAGGCCCAATTCTATTAATACCTGGGAAGATATTTATGTCCTTAGTACCATTACATGCTCACATTATATGCTTACATGCTCCACTGAACATGTGGCTATTAAAATTTTCTCTCTAATAATATGTATGAATCTTTATCATGGTAAGAGTATAAGTAAATTTAGAAAGACCCTCTACACCAATCTAATACAATCAGGAACCTCAATTCTATATATGTGTGATCATGCAACGAAAAACCCATTATTCAATACATAAAATTATGAAACATTACCATATTGATCACATAAAGGATTTCAATGAACACCCAGATGCATGAGCCTCCTTATTTAAATATTGTCCATTTTCAATTTTCTATGTGATATCTATCTCAAATGATTGCTCTTCCAGTTAGACCATCACTTATTGAATGTTGTTGTTTCTCATTTACATCTTATTGCTTCTTATAATATCTCCTGAAATAGAAAAATAATTTTATAGTTTATTATCCTTTGAGATTCAACCAATCCCCTCTATTAATAAATTATATTATTTAATTGTTTTATATCAACTTTTAATTTCGTGATTTATTGTAATAGTAATTATTAATAGTAGACCCCTTATTTATTTTAGTTATAATATATATTTTCATCATTACTCGATCTCACACTAAGGAAACATAATCCATATTCATTTCTTGTGATAATGGTTATTGTGTTGACCTTAGGGTACATAGAAAACAATGATTAATTGTCTATGATATATTGGATGATGCGTTGATCATTTCACCAGTCTAATTAAATTGAAAACTGTCGAAGAGGGTGATGAAGTGATATTTTACTGTATTGAAGAAAAAAATGGTAATATAAATTGAATAATGATTTAATACAATAGTTTAGGGGATATCAATGATTAGGCCAATTATCTTTTAACTGGTATTAAAACAACCTGAAATAAATATTCCAAACTATTTCCATCAATTGTACTAAAAAAATTAATTTAAAACACACTAAAGACACTATTATCTCAGAATAAAAAACCTATTCTCACTAATAGAAGATATAATTGAGGTTGAAAATCATTTTTTATGATCTCCCCATTATATATTCACGTAAAAAATGGTGTCATTGATGGGGATGAATGTGTTTGATTTTAATTTTTTTAAATGACTTTAAATGAACAGATCATGTTCATTGAACCTCATTAGTTTTTATTTAGAGGTTTATAGAACAATGATGGCTATAAATCAAAATCTAAATATCACATAACAAGTGGAAATAGAGTTTTTCAGCATTCAATTGTCTAAATATCCATCATCATATTCTTCTTTACAAAAGGTACACATGGTAGTGATAAAATTTTAGATAATCTTACTCATGATAACGTAAATTGAGGTAAATGTGTGCACTGGATTTAAATATTAAAAATTTATAATTAAAATTAAATGAGCACTAAGACATTGAGCTCAAAACAAAACTTATTAGAATACTTCATAAGATTCATGTATTATTTGGTGAAGGCCCCAAAGGGAATCTTGGAGAATTCATCAATGTTTTCAATAGATTTAGAATAATAAGAGTCGCATAGTCTCATAACTGCTAGAAGGATTTCCACTTCTCACATGTAGGGGAATCTAAGTAATCCCTATACAACTTGAAACTAATAGAATAACCTTAATGGGAATATCTATAGAGGTTATTCATCTAAATATTATATGATTCTTCAAGAAGTGTTCATATTAGGAAGAAGATATATGGAATTGAACAAGCAACTAGAGAAATTATCTATGAGTTTTTAGAAGGATTAATGAATCTAATGATTTTCTTTCCACACCATGCCAAAAAGTAACATCATTACATGGTATTATTATAAAACACATTGATGGATAATTATCAGAAACTACTTGACAATTCTTCTATAGAAGAATATATTGATGAGTCACAAGTTGTAGTCAGAGAGATGATTGACATAATCTTCCACAAATACCAAAAAAATTAGATGATAAATACAACCACCTGAGTAGATTAGAACCTTTATAAGAAAATAATATCAATTAACTAGAATATCTTTTAATATTTCAATTTATGCAAAAAAATTCTTATTTCATCACTCACAATACCCACTCAAGAATTCCATATTCTCTATTCCCAGGAGAATTTTGATGATGGCTTTCCTCATGTTCAAGGGATTTAAAGTTGATATTCAATGTTACATAGGGGATTCCATAACCAACCATGTGTCACCTAATGATTCAATGATTATCCACCTATTAAATTTTAATTGGGAGACACTTGAAACAAAGTCCATGTTTCCATTAACTATTCCAACAAGGTTATCAATAACCCTTCGAACCCTCTCTATTATAGAGATAGCGTTTCTAAACATCTATAAGTTACTTGTATAAATAATTACAATATAATTAAGTGAAGGACATTATTATTCATGTAATTGTATGTAACGTCTCATCCTAGTTTACCATCGAACTGGTATCCTGACCGATGTGTCACATGGTCTCATGCGCATCTCCTCATACAGTAGTGGTTGCCGACTAGCAGTGAGATTGTTGAAAGATTATATTGGGGAGACTCTACCCTCATTTCAGAGATACACAATGGTAAAATATATTAAATAATGATAAATATTAGAAGAATTATACATAATTGAAAAAGAAGAAGATGACAGATTTTATATAACTGAACAAGAGTGGAAAATGTTAGTTTTTGTAATTAATAAATGTCATGTTGATACATAATTTGAAAATACTAAACAAACAAAATACTTTTCACCACTAAACAATACATGCCTCAAATAAGTAAAAGAACAAAAACTTTATACATAAAGCTCCATGAACATCCTGATCTTCAGCTCTGTCCCTTACTCCAAACTCCAAGTAAAAGAATACAACAATAAGCAAGGTTCATGACCCTGCAAACAAGAATGGTTTACTCAAGTTCATTAGTGAAATGGTGGAACCAGTAGGGTGTGAGATATAAATATCATTAGGAGAACACCACCAGTATCTATTCCAATCCAGACAGTGTCATATAAATTAAAATTGTACTTGTATGAAGTATTAATGACAGAATTGTATAAATAACAACACCCATCAGGATTCATAAGCGATACCTAACGGTGATACCTAATTCAACCTGTAGTTGGAGAGGATTTTTGAACCAATCAATATATATAGAGTAGAATATATATATATATATAGTATAATTATACAAATATTTAGATAGGTTGTTTTGGAAAGGTACGTAACTCAAAAGCATCCAATACCAGGGAAAATCTCTCATTGTTTAATCTCTGTCCCAACTCTACGATCTCTCACAATATGTTGGGATACACATTCTGGAAGGACCATAATATAACTACTAGACATCCATCACTAGGGGAAGTGTACAAGGTCTAACCCCTGGTCCCACTCAAAGAGGTCTCACAATCTCTATGAAATCCACAAGAATTCTCTCACGATCTTTCTTACCATAAGGATCACAATGTCCTTTCAAAATCAACATGGAATCTCCCATGGTCTTCCTCCCCAAGGGCTCTCACAGTCCCTTACCTACCCTGCCTATGAAGGGTGTAACCATACACAACATACAGTTCATGAGGCATTAACCTCTCATGCATTTCATTAGACCATTTCAATTACATATAAGCAAACATATTCACATTTATAATTAAGTCAAACCATCTTATGTATTTCAACCAAATAATTAACATAGTGATAAAATTAATTTCATCTCAAGTGTATATATGCTAGAACATATTAAATATTTGAAATGAGAAAATTTCATACTCAATTCCAAGCATGAGAAAAAAAATTCAGGTAGGTTATAAGACATTCCAAATTACTTTTAACTTTTCAATTTACATATAGTGATTCATGAATATAGATGATATTTGGTCTATCCCATCAGAGTTATTTCAAGTTCACTATGTTAATCACTTATCTATACATTAACCTAATGTATGATCTTACCACCCAAATAAATTTCATTCAAGTTTAATAATTTAATACAATTCAATGGAAAAAATGTCATTGGTAGAAGTCATCCTATTAAAGTATTTACCCACAATTTTCCTACACATGGAAAATTGATTTAAGGTATAGCCATTCCCATAATTGGATGTCACCATTCCACTTTAGTCATCATAAACATATCATTATTATTCATATTACTATGTGGAATTTCAACCTATCACTAGTGGGTCTCCCTAAATGATTCATCACATTCACCTTGCATTAAAATGTAAAATTCATACACATGACGTAAAGGGATACCAATAATTGGTAAACTAGAAATAATAAAAGTCAAATGAAACTGCATTAATAAAAACTAAGGAATGAATGTAGTGTGTTACTCAAAAAACTAATGCATTATGAATAAAAAGGTCATGGAAGAGGGACTGTACCTTAAGATGGAACCAAACCACCAACCTTGGTTCTTGGATATTTCTAACTATAACCTAATGTTCCCCCACTAGGTATACACACATTCACATACATTCAAGGACACCTAGCCCTTATTCACACACATGCATGGCCATGAGAATATGCAACGGGATCCTTGAACAAATTCTTATATGCACCTACCCATATCCACTCACCTATAAATGCAATTATATAAATATGTATATATACATGGGCACACCTAGGCCCATACTTGTATAATCACTGACATGGATGAATATACATGTAATAGGGGAACCCACACATATATATTCACTTACATATGAATACACACACGAGTCACCCTTGACTTGGTGACTCGATACCAACAAGAAGGGACCAACACACAACACAAGGCATGCGAGGGATTCATAAACATAAAATCCCCAATATTAGCTAAGAAACAAGAAGAAAACCAATCCTGAAATGTTGTGGAAAACTGAAACACCCCGAACCGCCTCTCCTTTAGTGAGGGCTGCTAGAACATGCATCAAAGGTCCCCGAGAGACTATCCACACAAACCAAGACCGAATGAAACCTGAAATCAATGACACCCCAACCCTAGGGTGTTTAGATGAACCAAAATAGGGAAAGGGGAAGCCTAAAATTGGCCAAGGAAGGGAGGATAGAAGATGAGGAAGCTAACCATGATTATTTGTACAAATATTTAGTAGGGATTTGGGTGAAATCAGTGGAATGAGCAAAGGCTGTATGGATGAGAATCATGCGTTTAAGTAGACAACCCCTTGGGGAGTGTCATGTGGGTTTGATTGAGATAAGGGGTGAGGTTTGGTTTTAGTTTTTCATTTAAATTTAATTTAGAATATTTAAATTTTATAAAATAAGGTGTCATGCATGGTTAAGACACATAGTTTGAAAAAACATACACTAACTGTGTATCCTAGATTGGACAACCAGAAGAACCGACATGGGCTAGGCACACAGTTTGGAAAACTGTGTGTATCCCATTAGAAATTATTCCATCCTATTAATTTAGGCCACATTGTAACTATTATGAGCTTCATGGTTTTCAAAAGAATCATGTGTCGTCTATAGTTTTCTAAAAACCCAGTTCTCTGGGTTCTGTACTCCTAGAACTTTTGAGCCACCCAAGAAACATAACATGTCTTAAACCATGTCCGAAAACATCACTTTGATGTGAACCAAATATTGAAATTCTATTCCAAGGCCCAATTTTAAATAAACATTCACTCAGTAATTGAAAAAGATCAAAAACCATCATGTTTTAGACCAGTTTAAAATGTGGATCGTTACATTTTATATCAAAACAGTCAACACACTACTCCTTACACTCAAGGATTATATATAAAGGAAATAAAGGGGAAATTCAACCAACTAGAGGCCACTGTAAACAATATGGTAAATGAAGTCTTTTATAAGATTCCTAATAAAATATATCCTAAAAATAAAATAAATTTCAGTGACATTACATTGTGGAGTGAAATTTTATTTCCATTACATTATGGAGTGGTATAGAGAAAAATAGAAGTGATGGATTACTCCTATAGATCAAAAAATAGAAGTGAATAGAAACTTGTAACTAATGAATTTTCTTAATAAATACAACTTGAGGTGGAATAAATATGGAAAAAACATGAGACAAAAAATAATGTAAAAGATAACATGGAAGAACCAAAACAACATCAGCCACCCTTCCTCGTGAGGATTCATTACACAAAGAAAACCACAATTGAATAACTTCAAAAATAGGTGTTGTAAGTATTCAAAAAAGAATAGATCATTGTCCCTCTCCCAGGAGAAATTTTCTAAATTCCATAGTATGAAAAACTCATTAAATACAAGAGAATTGATAAGAGGATAATTCTTTTAATTGAAGAGATGAGATATGTTAAGAATGTTTTGGCTCTTGTAACCCCTCAAATCCCAAATAAATTCAAAGATCCAGGTACTTTTTCTATCCACTAGATAATTTGTATGTTTTATTTTATAATTAATTATATTATTTAGGAGCATCAAATAATTTATTAACTTATTATTTTTAATATTATATGAATTTGAGAGAACTCAGATCCACTTGGGTAGTTGATGAAAATTTCAACCAAGTGAATTCCCACCCATTTGGTGATCATATATATGTCTAGAAAAGTTTAAAATGTTACCCAATCTCCACTGACTTCTACATTCTCACCATGGATCAAAGAGAAGGTAAATATCACCCTCCCATAATTCTAGGAGGACCATTACAAAATACTCCTAAAATAATAATAAATGTCAATTAACATATGATTTCAATGACATTTGGTGTGGAAATGGTAGATTATAGCATCCTTAACATGATGAAACACCCATTTAAATGGAATATATTTTGAAAAGTTAGAATTAAATTAATTTTCTATGGAGTAAATTATTATATTTTTAGATATAATCATATTAGGAAAATCGTTAAAAACACCAAACCTTCTTGATAAATCTTTTTTTTAAATGAACATAATTTGATATAGTTTATAGTACTGAACAATTTGATAAAATTGATGATTTTTTTGATGAGTTTATAAATAATGATAAAAAAATTATTCCTTGCATTTAAATGTTTTTAACATGAAGAATATAAGGATGAAACATATCTAGATAATCACTCCCAGTTAGAGTGTAAACTACTACCATCAGACAGAAAATAATTATTTCTATAACAAAAATTAAAAAATCCTATTATAATCTCAAATAATTTAGCTTCTATACAAGAAAACAAAATAATGAAAACTAATAATTAATTATTATAATGAAGTAGTATGGAAATTATGGGATATCTTAGGGATTACATCAACCAACTTCATGCATAAGAGTGTGTTAGAAGTGGAATCCAAACTAATGAGATAACCCTTAAAAGTATTAAACCGACCCATCTCAAAGTAGTTAAAAAAGTAGTTGAAATAATTTTAGGATATATAATAATCTATTCAATCTGAATCCTCAATGGGTGAGTGTCATTGAAACTTTACCAAAGAAAACTGGTGACACAATTGGGTAAAATAACAAAAATAAATTAGCTCTAGAAAGGATTTAGAACATATAGAGTGTTTTCATATATTATAATATATTGAACCATATGACCCAAAAGACCATTTCCCCATTACCTTTTCATACAAAACATTATTAATTCTAGCTGAAAATTTCTATTATTATTTTATTGAGGGATCATCTTTGTATTTTTTGGTACCAAAAGCTGCATGTGACCAATAAAAAACCACTTTCACATGTTCCTTAAGTATAATTTCCTAATGAATGATTATTTTAGGAAATTTTAAATCCTATAAGAATATTTCAATTATCAATTGTAATTAATTTCTCTAACCTGATTGAAAACATCATGGAGGGATTCATTAATGGCATTTTTTGTATGTGAATTTTTTTCAAAGATTTTTGAAGAGTATATAAATGGTTTTAAAAATATTTATATGAAAAGAATGATTATAAATTATTAAAAGTTATATTTAATATTATAAAAGTGAAATGTTTTGGACCATTTAATTTCTGAATATGGGATTGATGTTTGAAAATATAAGGTTCATGTTATTAACATACTTCATTATCATACTACTGTCATGCACAATATATCATTTCTAATAAAATTTATATTTTATGGAAAAATCATTAGGGAAATTATTAATATTTATATTATTATAAATATACTACAAATGAATGAAAATAAAATAATTTTTGATGACTCATGAAGGAAATATTTTGATTGACCATTTCCCCAATTATCATTCCCCAAATAAATAGTTAGTGATTTAAAATTCTATGTGATTCTTCCAATATAGATGTAGGGGATTCTATTTAACAAAATATTAGTGGAAATTACAAATTTTATATACTACACCTCACAACCCCTATAATCATCCATGATTATGTTCAAAAGAAAAGAGAATGAGTAATTGTCTATTTTTTTAAGTTTTATAAAAAAAATCATTCTTATCTTTTTGGGTGTAAAGTAACTATTTATTATGATCATACAAAATCGATGTATTTTATCAAGAAAAATATTGAAAATTAAAGACAAGTAATTTAGATTTTTATGCTATATGATCATAAATTAGATATTAGGGATAAAAATGTTATTGAAATTGTGATGGTAGTCCAAATGAGTAAGCTTCCTAACACTACTGAGTTAGAACAAATCCCTATGTCCGGTCTAGATGATTCATTCCATTGTGTGGAATTTTACATCTTCACCCATGTTACTTAGTACACACACATTGACAATATTCTTGTAACATCAAAAAAAAATCCATATTTCATATATAACATTTTTTTAAATTTAAATTTGAATGAAAATATTATGTTTTGGAATAAGAAAATGTAAAGAAAATATTCCATGAAAATTTTATTAGATTTTGTATTTATGAAGAGGAAATAAACTCTATGCTTTTATTTATTTCAAAAAAATGCATTTGGATTCCATTTTTGACCTAAAAGAACTGATATAATTTTTTTACGATGGAATGTTTTAGCACTACATTTTTTAATATTCACATTAATTTTTAAAAAATTAACATAATGATATTTTACTAGTATAATTTTCCGAAGACATGAGATTCCCAGAAAACCATGGATTTTATATGAGATACTAGATGTGTGCGAGCTAATTTCATGGGCTCATTTTCTATTTATTATTCTACTTTCTTAAATTTTCATAGCAATAGACATAGTTTCTATGTGAATTTAAGAAAATATTATTAAATTTAAGAATCCATAAATGTGATTGAGTTTTTAAAATAAAACATTTTTTGTAGGATTGGAATGGATCGAGCTATAATAGGTGACCAGATAATCCATGTATAAAATAAGAACATGGAGAACCTCATGAATAAATATAGAGTGCACTATAAAAACATCACTGCATACCATAGAGAGGGGGATAGATTTGGTAACGTATCCAATACAAATGTTATGAGAATCTTGGAAAAATAGTCCAGAAAAAATAAAATTTCTAGAGTATGAAATTAGAAGATGCATTCTGGGCATATATAACTACCTAAAAACCCACATTATATTTGTGAACATACAAAATTTTTTATGGTAAAAAATACCTCATACAATTTCTACTATAAAAAATGACTCATAGGATTTAAAAAGAGTGAACTAAATGCCTAGAAAGGCTAGAGAATATAAGAAGATATAAATAATGGAGCTTAAAGATATGAGAAGAGAAACCTAGGATAACTCATAGTTCTATAATGAAAAACAAATATATGGTCAAGATAAATGGATCCAAAAAATAGAATTTTATATTGGAGAAAAAGTGTTGTTATCTTCCTCATAGATGTTTCTCTTCCATGATAAGCATCGTTCTATGTGGATAGGGCCATACATAGTAACTAAAACATTATTTTTGAAGAATTTTAAATTTTAGATGATTCAAAAATACCATTCAAGGTAAAAAAGAAATATATGAAAAAGTAACAAAATTTTTTAGAAATAACCTATGTAGGTGTCCAATCTCTTCAGTACTACTGATAAATAGAGCACATTCAGGTTGTCTCCTAAAATTATATTGGTCTAGCTACTTTTTTATATTTTTAATAATTTTTCTTGAAAAAATTCATGATGGAATTCAATTGGATTTATGTTCTAACTATGTGTGTTAGAGAATAGATAATGTAGTTTTAGCATGTATATATCAATTATTCTCTTTTACTTAAATAATAAAAATAAAAGAAAATTTTAATACTATTATAGGAACCTATTCATGTTTATCTATAATAAGATATATTTATTCTTTCTAGAACCTAAGTGTAAATTAATACATTAATAAAACCTTAAAAATATGAAACGTAAAATCGTAAAAAAATATTAAAATATAACTAACAATATTTTTATTTTTATGAATACTATAAATAGATATTGTTTACAGTTTCAATTTTTATTTTTCTTCGATTATTAATTTTAATAATGTATTCCCTTATTTAAAAATTTCTTGATAGAGTTAGAGTAATTCACCTGTTTTAAAACAATTAGACAAATATGATTGTTGAGTTTCGTAGTCACTATTTTTATAGAAGTTTTCTATTAGATCCAAAAAATGGAGTGTGAGTCAAAAATATTTCTATAAAATCAGAATTATAACTTGAGTTCAGTAGGATTTCTGACCCTAATCTGAGGTAAATTGTAATTTTTATAAAAGGTCACTTTTGGGAACAAAATAAAATGAAATTGATGTATGTTCTTCAATCATAGATTAAAATTTTCAATTTGGATCCCATAATGAGTTCCTGAGATCCTGAAATTGTGTGTGTAGAACTATTAATATTTTACTAATTGAATTTTCATATTTAAATACACAAATATTTTAGGGAAATATTCAAATAATAATAATAAATTCCTAGGTAAAAAATAAATTCATTAATAATAGGGGAATATAAATCTTGATAAGGAGAAATTGAATAATAAAATTTAATAGAGTGGAATCAATATAGTGGAAATTTGAACTGTTGTTTTAGAAAAATTATAAGAGAGGTAAAATGGAAGTGCCTATTGTTTAAATATTGTTTCCACATAAATTTTAATTGATCTACTCTTAGACTCTAAACATTTACTCAATTAAAATGTTACAGTAGTTAGATTCACAAATAAGGCATGATAATTTTAATAATGGAGTAATATAATTTTAATTTATTATAATGTTGTAAATTTAAATTGAGATAGGAACCTAACTTAATTTTTTTTAATAAATAAATTAAATAATAATATTTTTAGGGTGTGAAATTTTTCAAGTGTGGTGTAGTGATATACACCCAAACATTCATATGTTTTGTATGTTTTCTATTATAAATACATAAAATTTATAATCATTACCTTTTTTATAGTTTTTTATAATATTATTTAATAAGATAAAATTAATCTAAAAATATATGTTAAATAGAAATTTTTTTCTTGATTTATTTTGAAATCTAAAATAGATTTTCTTTTTTTAAGTTAATATTTCAATTTGTAAAATAAGATTTTTTTATGGAGACCATGGGCTTCGGGGAAATAGTGAATTTACCACATTATCCCCTCTAATGGATGATCCATTTTTTAAAAGACCTAAAAGGAATGGATTGATAATGTCACACCTTATTACAGTAAATCTTACAACCAATAGTGTGTTTCTTCAAAATAAATCAAACACCACAGAAATATTATTTACTTCGACCAGTCTACTAAAACATTAAATTCATGAAAAGTAAATGTTGTAATTTTTTTTTGAAATGGAACCACATGATAAAAAACTACATATATTGTAATAACAGAAATTAAAAAGTAGAGAAATCGTGTACTATATTTTATGTGACCATACCTTTTATATTTCATCGAATGTAAGAAAATTAAAACCCAAAAAATGATTGAGGAATGGAATAACCATTCAAAACAAGGAGTGAACTACACACACCCCTTATTAAGGTTGATCAACCTGATTAACTGCTCTATTTTTTGGCCAACATAGATAATGTATGTCTAGATTTGGTAGGATGAGGTTCAACAATCACCCAATGGATGTTATGGATGTATGTTGATCAGACACATGCTTTATATCCACTAAATTTGAGATTCACCATGGTGAACCATGATTTAAAGAATTTTATCCTTCCACCTATGAATATTTACAATTCCACTCTACTGTGAAGGATACTATTTCCAAATGTAATAAAATCTACATGGAAAGGAATTAGGATCCCACTTTATGTATTTTTAATCAAGATAATAAAATTTAATATCCTACATTGTTTCTCATAGATCCATGCAGCACCTATTACCTATGAAATAGGTCTATAACCATAACAGGGAGAGCATCGAGTGGCTTTTGACCTGAAAAAAACTCCCTATCATGTTTTTCCAAGCATGACACATGAGAATTTCAACTTTCCACCCAGTATATAGACACATGGTGAGTGTGAATAGTGAACTCGAGCTAGAAAATATCATTTGAGAAGTCACCATGTAGATAATGGAGTTTTCACTTATACATAACGGTTCAAATTCTTTATGTGGTAATAGAATGATTTGGGTTTCAAACAATCTAAATGTAGCATGAACGAGAAAAAAATATAGATAATGAAATAATAATTAACGAAATAGGTAATTTTATAAATTTTCTACTCTGTGACCCTATAATAAATCTAAATAAATAAATGCTCAATTCTACTATAACCTGAGAGGATTTATGATTCCTTGGGTGCATCATGTGCTAGATCCTGATGATTCTATCTTCTTCTGATGTTCTGGGGATGTGAATGTACCCTTTGGAATAATTTATGGAGCTTAGCCATGGGAAAAATATTCTTTTTTCAGAAATAACCTCAATACCATGCTATGGAAACCATTGTAATTCCGTGTCTAGATGGTGTTTTTATATATGAAGAGAGAATCCTGACGCCCATTTCTTTTCCACATGTTATGAAATGATATAAAAATGACTCCAATTTTTATTCACCAATGCTGATATGATTAATGATTTATGATGAACATTTACTTTCATTGGTTTTTATATGATGACTGATTTATGAATCATATTTATTTTCATGGGTTATGATATGATAAATATCTTATGATACCACTCTGTTCTCATGGGTTCTAAAATGATAAATGATTCATGATATTGAAAAATAGTTATGTTTATATTTCATTATATGATGGTGGTTACGTTATAAACAATGATTATGGTAACATTATGACCAAATATGTGTAAGACCTATAACCCCGTCCAATGCGTTGGGTAATGAATAATATTTTATGATCAGAGATGATAAATTGGCGGTTATCATAATCCTAGAAAAGTGTACATGGGAGGATATCTGAAGACCAAAAATATGGTACATGGGTGGTTATCACATGCTTGAAGCAGGTTCATTAGTGGTTTCCATATCCTATGATGTTATAAATGTATTGGTGGATAACATGGACAAATAGTTTTCTATACTTATGTGTATAAAAAAAATTCAATGTCTTATGTTAATGTTATTCTCTCATAGTTCATGATGACTTATTTCTATATCATTTATGTCTTATTCACTACTAATATTTATTACATGACTCAATATTTTGATCTATAATATATAGGGTCTAGTTTTCATATATAATGTTGATTTTCTAATACCCTTATCTTCTTGTGATGTTTGTTAATTTCCCTTGCTTACCGATACTGATCATATGTTATCACACATTCTTATATTTATTTTGCCCAATTTTTGAGGATATATATTACATTTGATATGAATTTGATGGGTGATAGTTATGAGGAATTATGTGGGAGATGATATATACCTCTAATGAACTCTTTTTTATGTATCCATGATTCCAAAGGCACTATAACTTTATTATAGTTAGCTCTCTGTTTATGTGATTTAATTATTATTCTTAGAAAAAGATATATTTTTTATGTATGAGATGTCTTCCTCAAAATAGTCTATCATTTTTATGAGGTTTTGACCAAGATATTACCAAATCAATAAGGGTCTTCCTCTCAAATGTCCTTTGTTGAGAAATATTTTAATGTTTTAAACCTAATTTATTTTTTATGGTATATATAACTTCCCATTTACGAGTAATTTATTGAACCCTTCATACATCATGTTATTTTATGTACCAATATTAATTATTTTTATAAAACGTTTTTTGAAATGAAATTTACCAATTGGTAAAGTATCTTATAACCCAATTTATTACTATAGGGTTAAGTTACTTCTTCATGGTTATTGATATTATAATATTTTTTGTGTAAAATTTTTTTTAATAATATTTGGAATTTCTACTTGTTTTATTTGTATTTTAAATTGATACGGGTATTCAATTAACTTTTAATTTTCACTCTAACATTATGATCATTCTAAGGGTTTCTCATCTCAAATTGCCTTTATTAAGATATATGTTATGTTATACACAAATCATCTTTTAGGTTGTGTATCAACAACCCCTTTGAAATGTTAAATCATGAAACTCCTTATGTTCATGGTATTTATTGACTCATTTGATTTTATTCATTCATGGTTATTACAAATTATGAGTAGCAAAATGCTAATGAATTATGTAACAAACTCCTTTCCCTTAAGATTGTTTATATTCATGGTTCCTTTGGACGAAATCATAAGATATTATTTTATTAAATAACATATATTTATTTTCCAATATATATGAATGTGGTTAACCTGTTTTATTTTCATTTACTTCTTATTGATTAATTATTCATCAAGAAAGTAATTTGTAAGTGAAATTGATCTAATATTTTATTTTATTTTAGCAATTTTCAATTTCATATCTATGTTTTCAAAAATGTTTATAAATACTGTATTATAAAATTTACCAATTTCTTAAATCTATTTCATATGGTGTTTGAATTTATTTTAAATTTTTATAAAATATGGGATGTATTAATTCTTTCTTAATAGGTTATTTTTTCTCCCTTTACAAAATGTTTGAAATGGTTTTTTATTTTAATTTTTACCACCTGAAATGATCATCAACCATCATGTTCATTATTTTCAAGGAAATTTACATTATATATATCAAAATTTATTTTAAAATAAAAGTATGTTCATAATATATTTCAATTTTTTTTATTTTAAATGTTATTATTCCAATGAAACGTTTAGTTTCTATAATAATTTTTAACAAACTTTCACTGGTATTTCCATTCAACAATTTAAAAAATCATTAATAATACATATTCTCCATTGGGGATATTTTTTATTATCACCATTGTTTTTCATTATCTGGATGATTTATAATTGTTTCAAGAAATTCCCCTGAAACCCATTTCTTTTCCTCATGTTAATGAATTTATTACAATAATAATTATTTTTATACAAGTTTCCTGACTAAATGAGACCTACTTATGAGTTATTCATGATTTTTTTTGAAATTGTTAATATGGATGGTTGTTACATTATAAAATATTGACATGTTGTTAATTTATTAACCATGGACGGGTGGTTATGTGATAAAATAAGGATGTGTTGTTCTCTGATAAACCAAGGATGATTAGTTCCAAGAAAAACCTAGGATGGGTGTGTCTATGATATCCCTCCAATTCAATTAGTAATCTATAGATTGAATTAGATTATACAAGTTATTCCATTTATAAGATTGATACGAAGATAATGTCCAGTGATACCAATGTAATGACCAAGGTATTTATAGAATAATAATTTTTATTTTATATTAATATTTACAAATATGTTATTAATTTTTATTTAAAGGGAACTCTTTTTCCTATAGCGTACTCAACACGCAACAAAGGGTTTCTCTAAAATCATATGTTTCACTCAACATTGAAGAATATAGAAAAATAATACAATAATGATATTATTATTTTTAATTGTAGTTAATGCCTAACCATTTGAATGGTGGGAAGGAATAATATCAACAAAATTTTGAAATATGGTTTACACATGTTTAAAAAATGTTTCATTGGTTACAAAATGTGTTATAAATGGAAATAAAAACCAATTTAACATAATGGTTAAGATTTTTTGAAAAGATATTTAAAAGAAAAAAAATTTATTTATAAAACCATATCACCATTTATGGAATTTTATTTAACGAAAAAAAATGTGTTATATATTCAATGAAATGTTTCAGAGTCCTCATATATGTTTTCTAGATATGATATAAGAACAAGTTTTATTATTTTTTTGAAAAAATAATTATTTTTCAAAAAATGCAGTTTTACCGCCTTTTGAAGGAGAACCCTTTTTAAATAAATATTATTTTCACTTTTATGTGTTATATTTAACCAAATATATTTCTTTTTTAGAATCAGAACACGAAAAGTTACTTTGGTTTAATTTTTATTATATTTCT
This sequence comes from Viscum album, assembly GCA_963277665.1. Taxonomy (NCBI): domain Eukaryota; kingdom Viridiplantae; phylum Streptophyta; class Magnoliopsida; order Santalales; family Viscaceae; genus Viscum; species Viscum album. Next base: position 1,238,015,857 of record OY728143.1, read on the forward strand.
AATGAAATTCATATTTTAATGAATAATGAAAAATACTGCATTTTAATTCAAAACTAAATTTTAATCTAATTTATTTATATAGTAAGATTATTATTTTAATTGGTTTTAAATTAAATTTCATTAAGTTTTTATCCTTTAATCCAATTATGGTCAATGAAAGTAATGTCACATTAAATTGGGCATAATCACATGTCAATCTTTGATAGTTTTTACTTCTTAAAACCCATCTTTTTTGGTTTTCACCACAAGAATTAATTTTAAATTAATTTAGGCCAATTATATTATTTTAATTAAAAAAAGGATTCTATATTTGGAATTAGGAGATAAAACTTGTCTAAATAGGTACCTTTTATATTTTGACAATATAAATAGAACCTTAATAATTTTTAATTTTATGAAAAGAGAAAAATCACCTAAAGATGTTTCTTATTACTAAAACTAATTTTATATGGGGTTAAATAATTGATATCATAGAATATAAATAATTATTATAAACATAAAAATATTTCATAAATAATTATATTTTATTTATAATTTTCAGGCATTAAAAAAATAAACTTATTTATGACACAGTGATGATGTAGTGATATCTTCATTAATAAAGGATTTAAAAAAATGATGTTATAAATATTAAAATAACTGTAATTTGGTTATTTTGATTTCATCCAAGAAATTTATGGATTATATTTCCATATTAACATTGAGTTAAATTCTTTTGTCCTAAGGAATCAATTTTCAATAAATTTTTTAAAAAAATCAATTACTTTATATTGTCAAAATTGAAAAAAATGTGTTTTTAAAAGAAATAATATTTTATTAAATGATATAATTGTAAAAAAAATATAATATTCGTCCAATATACTTATATTATGTTAAAACTATCATTAATTATCCACTTATGGTTCACTTACCATTTTATAGTAATTATAGTTACTATGTATTATAAAAATCCAAGAAGACATTGTAAGAGTTAATGTTTTTATCTAAGGGTTAAAGCTAAATGATAAGGTTCTGTTTGTGACCTAAAATTGTATAAAACCTATTTTTGAAGTTATTTTACTGAAAATAATCTTATATTTGGAATAAATTATTTTTAGGCCAATTGAAACCAAAAATAAATCTATAATAAAATAATATATCAATGTTTTCCTAATGTGCCCCTCCTCCCACTTTTAAAATACCCCCACCTATACCCACTTAATAACACCTCTCAAGACCCTTGAATCATTAAAAATATTCTACAATAAACTTCCAACATTTCTACCTTCCTCTTAGAAGTCTTACCATTGGGAGAAGGCAATTTAAGAATGCCTTTTGGCTCAAATTAAAAGGAGTTACCTGATTTATAGGAAACATATTTTCTCAAGTTTCTTTTAATTTATTTTATTTTTCCACTCCCTATTCACTTATTATTATTAAATTACATAACAAAATCAGTATCATATATATAATGGGATGTTTTTATAAGAAATATTCGATCTAAATTTACACACACCTTCATATAATGGATATGAACGCAATGTTTCTGTGTACGGCGAACTACTACCTCCTGAAACGACGACTGTTCAATTTTCACCAACCACCTCTCATGGTGGACATTATGATAGAATTATATTTATATATGATATATATTATATTTATATTTCCAATATTAATCTGTAATTTTTATTTACAACATACCATTATTCCTTCCATAATATGTAAACACAATAATTTCATTTGAGGAAGTGCAGACGACCGCCCCTTCAAAGTGATATGTCTCGTTCATGCCATACATGGAATGTATGATTGATAGAATAAATAAAGTTATGTTACATATATAACATATATGTTTTATTTTATTTATTATATACCTATGTATCATTTAGTGTTCATTCATTAAATTTGATAAATAAATGAATGTAGTATTCGTGTGTACGTACGACCTACCGTCTCCATGAACAGTGCATTTAATTTATTATATCCAAAGGTTATTGAATATTATAAATAAATATATAATCGGTATATATGTTTTTTAAATCGTTAATATTATTATGGATATAAATTAATTTTGACCACATGGATACTTTTCATGAAAATAAAGTCATTTTTACTCAAGTACCAAACATTGACAAAATGTCTAGTGTGAACTGAAATAATTATGTAATTACTATTACATGGTAATAAGTGATATAAAATTAATAATTATATTTAAAGAGGTTATAAATAAAGTAGAAATTTACATAGGTTATTTATTGGGGAAATTAACTAATGAACGGGACATGTTAGATTCAAGGTAAGGAAACTTCTTAACCTAATTTCCATTCATTGGGTTAATCTTCTACTTCATGATTATGTCGTGCTATGATTATGTGCAAAATAACTGTTGACATATTATATTATATATATAATTGATTTATTTTTACTTATACTGAATACACATAATCTATATATTTTATTAACAAAATGGTCTTGGTAAGTTAATTTCAAAACACAATTTCCACTCATTGGGTTTTACGCATACTTCGTCGATTATATTATGCAATAATTATGTGTGGAATCAATATTTATTTATTTATTTTGTAATTTACACTACCCTTTATGTGGATATAATATTGTCACACATAATAACCCCATTGTTAAATTCTTACATCAATTATAGAAACGTAGTATGGGAAATATTAACATAATCTCATTTCATTGAGTTAAATATCTATATCATTGTTTTTGTGTTCAAAGAATATTTGTGAATAAAATCTTATTGTAACATAGTAAATATCTAATATTATTTGTGGTTTTTATACTTTTAAAACATAATTATTCCATTTATTTTCTTTTTAATCTATGGATATGATCATTGTAATGAATTGATTCTCAATTTACATTCTATTAAGACATATTTATTATTATTCACCAATTCACTTTTATATGGTCTAAATAATCCCATTTGAAATATTATATCATGAATTTATTTATTCTCATGATGTAATAAGTTTTGTTTAATTTTTTTCATTAATTATTTTTATTCAATTATTTTCTCAAGTGGTAGGGATATATTTAACTAAAAAATCTTATTAAATGTTGTAATGAGTTAATCTTATATATCATTCCCATTAATTTCCATGTTTTCAATATAATGTTATGGATTTATTTAAATAAATGTTAAAGATTTAAAATGTTAATTCTATAAAAAATTAAATATCATATATGACACATTTATTTAAGAAACTAAATTTTAAATCTTTTAAATGTTCCTTTTAAATTGGATTGGTTACGTCAATATCGTGAAATGATATATTATGAATTGAAATGTGGAGATTTAATTTTTCCTTTAAGTTAGTTTTATGTTTTTTGATTATGTTATTATTATTTGGAATTGTTTAGATATATGGGTGGTTCTATGATAAACTGAGGGCAGGTGATCCCATGAATTATCCCCAATGCATTAGGTAATGTGACTGAGGTAAATGATAAAGATTCTGTTACGATATTTAGGTAATATACCATGATGAGTATTCCAAAAGTAACCATGAGGGCTACTCTATATGTAGCTGTGAAAGCTACAATGGAAGTTTGATATAGATTCCATAAATTACACTTATTTATTATTATTTCTATGATGTTTTTTAGGATTCTTATGATTACATGATGTAAGCTAAGTATTTTATGTTTTATGGGTGAAAAGTATGATATTGTGAAAATTTTCTAATGGGTTTTAAATATTCTTGGACTAATGGTTTTATTCCATATTTTATATTTCTTATTTATCTTTTAATGTCAATCCCCAATTTTAAATTTTTTTACAATACTTAATGAATAATAGAGTCAATGATGGGATCATGGAAACTTCACGCTTTTTAAATATGAATCGATGGCATGTTTCTTTTTAAAGAGTTCTTGTTTTCTTGAATAAAATGGACAGTGAGTAGAAGTGTACACTTGTAAAATTCAAGTTATTATGTATCACTTATGACCTAATTATCTGAATATAGAATCCTAAAAATATTCTTCATGTTAATTAAAGTCAAATTATTAACTTAACTAAATATTCTGTAACGTTTAAGGATGGGGCATTTTATTTGGAATCATAGGAAAGGTATAGAATATTTTGGAGATTAGGATGTCTTATTAAAAGATAGTGATATGATCATAGGTTTAGAATTCTATGGTTTATTATAAGTTCAATGATTTATAACCCCTTTTTAGGTATATGTTATTTCAAGGTGATTAATGGTATTTTTAGAGACATTCACATTTGAGGGAATTATGTGTTATTCGTTTTTGGAGTGAAAAATGAAAGGTATCAAATTAAATTTGAGATTAAAACTTGTTATAGTTATTTTTCAGGTTTTTATCTCATTTTTTAATGTTACTATAATTATAATATTTTTTAAAAAGGATAACACACAGACTGTGAGAAAACCCACCATATCAGACAAAGCTGCAGGAATCGAACCCACAACCAAAGTGCGACAGGGTTTTATCACCTAAAACTGACCTACGTGAAGTCCCAAGATAGAATGACTTATTCTTTGTAGTTAAATGATTTTATAGATTAAAATTAAGTTCATTTTTTGGAGCTTATTTTTTTAAACGGATATCCCTATTTAGAGAAAATGATTTGTTGATTAAGTGATAAATGTTATTTTGGAAGAAGTTCTCTATTTTGGTAACTTTATACGATTAAGGTAAATATAATACTATGGGGATTAATTGAGGAGTTTTGGTAGAATTATATTTTGTGAATAATATATTATTTTTACTATGGAATTATGATGAATTAAGTTATTTAAGCAGATTTGTATCCTAACATGGAGAAAATGTGATTTGGTTAATTACTTTTCAAATGATACATTAAGACTTGTTGATTTTATTTGTAGATAAATAATAAAATTTATATTGGAAAACTATGTGATCAATTCCTTAAGAGTTTTTGGTTTCAAAATTATTTTTATTATTTGGAGGAATTTTCAGGACTTTTGTTTGTTGAATGATCTACGTAGAACTTGGGTATTACTATTGAATTTTGGGGATTAAACGTAGTCCTATTCTTTATAAAAGATTATTATTTTTGTTTTACTTTCAAATCTTATACTAACCATTTTGGTTTTGGTTAATGTCTAAAGATAGGGGAAATATATTGTTTATATTTGGGGGATTATGTGATTCTCAAGAGAAAAGATGAGTGTGTAGTTGAAAGTTATTAATTGATGAAACTCAACATGAAAAGTAAGTATATTTATTTATGTTAATATTCTAATCAGTAAAAGAATTACTCAACCTTATGAAAAGGATCATTAAAACAAAAAAATTTCCATTTATTTTTTCTACTATGAAATAAAACACTGTTTACCCAATCATAAGTTAATGGTTTCCTAGTTGTTTACTTTCTCCTGATCATGATTTCTTTCGATCTCCATCATAACTTTATGGATTGTTATTCTTAAATATCCTTTTTTATACATTTAACCCTACTATGTGTTATCTAGGGTAAACTTTTTTACTTCAATTTCTTTCTTTTAAAGTGATATTTTGGTCGACCCTTTTTCTAATGTGGGATTGTAAAAAAAGTCTCCCAACACAATTTGAAAATTGCAATAACGTAATTTCCAAAATGGGGGAATGATGTAATGATGTAGGTATTTATAGAATAATAATTTTTCTTATGTATTAATATTTAAGAATAATATATTAATTTTTTTTTCAAATTAGATGCTTTTTCCAATAGCGTAATCAACACGCAAAAAATGGATTCTTTTAAATCTTAAATTGCACACAACATTGAGTTATACTGGAAAATAATACATTAAGGATATTATTATTTTAAATGGTTATTGGTACCTAATAATTGGAATGTAAGGAATTAAAAGTATCAACTAAATTATAAAATATGGTTTAAACATTGTTAAATAATTATTCATTTGTTTTCAAATTTATTAGAAATTTAAATAAAAATTATTTGAATATAACGAATGTAATTTTATGAAAACCTATTTAAAAGAGAATAATTGTTTTTATAAAATCATATCACTCTTTATGGATTTTTATTTTATTAAAAAATATATGTGATATATTCAATTTAATGTTTGAAATTCATGTTATATTTTTTCTAGATATGATATAAGACCAAATTTATTTTTTGTTATAAAAGAAGTATTTTTCTAAAAATGCAGTTTTACCTCTTTTTAATGGAAATCGTTTTTAAATATTTTTTTTCACTTGTATATGTCCTATATTAAGAAATATAATTCCTATTTAGAATCCGAACATAAAAATTTCATTTGGTTTAAATTTTGGTATTTTTCTGATGAAATTCATATTTATATAATAGTGAAAAATACTACATTTTAATTCAAAACTACCTTCTCATCAAATTTATTTATATTGTTATATTATTAGTTATTTGGTTTTAAAGTTTAATTGGATTAATTTTTTTAAAATTTAATCCAATTATGGTCATTTTATGTAATTTCACTTTTAAATTGGATAAAAACACATGTTAATATTTTGATAGTTTTTACCTCTTTAGACCTGCTTTTTGGTTTTGACAACATGAATTAACTTTAAGTTAATTTCTACCAATTATGTGTTTTGAATATGGAAAAAATGATTCCATTTTTGGAATCAAGAGGTCCAAATTTTATAAATCAGTACCTTTTATTATAGGAAATTTTGAACGGTAACTTTAGTAATTATTTTTATTTACCATGGTTAAAGCGTAAATCATGTAAATAAGGGTAAAAATTAATATTATATGAAAATAAAACTACCCTAAAACGTGTCTTAATCCTATTTTATGACTTATTTCTGACCATGGAAAACTTTGGGTTTATTTTTGGACCTCATGAATTTAGTTGGATGTGATAGTAACCTTTTATATTTTTTTAATTTAAAGAAAAGAGAAAAATAACATAAACATGTATCTTATTACTAAAAAAATTATATAGAGTTATTTAAGTGATCTCATTGACTATAAATAGTAATTATAAAGATAAAAATATTTTCTATATCATGATATTTTATTTATTCTTTTTAGTCATTAAATTAATAAATTTAACTATGACACAATGATGATGTATTGATTGCTTCGTAAATAAAGGATTCAAATAAATGAAATTATAAATATTAAAATAAATGTAAATTTGTTATTTTAATGGCATAAAGAATTTCTAGAATATATTGACGTATTATATTTTTGGTATTTTATTTTTTTTGAATGAATCAAATTTTTATGACTTTAAAAAAATCAATTACATTATAGTGTCAAAATTGACATAAATGAGTTTTAAAAAGAAATACTATTTTATTAAATTATATAATATTTCAAAAAATATAATAATCATCCAATGACTTATATAATGTTTAAAATTTCATTAGTGATCCACTTATGGTTATATTGACATTTTATAGTAAATATAGTTACCATATATTATGAAAATAGAAGACGGCATGGTAAGAGATAATGTTTTTAACTAAGTGTCAAAGATAAAATCTATGGTTACTTTGTGATATAAACTTCTCTAAAACCTATTGGATGATAGGGTTTTGACCCAAAAGCATATTATATTTTAAATAAATTAGTTTATGAAAATTTTGAATCGAAAATAATTTTATTATGAAATAATATTTCAAGGCATTCTTAAAGTGCCCCTGCTCCCTCTAATAAAAGGCCACCACCTCTACCCACTTAGTCACACCTCCCAATCACATTGGATCATACAAATTCTACTCAAATAACCTTCCAGCATCTCTACCTTCATCCTAGTATCCTTACCTTGGGAATAAGGAAATTTACGAGAGTCTTTTATCACCATTCAAAAGGACTTACCTGATTTAGAGGCAACATCATCACTCATGTCCCTTTCCTTTATTTTCCTTTTCCACTCCATATGATCTTTTTATTATTAGATTACATATCAAAACCAGTATAATAAATATACTACTATGTTTTTATGAGATTTAATCTAACTACAATTTAACACACAACTATCTAATAGATATGAACAGATAGTTCCTGTGTACAGAGAACTACTCCCACACAAAACGATGATTGTTAAATTTTCTCCTACCACCACTAATGGAAGCCATTATGACGGAAAAATATTTATATATGATATATATTATATTAATATTGTTTTTTTTGTAATGTTTATTTGGAAAATACCATTATTCTTACCATAATTTGTAAATATGATAATTTCATTTGGGGAAGTGCGGACTACCACCCCCTCAAAGGGATATGACTCGTTCATTCCATACTTGTAATGTATAAATGTTGGTGTTAATGAAATAATTTAACATTTGTAACATATATATTATATTTTAATTATAATATACATCTCTATCATTTAGTATCCATTCATTCAATATGACAAAGAAATGAAAGTAGTGTTCAAGAGTACGTACGACATACTGTCTCCATGAACGGTGCATTTCATTTCGTACATAAAATTGTAATGGAATATTTTAAATACAAAAATAATGGTTATATATGATATTTAAATAATGAATATTATTCTTCATATAATGGACTTTTCACCATGTGGATTATTCTCCTCAAGACAAGTTTATTTTTGACTCAAGTACCAAACAATGACGAAACATCTAATATGAACACAAACATTTAAGTAATTTATATAACATGGTAATAAGTCATATAAAATGAATAATAAAATTTAAAAAGGTTATAAATCAAGTATTAATTATACTATTTTCATTTTTCTGGAAATTAATGAATGAATGGGAAATGTCGGATTCGAGGTAAGGGATCTTCTTAACCGGATTTCCATTCCTTGGGTTAATCTTCTACTTCATGATTATGTCGTGGTATTATTATGTGAGAAATAAATTTTGATATCCTATAATATATTTATATTTTATATATGTGTACTTATAGTGAATACACATAATCTAACTATTTTATTTACAAAATGATCTTTTTAAGGAAAATTATAAACTCAGTTTCCATTCATAGGGTTTTACACAAGCCTTGTCGATTATTTTTTGCCATTATTATGTGTGGAATCAATTTTTTCCTCTTTATGTTGTAATTTACGATTTCATTTATGTGTATATACTAATTATACACATAATGAAACCATTTATATATTCATATGTCATTTATATGAACATTGTAAGTGAAACATTAACTCAATCTCATTTTAATTAGTTAAATATCCATGTAATTGTTTTTTTACCAAGAATATCCTTGAATGACCTCTGATAGTTATACACCGAATATACAATTTTAATTGGTGTATTTATACTTTTCACTCATAATTATTTAATTGATTTATCATTAATCTAAGGATATAATATTTTCGAGGAATTTTGTATCAGTTTACATTCCATTGAGTCTTAATTGTTATTATACACCAATTCTCTTTTATATGGTTCAAATACATACCATTGACACATTATATCACGAATATCCTTATTCCCATGATACTATAAGAATTTTTTAATGTTGTTCTTTAATAATTTTTATTCATGTATTTTATCAGGTGGTAAGGGACCCTTTACCTAAAACATCTTTTTAAATGATTTAATGATTCATTCTTCTATATCTTTCTCATTAATGTCCATGTTTTTAAAATGGTTTTATGGATTTATTTACATGAACATTAAGGTTTTAAAATGTTAATTCCATTAAAGTTTCAATGTTTTATGGGAATCTTTGATTTGAAAATTATATTTTAGATGTTTTTAATGTGACCTCAAAATTGAATTGATTACATCAATATCTTGAAATGATATATTGTGAATGAAAACGTGGAAATATAATTTTTCCATTAATCTAGTTTAATGTTTTATGATTATGTTATTGTTCTTTGTCAGTGTTTATGTATATTTTTGGTTCCATGATAAACATAGGGTGGGTGATCCCATGATATCTTTCCAATGCATTGGGTAACGTGAAAAAGTTAAATGATAAAGTTTCTCCTAAGAAATTTATGTAATATACAATTATGGATATTCCAAACATAACGATGAAGGTTACTCCCTATGTAGTTGTGAAAGCTACAATGTAAGTATGATATGGATTCCATAAGTTACCTTTATGTTTTATTATTTCTATGACATTTTTTAAGATTATTATGATTACATGATGTAAGATAGGTTGATTATGTTTTATGGGTGAAAAGTTTGATTTCATGAAACTGTTTTAATGGGTATTAAATATTCATAGACTAACAATTTTATTCCTCATTTTATATTCCATACTAATATTTTTAAGAATATAGTATGTTTTGAAATGTTTTTTATAGGACATAATGATAAATATATTCAAGTATGGGATCAATTATAAGTCATTATATTTAAATATGAAATGATACAATGATTCTTTTTAAAGATTTTTTGATTTATGAAAAAAATGGATTCTGAGAAGAAATGTATACTTTGTAATATCTAAGTTTCTATGTATTTGTTGTGACCAAATTCTCTAAATATATAAACATTAAAATATCCTTAATATAAATTATTAACATAACTCATGATTATGTAATGTTTAAGGAAGGGGTCATATAACCAATATGTTTTCATTGTGATTTCTTCAGGTTTTAAAATTCTCATTTGATCACGATTGACATCACATGGATCATGATTTACTGAATTTAATGAATCCAATATTTTTTTAATAAATAATCATTTCCACATTTTAAATATCTAGGGTTTGATGGGTATTCATTCACATATGTTATTCTCATGGACCTTGATTATAATATTATAACCTTATACTCATCTTATTTTCACTAATGACATTCAATTATCAATTCATATATTTACCTTTATTGCGAATCTGATCTCACCCTTATAATGTTTTCTTTTCCCTTGGTTAAGAAAAATTATTTTGAAAAAATTTTGTCTCTAATGTTATAATATGGATTATTATGAATATGTAATCTAAAATAAAAAATTATATATAATGTGAGATAAATTATTATTTAAAGACATGGTTATTTATTTTGTAATAGTTTATCTTAATTCTATAAAACTTTAGACCTAAAATGTTTCTAGTAATGTAAGTGATACAATATTTCCTTTTTATGATCTACATTTTGGACAAAAAAATTTGGACCACCTTCATCCTCAACAGTTTCTGAATTGTAAGGATCATGTTTTTAGAAATGGATCTGGGAGAGCAGGTTATGGGATATTATATTTGGTATAATTAGGGGGTTTAGATAACTTTGGAAACTATGATTTTTCATGTGATTTTATCTTAATATTTATGTATTCCATAAGAGGTTTTCATGATAATGGATTATCATATATTCATGTCTTCGACACTCCTTTTAAATTTTTACATAATGAAATTTTGAGGCGATTAGTAAAATGTTGGGATATGTTTTTAATTGTTAAAGAATGTATAACCCTTAAAATTAAGATGATGTATTATTAAAGGATGAATTATTTTTTCATAATATTAAAGGTATTTCTTATCTCCATGTTTTATATTATATTTGATTATTAACGTTATTTTCACGAATGTTCATCATATTTATGGGAGAATTACAGTATATAAATAAAAGAAAAATATAAACACAATGGAAATGTGAAAACCGATCAAATTTAGAAAGTCCATGGGGCGTGAACACACTTCTAAAGGGAAATAAGGGTGAAGTGCCTACCAATTTCCATTTTCATACGAGGATTACTAAATTTTTAATGGACATCATCTTAATTTTTCTTGTATTGAGTAATATATTAATGTTATGCACCTAATTTTAATTACATAGTGTATATTATGATGTTTTTATAGGTAATATGATGAATAAATCATACATCATTATTTCGTAGTTCCATGGATCATGTGTTATTCTCTATGACTCTCTTTATAGATTTGAGATATTTTCATGAATCCTTATTAATTCCCCAAGTATAACATAGGTTTCCCTTTAAATTTTGAATAATTTATTAGTTTTTTTGAAATTTAGAATCATTTTTATATAATATAGGTTATACATTAATGGAGAAATCTATATGTATTTGAGGTTCTCCATCAATTTTTTCATCTCATATACTATTTATTAATTCTTTTAATCATCGTTATGATGATAGTAGATTTTAAGCCACTCAGTGGGGCACTTTGGAATATATATTTTTTCTAGGGAGGCAAAGTTTTGTTTTGATATTGGGATTGTACCCATAAAATGGACTACCTACATATCCTTGTGAAATTAATCATAACCCTCATAGTTCGGTGCCTATTAATGGGTCACATCAAACATTTAAAGGTCATTTTATAGAGAACTAATTGTACATTTTAATTGCATGTGTTAATGACATCTAAGAGAAATTTTCATAGTCATGGTTTAATGTGTGACTTATTCTTACGTAGCTGAGGGAACTTTGAATGAATGTGTACTTCCATGTAAAATTATACCCTGTTGGGAATATGGACCAATGAAAATAGGGTTGATTTGAAGTGTTGGGTTTGAACCTTAGAAAGTCTTCCTAAATATCCTATTTGGATGGGAATAAAATCCCATGTAGTTTGATGAGTCTCATTGGAGATTGTAGTCCTTTGATAGAAATGAATTTTGGCTTACTTTCTGTAAAGGATGCCTTGGTGATTCAAGGGTTTAATTTGGGGATTATTACTAATGTGGATGCCCAGATTAAGGGAATTAGGTTTGGACTCCTTAAAATAATATACAGTTATCTAGGACCCTAAGAAGGCTTCCTACGTATCCCAATTATTATGTGAATCAGAGTTCTCGTAGTTTATTCCAGTGAGCTCCAGCCCTGAGAAGGCTTCATACGTATTCCAATTATGCTTGGAATTAGAGTTATCATAGTTCATTCACCATAGTTGTTGGTGAAAATGTAGTAATCCTCAAGAATCATTAATCACACCTGAGTCTTGCTCAGTGTGAGAAACAAGAGGATGTGAATGATTCGAAAAATTCACCCACACGTTTCCACCTCTGTTGGTGGAAGAGGACGTACCTATGGTGGCGAGGGTGGATGAGGGAAAGGCGACCAGGGAAGAGGGAGGTGCGAAGATCCTTCCCTCAGTTCCTTTACATTAGAAAAGGGGCCAATTTAATGAAGCAGTGTAGGTGGAGAAATTATAGAGGACAAGATTTAAACCTCCTACATGAAAGGTTATTGGATTACACCAGGATGGTTTCCATTAAAATTGGTCCTAGTTGGGGAGGGAGGCTTCTCCTTTGTTAAAAAAGGAAAATTAGGTGTGAACCATACCTTCTCTATCAGAGTCCTGAGGTTCTAGGATTTATTGATGAGAAGTGGAGGTCAGAACCCAACCCTTAATTCTCCAAACTGGGAACTTCCAAACACTGTTCTACGAAGAATGATCCATGTGACTGTGGATATAAACACCCACAGACACTCCAAGAGTCCTAACCCCATTGTGAAACAAATGTCTGAATCCTATGAATGTGGATATACAAAAACCAAATAAGAGACATGCTAACATGCCTTTCCCAAAGGTTTGATAAGTCAGGATGTTTTGGTGGAGGTTTCAATATAACCCATTTTAGATAAGAGAGACAATGAAAAAAAGGCCTTTCCATGAATGGTTTTGAAGAAGGCTTGAAGTCTTGTACACTAAATAGAGTGAGTGAATTATTGAAGGGAACCCAAGTAAGTATTGGCGCACAAGTATGGGTGTGCAAGTTGGATTGGGTGACCTGATGTTCACTTATGTTATAAAAATACTGGATGTTAACACTTGTATTTGACTTGACTCAATCCATTAAGAGTATTCATAGGTATTCCCAGATGTGGGGAGCTGAAGTTCCGTTGAGAGGAATAGAAGACATGCAAGTGTTTTTTATTCAGGCAGGTTGGAAAATTTAGGTACGCAGGTGTTATAGATTTCAAACACGAAAATGAATTATGGCATATGATCAAACATTAATTCATCCACTCTAGGTGTCAAAGAACCCCCTTGAATGTTTCATAAGGCATTAGGAAAGAACTAGGGAAACCAGAGTGGCAATTAGGATTTAGGGAAATTCGTCCATACAAATAAAGGCCCAAGGATCTATTTATAGGAAATTAGTGACCTTGGGTAAAATGGTGATGGGGCGTGAAAGTGGGTGGCGTGCCTGATTTGGACTCTCAAGTACCTTTCTCATCTAAGGATCTTTGGCTTAACAAAGGTGATCCAATTCTAAAGCCTTTAAAAAATATTGATTTTATTCATGTGTTTTCTCATATTTTTTCTAAGTCATTTCCCTTTATCACTTTTTAGTCACTATGATAGAACAAAGTGTCAACAAATTCCGCCCTCAGAATTTATATAGAATAAAAATGAATCCTATAATGTGGTAAAATTATAAAGAAGGAAAAACAGAGTGTTTTGGCATCCAAGTGGCAGCGCACAAGGTTCTGGATTATAGGGTAACCCGTATTGGTTATATATATCAGCTTCACTTCTGTAAAAATTCCAAAAAATTTTGGAAATCCATCTCTTGTCATGAAATTCCTTTTGATCTGAATCTCTTGTTTAGTCTCACTTATTCTATATGTTTTTCATTTGCATTCCATAACTAGGTTTCCACACTTTCTCTTTTGATTTATACATGCGCACCATGTTCAGACATTCTTTCCTTAATGCCTTTGTCAATGTTTCTCAATTACTTTGTCAAAACATCAAAAATGAACTTACATTATAGAAGATTTTTGATCCATTTTGTATTTTAAAAGGCTCCCAAAGAATCAAAACTATGGATGAATTGTCCCATTTGAGAATTGATGATATGATGATGGTTTCCTGTCATGACTACATTGACGTATGTGACACCACACTCCGAGACATGAAATCAAAAATGAAGAAATATCACATCAATTTTCCATGGAGCACTTATTTTCCTTTTTATAGTTGTGTCCATCTATAGGATGTCAACATTCCTGATAGTAATAATTATATTCCTCTTACTCAGTTTTGAGACTATGAAAATTTCTCATCTACCATTTTTTCAGTTGTAGGCTCATATATTACTGCTGGGACAACAGATAAGGCCCATTTCATAAATCACAGACCATGTGCTCCAGATTTGAAAGCATATACACCTGACATACAAACCCATTTTTATTTGTCTATTTTTTGAGATTCCTAGATGAATAAATCAAAACACTAGAAGAAAACATTTGATTTTCACCTAGGAGGGGGTGTAAACCCACAATGAATGTGGGTATATTGGGTACATAAGTCGTGTGTAGAGTTTATGGATGACATAAAAGGTGTTGGGATTTATTAGGATGTATGGGTTGGGTAAACCTATGTATATTTGGATGATTTTCTTTCTAGAGTTACCAAGATAATTGATTCCTGAATCTTACTCCTTCTATTTTACAAATAGAGAAATTGGCATCAGTTTTCTTGATGTATACAAGATCTATTGAGCTCCAATTCATAGAGGTATGTAAGATGAATTTATTCGTCCAAAGGGGATATGGAATGACTTGGAAAAGGCAATAGAATTAGTTCATGAGTTGATGAATATATTTTTTAAAATAAAAAATACGAACACAAATAAATCCCACACAAGAAGGAATGTTCATCTAGAGGAGTAAATGGAAATATTCCTTGTAAATTTGAAGGAGAAATGTCCCACTTGCACTTTTCCAACCAGCTATCTAATGGTGTAAATGATAGGTACACCCAACACTTTTTGGAAAACATTAGATAAATGAGAGTTTGAAAAGTGGGGGTATGAAGTAAATTGCAAAATTCCTACAAAGACATGTCTTTTAGGTTTTATGTCCATGTGGCTTAGGTTGTATTTATTACTGGTTCGAGATTCTAAGGGAGGTGCAAGGACATGAACTTTTGTTGTCATGACCAAGTTGGTCGCAATGAGGAGGGTCGGGTTGTCCACCCTTATTTTGGAAAAGATTCCTAGATGCTTACTGCATAGTAATAGAGGGAAATCTCATTTTAGAATATCTGGACCATTCCAGGAGTTATGGGGCTGGATCAACACTCAATTTAAAAAAAAATCTGTGAAAAGTGGAGTACATGTCTTTGGAAGTTATTTTCAACCATCTTTTCATGATTTCATTTGAATTTTACCTTTTCCTCGAAATTCTTATGATATCAAGACTAGGTTGAGTATGTAAAAGGAATTTCATCTTTTTCCTTATGGGAATCTACCTATAGGGTGATTGGTTGATGATGGGATTTCTAGGTTAGAGGTAAGGGAATATATGTTAGCTTGTTGAGATGGCATATTGGCCACCAGGATTGGAAAGTAAATCATATGTGAGGCCTATTATCCATATAGATTTTCACATCAATTCAAATGTTTGCAAAAAATTATTGTATCCCCAGTTGTGCACGTCATATTAGAGAAATATCGGATGGTTTCCTGATGACTATGGTTGCTGAAATCTGTGGAGAAAACTAAGGAAATATTTAATTAATATGTTGTTGATTCAATAAGTAGATTGACCGCCTGGTACGATGAAAACCGGGTCATATCTAACCCTGAAGGGGTTTTAAGCCATGTTTTCCCATGAGTGGGGATAATGAGAGGTAGTTGGAAGGAACCCTTTTGTTTGGAATGTTATTCTACATCAATTAAGGCTGACTCATTGGAGTCATGGGGTGGTGGTGATGAGGATCCAAACTCACTTAAGTGACCTCAAACATGATATAATCCAAATGTCATAGTTACGAAAGCCACTCCATCAATGCATAATGAGGATGTAATAATTAGGTCTAGTCACCAATGTTCTGAAGTGAAACAAGTCACATTTTCCCATCCCACCTATATGAATGCAAGAGTTTAGAAAAAACATAAATACAAAATTGTAGGATCCTCTTCTAAACCCTCTAGGATGTACTCTGAATATTTACAACCAGAGGTTGTTAAAACCTGGAAAAGTTTTCATTATGATGCTGAAACCATGTGGACAGATTTATGTGAAGGGCTGTGTATTACAAGAATATGGTATAAAAAGGCCACTAGGATATTCTATTTAATTACAATCCTTATTTAGTGAGAACATATATCCAAGAACTAGAAATGCGCAAATAAAAAACCGAAGAATAAATTCACACCATGAAGCGGGTGAATAAAATGATAAATCATTGTACCACTGAAGGGATTGACCTTTCATTAGATTAATAATAGAGTGATTTTGTGGATCCTGAAGATGTAAGTTTAATTTTTCTTACATTCTCTTTTTCTTTGCAATTTGAATTTAGTAAAATAATTGTTACTCAGGGGAAATATCATTTTAACATGCTGTTGGCTAAAGGAAAATCAACTGAGGTACCATCACCATGATATAGCCCTGGTGGTACTACTCTTGAATCTAATGGATCACCTCATGAATCAGAAGATATATCAAAAGGTCAACAAGCCGTAAAGGATGAGATAGAAAGGGAATTATAGTCTATAATACCTGTATTTGATGTTGATGGTGCAAGTACTCCAAAAGAAGGTAAAGAAACAAATTCATTGAATTAATAAGGCCAAAGTTAATCATTTTCAAAGTAGTGGCAAGGCTTCCTAAGAACATGAATTTTATCCTTATTCATGAAAAAAGTGTTTAGATGTCTTGGAATTGCAATATCTTATCTTGATTCTTATCATAAATTAATTATAGATAAGCTTTGAGGAACTATAGAGGGTGCTTATAAATAGGCACAAATTCATATGAACCCAGTGGATATTGAAGAGGAATTAATTCCAAAGGAACCAACGTCTGTGCCCAGCACTGCTCTTATTTCTTCTATCAAAATAAAAAATACCTTTGGTAAATCAAATGTGCTTCATAAGATAATAAATTTAACAACAGATGACATTTACCCTGTCATACTTTTTGTTCATCACATTCCCTAGAACATCCTGCGGAAACTAATGATGACCCCAACTATTGCTGAGAAAGCTGCATAGGGTCAAAGGTTGTAAGAGGATGGTTGTGAATCAACCACACCTAGTTCTCCCATGGGTGAGACTAACATGGGATCTGAGATATCATTGAATTCTATGATGAACCTTTTAATGTCTTTTGAAGAAGTATTATAACATGTTAATATACCAAATGCTTTAGATGATTTTTATGTTCCTTTTAAAGAACCAACTGGATGTGAGTTTTCTTTAATCATCCTTTTAATTTTTTAACCATGATTGGTTGAAATATGAAGTTTCATCTAATGAAACTACTACCACGATGATTCCTGATGGAAGAATCGACATTACTGTTAGTCCTACCATTACAGAGATATTGGCTCAGGTGAATCTTGAGATATAAATTCTTCTTGAGATTCATTCAGAGGATCTTGATCAAATTAAAGAAAGTATTTCCCACCAAAAGATATCAACCAAAACCATTGAAATTGAGAACATTGGGGATGAGTCTTCTCAAGATGTCGAACTATTGTTAGGTAAGAAATATTGATATTGTGATTGTTCTAACTCTTTTTATCCATTCAAACTATCCCTAAGCATAATTTAATTCACCATATATGGCTATAAACATCAATTGATAAATCTAGAGGTGAAGCCTATGCATTAGCTCAAACAATATTAGGAGGTGAAGAAACCACTATCATAGAATGAGAAGAATAGGGCACTTATTTATATTCATTAATCTTAGAATATGTTCCTCTTTATGAAAGTGATTTTGAATTCGACTCGTAACTCTAGAAGGTCATTTTTCTTGAATGTCACAAGTCATGGAAAAATATATGGATGATAATATCTGAAATACCCATAGAGGAACTACCTTCACGAGTTCCACAACATTCAGCTCTGTTTATTAAGATGTGATTTATAAATTTTTAATAACAATAAATTCATAATATAGTGAATGAGATTATCTAAAAAAGGGAGAAAGAGAAGAAGATTCGACAAAGATCTGATAATAACTAAAATGTTGATCAAAACTGCAAAATTCCAAGAAGCACTATCCCAAGATGAGTCCAATCATATAGAAATGTTGAAAGAACTCATGCATGAGATTGATGAAAAGACTATTCAGCACCTGCTTCTTCAACAAGAGTTAGATATTATCATAGGGGAGCTTGACCAACTTCATGACTCAATAAGAGAAGTCCAAAAGGATGGTGAAAAATCTATTTTCGATGCTAAGGAAAAACTTCTCCATATTGAAGAGAAAAAGACTAGTCGGCTGAAAGAACATCAAAAGGCAGATGTTGCGGCTCAAAAGGGCATTAACCAAATGAGAAGTTATGTAGAAAACTTCTTGTGATTTATGACAGAACAGAGACACTAGTTTGTGGATGATCCTCTAGGAAATGTTTTTACTCAAAAACGAAAATCATTTCATCTTTCATCATCTGTGTTTGCATTCTTCCTAAATTTTTTACCCAAGTCAATGTTCCTAGTAAGATTATTTTTATTTTTACTAGGGTTATACAGAACCCCCCCCCCCCACCCAATTTGTATCTTTTGACTTTTTATTGCTCAATATTACCTAAACCATATAAATATGTATGTTTATTGAGTTGCGACTCGACTTTTGTTTGGTGTTCCATTTGTGGGTTTCCAGTCTGGTGAGTACCACATCTCTTTCTTATTGTAGTTTAAAGTCATTCAAGTTGTACAAGAATGGGATAGTATTTAAGGTCGAACAACTTTGACCATTAATATTGAAATTGGATCCCAAAAAATGCTCATTGTCAAAAACATGTTCTAATATTCTTTAAATATTTCCTAGGGGAATTGTGAGTAATAATTTTTATGGTTAAAAAATATAAATCATGTAGAAACATAAAGGAGGTATCTTATAATATTAAAGTTACCATTATTTGAAAAACCCATTATGGTGGTTGTATTATCATGGGTTGACTAGGGAATATGTTGCATTTCTAAATGGTGTCATCTTTTGACTGACATGGCTGTTATGTAA
Source organism: Viscum album (assembly GCA_963277665.1). Taxonomy (NCBI): domain Eukaryota; kingdom Viridiplantae; phylum Streptophyta; class Magnoliopsida; order Santalales; family Viscaceae; genus Viscum; species Viscum album. Next base: position 1,238,035,696 of record OY728143.1, read on the forward strand.
GAAAATTTTATGCAAGGCCCCTGTGGGAACGTATTGCATAGTAAAGAAAAAGAGATCTTATGAATTTAACATGTTTTTTTGATAGAAACGGGAAATAAATTTTTGTGAATCATGACCACAGAGGGTGGTTTTTCCAAAGAAATGGATTTTAAGAATAAAAGGTTATCTATACTGACATATGTCATGAATTACAAAACATTTTCTACACAAATTTAGTGTATGAGAAATGGTTAAACATTATCAAAATGGGGAATTCCTGATATTATGCTATGCATTTTTAAGTTTTGCAGCGAGGACATTTCACTATATAGTATTATGTTAGGCAGTGAGGAAATTGTACTTTGCAGTTTGATGTCATTCAGTGAGGAAATAGTATTGTTCATTTTTAAGTCATGTAGTTAGGACGTTGGGGTGGATTTTATTTATGGTCATTAGCTTTGACCAATGGTTTGAGACTCTCCCAATTTATTGATAAAATGTATAGAAACATACAACCATTTTCATTTATGAAAGGGAATAATTGTAAATTGTGATTTGGGGATTTTAGGATTAGAATAATGATATTAAAAAATGGCTAAGAGGAATTAGAGGAAGTATTTATTAAGACTAAATTTACAATAATTTGGAAAAACCATTATGGGGTTTGTATTATGTAGGGATTACTAGGGAAGATGGTACATAGTCAAATATAGGCATCCTTTAATTGACATGCATGTTATGTAGAAAACATATGCAAGGACACCTAAGGAAACATACTGCATAGTCAAGCAAAATAGCTCTCAAAAGTATTACTTTATATTGATAAAATATATATAATGTTTATGGAGATTCGATTTTTACAAATTAGAAAGTTTGGTTTATGAAGAAAGGAACTTGATACACCGAGAGTATTTCCAATCATGATTTCCAAATATTTTGGGTAATAGTATATCTATGAAGTTTTGATCTAAATGTATAATTTATGGTGTCTGTAGTTTTACATCATATGACTAGGACCAAAATGGATACAATATATGATATGTTGTCAAGTGATCTATGTTTATTTCATATATCTTTGAACACATGTATATGTAAATGTGAAAACCATGGACTTGAAAAGTTTCAGATTGACATAAAGGTAATGGAAACAATATACATTAATAACTAATTTAAAATATAGATTCTTTTTTATTGGTATCAATGTTTAAAGGGGGAAAAGTCACTTTAACCAATAAATAAATTACCATTATATGAAAAACCCCTTGTTGGGGTTTTATTATGCTGCGCTAGATAATGCATATATTGTATATCCAAATTATATTATCTTTTGACTAAAAGGCATGTTATGTAGGAAAATTTTTTATGGCCACCTAGGGAAACTTACTACATAGTCAGACAAAATAGTTCTTAGATATCATAAAAATTGTCACCAATAACCGTAAGAAATATTATGAAGGTATAAAAATATTCAAGATTAAGAGTCTGAAATATGAAAGGGGTAATGCTCAATGCATAGTATAAATATTTGAATCTATATTAGACATATTTTTGGAGTCTTTTACATAGATTTGACTCATATGTAAGATGAGGACATTCTTTTTTCCTTGTTGGGCTCTTTAAGGAGAGAACTCAAAATGAAGACTCAAACATAGATTGTTAATTATATGTGGAAGATAGATAAAAATGTATCATGTTACTAGGTGTAGGAGTTGTGACCTAGCTTCCACTAAATATTTCAATAGGATGAGAATCATGTTGTATATAGTTCATTGGGTGCATTTCATTTTAATGTTGTCTAGATAGGACTTTGTGTTGTGTAGTTTAGAGTCAGGAAGCAAGGAAATGAAGTGATTCCAATGTAAAAAGGGAATATTGTGGCTGGACCATGTAATTAAACCCAGGTGTCACTACATATCTCATAAGGATGAGACTCAATCCATATATAGTTCTTTAAACATTCCCTATGGAGTTTTGATTAATACATTTAGAATAAAGGGGGGTTTTATCATAATTGGTCCCATGATTGGAGATCTTGGTGTCTCTACATATCTTATATGGATGAGAATCAATCCAAATGTTTTTATTGATCAATCATTTCCCACACCAATTGAGTTTTATGTGGGAGACGGCAGATTTTAAAACATTCTAGAAGAATTATTAATCTTAATACACTAAATGGTATGAAAATCAATCCATGTGTCATAAAAAGGAAATTTGTATAGATCTAGTTCATGTACTGGAGGAGAAAAAGGGAAATAAATTTTGGTTGGTTGTGATTGGGCTCATGATTTGAGATCCAGAGGTCTCTACGTATCTCATTGAAAATTAGATTCAATCCACACATAGTTCTTGAAATGAGGCCCCTATGCAGATTTGATTCAGACATATGGAGGAATGGAACACATGTACCACTAAGGAGTAGCAATGATGTCAATGATGCTTGAATGTGGAAGCTCTTAATTATAAATAGAGAAGACGTTAACCAAACAGTTTAATGTCATGTAACACGAAAAAATGATGTCATACAGTTTAACATCTCACAAAAAAGAAAAAGATGCTATGAATTTTATCAACATGTAACAAAGACGCATATAGTTGTTATGCAGGTTAATGACATGTAACTAGTACTTTGTGCTGTGAAGATTAAAATCTTGCAACGAGGACATAATGTGTAGATACCAAAAGTATTTCATCAATAATATCGCGTTGGGTGGAGTTTTAATAAGCTCTTCATCCATTGAGATTATGGTATAAGCTCTATTTGAGTAGACCATATATATGGAAAAAGGTCATTCCCACTTTGGCTCACACATATGTGGATTATTTCCTAGTATCATTGTATTCCTAGGGACAAATGCCAATTCCTTTTGAAGAAAATTAACGGAGGTGCACTTTCTTGTTAAAATTTCGTGTTATTCTGTTCTGATAGACTTCTATATGATGCAATGTATGAAATCTATTTTGATCTAATCATTCATACTCATCAAATCATTTTTGAGATTCTTCATCCATATATAACTGATCTCAGATTGCAACACAGAGTGAAGGTAATTTAATTTCAATTGAAAAAACTACTTCTGTTCTATACACCAATGAATATGGGGTTTCCTGAGTGGTAGTAAGGGTCGTAGTCCAATAAGCCCATAAATGGTCAAGAAGAATATCTCACAATGATTTATTATCTTTATCCATCATAATCTGGAGTATATTTTATATGGTCTTATTAAAATCCTCCATTTTTTCATAGGTTGGTTCATGATAGCGATATGAATGGTTGGATTTGATATCGGGATCCTCATATAACTTATTTACCTCAACAGAAGAGAAATTGGTGTTGTTGTTCATTAGTATAGTACGAGGGACACCAAATCTAGTGATGATGTTATCTTTGACAAAACTAACAATTCCTTTGGCTCTGACATCATTGAGAGGTAATACCTAAGCCCGTTTGTAGATGAAATCAGTAGCAGTAAGAATATACTTGAACTTTGTTGCCATTGCTGGAGGATATGGTCCTACTATATCCATTAATCATCTGAAAAATGACCAATATTATTTAGTTGTACATAACAACTATAGGGGTTGAAGAATAAAGTTGACATACACTTAGAAAGGGTGAAATTTCCTGGCAAAATAAGTGCAATCTTGTGTCATTGAAGGATATAAGTATCCATGCCATTGGATTTGATCTGAAATATTGTTCTCAGACTGGTCTAAAACACAAACTCTTACATATACTTCCTACATGATAGCATCATTTTCTTCTCCATCAATACACTAAAATTGTTTTCCATCAATGAATCATTTTCAGAGGATTTTTTCGTGATTTGGAATATCATAAAAAGTAAAATTGGCCACTCATCATCAGGTCTGTTCTTTTTTATCTCTATCTGGTATAAGTACTCCATTTCTTAAGGTATTTCATGATGGGTGTCATCTAGCCCATTGTATGACTATATAGCTCTTAAATAAGGATAATTTCTTTAATTTCATCAATTCTAATTTAAATGAATGGTGAAACCACATGATAATGGGAAATAATGATGATTGTCTCATCTTGATTTTGATCTTCCAAGGTTGTGGCTGCATTATCCCATGCATCAACATTGGAATTTAGTGATTGTGGGACATTAGATAGTGGTTGATATGAGGGAAATTCATCCATCAACCCTATGACATAATCATAAAAAGGGATTAAATCAAATTTTATGATATCAAAATCCCCATTGATTTGTTTGATTATTAACTCTAAATAACATTTCACTTTTATGTTGTTCACTTATAACCAGAGTGCCAATTCTAGTCATGCGATGAGAGCATGATATTCTACTTCATTGTGGTTTCCGCCTTCTAAAAACAGGATAGAATATGGAAACACATCATTTTATTAAGAGATTAGTAAAATTCCTAACCCGCCTTTTTTGAGTTTAAGGTTTTCCATTCTCTTCCATATTGGACTTCTGTAGGCACCATCAATGTACATTGAAAATGTTTGGGGATTATCTTGAATAGATAAGACATCATCATCATGAAGATTAATATAAAATTATGTATCTTTTGAAGATGGTTGTTCAGTAAGGAAATTTCCCAGAGCATGGCCTTTTATTTTCTTTTGAAGAAGAAGCTTGATATCAAAAAATTGAAAAGTAACAGCACATGGTTCCATATTCCATAAAAGCATAGGAATAATGAGGATAAATTTGAGCTGGTTATTGCAAGACACTAAATAAAACTCATGATGTTGTAGGAAGTGCCTTAATTTCTAAACTGTAGAGACTAATGACAGGCTGCACTTCTAGATACTTGAATATTGAGTCTATCTATAAAGAATAGATTGAATGATATAGTGATTTTTATTTATTTCTAGCATCATTCTTTTGGGAAAGGAAGGCACCCCGTGATAGCTCTAAAGCTGCCACAAAAAGAATAAGTGGCCTTCCTTCAACATGTGGCATTAATATCGGTGGACCCAAGATATATTTATTGAGAATATCAAATGCATCTTGGTTGTCATCAGTCCATTGATAGGTGAATCTCTTTTATAATTTTCAAGGGCAGGGTAAACACTTTTTGGCCAAATTGCCGATATAGCATCGAATATAGGCCATGTGTCCTTGAATTTCTCTTAATTCATTCAAATTTAGAAGAGGTGACATTCCAAGGATTTCTTTTTTTCTTGTCAAGATTAAAATTGTTTCCAAAATGTTTTACAATGAAGTCTTGTAATTTTCCTATGGTTACCCCCAAAGGGAAAATTCAAGGGATTCATCAAAAAAATATGTTGCTGATGTTTATTGAATATGATCTCCAAATCAGCCAGCTGATCAAAAATTTATTGGGATTTAACTACGAGATCATCCACTTATCATTCGACAAATTTTCCTATAAAGGGTTTGAAGATATGGTGCATGGAGAATTTATACGTTTCACATTCATTCTTTAGGAAAAATGGAATCACCCAATAGAAAATCACACCTTGGGGTGCCCTTAATGGTATAAAATCTTCTTCCTCTATGGCCATGAGGATTTGATTGCTCTCAGAGTAGCCATCTATGAAGGAAATATCTTGATAGCCAGCTATTGCATCAATTAATAACTCTACAACTGAAACTAGAACATCGTATTTAGGACAATGCCGATTAAGATCTCCGAAATCAATGCATACCCTAATTTTCCCAATTTTCATTTTCACTGGGACAATTTTGGTTATCCACTTGGAATATTGAACCTCCCTGAAAATGTTAACCTTCATAAGCTTATCGACTTTAGCTTCAATTTTAGAGGCACGAGTCTGGTGTTTTCTTCTTACAGCGTGATTAAATCCATGATGTTCTTCTTTAAAACCCAAATGATTAGTGTTTACATCGGGATTGAGGCCTAATTTTTGTATATAGTTCTAATAAAATATATCATGATGTTTCATTAGAAATTTAGTATACATCTATTTCTATTGAGATGTCACAGCTGTACCAATTAGAGTGGGGATTGGATCTTCTTCAATACACAAATTTATTTCTCTGGGCTCATCCATAGTGGTAGAGACACTTTTTTCAAATGTTGTAGGAGTGTCCCTAAGATCATCTTATTCTTCTTCCTAACATATTACTTATTCTATTTATACTTGAAAAGTAGGTGATGAAGAATGACTTTCAATTTAGTGGAGGATTAAATATTTTAACATCCTGAAGAAGAAGAAGAAATCATTTATGGCCCTACTGATGATGAAGAGTTTTCTTGGAGCATTAAAGAGGATATGATGGGTTGGGAATCATCATCCATGTGTTAATATATTATTGAGACAACTTCTTCTAGTATGATTGGAGAAACAGAGATTTGATGATGTTCTTTGGATGAAATGATAACATCACTATTTAGGTTTTCACCAATTTTTGGTTAATCAATAATTTTTCCCATGCAGTCAGGCTCAATTTCTATAACTGACATTATGGAATTCATTGAATGAGTGCTCAGATATTGGTTTATCCTTTCAATATGATTTATAGGCAACAAAGAATCTATACTCAAATGTTTTAATGGGGTTTTTAGGGTCTTTTCTAGGCTATTCAGATCATTAATTTTGATTACCTATTTAGTCACCGACCTAATTCCCTTCGTGTGAAAAAACTCTGTCTCAATGTACTGAGATTCACACGTTTTGAATGGAGATTTTTCACCATATAAGGTACCGATTAGACCATTGAAATTATACCTGATACATAGGTTTTATTATGAAGGAATCTTTTCATGTTGATGTATCCAAGGCCTTCCAATAAGTATATTAAATGCTATGCCCTCCCGGATAGCCATAAAATCTGAATTAGACACAAGATCTCTAAACTGAGTTCTGAGTGTTATCTCACCCAGAGGTTCTTGTTAATTCTTATCATAACCTTGGAAAATTAAAGTAAAATGATATATTTTATATTCAGTGAGGGATAATCGATGAAGTGCATGAATAGTTATTAGGTCGACCCTTGATCCATTATCAATGAAGGCTCATTGGATGTCTATATCATTGACCTTTCCATGTAGATACAAGGGCCTAATTTTCAATTCCCAGACACCAGATCATCCCAGCCACTTGATTGTATTAATACATTGGAATGATTTTCAGGGATAAAATATCAAATGGCTGAGTAGTTTATTATTCTTGATAAACTAGATACATACATATTTTTTATTTTAAAAGGAATTAATATATGATACAAAAAGAAGCTAATAAATAGAATCCTTGAAAACTCCAAACAAAAATTGTCTTCATAACCTGGGGAAGGAAAAACAAATGAAAGGGGTGAGCTTAAATTCTCATTAAGGTTTAATAAATACAATAGAAGATAACATGAACATAAACATTAGGCATGGTGAATAACTAAAAACAACTCACATTAAAAAATAAACATAATCACATTACAGAAAGGATAAGAGATGAATAAACAATGCCATAATAAAACATAATCATATGTATTATACTATCCAAATAACCACATAAACCATGTATAATATTTTCATAATAAAGGAATACATAATGAGGGATATCATAACCATACTGTCAAGGCCACATTCTATGACCATAAATAATAATTTTGTCAAGGCCTTATGGCATGACCGTAGTTTGTCTCATGAGACCAACCGATGCACCAAGGGTATATAGAGCCCCACCCAGATCATACTATGTCCAATGAATCCCCTTTATGAATGGGGATAAATGTAAACAAAATACGCATTCATATTGAAAATAACATATAAAATGTATATAACATTCCCCAATCATAAATAATAAACACTAACCATTCAAAGTAATATGGTGAATGGTTTCAAGATAGCACATCCACAATCAAACTAATTATAAACCATTAAATAAAGTATAGTGGATGATATAAAAGGAGATAAACCTAAATGAAGTAAAAGTTTAAACAAATTATTTATACAAAGATGAGAATACTTTTAAATGATACCATCGAAAAATCCTTAAGGAAATAATCCTTCTAGACTGTACCATAACACCTTGAAACATTCAAAAAAATCACATAAAAAATAATATGAATAAGAAGGATCTATATATGATATTACAAACCGTAGTACTAACACCACAAGAAGGAAATAAGTGGTGAACAATTTATATATCTCATAAAAGTTAATGTGAGATTAGAAAAATCCATTTTACATTTTAAAGAAGATATCTTTTGGATAATCATTTATATTTTCCATGAAATCACTTTGTAAACATGAATATCATAGAAAATAAAATAATAGGACATTGAAATTATATTTTTGGAATAAATGACTTCCCACTTAAGTGAATTCATGTCAAAAGATTTCTTAAGATTATTTATAAATAAATCATTTTTTTGAATTTTAATGGAAGTATTTAAGATAATTTTAAAGTGGAAGGTCACATTTGTTATCTTAAATAAAAAAATGACCCATGATAATTTTTCATTAATTAAAATATTTTCTTTATAATATTAATTTTGGATTTTAATAGATGTTGGTGTATACTTGAAAAAGGGAAAGATTTCAAAAATGTCCTTTGAATCGGGTTTATATTTTAGAAATTATTTTGAAAGTATCTTTTAACATGTGCAACTCCACATGAAATAATGAAGAATTATTGTTGGATAACATATATAGATCACTCACACATAATTTATGAAGATTTTATTACAATACAAAAGAATTTTATTTAGGTAAATTTACAATAAAAGCAACATGAATTAAAATGATGGTTCGGGTGGAAAACCCGCATCGCTTTGTTAGCAATCGATTCGAATGCCCAAGAATTAATAATATTAAAATGATACATTTAATAACACGATAATAAATACATTAATGATATGAAATATCAATGGGTAGTATACATACAATATAGACAGGTAATAGTAGTGAATATGGAATATCTCCAAAAGATAGAAGTTGGATGAAGAAACCTATATCGTATGTTTGATGGTGTTATTCACTTGATCTTAGTGTCCTTGAAAACCAAATTAAATAAATTAATTAATGCTTCAATAACCTATTCTAATTTTAAAAATTTTATTATAACGTTATTAAATAAATTCATGGCATTTTTATGGGTTAATAGGTTCAATTTCATTGTTCGGGTCCGTTTGTTTCAGGATCAGTATACTAATATACATGAATCAAGAATCATGTAAAATGAGGTTTTTTGACCTGAATTGAAATTATATTTTATTAGTGAAAATACATAAGTTTACATGGTTTTATATTTCATTTGGTTACATGGTGTGAAGATGAATCATTATATAAATTATTTAATGATAACTATTTGAGTGAATAGGTAGTTTTGGAACACCACAAACTCATTTTCATTATAAATTAAAACAATATGTAAAAAATATATTCCATAACCATATATGAGAAACAATACATATATTATATTCTTTTTCAACCATAATAATGGTTTCATGACCAAAATGTAATACATTAGTTTAAATTGAAAACCCATCATCTTGAAATGTTGTAAATTAGTACATCTCATATGGTGTTTTCCTGTTTAGTATAAAAGTCTGGGAAATGAGTGATGATAAAGAAATATTCCTCTAGATTAATAAAATTACATTTAATGTAAGGTAGTGAAACTATCATATCATTTAGATGTGGGGTGATGATGAAACCAAAAAGAAAATAAAGGAACTCGAAATAAAATAAATGTTTATAAATCCCTAAGGAAAATTCAGCCACCTAAAGGCGCCACATAAAATATCATAATATATTTTGATGAGATAAAAATGTTATCTCAAAATTTATACAAAACATTTAATGTAATTGGGATATTAAATGAAATATCCAAAATAAATCAATTTCAATTAATAGATAATAACATAATTACAGTTCTTGAAAAATAGAGAGATTATGATACGAAAATTCAGTAGCATAATGACTATGAAACATGGTTTTAGAAAAAAATTGAAAAGATAGGGTAAAGGGGTCTCCCATTCATAAAATAATCATAAAATATCATAGGCATATAATTTTATGGATACATTGACATGGTATTAGAACTTAAAATACATACCACATAAAAGAGAACTTGGATATAATAGAAAATTTGAGAATTCTCTTCCTCTGTAGAGTAACTCATAAGACTTGATAGTTGGGACCTTCTGATCTTGAAGAGATAGTGGGAAGACTACTTGTGATGTAAAACTTCCAGATCTTCGAGGATGATGATTTTTTAATGAAATAAAATGCTATAATGAGTGGGTAATTATAGTAAATGAGAGGGGTGTTATTATTAATTTAAATGAACACCTCATTAGTGGTTTTTGCAAAACCATGGGCTTACCCATGGTATCTGCCATTGGTATTAGACCCACGGGACACCTAAAATCATAATTTACTGTATAACAGTCTACCAGAATTTTATATTAATTATTATATCATTATGATGTCATTAAACATACCACAAACTCAAAACTATTTTTTTACAATTCATAAAACATTCTTTTATATTACAAAAATCCCAAAAATTCAACCGAACCATTTTTTGTTTTTTATAATTAAAATATGAAATCCATATTTTGAAAGTAATTTTCTAAATATTTTAAATTTATTTTTTAAATAAATTAAAAATGTATTCCAAAAAATCATTAAAATAATAACATGATTTATAACACCATACGAAATTAATCAATATCCCATAAAATTATCTTATTACTATAAGACAATAACATATAAATTTATTATTAAATTTTATGAAAAAACATTCCCACTTTAAATTAATAAATTAACCAAAATATTGTAATTAAAATATTTATGACATACAAAAATACGAATACTTATATTGTGATCATTTTTCACTTATAAGATGGCTAAATTGTATTTATAGATTAATGAGTTATGTTTATATTTTTTGGACAATTTACTATCCATTACTATTAATTACTATTCATACGTTTATGTTACTATTCATAAGGGTATGATACTATTCCTATAAAATAATGTTTGACTTATTAGACTAGAAATATTTTACTGAACACATTTTTGTCTATCAGTTTTTTAAAATCCAAATTATAGAAGTGGAAAATTATGTTTGTTAGTTAGGTTATAATAAAGTGTTGATTTGTAGATAATAAATGATTCATGAATTCTATATTAAATCTATTTGTAAATTCTTGAGATGTAACATTATTCCCTTCACAATAAAATTAAGTCGTTGCAATTCGAAACTGCACTTCGAAAGTTAATGGTCGATGTTGAAAATTATATTGCTGAAAACCACAATGGAAACAGGGTTAATAAAATATCACCCTGAAAAAGGGGTTAAGGGAAATTATGTGGTCACTACAAAAATTATTCTTTCAAATGGGGTGACATTAATTGGGATTGAAAACCTATATATGGAAGAAAAATCTAACTATAAAATTATGATGGAACATCATAGAGAAGACATTCAGAAGAATGTTTATTACTACAGATCTATAAACATCTATAAAAATCATTGATATTATCAAAGATTATTATAACAGGACTAAATTTTATTTAAGACTCTTTTTATAGAGTCGAGGAACTATTCCACTCTATAAGAGTATAAATATACAGTTTTACTTACAAACTCATCATTTTATTGCACTTGAACTATATATTCATCATCGCTTAGCATGGGTTACACCATGTAGTGAAGTAATACATCACCTATAAAGACTCGTACGATGATCAACTTAAACCATTTCATAAATTGTTAAAAATTCCAAAATATAAGGATCCCACACATTATAATAAAGTACTCTAAATTTCCAAAATAAACATATCATAAACCCTCAATCAATAAGAATCAGCACAAAATTTCACATTCCAAACATGTGAATAACTTTATAATGTATCCCCTTGAAATATGGTAATAACATGAATTTCAGTTAAAAACCATATTGGAATCATTTATTATTCTTTATTCCTTATGTAAGATACATGTTATTGGATATATTCCTTAAATTCATAAGTGTTTTAATCTCCATTGATGGTAGCATATAACACTTCTCAAAAATTCAATGACTAGTTCCATGGTAGAAATTACTTATCTGAGTCAATCATTTCATCATCATCATCTCAAAATCAGATATATATTATGGGTTGTCTTTCCCTCAATCGTGTTCTTTCCTAAAAAGTTCATCTTTCTACTAAATCACTTTTCCTTCATATCATTCATCATATAACCTGGAATCCTTAATGAAATAGTACTGCAGTACAATTCTTATATATCTCATAATTCTTACAACTAGTACATTACTGAAAAAATATTAAAATGACATGATTCTTCACTAGGAATAATAATCCTTCAATTTCATTTGAAGTAACATCATAAATTTATCCTTATCCAAAATAATCATTTGCGGTATATTTTTTTGACGCTTGGGACATTGATTCACATAGTTTCCCATCTCCATGTATTTGAAGCATTGAATATAGTACAATTTGTTCCTTGTATTTAATTTATGAGAATGGTGGGCTTTTCTCCACACATGAAGGAAACTCATTTTCCCCTCAAGCATATACTGAGGTGTTTCCTTCAACAATCACAACATGTGGGAAAATACATATTTCCCTTATCCTATTTACCCATGTTTTCCCATCTTTGCTTTTCATCTTTTTCTTCCCTTAATATCCATAGGACTCTTATAAGTCTTTACATTCCTTTTTAACATATTATATTATTATCTAATGTGATGAGGATACTTGTAGACAGTCTTCAATTGAAATGATGGCTTAAGACCATTAGATATATGATACATCATTAAATTTTCACCATGTTTTTTGGTGAGGTTGTCATTGATATTTCTAGGAAAAATTTATAATAATATCATTATAATAAATTATCTCATAAAATTATGAACTCTCGATATCTATAAACATGGTATAACACATAACATAAATTTATGAATCCTAAATCTTAGAACCATATATTTGATTACTTTCGGGGAATAAATCATTCATAGTTTAATGTATTAAGATTATGATTTTACCAAATGACATCCCCTAGAATTGTCCAACCAAGTGTTTTGAAAGGCCCATTATCGTGCACCAGTTCATGTTTGAGTCTAGCTCAAAGCAGTGTTTTCTGGTTTTACCCCTAAATACATATGTGCCAGAGGAACCTATACTTGTTAGTATCTAGACCAAGATTTAATTCCATGATAAAGAACATAATATATTCCTTAACAAAATTCTAGGATTCCCTTGTAATTTTATCCCCAAAGTATATCTTAGGGTTTTGTTTAATAATAAACTTTTTCTATATCTAGTTACCATGTTTAATAATAGATATTATTTGATACCAATATAATGCCTTGACACCAGAATCTAGGTGAAGGTGCATTATTTTAATATATTAGAATTATTACAAGGTATAAAATATTGAAGGACTGAGTATTTTAGTTGTCTTGAAGAAACTAGATACGTATATAGAACCCATTATACATTTTTAAAGGAAACAAAATATGATACATAACAAAATCTAATAAACTACATCCTTGAATACTCAGAAATAGATCAGTTCTTCAAAATGTGGGGAAGGAAACAAAATAAAAGGGGTGAGATAAAATTCTCAGTAAGTGTTAAGAAATAATGCAGAAGATAACATAATAATTAACATTAGGCATGGTGAATAACTAACAGCAAATGCCTTTAAAAAATTAACATGAACACAATATAAAAAAATAAGATCTGAATAAATAATGCATTAATAAAACATAATCATTGGTATCCTACTAGACAGAAAACCACATGAACCCATAATAATATTTTCAGAATGTGGGAATTCATAAAGTGGGACATAAAAACCATACTGTCAAAGACTCATGCGAAGACCATAAATAATCATTTTGTCCAGGCCTTTTTCCAAGGCCGCAGTTTCTCTCATGAGACCTACCGATGCACCGAGTTGCTATAGCGGGTCCCACCCAACACTTACCATGTCCAATGAATTCTTCTTATGAATGGGGATTATCATTTACAACATACACATTCATATTTAAACTAAAATATGAAATGTAAATAACATTCCCCATTAATTAATCATAAACAATAACCATTCAGAGTAATATGGTGAATGGTTTCAAGATAGAACATCCATAGTCAAACTAATTATAAACCATTAAATAAAAAATATTTGATGATATCATAAGAGTTAAAAGTCAATGAAGTAAAATATTCAACAAATTATGTTGACATAGATGAGTATTAATTTAAATGAGTCCATTGGAAAATCCATAAGAAAATTATCCTTAAACATTCTAAAGTGTCCCATACTACCTTGAAACATTCAAATCATAATACATTACAGTATCATGAGAATAAATAGACTCTCGATATGACATAACAAATTGAATTACATACAACCAAAGGAATAAATAATTTTTTAACAATGAATATATCTCATAAACATTCATTAGAGTTGAGAAAAATCATTTTTACTTCTGAAATAAATGTTATTTTGGAAAATCATTTATATTTTACCTGAAATAAGTTTCTAATCAAAAATATACTAGAAAATAATATACTAGGACATTGAAATTATATTTTAGGCATACATTATGTCCTAATGATGTGAAATCATTTAAAAAAGAGTTCTTAATATTAATTAGAAATAAATCATTTTAGGCCTTTTAAGGAAAGTATTGAAGATAATTTTAGAGTGGAAGGTCACGTTTGTACTCTTAAAAACAGAAATGATCTAAGATTATTTTTCAAGATAAATTGAGTGTTTTTATAGAATTAATGGTTGATTAAAACTGCTTGTGGGGTATACATAAAAACTGGTAAGAATTGGAAAAGATTCATTGAGTCATGTTTGTATTTCGAAAAAAACAAATTTAAAATTTTCTTTTAAAATGTGTAACTACCCAAAAAACAATGAAGGATTATGGTTTGTAAAAATATATAGACCAATCATTCAAAATTTATGAGATATTCATAATAATACATAATAATTTCATTGATGTAATTAGGCAATAAAAGTAACCCAAATGAAAATGGAGGTTCAGGTGGAAAACCCTCATCACTTTGTAATCAATCAATTTGAATGACCCAAAATTAATAATAATAAAATTATAAATTTAATACCATGGTAATAAATAAATTAATTACATGAAACATCAATGGGTAGTATTCCTCAACCATACACAAGTAATATTAGTGAATACAAAACATCTCACAATGATGGAAGTGAGATGAAGAAACCCATACCTTATGTCCGATGGTGTTCTTCACTTGATCATAGTTTCCTATAAAACTTAATTAAATTAATTAATTAATATTTATAGAACCAATTATACATTTAATTTATTTATTATAACCATGTTAAGTTCATTAATGAGGTTTTAATGGGGTAAGGGGTTGAATTTCATTGTTTGGTTCCGTTTATTTCATGATCAGTATGCTTATATATATGAACAGAGAATCATGTAAAATTAGGTTTTTTTCTAGAATTTAACTTATATGTTATTAGTGAAAATACATAATGATACATGGTTGTAAATTTCATTTGTTTACTTGGAGTGAAGAGGAATCATTATAAAAATTATTTATTGATAATCATTTGAGTTAATGGGAAGTTTTTGAATACCACAAACTCATTATCATTATAAATAAACACCATGTGTACAAATAAATTCCTGACCCATAGATGAGTCATAATATATATATTATAGTCTAGCTCACCCATAATAATGGTTTCATGACCAGAACTGAAAATTTTAGTAGAAATTGAAATCACATCGTCTTTGAATGTCATAAATTAGCACATCCGGAACAGTGTTTTCATTTTTAGTATAAAAGAATAGGAAAAGAGAGGTGATAAAGAATTATTACATTAGAATAATAAAATTCAAGTTAATTTAAGGTAATGTAATTTTCATATCATTTTGATGAGGTGTGATGAGGAAATAAAATTGAAAATAAAATAACTTCAAATGAACAAAAAGATGTGAAATCCCTCACGAAAATTTGGCAGCCTAACGACATCACATAAAATATCATAAAATATTTTGATAAGAGAAAAAAGGTATCTCACCATTCATAAATAATATAGACAGTAAGAGGGATATGTAATTAAATATACCAAAATAAAAAAATTTAAATTAAAATAAAATAACAAAAAAGAGTACTTGAAAAAGAGAGAGATTTTGAGATGAAAACATTGAGAAGAGAGGGGACATGAGTCACCAATTCATGGTTTTATAAAACATTGTAATTAAATTCTATAGCATAATAGCTATGCCACATGGTTTTATAAAACATTGAAAAGAGAGGGAAAGGGTTCCCCAATTCATAAATGACTCATAAAATAGTATAGTGATATAATTTTATGGAAATAAGAACATCCTATGAAAACTTCAAATACATACCCCATAAAAGAGAACTTTGATGGAAAATAAAAGTTGAGAATTCTCTTACATTGTAGTGTAACTCCTAATACATGATGTTTGGGACCTTTTGGGGGCTTGAAGAAACCATGAGAGGACTTATAGTGAGGTAAAACAACAAAAGATTCAAGGATTTTGAGCTTTTAATGAATGAAAACGATGAAATGAGTTGGCATTTATAGTAAATGAGAGGTAGATTTTTATTAATTTAAATGGACACCTCATTAGCGGTTTTTGAAAAACCAGGGGCTTTAACATGGTATTTTCCCATGATATTAGACACTTGGGACACCTAAAATAATATTTTACATTACATATATCCACTAGTATTTTATTTTAGTTATTACATCATTGTGATGTCATTAAACATACTGATAACTCAAAACTGTATTTTTACTATTCACGAAAAATTCATGTATTTTAGAAAAATCCCCAAAATTTTCCCGAACCATTTTTAGATGTGTAGAATTAAAAAATGAAAATCATTTTTTGAATGTAATTTTCTAATTATTTTTAATTTAGTTTTAAAATCAAATAAAAATTTATTCAAAGAAACATTAAAACTATAAATCGTTTTATAACACCTTGTGAAATTAATCAAGGTCCCATAAAGTTATATTATAACAATAAGAAAATTGCATTAAAATTAATGATTACATTTTATAAAAATTAAAATTTTATTTTAAATTATTAAATTAATCATAAAATGTTTATTAAAATATTTATGATATAGAAAAACACCAATACTTATACTATGATCATTGTTTCACTTATAAAATGTCTAAATTGTTTTTATTCATTCTTTGTTGAAGTTTATATATGTTAAAATTTAATATTTATTACTATTTATTAATATTCATAAGGGTATGTTATTATTCCTAAAAAATATTTTTTGTCATATCAGACTCTAAATATCTTAATGAACGCAACCGTGTATGTTAGTTTTTCAAAATTTAAATTATAGAAGTGGAAAAATTAGTTTTATTGGTTAGGTTATAAAAAAGTGTTGTTTTGTAGATAATCAATGTTTCATGCATTCTATATATAATTTTTTTTGAATATTCTTTGGGTGTTACATAATGTGTCGATGTACAAAATCATCCTCATCTTTATCCAAAAATGATATAACAACCTGACTTTCTATAGAATCACTCTCTATATGGTAAACCTCAGTAGCAGCAACATCAGTTTGAAACACATGAAGTCATGGAAAAGCTTGTATAAGTGCTTCTCTTTGATATTTTAACAAATTCAATATATCCCAAATCAACAACATGGATGATACATGTGACAATTGTTTAAAAAATTCATACTTTTAGTCCAAAGGTCTATGTTTTCTGGAATGGAAATACAGGTTTTTAGATGTCTTGGATTTTGATGCTCCTGATGTAGATGTTCAATATATTGGAACGGAACCTAGAAATACTTTGGGTTTTGGTATATTAGACTGACTAGGTCTATCTAATTGATAAGATAAAGATGGTGTAACCTCTAATTGGTCCTCCAAATTAATCACCTCATGTCTGATCCTATCATGTGTGGGATAATCTCTTTGTTCTTGTTGATCCCTCTAAAGGGATATCCCACATGTTTCTGCCTCGCATACGGCTCGAGTTGGGGTAGAGTTAAAATAGTAGCTTCTTGCATACCCACGCCTCCCCCTATATCCTTGACCTTGGATTTTTCCTCTAATCCCATGGTAAGTTATAGGGTATTCTAGGTCATTATATCCAAAATAATCAATTTCATATGGATTCATTAAGTGGATAACATTGATGGAACCAAAGATCAAATTTTCATCTGATGAAGATTCTTCTTGATTGGTCGGTTTTAGTTGTTCCATTTTGAAGGTTAGTTCCCATTCTTTTGAAATAAATAGAATGAAATCGTCTAGAGTAATAGAAAACTTTAGACATAACATGAGCTTATCTTTGATATCAATGTGCTGAATTGAAGAAGTAATTTCTGATAGATAACTTCACATCTAGTAATTGAAGAGATTGAAAATTGTA
Organism: Viscum album; assembly: GCA_963277665.1. Lineage (NCBI taxonomy): Eukaryota > Viridiplantae > Streptophyta > Magnoliopsida > Santalales > Viscaceae > Viscum > Viscum album. The sequence continues at coordinate 1,238,054,066 of OY728143.1, forward strand.
TACAAAAAAAAAAGATAGTCCCTGTAATGATTTCACAAAGCATCTAAGATTCACTACTTCTTGTTTTTGATGATTCCCCATCATGGGATCACAATGTTATATGAAATATGTTATGTATTGCTCTGGATTTGCCTAACCATTAAAAATAGGGTATGTAGTATGTACAGAATTTGGCGGGGGAGAGATCGAATCCACCCATTAAAGGTAAGCTGTCTTTTTTGACTTTACTAGCATATTCCATTCTTCTATATCTTCTAATTGAGTTTTTCATGCCTCAATTGTGTTCATAATAATTTGGGGAATATCTGTATTATTGGGGACCTATATAGTTTTATAACTTGGAGCTTGAACTATTGCCCCAACTGGAAAAAACACTAGTGGTAATGTTTCTAGTATTAGTCTTGGATGACCCATAGGAATATGATTATAAGGATATGTTTGATCCTCCCCTGGATGTGTACCCAATGAAGGTAATTCATTATTCACATCTGTAGTTTCAAAAAAACTTTTTGCTGAGGAGATCATAGGATGATCAATTTGGGGATCTATCTAGGGACCCTGCCCAATACAAATTATGCGTCGATGAAACTATGTATTGAGTCTTTTCTACTCTTTCATATCCTCCTGTTGCTAATAAAATTATTCTTCATGTGAAATTGATTGACCTTCTCTAGTGGAAAAGTGAGATGTGATCTGCCAATTAAATTTACCCTTGTTTGATGCCTTTCAAAGGTGTTATAGTTTGTTACATGAGGTCATACCAAGATTCTGGGTAGCCTATGATTTCAGGTACATACATCGCCTTAATTTCCATCAGTCTGTACCATATTATGTATATGAACTTCATCATCTGATTCCTCTGAACTTGGCCTATTTTCTAGAGGATCTTCTACAATGGTATTAATGGAATTTACTAAAGTATAATTCATTTATGGAATTTTATCAATATTTTTATAATATCATCTCCTTTTATATATTCCATGAGACTCTGTTATCTTGTATGATGTCTTCCCAGTAACTGTTTGACAGATGGTAACCTGAAGGGACTCCTTGGAAAGTTCAGTAGTGCATTCTATTTGAGGATTCTCCCCTAATCAGGAGAAAAATGACATCTATTCTAGTGGGGATTGTAGATGTAAAAAAATCCCCCATTGTTGCATGCTGAGATATTCCTGTTATTATTCTTCTTCAAGCCTTAAAAATAAGTTTATTGAACTCAAAGGTGGAATAAAAAAATCATCCAACCCTGTAGGATGGGGTGTCTTATGAACTGCTATAGTTGAGATTTCCATAGAAGATCTTATGATTTTGCTAATTTTGGTCTATATATTGGCATGGCACATTATCTAACAACCACTCAAATCACCTGTTTTAGAATATCGATGTGATATTTCAGGTATTATCATCATTTGATGGTTGATACCTTATAAGCAAGAGGTCTTATTAAGATTCTCATAAGCCTGATGCAAATTTATCTCAACAGTTATCTTTATTTGGGCTTGACTCTGATGAGATCTAGCTGAGGGTTGTTCTTGAGCGTATACTTGATAACATTCAAAATCTGATGATTGTATCTAGTCATGGAAAATAAATTTTCATGAGACAACTTTTGGAAGGCTTTTCTAATTCTGGGGCACAGTGAAATAAAATTATCTGTGTGCACCCCATCCTCTAAGACAAACACTTGATGGGGTATCAGAAATTAAATGGCGCAACCTCTTTAGTGCATCAAGGCAGTTGCACTAAGGGGTTCTCTATTGCATCTCAAACTTTGGATTTCAAGAAACTGATAGAGATGACAAGTTTATTTGGTGTTGCAACAATTTTATTACCTTTATATTATTTTGAAATTCATAATATGGTCATACAGATGTTTTTAAATGACAAATTGTTTTCCATAAGTTGAGGTGGACATCATGAATGAAATATTCTTCCATCAATTCTACAATGTTTTATTGAGAGTTTTCCAAATGATAGAACATGACTTCTACTTCTCCTTTATCCAATTGTTTTGTCATGTTCTATATATATTCATTATTTTTAATAGAGGTTTCTCCACTTTGTCTGACCCAAGTGGATGCTTCTCGATTATTTTATTAAAATCAATAGAATGAGTCACTTTGTTTCTGCTACATTAGAAGACAGATGACCCAAGAGATGTTTATAGAATAATCATCCCCATATGATTTCTTCTAGTTGACAATTTTTTTCACCTTTTAATGGAAATGCATCAAATATGGCTGGCATTTTGTTGTAAAGAACCTCAAGAGAAGAGGAATTTGTCGTTAATACATTGCTAATTATAGAGTTATCATGACAATGTAAAACACTACTACGGAAAGATATTTCTTATAAAATTCAACCATGGGGAGGGCCACCATTGTGGATTACAGCAAAGGATAATTCCCCATGCTCTTTATTCTTCTAGACACATGGAGGGTTGTTGCAGCTCTCAACCAAAGATACGATCCATGGATTGACCATAATTTCAGGAAAAAAGCCTTCATGATAATGTTTCTAATGAGGAACATCATAATTACAACTACTAATCCCATAATTTGATAATTAGAGGGTATGATCTTGAGCTTCAATAGATAAATGTATGAGGGATTCAAGAACGCACACATTAAGAGGATCTAGATCACAAATTGGGTCTTTTTTTCTAAATGTGTTAAAAGAGACTTATTCTTATATTCCCCCTTACACTTAGTTGGGGACACTTTCCTGGAGAATGTTTCATCATATATATGCGTATGTACCTGCCTTTGAGTGGTCATCAGAATGGGCCGATTACCTCTAATTGGAAAGGGTGTATGTTCCTGATCTGATTTTCCATATGATATGTGGGAGTATGCACCATAACCCTCATGGACTAGAATAGAGGATTGTATACGCTCCAAGATGGAATTCCAATGTGTCATCCCATATTTGGGGACAGAGTTATGTGTCTATTCCCATGTAACTACTATAGTTTTTTTAGGATATTTTGTCATGCTTTCAGAATATGAGTAGGAATTTGTGTCTTCCCTTTCACCATTCCTAAGATATGTTCGGTGTCTTTATTAGCTAGAATTATAATATACGTCCATTTTTTATTTGGATTAGGTGTATGTGTCTTGACATGTCCTCCTTTTCTTGTTAGTGGAAACTAATAGTACTTATGTATGAAGGCAGAGAGTTGAGTCTGCCATAGGGTTTTCATCAGATCTTTTCGACTGACTTCTCCGGGAGCTACTAAATGAGATTGTTGGAAGGCTTGAAGAATAATGGCTGGTGTATGTGCCTACTAGATATTGTACATAATTCACAGTTGATAGACTTCTTTCAATACTGGTTTACAATACTACTAGTATAATTGTTGAGTGTAAGTCGGTGTATGTTCTTTTTTACCTGTTTTCACTACATTTGATTGGTGGGATTCCTTGAATGCAGTCAGACCATCCTACCGACTAGCTGATAATTTTTAAATTGGTGTGTGTGCTTGTTCACGGTACTCCACCTAAGTTAACTAGAGAGATTGGTGGGTTGCTTCCAAACAAGTCTGTTGGGAAGTGGAACTTGGATGGACAGGTGTATGTTCCTGCTCATTATTTTCAATCAAGTTATGTTGATAAGATTATCTGGGGGGGAAGGTAAAAAACTACCCCATGTTGGCTGGATGTTGTCCATGGTGGTTCGTCTTTCATGCCTAGGTTTTTGGGACCTGGGAAAAACAACTAAAGAGAACACCCCCATCAAGATTGGGGTTCACAACCGTCCGATTCTAGAGGTGATGATTATTGATGGTATTCCTCTAGAAGGACCCATGAATCTTTGACATGAGGACATATGTGACCTCTTTATCCACCTATCCATAGTATAGGAGGGACTGGTTCTTGCGTTCCAGGGATAAGGACCCGAAGCAGTTGAATATTGTGGTTGGCACCATCTTCTTCTTGACCATCGGTCATCGCAGATAGGACGATTGAGGGATGTTATTAACCCAGAGAGCCTATCAAGAATCCTCTAAGGTTGGAGTAGTACTGTGATGAAGGTATTCCCTTACCATTACATTGGATACCTAGCGTTGATGATGCTAAGTTGGTGATGAAGTCTTTCTAGTGGATGAGGATCCATCTTGAGCAATGGTCAGGGCATTCACGAGTGAAAACATGTATGAAGCCATTTGAAGTGAATGGAATTGTAAGAAAAAATGAAAACAGCAATAAATTCCATTAAAGACACGTCTATTACATGGATAGATGTGTGATTTTTTTGGCATCCCTTTATCCATTGAAAGGTCCTGATAGGTGGGTAACACCATTAACATGGTTATGGATTCATGTCAGGTTCACCATTTTTGTTTCGTAGTTCCTTGGAACGTGTGTGCTAGTTTAATAATCACTAATTCCATGTTGTTTCCATCGTATTTATTCATGGAACCCAAAACATACAACAATTATTTATCCAAAAGGGACATACTTTACAAAGGCAGGCATTCATTACGTTTGAACTTACGATACTTAAGAACATGCATTGGTTAGAAGGGTGGGAGGTCGAACTCATCACACCCTTTGGGGGGAATTATGGTCTACTCTGGGACTTGATTTATATATTTGATATGTTTTCATGAATTCTTATTAATTAACCAAGTATAAAAAAGGTTTCCCAATATATTTTCAATCAATTATTATCATGTGTGAAATTTAGAATCATCCATATGTATTCGAGGATGTTTATTAATAGAAACATCTTTATGTATCCGAGTTTCTACACCAATGGTATCCTCTAATATACTATTTATATATGATATTAATCATTTTTATGATGATATAAGATTTTAAGCCACTTAGTTGGGAACTCTAGAATTTATTGTCATCTAGGGAGCGAAGGTTTGTTTTTATATTATGATCATACATAGAAAATGGTCCACCTATGAATCCTTGTGAAAGGAATCATAACCCTCCACTACTGGAAAACCAGGTATTTGCGACGGGCTATTTGCGACGGGATCCCGTCGCAAATAGCCATTTGCGACGGGGTCCCGTCGCAAATAGCCCGTTGCGGAAAACGCCGTCGCAACTAAACTTATTTGCGACGGGACCGTCGCTAAAGCCCTTTTTTGCGACGGGCATTCTCCCCGTCGCAAATAGTATTCCGTTTTTTGTAAAAAACTTTTTAAACAGTTATTGCGACGGGCCCGTCGCAAATACCTTTTGCGACGGTTCCCGTCGCAAATTGTTTTTGCGACGGGCCCGTCGCAATAACGTTTTTTTTTAAAAAATAAAAAAAATAATAATACTAGTATTTGCGACGGGAACCGGGACCCGTCGCAATTACTATGAATATTATTTGCGACGGGTCCCGTCGCAAATACTCTTTTTAAAAAAAAATAAAAAAATATTAATAATACTAGTATTTGCGACGGGCATAGTATCCCGTCGCAAATACTATAAAAAAAATAAAAAAAAATTATTAATACATTATTTTAATTAATATAATAATAGAATTATAATTTACAAATGAAAATAATAAATTATTTTAATTAATATAATAATAGTAGAATTATAATTCAAAAATAAAAATAATAGAATACTAATAAATAATTTAATTAATATAATAATATTATAATTATAATTCATAAATAAAAAAATATTAATAAGTTATTTTAATTAATATAAAAATAATAGAATTATTTTACATTCAAATATTAAAATAATTCAAGTATTACCAAAAAATAATTAAATTATAATATTATAAAATTTTAATATATATATAAAATTTTAATATATATATAAAATTTAATATTATAAAATATAAATATTATTATTATTCATATTAATATTGTTATTTAAAAATATAATATTATTAATATTTTATAATGAGACAGAAACTACGAATAGAAAAAAAAAATATTTTGATTTCACAAATTTTATAACAGAAATACAAACTCTAATCTGTAGGAGGGGGGGGAGGTGGGGGATCTGCAGATGGTGGTGGAGGAAACTCCATCCCTAAAGCATGAGTGAGTCGGCGCATGTACTCCATCTGCTCCTGATGCTGCTGCTGCCACCGACTCGTCTGCTCCTCGTACAGCTGCTGCTGGCGTCGACGCTCCTCCTCATGCTGCTGACGTATCTGCTCCTGCTCCTGTCGGAGACTCTCTATCTGTGCAGTCTGAGATCGCAACTGCTCCTCATACTGTGTAGAAGAAGATGCACGAGCTCCCCTCGAGCTGGACGCCGACATCGCAGCACTGCCATAATAATCTCCGGGAGTCAGTCGAGAGCCGATACCAACTACCCGGCCCTTCTCGAAGGCATACTGGGTGGCCTGCATCCATGCCGCCTCATCAAACTGACGGGCAGTGGTCTGATCTGATGACTCGGCCTGACTCTCAGGCCGGGCCTGTGCCGCTGCGGCCTCATATGACTCCTACAGTTGCAATTTAAAATTAAAATTGTGAATATATTATATGCAGTTAATTTTTAAACTTGAAAACAAATAATACTGACCACGATGTGATGCTGACGATCACCTCTAAGCTCCCCAGTAGCAGGATCACTATACATCCTCCGATATACGTCGTACTCTGTAATATCGGGGTGCTCGACAGCCTATAAGAATAAAAAATAAACTGTTAATATTTATAGTTATATAAAATATTTATAAATAATGTACGTACCAGATGCTGTCTATGAGTACTGAAAGAACGACTCCCAGCTCGATGAGTCACCTCCTGCCTCCCCCGATTCTGCCTCCCCACCGATGATCTCCTCTGAAAGGCACCACTCAACCAGTGCGCACATAATCCATCCCATACATGGGATGAAATGTACTCTGGTCGGTGTGCTCTACATGACTCCTCAAAATCTGACACTCCTGATTTCTTCATCGCAGCTTTTCTTAAATTGTGCAAAAACTGACGAAGGCGATCACGCATGGCCACCTCCCATGCCTCGTGGATGGCGTCACGCATGGTATCCTCGATCGGATACCATAAACCCTACAAATAAATCAAAATATCAAGTTAGAAATGAAATAATTTTCAAAATAAAAATTATTTATTTACGTACGTACCAACCAATGGCCGAACATGGCCTGCTGCACATCAATGGGAATCTGCTCCCATGTGGTCCACGGCTGAGAAAAATAGTTGCGCAAAATAGCGCTGCCCTGTCCGACTGCTATATGCGAAAAACTGAAAAAATAATAAACATTTATTATGTGAATAGATTAATGAAATCTTAGTCAAATTCACAAGTTATTACACAGGTTATCACACCTCCGGGTGCGCGGATCAAACCCAAGACGTGGACGTCGCTCGGGGACGGGGTCAGGAATCATCAATCGTGCAAGACCGCGCCCCCTCCGCGTACTCCCTGAAGCGCCTGCAGGCTGAGGGTCATCTGCCAACAACTCATCCGCATCGAAAGGCAGGTCAGCCTCCGTCAACTCACGAAATGTGGCCTCGTCCATCTGAAACAGAAAATGTTAATATTAGCAAATAATTGATAATTACTATTATATATACATATATATACATATTATGATTGTATATAAATACCATGGAATTCTATAAGTGTTCATCTTCATCATCATCTTCATATATGTCAATGTCATCTTCATATTCCTCCTCAACATCATCGATATCCATTCGAGTTGCAGTTGCTTCATCTCTTACCATTTCAAATTCATGTGTGACATCATTAACATCATCGTCATCACCGACTCTTAAATGTGGGGTGTCGTCATCGATACTCATATCTCTTTGTAAAAAAGATTGATTTTGAGTACTTTCTTGAAAAACTTCAATTCTTTGCACATCAGTGAAAGCACATTCACTTTGACTAAACTGATTGTCTCGAATTTTGATTTTTATTACACTCCACCAATCAGTCAAGTCTCTTGATGTTGCACAGTACTTTGCATAATAAACTTGATATGCCTGTTGAGCCAATAAGAATGGTTCATTTACTGCGAGAACACTTTTACATTTAATATCGATGATTCCATGAGTCGGATGAACACGCACGCCTCTCTCTGTATCCAACCACCGACATTTGAACATGGTTATGTAATGTTGTCCAAGATAACAGAGTTCAATGATTTCATCAAGCATGCCATAAAAGTCAACTTCATTTTCTCGATGATGAGATCCTCTCAAGCTAACTCCACTGTTCATTGTTTTTTTCGATTCCCCATATGCATGCGTGTGGAATCGAAATCCATTCACCACATATGCATTATAAGTTTTAACAAGTTTGGAAGGTGGGTTACTCAATACACAGAGCCGTTTGTCAATTTTATCAGCATGTCGAGACACCTGAAGATTTGTGAAATAATTATCAATATAGTAAACTATACATTGAATGAGTTGCTAAATGATAAAGAATTTATGTTACCAGTTTTTGAAACCACTGAGAGAAATTTTTCAGTCGCCGTTCTTCGAGAGCAGCTGCTGTAATTTGTGGAATTTGTTTCTTGATATGATTATCATACAACCTATAAAAACCAAAGTTATTTACTGTAACATAAATGATAGAATAAGTGATATAAACACTTACAGTACAACTGATGTCATCTCTTCACAGTTGAGCAGAACATACGTATGAGCTCTATGATGTTCATCATCTGAAAGCCAGCGTTCAGAAACTCCACCAAAACCAAGCTCTGACTGGTTGAAAACAGATAATTGATTGTCGATTTCATCAATATTCCTCTCATTCCGTCCCATTCGGTTGTGTTTTGAAGGATACTCAGATTCAAAATAATGGGAGCAGAAAAAAGATATTTCCTCTTGCAAATAAGCTTCTGCAATAGATCCTTCAACAGATGCTTTGTTGCGTACTTTTCTTTTCAATTTTTGCATGCATCTTTCAAATGGGTACATCCATCGAAACTGTACCGGACCTCCACATTTGGCTTCATATGGCAAATGTAACATCAAATGTTCCATTGAGTCGAAGAAAGACGGCGGGAATATTTTTTCCAGTTTACATATAATTACAACAACATCTTTTTCAAGTTTTCCTAGAGCATCATAATCTGCCGTAGCCGCACAAATTTCCCGAAAAAAATGAGACATGTCTGTTATGGAATCCCAAATCACAGAATTCAACAGACCTCTTAATCCAATTGGTAGAAGTCTCTCCATTATAACATGACAATCATGACTTTTCAATCCAGTAATATGACCATTCTTTACACATCTACCCAAATTGGAAGCACAGCCATCTGGAAGTCTCAAATCTGCAATCCACTGACAAAATAATAAACGGTTTTCTTTAGACAGTGTATAAGCTGCTTTTGGTTTCAGTAACCTTTCTGTTCTGACATTCTCAAATAGTTCCAATTCTGGACGTCTGCAAATTTGGGCAAGATCTAAACGTGCATTTACATTGTCTTTGCTCTTTCCTGGCGTATCCAAAACTGTATGAAACAAATTATCAAAACAGTTCTTCTCAATATGCATGACATCTAACATGTGTCGGACCAACAAATCAGACCAATATGGCAAATCCCAAAATATGCTACGTTTAATCCAATTGTGTTCTTTCCCAAAACCAGAAATTTTCTGTTGGTTTATTGTGGGACCAAAAGTGATGGGAGGTAATGAAAATACAACCGATTTTAACTCCGAACCTGATAGCATTTTTGGAGGTCCATCCCTTTCAACTGTTCCTTTTCTGAAATGAGATCTGTTTCTGCGAAAAGGATGATCAGCTGGAAGAAATCTGCGATGACAGTCAAAATAACAAGGTTTCTTTCCATGAATGAGCATAAATGCTTTGTTCTCTCCCATACAGTAAGGACATGATTTCTGACCATGTGTACTCCAGCCAGATAACATCCCATAAGCCGGGAAGTCACTTATTGTCCACATCAATGCTGCTCTCAGTATGAAATTCTGTTTCGTTGCAACATCATATGTACTGACACCAGTACTCCACAATAAATTTAATTCATCAATCAATGGCTTCAAATAAACATCAATATTTTTCTTCGGATGTCCTGGAATTAGTAAAGTCAAAAAGATATATGGCTCCTTCATCAACATCCATGGAGGTAAATTATACGGAGTTAAAAAAACAGGCCAACATGAATATTGACTACCATAAGATCCAAACGGACAGAAACCATCAGTGGAAAGGCCCAGTCGAACATTTCTAGCTTCTAAAGCAAATGATGGATGCACTCTATCAAAATGTTTCCATGAATCACCATCGGCTGGATGATTCAAGCTTTTATCGGTTGAAATATTCTCTTTATGCCATGACATCATTGTCGCTGTATTCTTAGACATGAATAAACGCTGAAGTCTGGATGTAAGCGGAAAATATCTCAACTGTTTTACAGGAATCAAACCAGACTTCCCGTGTTGTCCTTCTTTATATCTCTGTTGCCCACATGTGGGACAACTATCCAACGACTCATTTTCCCCTGAATATAAAATGCAGTCATTTGAACATGCATGAATCTTCTGACAAGTAAGCCCCAAATTTCGAACCAACCTCTTACTTTCATAGTAATTTGCAGGTAAAACATTTCCTTCGGGTAACAGTGTTTTCAGCAAAGAAAATATCTGGTCAAAACATGTGTTTGACATTCCGTTATCTGATTTGATAGCCATAAATTTTGCAACTGCTTCTAATTTGCTCATCTTGCAGCCAGGATATAATGCATCCTCAGCAGACTTCAACAACTCATAAAATTCAGACGGTCCCAACTCAGGATTTGAAGCTATATCAGCCGGAGTTTCTGTATGTTGAACAGATGAACCTGCAACATCATGTACTAAATCTTGAAACTGGGATGGATCCGGAATCAAGTTGGTATCAGCTGCTCTGGAACTGCGTTCACCGTGTTGATACCAAAAAACATAATCAGCTTGAAAACCAAAACGCAAGAGATGTTCCCCCACTTTGTCAAACGTGTCAAACGTTCTCAATGCACATTTTCTGCAAGGGCATTTTATCTTTCCTTCTGAAACAAATTCTGAATTTGATGCCGCAAATGATAAAAAAATCTCCACACCCTCTATATATACTGGATTTAAACCAGAACCATTTGGATTTCTGCGTTGATTTATCCATATGCGGTCATCTAATAATGACTGTTGACGACCTCGCTGTTCCATATTTTTCTATAAAATATAAAAGCATTACTGGTTTTGAATAATTTGTTAGAAAAAACACTCAAGCAAGGATTACTAATTATTACAATTTATTACTAATTATTACAATTTATTGCTAATTATTACTATTTATTACTAATTTAGCAATACTTAGCAATACTTAGCAAAAGGAAAACTGCTTGAATAATGAAAGGAAATTTGATAATCATCGTTGTGGAGATGGTTATAAATTTTCCCTTCATTATCCAAGCAGATTTCGTTTACTAATTATTAGTAATAAAAAAAATATTATCAATATTTACGAAAAAACAATATTAATATTATTAAAATAATAAAAAAAATTAAAAAATATTAAAATTATCAATATTCAGAACAAACTTTGTTCTATTATTAACATGTTCAAATCTTAAAGGGTCGTCAATTGTCAATTTTTTGCTAAGTGTTCTTGAGTATTCCTGAGTATTCCTGAGTATTCCTGATTATTTGTGAGTATTCCTGATTATTTGTGAGTATTCGTGAGTATTCGTGATTATTCGTGAGTATTCGTGATTATACGTGAGTATTCGTGAGTATTCGTGAGTATTCGTGAGTATTCCTGAGTATTCCTGATTATTCCTAATTATTCCTAATTATTTGCAATTATTCCTAATTATTTGCAATTATTGGTAATTATTGGCAATTATTGGTCATTATTGGCAATTATTACTAATTATTCCTAATTAATCCTAATTATTCCTAATTAATCCTACTTATTCCTAATTAATCCTACTTATTCCTAATTATTCCTAATTATTACTAATTATTCCTAATTATTGCTAATTATTACTAATTATTGCTAATTATTTCTAATTATTGCTAATTATTTCTAATTATTGCTAATTATTTCTAATTATTGCTAATTATTTCAAATTATTGCTAATTATTGCTAATTATTGCTAATTATTGGTAATTATTTCTAATTATTTCTAATTATTTCTAATTATTCGTAATTATTACTAATTATTAGTAATTAATACTAATTATTGGTAATTATTGCTAATTATTGGTAATTATTGCTAATTATTGGTAATTATTGCTAATTATTGGTAATTAATACTAATTATTGGTAATTATTACTAATTATTGTTAATTATTACTAATTATTGGTAATTATTACTAATTATTGGTAATTATTACTAATTATTGGTAATTATTACTAATTATTCGTAATTAATACTAATTATTCCTAATTAATACTAATTATTCCTAATTAATACTAATTATTCCTAATTATTGTTAATTAGTCCTAATTATTACTAATTATTGTTAATTATTCCTAATTATTACTAATTATTGTTAATTATTCCTAATTATTACTAATTATTGGTAATTAATACTAATTATTGGTAATTATTACTAATTATTCCTAATTAATACTAATTATGGGTAATTATTACTAATTATTCCTAATTAATACTAATTATTACTAATTATTGTTAATTATTCCTAATTAATACTAATTATTACTAATTATTGTTAATTATTCCTAATTATTACTAATTATTGTTAATTATTCCTAGTTATTACTAATTATTGTTAATTATTCCTAATTAATACTAATTATTGGTAATTATTACTAATTATTGGTAATTATTACTAATTATTGGTAATTATTACTAATTATTCCTAATTAATACTAATTATTCCTAATTATTGTTAATTAGTCCTAATTATTACTAATTATTGTTAATTATTCCTAATTATTACTAATTATTGTTAATTATTCCTAATTATTACTAATTATTGGTAATTAATACTAATTATTGGTAATTAATACTAATTATTGGTAATTATTACTAATTATTCCTAATTAATACTAATTATTCGTAATTATTCCTACTTATTGTTAATTATTCCTAATTATTACTAATTATTGTTAATTATTCCTAATTATTACTAATTATTGGTAATTATTACTAATTATTGGTAATTAATACTAATTATTGGTAATTAATACTAATTATTGGTAATTAATACTAATTATTCCTAATTAATACTAATTATTCCTAATTAATACTAATTATTTGTAATTAATACGAATTATTTGTAATTAAAACTAATTATTGGTAATTATTACTAATTATTGGTAATTAATACTAATTATTGGTAATTAATACTAATTATTCCTAATTAATACTAATTATTCCTAATTATTCCTAATTATTACTAATTATTCCTAATTATTACTAATTATTCCTAATTATTACTAATTATTCCTAATTATTACTAATTATTCCTAATTATTCCTAATTATTACTAATTATTCCTAATTATTGTTAATTATTCCTAATTATTACTAATTATTGTTAATTATTCCTAATTATTACGAATTATTGGTAATTAATACTAATTATTACGAATTATTGGTAATTAATACTAATTATTGGTAATTAATACTACTTATTGGTAATTAAGACTAATTATTTGTAATTAATACTAATTATTTGTAATTAATACTAATTATTCCTAATTAATACTAATTATTTGTAATTAATACTAATTATTCCTAATTATTCCTAATTATTGGTAATTATTACTAATTATTCCTAATTAATACTAATTATTCCTAATTATTCTTAATTATTACTAATTATTCCTAATTATTCCTAATTATTACTAATTATTGTTAATTATTCGTAATTATTGTTAATTATTCCTAATTATTAGTAATTATTGTTAATTATTCCTAATTATTACGAATTATTGGTAATTAATACTAATTATTGGTAATTAATACTAATTAATGGTAATTAATACTAATTATAGGTAATTAATACTAATTATTGTTAATTATTGGTAATTATTACTAATTATTCTTAATTATTGATAATTATTAGTAATAAAATGAATAATTATCAATAATTAGAAATAATTACCAATAATTACAAATAATAACATTATTAATATATTTTATTATTAATATTAAAATAATATAATTTTCTAATTTATATACAGTTCTTTTTTCATCTGTGCGTTTTCTATCTCCACATACAAATAATACATGTGAAGACAGCAAACACACAGATGAAAAAAGAACTGTATATATATAAAAAATTATATTATTTTAATATTAATAATAAAATAAACTAATAATGTAATAATGTTCTTATTCCTAATTATTGGTATTTATTACTAGTTATTAATATTTATTCTTAATTATTAAAAATTATTACTAATTATTCCTAATTACCATATAAACAATACTAATAATTTAAATTTATTAAGTAATAAAACAATGTAAACAAAATTAAATTACAACTAATTAATAATAATAAAAACTAATAAAAAATTAAAAATAAATAAAAAATTAAAATGAAGATAAATACCTTGAAAATTGATCTGTTCTGATCGTTCTTCAAAACTTTAATATCAGCTCCGGAGAAAAAACTTAAACTGGAGAAAAACTAAACTCTAGAAATATGATTCTGAGAGAGAGAGAAGATAAAGAATGAGAATGAAATGAAAAAAACGGATGGGGGTATTTATAGGTTAGATTAGTTGCGACGGGTCCATTTGCGACGGGATTCCCGTCGCAAATAGTATTATTTGCGACGGGTCCCGTCGCAAATACCTTCGCCAACATTTATTACGGTCAACCGGTAAATAGTCATTTGCGACGGGTCCCGTCGCAAATAACCCTCTGCCGACATAGTATTTGCGACGGGGGAATATTCCCGTCGCAAATACCATTTACCGCCGCCGGCTATTTGCGACGGGAATATTTCCCCGTCGCAAATACGTTTCCCGCGATTTGGCGCGCATCGCGGGAAAACTATTTGCGACGGGGAAAGCAATCCCGTCGCAAATGCCTCATTATTTGCGACGGGGATGTACCCCCGTCGCAAATACTTTTTTAACATGACTATTTGCGACGGGATTTAATCCCGTCGCAAATAACCCGTCGCAATTGCTCATTTTTCCCGTAGTGCTCGTAGTTTGGTGCCACTTAATAGGACACAACATACCATTTATGGTCATGTGATTAGGACCTAACCATACATTTTAATGTCATGTGTTATGTAAATATAAGCGAAAGGTTCTTAGTTAAGGATTGACGTGGGGATTATTCCTATGTAGCCCAAGGAACTTTGAAATAATATGGGTTTCTAAGTAACATTAGAACCTATTGGAAATAAGTCCCATGGAGAATAGGGTTGATTTGAAGTTTTGGGTTTTAACCTTAGATAAGATTTCTACATATCTCATTTGGATAGGAATCGAAACCCACGTAGTTTTATTCTTCATATAGTATAGTGTAGTTTTTTCAGAGATATATGTTTGGGATTACTCCCTAAAAAGGATTCCTTGGGGATTCAGGGGGTTTAATTTACGGAATAATCCATAGGAGGATACCAGGATTAAGGTTATTAGGGTAGTAATCTAAAAAAGGATATCTAGGGAGCTCGTTCCCTGAGAAAACATCCTATGTATCCCAATTATGGTGGGAATCAGAGTTCTTATTGTTCATTCCATTGAGATTGTAACTTGAGAAGGCTTCATATGTATAGAAATTATGGTGGGAATCAAAGTTCTCATAGTTCATTAACCATGGGTGTTTGTGGAAATGTTTTAATCATCTTTAATATCTAATCCCATGTGATTCATTCTAGGTTTGAAAAATAAGAGGAGGTGAATGATTCAACAAACACAACAACACTTTTCTTCCTCCCCTAGTGGAAGAGGACACGCCTACGGCAGCGAGGGTGCATGAGGGAGAGGCGATTAGGGAAGAGGGAGATGTGATGAGCCTTACATCTATTCACATTACATAGGAAACAAGATCAATGTAGGGAAGGAGTAAAGGTGAAGAAAGTAGAGAGGAGAAAGATTGAAACCTCCAACTGGAATAGTAAGTGGCTTACACTATGATGGTTTCCCATAAAATTTTTCCTCGTAGGGGAGGAAGACTTCTCTTCTGTTCAAAAGGAAAAGTAGGTGTGAATCGTACCTTCCATAATAGAGACCTGAGGTTATAGGTTTTATAGAATAGAAGGGGAGGTTAGAACCCAAACCCGGATTCTCCAAACCAGGAACTTCACAACACTATTCCTGGAAAAAATATCCATGTGACTACAGATATACAAACCCAAAAAGACTCAATGAATCCTAAACACGTTTTGAAAAAAATGTTGGAAACCTATAACTATGGATATACAAACCCAAATACAAGACACGCTGAAGTGATTTCCCAATGTCTTGATGTGTTAGGAGGATCTGTTGGAGTTTTCATCATAATCCCATTCAAACAAGGGAGAGAATGAAGAAGAAGCCTTTCCATGAATGGATTTGAAGATGGATTGATGGCTTGTAGACTGAAGAGGGTAGGTGGATCAAAGAAGGCCACCCAAGTAAGTATTATTGTGATAGTAGGGGTGAACAAGTAAGCTTCGGTGATGTGATGTTCACTTAAGTGACGAACAACTTGGATGACCATACTTTGGTGAGACTTGACTCAATCCTTCATGAGTATTCACACATATTCCCAAAAGTGGGTGGTCATGTTCCTTTGAGAGGAATAGATGGCGCACAATTGTTTCTAATTTAGTGAGGTTGGGCTCTTATGGAACACAAGTATTATGGATATCAACCACTTAATATACATATTTCGTATGATCCTCTTTCAATTCCTATGTTATTGGTGTTAACAAACTACCTTGAATGATTCAGAAGACTTTGAAAAAGAACTAGGGCAACCAGACCATCAATTAGGCTTCAGGGAAACTTGTTTGTACAAATGAAGGCCTCAAGGGTCTATTTATAAGAAAATAAGTAACCCTGGGAGAAATGGTTATGGGGCGCACAAGTTGGTTGTGTTCTAGAATTGGGCGCACAAGTACCTTACGCACCGACATATCTTTTTATTGACTTTGGTGATCCAATTTTCAAGCATTTTGAAATCGGCATTTTATTCATGTGTTTTCTCATCTATTTTCTAAGGCATTTACCTTTGTCCATTTTTAGTCTCAGTGACATAATAGAGTGTCAAAATCTTGTTATTTTATGTTTCAATTTTAATTATTTCATCGAAGTGTATTTTACATTAATTTTATAAAATGGAAAATAATTTGAGAACACAATTTCTTTTCATTAGTTTATATTACTAATTCATCACGATTGATTTTCGGAGTTTATATGTGTAATGAATTTTGATTATTTTGTTTTATTTCTAATTTTCTTATGTGTATTTTCATTTGATGAAAATAATCAATAGTTTAATCAATTATATCATCAATGTGATGATAATTGGAACAGTTTCTCCTCACAAATTGTCTTCTTTGGGACATATGTTATGTTTACACATAATATCCTCTATGAGGTGTATCTAATGCCTCTTTGAAATGTTATATCATGAAAATCATTATTTTAATGATATTTAAGGTATCATTTTATGATATTATTTCATGGGGCTTATGATTTAAGAGTAACAGTGTAGGAAAGGAATTATGTTAAAATGATATTGTTTGGAAATTTTTAGGTTCGATGATTCATTATAGGAAATAATACGATATTATTTTCAGGAAATTATATATTTATTATCAATTGGTTATGAATTTGGTTCATATTTTATATTTCTCTTTCAATTCTTAATTATTAAATAAACGTCAAAAAAATAATTTTAAGTGATATCGATCGTGATTTTTTTAAAATCAATAGCCCTTTTATTACATATCCATGATTTGTAAAATGTTTTCAAAATTTTTCTCTCTAAAATACAATGATATAGAAATTCTACAGAACATGTTATTTTTCAGATATTTGAAAATTTTTTAAATAAAAACTTATTTACATTTTATAAATGCGTCACTTTTTCTTCCATTACAAAATTATTGAAAAGAATTTGAATTTTAACAAGTTCAATATGAAAAAAAATTTCCACCATCGTGTTCAATATTTTCATTGAAATTTACATTATATATTTAAATGTTTATTTTCAAATAAAATTACTTTCACAATATTTTGTTAATTTTTTTTCTTTAACAAAATTTAAAAATTACAAGTATATTTTGATCAAGAATGTTTTTAATGATCTTTTAATTGTATTTACATTCATCATCATCAACAAAACATGATTTTATTTATGATAAGTTTCAAATATGTTGAATTAATATTATAATCATTGTTTTAGTGAGTGAATTATAATATTTTTCCAATTATTTTCATTGAAACCATTTATTTTCCCTATCTTAATGAAGTTATGAGATGAATAATTATTGTTTCTATGACTTTGATGATGAAATGTGATATTATTGTGCTTTATTTCTAATAAAATTCTTTTAAATTGTTAAAAAAGATGGGTGTTTTCATTAAAAAACATGTGTTGGTGGCTAAATTATTATACATGGTTGGACTGATCCTTGATAATCTAATGATGGATGGTTCAGTGATAAACCAAGAATTGGTTATATGAGTCTTACATTTTATTACATTATTATTAAATCATTTTAAAGATAAAAACCATAATATTATAAAAAAATAGAATCAAAATGTTTGGTATCTTAGGAAAATTAAGACCATACATCACTTATACATATTAAAACATAAAAACTAATTTAAAATATATTCTTCTTTATCATTATACATCTCATAGTATACATAGTAGATGTAGTCACATGATAATATTAATTAAATATAGGGGTAAGCTAAAATCCCAGAAAGAGGATATATAATAACATGAATCAATTTAACATTGGTGACAACAAACATCATTATCATAATATAATAATATGATCATAATCATAAACACGTGAGGAATATTTAGATAATGAAATGGAATATGTCCATGAATAAAAATAAAACTTCATTTCTTAGTGGTTAGATACCAAAAATAATTGTGAACAGAGCTATCATCATATCCACTCATAACAGATGTTCATTATCATAAAATATTTAATATGAAAAAATATATCGGCATGTCCACACCTATTTTAAATTATCTCGTGATATACATCACATTACCTAAATTAATTAGAGAACATTATTATTATGGGTGCAACCTTCACATCATAAAATTTACATAATCATTCATGCCACATAGAACATATATCAATCATAGTCATAAAACAACCCATGGAAAAGAAATTTGTGGAAGGATATTTCCATGAAGCATACATTGAAGAATAAACATTGGGGTATGAAAAGGGGAATTACATACTTGGAATAAGAATTATGAATATTGATTAAATAATAATAAATCTCAAGAGAATAAAAAAAATGTGTTTTATAAAAAATAGTTCTTTTAGAAGCAATATGTATTTTTCAAAAAAAACTTACAAAAAATTATATCCTATAAAATAAAATTAATAATAATTGATTTATACTTTAGTATTGTTAAATGAAAATCAACAATTAAATTTGGCATGAAAAGGGAATAACCCAAAGAATGAGAATTCAGTTCGAGAATCCCCAAAACATATGGTCAAATGATTCCATCACATTAATATAAGAGATAATCAAATTAGATTCATTATTTATTAAATAAAAAATCATATATATATATATATTATAATTATTTAGTTTGTTTCTTTCCATTATTATGAGTTATAGATTTCAATTCCATCATTCTGAGAGTGTTCGTTTTCTTGTTTTTCATGATCAATTTGCTTGTATAGAAGTATGGAAGGTCAATAGAGATAAAAATAATTATATAGAGTAAAAATTTAATGTTTATAATGAACGTAGAAATGTTTAATTGGTATTATATATCATTTTTAAGATAGTTTAAGGATGATTCATTATATAAAATGTTAATGAATTTTATTTAACTTATTTTGGTGGTTTATTTATACCATTTCGATATTATACCATTTTATTTAATATCATGTTTATATATTTGTTATAGAACATTATGTAAAAAATAATATTTATAATAAAATCTTATTGAACCATAATAATCGTTTTATGACTAAACATAAAGGAATTATTGGAAAATGAAAATTTATCATCCATGATGGTGGTAAATTAACATGTCATTGATTATGTTTTCATTATTAGAATAAAATGTATAAGAGAATGGGTTGTAATATCTATATTAAATTAATTTAATTTAATTAATATATATATATAATACTAGAGTTTTCATTAATTCTTGGATAGTGGAGGAATGTAGAGGATAAGAAAATAAATTAAAAGAAATTAAAAGATAACGAAATACAATTTTACCTCTTGAATTTCATCTCTTTGAGAACCTTATTAAGGAACATGGGTTTGGTATTTTTTGAGAACGAAATATCCTTGTATTTTGGGAGTGGTATGAGAAAATTATTGGGCATAATTTGGATAATCATTATGTATTTTGAGGTTTGAGGATAAGAGCTTTTATGGGTGGTATTTATATGGGAAGTGAGTGGTGTTTTTTATTAATATATTCATTGTTTTATTTTTTTTTGCTCAAGAATAAAAAAATGGTGAACCATATCACTAAATATATTAAATAGTTATATATAGTTTGATATTATTGGCATAAAAAATCCATACATCATACATGACACAAAAATTCAGGTATTTAGCTTATATAAAAAATTATCATATTTCATTATTCACTAAAAAATCAACTATTTTATAAAAATCAAAAAAAATTACTCTAACCAATTTTTGACATATAGAATTATAAAATGGACTCCATTTATTAAAATAATTTTATAAATATGATAAATTTAATTTTCTAAAAAAATTAGCATTTATTCGAAAAATATCAATTTATTATTATTATTGATTTCATTTCACATTGAATTATTAATTACGTTGTCATTAAATTATCATATAATCAAAAGAAATATATATATTAATTTATTAATATAATTTATAAAAAAATTTATTTTAATTCATTATATAAATTATAAAATTTTAAATCCATATTTATGTTTCTCAAAAATACCAACACTGAATTTATCATTCTTAAAACACTTTTTTTCTTATACTATGAAATAATTACATCATAATTTAGTTTTATGATTTCTATATTTAAATTACACTTTCATAAGTGAGGTTACTATTCTATGGGCTATATTACTATTCATAATGGGTATGTAACTATTTCGATGGTCAAGTTACAATTAAATAGGTATATGTTCTTTAATTTCCTTGAATATCACTTATTTCATTCCTCCTTTAAGATAACAATGTTTTTAATGGTATCTCTATTCTATTTATGGGTTTAGCTATACAACATAATTATAAGAAGGAAAAAATTACGCTAATAAATTTTTGGGTCCTTACATGGGTGGTTCTATAATAAAGCATGGCAGAGTGGGTCAATGATAGTCCTCCAATGTAAAGGGGACTCTAGAGATGGAGGATGACCATACTTGTTATTCCATTAGTAAGTGTTATAGGACGATAATTTTCAATTATACTTATATGTTTTCTTTTTAATTTTTGTGGGTTTTAAATGATTCCTTTGACCAATATTGAAATTGTAACGACCCAAAGATTCAATAATGGAAATCCCTCTTGATCTAGTTAAATGGATATTTATGTAAAATGATTATAAAAAATGTCATGTTCCTTTTATTTATGTTAATAATTGTGACTGTTGATTTTATATTCATTTAATAGTAATTAGATGATTAGTATAAATCTAGGGATTTAACAAATCCAATTTACTCAGACAAATGAAGCGATGGCCTCATCCAGTAGAATTGCTCCATACGAAGCCCATTTGTCATAGCTCTGAAAAGAGGTGGCATCTTTGGGATTCTCACTTGACCAAGACCAAGCTGAGCTTCATCATGTCAATCTCAAATGTGACCATCTATAGGAAAAGTGGAAGTTGATAGAAATTACCCCTCGAGCGATGTTATCCGAGCCACCCAAGAGTTTTTCACCATCGCACACCTTACCCTTAAGCCTAATGCGGATGTTTTAAGGGGTTATGTAACAAATCTCTAGTACTATGTTCATGTACATTTTTTTGTATATAATAATGAATATACTTTCTTTTCATTATTGATACATTGTAAATAATTTTTAAAGTTGAAATAGTGTTTTTAGTTATTATTTAATTAACAATTTTATTTTATTAAATTAAGGGATTTTTGAATTACATAATTTTTTAATTAAATATTATTGTTATTATTAAATTAATTTTATTATATATAAATGATCATATTATATTATGAATGGAATTGTAAATTTTATTAAAGTTTGAAACCCATTTTTGTCAAAACCCGTGAATTTTTTATAAATGTCGGGTTTTATTTTAAAAGTGGAAATTAACATATTTAGAAAATTATTTAGATAAAACAAATGTTATTTCTGGAATCAGGACGCCGAAATTATCCAACGGTGAATTTTTCATAATTTTCTAAGACAGTCAATTTTTTGGGTAAAAATTAAATACTATTTAAATATATAATGTGTTTTATGACATCATAATGACCCTGTAGTTATGTAATAATTTACTATAAGCTTTATTTTTGGAAAATATATGTTTTAACATTAAAATAATGTGATTTTTGGTTTGTTTGACTTACTTTTTAAAACATTAATGGACCCATCAAGACTTATTAAACACCGTGTCTTTTAAATTTTTTCCCATGGGAGTGTGACTCACCTCCAAAAAGGCAACCCTATTATTTTAAGAAGTTCAGACTTTGGCCTTATAAAATATTTTTTTCCTCTCCCCTTTTCCAAAAACCAAGGGAAAAAAACATGGGATGGTTTGTGGTTTGGACTAGTTTAATATAAGTGGTCCCAAACCTAAATACTAAAGAATTCCCTCACCTTTCCTATATAAACCCACCCAAGCTCCCACTTCCTCCACACTAAAAGCCTTTGGAGTTAATCAAACCTCTTCCCTACTATCTCTACAATCCTCTCATGGTTCCCCAAGCACCCATGAAGCCTCTCTCAATCCTATCTCAATCCTTAGATAGCACACTTCCAAGTAAGGGTTTTTCTTCCTTTTTCATTTTTGTCCTATTTTCTTTAAGTTTCTATGCCCATTTAATTTCAATTATAAATGTTGGGGTATGGTTTCTCACCTCTCCCATACTTCCCTATTTATGTTTGAATGATTTGATACCCCTTTAGATCTCATTAAATACCTCCCATGTACACCCATTACTACGCCAAAATTCCAAAAGGAACTTCTCTCTTCTCATTTACATTCAAGTAATATATTTGTATCAGGAATCTAGATTCCATTAAAATTGTTGGGACATGTATCCATATGACCCCCTTACAGTCCATTTTATGTATATATGATGAGACACCCCTTTCTCTCTCATCAACCTTTTTTATGAATTCTTATATCACGCTGTTACGCTGCCGAAATTGCACCGATTTTCTAAGCCAATGACATTGTGTAGTGAATACCATCCCCATTTCTCCATCAAGGGTATTCACCTTCTTCAACATTTAATTATTGATTATAAAGTTTCATTCTTCATTCCTTTGTCATGGAATAAATGATTATGTTTTATGAATCCATTTTTTGTGATCCATGTGGCACACTTATGCATGAAATGAAATGTTTAAGAAGGGTGCGCCTTTATAGCGCTCCAATGCATTGGGTAAAGTATTATATCAAGATACTTCATGTTCAATGAGTGTTGAATCATGATAATTCAAGTGAAAAAAGGTTTTACTCGTGCTTCATGTGAAATTAGAATTTACTCATGCTCCATGTGCAATGAGCCTTGGCTCATGCTAATTCCATTTTAAGTGTTATTGCCACATTTCCATGTTATGATTATCATGCTTTATCATGCCTTTATGTTCATGTTTCTATTGTGCTCTATTTATATTCCTATTGTCTAACATGTATTGTACTCCTCATGTATTCCATGTTTATTCCCTTACTGGGCTTTATAGCTCACCCCTTTTCTCATACAT
Organism: Viscum album; assembly: GCA_963277665.1. Taxonomy (NCBI): domain Eukaryota; kingdom Viridiplantae; phylum Streptophyta; class Magnoliopsida; order Santalales; family Viscaceae; genus Viscum; species Viscum album. Next base: position 1,238,078,055 of record OY728143.1, read on the forward strand.
GTCCTCTGGTTATCCCATGCAATGCTAAGTACGAGGGAATGTTCTGGTCATGTAAAGGAAGTTTTCAATAAAGATGTTGTATTTGATGTTTTAAGTTGTTATATAATGATCGTAATCCCTAAGACACTAGACCTCTCGATCTTCCATTTTGTATCAAGAGAAAATTTTATGTAATAAATCATGTTTAAGTTTGTATTAAAAGCAGGGTTTTCATAGTTGGTATCAGAGGATAGGTTTAGTTATTTTTGGGATCAGGATTAGAAAAACCTAGTAAAGCTTTAGAGACAAGACTAATTATAATAAAAACATCCCCATGTTTTTCTAAGTACGGAGTAAGTGGTTTATCGAGAAAATGCATACCTGTCTGGATACGAGTAGGTAGAGGCGGCTCTGGCACAGATGTATCCTAGGGGTAAAACCTGAAAACACCACTTTGAGCTAGACTCGAACGGTAACGGGTGCATGAAAACGGGCCTTACAACAGTATTTGTTACGAAACTCCTAGAGGATATGTTTTGATAAATTCACATGCTTAGTATGAACCCTTATTAATGGAATTAAAAAAATGACCCTAAAAATATATGTTAGAATGTAGATCATGAAAAGCTGAGATTGAAGCCTATAGAATCACGAGTTAAGGAAATAAAAGTTTATTTATTAGTCATCAAATTTTTTCTTTGGATGACCATTTATGTGTTACCCACTAAATTTCCATTTATTCTAGCCAATGGCAGGTAATAAGAGGACTCGGGCTAACAACCAATGTAATAATCAGCGTGATGACAGTTCTAATGAGATGCCCAATCCAATGGGAGCGGGAATTGCGAACATTGTCACGCTTCTCTCTCAGCTAACTGAATATTTGAATAGAAACACAGGTCAAGAGGAACGTTCAACCCCCCCCCCCCCCCCTAAGAAATAAAACTTCCCTATAGAGAGCTTCATGAGACAAATGCCTCCTAATTTTAGTGGATCATTCGATCCCATGATCGCTGAACAATGGATCAACTCCATTGAAAAGATCTTCTCCATCCTTTAATGTTATGAAAAAGAGAAGGTTCTCCTGGCGGCTTATCATATGGATGGTGAAGCTGATCAATGGTAGATGTTGATCAAAAATACAAAGCATGAGGTGGAGATCGAGACGTTGGAATGGAAGGATTTTCGGAAGATGTTTTCGATAAATATTTTCCATGCACCCTCCGGCTTAAGATGGAAAGGGAATTCCTTTCCCTCCAACAAAATGAAGAAGAATCTATTGGAGCGTTCGAGGAAAACATCACAAGGCTTTCACGATATGCTTTCGGCTTTGTCGTTACCCCGAATGCAAGGTTGGCCGCTTCTTGGGTGGGATGAAGTCTTGCATGCGGAAATCATTAGTGATCCGTGACTTCAACAGATATGAGGAAATTGTCTGATGTGCCCTTAGGGTCGAAATGGTGATCATGGAATCACATGGGTATAATGGGTACAGTAAGCATAAGGTGGACTTAAATGTTGGCGGTTCAATGGATAAATCCAATGGTGCTAAGAAGATCCAACAACCCACGTACCAAAAGTTCGGAAAGAAGCACCCAGGAAATTGCCTCATGGGGAAAAGGAAATGCTTTAGGTGTGGAATAGATGGGCTCCTAGCTGTTACCTGTCAAAAATAAAGACCCGCGGCTGTGATAGAGGAGAAGAATGCTCCCTTTGAAACTCAATGCGTTGTTCATTGCTACTACTGCAAAGAACCAGGGCACTTTTCAAATCAGTTCTCTAAACCAAGTGTTTACGAAGGCAACCAACAACCTCCAAGGTAGCAAGAAAGAGATTTTTCCATCACTTATGCTGAAGTGAACCATGAAAATGAAGTGGTGACTGTTATGCTAGTTATTAATTAAAGAATAGAAAACATACTTTTTGATTCAGCTTCTACGCATTCTTTTATATTTAGAAAGTTTAGTAAAACAATCCCAGCACCACCACAAATCATGGAAGTGAAGATGTCGGTGAGTATGGAAAATGGGGAAATCATTGCATCCCATGAATATAAGTCCTCCCCTATTATAATCTGTGGATTGAATTTCCTGGAGAACCTCTTCATACTCCCTCTGGTGGAATTTGATTCAATTCTTGGCATGTATTGGCTTTCCTTATATAGAGCCAACATAAATTTTTGGGGGAGGGAAATCACACTCCATATGGAGAATCGACCCCCGATTCATTACAAGTGTAAGGAGGAAGATGAATCTCCATTAGCAACATCATCTCAAGTGTGGATATTACTACCCTATGAGCATGAGTATCTGGCTCAGATGATTGAGTCCAAGGAAGAAACCATCCTTGAAGAGATGCCTATTGTGAGGTAATTCTCTGAAGTGTTTACCGAGGAACTGCCTGGTCTTCCTCCAAGAAGAGATGTTGAATTCTCAATTGAACATATACCAGGGGCGCTAACAATATCCAAGACTCCATATAGAATGGCTGTCGTGGAGATTGAAGAGATGAAGAAACAACTACAGGATAATCTTGATAAAGGGTTTATACGCCCAAGTGCTTCACCATGGGGTTCACCAGTCCTCTTTGTCAAGAAAAAGGATTGGTAAATGCGGATTTGCATCGATTATCGTGAACATAACAAAATAACAACAAAGAACAAGTATCCTCTACCATGGATAGAAGACTTGTTCGACCAGCTTCGTGGATCACAATACTTCTCCAAGGTAGAATTGGGGTCGGGATATTATCACGTAAGGGTGAAGCAGGAAGATATCCCTATGACTGCTTTTCGTACAAGATACGGGCACAATGTATTCATAGTAATGCCTTTCAGACTCACCAATTATCTAGAAATCATCACGGACATGATGAATAGAGTCTTTAGAGATTACCTAGACAAATTTGTGGTAGTCTTTATAGATGATCATCTAATATACTCTAAAACCAAGGAGGATCATGCAGAGCATTTAAGAACTGTACAATCGACATTGCGCAAGGAGAAGCTCTATGGAAAGTACAAAAAGTGTGAGTTTTGGTAGAAGAAGGTATAATTCTTGGGAGATATCATCACAAGTAATGTGATATATGTGGATCCCTCCAAAACAGATGCAATTGAGGGATGGTAGAGGCCAACATTCGTAATGGATATCCGTAGCTTCTTGGGGTTAGTTGGACATTATCGACAATTTGTGAGAAATTTGTATCGATTTTCCAACCATCTTACCAAGCTAACTCAAAAGGGAATAAAGTTTTCATGAAGTCATGAATGCGAAGAAAGCTTCAAGGAGTTGAAATTGAGGCTTATCACTGCTCCCGTGCCCACTTTACCCACAAGTGCGGAAATTTTTGTGGTATTCAGTGATGCTTCGAAGAAGGGATTAGGATGTGTGCTAATGCAGAATGAAAAAGTGGTATCCTATGCCTTAAGGAAGTTGGAAATCCATTAGAGAAACTATCCAATGCATGATTTGGAGTTGGTGGTGGTGATCATTGCCTTGAAAATCTGGCGGCATTATCTCTATGTGGAGAAATGTGAGATATATACTAACCACAAGAGTCTTAAATATATATTCACACAGAAATAGCTTAAAATTATCCATAGAAGATGGATAGAGCTCATCAAGTATTATGACTGTTCAATAAATTACCACCCTGGTAATGAAAACAAGGTGGAAAATTCCCTAAATAGAAAGAAACCAGCGATTCTATCAATGATGAGAATTGAGAAGGATCCAATCTTCTTAGACTTAATGAAGATGGACATGGGAATCATAAAGAAGATAAACATCATCAATCCTTTCAAAAATTATTGTTCAACCGTCTATTTTGAAAAGGTTAATGGATGATAAAAAGGATGTTGTGGGAATTTAGGAAAAAGTGGAAGCTATCAAAAAATGGAAATCCTCAGAGTTTAATGTTAATGAAGAAGGAATTGTGTGATTTGGGAAAAGGATATGTGTTCCATTATGTCTGGAGCTGAAGAATGAACTTGTGGATAATGCACATAGTTTAAATTTCTCTATTCACCATGGGAGCACAAAGATGTATCGAGATCTCCGAGAAAACTTTTGGTGGGATAATATGAAAAAGGAGATCGTTGAATATAGATCAAAGTTCTTGGTGTGCCAGCATGTGAAGGCAGAGAGGCAGAAGTCTAAGGGGATGATGCAACCATTGTTCATACCAGAATGGAAATGGGAGAACATCACCATGGACTTTGTTACTGGACTTCCAAGGACATACAAAGGCAACAATGCAATCTGGGTTGTTTTGGATCGTCTTACAAAGACTTCACACTTAATTTATATTCGGGAGGATTTCTCATTGGATAAACTGGCACAGATATATATCAGGGAAGTGGTAAGGCTGAATGGAGTGCCACTATCTATTGTGTTTGACCAAGATCCAAGATTCACCTCTATGTTTTGGAAGAGTTCTCAATGTGCTCTGAATACTGAACTGAACTTCGGTACGACATATCATCCTCAAACTGATGATCAATCTGAGTTGACTATCGAAACACTTGAGGACATGTTGAGAGCATGCTCAATGGACGTTAGAGGAGGATGGGATCCACATCTTCCTCTGGTTGAATTCTCTTATAATAACAGTTTCCACTCGAGCATCCAAATAGCACCATATGAAGGCATTTATGGGAAAAGGTGCATCCAAATGGCACCATATGAAGCCATTTATGGGAAAAGGTTCAGAACATCATCGACAAGACCTTGAGTTTAATGTTGGAGACATGGTTTTTCTACGCATATCTTCATGGAATAAGGTCATGAGGTTTTGAAAGAATGGGATGTTAAGTCCAAGGTACATCGACCCCTTTGAGATTCTTGATCGTGTCGGGGTTGTGGCCTATCGACTAGCACTTCCACCTACCATGGACAAAGTACATGATGCCTTTCATGTATCCATCTTAAGTAAGTACATACCAGACCCTTCATATGTACTCTCTTCTAATGTGGTACAGTTGGAGGATGATCTTTCTTATGAGGAGCAACCAGGGAAGATCATAGATCGTAGAGAAAAAGTTCTACGAAATAAGACAATGCCCCTAGTCAAGGTGTTGTGGTGAAACCACAAGTTTGAAGAAGCGACTTGGGAATCGGAGGAAATGATGAAAAAAAGTTACCCACATATTTTTTAGTCTAGGAAAAAGAAAATCTCTAGGGTGAAATTTATTAATGGGGGTATATTGTAACGACCCAAAGTTTCACAATTGGAAATCCCTCTTGATCTAGTTAAATGTATCTTTATGAAAAATGTTCATATAAAATTTCCACTTATTTGGTTTTATGTTAAGAATTTTTACCCTTGCTTTTATATCCATTGAACAGTAATAAGATGATTAGTATAAATATAGGGTTTTAACAAATCCAATTTACTCAGACAAAGGAAGCGATGACCTCATCTAGTATAATTTCTCCATTCGAAGCACATTTTTTGGAGCTCGGAAAAGAGGTGGTGTCTTTGGGCTTCACTCTTTACCAAGACCAAGCTAAGCTTTATCATTTCAAGCTCGAACGTGACCTTCTATGGGAAAAGTGGAAGATGATAAAAATTACCACTCAAGCGATGTTATCTGAGCCACCCCAAGAGTCTGTCACCGTCGTAAACCTTACCCATTGGTCCTATGCGGCTGTTTTAAGGGGTTATGTAACAAATCGCTAGTACTATGTTCATGTACATTATTTTTTTATATAATAATGAATATACTTTCTTGTCATTATTGATACACTGTAAATAGTATTTAAAGTGCAAATAGTGTTTTTTAGTTTTCATTTAATTAAGAATTCTATTTTCTAAAATTAAGGGATTTTTGAATTAAATAATATTTTAATAAAATATTATTATTATTATTATTATTATATTAATTTTATTATATATAAATGATCAAATAATTTTATGAATTCAATTGTAATATTTATTAAGGTTTGAAAGCCATTTTTGTCAAAACACATGAATTTTCGATAAATGTTGGTTTTTATTTTAAAAGTGAAAATTAACGTATTTAAAAAATTATTAAGATAAAATAAATTTTATTTCTAGAATCAGGACATCAAAATTATAAAATGGTTAATTTTTAATAATTTTTTGAGATAGTCAATTTTTTGGGTAAAAATTAAATAATGTCTAAATATATAATGTGTTTTATGACATTATAATGAACCAATAGTGATGTAATAAAATACTATAAGCATTTTTTTCGGCCGATATATGTTTTAACATTAAAATAATGTGATTTTGGGTTTGTTTAACTTAATTTTTAAAGCATTAATGGACCCTTCAATACTTATTAAACACCTTGTCTTTTTAAATTTTTTTCCCTGGGAGTGCGACTCACCTCCACATAAGAATCCCTATCATTTTAATAAGTTCGTACTTTGGCCTTATAAAATATTGTTTTTTTATTCCCCTTTCCAAAAACCATGGGCGAAAAATATGGTATTGTTTGTGGTTTGGACTAATTTAATATAAGGGGTCCCAAACCTAAAAAATAAAGAATTCCCTCAACTTTCCTATATTAACCCACCCAGGCTCCCACTTTATCCTCACTCAAAGCCTTTGTAGTTCGTCCATCCTCTGCACTAATCACTCTAGAACCCTCTCAAGGTGCCCCAATCTCCCAATAAGCCTCTCTCAAGCCTCCCTCAAGCCTTTGGAAGCACACTTCCAAGTAAGGGGTTTTCTTCCTTTTTCATATTTGTCCAATTTTGTTTAGGTTTCTATGCCGTTTTAATTTAAATTATAAATGTTGGGGTATGGTTTGGAACCTCTCCCATACTTCCATATTTATGTTTGAATGATGGGAGACCCATTTCTCTCTAATTAAATTCCTCCCATGTACACCCGTTATAATGCTGAAATTCCGAAAAGAACTTCTCTCTCCTCATTTACATTCAAGCAATACTTTTGTATCATGTATATAAATTACATTAAAATTGTTGGGACATGTATCTATATGACTCCCTTATGGTCCATTTCATGTAGATATTATGAGACACCCCTTTCTCTTTCATCAACCTTTTTATGAATTCTTATATCACGTCGTTATGCTGCCGAAATTGCACCGATTTTCTAAGCCAATGTCATTGTGTAGTGAATAACATGCCCATTTCTCCATCAAGGGTATTCAAAATCATGCACATTTACTTATTGATAATAATGTTTCATTCCACATTCCTTTCTCATGGAATAAATGATTATTATTTATTAATCCATGTTTTATGATCCATGTGGCACACTTATGCATTAAATGATATATTTAGGAAGGGTGCACACTTATTGCGCTCCAATGCATTGGGTAAAGTATGGTATCATGATATGTCATGTGCAATGAGTGTTGAATCGTGATAATTCAAGTGAAAAGATGGTTTACTCGTGCTTCATGTCCAATGATAATTTACTCATGCTCCATGTGCAATGAGCCTTGGCTCATGCTAATTCCATGTGAAGTGTTGTTGCCACATTTCCATGTTATGATTATCATGCTTTATCATGCCTTTATGTTCATGTTTATATTGTGATCTATTGATATGCCTATTTTATAACATGTATTGTACTCCTCATGTATTCCATGTTTATTCCCTTACCTGGCTTTATAGCTCACCCCTTTTCTTATACATTTCCTCAGGTTATCCCATGCAATGCTATGTACGAGGGAATGTAGTGGTCATGTAAAGGATGTTTCCAATAAATATGTTGTATTTCATGTTTTAAGATGTTATGTAATGATACTAATCCCAAAGACACTATAACTCTCAATCTTCCAAGTTGTATCAAGTGAATAGTTTATGTAATAAATCATGTTTATGTTTTTATTAAAAATAGGGTTGTTATAGAAATCCCCAGGCAATTGATTTATTGACATTAAAAAATCCATCCATTATTAAATACTTAATATATGACGCATATTTATGAATATTTTTTATATGTATTAATTATGTTTTTTTTGTTCTCATTCACTTTGAATGTTTTACTATATTCTTATTCTCATCATATTCTCATATATGGAATTCGATTGTTAATGCTTATGTTTACCCTTACTAAGAATTAAAGCTCACCCTTCTTATGTTTTCTTTTCCCCAGGTTATCATGAATGATATTTAATGAGTAATGTATATAATAGTTTTTTATTAATGATGATTATGATTACATAATTTGATATAAGAAAATTTGGTTTAGGTGGGGGAATTGATCATTTAAAGGAAAGGGTATTACTTATGTAAGAGTTCTTTCTAATTATCAAAAACCCAAAGCCTAAAAGGAACCTTGTAATGTAATGATACCATATTTAGATTTTATGTTTTATTATTTTATTGGATAAAATATTTTCATATTCATTGATATCACATCAAAAAATATAAAGATAGTATTTTTATCACCAGATCTGGGAGTGAGGGTTCTAAGTTGTTATTACCTACCATACCTTTAATGACCATTTACATACAATATTCAAATATACATGTGTGGAAAATAACCAAAATAAATTAAATACCTATACATGAATATATTGGGACACTAACCTTCATTTTTACTATTATACAAAACTACTTAGAGAAGGGAGTGGGGACAAACCAGAATGTTGGCCATCCAACCTCAACAACAGGACATTGGTGAAAACACCTACCCAAAGTCCACTAGGTTTGAATAACCATATCAACCATTCTAGAGCAGAGTATAAAGTAAAAAATAATACAATATATAATATAATTCACAACCAAAGTATGTAATAACCTAGTTCTAGGATTAATTGCATCTATCGTCACTCAGACTCCTAGATACCACTACTAAGGATTATATATCTTATAAGCACACAATCATTAAAAGACCCATATTTAAATACAACCATCCATTTTATCATTTCTAATTGTAAATTAATTCATTAAACATTAATTAAACTTAATTTAAATCAAAATTTATCATCCTAAAATGAAGTCCATGACATCTAGGCATAATCCAACAGAATCCATGGTTTCTCAAGGATAAAACTAACTATTTCATTCTAATAAAAAACCATATTAGTTAAATTGTTTTTTTTAATTATTAACTTTTTATAATTCCAAGTAATAAATATAATATCATAATGTACTCTCAAAGAAATATGCAACAATGAACGTCCAGATGCATCAAGAATTGGGGTAAAGAATGCAGATAAACAATCATCTCAACCACCCAGTCACTAAAAATTTCACTATGAAATCATCCCAATATTCATCACATCAATAGGTGAGACCATCCCAAATAAATTACATCATCATAGTTTTCATCTCTAACACCCTCATTCATATCACAATGAATATCATCATCACATGCTTTAATCTCTACTCGAAACCCATGTATGTCTTCCAGTATCTCTAAGATATTACAATCTCACATCACATCTAAATGAAAGTATCTCATCTAGAGAAACGTAGAAGCATAAAAAAATGTGTTAAATATTAAAACTTGTTACTTAAATAAGTAATTCATACTTCACATGGAAAAGGATATCATGGATTTAGCACATGTCCAATAGCATTAACATGAAATGAGAAACCATGTACCCAAACATTTATCATTATTGAACAACTGGATTTTATTACACATTAAATTAATAGAATCTATTATTATATGTTCCAATTATGGGTAAGAAAAGGAATCAACTATAAAAATAAATTGTTAATTTTTAGACATTATTTCACAATTAATTTAATTTTCCTCAAAATGATGGAATAATAATTCTCAATTAAAATTACATTTAATATTATTCTCCAAAATAATCATTCCATATGCAATTTCCATACCAAATTCTATTATTAAAAGGAATAAAATATTACACTAAACAGTTAGTTCGATTAAATCTTATTAACACCATTATATTAGAAGAAAAATATTTATGAAACATGTCTCATGTTTAATTCAATAATAAACTAATAAATTGTTACCAAATTTACATTCTTTATCAGATTTCATCAATTTCAACATGATAACATAAAATTACAACGTTTTATTCGATTTATATTTTAGTTAGTTCACCATCTAGAAAATAAAGAGGCAATCTATTATCATTGTGCATGATAACATCATGTGATCGCTAAACATAAACCATTTTCATTCTAAAATATAGTTTAATATTTACACGGTTCATTTCACTTCCATCAAAAGGGCCAAACAATGAGTAATGTATGATTACATATAAATAGATAATATAAGTAATTAATCCACTACATCAAACATCTGACGTCCATAAAATGGAAATGTAACACCAACATGTATCTCTAATAAGATCTCCCGAGAGGAAACTATGATCTCCCAAGGACCTCTCGTGATGAATACTCTAGAAAATGATAAAGAGAACATCATTGTAAAAATGGGGATAATAATCTAAAAATTGAAAACAATAAATTGGAGGATTCATGATCAAAAAGAGAAGAAACCACTAGAAATTGATGAATAACCTACATTGTACCTCCACCAATCAATATCATGGAGTTCATAATTAATCCCTATTGAAAGGGGTTTATTTAACTTTTAATAACTAACCTTTGTCTCTTATGGTTTGAGAGGAGGACAGGGTGATAAGTGGATTTTTGGAAATTAGTGGAATATATGGGAAGGTTGATATATATAATCCATGACCCAACCTCTAAAAACAAACCATAGACCTACCCTATAACAACATAATGATAGGGACTATTCCACAACAACCCCATTCAATGTAACTTCGAGTAAAAGAGCTACATTATAAGGACCCGAACCTAGTTTCCAAAAGATGGTGCCTTATTTGAACATATTGGTATAAAAAAGGATTATGAATCAAAAAAGAACAAGTAGGTTAGTATTATTGGAAACAAGGTATGTACATTATTACAACATGAAAATAAATACAACATAGAAACTCCTTAGAAAACATCCATAAATACAAGGTTATTTCAGTATGACATTAAAAATAAACTTTTTTATGTCCTTAAAAAATAGAACATAAGAAAGGGGTGAGCTCAAATGATCAGTAAGGGTAAGCAATACTGTGGAAAATATATAAATGTTAGGCATTTTGAATAACTAAAACATATGCCTTTAACAAAAACTTGAACACATTATGGCTAGAATAAGAGATGAGTAAGTAATGCCATAATAAAACATAATCATGGGGATTCTACTAGTCAAATAACCGCATGAAATTTCATTACTATTTTCATAATGAAGGAATGGATAATGTGTGACAACATAACCATACCGTCAAGGCCTCATTCCAAGACCATAAATAATCACTTTGTTAAGGTCTTGTGCTAGGAATGTAGATTGTCTCAAGAGACCTACCGATGCACTGAGGGGAAATAGTAGGCCCCACCCGACACTTAATATTTCCAATCAATTCCTAATATGAATGGGGATAAATACAAACATCATATACACTCAAATTGAAAAGAATATATGAAATGTAAATGACTTTCCCCGAACATTAAGCATATACACTAACAATTTAGAGTAAATTGGTGAATGGATTAAAGATAGAAAATACATAGTAAAAATGATCATAAAACATTAAATTAAATATGGTATATGATTCCATAAAATATTAATCTTATTAATACATAATAATCAACATGAGTGTTGAAATAGATGAAGATAATCTTATAAAATCTTCGAGTAATTCTTCAGATAAATACCCTTTTACTTTGAAAAGAAGAGTTCTGTTGGAAAAATATTTGTATAAAACCAGAAGTGAAATATAGTAGTATTTTCATAAAAAAATTATTAATTTTATAAAGATAATGGTTTCCAGAAACAAATTATAGGTTTCCATTGAAAATGGGTAATATTTTGAGAAATTCCCCTGAATCAGACTTTTATTTTGGAAACAATTTTGAATGTTTCCTTTTAAAACGTCTAAATATAGATAAAATAAGGAAGGTTTATGGTCGGTAAATATATATAGAAAACATAAACCAAATTTATTTGGAGTACATAATAGTACATATTAATTTCATCGAGGTAATTAGACAATAAATGTAGCCTGAATGAAAATGAGAGTTCGCGTGGAAAACCCTTACCATAAGTCTGAATGTGATTTCATATTGATCTTAGGGCACAAGAATATGAAATTAGACACAATAATAACTAAATTAAAGACATATTATAAATGTATTTAGTTTATCATAACTCTATTTAGTTCATTTATGTCTTCATTGATAGGTTATAATATCATATTTTGTCATTCTAGAGTGTTCGTTTTCTAGATTTTCATAATCCTTTCCTTTGATTTTACGTAATAGAGTTCATGTGGACTGGTTTTAAATATCCAGAATTGAAATTAAATATTATTTATGAACATAAATAATTTTTAATGGTCATTTCTATCATTTGGTTACATGGAATGAGGATGAATCCTTAGATGACCACCACTTCGATTATTCAACATTATTTTGATTATTACGAAATAGTTTTGTCATAAAAAATAATAATAAGTCCATATAATTGTTCATGATTATTAATTAGGTTATAATACATATATTATAGTCTGGTTCAATCATAAAAATTGTTTCAAAACTAGTAATTAAGGATAAATTAAAGAATGAAACTTTGTCATCCACAAGGGTTATAAATTGAAACCTCAGGGACGTTGATTTCATTTATAAAAATAAAAGGGAGGGAGTAAGTATATTGATTATGGTTCTTCCATTCACATTATATAATTAAAATATACATAATATACTAGATTTATCATGTTTATTTGTATATATTACATAGGTATAGGATAACAAAAGTAGATAAATTTAAAATAAACTAAATGAAAAAGAAGTGTACTTTACATCTTGAAAGAACATCCTTGAGAACCTCCTTATGGAAAGGAGTTTTGTATTTTGGAAAGACAAGGAGCTTCTTGGACGTGGGGAGTGACTATGGAAGGGTAATTGGGAAGATCATTGAGGAGCATAATTGCTTATATGAGTGAAGAGAAGAGGGAGTGAGGGGTTTTTTTATAGTATAGGAGAGGGGAAATTTTTAAATATTTTAATCATTATTTTATTATTTCCATCATAACAACAAATAATGTTGTTTCATGTGACCCCTAATAGTAATAAGTTCATGTGAGTTCTAACCAAGTGTAATTACATCACTTATGATGTCATAAATAGTGTATTTAACTGATAATTTGAATATAGGGTATTTTATCGTATTTCACTATTCATCAATAATTGAAGAATCTTAGAAAAATCCCAAAAAATCACCACTTACATTTTTCGACATGTATAATTCATAAGTGAAATCCATTTTTCAAAAATAATATTCTAAATATTAATAATTTAATTTTTAAATAAATTCACAGTCAATTCAAAAAATAACAATCTAAATGGAATAATTTGTTTTATATGACATTGAAAAATTAATTAAGATCTTATTATATTATTACCTTTAGAAACTAAAATAATATCATTGTTTACAATTCCTAAGGGTCATATTATTATTCATATTACTATTCATAAGGGTATTGTACTATTCACCAAAAATCAATTTTGTTCTATCAGACTCCAAATGATTTACTGATCACAACTCTAGATGGTTGTTTTTTGAAATTGAAAACATTGTAAAGGAAAAGATGTGTTTTAGGGATAGATAATAAAATGAATTTATTTTCAAAACCTTAGGGCTTTACATACATCCGCAACCATTGACCATATTGACCTAGGCAGAGTCCAAACCACAACTAAGAACACTATATCACATACCTCAATAGATGATAATAGAGGCTACACAATAGCATACCTCTACAGCATAGATTCCATCATTTTTATAGAACCTATAGAAACCCCTACACAGAAGCCAACCTCCTCCATGTAGTAGTTCTCGACCACCAAAGAGGATCTTACACCGTCACTTACATCCCTAGTGTAGCCATGCCTAAAAATGATGTAGACCCGAATTCCCTCTCACTAGACCCTACACTAGATCCAACCCTACTATGCTGATGTGGCCACGTTCCATAGGGTGGCATCAAGGAAACATTATGTAGCATTTCCAAAAATGAATGTGGAACGACACTAATCCCATATATCCCTCAGAAATTAATTAGAACCATCTCCAGGATCCCCTAATATTTAAAAAGAAATGGATTCTAGGATTCAGTACTATACATCATATTCCGCCAAAACCATTTTCATCCATGAGAATCCAAAACACATTCCTTGAGAGAAATAAAGAAAATGGGTTGTCCAAAAAACCAACACACAAGTTACCTATGAAGGATCTCTCCATCACAATATCTCAACCACCCCAATAAGAGGAAAATTCATTAATGATGCTAAAATAAAAATCATATACTAAAAACACACTTATACGACATACCACTCAACTGAAGTAAAATCCATAAAAATACATGATGAAGAGGAACCATCTCATAAACAAGAAAAGGTTATCATCAAAAAATTGAGAAACACTTCTAGATAAGTGTTAAAGTTCAAATAGATTATTGTACAGAGCACGTGTCAGATACTCATATTTATAGGTACTCTCATACACATTACCAAGTCATCATAGGTCACGAACCATGGGAATACAACACCCACCCAACACCATCTCCTTTAGGTCCAAGATCTCAACATTCGCCTCCTCAATGGTCTCATCATCTTCAACATCATTATCTCCACAATAGTTTTCATGAATTTCATCTTGATGATAATAAAGAATTGATGACTCCTAAAAGCAATCATGCATCTGGTTCGTCTGTGGGGGAAGTTCTGTAAGATATTTTATGGCTCAAATGTGATCCAACACCTCTAAATATCCATCAAACCAGGGAGAAATTTACTCCCATGACTAAAAAATCTCTTTCCATAAAAAATAGTAATATTCAGGAATACAAGATCTCTGACATCAAACTGTAGATGTCTCATATGATCATATAAGGGAAAATTATTTATATATATATCACAAATATTTAGATGGATATTAAATACATTTCATAAACACATGCCTAAGGGCTATAACTGTCTAGTGTATTTGGATACTAAAAAAACAATCTTCCAGTTACATGAAATATCATCAATATCTCTCCCAAATATACTCTCACATAGTACTTCTCATTGGTAGACATTGTAACAAACATTATTTAAAACAAAGGTAATGGAACATAAGAAAGGGTGATATTAGATTATCTATAAGGGTAGACATATGAGATATCAATCAATTATCATATATATTTATATAATAATAATAATATAATTTGATCAATAACATAACATATGAAATTGATACCCAACATTTCATAAATCTTGAACATAATCCATGACATAAAACATTATAATTTGAGAAAACATGGTCCATAATAGTAATACATATTCATAAATCAATTTTGAACTATAAGTTCATATCATAAAAGAGTTTCACCTATATATGTAATGAAATATATTAATTATGTCATGGTTAACTACAAAGACCGTCAACATAGGGGATCAAGATTTATCACATATTATCCTTTGTGGATTAGGACACACATCTTACCCATAGTGTGACATATATATTTACCTAATTAATTGGGGGGATATATAGATCCCAACCATATCTTAAAGAAAATAATACTTATGTGTGCAGAAATATCATAAAAAATTCATCATATCATCACATCATAACCCATGTAAATAAAAAAATCTATTTAAAGATTTCATCAACTCACCATAGCATAACCCATTAAAAATAAATGGGTTTTATAAAAATTTCATCAAAATTAATTATAAACCATCCCAAAAAATATTAATGATGCTCTCATTAAATATTATCTCTATTAATGAATATGTAACATCAAAGTTTTTCATCTTAGATGGAAAACTATTTTGAATGACAACCGGTAACATTTCATCTGGAAAATAGCCTTTCCACTTCAAAAATATATTTTTAAAAATTAAATAAAATGGAAATTTTGAATATAATTTTATTCTGAAATAAACATGACAGCATATAAAGTATTCTTCACCGAAAATATTGTTCAATATGGTAAAAAAAATTATTCATGTCATACATGTTAAAATGAATATTCCTTATCATTTTTTGTAAAAGAAAATGGTACATATTTTGGAAATAACAAAATAATTTATTTTAAAACATTTATAAAATGTTAAAATAAGTGTTATAAAAAAATTAAGAATACTATAGTAACATTGAAACATTTTGTAAATAATTTTTAGAAAACATTGATATGAAAATAAAAAATGGTTTTCAATCGAAGAGATAAATAAATAATCAAAAACATTTTATTGAAATTCTAAGTATATAAACTGTGGAAATTGAAGAAAATAAATTAATTACCATAACCTAATAGGAGGGTAATGAAATTAATTTGTTTTTTAGGATATGTATAATTCGATTTCATTATGAGAAGTAGAAAAATAAATAATCCTGATAAATGATGACGTTGTATCAAAACACCCTTACCACATTGGTAATAATTAATTGTAATCCTCATGAATGATAGATACTCAAATGTATGTGTAAATACCCATGATTTTTTAGATAATAATCATAATTTACATTTATGGGCAGTATATACCATACATATTAAAACACATAGAAAATACGACATTTGTCTCATAAAAAATTAAAGAGAGACAAAAATCACGTAACACATTAGAAACTTATGAATCATAATTCATATGAAGGAAAAAAAATAAAACATTAACTGTAATAAAAATAATAATATTCACGTCATTATATTATAATTTTTTTTCGTAAACCACACAAAAGATAGGTGAAAATTATTGCTTATGTCTCAGATAAATAAAAGCGAGACTATATTTCCATTACCATAAGTCTCGACATCTTTCATACACATTCTATATTAATGTATAATAATTATATGTTTACTATAAATATATTATTTAACCATATATATATATATATTTCATGTCATTAATGATTTATATATAACCTTTTATAACTTATTTATTAATAATTCCATGTTGTAATCACATTTTAGGTAAAAACATCATTGTTTTTTACATCTATTTTTGTTATGTTATTTTTCCCCATAAAATGATAATGTTTATATAATATATAAAATTTTAAACACTATTTAAATATCCTATATGTTCAATTTATATGCATTAATATCAATCTATAAATGTTATAGATAGAAAATGAAATATATTATTTACGGAGACGATAAGAAAACATATTCATGAACACTATTTCCATTTTCTCAAGGAATAGAACATAAGGATGGAAAATAATAGGTAAACATTTAGTGTTAATTATTATTCCATATATATTACATATACATTAAATTTATACTTATTACCTTCCACACAAAGAGTTAGTGAAAAATGAATGACATCGCTTCGTGAGACGGTAGTCTGCCGTACACACGAACGACACTATCATATCTTTAAAAGGATATAAATTAATGAGATATTTGTTATATAATAAATAAAAAAGTATATTAATGTTTCAAATATCATAAATATTAATTTAAGATAAACTTATTACCTTCTGTGTGAAATTAAAATGAAAAAAACATTGTACTAGTTCATGAGGCGGTAGTCCACTGTACACACGAGAAGAGTTATTGATATCCAATTAGCTAAAAGGTAATAATTTGGATGTGGTATTATAAATATTTATTTTTAATTATATATTAAATACCATATAATAACATTATTTACATTATTATATCCATTCATGAGTGGTGGTGATGGAAAATGATAACATCATTGCACAGTGCAGTAGTCCTCTGTACACATGAATGATCATTTCATATCAAATTTTATAGAAGAGGAGATAAATTTAGGTTATTATATTTACATAATAATATCTCAACATATATTCTATAGCTGTGTAATTATTTAATCATAGTTATAAAATATTTTAAGGATATTTAATAAGAAGTGAAATAAAAATTCATAGTTAAATATTAGCCTCTTCTTTAGATAATCTGTTTAGTTTTAATCAAAATCTATCATAGATTGTCATTATGATATCAGAAATTCCTCTAGTATGTAGATAGTGAACTTAGGAACACATTTGGTCATGGAATGGACAAATAGAATTGTTTTTTATATTTGAAGGGGAGAGAATAGTGAGTGGCCTTCAATAAGTGAGGTGAGTGGCACAAAAGTAATTGTTGAAAAGAAAAAGGTGTACCCACATGTTTCACATTCCTAAAGGCCCCAAAATGGGAAATTATAAATAATAATTTCAAATAAGGTCTATATATTGTCATCCAATGGTGTTTAGAGAAATATTTGGGTCATGATATCCCTTATCGTGTAGGTTTAAACCTCGGGTAAACCTGTTTTGACATTAAACATGCTAAATAATTTTTACTATTTTTACTATTCATAATGGTAAAAATTTAATCTGAAAATTTTAGATAATATAACTTATTATGACTAAAAATGCAGAATCCATTTTCACATATTCCATTCATATAATTTTTATATTTTAATTAAAAATTAATTACACAAATGTGATGAAAAAGTGGTTGACCAAAGAGAAATATTTTAAAAGGTTAAAATGATTTTATAAAAAAAATTAATTATGAAATTATGTTACATATCCTAAATTAGATTAATAGATATATAATTGAACTAAATTTACATTTAGAATCATCTAAAAATAAATTTTATGTTTTTAAATTCATTAATAGAAATGATAATTCTTAAAAAGAAACTATTATTCATTAATTATTGAAAAAATTATCTTTTTAAAAAATTATAAACAAATCAATCATAGTTTTTTTTGAAATTAAATACTTCAAATATATTTATCTTTTTTAAAATAAATTTCTGAAACAATTCAAACTTTATTTCATTATTACTGCAGAGTTGGGTGAAAAATATATTTTAATAAATATATATATTTTAGAATAATTTGGATTTATTATTATATATTATCTATAAAACACCTAATATTAATGTTAAATTATTTTTTGAGTATATAATATATATAAATATAATTATCATAATTCATGAAAGGTGATTGGATTAGTTTTATATGTTAAACAAATTTGTGTGAATGTAAAAAGGTGTTCAAAAAAATGATTACCTTTATTTTCAAATAGTTTTTTTATCATTTATAAATAACTCGTTACCAAATAATTCATTTAATATACTTGTTTAAACCATATAATTTCATACCTATTTAATCAAACTAATACCTGCAAATATAATGGCTATGAAATAACTATTATATGAAATAATGGAATTTTAATAGTATTCCTTTTTAAAAAAAAATCGACGGTTAGTGTAGCTCATGATAATAAAGAAATTAGAACCAAAATTTCATAAAATATCAAGTTTCTACATTACATAGACATTAAATATTGTTCTTCAAAATTTGAACTTCTTCTTTGTATACATGGGCTTAAATTTTGGAAATCCCATTGTGGGGACCCCACATCATAAAAATGGTTAATAAAAAATACACTTCAAAAAAGTGAAATAGATGTGTGTAGGTCACCTATAATAAAACATAACTTTGTTTCCATATGGGAGGTGATTGGTGGGAATTGGAAATATGGAACTATAAGAGAAAATTAACAGTCAAAAACTTATGGAGAGCGATATACAACTTGGTAAAAAGAAAATTAATGACCACAAAGACATTAATCTACGATTGGTGGAAAGACCATTCATTTGATGATAAATAAAGGTAAATTCATACAAAGTTATTTCAAGATCATTTTCAGAAAGTTTTTTATTTTTTATAAGAAGATAATAATACATTATTTAATTCCATTTCATGACCACAATCTCATTCTTTGGTTTTTCATTGATCAATTCCCAATTCATATCATACTTTATGAAATGAATATGATTTGTTTTATGCCTGAAGAACTAGTGGATCATAAGATTTAAAAAATAATGACAATTCATTCATTACTTCTCCAGTTATTATAAAAATTATAATATTCAATACATGTTATCAAATAACATCCATTGTTACTATAATCCATTCCATGAATAGATGTCATAAATCCTCCTCCATGTCTTGACAAAATGGAAATCCAAAAATTTGTAAGCGTCATGAAATTTTAAAAATTATGTTATCATTAGTCCCCCAAAAAACATGATGTATCACTTAATACAACATGACAAATATTTGAATTAAGTGATCATATATTGTACTAAAACATTGTAATATGATGAAATACCATCAAATATTAATGAATACATACATGCTTTATAAATTTTACTATTTCCATATAAAATATCATATTATTGAATATATTCCATAAATCCAAAAAAGTGACAATATCCATCAACGATAGAATAAAACACTTTTTCATTAAATCGTTAATTATTTCAATGATAATCAATAATATCAAATTTACATTATCCAAATAAATAATCTCTTTGTCCAAAGAAAACACTAATTTATCGACATCAACAGCATATTATGGGTTATGTTCCCTTAATCATGTGTTTTCCATAAATTATCACCATGCTTTTAAATCAATTTTTGTGGTCCTAAATACCATTAAACATATTCTTCCACAACACTATTGAAAAAAAATCTATATTAAATTACTTATATTTTCCATAATTGATGATTTTTAATACATAAACGTGTTAATAATTATACTTCATTCTTAGGATTTGTAATCATGTTCCTTAATAAATCCTTCCTTTGACCTATAATTTTTATTATCTTCATCATCATAAAAAAATCCTTTACTTGTGTCTCATTTGAGATCATCTTCTTGAGATTTCCCCCTAGAAAATTGATTTGTATAATTCCCATACTGCCAAAATTTATAACATTCAACCATTGATGATGCCTTACTAAAACAGTTATTATCATCAAATATATTAATTGAACATTTAATTTTTCCTTAGAAATTTAATACTCTATGCACTTATTCCCCACACACAAAACATCTTCTCATTACTTTGAGAAATTTACTAGAGTTCTTCTCCAAACATTCATGAAATCTAAGAATCATAATCAAATTTCCTCCTTGGTCCCCACCACCCAAACACCCAACAAACACTATATGTCTCCACTTTGGTGAGTCGGATAGTTGGCTATGGTTCATGTTATCAATCACATATCTTGATAAATAATTAGTTATAAACATAATAACCTTAATTCAAGTCATCATCCCATTTGGTTTCTCATCAATACATTGTGCATCACATTCAATATTAACCTTGTTCTATCTAATTCCCACTATTGACTAAAAACAAAATGAATAGTGTGAGGAACAATAATCATAGTGGGAAGATCACATAATCATGAAAAATAATTTTTTGAGTGACTAAATAATGACAATATATTTTTAATAAATGAGTAAATTTCACTAAACAATATCATTCACTACCATACTTTAAATCCATCATGATGGTTTGTAACGAGTCTTGGAATTTCCAAAACATATCCCTCAGAGTGCCAAACATGGTTTGTAGTAAGGCCCATTTTTGTGTACCAAGTAACACACTCGTTAATGTTGAAATTAATTTTTGGAATATATTTTCCCTTGGTAGATATGTTCTAGAACCATGTCCACTTGTTGTATCTTGGTAAGGATGTATTGTAAGGAAATCACTTAATCTACCCTTCACCAATTTTAAAGGATGTTTTTGTATACATATAATTTGTCTTAAATACTTCCATATATGTATCTATAAAAATATACAAATATATATCACAATGGATTTCACTAATTTTTTCCCATCCTTTTTTATGAAGGTTAACTAAACCTTTCCACTCATTCTAATTATAATGACCTATATTTTTCATACATAAATATCATATCATATTAGATGAATATTCAATAAATTTTATAAACATGTTCCCAATGTCTATGATATTTTACTATATATAGAGAATGTGGACACAATATTTTTATTTCATTAAGGACATTCAAAATCTCCAACAAAGATCTTCTCCAATAGTACTCATCATAGAAAAACACTGCCCATTAATTTCCTCACGACATGGTGAACGAAGCATATGAAAGTGTGATATTAGATTCTATATAAGTTAAGAAAAATGAGATATTAATATATGATCACATGAATGAATATGATAAACCAAAATGTACGTGATAATGAAAATAACATGTAATTTTTATATCGAGGTTTTCATATATTTAAATCATGACTAATGGAATAAAACATTATCATTTCAAAAAAAATACTAAAAGAGTGATAAGTCTTTATAAATCAATAATGAACCCTAATCTCATGTTATAAAATTGTGGATACATTATAAATACATAAAACCATAAAATAATTCAATAGTAAATACCAATACCATAAAAATTGTGGATCAGGACTTAACACATGTTTCTTATTATAGATCAATATGAACTCGTTTCCCATGGTGGATTAGGAATAAACTATTTCCCATAATATGTCAATCATATCAAATTGCATCCCGTTATTATCACATGTGGTATAAATAATTACATAATTAATTTTAGGGATATATAAGTTTCAACAATATTATAGTTAAAAAAAATACTTATGTGTGCCAAAATATCATAAAACATTCATCGTATCATCACATCATATACTGTGTAAAGAATATGGGATTTATAAATATTTCACCAATAAACAATACCATAACCCCTAAAAATAAATTTGTTTTGATAGATATTTCATAAAAATAAAGATTAACCATACTAATAAAAAATATTGATAGATTTATTCAATATTATCTCTATTAAATCATATTATACATTGTAGGATGTCGTCATAAATGGGAAATGATTTTTAAAGATCACATGGAACATTTCCATAAGAAAACATCTTTCCACATTGAAAATAATTTTTTAAAAAAATACACAAAGAATTAGGTAAATTGTTTTCTTTTAAAATATTTTTGAAAACTTATAATTGAATATTTAATGGTAATAATGGCAATGATGGTGAGATATTTTGTTCATGTCGTACAATTTAAAAAAATGTTTCCTTTCATATTTTCATTGAATACCACATGAGACTTTTTTTGAAAATCATATTTGGATTCCATTTAAATTATTTATAAAAAGTAAGGAAAATGTTAAAAATCAATTAAATATATCATATTGGAAAACAAAAAAAAATTAGAATCATTTATAATAATGTAGTTATTAATGAAATAAGGTGTTTCCGAATAAAGAGAGAAATAATGACTTAAAAAAATTCCTCTGAAATATTCAGTACATAAAGAGAGGAAAATAAAGGAAAATTTATTATTCTAAGATAACCAGCGTAGAAGAATATTTTTGTATATATTTGGAGAACAAGACAACGAAGCCATTTTCCTAAAGTACACGACATGTAGGTAAGAAATACATTCCGTGTCATTAGACACCGAGTATTGACCGTGTGAAGAAATCTATGTCATGGGGCTGGACATGTAAAAAGAAAGTACACGGTGTGTGGTTTGGTAACACCCCATTTCTTCAGTCCACGGGTACTTTCCGTGTACCACAACGCGTGTCAAAGGGTTGTTCATGTAGAGAGTAAGTACACGGCATGTGGTATGGTGACACACCATGTCCAAACTTCTGGGGTCGGCTCTGTGTACACTGGCCATGCCTGGCCGTGTGGTGAAGTACCTTCCCGTGTACTCCACCACGTGTCTGTGTATTCCCAGAATACACACCGAGTCATCACGAAGCCGCTTCTACCATGGTGAAGGTATTACACACCGTTCCTATTAGCCATGTGTTTCTGTCTATGGTTGTATATTTCCCCTGAATATAGTCCATGTCAATCGATGTCTCCTCTTTTAAAATGTGAGGAGAGTACATGTCATGTGTCTAGAGTGACATGTCATGTGTTACTTTTCTAACGTCTGAAATGGAAGCCACAGTATGCTTCTACTACATGGTGTGTGCTTCTGGAGTACACGTCGTGTATTCTAAAATTTTCATGAAACGATGACAATGGCTAGCATGCCTCCCGAGGTTTCATTTATTCATTCCGATGATCTGATTTCTATGAAGCTTCCGCTTCTAGGTCGCCCAGACACTTTGAGTCCGTTTACGATGTTTTCGGGCCTCCGATCGGCTCCAAAAACATAACTTGATTCACCGCTCAAGAATGCTTGAAGAACTCCACAAATTCACAAGAACGACGGAGGAATCGGTCCATGTTAGTCTGGTCGGATCCCTTCCGCATTAGTCCTATAACAATTGGTTTTAAGAGGTACATCAACATGGAAGGAAAACCAATCATTACCCAATCCAAACACACCCTTACATAGATAAACGATGTCATTTTCCCGCAACGCGGAAGATGGCGTCGTGGGGTGAGGTTTCGAAGATGGTGTTGGCGTGCATCCAAGGAGGGGATGGCGTCTCACACTAGCGGCGGAGAGAATTAGGAATGGAACGTCGTCTCTCCTTGTGGTGACAGAATTCTTCGTCGAAGGGTGTTGTTCTTCGCGGGAGGATGAAGTTCTTCCAAGAGAGAATAGTGCTCTCTTCTAAAGTCTTCACACAACAAGCTAATCCCCAAAATAAAATAAGTCTCACCTTTTTTTATTAATTCCATCCATGCATTCTAATATTAGAAATTCAAATTCCAAAAAACTTAATTAATTAAACATGACTTGTCTAATTAATAATGTATTAAGTTGTAATGATTTTAAGAGGGAGAGAGGGGAGTTACTCAAATAAAGAGGAAGTTAGGGAGCTAGGGAATGTGAAGAGTTGGGTCTTATGTGGGTCCCACCTCATCAATATCCTCACATGGGTAGTTAGGGGCTTGTGGGTCCCACCCCAACTACCCCATGTTGGATATAACCACATTTATGAAGAAATAAAATTGTAACACAATTTTATTTTACTTTTCATTTAATCCGTTTTTTAAACAACTCCTCCCGAGCAGACGCATCTTTAGTAAAGGTCCTCTTAATCAATTATCGGTGCTTCGGTTCCATCAGTGCCCTCGATTTCAATTCCGAGCTCCGTTTTACAATATATAAAAACCCGCTAGTTCGTTCACTGAACATACACATGCTAAACTTTAGAAATTGATTCCGTGCACACCGGGCCTCAGAATCAGGTGTCATCAAAAATTGCGTACTCGTAAAATCCCAAAGAATTTTAACAAAAAACATTCCTTGAAATTTACTGGTATTTACAAAAATTAAAAATAAAATAGCCTGATAAAGAAAAAAAATTATCTTTTAAATGATTATTTATAATCAAATTTATATTCTTTATAATCTTGTATTAAAATTAATTTAATTATTAATGTTTGAGTGAGTCATATTTCAATTTTCATTAAATAAAAAAATTAATTGCCTCAATCTCATCCAAGTGGGTTCCAATAGATACCATTTTGGCCCAATTTTGTTTTAGGGAGAAATATAATCATCCAATTATATCCATTCAAGTTTTACGTTAATTTAATATTATTATTTTTACCCCTAATTACCTGATTTACCTTTAACTGTTGTAAATAAAATTTACCGTAGTTACTATTTATAATGCACAAAAATAAAATATCCTATTAACATAATTTGGACATATTAATTCCAAATATGAAATCCATTTTTCCAAATTCTAGAAACAGAAGTTGCATTAATTAATTTAAAATAAATCCCATTGTAGAAAAATGGGATTTAAAAGCTAAAACGTTGCAAAATATTGAAATGTTTTTACCGATGAATTCAATATAAAATAAATAATAATGACATAAATTATATTTAATGGAAAAAATATATTTTATTTATACTTTAAAACCATTCAATAATAAAATTTACCCATATAAATTATCTC
Organism: Viscum album; assembly: GCA_963277665.1. Lineage (NCBI taxonomy): Eukaryota > Viridiplantae > Streptophyta > Magnoliopsida > Santalales > Viscaceae > Viscum > Viscum album. Next base: position 1,238,103,739 of record OY728143.1, read on the forward strand.
GATAAAAATAGTTGTTTTTAATTTAGATTTAGGCTATTTTTAATATTCATCAAAATATGAATGTTATAAGAAAAATATAAAAAAACTTCCAATGTAAATTTTTATATATTAATTAAAAATAAAAATTATATTTTATCAAAAATAACATATAAAATTGTCAAAAATTAGATTTAAAATGTGTGCACCCTTAAAAGGCCGAAAAACTAAATTTTTAAAAAAAATTGTTCTTTTATCTAAAAAATTGATTTTCTTCTCATACCATGTTATCGAAAATGTTTAAGATGAATGATAATGTTTTAAAATTTAAAATTTGGTTAATAATATATATAATGGCTAGTTCATTACAATATTATAATAATATATTGTTGTTTAGGGAAACTCGGTATTGCGTACCATGAAAGCTATGGAGATGGTTACTCTTGCATTTAACACAAGACTAGTCAGTGTTACGTGTAGTGAAATAATACATTGTTGTTTCATATAACACAATCTAAACATAGTTCTTTTATACATTTATAAAAATATATCCTCAATGTTGCGTAAAATAAATTCTATAAAATGAACATTAAATCATGTATGACACGAGGAAAGAATAGTGTTTCATATACTACAAGCTAATACGGTGTTGCATATAACACAAGAAAATATTGGTGTAGCATACAACACAACACATTGAATCAATTAAATATAATTCATCTCATAAATTTTCGGTGTGTTACATTATACCCCCTATAAAATGAATGTGGAACTCAAAACTCGTCAGTGTTATAAATGGTTTAATACTTGAAATTTCTTTCATAGAAATCCAACTCCTAAAATGGAATACTAAAACATCAATTTAAAATAGGAATTTTCGAACCATAACAGACAACCAAAGTTACTCATCACTGGGTTTCCATATAGGATAACATAGGCGGTAAGTGAAAAAATGGATATAGAAGATAAATCTAGTCATCACGTTATGATGAAGAGTGATAGTGAACATGGCTATGAAAACCCTAACAATCACAAAGCCATAAATTTATGATGATCTGAATTCATCACATTCCAAAAATGTTATTACTTTAATCATGTATTCTCTTGAAACATGAATTACCAATGGACTTTAGTGAAAACATTAATGTTGTCAAACGTAAACTCCTTCCCCATACCAAAATCACAAATATTCTATATACTCAAACCTGGATATCACATTGTCCTTATATCATTCATTAGATCATTAATACTATCAAAAATATTATTTTCTATTTATCCATTCATTATGGGCATATAATATACATTCCAATAATATTTTAATCAATTTTCATGGTTACTGGTACCATATAATTTATCAAAACCACAATAATCCAATACATAGATATTCCAATATTCCATGATACTATAAATGAGACTCAACAACACTATTTTGGAATCTGGTTACAAAAATGCTTAATCATTCCACCACTCTATTTTCGTACTCCACACCACCAATAGTGATCTTAGGCGACATCCTTTTTTCCTTTTCCTTTAGTGGTTTTTGATTTTGATCATCATAACCCCTTTAATTAGGGAATTGGTTAGAATAATGCCCCATTTCCTTTCACTTGTAGCATTGAAGTGTTGGTGGTGTGTTATCTATAGTTTTCTCTCTATTCATATCAACAGATACATTTTTTCCATTAATTTGGAACTCTGCTATTAGATGACCATATTTTCCACACTTAATAAATGTTTTAGTCACTTTAAGACAATCTCTATCAAGCTTCTTTCCACACATTGATCATAACAAAACATTCCAACTATTTTCTCCATTGTTTTGAGATTTTTTTCTTGAACTCCATCTTTCGTTTCTTGTCAAAACCATTAGATGGATATGTACACCAACTTCCAGTTCTACCTCAATAGCACAACACACAATCTCTTCATAGCAACTAATGTCTCTTATAGATAATTCCCTTGGAAGACTTGGTATTAAGCCACTGAAGATACAATAAACATTACTTTAATGTTAGATGATAAATCAAGATGAATACCATGTAATCCTTGTAAAATTTTCCTCATATATTCTAACAGATTAATCAGCCTATTGCTTAAGCTCAAGGAACTCCTTTTCCTTATTTTTTTGAAGAATAAAAGAAAACTACTTATTGAAAAATAAGTTCATGACCTCATCCCATTCCATGGATTCAATTACATCTTGGGGCCTTGTATTCTTAATTAAAGTCCACCACTGGTCTGCTTCACCTTCTAATTGGTAAATATCTAGAAAGAATTTTCCATGTTCTAAATAGTGATGTATGAAAAATATCATTTCCATGGTAATGATCCATTGTTCAGCAACAATTGGATTAGAATACCAATTGAAAGAAGGTGGAAATTTCCACATAAAGGACTCAATAGAATATTGTTCCCTTCCCAGGTCATTTGGAAGTCCATAATGATTAATAGTTTTTGTAAGTATAGAGAAATGATTTTTCACTCCATTTCCCATAATATTTGGTTGTTCAAGAGTATAGTCATTGCATTGCACAGTGCATTGATCATTAACACGGTTCCTTCGGATTCCAGTCATTATCTAAAACCCAAAGAGAATAGTGTGAGAGGAATATTTCATACTAGGAAAACAACATAATCAAGGGGAGTAAATTAAATCTCTAACATCATAGGTTTAATCCTAGGTTATTCATGATCTTTACCATAATTCTAGGATTGTAACTTATACATATACTTAGCCTCAGTGATATCCCTAGACATAACATAAAAATATCTCTAGAGATCTCACTAAAGGTTTTTCGTTTAAGTTTCAAATGCTTAACTAATTTTTTCTCTGATACCAACTGTAGTTACCCAAGATTTACATACATGGACATTACATTACTTTTAAAGAATACTAAATACATAAAAAATAGATTCCCAAAGACCATATTATTTAACGTCTTTCGAAACACAGAACATAATCGTCTAATCATGGTAAAATATCATCAACATCTCCCATAAAGATCTTCCCCTATTTTTATACCTAAATCCTTCCTTTATATACTGGGGAAAATAAAACATAAATGTGTGAGCTCAAATGCTCAGTAAGGGTAAACAATGGAAATACCAATCATATATAACATTAGAAAGTATTAACCTGCATAAGAGAGATCATAATATCATGTAATGGGATAAGTCATAGAAGTGAAATTTAATTCCAATAATCAGAACATAACACATGAAACGTTTTTGAATACACATATAAGCATATAAAATCCTTTCATATTAGTCCAATCTCATTTCCAAGACCATCATTGTGGACCAAGTCCATTACAGAACTGAGTTCACTTCTCATTCTAGACATATAATACTGAACTGGATTTACATGTCCTTATAGACATGTCTATCTCATTAGATATAAATTTTTATCCAATTCATTGAAGGAAGATATAGGTCCCACCCATATCATAATGAAGTCATTCTTACATGTGACACAAATCATAAATCATTCATCATATTACAACCCAACAAATAATATGGGTTTTATTTAACATAATTACATCATAACATAATCCATATAACATACCATCCCATAATTAATATAATCAAATCATGGAACTAATTGGGATAGAAACATCACCTAAATTTAAAGCTTCATCTTAGTTTAAAAATAACTTCCATAAAACACTTGAACGTTGTTCTTGTGGAAAATATCCCATCTTCTCCAAAAACATTTTCTTTTCACAAAATGTCATGGAAATTTATATGAAAAGATGTCAATTGAAAATATACATGAAAACATGTAAATTAGTCTTCATGTAGATAATTCATTATGAAAGCATACCAATCCATTCATGTTGTCTAAGTTTAGAAAGATTGTCCTCATACTCTTACTAGAAAAGTAAAAAAGTACATTGTATGGTAGACAAAAGAATGCCTCCTTTCAAACAACATAGTAAAAGTAAAAAAGTTTTAAACTTGACATCAAACATACATGGAAGAATAGTAAGCACATTATGAAAATACAATACTAAAACATGTAAATATATGATAAATATAACCCTAGTAAATACTTACATATAAGTAATATCAGATAAAAATGAGATTAAAAAATTATCAATTACCTTAGATGTGATATGATTTGTACATATCTGAACCTCCTGTATAATGATTTAAATAATATCTTTGAATTATTACAGAATCATATTTTTATGATATCATATATCTTCATATTATTATCTATTAATTAGTATCATTTCATTGTTACTCGTTATTCGGGTGTTAACTTCTTTTTTGTTCTTATGCATGTTTTGTCAAATAAATTGTTATTCCGATTATTAAGATATAGTTTTATCATTTCCATAATGGTTTTAATATAATATATATCATATTTATTCATTAAATTCATTTATATAATCATTCTTCAATGAATATCTTGTAGAAGGAATCACATCACATCGTGGATAATGTAGGCCATACTTACGCACGAGCAACGATATCAATCCCATGATTGTGTAATTTTATTGATGTTTATGGGGTGTAATATTTCAGAATAAATTTAATTTTACAATAATAATATATAGTCCTTTCTTCCATCATTATACATATCCAAGTATGTTGGTGATGAAAAACAGATTACACCACGACGTGGAGACGGTAGTCATACGTACGCAAGCGTGGTGATTCCATTTTTCATCGGAAGATAGAAGATGGAATATGGTAGTTTAATATTCATAATAACATATCAGTATAAAAGTGATAGTTTAGTTATTACTTAATAATTAAACAACTCATATATAGGAAGTAGAAGAAGAAAAAAGTTTGAAATAATTGGTAAAGGATATTACCTCTTCTTCGACGTGCCTCTTCAAAACCTCTTCATAGGGCACTAATGTTGGCCTTTGCAGAATAAAAGGACCTGTAGTATGTTCTAGGGAATATTATAAGGTAAATGGATAGGGTTTTTTCGCATTTGAAGGCTCAAATGGAGTGAAGAGGAGAGGGAAGAGATGTCATTTTAGAAGAGAAGAGAGGGGAACTTTTGGAACCCTCAAAAAATATTAAGTTATAATTAAATGAAACCCTACTTAAAAACTTCTAAAATGACTCATCTTAGAAGTGAAGATGAGAAAGTGTTGTAATATCAGCATGTTGCAAAATTTAGAAATGTTTTTAATTTATTTTAAACCATATCATTTTGATTTATCTGTATTTAATCTATTTAATTTTATTTATGGAAATAATATTCTAATGTTTAAATGGTTATAAATACATACTTATGTGTTGTGAATTTTCCATAGTTGGATACATTATTACATTTTAAACCACATAATTTTCAATTTTCTATTTTTAAATTTCCTTTATTTTTTAAGCATATAATAATACATTATTTTTATAAAATACCAATAGTTTCAATTTTGACACTATTCATTTATTTGAATTTAAATAAAATCCACAGAAAAGATAGATTCGAACAAAAAATATTCAATATATTTCTAACAAGTAATATTCATCTAGAAAATTTTTGGACAACATTAATTAGTTCATATAATTTTTATTTTAATATTTTTAAATCCTTTATTTTATAGTTTTCTTAATTAAATAATTACTACAACATTTTGGTATAATTATTTAATATAATTTTTGTTGCATGAAAATTAAAAATAATATAATCTAATGAAGTTAAATTTAATATTTTCCACTTTTAGTCAAATTTATCTTCTAAAAACAAATCTTTTAAAATGTTGTATTTATTAAATTATGAAGGAGACAACTTTCACATCATTTAAAATAAAATAATATAAGTGTCATAATAACATTTATAAGGCTCCAAATGATAAATAATTAGACCCTTGGATGTTTATTGTTTATATATACTTTACGAATAAGTTTTGGTCAAGTGTTTGGGGTTTTTGGTGGGTATTATTATTTTAATTAAAACTATATTATTGATTTTTTACTATGTAAATATTTTCTGCATCATTAATTTATAATCTATAAATGCAATTATATATTTTTTAAAAATTACAAAGAAATTAACATGGTAAATAAAAACATATTAGCTTTCAAATGAGTATTTATAATCGAATTTATATTCTGTATAACCTTATATAAAAAATAATTTAATTATTACTGTTTGAGTGAGACATATTTTACTTTTCAGTATATAAAATAAATTAATTTTCTCAATCTCATTCAAGTGGGTTAAAATAGATGCCATTTCGACCAAATTACGTATTAGGCCGAAATATAACCATCCAATTATATCAAGACAATTGTTAGTGTAATTTTATAATATTATTTTTACCCTTAATTACCTGATTTACCTTTAACTATGGTAAATAAAATTTACCGTATTTACAATTCATAATGCCCAAAAATAAAAGTAGCATATTTACATAAATTTTACCTACTTATTCTAAATATGGAATCCTTTTTTCGAAATTCAGGACACATAAGTTGCAGTAATTAATTTAAAATTAATCTCGTTGTTGAGAAAACGGGTTTTAGAAGCTAAAACATTACAAAAGATTGTAATGTTTTTATCTATAAGTTCAACATAAAATAAATTCTAACAACATAAATTATATTAAATGGTAAAAATATATTTAATTTATAATTTAAAAACATTAAATATTATAATTTTACTATATACATTATCTCGGTGAAAAAATAATTAATTTAAATTTTTCATATTTTTACTATTAATCAAAATATTAATGTTATCAGAAAAATATCAAAAATTTATCCAATGTAAAATTTTATATCCTGATTCAAAATAAAAATATTACATTACCAAATTTAACTAATAAACTTTCCAAAATTATATTTAAAATGGTTGCCCCATCAAAAGGCAGAAAAACTGCATTTTTTTAAAATATTTCTGCTATCCGAAAAATTAATTTTGTTCTCATACCTTATTCTAAAAAATGTTTTATATGAGTGATTATTTAATAAAATTTAAAATGTGGTTAATACTATTCATAATGGAATGTTCAATGAATATTATAATAATATTTCGTTGTTTAGTGAAACTCGGTATTGTGTACCATCCAAGCTATCGAGAAATGTCCCTCTTGTGTGTAACACAATCCAAGTATGTATTGTGTGTAGTGAAAGATTACTTTTTTGTTGTGTATAATAGAATCCAAACATAGTTCATTTATTCATTGAAAAAATCTATCCTCAATGTTTCATAAAATAAATTCTATAAAATGAACATTAAATCATGTGTAACACAAGCCATGAACAGTGTTCCATATACTACAAGCTAATACGATGTTTTGTATAACACAAGATAATATTGGCGTTTCATACAATTGAATACATTAAAGTAATTAAAGATAATCAATCTCATAGATTCTCAGGTTGTTACATTCTACCCCTTTAAAATGAATCTCTCCCTCAAAATTCGTCTGGGTTATTAATGGTTTACTACTTTAATGATTCTTTTATAGAAATCCACATTGTAAAAAGGAATTTTAAAACATCAATTTAAAAAAGAAATATTAGAAACATAATCGATACCCAAAGTACACATCACTGGGTTTCCACATATAATAACATAGGAGGTATGTGAAAACATGGACATGGAAGTGAAATCTTACCATCAAGTTCTGATGAAGAGTGGTAGGGAACATGGCTATAAAAAATCCAACAATCACAAAGCCATAAATTTGTGATGATATAAGGTACCATCTAATTTATCATATATGAGAGTACTAGGACATAATTTTTGGTTTTCAATATCATTTTTCTAATGTAGATAAATTTCTTAATAAAGATAAATAATTACTTGATTTCATTGTAATATCATCGTTGGTCATTCCATGAACAACTTCGACTTCATCTCTTATTTAATGAAATGAAGTTGAATTTTTCATTCTTGAAGTGTTATCAGATCATGCGATAGAATGATAGTTCATTCCATTTGTCTCTATCACAAAAAGGTTAGAACATGTTATCACTAAATCATAAGTACATCTATAATGAGAAAATAAATTATTCTTAAAATGGATAACAACTTATACTATCCATAAATGGATACCATTAAAATACTTCTAAAAACTAAAAATATAAAAATTAGAATGATGTAACCTAAATATACTTAACATTTTCTTCCATATCTCATAAGGTAGTTAATGATTGTCACATTCCAAACATGTGAATACCTTAATAATATATTCTCTTGAAAAATGAATTACCATAGAACCATAGTGAAAACATTAATTCTATCAAAAGTTAACTCTTCCCACATACCAGAATCCTAAAAATTATATATAATCAAACCTTGATATCACTTTGTCCTTATTTCAATCATGATCCCATTAATACTATCGAACATATTATTTTCTCTTTATCCATTCATTATGTGCATATCATCTCCATTCAAAAAAAATTCAATCAATTTTAAGGGTTACTAGTACCATATATATATTGAAAACCATAATAAATATATACATAGATATTCCAATATTCCACGATACTATAAATGAGATTCAGCAACACTATTTTGGAATCCCTTCACATAAACACTTAATCATTCCACTACATCATTGTCATAATCAACATCTCTAATAGTGATCGCATTTGACTACCCTTTGTCCTTTTCCATAAGAGGTTGTTAATGTCGATCTTCATTAACCCCTTGATTAGGGACTTGGTTAGCATAATGCCACATTTCCTTTCACTTGTATCTTCAAAGTGATGGCGGTTAGTTTATAGTACATTTATCTCTATTCATACCATTGGATACCTTTTTCCCATTACTTCGACACTCAACAGCTCGATGATCTTCTTTTATACACTTAAAACATTTTCTAGTCTCTTTAAGACAACCTCCACTATGCTCCCTTCCACACATTGAGTGTAATGAAACATTCTTCTTTTTTTCACAACTATTTTGATATTTTCCCATGAACTACATACTTCATTTCTTATTAAAACCATGAGATGGATATGTACACCAACTTCTAGTTCTACCTTGATAGCACAACTCACAATCTCTTCATAGCCACTGAATTCTCTTATAGCTAATGACCTTCGATGAACTAGTTTTAAGCCACTAATGAATTGATCATCATTACTTTCAGTTGGATGATAAAGCTAGATGAATACCTTGAAAGTGTTGTAAAATTCAACTCTTATATACCAACAGATTCATCATCATTTTTCATATGCTCTAGGAACTCCTTTTCCATCTTCTTTTGAAGAGTAAGAGGTAATTACTAATTTAAAAATAAGTTCTTGAACTCATCCTATTCCATGGAGTCAATTTCATCATGGGGTATTGTATTTTTATCTAGAGTCAACCACTAGTTTGCTCCACCATTTAAAAGGTATACAGTGAGAATGACTTTTTCATGTTTTGAAAATCGAGGTATATAAAATATCTTTTCAATGGTACTAATCCATTGTTCAGCAACAAGTGGATTAGAAGACCTAATGAAAGAAAGCGGGTGTTACCTTGTGAAGGACTCAATAGAATATTGTTACCTTCCCTTCTCATTTGGAATTCTAGAATGATTCATATCTTCTTTAAGTAGAGAAAAAAAATCCACTCCTTATATTATAACATTTGGTTGTTCAGGATGATAGTCATTGCATTTCCTAGTTCCTTGATCATTAACATAGTTCCTTCGATTTCCAGCCAATATCTGAAACCCAAAAAAGAAATAGTGTGAGAGACAAAATTCATAATAAGAAACCAATGTAATCATGTGTGAGTACTTTGAATCTCAACCATCTTAGGTTTCATCATAGGTTATTCATGATCTTTACATAATTCTAGGATTGTTACATATACTTATACTTAACCTTAAAAACATCCATTGAAATAACATCGAAATATCTCTAGGGATCTCACTAAACTTTTCACGTCCTAGTTTCCAAAGGTTAACTAAACCTTCACTCTGATACCAACTGTAGAGACCCATGCTTGACATATATGTACATTATATTACTTTTTCAGAATACATAATACATAACAAAAATATATTCCCAGACACCATATTATTATAGTGTCTCTAGAAAATGAAAACATAATCTTCTAATAATGGTGAAAGATATTCAACCTCTCCATTAAAGATCTTCCCATTTTTTCCTACCTAAATCTTTCCTATATATCACGGGGGAAATAAAACATAAAAGGGGTGAGCTCAAATGTTCAGTAAGGGTAATAAAATGAAATACCAATCACATATAACAATTAAAAATATTTCCTCTCTTGTGAGAGATCATAATATCATTTCATGGGATAAGACATAGAGGTAAAATTTAATCCCAATAATCAGAACATAAGACCTGACACTTTTTGGAATATACACATAAGAATAGAAAATCATTTCATATTAGTCAAGGGTCAATGTCAAGTCCTTCATAGAAGACGAAGTCCGTTACTGAACCAAGTTCACTCCACATTCTAACCCTGTGATACTAAACCATATTTACTTTCCATTCATGACGTGTCTATCTCATTAGTTATAAATCTTTACCCAGTTCATTGGAGTTATATATAGTTCCCACCCATCTCATAATAAAATCATTATTATAGTGCAACAAAATATAAATCATTAATCATATCATAACCCAATAAATAATATGGGTTTTCTTAAACGTAATTCCATAATTCCATAATCTATATAAAATACCATTCCTTAATTAACATATTCAAATCATAGTAACAATTGGGATAAAAACAAAATCTTATTTAAAGGCTTCACCATTTATGTAAAATAATTTTTACAAAATAGTTGAACTTAGTTCTTGAGTATAATATCCAATATTCTTAAAAAACATTTTCTTTTCACAAAATGTCATGAAAATTTAAAATAAAAGAAGTTAAGTAAAAATAAAAAATGACAACTTTTAAATTATTCTTCATGTAAATTATGTGTTATGAATACATAACAATATGTTCATGTCGTATCAGTTAAAAAAACATTCTCCTCATACAATTACCGGAAAACTCAAAAAGTATCTCATATGGTAAACAAAAGAATGATTCCTTCCATACCACATAGTAAAAGTAAAAAAGTGGTAAACATGAATTTAAAAATTCATGGAATAATAGTAAACACATTATGAAAACATTTTAATAAAACATTTAAATTTATGATAAATATAACTCTAGAAAATACTTACGTATAAGCAATCTCGGATAAAATTGAGATTGAAATATTTTCCCTTAACTAAGGTCTAATATGCTTTGTACGTATCCAAAATCCTTATATAATTATTTAAATAATGTAATAGACTTATTCCAAAATCATATTTTTATGATATCATATATGTTCATATTCTTATCTGTTTATTAGTATCATTTTATTGTTACTCGTTATTCGGGTGTTAACTGCTTTATGTTATTATGCATGTTTTTTCAAATAAATTCTAATTATTATTTTTATGTTATAGTAATATTATTTAAATAATGATATTAGTATAATATAGATCATATTTATTCGTTCAATTCAATTATATAATCATTCTTAAATGAAGATTATGTAGAATGAATCACATCACATAGTAGAGACGGTAGGCCGTACGTACGAACGAGCAACGATATCAATCCCTTGATTGGGGAATTGTATTGAAGTGTATGGTGTGTAATTTTTCAGAATCAATATAATTTTACAATAATAATATATAGTCCATTCTTCCATAATTAATCACATCCAAGTATGTTGGTGATGAAAAATAGATAATATCACGGCGTGGAAACGATAGGTCGTACGTACGCACACGTGGTGATTTCATTTTTCAAAGGATGGATAGAAGATGAAATATGGTGGTTTCATATTTATAATAACATATGTGTATAGAAGTGATACATGAGTTATTATTTAATAATTATTCAACTCATATAGAGGAATTAGAAGAACAAAGATGTTTGAAAGAACCGGTTAAGGGTATTACCTCTTTTTCGTCGTTCCTCTTCTAAAACTCCTCTTAGAGCACAAATGATGGTCTTTGAAGAAGACCAAGACCTCTATAATGTTTCTATAAATTTTTATAAGGGAAATGGATAGGTTTGGACTGAGTTTGAAGGCTCAAAATAGAGTGAATAGGATATAGAGTATGTGCCCTTTTATAAGAGACGAGATGAGCACTTTTGGAAACCTCAATAAATATTAATTTATAATAAAACCTAAGCCTACATAAAAACCATAAAAATGTTTAAAATTTTTAGATGTGATGATATAGGGTTGTAATATCATCAAACAATAATGTTTATACATGTTTGTAATTTATTTTAAACCTTATCATTTTGATTTATCTTTATTTAATCTACTTAATTTTATTTGTGGTAATAATATTCTAAATTTTAAATTATTATAAATACTTATGTGTTCTGAATTGTCCATAATTGGAAAAAATATGAAATTTTAGACCATATAATTTCCAGTTTTTTTATAAAATATTTTTTTAAATTTTTTAACAATTTAATAATATATTATTTTTATAAAATACCAATAGTGTCAATTTTGACACTATTATTTTATTTGAATTTAAATAAAATTCACACAGAAGATAGATTCGAACCAAATTATTTAATATAATTATAACATGTCATATTCGTCTATAAAATTTATAAAGAACATTAATTAGTTCATATAATATTTATTTTAATATTTTTAAAACCATTTTCTTGATATTTCCCTTAATAAAATAATTACTACAAAATTTTTGTATAATTATTTAATATACTTATTTGGTGAATAAAAATAAGAAAAATACTATGATGAAATTAAATCTAATATATTTAATTATTATACTTTTAGTCGAATTTAGCTTCTAAGAAACTCAACTTTAAAAATTTTATATTTATTAAATTATGAAGGTGACAACTTTGACATCACTTAAAATAAAATAATATAAGTGTTCTAATAACTTTTATAAGCCTCAAAATGATCATAAATTCGAGGCTTGGATGTTTATTTTATATATATAATCGACCAATATTTTTTGGTCAAGTTTTTTGGCCTTTTGTTGGGTATTAGTATTTTAATAAAAACTCTATTATTGATTTTTTACTAAATAAATAATTTCTGCATCATTAATGAATAAGATATTAATGTAATTATATATTTCATAAAACCTAAAAATAGTTACCCTAATAAAGAAAAAAAATTTATCTTTCAAATGAGTACTTATAATCGAAATTATATTTTGTATAACCTTATATTAAAAATAATTTAATTATTAATGTTTGAGAGAGACATATTTCACTTTTCATTAAATAAAATAAATTAATTATATCAATATAATCCATGTAGTTTCCAATAGATACCATTTCAACCAAAGTCTGTTTTAGAATGATTTATATTTATCCAATTATATCAAGACAAGGTTTAGGTTAATTTTGTGATATTATTTTTACCCTTAATTACCTAATTCACTTTTAACTATGGTAAATAAAATTTATTGTATTTACTATTCCCAATGCCCAAAAATAAAATTAACCTACTAAAATAATTTGGAAACACTAATATCAAACATTGAATAAATTTTTACAAATTAAAGACACATAAGTTTTAGTAATTAATTTAAAATTAATCCCGTTGTTGAGAAAACGGGTTTTAAAAGAAAATACATTGGAAAAGATTGAAATGTTTTTACCAATTAATTCAATGTAAAATTAATTATAATGATATAAGTTATATTAAATTGTAAAAATATCTTATATTTATAATTTAAAACCATTAAATATTAAAATTTAACCATGTAAATTATCACTATGAAAAAAAATTAAATTAAAATTTAGCATATTTTTAATATTAAACAGAATATGAATGTTATCAAAAAAATATCAAAAATTTATCCAATGTAAATTTTTATATCATAATTATAAAGAATAAGTTTATGGTTTACACTAAACTAATAAACTAATCAAAAATTAGATTTTAAATGGGTGCTCCATCAAAAGGCTGAGAAACTGCATTTTTTTAAAATAGTTGTTTTATCCGAAAAATTGGTTTTGTTTTCTTACCATGTTCTAAAAATTGTGTAAGATGATTAATAATTTTATAAAAGAAAATATTTGGTTAATAATATACATAATGGCTAGTTCATAATAATATTATAATAATATCTCGTTGTTTAGTGAAATTTGGTATTGCGTACCATGCAGGATATCGAGGAATGTTGCTCTTGCATGTAACACAGAGCCAAGTAAGTGTTGCATGTAGTGAAAGCATCCATTGTTGTCACAAATAATAGATTCCAAACATAGTTATTTTTTACGTTGAAAAAATATCTATTCTCAATGCTGTGTAAAATAAATTATATAGAATGAACATGAAATCATGTGTAACACAAGACGAGAATAGTGTTGCATATACTGCAAGCTAATACAGTGTTTTGTATAACACAAGATAATATTTGTGTTTCATACAACACAAAACATTGAATCAATTAGAGATAATCTATAAGGCCCCAGCCTTAAACATTACTTAATATTGAATTAAATGAGTAATTCACATTGAGGATCTTTTCAGGTTTAGAGTTTTAGAGAATTAGATCATGAAACTTGCATTACATTCCACATTTAAACAAAGTGGTTACATAAAAGACAGTATTCATTCCGCCCATCAACGGGAACATATTTAGAATATAACACGGATTCTTTCTTGACACATCCTTGACACTATCATCACATCATGTACCTTTCCCTTGACCTGTGAAAAACATTTCAAAAAAAAACTTGGGATGAGCATAAAAATCTCAGTAAGAGTTATAAAAATATGGAAAGGAAACATGAGTTCATATATACATAAGAATGAAATCATACTTTACCCATAAAACAAAGGCACTTTAACAGACCTCATCAAACCATGAATAAATCATAGAAATCATAAGACATAAAGGTAACATGAGGCATTCATAACATTCTTACGTAGGGAGTAACCCTCTTGGTTACGTTTGGAATACCCATCACAGTATATTCCCTAAATCACTTCGGAGAAACCTTAACGGTTCACTCCTTCGCGTTAACCAATGCATTGGAGAGCTATATCGGGCTCACCCGCCCTTAGTTTATCACGGAACCACCCGTTCTTCATAACAATGCCCAAGAACCATAACATAATCGTATCACATAAACATGAATAAAGGAAACATAACATTTCCACATTTCAATCACAATATAACATTTTAGGATATTGAAATAATGAATCCATTCAAAAAGAAACCATTTCCAAAACCATTTAAAATATTTAATAAAGAGATTTTTGAATCAAAGTGTCCCATACCACCTTGAAGATTTTAACATTTTAAACCATTAATATCCATAAAAATAAATCCTTAAAACCATTTTGAAAACATGGATATTAATAAGAACAAATAATTAAAACATTTATAACGATATTTTGGTTAAAGGGGTTTTACCAAAATTAGAGACACTTGAATACAATAATCGAGGAATAACATTTAGTCAGAACTTTATAATATCATGAGAATAAAAGGATTCATGATATAATACTCCAAAGGACAGTATATACACCATATAAGAGTTAATTGGTGCATAAAAACAATGAACCCTCAATAGAAATGTCATATTTGATGAAATCCCTTATAAAGAAGGTATCCTTAAATTAAGGACAAATAAATCTCAAAAATATGTGTGACAAATATATATACACCCAATATAAGTGGATATTAATTGTAAAACAATAAAAGTTCATTAACACATATTCAATGGATGACATATTCAATGACTACATGTTGAACCCAAAGAAATCGAAATTGGGTTAAAAAGTTCCCTTGACAGCCTAACGGCATCACATCAAAATGAGTTGATGAGATATAAAAAGTATATCTCATCACTTGGACATAAAATTTACATCAATAAGGATATATGAGAACATATCCCAACATAACAATATGTAAATTAAAAGACCCAACAAAAGAAGTCTTTTTAAAAAAAGAGGAGGGTGAAAGGTCCCCTTACCGACTTGGGTATCTTTCAAAACATACACCCCATGAAAGAAAGACAATAGATAATTGATGTAAATACTCATAAACGAACGTATATTACACAAAGAGTAGAATAATGGGAATTACATACACCACTCAATGGAATTTGTGGAAAATTTAGCATAAATCTCACGGGAATAAAAGTGAGATGAAAAATCCCTTACGAAAACACGGCAGCCTAACGGCGCCACATAAAACTTCTGAATATGGATTGATGAAATCAAATAGGGTATCTCATCACATTACCATAAAATTTACAGCAATAGGAATATAAAAGAACATCCCCCAACATTAAAAGGAGGAGTTTAAAAGAAGTGACATAAAGGAGAATACTTAAAAAGAAAGAGAGAGGTTAGATCTCTTACGAAGGTTCGGCAGCCTAACGGCGCCACTCAAAACTTCCAAAATGGATTGATGAGAGAGAATAGGGTCTCTCATCACATGAACATAAAAATTACAGTAAGTGTAATATGAAAGATCATCCCAATAACAAGAAAGATGAGCTTTAAAAGGAATGACATAAAAGTGTGTACTTAAAAAGAAAGAGAGGAGTAGGATCCCTTACCTCGGGTCCGACTTGACTCGATCGTTCTTTAATCTCCTGAATAATAAACTTGAGTTAATTTCTAATTCCATAAGAACCGTTTTCAAGTTCATTATTACTTTTATACCACTTATTACCATGTCATAAACATTATGTAATCATTTAAGTTAATAATATTTGTTTTGCCGATATTTGGTTCTTAAGTCGAAAGTGGACTTCTTACAATTACATGTTGTTCGTGTGGCCAAAGGTTCTTTATATCCAAAAATGACATTCCTGATTTGGATATAATATATATCATATATATCCAGCATATACGTGTATTTATAAAATCACATAATCATTTAGAGGAATGAAATGAAATGCACCGTTCATGGAGACGGTAAGCCGTACGTACGCATCAACGCTACTTTCATTTCTATGTCGTATTAATGGAATTAAAACTAAATGAGAGGTATGTATATTTTAATTCCAGAATTATATTCATCATTTAGATATATAATTCATTATATATATCCATTATATATGTGTACTTTAAATAGTACATTTCATTTGGGGATAAGAAATGAAATGCACCGTTCATGGAGACGGTAAGCCGTACGTACGCATGAATGCTACTTTCATTTCTATCCCATACTTTAATGGAAAGAAATAATAATGATATAGAGGTATATAATAATTACAGTATAACATCATTAAATCCATCCTTTATACGTCCCACGTATGGCATTAACGAATCACATCACTTTGAGGGGGCGGTAGTCCGCACTTCCTAAAATGAAGATATCGCGTATACCCATAATGGAAGCAATAAAGGTAAGGCACAAATGAAAAATACAGAAGTATAAGTAAAACATAAACATATTATATATCATATATAAAAATAGTGACATCATAATGGCCACATTTGAAGGTGTTAAATGAGTATTGAACAATCATCGTTTCGGGAGGCAGAATTTCGCCATCCACGGAAACCGTATGTTCTTTAACCATTTGATGTAGTTGTGTGAGAGTGTAGCTCGAATAAATCTTATAAAAAAATCCTAGTATATTTAATATACTGATGTTGTTACAAAATATGTAAATAAAAAGAGTTTAGGGGGTTGGAGAAGCAAAAAAAACAAATGAACAAGAGAGAATGAATTACCTTGAAAAGTGTAACTCCTTTTGATTTGAGCCTAAAGGCTTCCTTTGAAAGGATTATGACCAAAGGGAATACTCTAGGATGAGGAGAGGGATGTGGAGAGAGTAAATGGGCATGGTTTGGCCGAGCCAAAGGCTTTAGGAGTGTGTGAAATGAGGTAGAGGTGGGGGCCTTTTATAAGAGGAGAGGAGGGGCACTTTTGGAAAGTAAAGAAATATTACTTTATTTGAAAACGTGTTTCAGTTTTAAAAGGTCCCACATTGATATAATTCGTGGATAAGGTGTTAAGGGTTCGAAATCCACCCATCCAATATGTTTTGGACATGTGTAGTTCATATATGTTACATTATATTTCCATTTTATTTAAATCGTCAAATAATGATGTCATCGCTGCATCATTATTATGTCATAAATAATTTAATTTATTTAATGTCTAAAAATTATAAACAAATACTATGATGTAGGAAATCTTTTTAGATTTCAAATGACTTTTTATAATCAAAATTATGACTTGTATAACCCCACTTAAAAATTGTTTTAGTAAAACATATCATGTTTGTGTCATTTTTACTTTTACATTAAATAAAAAGTTATTTATGTCATTTACCAACCAAAGTGTCTCCATGGGGTCCCCAAGTTGACCCATGGCTGGTCTTTGTCGGACATGACACAACCAATAATGTTGGGACATTTTGTAGGTCATTTTATATTATTAATGCATTATTTATACCTTAAACTACCCTAATTACTACTAATCGCGATTAGGAACTTGATAAGTTACTATTCACCAAAAATTTATTTTTATCCCATTGAACCACATTTACTTCTTAATGACAACCATGTATGTTGGATTTTGGAAATTCAAAACACAATGATGGAAAAATTTCATTTAAACGGAAAATCAGTCTTTATAAGTACCACTTGGTGGTTTCACTATTCATCAAAAATTGAAGTTTTTCAGAAAATTACCAAAAATTCACCCTAAGCTATATTTTATATTACGAATTCAAAAATGAAGTCTATTTTACAAAATTAAAAACATATTAGTAACATTAATTAATTTAATAATTAATTCTCGTTGTCAGAGCAAATAGCGTGTTTTTATAAAACAATAAGTATCAAAAGATTGACATTAGTTTAAGTCTGATTTCAAAGTGAAATTAATTCCAACGACCACTATTGGATTTAATGGTAAAAATATTTTCTAATTTCACTTTAAAACCAATTCAAAAGATAATAAAATCATATAAATAAATTATATTAAAAATCGGTTTTGAATTAAAATACAACATTTTACACTATTCATTAAAAAATGAACTTTATCAGAAAAATACCAAAAATTTACACAAAGTAAAATTTAATGTCCCGATTCTAAAAAAGAGTTTTATTTGGTCCAAAAGAATTTATAAGAGTGATCAAAACTATATTTAATGACAGTACGCCATCAAAAGGCGATAAGTGAACCTTTAGTGAAAACTAGGTCATATACGCCTAAAATTGAATTCTTTCTGTATTTTAAGCCATTATCTTTTATTGGATAAATGTAAAAACATTTAAAAACATATATAATCATATTTTAGTTAATTATATCCATTCCCTCCAATACAACGGCTACATGTTAACTACCATTTAAAATAATATTATTTTATTATTAGAGTGCAACGTAAGATTCCAAAGAAACTCGTTGTTGCGTGTTGGGTACGCCATCGAGCATAGCGTCACCTTTAAAGTCCTTTAAATATTTTATTCACAAATATGGATAAATAAGAAATGTCATATTCTTTATTTACCTAGGGTGTTACATCCTTCCCCCCTTTTGGGAATTGCGTCCTCGCAATTTTAAAATTGCGCTTGGAAACATCCTTGAAAGTCCCACATTGGAACAAAAGTCGGTAAAACAAACACTTTAAAATAAGGAAAGATAAGTACAAAGGTCACCCGAGTTAACCCATACTAGGATTCCAAGTATGAAAATATGGACATGGAGGAAAAATCAAAGGGTCATGTTCTGATGGAGAGTGATAGAAAACATGTTTAGGAGAAAGTTAACAATGAGAAAATCACAAACTTGTGATGGGTTAAACGGTATTTGATTCCCCAGTAGGAAAAGTTAATAGACAACATTTTTGTTTTAATTTACTTTTTATTAAGGAATTTATTCATAAGGAACCATAATCACTTATCATGTTGACTTTCAACTTTTATTAGATTCCTTACACAAACTCATATTTTTTTCCAAAAGACGAGTATTTAGGAAGACTTGTTCACATTAAGAGTACTATAATCAACTTCTAGAGAATCACCTAATCCACAAAAGAGAACTATATACATCCCATGTATTTAGGATTTAACCAAAACCAAAACCAAAAATTTTACTACAAGATCATATAATCCAGAAAAGTATAACCCATTAAAAAGAAAATCCATGCTAAATCTCCAAAATTTGTCCATCAATACCCAAAGTTCAACGAGGACCATTCTATAATCAACTTGTCCATAAAATTCTTCAAAGAAAACCAATATAATATTGAAACCCAAATATTTGAAGGATTTAGTCACATAGTCTTCCAAAATAAATCGTAACATATATCTCCAAACAATATCAGTTTCTCCTAAAGTCTTGTTTTGAAAAGTAATTAACCTAATCACATATCCTCCATGATAGGTTAATTATTTTCATAAATAACCCAAAATCATCTTACTATTAATTCATAAAATCATATAACTATAAAGAATCAGTCAAACTAAACAGGGACTTCACGTAGTCAAGTGGTATGCGATAAATACCAGTCGCACTTTTGTTGTGGGTTCGATTCCCGCAGCTTTGTCCGACGCGACGGGTAGTCACACGGTCTGCGTGTTGTCCTTTTTCCAAAACTATATAATTCTTAAAACATTCCCCAAAAAGAGATAAAATCTTCAAAGATGATCATAACATATTTTAACCTCAAGTTTATCTCATGCCTTTCATTTTCCATCATAACATATAATAACCCATAATTACCTCAAAAGTAAGGATCATATAAACCCTAATGGTTACCTTAATAATTATTACCTGAATTTCCACATCGAGTTGGCCATCTCGTACATGATGCACTAGAGAACTCACCAAGGTTGAAGTGGTTGATCATGACTCCTTGATAGTTGGTTTAGAACAACCATGAGTTTCCTCATTGAATCCTCCATTTTATCTAGTATCTTAATCATAGACCCACCACAGTTTCCTTCAAACCCATTGTCACTTTGGTGCCTGCTAGATCCATCCATTTACAAAAACCAAAAAGGTCAGTGTGAGTATATCAACAAAACCATCAAGTACCAATGAGGAAGATAAACACTAAGATATACTTACTCATTCACTTTATCAAAAACTAGGACTCTTTCTGAAATCCTAACCATTATGGTAATGTCACTTATGCTTAATGAATACCCTAACCTATAAAGTTATCTAAACCGACATCTGATACCAACTATAAGGCCCGAGCCTTAAACCTTACTTAATATTGAATTAAATGAGTAATTAACATTGAGGATATTTTCAGGTTTAGAGTTTTAGAGAATTATATCATGAAACTTGCTTTACATTCCACATTTAAACAATGTGGTTACATAAAAGACAGTATTCATTCTTCCCATCAACGGGAACATATTTAAAATATAACACGGATTCTTTCTTGACACATCCTTGACACTATCATCACATCATGTACCTTTCCCTTGACCTGTGAAAAACATTTCAAAAAAAACTTGGGATGAGCATAAAAAGCTCAGTAAGAGTTATAAAAATATGGAAAGGAAACATGAGTTCATATATACATAAGAATGAAATCATACTTTACCCATAAAACAAAGGAACTTTAACATACCTCATCAAACCATGAATAAATCATAGAAATCATAAGACATAAAGGTAACTTGAGGCATTCATAACATTCTTACGTAGGGAGTAACCCTCTTGGTTATGTTTGGAATACCCATCACAGTATATTCCCTAAATCTCTTCGGAGAAACCTTAACGTTTCACTCCTTCGCGTTACCCAATGCATTGGAGAGCTATATCGGGCTCACCCACCCTTAGTTTATCACTGAACCACCCGTTCTTCATAAAAATGCCCAAGAACCATAACATAATCGTATCACATAAACATGAATAAAGGAAAAATAACATTTCCACATTTCAATCACAATATAACATTTTAGGATATTGAAATAATGAATCCATTCAAAAAGAAACCATTTCCAAAACCATTTAAAACATTTAATAAAGAGATTTTTGAATCAAAGTGTCTCATACCACCTTGAAGCCTTTAACATTTTAAAACATTAATATCCATATAAATAAATCCTTAAAACCATTTTGAAAACATGGATATTAATAAGAACAAATAATTAAAACATTTAAAACGATATTTTGGTTAAAGGGGTTTTACCAAAATTAGAGACACTTGAATACAATAATCGAGGAATAACATTTAGTCAGAAATTTATAATATCATGAGAATAAAATGATTCATGATATAATACTCCAAAGGACAGTATATACACCATATAAGAGTGAATTGGTGCATAAAAACAATGAACCCTCAATAGAAATGTCAAATGTGATGAAATCCCTTATAAATAAGGTATCCTTAAATTAAGGACAAATAAATCTAAAAAATATGTGTGACAAATATATATACACCCAATATAAGTGGATATTAAATGTAAAACAATAAAAGTTCATTCACACATATTCAATGGATTACATATTCAATGACTACATGTTGAACCCAAAGAAATCGAAATTGGGTTAAAAAGTTCCCTTGACAGCCTAACGGCATCACATCAAAATGAGTTGATGAGAGATAAAAAGTATATATCATCACTTGGACATAAAATTTACATCAATAAAAATATATGAGAAAATATCCCAACATAACAATATGTAAATTAAAAGACCCAACAAAAGAAGTCTTTTTAAAAAAAGAGGAGGGTGAAAGGTCCCCTTACCGGCATGGGTATCTTTCAAAACATACACCCCATGAAAGAAAGACAATAGATCATTGATGTAAATACTCATAAACGAAAGTATATTACACAAAGAGTAGAATAATGGGAATTACATACACCACTCAATGGAATTTGTGGAAAATGTTGCATAAATCTCACGGGAATAAAAGTGAGATGAAAAATCCCTTACGAAAACTCGGCAGCCTAACGGCGCCACATAAAACTTCTGAATATGGATTGATGATATCAAATAGGGTATCTCATCACATTACCATAAAATTTAAAGCAAGAGGAATATAAAAGAAAATCCTCCAACATTACAAGGAGGAGTTTAAAAGAAGTGACATAAAGGAGAGTACTTAAAAAGAAAGAGAAAGGTTAGATCTCTTATGAAGGTTCGGCAGCCTAACGGCGCCACTCAAAACTTCCAAAATGGATTGATGAGAGAGAATAGGGTCCCTCATCACATGAACATAAAAATTACAGTATTTGTAATATAAAATATCATCCCAATAACAAGAAAGATGAGCTTTAAAAGGAATGACATAAAATTGTGTACTTAAAAAGAAAGAGAGGAGTAGGATCCCTTACCTCGGGTCCGACTTGACTCGATCGTTCTTTAATCTCATGAATAATAAACTTGAGTTAATTTCTAATTCCTTAAGAACCTTTTTCAAGTTAATTATTACTTTTATACCACTTATTACCATGTCATAAACATTATGTAATCATTTAAGTTAATAATATTTATTTTGCCGATATTTGGTTCTTAAGTCGAAAGTGGACTTCTTACAATTACATGTTGTTCGTGTGGCCAAAGGTTCTTTATATCCAAAAATGACATTCCTGATTTGGATATCATATATATCATATATATCCAGCATATACATGTATTTATAAAATCACATAATCATTTAGAGGAAAGAAATGAAATGCACCGTTCATGG
Source organism: Viscum album (assembly GCA_963277665.1). Classification (NCBI taxonomy): domain Eukaryota; kingdom Viridiplantae; phylum Streptophyta; class Magnoliopsida; order Santalales; family Viscaceae; genus Viscum; species Viscum album. The sequence goes on from OY728143.1 coordinate 1,238,127,293, forward strand.
ACACGGTAAGCCGTACGTACGCATGAACGCTACTTTCATTTCTATGTCGTATTAATGGAATTAAAACTAAATGAGAGGTATGTATATTTTAATTCCAGAATTATATTCATCATTTAGATATATCATTCATTATATATATCCATTATATACATGTACTTTAAATAGTACATTACATTTGGGGATAAGAAATGAAATGCACCGTTCATGGAGATGGTAAGCCGTACGTACGCATGAACGCTACTTTCATTTCTATCCCATAATTTAATGGAAAGAAATAATAATGAAATAGAGGTATATAATAATTCCAGTATAACATCATTAAATCCATCCTTTATACGTCCCACGTATGGCATTAACGAATCACATCACTTTGAGGGGGCGGTAGTCCGCACTTCCTAAAATGAAGATATCGCGTATACCCATAATGGAAGCCATAAAGGTAAGGCACAAATGAAAAATAAAGAAGTATAAGTAAAACATAAACATATTATATATCATATATATAAACATAGTGACATCATAATGGCCACCTTTGATGGTGTTAAATGAGTATTGAACAATCATCATTTCGGGAGGCAGAATTTCGCCATCCACGGAATCCGTATGTTCTTTAACCATTTTATGTAGTTGTGTGAGAGTGTAGATCGAATAAATCATATAAAAACATACTAGTATATTGTAGATACTGATGTTGTTACAAAATAAGTAAATAAAAAGAGTTTAGGGGGTTGGAGAAGCAAAAACAACAAATGAACAAGAGAGAATGAATTACCTTTAAAATTGTAACTCCTTTTGATTTGAGCCTAAATGATTCCTTTGAAAGGATTATGCCAAAAGGGAATCCTCTAGGATGAGGAGAGGGATGTGTAGAGAGTAAATGGGAAGGGGTTGGCCGAGCCAAAGGATTGAGGAGTGTGTGAAATGAGGTAGAGGTGGGGGCCTTTTATAAGAGGAGAGGAGGGGTACTTTTGGAAAGTAAAGAAATATTACTTTATTTGAAAATGTGTTTCAGTTTTAAAAGGTCCCACATTGATATAATTCGTGTATAAGGTGTTAAGGGTTCGAAATCCACCCATACAATATGTTTTGGACTTGTGTAGTTTATAGATTTTACATTATCATTCCATTTTATTTAAATCTTCAAATAATGATGTCATCGCTGCATCATTATTATGTCAAAAATAATTTAATTTATTTAATGTTTAAAAATTATAAAAAAAAATACTATGATCTATGAAATCTTTTTAGCTTTCCAATGACTATTTGTAATCAAAATTAGGACTTGTATAACCCTACTTAAAAATTGTTTTAGTAAAACATATCATGTTTGTGTCATTTTTACTTTTACATTAAATAAAAAGTTATTTATGTCATTTCCCAACCAAAGTGTCTCCATGGGGTCCCCAAGTTGACCCATGGCTTGTCTTGGTCGGCAATGACACAACCAATAAGGATGGGACATGTGTCTATGTCATTTTATATTATTAAAGCATTATTTATACCTTAAACTACCCTAATTACCACTAATCGCGATTAGGAACTTAATAAGTTACTATTCACCAAAAAATTATTTTTATCCCATTGAACCACATTTTACTTCTTATTGACAACCACGTATGTCGGATTTTGGAAATTCAAAACACAATGATGGCAAAATTTCATTTAAACGGAAAATCAGTCTTTATAAGTACCACTTAGTGGTTTCACTATTCATCAAAAATTGAAGTTTTTCAGAAAATTACCAAAAATTCACCCTAAGCTATATTTGATATTCTGAATTCAAAAATGAATTCTATTTTAAAAAATTCAAAAAATATTAGTCACATTAATTAATTTAATAATTAATTCCCGCTGTCAGAGCAAATAGCGTGTTTTTATAAAACAATAAGTATCAAAAGATTGACATTAGTTTAAGACTGATTTCAAAGTGAAATTAATTCCAACGACCACTATTGGATTTAATGGTAAAAATATTTTCTAATTTCACTTTAAAACCAATTCAAAAGATAATATAATCATATAAATAAATTATATTAAAAAGCGGTTTTGAATTAAAATACAACATTTTACACTATTCATTAAAAAATGAACTTTATCAGAAAAATACCAAAAATTTACACAAAGTAAAATTTAATGTCCCGATTCTAAAAAAGAGTTTTATTTGGTCCAAAAGAATGTATAAGAGTGATCAAAACTATATTTAATGACAGTACGCCATCAAAAGGCGATAAGTGAACCTTTAGTGAAAACTTGGGCATATACGCCTAAAATTGAATTCTTTCTGTATTTTAATCCATTATCTTTTATTGGATAAATGTAAAAACATTTAAAAACATATATAATCATATTTTAGTTATTTATATCCATTCCCTCCAATACAACGGCTACATGTTAACTACCATTTAAAATAATATTATTTTATTATTAGAGTGCAACGTAAGATTCCCAAGAAACTCGTTGTTGCGTGTTGGGTACGCCATCGAGCATAGCATCCCCTTTAAAGTCATTTAAATATTATATTCACAAATATGGATAAATATGAAATTTCATATTCTTTATTTACCTGGGGTGTTACATAATCAATCTCATAGATTCTTGGGGTGTTACATTCAACCCCCCTTAAAATGAATTTCACCCTCAAAATTTTTCAGCGTTGTAAATGGGTTACTACATAAATGTTTCTTTCATAGAAATCCACATTGTAAAAAGGAATACTAATACTTCATTTAAAAAATGATTTTTTGAAACATAATAGATACCCAAAGTAACTCATCACTGGGTTTCCACATAGGGGAACATAGTTGGTATGTGAAAACATGGATATGGAAGAGAAATCTAACCATAATGATCTGACGAATAGTGGTAGTGAACATGGCTATGAAAAAGACATCATTCACAAATCCATAAATTGATGATGATCTAAAGTTCCATCTAATTAATCTGATATGAGGGTACTAGGAAAACATTTTTGGTTTTCAAGATCATTTCCCTAAATTTTATTAATTTTAGAATAAGGAAAAATAATTACTTGATTTCAGTGTAATATCATCATAGGTCATTCCATGAACAATTTCCAGTTCATCTCTTATTTAACGAAATAATGATGAATTTTTAATTCATGAAGTTTTAGAAGATCATGTGATAGAATGACAGGTCATTCCATATGTCTCTATCACAAAAAGGTTAGATCATTTTATCAAATAAGCATAAGTCCACCAATAGTGAGATAATAAATGAATCCTAAAATGGAAAATAAATTATACTATCTATAAATGGATAAAATTAAATTTTTTCTAAAAACTAGATATATAAAAATTAGAAGGAGGTTAACTAAATATACTTACCATTTCTCTCCCATATATCATAAGGTAGTACTTTATTGTCACATTCTAAACATTAGGATACCTTAATCATGTATTCTCTTGAAACATGAATTACCATAGAACCTTAGTGAAAAAATTAATGCTATAAAAATTTAACTCTTTCCACCTACCAAAATATCATAAATTTTATATAATAAAACCAGGATATTTCTTTGTCCTTATATCAATCATGAGCTCATTAATACTATCAAATATATTATTTTCTCATTATCTATTCACTATTCTTATATCTTCTACATTCCAAAAATATTTCAATCAATTTTTATGGTTACCAGTACCATATAATTGATGAAATCCTCCATAAAACAACACATAGATATTTTAATATTCCACGATACTATAAATGAGATTCCACAACACTATTTTTAAATCCTGTTACATAAACAGTTAATCATTACACCACATGGTTTTTATACTCAACATCACCAATAGTGATCACATGTTACATCCCTTTTTTCATTTGACTTAAGAGGCTGTTGATGTTGATCTCCATTACCACTTTGATTAGGGCATTGGTTATCATAATTCCCCATTTCCTTAAAATTGTAGCATTGAAGTGTTGTTGGTGCGTTCTCGGTAGTTTTCTCTCTATTCATATCATTAGCTACCTTATTTCCATTACTTTGGAGATCAGATGCTCGATGAACTTCTTTTCCACACTTAAAACATTTCTAGTCCCTTTAGGACAATCTCCACCATGCTTGTTTCCACACTTTGAGCAGAACAAAACATTATCCTTCCTTCCACCATTGTTTTGGGATTTTTTCCTGAACTCCATCTTTAATTTCTTGCTAAAATCATGAGATGGATATGTAACACCAACTTCTAGTTCTACATTGGTAGAACAATGCCCAATATATTCATAGATACTAAATACTCTTATAGCTAATTCCCTTCAGATAATTGGTTTTAAGCCACTGATGAATCGATCAACTTTACTTTCAGCTAGGATGATAAATCCAGATGAATACCTTCCATGCCTTGTAATATTCGCCTTGTATATACCGACAAATTCATCATCCTTTTTATTACACTCAAGTAACTCCTTTTCCATTATCGTTTGAAGAATATGAGGATAGTACTTATTGAAAAATATATTCTTGAACTCATCACATTCGATATATTCAATTTAATCTTTGGTCCTTGTATTCTTAATTAGAGTCTACCATTGGTCTGCTTAACCTTCGAAATAGTAAATATCCAGAATGAATATCTCATGTTCCGAACAATGATATATGGAAAATATCTTTTCAATGGTATTGATCCATTGTTCAGCAAATAGTGGATTAGAAGACCCTCTGAAAGAAGGTGGATGTTGCCTCATGAAGGACTCAATAGAATATTGTTCCGTTTTCAACTCATTTGTAAGTACAGAATGATTCATACCATGTTTAAGTATAGGAAAAATATTTTTCACTTCATCTCCTATAACAATTGGTTGTTCAGGAAAAAATTCATTGCATTACCCAGTGCATTGATCATTAACACAGTTCCTTCGGGTTCCATCCATTATCTAAAACCCAAAAAGAATAGTGTGAGGGGAAAAAAAAACATGGAAAGAAACCTAATCAATGTGTATTACTTTCAATTTCAAACATCTTAGGTTTACTCCTAGGTTATTCAGGATCATTACCATAATTCTTGGATTATAACCTACACATATACTTAACCTTAGGGACATCCCTAGACATACCATAGAAATATCTCTTGGGATTTCACTAAAGTTTTCACATCCTAGTATCCAATTTTTAACTAAACCTTCGCTCTGATACCCACTGCAGTGACCTAAGCTTGACGTACATTGACATTACATTACTTTTGTGAAATACATAAAACATAACAAAAACAGACTCTCAAAGACCATATTAGTTTATTATCTTTGTAATCTCAGAACAGAATCTCCTATTCATTGAGAAAGATCATCAACAACTCCCATAATGATCTTCCCCATTTATTCCTATCTAAAACAATCGTTTATATCTGGGGGAAAATAAAACATAAAAGGGGTGAGTTAAAAATCTCAGTAAGTGTAAAGAAAGGAAATACAAATCATTTATAACATTTGAAAATATTACCCTCCATATGATAGATCATAATATCATGTCATGGGATAAGTCATAGAAGTGAAATTTAATCCCAATAATCAGAAAATAAGAAATGAATATTTGTTTTATACAAACAAAATGAAAGAAAATCATTTCATATTAGTTAAGGATCATTGCCAAAACTATCATAGCGGGTAACGTCCATCAGTGATCCGAGTTCACTCCTCGTTCCAGCCCTGTAATACTGATCCGGATTTACTTTCCATTCTAGCTATGTTTATATAATAAGATATAAATCTTTAAACAATTCATTTTATGGAGATAAAGGTCCCACCCATCTCATAATGAAATCATTATTACATGTTCCCCAAAATATAAATCATTTATCATATCATAAACCAATAAATAATATGGGTTTTCACAAACATAATTAAATCAGAACATAATCCATATAAAATACCATTCCACCGTTAACATAATCAAATCATAGTAACAATAGGTATAGAAACATGACCTTATTTAAAAGAGTCATCTTAAAAAGAAAATAATTTTCATAAAACACTTGAACATAGTTCTTGAATAAAATATCAAATATTCCTGAAAAACATTTTCTTTTTTCAAAATTTCAGGAAAATTTAAAAGAAAAGAAGTTAATTGAAAATAACCATGAAAACAAGTAAATTAATCATCATGTAAATAATAATTTAGGAAAGCGTAACAATGCGTTCATGCCGTATATGTTAAAAAAACATTCTCCTCATACATTTACTCAAAAAGTAAAAAAGTACCTCATATGGAAAACAAAATAATGTTTCCTTCGATACCACATATAAAAAGTAAAAAGGGGATAAAAATGAATTCAAACATAAATATATGTATTGTAAACACTTTTTGAAAACATTATTATAAAACATGGAAATGGTTGATAAATATTACCCTAGTAAATACATACAAATATGAAATCTCGAATTAAAATTAGATTGAAAAATTATCCATTGACTTAGGTTCGATATGCTTCATACGTATCCAAAACTCTTGAATAACGATTTAAATAATGTAGTTGAATTATTCCATAATCATGTTTTTATGATATAATATATTGTTATATTCTTATCTGTTTATTAGTAACATTTCATTGTTACTCTTCATTCTGGTGTTAACTTCTTTATGTTCTTATGCATGTTTTGTCAAATAAATTCTTATTCCTATTTTTAGGTTACAGTTATATCATTTAAAGAATTTTATTAGTATATTATATATCAAATATATTCATTAAATTCATTTATATAATCATTCTTCAAGGAAAATCATGTAGAATGAATCACATCAAATCGAGGAGACGATAGGTCGTACATACTAAAAGCGTCGATATCATTCCCTTGACTGTGGAATTCTATTCAATTATATTGGGTATAATATTTAAGAATAAATATAATTTTATAATTATCATATATATTTCTTTCTTATATAATTATACACATCCAATTATGGTGCTGATAAAAAATATATTACACCATGGCGTGGAGCCGGTAGGTTGTACGTATGAACACGTGGTGATTTCATTTTTCATAGGATGGATAAAAGATAGAATATGGTTTTTTAATATTCCTAAAAACATATATGTATACAAGTTATACCTGAGTTATTACTTAATAATGAATCAAATCATATAGAGAAAGTTGTAAAAGAAATAAGTTTGAAAAAATCAGTAAAGGGTATTACCTCTTCTTTGATGTGCCTCTTCTAAACATCCACATAAGGCATTAAGGATGGTCTTTGAAGAAGACCAGGACATCTATTATCTTCCTAGGGAAGTGTATAATGGAAATTTATAGGTGTTTGCTGAGTTTTAAAGCTCAAAATTTATTGAAGTGGAGAGGGAGGAGGTGCCCTTTTATAAGAGAGGAGAGGGGTGCTTTTTGAAACCTCAAAAAATATAAATTTATAATAATAACAAACCCCACATAAAAACATCCAAAATTACTCAACATAGAAGATGAGATGAGATAGGGTTGTAATATCATAAAACAATAAAATTTAGACACGTTTCGAATCTATTTTAAACCTTATCATTTTGATTTATCCTTATTTAATCTATTTAATTTTATTTTTGGTAATAATATTCTAAATTTTTAGTGGTTATAAATGATTACTAATGTGTTATGAGTTGTCAATAATTGGATAATTTATGAAATTTTCCACTATAGAATTTTCAATTATTAATTTTTAAATTTTTTTATGAAATTTTTATACAATTAAATAATATGTTATTTTAATAAAATACCAATAATGTCAATTTTGACACTATTCATTTATTTGAAATTAAATAAAATCCACACAAAACATAGATTCGAACAAAAATATTTAATATATTTATTCCATGTCCGGTTCCTCTATAAATTTTTTGGATAACATTAATTATTTCATATAATATTTATTTTAATATTTTTTATACTGTTTTTTTTTATATTTCTCTTAATAAAATTATTACGACAACATTTTTATATAATTATTTTATATACTTATTTTTTGTATAAAAATTAAAAATAAAATACTCTGATAAAGATAAATCTAATATATTTTATAACAATACTTTTAGTTGAATATATATTCTAAAAAACAAACTTTTAAAATGTTATATTTATTAGATTATGAAGGTGACAAATTTGACATCATTTAAAATAAAATAAAATAAGTGTCATAATCACCTTTATAAGGATCCAAATTATATAAAATTAGACCCATGGATGTTTATAGTTTATATATACTCGATAAATAAGTTTTTTTCAAGTGTTTGGTCCTTTTATGGGTATTATTATTTTAATAAAAACTATATTATAGATTTTTTATTTCATAAATAATTTTTGCATCATTAATGATTAAGATATTAAGGTAATTATATATATCATAAAAATTAAAAATAAATTACCATGATAAAAAATTATCTTTAAAATGATTATTTATAATCAAATTTATATTCTGTATAACATTATATTAAAAATAATTTAATTATTAGTGTTTGAGTGAGACAAATTTCACTTTTCATTAACTGAAATAAATTAATTGTCTCAATATCATCCAAGTGGGTTCCAATAGATACCATTTCGAGACAATTATGTTTGGGTATAAAGTATAATCATCCAATTATATCAAGGAAAGTGTTAGGGTAATTTTATGATATTATTTTTACCATTATTTACCTGATTTACCTTTAACTCTGGTAAATACCATTTGCCGTAGTTACTATTATTAATGCCCAAAAATAAAATTATCCTATTAAAATAATTTAGAACTACTGATTCAAAATATTGAATCCATTTTTCCAAATTTATGACACAGAAGTTGCAGTTATTATTATAAAATTAATCTCGTTGTCGAGAAAACAGGTTTTAAAAGATAAAACGTTGTAAATGATTTAAATATTTTTACACATAAAGTCAATGTAAAATTAATGAAAATGACATGCATTATATTAAAAGGTGAAAATATATACTATAAATACATTAAAACCATTAAATATTATAACTTAACCATATAAATTACCTGGATGAAAAAGTTGTTTATAATTATAATTTGGCGTATTTTTACTATTCATCAAAATATGAATGTTATCAGAAAAATATCAAAAATTTATCCAACATAATTTTTTATATCTTGATTCAAAATAAGAAGATTATTTTGTCAAATTTAACTTAACAACTTTTTAAAAATTAGATTTAAAATGGGTGCACCATCAAAAGGCAGAAAAACAAATTTTTTTTTTAAAATAGTTCTTTTATTAGAAAAAATGATTTTTTTCTCATACCATGTTCTAGAAAATTGTAAGATGAATGATAATGTTATAAAATCCAAAATGTGGTAAATAAAGTTCATATAATCTAGTTCAAAAAAATATTATATTAATATATCGTTGTTTAGTGAATCTCGGTATTGTGTATCACACAAGCCTTCGAGGAAGGTCGCTCTTCTGTGTAATGCAAGGCAAGTCAGTGTTGGATGTATTGAAAGATTATTTTTTTGTTGTGTATAACAGAATCCAAACATAGTTATTTTATACATTGAAAAAAATCTATCCTCAAAGTTGCATAAAATAAATTATATAAAATGAACATCAAATCGTGTGTAACACAAGCCAAGAATAGTGTCGCATATATTGCAAGCTAATACAGTGTTGCGTATAACACAAGATAATCTTGGTGTTGCATACAACACAAGACATTGAAAAAAATTATAGATAATCCATCTCAAAAAATCTTGGGGAGTTACAGGGACCACGCTACCACATCCACGCATGTTTTTTATTCTACCACATCATCATATATTTGGGTCCATCTCTCTCCAAATGTAGGATCTTCTTAGGACACTATGGTTAAATTATCACAACATGAATATTGTGAATAACGTCGTCTCAATATCTAATTCCATATATCCATATAGAAATGATGTATTTTCTTGGATCCACCAAAACCCATATGACATGTATCATTCATAATGTATTATATCCCAATCCATCACTACCCATACACTGAGTAAGGTATTCAATCCATAAAAACCTATACCAATCATTAATATAATAAGAACATGGGTACTATATCTAGAGATAAAAATTTATTAAATAAAACTAGAATCCATCCACACACATATAGATCTAAGCTAACCACAAAGCATACCTTCACATAAAAGAAAAAGTATATGAAAAAAAATCCAGAGGGGGTAGTCAACCATCCATCCCACCCATTATATTTGGGAAAATAACACCCTCTGAGTCCACTGTGTGTGAATATTCATACATACATGGGTGGGGAAGCATATGAAATCATAAAACATATATGATATAATATGAGTTACAACCACACTATGGAGTATCCATGTTATAGGATAAATTACAGTAACTATCACTCAAACTCATGGATACCACAACTTTGGACTAGATATCATATAAGCACAAAAGAATTATAGGAAGTAAATTAAATTAATTAAAAGTTTTTATCATTTGATTTTGTTATTCAACTCATTAACCATTATTTAAAATTTATTAAACCAAACTTTATCAAATGGTAGGTGGGTTTTTACCCCATTACATTTACATTATGGTAGTTGGATACATTCAAAGGAGGTCTTGAGGTCTTAGAGGAGCTGGAATTGAAAGAGTCATAAAGGTGACATTTTCTAATTTGAACCAGATTCACACTGTAAGATGGTGATTCGCGGCATGTGAGGATGGTGATATTTATAATTTATATTCTTTTAAGGGGGATTCCATGAAACATACTCATGTTGTGAAAAGGAAATTCATGGCATGTAATAAATTCATGATGAGTCAATGTGAATTTTTGAAATATCTGGATATTTGGGGGTTTCATGCCCTATTTGTTTCATTAATTGTAATTGGTAAGACCAAATAATATTCCCTCCATGAATTGATTACATGATGTGAAACTAAATTGAAATTTTTTTTATAATTAATGTTCAATATGTTTAATTGTCATTTATCCACCCCACATCCTCTCATTTCATTGGGTGAACTATAGTTAATTCTTAGTGGAATCATTATCCCCCTTCTCCTTGGATTTGATACTTGAGTTCTATTAGATTTCTTTGGTGATCTGTGGTGATTTATCCTCACCCCTATATGATTTCAATCAATTTTCTTCATACATCCACTATAGTGTTGTGGTAATGGATTGCAGTGTGTATGGAATTCATTTTTGAAAACCCTTTAGTGTGGTGTAGTACGATCTAGGTTTTTCAAATTCTATTTTCATTTTTAGGTAGTTTCTTATTTCTCTTCTGGTGCACAACCTGATCATAATGATTCCATAAGGTATGTAATTCATGTTCTCATATATTTATGTGTTATGTGTGAGAACCGTATGATTTTTGTGTCCTCTTGGAGAATTTTAAGGATATAATTAAGAGATAATTAATTATAATTTCTAAAATTGATTGGAATGAAGAGCCTCTGCATGATTTATAGTTTTGATATATGTTATTGATGTTATTATGCATCAATATTTCCAATTCTAAAAATAATATCTTTTTAGAGCCTTGTTTTCTCAATAATTTCTTGGATGGGATGCCTCTTTCCGTGTTGTTGTGTGATCAAAACTACAAAAATTACTATAGAATGTTTATCTGTCCAATAAACAAGATTACCTTGTGTTATTGTTTGTGTGATAATGCCCATGATTACTAAAAAATATATTTGGCAATGCCTTTTAATGAACATTGAATCATTTTTTCATATTTTTTTATATGATTTTTCTTGTTGTGTTTTCCCTATCTAGTGCGGGATGTTGTGCAATCATGTTAGTGAACATATGGGTTGTGTTTTATATTGGGTAGTGATGTAGTGGTTGGTAAGAATCGATGTGATGTGGGTAGTTATGTGATGTGGTGTTATGAGGTTGTGGAATAGTGGTTGTGGAATAATGGTTATGGTGTAGTGGTTCTGGAATAGTTTTTAGGGGATAGTGGTTGTACAAAAGTATTAATTGAGAAGTAGCTCTATTGTATTATATTGTGATAGCATTTCCTGATGAATTTGATGAGTGGTTGATATGGTGAGAAAACATAGGCATTGTGGTGTTATGACAATTAAGGATGTGTAGTGTTGTGGTGGTGGTTTTGTGGGTTATGAAATTTGATTCATGGATTGGTGTATATAGTCTCTCATTTCTCAATGTGATGAACTATGATGTTAAATGAAATAAAATAGGAACTTATATAAACGATATGGACTTGAAACGGTTGTGTGGTAATTGGAAAATTGATTTGAAATAACAAATGATATGTGAAATATTAAATGTTATAGATAATGAAAAAATGTGTCTAATATAGTAACTGGAAGTGGGAAATGTTATGTGGTTTGTGGGATGGATAAAAGGTGTTATATATAGTAGTGGTAGCATTTGTGATATTTGATGTGGTGTGTACTTTAGTAGGTTATTCTATCCTATAGTTTGGTTATTTTGTCCGAACTATATATCATTTATGTTTATATTTTTTTATATATAGTCTGTATGTGTTAGATATCATTTCCAATGCTTTTAAGTGATGTGTTTCAGTGTATTCGCAAATATCCCTGATGGTGGGGATATGGATCTCTTGATACCCCCTCTTCCCCACTACTCCATCAACTATTGTGATATGTGTTGGTGTTGTAGATTACCCAGCTCTGATGTGTGTCCTTGGTGTCTACAGGTTGGATTTAATGTGATGTATCGCCTATCCTAGGCATGTGTATGTGGTTTGTGATATGTTTGGCCCATGTGTATGAGGGTGAGATGTGATGTGGTGTGAGGTGTGTCCTAGGTGTCTGTATGCAGGATGTGATGTGATTTGATTTATGGTTAAGTTTTTTATGTGAGGGATTTGATGTGATTAGATGTTGTTTTTATGGAATGGATGGGAGCAGTGGATGTTCAATTTTAGGGAGTTAAAGAAGAAAATAATAGGGGAATCATTTGCAAGGTTTCATGCATTGTTATTACCTATTTTCTATTTTATTGTATGGGATATATGATTTGGTGAGCTATCTATGGTAAGGCTCGATTTAGTTAAAGGAAATTTATAGTTTCTTATTTTTTTTAATCATTCTTCACTGGTAAATTAGCATGCTCTTTTTACATGGGAACTTGAGGCCTTGGTTATGTCCTTACTCAGAATACATGTTATTATTGTTATATATATATATATACTATTATTTAGGTATCTAGGTGGACTTTTGAGGATGATATGGATGCTAATAGATTGGTTAGAGAAGTTGTTGAGTCTATGTCATAGAATTTTCTTCTGCAATATTACTTTTATGACTTTTATATGTATGATTTCTACTTTATTCATGCATTGTAAAATGAATTTGTTTTAACTTTGTATTATGTTTTGGGGTTTTGGGTGTTTTTATCTTAACATCCAAAAATGTTAAATTTATATATGTTAATATCTCTCATACTATGTGTTTTTATACCACAGGTGCTAGTATCTATCCTATGGTATACTATAGGCGGGACTTAGGGGTTCATCATATCTCTCTCCTAGTGGAATTTTCTTTGGCAGTTGGAGTCATGACATAGAGGTATCAACATATTCGTTGAGAGAAATGATAGATATTAGAGTTATGCACTGTGAGATTTTTATTGGTTGGTGTGAACGTATAAACTATTGACATAGGTGCTTGACATTGGCCAAAAATACCATATAGGACATAAGAATTTAGGACCCACTCATCATCGAGTGCATGGAATATATTCTTCTAGAATGACCTAAAATGATGCACCTATTTTCTGGGTGGATACTAATGAATGGTATATGCATCATGATTACTTGTGTTCATGATTATTTTGAGTGGTTTGGGAAAATAAAATAAAATTATTAAATAATATTTGATAAAATTAATTTCTATATGTATTAAGATATTCTCCTTGTTTTAAATAATGTCTTTTATTCATCATATGTGAGTTACCCATGATTTTGTGGTTTAGTAGGCTAATCCAGTTGATCATCTGAGGGTTATCCCAACAAAGGATGATGAAGCATGGAGGCGATCATTGAGGGTCATTCCAAAAAGGATTTTGGGAATTTATGTGGGGTGTTAAAAATATAGAGATGGATAATTGGATATAGGGCTTGATATTTCTTTTAGTTTGATCTGGGAATGTTCTCAGTTTTTGGTACCATTAGAAGTCAATCAAATGTTAGTACTGCACATCTAGGGGGGTTGTTGTTTCTTAGTAACCACAAGGTCGCGTAGGGTGTTCCAATAATATATTTTTTCATCGATGATGAGGGAATACAAGAGGTAGAATCATCTCACCAATATGTTGGGATGTTTGAGTGTGTGGGATTTTGCGATCTTCTCAAATTAACTCATGCACATTTCTCCGGATGTTTTTCTAGACAAGGATTATTGACTGAGACATCTGGATTAGGGTTTACACCTAGAAAATAGGTATGCGGTCACTCCGTTTGTGCTTATGAAATATTATAGAACATATAAAACGGCTACTTTTATCAATGGGATGATTTCAATTATTGTTGTGCCCCACCAAGTTGGCCAAAAATGTGTTTTGAGGGGAATAACTTTAGGTTGTGGGATGAGGGTGATCAGGGTGGTCACTTTTAGATGTGTGTTCATGCCCCTTTTCATCAGTAGTTGTTTCCTCAAAGAAATTTTCAATATCAGCGGCCATAGGTTATTCATCAAAATCCAGGAAAAGAATTATTTGGGATAGGGGAGCCTCATTATGATCCTTATCCATAGAGTCCTCAACCAGTGAAAATAAATGGAGTCAAGTATAATAGATTCATAGGTGTTATGTGTGGTCAGATGAATGTGTTAGAGGCATCAGTGCTATTATAGTTGAGTGTTTTTAAGGTGTTATTTGTTTATCATCTACCCATTTTTGTTCGTTAATTGATTTAGGTGACATAAACAAAAAACTTTACCATGAATGGGTCAATTTTTTGGGAATTAATGTGAATAGGATTCAAGTTCCTTTGGTGTTATCTAGGCTAATTGAAGGATATGGTTCTTTTTATTGATTTCTTCTTGGGATGTATACTTGTGATGGGATATCAACTGTTAGTGGGGGACTTCATTGGTTGCAGATTCAACCAAATTATTTTATCCATGGTATGTATTAGTTTTATTCTAATCAAGTAGTCATCATATTCCTTTAAAAAAGATTTTTTTTTCTAATGTAGAGGGCCAATGAAGGGACTTCCTTGGTGATGATGGTTATTGATTTGGTGGTAGGAAAGTTTAGTATCATTGTTCATAGTTGGTGGAGTTTTTAGTAGAATGTCATATAAGGGTGATATGAAGGGTTTAGAGGAGTTCATGGATTTTTTCTTAGATGATGTTACAATACTACCTCCTTGATGTGACATTGAGTTTATGATAGAGTTTAAGCAAGGGGTATCTTTAATTTAGATGGATCCCTATTAAATAATTCATATGGTGTTTCACTTGACATGGATGTTGGTCGATGATCTGATGGAGAAGGGTTTTATCCAACATACTGTGTCATATTATGGTGCTCTACTATTGTTATCCAAGAAGGTGGATGTTAGTTTAGGGTATTCTTGTAGACTATAAGAGTTTGAATAAGATGATGGTCAAGAACTATAACCCTATTCTTTGAAGAGAAGATATGATCAACCAATTAGAAGGGGATAATTTGTTCCTTAACATCGATATGTGGTCTAGGTATCATAATTTGATGGGGAAAGATTAGGATTTACATAAGTCTTCCTTAAAATATATTTATGATCTCTTCGTGTTTGTATTCATGCAGTTTGGTGTTATGAACACACCAACCATGTTGATGGGGATTATGAACTCTGTATTCCATGATTTCATGGACTTATTCATTATCATATTCAGTTATGATAACTTTTTTCTACACAAATTATGATGAGGACATCATCGAGTATCTCCATGTATTTTTCAATTCAGATGACACCAAAAGATTTATTAAATTGTTTTCAAGTGTGAGTCCTGGAAGTGATAAGTGTGTTTCCATGGACATGTGGTGTATCGATTGGTTTTCATAATAGACATATTGAAGGCCAAGGCAAACACCCATGAATGTGTAAGAGGTTCATATCTTCCTTGCTCTTATATTCTATTATCATAGGATTGTGCCCAACCTCTCTTTCTTTGAATCCCAAATAAAATCTTGAATAATGACTATGTTTTTCTGTAAGAATATCAGTGTGAAAAATATATTGGTTACTTAAAAGTGAAGTTGGTTAGTTTACCAAATATTTAGTTTATAGAAGAGGGAGATTTGTTTGAGGTTTTTTATGATTCAGCCCTTTGATAATTTGATAAATGTTGATTTAGTAGAGAGAAATGATCTATTATGGGTCCAGGAAGTTAAATCCCCATGATTATTACTATACCTCCCAAAATATGTAATTGCATCATTTTTTATGCTAATGATTTTGAATAATTACATAATCAGTGAGAGTTTTCTATTAATATTTAACCAAAATATCTGAGGATATGTTTTCTCTCAATGGGGTATGAATCTACACTAGTATGGGTGGATGAAATTTCATCATGATTATAATATTGAGATATCTTACACTCCATTGTAGGTTAATGTAGCTAAAAATTCATTAAGTCAAATATCCTGAGATGATATGGCATGGGAATTTGAATATGTATGGAAGGGAGTAGAAGAGACTTCCGCGATGTATCTTGACATTAGGGAGAGTAGAACCCAACATTGTCTTCATAATAATACTGTGGATTATTTTTTGATATATGCGCTTGGGGATTCATAGTGAGGAGATGTAACGGTATAGGTGGTTCAAGATCATGTTTTCTATGGTGATGCTCGGTAAGGATGGTTAGAGGATGGTGGGGTCAATGTTTTGTTCTAGATGTGGGGTTTTGTTCTGTAGGGGGTGTAGTAGTCATTTGTCTGTGATTTTCATAGTTCACCTTTAATTGAACTTAATAGTAATCAAAATATGTGTTGGGGTATAGGGATATATATTTGGTGGTTGAAAATGAAATTGGTAATGTAATATTTTGAGGAAAAATTTATAGTTTGTCAAAAGGTGAAAGAATTTCACCATGTTTAGGGTTGTTTGCTGGAGTACTGGTTGGTGTTGCCACCATAGTTGGAAAGGATCCATGATGTTTTCAATGTGTATCAAAATTGTTAATATCTTCACAATGGAACCTATATTATTGATCAGGAACAGTTCTAAATTGAGTTTTCTATGAAATTGAAGGGGAATTCATTCAGGATCTAGGATCATCAAGGGAAAGAGATGCATGGGAACACCCTTACCTTAGTTCTCATTTTGTGAAGGCATGGTGGCTAGGAGGAGAGTAAGTGAGAGAAAAAGATGTGGATTCCTGCCCAGTACACTAATTTTAATTAATTATTTATTTTATCTATTTTTTTTGGATAATGTTATGTTAGGTTTTTCTATGTTATGTATATGTTTTTTCAAGAATATTGAGGTGTGATAATGTTCCTAAAATATAAAAATATGAGTAATTTATTCCAAATTGAGACACATTGTACTATGATGTGATTAACCCCATTTAGGTGAGTCAGTACTACCCATAGTGTATATTATCCTAACATAGTGGATGAAATTACTTTATTTATTTTCTCAGTGTGGTTTTGTGTATTTTTTGTAATAGTTGATGGTTTGGGAAGTATGGAGGTCGAGAGGTTTTGTGGAAATGTGGTTATTTTTGGTCCACAACATTAGATGTAGTGTTATGCTCAGTGAGAGGTGGTGATGAGTTTGTGTGGTGTTGTGGTTGCAGAAGTTGTTTTTTGGGCATTTCAATTTGATCTTAGAATTTTTTGTGTAACATGATCGGTAAGAAGTATCCCATAGGGTTATTGTTTGGACCCATATATATACATGGGTTAGTTTTGATTGTCGGGTATGGGAATAGTTTAAGGGGTATATATATATTGCCTTTTTCTCTCATTACACATTACATTTCACTTTGGGTGGTTCAAGGTATTCAGAGGAGGTCTATAGGACAAGATGGAGCTAGAGTCGTAAGAGTATATAGGTGGTGGTTCATTATGTGAACTTGATTTACATCAGGATAGGTTTATTTTTGGTATGTTTGGTTGTCATAATTCACATATTAAATATTGTTTAATGGTTATTCCATGAAATAGGTTCACTTTGTGAACATGGAATTCGTGATGTGTAATAAATTTGAGTTAAGGAATGTTGAATTTCGAAGTAATCGAAAGATAATTGAGTTTCACGTCCTAGAATGGTTTTGTGTCTTGTAATCTACGGGTACCTATTGAATTTTATTGTGAATAGAATCCATGATGTAAAACTAGAGGGATCCAAGTTTTTTATAATTCACTTTTATATGATTTTATTCTCATTCGGTCATATCCCCATATCATCTGTCTCTATTTTTTTGTTGAACCCTTAGTGGATCTCATAGGATCATTAGCCCCCTTATCCCTTATTTGATCCTTGGCTACTTGTGGATACATATTAGTTAAATGTGGGGTGTTCTCTTATCTTTTCCATGGATTTTCTTCTGTTCTTCATCAAAGATCCACTTCTCTATTGCAGTTTTTCTTTGGTGTGTTCTTGGGAAATGTTTTTTAGAACTCTTTTTGTTTTTTTATGTTTCTATAGGGTTTCCATGAGTAGTTGTATAATATCTGTCAATTATTATTCTCCACGCTGTGCGCAAAGAGATCAAAATGATTCCTCGAGGTTGGGAATCCTCATTATCACTTTCTTATGTTCTATGTGTTTGATATGAATTATTTTTATTACCTTTGGGGGAATATTAAGGGACACCATAATGAGATACTTAAATATTATTTCTAAAATTGATGTAATTTTGGAGTTTCTTCATGATTTTTGGTTTTGATAAATGTTGTTGATGCTATTATGAATTTTTATTTCACTTTTAGGAAATAATGGCAATTGGGAGCCTTGTCTGTGTTGCTGTTGATATACCAAAGCAACCGTTTTTTGGTTTTTGTATGATTTTACCATAAATAAAAGGATATGTAATGTGTATTTGGATAATAAATTGGTTTCCCCTAGTTTTTAGTTTTGGGGATAATACCCATCTGAAATAAATTGGATATGTAATTATGCCCCAAAATAATTTTGGAAGATAGTTTGTGTGACACTATGTATGCTTGTTATTTTTTTGTTCTCCCAATGTGGATTAGACAATTGTGTGGTGATTTTTGTGATAAAATGGGTTGTTCAATATGTGTGGTAATGATGTGGTGGTTGGTTAATATAGATGCAATCTGTGATGTTGTGAGATGTGGTTCGATGAGGTTATAAAATATTGGTTATTGCTCATTGGTTGTTTCATACTGAGTGCGGTGCATTGGATATGGCGCAATGTTTGTGGTATAGTGGCTCTTTTATGGTATGTGGTGATAAATGTTTTTTATGGTTTTGATGAGTTGTTGATATGATGAGATGGAATGGGTGATGTAGTGTGGTGATAATGGTGGTTGTGTAGTGTTGTGGCAGTAGTTTTGGGAGTTGGGATAGTTTTAGTGTGGTGTGGTTGACATAGTTTACCAGTTATCCATGGAATGAACTATGATTTTAATCGAAAAAATATGCCATGATATAAATGAGATTAATGATATGTTTGTGTATGGAATTTGGATAATTTAATTAAAATAATTAATGAATTGTGTAATGTGAAATTAAACGGATAACAAAAAATGTGGTTAATCATATAACTATAAGCGGAAATTTTGAGTGGTTTTTGAGGTGTTTTTGTGGTGTTTCATATAGTGGTGGTGGTTGTTCTGACAGTTTATGTGGTATGTGATAGTGAAAATGATGTGAACAAATATTGTGGGTATTGTTTATTATCTCTATATCATTTATGTTTATTTAATTCTTAATGTTCCCCAACAAAGTTGTGTAACATTACCAATGCTAAGAGGTTATGAGTTCTATGTCTATCCCCCAACATCTGAGATGGAATTGATATGGATTGATTATTAACCCCACTTCCCACCCTTCTATATATAGTCTTGATACAAGTTGTTGTTATAGATTTAACATATATGATTTGTGTCTCAGGTTTATATTGATGGGATGTGGTGTGGGAGGATTTTTGGATCGTCTTTCCATAGCAAAAGTTTTAATGTGATGCCCGGTCCATGTTTCTATAGATGGGATGCAATGTTATGTGATGTGTGGACCAGGTTTCTGTTGGTGCGGTGTGATGTGATGTGATTTATAGCTTATGTGTCTATATAGAGGATGCGATGTGATGTGGTATTTTTGAAAGGTATTAAAGGATAAGAAATTCAACATTGGGGAACAATAGAATAAAATTAGTGGGGAAGAAGCAGTGAGGTGCCTTGATTTTTGATGATGTGGATAGTATGTTATTATATTAGATGCAAGATTTAGTGAGAGATTCATGGTGTGGTTGGGTTTTGTTAGATGACATATATATGTTCTTGTTGGTTCTAATGTCTCTTTTTTGAAGAATTAACATTCTCTTTTATCATTTTCAATCGAGGCACTTCATATGTCCCTCCTATGTATACGTGTTATGTTCAACATATGTATATAAATTTTTATTATTATTTATTATAGAACAATATAAACCAATATGGACATTAACAAGTGGGTTAGAGATAATTTTAAGTCTCTACCATAGTCTTGTATTTTAGTACTTTACATCGGAGACTTTTTTATATATTAGTTCTACTTTATTCATGAATTATGGGATGGTATTTTGTTGTGTTTTTTACCATATCTCACAATCCTATTTCATTTATAAATGATAATACCTATCATACTAAGATATTTTAAAACCCTTGGTTCTAGTAACCAACCATGGCCATAATAGAATTTGAATTTGAGGGGACATCACATATCTCACTAAATTGCAGTATCTTTGGTAAGAGGAGGGATTTGATACTTTATCATCCTTAAGAAACGTCCATTCCCTCCAAGAATAATTCTACTAAATCAATGGTTTCAAAATATTAATAATAACCTTTTATTTTTAGTATTAACTACTCCAATGGGATAAAAATTTATTAATCACTATTAAATTACCATTATTCTAGCTATACTAGAAAACTTCCCAAGATACCATCAATGAGAGATACAAACAAGAACATTGATTTTTTTCACGAATTGTGGAAATGAATTTAGATAAAATATTTACCAAACTCTTCACCGTTATATAGATTCAATACGAAATAATCATTACATTCAACACATTAATGGGTACTTCCAACTTGAAATTGTTCCATCATATCATTTTATATCCCTCACACCATCAAGCATGTAATATTACATCTCATTGTCACAGGAATTAAGTGCTACCTCAATACAAGTCCTCAACACCCATGTCACAACATCCATCCTTGGGAAACATCACATTTCATATAATGGATCTCATGTAGGGAAACATATATGGAAAAAATTATCAATAATTTAAACCTAAAAATTATTCCCTAAATCATAGAATTTAGCCGTTGTATGCAAATAGGCTCTCAAGTCACAAATAAAATTAACGTATCCTTCTTAAGAAATATGAAACATTTACCCCAAAAAATTACCAGTATCATAAAAAAATTTATTTTTCTATCCTAAATTAACCAATTCAAATATTTCATGTCCAATACTTGGGTAATCAAGGGCATATTCTATAACAATCCATAAAAATTATTTAAATATACTCATGGTATTAATTCCCATTTCAAAAAACTGAGATAAGAAACCTTCTCGATTGAAATTTTTTTTTTTAATATTATCATGAAAAATAATTATTTCTTCATGTTCTTTAACCAATTCTATTAACATATGGAATGAAATATCCATTTAAACATGCATTTTTCATCAGTTTGATTACCATAAAGAACACTAGATTAATTAAAAATTTCCATTCATTATTTATTTACTGAACCAAAAAATATTACTGATGATGTGTTCATTATTTGATTCCATAAATTTTAAAATTTTAACCCATTCGTAATAATATTCAAAACAAATAATGGTATAGATAGCATGATATCTATCAAATCAAAATTAAAACTTTTGTCATGGTGGAATGAAACAACATGCTGTCACTAAACATAATATGATTTAATTATTTAATCTAATTTAATATTTATCAGTTTAATTACACAACCATAAAATTAGATAAACAAAGAATAATTTAAAATTTTAGTAAAATAAATAGGAGAAGCAATGAATACCCAACTGTCAACATCTGATGGGATTGAGTGGAAATAGAATTCCAATGAATATCTCTAATCACCTCTCTTGTGAAGATGTAATTATCCCCTAGATATGTCTCCCAAAAAACAAACAAGAAAAAATTAAACACCATTATAATGTTGGATATCATACCACATAACATGAAAAGAAGAAACATGGGTAAAAAAAGTACAAATAGTGAAGGAACCACTAGAAAAGGAATTAAAACCATCCTCAAATCACCATATATTGAAATCAATAATCCAGGGACTAGCCAATATCATATTTGATTCAAATAGCATAAAAACACCATTTTCTTCCTAATATTTTAGACGGAGTGGGAGATAGGTGTTCTCTTGGGAGTTTGTGGTATTTTTGTATAGATTGATCTTTATAGGACCAGGATGCTGCCCATATGACCACACCATATAATGAAACCACAATGAAACATTATGAGGGACTATGACCTAACAACCCTAGTCAATGAAAATATGTGGAACATGGATACACCCACAACTTATGATCTGATTAACATGGGGGAGGGACTATGGTGTATCCATGGAAACTACAATTCAAACCCACCTGATATGAATGGAGGCAAAATGACAACCTACCTCTACAAAGAAACATCCCCATTATAGAAGAACCCCCAAACTACATACTCCATATCGTGAATCTCACATGATGCATCACTTGACCACTAAATAAGGGCTACCCACCTTGTTACCTCCATAGTATAAAAATTTGTGAAAATGATGTATCCCTAAATTCCCACTAATAATACCCTACACTGTAGCCCTCGCTATTACACCACACAACCACACCCCATGGTGCCGCCTCAATAATCCACACTACATCCTATCCAAATTGGTAGTGGCACCCCTTTGAGACTCTATATTCCAACTAAATACATAGAAACCTCAATTGAGTCTCTCCAACACCCAAAAATCACAAAGAAAAGGTCTTCTAGGATCTTGGCCCTTATATTTAAAAATTATTATTAAAATGTTTAATATTTAAGGACTTGAAATCCCTATATTATTTTTGTTGATAAAAAAACAAGTTTTTATCATAAATAATGATTTTTAAAACAATAAAATTCATTTTAATATTTTAGAAATTATTTTTAGTTATTTTAACGCAAATGTTAATATTTTCGAAAAATAATTGTTTAACAAGTATATGTATTTGAAGTAATTTATGAATTCAAAATATGTATTACACTATTTTTACATAATAATGAATTAATAATATATATTATATATTTCTTCAGACCAATTATAAATTTTGATATATTTTACATTAATTATTGAAATGATAAATTTATTTATTAAAAAACATATTCCATGTTTACGAATCTTGAATTTAGTGCTATAATTTCTAAAACAGTTTTTCATAAAATATAATTGTTAGAAGATATATCTTATTAATTAAATTATAATTCATTGATTAATAGATCTTTTTTACATTTACTTATGATACCATTAATAAAATATATTATTTATTTATACTGGATACTTTTATATTACATATAATGATGATATTACCATTCTTAATGTCATGTAACTATTCAAATGATCATCATACCATCAAAACATTAATATTTCATATTATAAATATAATTTATTATAAATTATTAAATTATTCATGTGATTCAATTTATTTACTAAATTTTCATTTTTTATTTATTTTTTCTTATGATAGTAAAAAACGTATATTAATATTAATCATTACAAAAATTTATCCATTAGAGTTTATAATTTTCATATATATATATATATTTTTATATCTTCCAAAACTCTATCTATAATCATTGTAGTGAATGTGACAATATAGTTTTTATTACAATTTTATAATGAAATAATTTTTATTATTATGAGGTGACTATTGTACTGAAATTATTTTTAAAAAAATTTCTAGTCGTACTATTTCTATGATTTTTCACTAAAATTTAGCTAATATATTATTTGATACAACATCCATGTTATGGCTTACTTCTGAGTTCATAAAAATAGAATATTAATGTACCATCTAAGAGAATAATAAATGTTTTATGATTTAGTATTCTGTGTTGGAAAATATAAAAAACAGATTATTTAATTTTATATTCCTATTATTATGTGAATGAAATAGTAGGGTAATAATCCTTGTTGATTAATTTTTAAATATATTTATAGTAAACCAATTTTTTTCCATAGTAATAATATACACTTATTTTCAGTCTCACACTCAAACATGAATTTGAAAACTAAATTTAACATATTGAAACATAATATTCATAATGTTCATCCATAATGTGGATGAAGATATGTTTTACATTAGTAGTATAATCCCGATCATAGATAACTCTCAATTATTATAATTTAATTTCATGATTTCAAGGGAAGGTATAATTATAAATCCATGTTCAACAGTATCCATCCAATTCATAATAATCTATATTATTTATACTTTGAATAAGATTACTAGATCTTAGAATATTATCAATTAAAATTTTAATATTTTAATTAACCCAATGATCTTATTATAGATGTGAAAGGAGTCTAAAAAACAAAGTGTGTACCAAACTATCAATAACAACGATGACATACCCATAATATGTATTCTATGAATTCTATAACTCTGGATATTCTTCAATTTTTTCAATGTTATTTAAATAAATGTTTAGTTCAATAATTATCAATACCCACTTATATTCGAGAACAATGGTCAACAGATAATATTGTTAAGATCTAATAATCATGTAATATATTTTTATTCTTAATTTTTATATGCCTTGTATTCTTCCATTCCATTAATTTAAAAAATTAACCATATCTAAATGTACAATTCATTTAACATCTTTCACGATATTGCATAAATTATTATTGATGAAATTTTCCTTACCCCTCCAATTAATATTAATTCAATTTAAAAGAATAATAACAAATATCATGAAAAAATATGTTTTTGATAGGAACATATTCACTGAATTAATTTCCTACAAATAGAAACATCATGCTTACTGTTGAAAAAAGAATATGATATTTTTATTTTTTCCATCTAACATTATTTAAATTTTAATATTTATTTTAAATATTATTACCATAAATTCATATATCCTAAAAACTTTTAAAATGAAATTATATTTCTTTAATGTTGTTAGAGATCCCCTTTAATGAAAAATCAATATCCATTGGATATGGAAAATTTATCATGTTTTTTAATCTAACCCAAGGTAAATATTCCATGATCAATTTTTTTATATATGGAATTTTAAATTATGTATTGACTACTTTATTGTAAAATAAATTTATTTATTCCCTCATTTTCCTTATATATATTTTTTTCTTTATATATTCTTTGTATAAAAAAATTAATCCATTTTTATAACATATAATAATGTGGTAATCTTGTAAACTCTACCATAAATAAAATAATAATGACATTTTAGAAATCATGAAAAAATGTTCTATGATATTCCTTATTTAATAAAAATGATATATTATAGGTTTTTCCATTTTGAATGAAATATACTTCTATAGAATAATGTTATGTATGTTTTTGTTTCTACTTAAAAAACTTATACGTAAGAAAATATTTTATCAGGGGAAATGTTTTGTATATTGAACAATGATAGAGTTTCTACATGAATATGTAATGTGATTAATATATTTTGTCAAATAAATCATTCTCTTCCCAAATATATATCGGAATGAACATTACTATAACGCGGAATTTTCAGTTTTAGGTGGCAGTTTTTTTAAATGGGTTTTTAGAGGTGGATTGATATTGGAAAAAAGAGTGTTGGGTTCTTTATGGCCACTAAATTATTTTTTTATCTTCTATAAGGGCTTCATAACATGACCGATCATTGTGGTTTGTGAATCTTAGGTTGGGATTAACCCCTTTGTCATAGTTTATGGCATGGTTTTTGTTAGTTCGATTTCGTTGGAAGTTAGTAAAATATATATAATCCCCATAGAAGGAATAAAAAATAATTTTGGTGTTGTGGTGTGAAATATATTATTATAGAGGACGTTATATAATATTTATGAACCAACTTAGGTCGTCCCTAATTTGGACACCCATGTCGTCCCATGGTTTTCCCTGAAGGAAATTATCAATATCTATGGGCTTGAGATGAGTGTATTAGAATGAAGAACAAACTATGTGATATATTTTCCCCTTAATTAGATAAAAAGGTCAATAGATTTACTATATAAAAGAATGATAACATGCAAAAACAACACCTCATATCAGAATCCAATGTGTAAAAGGAATTGATTTTTCCAACCTTAATAGGTAATCTAAAGTACGAAGAAATAGAAAACCCATTTGTTTTCTGATATATGGGTCAATGTCTAAACATTTCACCACTGAACTCCCAAACCCTACAAAAGGAATGTGCATGGTGTGAAAAAAAAACAATAACTATAGGCTCCCACCAAGTGTTTCATATGAAATCATTATAAAATAAGCCACTTATGGACATTAATAAAAATAGAAGGCATAAAATAATTATTTATATAAAATTGAATAAAACATGGGAAAAAATTTTAGAATATATTATAAATCATCAATAAATATACTATATTCAATTAATTAGAAAATAATCCATTTTACAATGAATTTATAAATAACATATAGAAATGAGAAATATAGAAACTAATGTCAAAGTAGGTTTGGTTTGGGATACCTAGGATCTTTATACCACAATGACCAAATGATTACGTTCACAGAAATCACTAAATCATTGGAATAAGGATGAGAAAATTCCTCAATAAGCGACCCAAAGTCAAAACGATGTTTATTTAGAGGTGTAGCATAAATAAATTGAAGGTATACAAAGAAAAAAAACTTGTCATTCTTATCCTAATCTACCCCTCTGAAGGACCTCGAGTTTCCATGTAACACCCCAAGCTTCCACGGTACGCTTCTCTTTGAATATTACAATGGCGCGTGTTGTACGCAACATCAAGTTCTAACAAACCACAACTAATAAAACTAGCAATTATGAATAGTAATATACACATTTTTAAATTTTATAAAATTTTATCATTCAAAATGGACTTCATTTTTGGATTTTGAATATTGAAATTAGCTTAGGGTGAATTTTTGGTATTTTTCTGAAAACTTTCAATTGTTGATGAATAGTGAAAAACATTGAGTTATAGTTTAAAACCGAATTTTTGTTTAAATAATTATTTATTTTATTTAAATTTATTTTAGGTCAAAATAGATACATAATACCTATATAAGTTCAATGTAATTAATTATAGTAATTTTATAATAATTTTAGATATATAAAAATTTTATTGAACATTTTACCGTCTTTTACCCACCTTCTAAGATCATTTCAAAATTTACATAAAACATACTTTTACTACTTCTGTGAGTTGAATTTCAAAAATCTGAAAGACACATTTGATATCAGTAAGTAAAATATGGTTCAATAAGATGAAAATAATTTTTGGTGAAGAGTAACTTTTTACTTTTATTTGCCACGATTAAAAGTAAATAGGGTAATTAGGGGTAAAATGATATTTTAATTACTGTAACAAAAGTACTAATTCTATTGGATAAGTGTAATTTGACCAAAAACAATCTTAGGAATAAAATATGTTCCTTTAGGTCCATTGGGATTAGATTACAACATTTATTATTATTTTATTTAAAAAATATTTAAAAGTGCTAAATTGAATGTTTAATAACTAAACCTTTTTAATATAAGGTTACAAACAATATAAATATGACTATAAATATTCATTAGAAAGATAAAAAGATTTCCTACATAATTTTATTTTATTTATTATTTTTACACCATAAATAATTAAATTTATTTAGGACAGAAAGATCATGCAGTAATTACCTTTTTATGAATGATCAAATAAATGGTATTATAAATATTAAAATAAATATAATTTCAATGTTATTTTGACATAGACATATTTTCTAGGTTAATATGACATGTTAGGATTCAGTTAATGTGTTTGGGTTGAAGTAATCAAGTGGTGATAACTTTCACAAAAACCAAATACCAAATAGTGTCAAAATTGACATTAATGAGAATTTAAAACAATAATTATATTATTAAATTATATTATATTCTAAAAAATCAAATTTTCCTCCAAAATAATTATATAATAATATATATGTCATTAATTAACCACTTGGGTTTCTCATGCCCTGTTATAGTATGTTTATTAACCATATAGTGTAAGAATAAAAGAAGACACGGTAAAAGTAAGCCCTCTGGGTTAGGGTTCGGTTATAGCAGACCCTCTGGGTTGGGGTCAGATTACATAGGCTCTCCGGGTTGGAGTCTAGTAACAGAGGCTATCTAGGTTGGAGTCCGGTTACAGAGGCTCTTCAGGTTGGGGTTTGGTTATAGTTACCCCTAGGTTATGGCATGCGTCCTTGACACGGAAATTAAAGTCTCGCATTATGCATTCAATCATTATGAAATTAGTTATTACATGTGATTATTAGAATATTATAATATCCATGTCCATGTTTATATGGTGATGTCTGATTTATTTTTTCTATTTTATGTTCAAATTTATTTTTTAAAAGCTGTTGTTTTTATTACACATCTTGCCTTAAATGTTTACAGATTCCGTTAAATTGTTTACCCTTACTGACCATTTGAGCTCACACATTTATTATGTTTTATTTTCATAGGATATGAAGAAGTTAGTTATGAGTGACTTGCAGGAATAGTCATGGAGTCTTGGACATTTTTAATGATATAAATTACTATTGTTTTTATTTCAAGATTGTAATGTTGAACTTCATGTATGAAATCTATTTTCTTGAACTACTAAACTGATCAGTCCTTCAGGACATGATTACTTGTAATCATTCCAATGGTTTAAAATAATTCACTAACTTTGGGTAACTGGGGTCGGGGCGTTATAGTTGGTATCTGAGAAATTTTATTACAATCTTTGGAAACTAGATTTAGATAAACTCTGATTAGATCACATAGCACAATGATTGAATTTTAGGATTAATATAGAATAATTTCCAAGATTTTTGGTATTGAAGAAATTTTGTGAGTTTAATAAGAAATACATCCCTATATGGATATGAGCAGGTAGAGGCGGATCTGGAAAAGATGTACCTAGAGGTAAAACCCAAAAACACCGCTTTGAGCTAGACTCGAATGGGAACCGTGGTTTGAAAATAGGCCTTACTACACTCTTGGTTACGACACTCCCGGGGGATATGCTTAGGATAATACCCATTTTCAATACAAACAATTATGAAGGGTTTATGAGTATATACTTCCAAAAAGAATTTTTTTATGATTATGTATTATATCCATAAACTATTCAATTGATGTTAAGTGTGTTACACATTTAGAAATATGTATTTCGATTCATAAACTAATCTAGTTTATTCTATTGTTTATAAATGGAACCTAGTGGAAGGAATGGAAATGATATAAATTCACACACTCCATGTAGTGATTTCCCTACTACTCAAAATAATTATATTAGAGCTGGTGATTCAACTGGTGTTGATCAACTAATCACCATACTGGGACAACTCACTCAGGATATGAAAAATAACCTTACCCATATAGAGTACCCTGATCCGCAGTGTGGAGGATCAATGTTAGATCGCTTCATGAGGAAACAACCACCAACAATCAATTGGGGTACAAATCCACTAGTATCGAAACAATGGATAAATTATTTATAAAAAATATTCCACTCCTTGGGGAGTAGCGAAAGGGAAAATGTTTTCATGGTAGTTTACCGCATCACTGGATATGCTGATCAATGGTGGTCATTGATTAAAAACACAAAGGAAGATTATGAAGTATCAAATATGTAATGGAGGGAGTTTATATACTTTTTCATAGAAAAATACTTTACTCATTACCATCGAGAAGATATGGAAAGGCAATTTCTGAGTCTGAGGCAAAATGAGGATGAGAATTTTGCAATGTATGAAGCTGACTTTACAAGGATAGTGAGGGATGCTGTATATTATATACGTAACCCAAGAAGTAATATTGATAATTTCATTGATGGGTTAAAACCATTTCTCCATCAAGCATTAGTCTCGCAATCGTTCTCGTCATATGAAGATATTGTCTCATGTGCTATCAAGATAGAAAAATAATTCTATAAGTCTTATGACATTAATGCAAAGAAATAGAAGAAAAGATCTACTGAACACTCTAGAAATAGAAATAAGGGAATCATGGGAAAAGATGAATATCCATCCTACAGTAAATGTGGGACGAAACAACCTAGTAATTGCCTGAAGGGAACGGGAGTATGTTAAAAGTGTGGTGAAAAAGGCCACCAAGATCATGATTGAAAGGGTAAGAAAGAGGCTGTCAATGTTAAATGATAAAATTACAGATAAAAGGGGAATTATGAAAATTAATTTCCTAAGCATCAGGGGAACATACCTTAGAAAAGTACAAGGGGTCGAGGCTAAGCTTATGCTATCACTACTGCTGAGGTTAGAGCTCCGAAAGACGTAGTGGAAGGTTATTTAATTGTTTCGACAAGTTTATCCAATGCTTTATTTGATTCTGGATCATCGCATTGTTTCATATCTTCCCACTTTTCTATGAAAATTTGATATTTTCAACTTGATTTAACAAGGGTGTTGTCAGTAAAAACTCTTAAGGGAAGTATCATTGCAACAAAGTTTTGTGAATCGGTCCCCATTACGAAATATAAATTTTCTTTATCTTCTGATCTCATCATCATACCCTTGATTAAATTTAATATAATCATCGGTATGGATTGGATTTTACACCATGATGAAAAAAATTATTGTAAGAAGAAGGAGGTTACTATTTTTGATGACAATGATAAAGAACACCTTATCTTTAGATAATAATCGTCACCACCTAATTCTTATCTAGATCCATCATGAGTAGCTCAACTCAATTCAACTATTGGGGAGGAAAATAATGAAATAAATATGAGTGAGTAAAGGAATGTTCAAATAGATGATGTACCTATTGTGAAAGAACATGTTGATGTGTTTCTAAAAGATTTACCAGGACATCCCCCAAAATGAGAAATTGAGTTTTCCATTGATTTAATTCCTAGATTAAGGTCTCTACCGAAGAACTGTTATAGAATTTCCACTGTGGAATTAGTGGAACTAAGGAAACAACTAGAGGAGTTGTGTAATAAGGGATCTATTCACCCTAGTGTTTCTCCATTGGGAGCCCCTATTCGTTTTTTAAAAAGAAAGATGGATCTAGGAGGTTTTGCATTGACTACAGGGAGATCAATGCTATAACAATAAAGAACAAGTATATCATACCTCACATTGATGAATTATTTGACCGACTTCATAAAGGTAATTACTTTTCAAATATTTTACTTTGATGCGGATATCATCAGTTGTGTGTGAAGAAGGAAGACATTCCAAAAACATCATTTCAAACCAGGTACGAGCATTACGAGTTTACGGTAATGCCTTTTTGTTTGACTAATGCACCCTCTATCATCATGGATCTAATGAATAGTGTTTTTAATGAATATATTGATGACTTTGTAGTGGTATTTATTGATGATATATTAATATACTCCAAATGCTATTAAGATCCTGAAAATTCCTTACACATTATCCTAAAGACTCATAGAAGACACGAATTACATTGGAAGTTTAGCAAGTGTGAAT
Source organism: Viscum album (assembly GCA_963277665.1). NCBI lineage: Eukaryota > Viridiplantae > Streptophyta > Magnoliopsida > Santalales > Viscaceae > Viscum > Viscum album. The sequence goes on from OY728143.1 coordinate 1,238,159,097, forward strand.
TCTGGCTTCAGGAGATTTCTTTTTATGGCCATATTGTATTTATGTATGGAATATCTATTGATAATTCTATGAATAAGGAAATCAAAGAATTTCCAGGACTGACAAGTATAACTGAGGTACACAATTTTATTGGTTTAGCAGGTTATTATCGACATTTCGTCCAGAATTTTGCCCGGTAGGCTAACCTATTAACAAAGATCGCAAGAAAAGGGGTCAAATATGTTTGGACAAAAGAGTGTGAAGAATGTTTTGAAGAACTGGAGAGAAGATTAGTCAATTCTCCTCTCTGGACTCTACCATCGGGAAATGATGGGTTTTTTATTTATAGTGCTACATCAATGAAGGGACTTAGTTGTGTCCTTATGCAGAATGATATAGTTATTTCCTATGCATCACAATAGTTAAAAATTCATGAAAAAAACTATCCCACTCATGATATTGAGTTAACAGTAGTAGTCATTTCTTTGATGATTTGTATACACTATCTTTATGGTGAAAAATGTGAGATATATACTGATCATAAGAGTTTGAAGTATATTTTCTCACAGAATGAACTCAATATGACGAAAAGATGACGGCTTGAACAACTCAAAGATTATGATTACACTATACACTACCACCTAGGGAAGGGAATTAAGGTGGATACTGTTTTGAGAAGAATGGATCATGGAGTTCTGAATAAAATGAAAGTTGAAAAGGATCCTATATACAAGGATCTAGTAAAGTTGGACATGGGGACAACCATGGAAGGAGAAACATCAAAGATTTTTTCAAAATGATGCCAAAACATTTTTAATAGAAAGGATAAAAAGTTCTCATACCAATGATGAAGAGTTTCAAAAGAATATTAATGTTGTGAGTGATGGGAGATTGAGTGACGTTGTGTATGAAGATGAAATTTTGAAATTTGGGAAGAGACATTATGTTCCAGATATACCTGATCTAAAAAGGGAATAGTTGGATGATTCTCATAGTTCCAGTTTTTATATACAACCTAGTATCACCATGAAGTATAGAGATTTGAAGCAAAATTTTTTGGAGGAACAACATGAAGAGGGAGATTGTTGATTTTGTGTCAAGATGTATGGCTTTTCAACAAGTGAAAGGTGGAGGGCAACAGCTAGAAGTGTCATGCAACCTCTTCCAATACCTGAATGGAAATGAGATTATATCACGATGTACTTTGTCATGGGGATACCAATGAATCCTAGAAGGAATGATGAAATATGGGTCATTGTTGATCGTCTTACCAAGTCAACTCATTTTCTTTCTATAAGGGAAGATTGATTACTTGACTGCTTAGCAAGTCTATATATTAATGAAGTTGTAAGACTTCATGGAGTACCACAATCAATTGTTTCTGATCATTATCCCTATTATACATCAATATTTTGGAAAATTATTCAGAAATCCCAGGATACTGAACTTCATTTGAGCACTACCTACCACCCCCAACTGATGGAAAACCAGAACGGACTATTAAAACCATAGAAGACAAGTTGAGATCATGATCACTTTACATTTAGGGTATGTGGGATCAATATTGACCTTTGGTAGAATTTTCCTTTAACAATAGCTCCAATTCAAGTATTCAGATGGCACCATATAAAGCATTATATGGAAAGAGATGTCGCACACCAACCTATAGGGAATATGTTGGTGAAAGAAAACATGTTGGCCCATAACATGTGGAGAAAACGATGGAAAAGGTAAAGGTGATCCAAAACCACATCAAAGCAGCTCAAAGTAGGCAGAAGTGCAATGCTGATAAGCGAAGGAAGGATTTGGAATTCAGGTAAGAGATCATGTTTTCTTAAAGGTATCTCCATGGAAGGGAGTTATACATTTAGGTAAGAAGGGAAAATTGAGTCCTAGGTACATCAAACATTCAAAATTCTAGAACGAATTGGGGCTATAGAATACCATTTAGAAATGCCTCCAAGTCTCTCCAAAATTCAAGATGTGTTCCATGTATCACTTTTGAGAAAATACAAGCCTGACCCAACACATGTACTCACCTATGAGGAATTACAACTGGAACCCAATCTATCTTATTGTGAAGAGTATTTCAAGATTCTTCAAACAAGATAACAAGTGTTGAGAAACCGGATGACAGGTCTGGTAAAAGTTCTATGGAGAAACCACAAGACGGAAGATGCAACATGGAAAACCGAGGAACTTTTGATTAAGAACCACCCGAATCTTTTTATGTCGTATTATTCTATAAATTTCGAGAAAAAAATTATTTGAAGGACAGGAGAATTTAACACCCCAAGCTTTCGTGGTAAGATTCTCTTTGAATAATACAGCAACATTTGTTTTAAGCAACGTCGAGTTCAAACACACCAGAACCAATAAAACTAGCTATTATCAATAGTAATACCCACTTTTTGAAATTTTATAAATTTTTTCATTCAAAATATACTTCATTTATAGATTCGGAATATCAAAATTATCTTAGGGTTCATTTTGGATGTTTTTCTGAAGACTTATAATTTTTTATGAATAGTGAAAACACTGACATATAGTTTAAAACGTATTTTTTATTTAAATAATTATTTAATTTTTTTAATTTAATTTTAGGTAAAATAGATATATATTACATATATATGTTTAATGTAATTCATTGTAGTCATTTTATAATAATTTTAGATATAAAAAAATTTATTGAGCTTTTTACCCTCTTTTACCCACCTCCTAGGAGCATTAGAAAATTTAGATAAAAAATAATTTTACTGCTTCTGTGAGTTGAATTTAAAAAACACAAGAGGCACGGTTGATATCAGTTAGTAAAATGTAGTCTAATAAGATGGAAATAATTTTTGGTGAACTGTAACTTTTTTACTTTTATTTACCACAGTTAAAAGTAAATTGGGTAATTAATGTTAAAAATGATATTATTATTACCCCAACACATGTCCTATTTCTATTGGATAAGTTAAATTCGACCAAAAAAACCTTAGGAATAAAATATGATCCTTTAGTTCTATTTGGATTAGATTTGGACATTTATTATTATTTTATTTAAAGACTATTTAAATGTCTTAAAATCAATGTTTAATAAATAAACCATTTTTAATATAAGGATACACATAGTATAAATTTGACTATAAATATTCATTAAAAATATAAAACGATTTTCTACATAATGTTATTTTATTTATAATTTTTAGACATTAGATAACTTAATTTATTTATGACACAATGATGATGCAGTAATTACCTTATTTATGAAGTAATCATATAAATGGTATTATAAATATTAAAATAAATATAATTTCAATGTTTTTATGAAATCCTCAAATTTTATAGGTGAATATGACATGTTTGGATTGACTCGATTTGTCTTGTTCGAGGTAATAATGTTGTGATGACTTTCAAAAGAACCAAATTCCAAATAGTGTCAAAATTGACATCAATGTGCTTTTAAAAACAATTATTATGTTATTAAATTATATAATATTTCTAAAATCTGTGGTTCAGCCAAAAGACATATATAATAATATATATGTCATTAATTAACCACTAGGGGTTCTCTTGACCTATTATAGTAGGTATATTAACCATATATTGTAAGAATACAATAAGACATGGTAAATGTAATCCCTCCAGGTTAGGCTCCGGTTATAGAAGACCCTCTGGGTTGGGGTCCGTATACGGTGGCTCTCCATGTTGGAGTCCGGTTACTGAGGCTCTTTGGGTTGGAGTCTTGTTACAAAGGCTCTCTGGGTTGGGGTCCAGTTACAGTTAGCCCCTAGGTTCCGGCACGAGGCCTTGACACAAAAATTAAAGTCCGGCATTATGGATTCCCTCATTATGAAATTAGTTATTAAATGTGATTATTAGACTAGTAGAATATCCATTTGCATGTTTATATGGTAATGTGTGATTTATTTTTTCCATATTATGTTCAAGTTTATGTTTTAAAGGATGTAGTTTTTATTACACATCTTGCCTTAAAATTTTATAGGTTCTGCTAAATTATTTACCCTTTCTGAGCATCTGAGATCACCCATTTCTTATGTTTTATTTTCCCAGGATATGAAGAATTTAGTTATGAGTGACTTGAAGGTGTAATCTAGGAGTCTTGGACATTTCTAATGAAATAATTTTCTGTTGTTTTTATTTTCATGATTGTAATGTTGAACTTCATGTATGTAATATATTTTCCAAGACTACTAAACTGATCAGTCCTTCGGGACATGGTTCCCTGTAATCATGTCAATGTATTAAAATAATGCACTGACTCTATGTAACTATGGTTGGGGCATTACATGCCATGCTCCACTGACCAAACAATGGGGATTTCTATTTTAGAAACATCACACAATTATAAGCTTCCATTTTCATTTTTAAAATCATTAAAAGATAATTTTACAAATAAATAATAAATTGTACATTGTGAAACATCAAATAATACGTTCAAAACTGTTTTCATCAACAATACCAAATGGTAATTACATTTTTTAAAAGTATCCAGAACTACCATTTTGTAATAAATTATGATTCATTCTATAATAAAATTAAAAAAATAATTTAAAATGATAATGAATTCAATGTTCCAAAAATCATTTTATGAAACCACTTACTTAAAAAATGTGCCTTACCATAAATCTAAAAAAAATCCACATAGAAAGTGTAAAAAGGATCCCAAGAAATAATGATGGGTTCTATACCAAAAAAGCCCATATAATGAAATATGGATTCCATAATATCAATTTCCAAAATCAACATAGAAACCACATGCCCTGATGATTCTAAAAGAAACAAAAAAATATCTTAGGATATCCATAATCAACCTTCAATTATCATGACAGATCTATAGAAAACCCATTAGGTCTTAAAAACCCCATAGATCTAGCTATAAAATCCTCAAAATATGGTTCCTCCGTGAAATAGACAGTAGATCATGAAGAAAAATTAATAATAATGGAGAGTGATCTCTTAGCTTGATTTTTCTAGATACAATACCTCATGATCCATCATAATAAACCTCTCTAAGGGATAATAAGAATAAAATAAAAAACAAGAACCTCTAGGGTTGACTTCCTAGGATTTAAAAGGAATAATAATATTATTGGGAGGCATTTTTGGTTCAAAATATAAATTTAACATTAAAATATATCTTTCGCACAATTTTTCAGTAGGGTTTGTAATACAATTCACCTATACTGCAACAATTTTTATACACTAGACAAGATGTATATTTTTTCATGGGATTTCTAATCGTTTCCATGACATGTAAAATTACACTATCCAAAACCACAATAATTTGGATGGATTTCTTGGAATTTCTCATGATATGGTTATATTATGCTTGAACTATCCACATCCCCATAAAACTAAATAATTTCCCAAAAATACCTTGAAAACCCCATGTACAGTTCAAAAAAAATATTAAAAAATTCGATATTTCTAACTAAAGGTGACTTATTATGGTTACAACCATGGGAATTTCATTGATTAATTTTAGGAAATACTGATGCTAAAAGGTGTTATAAATTAGTGTTCTACAGTTTAAGTGTAGTAATGATAAGGAAATAAAAACGGTGGATTATCTGCCCCATGGTGGTGGTCAAATTTTTTTTAATTGAAAAAACTATTAGTTGAAAAGAGGGATGTGTCTATTTTGGAGTTTTAGGTTCTTAAATCCCTAGTTATTGAGATTTTCTATTTTGTAGTCATTCTGTCCCCACACTGTGGTGAAGAAATGTGATGTTTATTAAAAATCATGGAATTCCTCCTCTAATGTTTCGGTTTTGTTGTTCTTCTATCAAACCCTAAGTGGAATGGGGATCATCTTAGGTGGTCTTTTAGATATTTGGTTAGTCTTTATCCTTATCAATCATGTAACTAATCCTATAAATTATTCTATAACCTATAATTTTACTCCATTCTTCTAATTTACTTTCATTTCATAAGACATTGTTTCATGGAAATATGATGAATGATGAGAATGAAATTGTTCGATGTGATTTGGGAACTCGATACCTTTTAACCTATAAGGGGGGTATATTTACATAATTTATCATTGAGTTCGTCAATTCTATTTTTGAGATAAAATCTCAATGATTCATACATTCGTAACTAGGTAAAACATTTCCTTCCAAATGTTGGTGCCAATTTTTGGGTTTTAGGCCTAATGATAGTTAGGAACTCACATTGGATGAGAGGATGGGACTTCGGGTTCAACAAAACTTGTTATGGGGAATTGTTTCTTACTCTGGGTAATATCAATATTGGTCCTGTTACCTTAAAAAAATTATCAAGTGGTCAATCTTCTGCTTGTAAATAAGGTTCTATTAATGAGACTATTTGTATGTATCCATGGTTCTTCATCAATTTTAAATTATTTATTTTAAATGGTTATATTATTAAGTTATGAATCTATATAACTGGTAACCCTATATTTCACTTCCATCTAAGAGACATTTGATGTCTTGGGGATGGTATTGAACCTTTACTAGATATTCTACATGTCCAGTTCATGATAGGAATTAAAAAATAGATAATTTTTTTCTCCATGAAGATTAACATCATCAATAAAGGTTTTATATTAGGAAAATTTGTCTCCAGGTATTTATCACAAGCTTCATACAACAATACTACATATCTTTTTTATAACAATAATTAGAGACACCATAGTCCGATCACGACATGGGGATATACCTAAAGGTGGATGTCATTATATGGGGGTAGCTATATCATATGAAAATATGAGTCTCACACACAATGATTTCTAGTTTTGGTGATATTAATGATGATAATGATTTGATCAATGAAAATCTATAATCCCTCATGAGAAATCCTCGACTTGAGAAACAAGGGATTACAAGTGATCAGTCTCATCGAATAAGGATCAATGACTTATGTGATGTGGATACCATATGAGATATTTGAAATGTAACTCTGGCCTTAATAACAGATCCTAAATATATTTTTTGACAATAATTATAGTTTTCATAGTTCATCTAACTTCTCAATCCATAGATGGATAAAGAAGAATGTTGTACCCATGGGGGAGTTTTAGAACTCACGAGTTAAAGTGTACGAGACATAGATGGGATTACATCGAGGTGGGTGCCCACTGGATTTTGGAACATAAAAATATATAATAAGTATCCTATTTTTGTAAGAATCATAGTTCTCATAGAATTTTAGGTTATTACTAGATATGTTTTTTGGAAAAAGGTTATCATTTCCTGGGACATCTTTCAATATTTTCCTTATTTTTTACCCGACATGAATGGGTATCAACTTGAGATGTCTAATGACGTATTCATGACATGTATTAGGTTGTCTGGACAAATCTTAGTTTCTTAGAATACATTTCTAAATATAGTTACATGATACAATTGACTTTTTTTGAGTACATCACATGGTATGGATGAAATGTTTTGGAGGTTTTCACATGATCATGGATAAATTTTATGGAGTGAATTGAATGACATGGAAGACATGTCTTAATGGGGTTGAAAGGCTTGGATGGAATATCATAAGGGTGTGTCAAGGCTAGAATGACATGTCTGGGGGGCCTCACAAGACCTGGGTTGACATATATGGAGGATGTTTCAAGACATGGGTGACATGTAGAAAGGGCTCCATGATACTTGGGTGATGTTACCTAATTCTTCTCCATGACTTGGGTGATATGTCTAGTGGATGACTTAAGATCAACCTGGAATGCTAGGAGGAATTCTCAATACCCATTTGAAATTTCCTGATGCCACCACATAACTTTATTAACTTTTCCAAGGGGCATCCCATAGACCAAATGTAATGTCTGTAAGGTTTCACATGACATAAATGACATGCCTAGGTTCTTTTTTCATGTCCTTGGTTGGTCATGTGGAGAGCTTGAAGATAAATAGAAATTTTTGGTCATAATATTCATTTCATTTTTAGTATTTGTCTAGTATATGTTACATATGTTCAACAAGGTTTTTCAAGAATTATCTTATTTTAGGATTCACGTGACCCTGTCGAAAAGTGGTAACTCCATCACATCATCTGAATAACATATTTTAATTCATTCGTATAATATATAAATAGATCACACGAAGCACATATTCATGCCACATGATCCCTTTGGCCATTCTCAGCATTATAGTGGTATAATTCCATCAAAATCACATGCATGTACACTTTGAGAAGTATTCTCATACACTCCCTTATATTAGTCACCATCACATGTCTTTCTGTGATACAGAGAATGGATTTATATGCATCTCCACCCAAGTAAATCTTTTCCTTGTGAGGTGCATATCTCTCCAATATAATTTTGGAGTACGTTTAGGGATTCTTGTACCACACACATTGAATGATCATACCATGGTTCATCGTTGGTTACACATTCTTTGCATTGACCATGTGAACATTTCTCCATCAACATGTTTATTAGGCCCCAAATGATCAAACAGATTTCACATAATCATGTTGAAATGTGAAATACCCATCATAAGGTAAAGTTGATATGACTATGAGTCATTTTGAGATAAGTAAGCCTAAAGAAAGACATCCATGTGATCAAAAATGAATTATCTGGGGTCCTTCACAACAAAAATATAGCTTCTAAAAGGGGCCTTTATGGGATTAGAGTGACACATCATGGGGTATTCATTTGAAAAATGGTGGTTGGATGGGGATAATAACCCATTTTGTTTTAATATCAGCTATCTTCCTTTCAGGATAATATTTCTCTTATACCCTTTTTATTTCCTTATTTTACTAGGGCATGATACATTTCTACAATATGAAATCTTTCTTGGGGATAATTTTTCCTCTTCATTGAGATGTATCCCATGATGAATGATGGATCTCATGATGGACACAATAATTGCCACAAGCAACCCCTTAACATATATGTGGGGTGAAGGTGTCATTATGTGATTTAATGGACATGTTGGAGGTCCATTTCAGGACAAAGGATTCATACCAACATGATCTCATGTGATAAGGTCAACATACCACCAATGGATTCATGAGGCCTTGCAGATCACATGATCATGTCACCAAAAGATCAACATAACTATACATCACATGATTCTTCCAACCTTACCTCTATTTATTTTAGAAGGGTCTTTGGATAATTTCTGGTTGACTATGGATTGAAAAGTGTCATGATCAGAGAAACTCATCTGGAAGCCTCATCATGATAATCAATGCTCATATGGGTACCTTATTAGGAAAATGAGGTCATGTAAAAGGGGATTCACATTGTCTTAAATATATCATGTGCAATGCATGATACATTAACATGATCTTTCAAAGGTCATGGGATCACATTTCCTTCTAAAGGTTACATGATTTATGTGATACATGCGCCTTATCTTCTGGTGTGTTATAGAGAAAATAAAATTACTTCCTTAGGTGATTATTCTATAATAAATTTTATGATTCCAATTTAGTGGGCATCAACAAGTTCCCCACTGAAGAGAAATGAATGTAGGGAGATGGCATCAGTTCAGAGGAATGTAAAGTGGTGTCTGATTATTTGGGGGATTCTACATACTGATGTCTCAAGTGACCTTTTAAAATACATAGAGACACATATAAATAAGTAGGTTAGAAGAATATAATTTTACATGTGACACTAAATCTCCATATCTCTTGTAACTGCTTCTATCACATGATCACATTACAAGACATCGTTGCATGATTCCCCCCTTAGGAAGAGATTAGAATGATTAATTGTTAGATTATTTTTTGAGTTTATTTCACAAGGTATGATAGAATGTTTTTATTATCTCATAAATTTTTTATTGGAACCATGAATCAATTATTTTTAATTTATTGAATCTTGAACTAGGACCTCTGTTGTGTGGATTTTTTTCGACTCCATGTGATCTACTAGATTGCTCACATGATCACTTGATCATTATATGGATCTCGTAAGAATTTCAAGTTCACATGGCCACAAGTATAAAAAAATTCATAACGCTTTGATATTATTAATGGGTTATGTGATTCAATAGATGTTACATCAATCATGGAGTTTTCTAGACATGTATCTGGTGATGAAATCATAAATCCCTTCATGGTTCATGTGATTCACATGATGCTCCTAGATTTAGACATATCTTTTGGATGAATTTTTTAATCTAATATATTCTTATAAATTTCATACATATAGATTCTAGTTACCCCACATCTTCAAATATAGCAAGCCATATGGCCAAAATTATTTCTAATATTAATTATGACCCTAAATATAATGTGCGCTCCGAAAATGAGGTTTCTAAGAGGCCTATAACATATGAACATCAGTTATATCCCCTATCAAAAAAATTCCTTTGTAATAAATTTATCTATGGGATTATTACTTCATTTCCTCTGTTGACTAAAATAATCCACCATGATGGTTTTTATCTTCCATATATTACATTCAAATAATTATTTTCAAAGGTGTTCATCTTGTCATGGTATAGTCTTAGTGTTTGTACTACATGTTGGAAAACATTTCTTAGGGTTTATACAATTGAAATTTTTCCAACCATCACATTGATAAATGTTATTCATGTTTAGTTTTCTCCTCCCTGAATAATACAATATATGAATGATACTAAAAATGGGAACTAAAAGCCCATAAAAATTATTTGAACAATGGGAATGGCCAATATGGGTTAGATAGAGCTGCTTAGAATTTTTGGACTATCTACAATATATTTACCTCTATGAGGAAACATTGATTTCTCAGTTCATCATCTATCATCATTAAGAACTCTTTATGGAACTGATCAGCCATTGGTTCCCTGGCACCAATTCCTTTCATCTGTCTAATGAATAGGTATAGATCAACAACTGGGATATTTATCGGCTGGGAGGGATTTCACCCTTTGGGTAGATGTTTGAAACGTTTATTCTGTTCATAAATGTTTAGGATGAATCCAAACAAAATCTATATTTGGAAGGATAAATTTTTTAAATTTTAGAATATAAGTAAAGAAATGATCTAAATCTATGCTCTCTCATCTTCATTAAGGATTGGATCAATATCTTTATCTATATTAGTGGGCTCACCTAGTAGTTATATTCCCTCACTGGAACCCGTCCTAACTAGTTTGTGATATCCTAGGATCATGTTGGGAAATCATTGAGTCTAGAGAATATATAGTGTTATTGCAGAGTTAATCATTTCTCTTAAATTAGTTCATGATTTATAGAATAATTATCCTTGAAATACAAACCAAAGATAGAAAATTATAGTGTCTTTGGAAGACTAGGTACATAATTAGAAAACATGAGACAGAAATATATAGTATTTTTATTTAACCCTATAATGATATCCTAACTCCCCTTATTCTCTTAAAACAGCATTGCATAACTATGGTGAATACAGAGACAAAAATATCCATCTAAAAAGTCATGTAATTTAATAAACATGGGATTAAAGAATATCACATGAGTAAGATGGAATAACAAGATAAAAATGGGCATTGATCTTGAATAAAATTATTAATGAATAACATATATAACGTTGAATCATATTATCATGGAAATATAATAATGTATAAGAAACATATAACTTGATCGAAAAAATCAATGATAAAATCAAATATAAAATCACATTGTGGATAGAGTCCCACAATGAATTAGGTTTACTCATGAATATAATACATAACATCTCATGAGACTAAACTAATACATGATTCATCAAACCACTATCTGGGTGCACCGATCATGACATGTTAAGACATATTTGTGCCACTTAAATAACCAAACATATTGAATAAACATAAGTTTTACATATGGAAGGAAATGGATATCATAATCATGTCATGAGACTTTACCAATGGGTAAATAAAAATGGAATCCCTTAAATAAGAGATTTAAATAATTATTGCTACCTCATAAATGAAAAATTATAATAAATAAAAATTATTAATTTATAACTTAATTGAAACTGTGAATTAGAGTTTTATAAATATACCACTTAAGTGTGGTTTTTGGGAAATTTATAAAGGGTATTCAAAAAGGATGAATTCATACATGTTATTAAAAAAACAAAAAATTGAAATAAAATGGATTTTCATGATAAAATAAGTGATTTTTTAAAATATATTTTGTTTAAAATATATTATGGAGTTTACTTAAATATGGGTGAGAAACATAGAAGTTCCATTTAATTAGTGTTTCTTATCAAGAAGAATTGAGAACGTCAACTTCTACAATATGTATTTTCCAAAAAATAAAGTTGAATTGATATATATATATATATATATATATATATATATAATTTGAACATATATATATATATAATATATAACAATTATTTAATAATAATTAAGAGATAAATTGAGGAAAATACAAATAAAGTGTTAATAAAATGAAACATGGAGGCTTGGAGATATCCCTTAACTTTTGTTAGAATGCCCTTTGGAGTTGAACATAATGTGCTTGATAATCAAATTATATTCATTAATATCATAATTGGGAAAAAAATTACATGTATTTTAGTTATTTTAATTTTATTATGATTATTCAAATCCATTTATATGAGTTATAAGTTTCAATTTTGTTGTTCTATGAGTGTTCGTTTCATGGTTTCATAGTCAGTTTTATTGTGTATAATTATGGATGTTCTTTTATAATGGGAATACTATTACAAAAGTGAAATTAAATTGTATTAATATAATTATAAAATGTAAATGTTACTACATATAATATTTTTTGACATGAGGATTTTTCATTTTATAAAACCATAATGATAAATATTTAGATTATTTTAATAGTTTTTCTATCCATCACAAATTAGCTTAATTTAATTTTATATTAATATTAAAATTTTAGTTGTCGAACATGAAATAAGTAATACTATAATTATTTATATATAATTTATCCAAAATAGTATTTTTATGACCAACCACGACTATGGTAACAGAAGATGGAATCTTATTATCTGAGAAGATAGTTAACCACCATAATCTGGATAATGGTTTTCTTTCTATGAAAATGATAAGGCCATACAAATAGATGGATATAAAATATTTCATAATAAATATAAAATTTTAATATATACATGATACGAGATTTATTATGATTTTATTGATTGAATATTTGAGGATAATTTATAAGAAGAAAAAAAATTAAATAAGGTACTTTTAAAATGTTACCTCTTGAATATCTCTTCCTTGAAGGATCCCTTGAGGAACATGTAATTGGACATTTTGTGAGTCCAATGGTACTTTTAAGAAGGCAGAGTGGGTAGAATAGTGTTTTTAAAGAGTTTTATAGACTAATTGAAAATATTGTGTGTGGACAATGGGTGATTAGGTATGGTATATATATTTGGAGGAGAGGGATGTTTTTGGAATTTCTCAAAATAAGAAAATAAAATATGTTTTCTAGAGGATAATTATATCAACAAGAAAATTAATTCATATGGTATAAATTTTTTTGACAAAATGTTATCCCCAATTGGATAATGTAATAATTTTATGTTTTTGGAATAATTTATTGAAATATTATATTCATGAAATAACATTATTTTCAATTATGACACTAATGATTACTTTGAAATTTAAAAAATCAAAATAATAAGTCAAAATAATTTTTTTTATCATATCCTAGAAATTTCATGATAATCTCAGTTACCTTTAATATTTGAAATTATATTTATTTAATAATCTTAATATCTTTTATTTATATTGAAATTTTTTTTTCTAATTAGTGCATCATTATCAGGTAAGTAATTATTGTAATTATTTATTCATTAAAAAATAAAAATATCATACCACGATGAATATAAATCATTTATCATTAAAAATACTATTAGCTATCATACATGTTTTATAGATTACCACAGGTAAAAAATGGTATACTTATTCCAAATAATTTTGTTACAAGTTTGGTTATTGTTTAAATAAAATAATATAAGGTACTTAATGTGATACATGTTGCTCCAAAAGATCATAAATTATACCCATGGACTAATATGTATAAAAATCAGTCATATAATAGAATAAGGGAATGTTTTATGGTCATTTTATAGTCTTTATAATATTATTTTTATTCCTAATTTTGTAATTTACCCTTAAATGTGGTAACAAAAATTACTACTGATATTATCATATTGATCAAAAAATATGTATATTTACTAAATTTAGACATCCAAATTCCAAATATGGATACTATTTGTCAAAATTAAAAACCATGAAGTGGTATAATTTAATTTAATAATAAATTGGAAAAAATAATGAAAAATGTTCCCAAAATTAACTTTTATGTATAAATATTATTTATATTATATTAATGCATAAAATTAATTTAAAATACCAATCATAGATAATATATAGTAAAAACAAATGAGAGTTTAAATATAATCCTAAATATTATTTTAATTTTCAAATTATTTAGATAAAAATAATGTTTTGAAATATAAATTAGTATGTTCAATATTCATTAAAATTTTAAAATTATAGAAACTTCTCCCAAAATAATTCTATCATATTTATATAATTATGAATTAAGAAATGAATTTAAAATTTTCAAATAAATTTTAAACATTTATCCATACTAATTATATTTATTTTCTCATAGAAATAAATATAATATTTTTTTGAATAAAACATATTTTTGAATAATAAAATGAAATCTCTAAAATATAACTATTTATTTCATAATAATTGATACATATATTTCAAAATAAGGATATTATTATTAATTTACTCTAATAAAATGGATATTTTATAAATGTATTTTTAGAATAATAATTTATTAGGTACTATATCCTGGTTTGTTTCAACTCAATGTTGTTTGTAACACAATCAATGAAAGAAAAAAAAATTATTTGAAGACAACTATTTCATTATAATATTAGGTTGTCACTTTCTTCCACCATTATGAATTTTTTCCCATGAAATTTTGTTTTTTACATACTATGTGTAAAACAAGTGATGGTACATCTCTTTATCACTTCCTATCATCCCCATACTACTTTATATTTGTGGTTCCCCCATCGTACTCTAACCAGTTGAGTGATCTTGGTGCATAGAACATTATCTCTACAGTCTAAGATTTTCACCATATTATCCCCACAAGGGATCTCATTTTTTATATTTAACTACTATAAATTCTATTCATTTTATGGGTTTGGTATATATTACCTCGGGATGGATACGTGGAATACATCATGTACTTGAATATTTATTAATGTATGTGGTAGTCAATATTCTATGGGATTGATGCCGCTAAGAATCCCAAAGGGGGTGATGTACCTGGGACATAGATTTCCCTTCTTCTTAAATTTCATGACTCACATCCATGTTGATATGTAGAGGAATACCATATCTCCAACCTCAAACTCTAATTGTCATATATAATTGTCTGCATAGCTCCACCATCGACATTGGGAAGACATGATGTACTGATGAATGGTATTCACCTTTTCTTTCATTTCCTCAACAAATTCAAGTCCCAAAATTTTATGTTCATAAACATCTTCCCATCATGTAGGTGTTCTACATCTCATCCCATAAAGGGATTCATATATATCCATTTGGATGCTTGAGTGGATACTATTGTTGTAAGATAACTCAAGAACTAGAAGGATTTATTACCACACTCTTTTGAAGTCCACTGTTTATACTCTCAACATTTCTTCCAGTGTCTATATAGTATCCCATATTGTCCATCCATTTGAGGGTTATAATCCATACTAATGTTTATCTCTATGTTTAGACCATACTATAGAATTTTACAGAACAAGGATGTAAATCTTTGATCTAAATTTAATATAATAAATAATGATACTCTATGAAACATCACCATACCAATGATGTATATCCATGAAATTTGATAAAGTTACAAGTCCTCCCAAATTCCAATAATGTGAGTTGTCTTTGTAAAATGGTCTACAATAACCCATAAAACATTATTTCCCTTGCATTTATTCGAATGTTCATTGAAAAATTCCCTTCTGATGTTTTCCAATATTCATGTATGTATAGTTTATGGTAACATAATCCCCATAGAAATTTTCCTTTCATCCTTCACATGATGACATACCATTCACTTTGATGTATATTGAACGATTTCCTCCTATATATCGTCCAACTAATAATGCTCTGGAGTATCTTAATACATTTTTATGCTCTCTATGTGGATGTAGAAGGTCAAGATATGAGATTCATTCAAAATATGTCTTTTTAACCAAGGATTAGATGGTATATATAGTCATGACCAAAATCTCACGAGTCTTCCCTCATCAATTTTGAACTCTGACAATTTCCCATTTTTTTATGGATTCCTCCATTAAAATTTTCACATCATTTCTCTAAAAATCCATTAACTTTCCCATAATGGATGGTTGAAAAATCATTTGAGAAGGAAATTATTTTTTTTCTTCTCTTATGACTGCCATATCTATCCTCTGTAAGTCTCTAAAGATTGGATACTTCTCAATTATCATCACTGATAATGTTACAAGATCTTTTCTAATTAGAGAATCTGCCGCATTATTTTTATTAATATGATGGTTAAAGATTGAGAAGTCATATTCCTTGATGTAATCTGACTATATTGTCAGGTTTATATTATGATCCTTCGGGGTCAACATATATTTTGGGATCTTGAGATAAGTATATATCTCACCCTTCTAACCATAAAGATAATGCTACAAGATTTTAAATGAGATGATCCTAGTCACCAACATGATATCATGTGTAAGATATATTTTCTCATGAAAATTAATCTTCCTTGAGGTGTAGGCTCTTACATTATCATTTTTTATCAGTACACAACCTAATACCTCCATTAATGTGTCGTTTTATACCAAGAATATTTCTCCACTTAATTGTTGTTTAACTACAAGTGTAGTGATAAAAATATTTTCAACTCATTGAATAAGTGTTCACATTGACTGGTTCCAACAAACTTTACAATATTTTAGGTTAGCATGGTTCGTGTATTTTATAATCATGAGATGTTCCTAAAAAAATTTTGGTAATACACAAATAGATCATGGAAACTTCTAATCTCTATTATATTTATTGTCCCTATACATTCCTCAATTTCCATTATAATTTAATGGGACATACATATCCATTTTATAGTGATAAAATTCCCCATTATTTATACATCCACAATATGTAAATCATATTTTTTATACTTTTCACATAGTTTCTCCCTTCACAAAATTCTTTAGTATAGTTTTCAAATTCTCCTCATACTCCTCAATTTTTCTAGAGTATATGGGAATATCATCATTAAATACTACAAAACATTTGTTGAGGTGATCTCTAAAGACTCAATTCATTATGTAAATTAATATTTCTATAGAATTTGTGTGTACATGGAGAATCACAATAAAATCATTGTTTTTATAACATTTTTGAAAAGATGTCTTAAGAATATATTCCACATTAAGCATTAATTGGTGAAATTCTGACAAAAGGCCTACCTTAGAGAAAACATGGCCCCATTTAGTTGATCAAAGAACTCATATATCTATGGAATGAGATTATTTTTCTTTATTGAAATTTTATTAATCACATGATACTCAGTAGTGAGGATCATTGATCCACCCTTCATCTTGTTAATGATGATATAATCACCCCATGGTGATGCACTCGGGTATATAAAAAACTTATCCCTCCTACTTCTTCAATTATTCTAACTCAATCATGGATATTCTACAAATAGTTATTGATATGGTCATAGATCCAGGTATAAGTCCAATTGTGAACTCAACCTCATAGTCCGATGGAAGATTGTGAAATTATTTAGGGAACATATCAGTTTAGTCCCTCATAATGGGCATGTATTTAAACATGATCCTCTCTTTTATCTCAATCATTTGAGAAAGATATGCTTTCTAATAAAGAAATAATTTCCACACATTGGTTGAATACTATGAAGGAAATATATCATTCTCCTTACACATGTATAGAATTGTAGGATGCCTAGTGATGTAATGAGTGGTCTCCCATTCTTGATAGTTGATGTTGTATTTTTATAAAGATACCAAATATAACATCAAACACCTCAAAGGAAGTAAGATGAGATTTTCTAGTTGTTTTCTTACACAATCATTATCCTGGGGGAGTTATATACTATAGATTCAATAATTTTCCCATTTACTATTCCAAAAAATAACTCAACCTCAATATTTTTAGGTGGTTTTTTAATAGTTTTACTATTGTTTTAAGATAGTAAAGAATACATAGAACTAGAATAAAAAAAGGACAATCACTATTCCTTAATGAATAGCTAATATACCTATCACCACAACATTTTCGAGATCCCCCTCAAAAGAAGTTATATCATATGACCTTACCTTCTTCCATGGATAATTTCTTGATGATTTTTCCAATAACACTTTACTTAGGTAATTAGCTCACATAATACACATGTTCATGTAGTTGAAACACCAAATTGTTGGTTGAGTTTTGATCGGAACCCTCCTTTATTCATCCTCACTTACGGGCTTCTTCAAATCCATTTTGTAATAATTAGACTAATTTGTCTCTCTTTTACTTTTAACCATCTCTTTGTACCATTGAGGAAAATCCCAAGATGTTTCTTCCCAAAATTTTGACATGTGAGATTTTGGTTTTTCATTCCTCTATGATATTATTTTTGATCCTCCAATATTAAACTCAATATTATTATTTTTTCTCTGAGACCATGAGACAACAGAGAGTCTCTAGTTTCCATCTCAACCTTAAGGGTATGATAATAAAAAAACATAGCTATAAATGTCTCTAATTTTCAAAGGATATTTGTAGAATCATATTTAATCCCTTAAATAAGTAAGCAACCTTACTTTAAATATTCAAGAAAATGCCGAAGGTATATCATGCATGCCTTCTAATGTCTGCCTAATATACTCTGACAAACTCATATTCATTTTTTTTAGTATGAATAACTCCATATCCATCTTATGAAGGATATTTTTGGAAATATATATTATGAAATTGTTTTATTTAATCCTTCAAAATCCATAGAATCAGTTTCCTTTTTAATTTTTTTTCTGAATCAGTGCCCATAATTGATCAGATTCCCCATTTAAATAGTATACCACCATCACAAATTTCACCTCTTTTGAGCATTGGATTACAAATAATATCTTCCAAATGGAGTTAATCTATTATTTTGAAATGATAGGGTTAAAAATCTAATAAATATATGAGGCATTTTTTTATAACAGATACAAAAAAAACATGATCCTTTTTGGGAGGAGGGAGTCATATAGGATTCAAGTAATTATTTAAAACATGGTCTAGTTTATCTAGTACTTTAAAAAATATTGTTACTCTAATTTCCATTAGGATTAGAATATGAATATTTTAATCACCACATTACCTATCACATTGATTGTTACCACATGTTATCATATATGAAACCATTAAATAGAAAATATAAATATAAATAAGAGTGATTTAATATCTAGAAAATGGGTATACAAAAAAAAACTATGAAAATATAAGGATAAAATTATAAATGAAAAGAATATCATAACTAATTACTCTCATTTTTAAAATCTATTTTATCATGGTGATTGAAATATTCATACTGTTTAACTAATTTTTTCTAGTCAAAATCAATAAAAATAACATTACTATGCTCTTATACTAGTTATAGTGATCATTTTCCATTTCACATTTTATTACATTATTTTAAGTATAAATATCCTTGAAATACAAACCAATGATCGAAAAGTATATCATAATCAGAATATTAATTGCATTATAAGAAAACAAGAAATTAAAATAATAAAACCTTTTAGTTATGTCATTAATTAGCTCCTAACTCCCTTTTATCGGCTATAACTAGATATGATAACCATGGGAATACATAGACAAAATATATGATCTTAAAAGCTGAGTATGGGAATAAACATGGGATTGAAGAATATCTGATGACTTAGAAGGAATAACATGATAACATAAAATGAATATCTCATGAACAAGCATATGGAGGCATAAAATATAAAATATGGAGTCATATGATAATGTAAATATAAGAAATTATAAGTGACATAAAACATGAAATAAACATGAGTAAAGGCTAACCACAGAGACAATATCACATTATGGATAGAGACCCATAATTTATTAGGTTTACTCCATAATCCAACACATAACATATCATGAGATTAAAACACTGCCCTTTTAATTTTAGTTCTATATAGGTGAACCCATCATAACATTTTCACTTTTCTTTGTACCTGATAAAGAATCAATCATATCGAATAAACATAAGGGTTTCCCATTTAAAGAAATGGGTATCGTAATCCTTTCATATGGAATAACTGTTGACCCCAGAAAATGTGTCCCCAAAATTTTCTTAACGTTCCCATAAATGGTCCTAGATCGTAGCTCATTCCGCAAGCTTCAATTTTACTAGTCTTCGAGTCCAAACAGAGTTACGGATTAGAAGTTATGGCCGTTCGAAGTTGGGCTGCTGGGAATGGTCATCCCAGACGATTTTGGGGAAAAGAATGCATTTTCATAGAAAAAAAGAGTTTCGCATGGAAAACTATTTGCGCACGCGGAATATAACGAGCCCATCTTTGCGCTCGCTGAATATTACACACCCATATTTGTGTGCGCCAAATATTAAGCGACCATCATTGTGCGTGCGGGACTTTATACAAACCTCCTTGTGAGCAGGGGATTTTACGCACACCGACAGGCGCGTGGAAAACCCTTTGCGCGTGTAGAATTTTCCACGCACCGACGCACAGATCTCCGCCTATAAATACAAGTGCACCCCCTTCTTCTGAGGGAGCCCGATGGTCGGTCACCGCTCTAATGCATGTAAGTCCAGAGTTTCCACGCCCGAAGGGAAAGCCCCCCTCTGGCGCGCAAAGCATTAGTTTTGTGCGGAAAAGGGCCAACCTGCCCCGTTTTCCACGCAACTCATAATTTTTTCGTGCAACAGTGCCGTTGACCCCAATTTATCGCGCGCCAGTGCAACACCGGTCCTATTGCGCACCATTCTTCCCTATTGCGTGCACTACTTCCTTTTGCGCACAAGGAATCCCTATTACCCGCAATTCCATCCCTTTTGCGCGCACCACCTCCTACTGCGCGCTCGAATATGGTATTGCGTGCCAGACTCCCGTATTGTGCGCCCGCCGCATCGTTTGCACGCCCAGTTCTCCTATTTCGCGTCGACCCGGTGTTTTCCACGCAACAGCCTCAATTGCGCGCACACCTGCCCTACACAGTAGTGTCAAGGCCTACACCCGCCGGTCCCTTTGCTACCATCACAGACCCCCGTGAAAAATGGTGAGTCGCACCGTGAACTTCTCAGGCCACGACGTCGCGGTTTTCCATTGTGCCCTTATGTACAGCCTCTCTCCACCTATGGAATAGCATGATTTGAGATACTCATCTGTACACCATGAAATACCTTGAGTCGACATATTCCTCTTGGTCCCTTTCACGTGTCTTGAGTCAAGATTCTCATCATCAATTCCTGGAGTACCTTGAGTCGAACCATTCCTCATGAAGCTCCTCCAAACCCTATCACTTGGCTTCTATTCCAGGATGAACCAAAAATAGTTTCCCTTGTGTAAGACCCAACACCAGCCCTTCTAGGCGCCTCATGGAAACAATCCTATCTACAAGACTTTAAACTATTGTAATCCCTATGTTTCAAACAGAGGATGCCTCTTGTTCCAAGCAAGAGATGTCTTATGCTCCATGCATGAGATGCCAACAGTCCTATCTACAAGACATTAAACTGTAGTAATCCCTATGTTTCAAACATACGATGCCTCTTTCTCCAAGAGAGAGATTTCTTATGCTCCAAGAATGAGATTCCAACAGTCCTATCTATATGACTTTAAACTATAGTAATCCCTAGGTTTCAAACATAGGATGCCTCTTGCTTATGACAAGAGATGCCTTATTCTCTAAGCATGAGATGCAAAGAGTCCTATCTACATGACTATAAACTATTTTAAACCCTATGTTCCAAACATAGGATGACTCCTGTTCCAAATAAGAGATGCCTTATGCTCCAGGTATAAGATGCATTATTCCATGATCACAGTGGCGTAATATCAAGAGCGTTGGAATCTGTTCAAACATTCCCTCACTCCGCCTCACGCTTTGCGTGTCCCTCATTCGGATCATCATCCACTTCCATGTCTGAAGGGACCCCCTAACAGTATGGATGATAGACCATGGCCCGCCTGCTGTAACAGTATGGATGATAGACCTTGGTCCGCCTGCTATAACAGTATGGATGATAGACCTTGGTCTGCCTACTGTAACAGTAAGGATGATAGACCTTGGTCCTCCAGCTATAACAGTATGGATGATAGACCATGGTCCACCTGCTGTAAAAGTATGGATGATAGACCTTTCATCTTCCTGATCTAACAGTATGGATGATAGAACTTTGGTCCGCCAACTGTAACAGTATGGATGATTGACCCATGTTCTGCCTTCTGTCCTGGGCCAACGCCCTGGAAAACTATGGACAACACTTTGAGTCAGGTCATGTGTTTCTAACACGGTCAGCAGTCGACCCTCATTTGTTTTTCCTCATTTCTACCTAACGTGATATGGATGCTGCATTTCCACCATGGTCAAATGTTATCCTCTATCACCAAGCCACCTTCACCACGTTCTGAATGTCGGGCATGTGATTCACACTTTTCATCTCCCTTTGTTCGGACAGATTCCAGTGCCCTTGGCGTTATCCCTCTTGTGCGCTAGGGCATAGGTGATTACCTCAACCCACCAGTGAGTTGGGATGCCCTCATGGCCAGAAAAGAGGAAGACATTGTGGGCAGTACCCTTGTGTAAGCCCCATCCACCATTTCCACTCCATAGCGGCACACGGGCAGTACCCTTGCGTAAGCCCCATACCATCCTGAACTATGCAGACTTTGATTCCCTAACACAGGGATATTTAGGAAGCCACCATGAGGTTCAAGCCGACCACCCGGTCGTTCCGACCTCTTCACGCCGGTTCACCAACCATTATGGGCTGCCTCAGAGCATAAGCCCCATATCCATTGTGGGCCGACTCATAGCGTAATCCCCATGCAACCATGGGCCACCTCAGAGCGTAAGCCCCATATCCACCATGGGCCGCATTAGAGTGTAAAGCCCTATACAACCATTATGGGCCGCCTCAGAGCATAAGCCCCATACCACCATGGGCCGCCTCAGAGCATAAGCCCCATATCCATTGTGGGCCGCCTCAGCGCGTGATCCCCATACCACCATGGGCCGCCTTAGAGCGTAAGCCCCAAATGCCATCAAACTATGTGTACATGGATTTCCTGCCACGGGGATACATAGGAAGCCTCTTCGAGGATCAAGTCCAACTACACTGTTTCCCTTGGGATGGTCCCATTTCATTCCTGCTCCATTTCATTAATCCATCCACCACCCATCCTGATTCTTACCCAGGCTGCCACATCCTGGTCAGATCATGCCATTCATCCCAGCGCCGCTCCCTGCGGCACCCGGGCAGCTAACCATGCATAATCCCCAGCATGTCTCCGGGTCGCTGTCCTTTGTGTACACCCCAGATCATCACCCCTTTGAACTACGTGGGTTTTGATCCATGACCTCTACACAGGGTACGTTGGAAACCTCCATGAGGCTCAATCCCATCCAATGGTAAACCCTGGTGTCCCCCATTTTGGGGTGCACTCTCCCTGATCCTCCCTCAGTGGTGTTCAGATCAGCCATTACGATGTGACATCTCCCCTAAATGGGGTGCAACACCATGGATCCAACCTTTTTTGGCATTCTGATCCATTCATCTTCCAGGTGTTACCTCCTTGGGATGTACCAATCTGATCCATCTCTATGCGATGTTCTGGTCACCCTCATTCCATCTCCGCAAGACGTTAATCTCACAGCATACCCTGTGTAAATCATGGGAAGCTGAGGAAAACCTCAGAAGAAATACCCTTGTTGTAATTGTCTCCACAAGACGTTAAACTCACGGCATACCCCATGTTAATCATGGGAAGATGAAGAAAACCTCAGAAGACCCGCCCTTGGCGTAACCGTCTCTGCAAGATGTTAAACTTGTGGCATACCCCATGTTAATCATGAGAAGCTGAGGAAAACCTCAGAAGACACACCCTTGGCATGACCATCTCTGCAAGACGTTAAACTTGCGACGTACCCCGTGTTAAACATGGGATGTAGAGGAAAACCTCAGAAGACATACCATTGGCGTAACTATCTCCGCAAGACGTTAAACTCGCGACATACCCCATGTTAATCATGGGAAGCTGAGGAATACCTCAGATGAAATGCCCTTGGTGTAACTGTCTCCGCAAGACGACAAACTCACAACATACCCCGTGTTATACATGAGATGCTGAGGAAAACCTCAAAAGACACGCCATTGGCGTAACTCTCTCTACAAGACGTTAAACTCGCAGAAAACCCCGTGTTAAACATGGGAAGCTGAGGAAAACCTCAGAGACATGCCTATGGAATATGATTCCCCGCATCCGATGTGGTATGCCTCACGTTCTTCACCCTTGAGATTCCCCCTTATAAAGAAGAATACAAGTTCCGCAATGTGCACGCACCGAGATATGCCCTGACATGCCTAATGTTGTCATCTACTCTGACCGAAGGTTGCTACCATGCAAGACCCCTTGGAGCATCTCGACGGAACCAGTGTAATTAACTGGTGTCCATGAATATATGGCGTCGGGAATGAGATTCACGAGCACATCTTAAATATTTGCGGGAGACCCGGACTAGGTGACGAGCTCTGAGGAGGAATCCACGGAAGGAAGAACTGACATCCAATTATCCCGGTTTCAATCAAGGAGAAGACATCCCTGAACAATGAATGGATGCCGCCCACCTTTGGAAAATGGGAATGCGCGACAACAAGCCACGCATCCTTTGCGTGATGGATGCACATACACGCCCCGACGAAAAGCCTCAGAAACAATAACCAAAGGGATTAAAATAATGGTATACATAAAATAAGGGATTTAGAACATTCTAGATCATTCAAAAAAGAAATAGAATAGATAAAGAATAATTTTTTCCAACTAAATTGGAAACATGGAAAGGAATGGATAGAAATGTGCCACGTAAGTTCAGTTTTAGGGAAAATAATAGTGTATTGATAGAGGATGAAGGAATTATTGTTTTAAAAAATTGAGCTAACATTTTCATTCATAGTAAAATGAGTTATTTTGGAACATATTGTTTGTTTAAAATATTTTACGGAGCATACATGAAAATGGGTTAGAAACAGAGGAGTTCCCTATAATCGATTTTTCTTATCAAGCGGTTTTTGGAACCGAACAATTTAAAAAATGTATTTCCCCATAAAATAAATATGCATTGGCTTATAATTATATTTTTATAACATCTATAAAGATTATATATAAATAGTATAATAATAATAAATAGATAAATTGAGGAAAAGAGTGATAAATCATTACCATAATGAAATATGTTGATTCAAAGAGACAGCATACCTTATGTAAAAATGTGTTCTGCACTTGAAATTAACATACATGATAGTATAATTAGATCCATCAATTTATTAATTAAGAACATATTACACATGTATTTTAATTATTATAATTTTTTTAGTTTTATATATGGATATTTCAATGAGTTATAATGTTCAATTTCTTTGTTCCTTGAGTGTTCATTTCATGGTTTCAATGTATATTTATTTGTGTATAATTTTGGAAGTTCAATTTAAAATTGATTACTACTATTTAATTAATATAATATAATATTAATAAAAATACATAAGATTAAATGGTCCCATATATCATTTTTTTCTAACATCAGGATGATTAATTTTGATAAAACATAAAGGATAAATATTTAGTTGATTTTTTCATTATTTTCCAACAATCAC
The DNA here is from genome assembly GCA_963277665.1 of Viscum album. NCBI lineage: Eukaryota > Viridiplantae > Streptophyta > Magnoliopsida > Santalales > Viscaceae > Viscum > Viscum album. Next base: position 1,238,184,924 of record OY728143.1, read on the forward strand.
TGTTGAGATTCATTTTATTTAATATTATGTATGTATATTAGTTCCAAAAAATTAAAAAAGTTATAATACACTTATTAAAATATGATTTTATGATAATAAATTTTTTCTGATCATCCTTGAAAGTGGTAATAGAAAATGAAATCTCATTATCCTGGAAGATGGTTAACCCCCATAATTTAGATAATGATTCCAATTTGTTGAAAAAGAGAATTTTAGAAAGATGTATGGATACAAAATATTCCACTGTAAATATAACATTATAGTATATACATGATAGTTGCGTTTTTATTATTTTATGGATGAAATATGAGAGGATAATATAGAATAGAAAAATAAATTAAAATATTATGTTTGAGAATGTTACTTCTTGAATATCATGTCCTTGAAGGATCCTTTAGGATCATGAAATTTGTATTTGGGTGAAACAAAAAAATTGGACATGAGTAGAGTGGGTAGGAGGTTTTTCATCAGATATTTTGAAATGTTAATAGCTTTCATGGTCTAATGAGAATGGGTGGTGGGGGTGGTATTTTTAAGAGGATGAGAGGGGTGTTTTTAGAATATCCCAATATACTAAAATAAAATAAGACTATTATTGAGGAAAATGATTCTAAATGGCCAATAAATGCATATTTGATGAAATTTTAAAACATATCATATCACCATTTTATTTATACAATTTTTTTATGATTGTTCAAAAAATTATTAAATTTTTATATTCTTGAGATGTCATTTTAGTCAATTTTGACACTATTCAATAATTTGACTTTAAAAACATCAAAAAAATATGTAAAATGTAAACTAACTATTTTATTATAAACAAATTCACTATCTTCTATAATATATTTTGATCAAATTAAATATCTTAATTAATATTTATTTAAATATATTTAATATCAATATTTTGATTATTTCCATAAATTTAATAATTACATCATTTTTATTGTTTAAGAATTTATGGTAATATTATCATAAAAAAAAATCTAAAAAAAATTATCAAGATGTAAATAGGTATTCTAGATTTTAAAATACTATTTATGGTCAAGCATAACTTTTGGGTGATCATATATTGAAAATGTTATACTTTTTTAAAACAATAGTGTGATAAGTTTTAGTTTTCATTTAATCTGACAATATAGTGGACTTAATGTAAACCATATGACCCAAAAGGATCAAAACATAGACCCATGGATGACTTGGTCGAAAAATAATCATAAAATAGAATTTAAGAATGTGTTAGGGTATTTTTCTAATCATTATTATATTATTTTTACCCTTAATTTACAGATTTACCTTTGACCATGGTAACAAATATTACTAGGGTTTATTTTCATATTGAAAGAAAAATAATGGTGTATATTTAATAAATTTGGACCCAATAATTCCTAATTTGGAATGAGTTTATCAAAATTGAAAACACATAATTAGAAGAATTTAATTTAATATTGAAGCAGCAAAACAAAATTAAAAAATATTTTTCTAGAAAATAACCTTTTTAATTATAATGTTTTTTTATATTAAATTCATGTATGATATTAATTTCATTAAAAAAATAGTCTATTTATAACAAAAATTAATTGATTAATTTTGAAAAATAATCCTAAATATATTTGGACTTTGTAAATGGCTTAAAATAGAAAATAGTTTTCAATTTAAATGATTATTTTCAATATTCATTAAAGTTATAAATTTTTAAAAAATAATCAAAATTTTATATGAGGGTATTCTTGAGATTATGAATTCATAAAATAATATTATTTTTTAAAATAAATTTTCTAAAAGTTTCTATATTAATTAAATTTTTTCTCAAATAAAGTAATAAAATCATTTTTTGAAGACAACAAATTTTTTGGAGAATAAAATGACTTTACAAAGAATTATCTATTTATTTCCTAGACATTAAAAAATATATTTTATCATATGAATATTATTATTCATACCATACAATTATATGGGTTGGTTATAATGGTCATGTTATAAAAATAATAATTTCACAATATAACACGGTTTATTTAAACTCGGTGTTTCATAAAAGAAAAGGTACCAAAGTGCTAAAATTATTTAAAGTGAATTATTTCAAAAAAATATTTGGGTTTCACAATGTGGGTCTACTATATAAGGCTGAATATTTCCCTGAACCATAGGCTAGTGGATTTAATAGCTATGTTTTTTAGAGGATGTCTTTTCCTAGCTCAGGACTCTCGTGTGGGAATTCAAGTTGGCAAGATATTGATGGCAGTTTTATTAGTAGAGGGGAAGCCTCTGAATATGTTCGTAATGACTCATTATCACTTACACACACTTTAGGTTCATATTTATAAAATAAATATCTTTTACAGGATTGGTTTTTCTTTCCATTGCTTCTTTGGCTAGATTTGATAGCATTTCATCTATTACAGATATGAAAACACTATTGGGATCCGAGATGATTCTTTTAATCCCATATTTTTTAATATTTCAGGGGTTTAGATGATTCCTCTAGGCCCTTATGATGTCATTAACATGCTGATATGGTTATTTCATTTCAACATTATACCTTATCTTATGTTGACCATGATAATTTTCTGCAATGGTTTTGGCTCTCCTGATGAATGTTCATACAAAATCCCACTTCAGGATGGGGTCAACCTGGCCTATGAAAACTAGATGAATGATTTGAGTCAATAATCTTATTTCCAATTCATTTTCAAATTTAGTTGAATCCAAATGGTATCTTCTCTAACTTATGCTACATACAGGGAGAACGACATCCCGAGCTTATCCACCAATTTTGGATTAAATCGGTACATGAAGACTCAAATGTTATGATTATCCTTCCACATATTTAAAATTTTATCTTCCTATCTTACTATTATTACAAGGATTGGGTCGTAGCCTACTCGAGTGGTGTGGTTCATGTAATGTTATTCCTTATGGAAACACCATACGCTTCACTAACCCCTTATCTATAATAATAACATATTAGATTAACATCTTGATCAATAAATCCTGATGTAGAAGAATCTATAACTATATTAACACCTTGATCACTAAAACTCCCATAGATACATTTTATGTCCAAGAGGAAATCCGTAAAAAGATATTTCATTATTTTAGGGTAGGTGAATTGTACCCTCGACTATTGTATGGTATCATAATGGAAATAATTTGTAACTAAAAATAAATATTTGATAGTTAGAAGGTCCTATATGGTTTGGATGATGAAGGTTCTCTAGCCTAGTTACTAAGGGATGTGTCAGAAGATCTTCCTAAAATACACCACACATATTTTGAGCTATAATATTAGATAGGCCCCTCGACTAAAAAATAGCATAATATGAAGTGCATCCAGATGTTTCGTGATCCCTTCTTCTAACATCTTCATATCTATTGGTGAATAGTGGGAATGGATAGAAATAAATATATTATTTCCTTGAAACCCTTAATCCTATTGTGGAATTAGAGGAGTTATAGTGAGAAAAACATTAAAAATCCATTGATAGTTCCCCCCATACATTGGATGAATTGGAATATTAAGTTCATAAAATATTACTGTAGTCTAATCACTATTGTTTTTGTTCTGAGGGTATCCATGGAGAGGATATCAAATGAAATTATTCCTCAATTTTCTTGATCTTATCAATGAATAAATTTTAATAACATTACATGTCTTTGTGTAGGTTTCATTTACTCATGATGTTCATGAAATTTCATTATTCTAATGTCTTTTAAATCATAAACAAAACCCATCTTTTTAACAATATCAAGTGAACCTTAACACTTGTATTTTAATGCATAAATCACAACATATTTTTTTTAGAAATAACCATTATTCCAACCAACCTGATATTCTTCACTGATGTTCACTCTCTAGTTATATTGATAATACCAAATTCGAATCGATTACTAGGGTAATATAGTTGTCATGGAGGGATAATTTTTATTCCTTTTACTAAAGTTGATTGAATTAGAGATCATAGATTTATTTTTTCTAGGTCCAAATGATTTTCCATACATGTAACATATCATTTTTGTTTATATTACCCAAAATTATTCCTAAGAATCATATAGGGGAAGGTCAAGTGGGTATGGACTCGAATTGTTCATAGGCCACCCTTCTATAAGTATTATTCCCGATAGGTTTTATGAAATTTTCATTTTATAATCCCTCAATGATTCAAATATCACATATCTTGTGTGTTGAGGGAGTAGAGACTCATCTTTTTCCAAGGCCTGCATTTGTGGGTTTTCAACCTAGTGATAAATATGCCTCTTTGAGTCAGATTTTTTTGGCCTTGAATACTCGAGTATTGTTGTGATATTGTTTAACTCCTTCTATATGACCCCATATATTTTTATAGTTTATTTTCTTCAATCGTAGGCCTTATAATACTAGTAATATACTATTCATAAATTAATTTTCTCTATTCATTTTAATGTCATATAGTATGCACATTTGTCAAGAATTTTAATATTTAATGTTAAGCTTGTAAATAATCTATGGAGTATAAATTCATGTGTACAGAACATGATTAATGAATATATAGAATGGGAAAGAAAAGACATGGATGAAAAAATAGAATAATGTTATTAGTTATTCCCTAATGTTCCCATGTCTCATGATGATTGGCATTCCTTTCTAAGAAGGAGTTGAGTCCTCTAGTTGATAGGTCAAAGCACTTATGTTCCGATAGCATGGTCAAATAGATATTTCCAAACTATTTCACACGAGAAAATAAATATTTTGGATATTTTATTTGTGGATTATTAAATATTATGGAAGGCATGTCCCCTTAGATAGTTCGAATATGGGTTGAGAAAGTCATAACTAAAAGGATTGAATTCGACAATATTGAATGCAACAGACATATATTGGATAACCCGTAACACCATGAAGTGTTTGTTACCTCCACTATATCACTGAGGATCATAAGGATTTAGGTTACATTATTCCAATGAGGATAATCCTATAATTTGCATGTTTGTACCCTTATTCATGATCCCATAGGTATTATAAGAATGGATAATCAAAGTGGATCCCCACTCTTTTTTGATGACCACAAGAAATTTAGGAATGATCAAACATCTGGATGATAATGTTGGGTGCAATGAAAAATATATGCACTAATGATTTCGGAATCCCAAGAATGTTTAGAATTTAAATTGGAATATCTGAACCATGTCATTTGGTTTTGTGTAACAAATTCTTGGCTATCAAATGGTTTGAGAATGGAGTGTCCCATTTTTTCATTGGGAAAGGGTACAATACACTGGGACATAACACCATGGATTTCAAATATTCATGAATTTTATGGTTATAGGGGTGGTTAATCATGGTCCAAAATTCTCTAGTAATGAGTAATGATATGGAATAATCCTTCCATATATGGCCTAGAACCCCAAAAGGTGTTGGGTTCTTCTACGGTGATGTCAGGGCTTACAAGGATCATAAAGACCTTTTATGATAATGAAGCATTTGGTTGATGATCAGGAGAACATTTGAAGGAACCCAAGGTTGATATTCATAGTCAAACAGAGGGTCATGTGAAGTCAGGTGTCCTCTTCCTTGGGCTGTGTAAGGTTTTCGATAATCCACGTAGATCAAATAATAAACTATGATTAATGTAAAATGTAATATTTAATAAGGGTTTGATCACCCTGATGTATTTTTCGCTGCCTAGTAAACACTTTATCATCAAAATGGTATGTGAAAACATTTTAATATAATATTTTCGTGGATTATGGGGACCAAAAATCATAACATGAATTTTAATAAAGACACAAATTGACCCTATGTGATTTATTCCTCATTTATTTATGCTCTAATTTTTTTTCTAAACTCTCAAGATAAATAGTAAATAAATAAGAGACTTGAATTTTCATTAGGATTCCATTTTCAAGTTTTCATCCAAAAGTATTTTATTTCTCTTTCACTATTAGTTTAGGGTATTTTTATTTGGAACAATGAAGCCTAAATTTTATGGTAATACAACTTTATCAATAATGTACACAATTTATGGTCATGATGCACATAGACCTGGGGTGAATGTATTGTCACAAAATAGCCTACCTAGGCTACCCATGGTTGAGAGCACTCCAACATCCTTTTGAGAGGGAGATTAAAATGTTGTAAAACAAGGAACAAGGTACTGAGACCATAAGTAGTGATATGAGATATTCATGTCAGGGATGGCTTTGATCAACCTAAGGTGTTGAGTTCTTCCTTGGATACATCATTCCCAAAGGGACCAAAAATACCTTTCTGTAGGGCCAAGATGTATTTGGATAGTTGGTCAATGTTGTTATGCATAAAGACCATTTTCAGTGATAAATAATGTTTTTCATTACAATGTCCATGATGGTTTTGTGGAAACCTAAGGCACTAAAGGGATGAAGTTTTTATAAATGGGATGAGGTTCCTAATATAATATGGGGCACCCCATCATCTTGTTGACAAGTGTTAGGTTCATGTAATCCTTTGATGATTAATGATAATATATGATGTCCTAAACATTTTAACATCATGTAGTTGGGACGTATCAATCATGTTGTTTAATGTCATGGGGGAATAATATCTTTTTTTTCTATTAAACATCATGCAGTAATGACATGGGAACCGATGTAAAAATTGTGCAAGATGTCATTGGGAACACTCTATACAGGTCAAAGATTATTGATGTAGGGAGTACCGTTTTACATAGAATTGGTTTATTGGAGGGTTTACATATTTTAGAGCCCTTTCTTCATAGTTTTCCCATGTGATAAATAATTCCATACATAGATGTCACTCATGCGTGGGTCGAATGGTGTTAAATGACTCATCCCTATTTAAAGAGTGGAATGTGTTGTTTTTATGTCCTATTAAATTCAAAGAAAAAATTTCATGTTTTTAATGTTATTTTTCTAGGAAAAGGATCGTGATATGTGTTTCACCTCAGTTTTCTCATCCAAGTAGAATTGGTAGGTTCCCTAGGCTTAGATATTCTATGTTTGGACTGAGAAACAATGGACAAATTTGTATTCAATTTCGCAACACAAGAATGGACTCAGATAGATTGTTGCATAGTTCTATCCCATATGCAGTTAGTGGGACATTTTTACCATTTTATATATTACTTAGGGAATGAATACGAGATATCTATGAGTCTCTACATATCATCTGATAAAAGGAGTCCAACAATACATAGTTTTTAAAAGAATGTTCCCTGCGAAGGTTTGAACTATGCACAAGGAGGTAAGCATTTTTAAACATATAATAAGGATAGACCTAGGATCTAAGATCCAAGCATCATTACATTTTATATGATGACAAGAATCAATCCACATGTATTCCTTGAATGGAAAAATCTCCACACATGTATAACCTATACTCATAGGGAAACATTGTTCACATTAATTATTGTGAATAAAAACATGATTGAAGATCTCGGATTAACTACATATACTATAATGAAAGGAAGGATCTAAAAATAGTTCTTTATGGGAAGCTTTCCATGTAGGTCTGACCCATATGTTGAGGGGGCCTATTTCGCATTGATTCTTGTAGCTTTACCCGACATCGGAGATCTGAGTGGGACTAAATAACCTATGATGAAAAGAATAAATCCACACATAGTTATTGAAAGGTAAACTATCCACATAGGTATATCTCATATACAGAGAGGGGGTATTATTGTTGTTGATTATTGTACCTCAAACTAGGATTGGATATTCAGGTGTCACTATGTATGCTATAACAACACAAATAATGCCACATGTAGTTATTGAATGGTTGTGTGATAGAAGGTTCACACTAATGAATGTGTTTCTTTAATGTGGGGTACATAGTAATGCATAATTTTATGTCATGCAAGAGATGTCAACCATGTAGATTAATGTCATGTGGCATGGACTCATGTTATTCTTGTTAAGGTCATTCATCTATAACCATGCTAACTCTATCATTAAATGATATGTTTCGATCATGCATCATAGAAACTAAAAAAAATTTCTAATACCATGTTATCTACGCTTGGTGTGAGAATAAAAGAATGAAAAAGTATTCAATAAGAACGTAATGGACATTATAAAAATGACATTTTATTTTGTATCATGTAGTGGCTAGGCCATGATATAAGATCTTAGTGACTATATGTATTCTATTGTTGGGAGAATCAATATGTATATAGTTTAAGAAAATGATTTTTTTAACATTATGCATCAAGGACGTCATCTCTATATTTTAACGTCATGCATTAAGGACGACGGAGACTCGATGTTAAAAATAAGTATTGTAGCTAGACCCAAGAATGGTTACACGGACTTCACTATATATCCTATAATTTCAATACTCAAGAAATACATAGTTCATCAAAACATATATTTTAATGTAAATTAATATAGATGTATGTCATGTAGATTACCATCATGTGGTTAGGAATAAGGTTACCTAATGTGAAAAATAAGGCTTTAACATTGCCTCACGATTTGAGGTATTCTAACTAGAATAAATATATTATTACTGGAACCATGATTTGGTATATATGGTTCCCTATATTTCTTGTGATCGTAGGAATCAATCCACTTGTAGTTCATGGATGGGGATATTCCCTTTGGTGGTTCGACCCTCACACAGGGATGGGGGTGCTTCATTTCTCTTTTTTATAGGTCAAGCTCATGTGTGGTGAATCAGCAATGAGATGATACTTCCAATTCTGTATAATTTCATGTGGGGGGGGGGGGATGTCGTTTGTGTGGTTGAACATCAAACCTTAAGGTAATATTATGCAGTTTACCAATATGGGACTAGGATGAAAAAAATCGCATAGTTTAATGTTTTTCTTCCAAAAATTAATCTATATAATTTAATATCATGTTGTTAGGTATTGAGATTTTTTTAGTTTATAGTCTTACATAGCGGACTCCTTTCATATATTTTAACATTGTTTGGTCTTGATATGAGATTTTTCAATGTTTAAATACTATTTGTGAGTACTTCTTATGTACATTTAATCTTCATGTGGTACAGATGGGAGACATTGTGCAGTTTAAGGGATTTCTTCTAGGACATCATCTGTGTGGTTTAATGTCATGTGGTTAGGATGTGTAAGGATTCAAGGGAGGTTATACATAGTGTTTATTTTGATTTTCCACATTCTTGGGGTTGTTATGTGTTTATCCATCCATTGTGTACAATGAGTAAGCTCCATTTTGATATAACTTATGTTTTATATAAGCCCCTTCCAATTTGGGTTCTATCTTTGTAGTCTTCTTTCCTAAAATCATTAGGTTCCTAAGAGTCAATACCAGTTGTCCTTGAAATTTATAATATTGTAAATCCTTTTTATTAAATACTTGTGTGATTTGATTTTCATGGACTTCAATGTTATGCAGTGAATAATACATTCTCTCATTGATTCATTCTTATTCATCCAACATCATTTTTGATTTCGTGTCAAAAGAGAGTTGTTTGTAGATAGCTATCCATATTGATCAAAAATGGAATTCTATGTGGAACTTTACCTCAATTACGTGCACTAATGAATATTTATTTTCTTATGTAGTATTACATTTTGTGGCATGGTAGGACCATAGAGACTAGATAATCCTATATATCTAGGAATTCATTCTTTTATTCACCATCCTCTAGATTATATTTGACAGAGTCTTATTGGAGGCCTATATTTTTCATTTCCCATGGTATGATTGCAGGATGAATGGTTAGAATCAATGTTGTATTCTTGGTACAATGTCATCAAATCATTAGAATAAATGTTTGTATTGTTATCCTTCAATATAATTTTAAATACACCGAATCTTATAACGATATTAGAATTCATGATGTTAATGATATTCATTGTTCTGAATTCCATGAGGGATATTGCATTATCCTATATTGGAAATATATCTTTTGAATTATGGATGTACAACTGACTATATGTGATTAGGGGATGTGACCCACAATATCTATTACCCATAAGAAAAACATCAATGAATGTTTTACTTTATGTAGAAATTATGTTTTTTATGGATAAGGTTTTGTTTAATTTTAAATGCATGACATTTCCTGGTAAAGTCCACATAGTTCTAAATCATTGTTTTCCAATAGTATCCTAACACCATGATTTTATGGGATATCATGGTCCCAGACTGAAGAGTGATGTGTGATCCTAAATAAAAATTTTCCATTAAGGTGGGAATCTCTCTTTCTACAATGAATTTGAGGATGATTCCATCAAAGTGACACTTATAAAGGTCATTTTAATCATTTGGCTCACCTTGAAGGGTGAAGGTTGCTTCTTGGAATCGAATCTATTCCATTCCATCTCGTTGTGTTAGGAGGACCCCATTATAGAGATGATCATGTGTACGATCCATTTATATAATGGAGGATATCAGTTCAACATGCACTATGGAGGTGTTGATCTGATTTATTTCCTCCATGTCAGAGATGATGGTTGATAAGACCATCCTTCAGTGAATGAGGTTAAAGATCACGTCCCCTGATTAGGGTTAGCAATAAGTGTAGCTACATTAGACACTACATTGAAATGATCCTGTTGTGATCATGGAAAATGATACACTATTAATTCAAAAGGTAACTCTACCACAATCCTCTAAATTAACCAGTGAGAGGGACCAATTTTTCTTTTGTTGATGGTACATTTTCCATTGATTTATTTTATCACTACATCTGAATCTTTTTTGACATTCTTGTAGGATACCTATAGTAGAAGATATTATTCCACGCTAACAATGAGTTCTTGGTATTCTACCTCATTATTATTGAAAACATCAGATGGTGATAAATAGTAGGTAACATTTTATTTTCTAGAGAAAAGAGTTCAATCCTTAGACCAACCTAGGAGAAATTCATAAATTACACCCTTTTCTGATAAGAAATAAGAAGTTACCATCAGAATAATTCCTCTATATTCATGGTGTGTTATAGGTATTGATATATTCTTTATATGGATTTCTGTTTTCCACTGGTGTGATTTTAGGAACAATTTTTTGTGTAATAAAATCAGTCAGGGCCTTCCCTTTAACTAAATTTTGTGACATGAACTGGATTTCACTGTTTTGAAAAATAACCACCCATCTAGCCAAAAAACCAGTTGGAATATGGTGTCAATGGGTGTACATGAGATGGTCAATATGTAAAACCAAGTGGAAATTGTGGGGTTTCAAGTAATGCCTTAAATTTCCACCAATGAGATCTTTGTGAGGAAAATATTCTTTAGATCAGAATACCAGATATCAGTAATTAGCATCATTCAACTTTGTTAGTATACATTGTTCACATTCCCTACATCATTGACCAATGTGAGGTGACCATCATGTGATCATTTCACTAAATACAGATACAAGATGTAAAAATTTGCTTCCACTTAAGGCATTAAGACTAGTGGGTGCATCATGTGTGACTTATGACTATCAAATGATTCATGGTAGTCCTCATCCCATTGGTTGGTGTCTCCTTTCTACATTATCATGGTAAATGGGAGAGATTTTATGTCCATTCCATATATAAACCACTGAACATAAGAGAGTTTCCCTTGGATCCCCCTCAATTCATTGATATTACAAGGGAGTCAAATTTCATAAATTTCACTACTCTTTTTTTCAGCTACAATGCCATGGTGGCATATGACAAAATCACTGAATTTTCTTGATGTCAACCGAAAATCACACTTCAATGTAATTTTCTTCAAAATATGTTTCCATAATTTTTTGATTTTCTTTGAGTAATAGTTAGGTGATCTCATCTCTATTGAGGCTTGACTACTAAGTCACTAGAATAAAATTATATTTTTCCCATGAAGAAGAGAATTAATATATAATCTATAGTTCTTTTCCTAGGTTGTTTTGTTGTTATTTAATCAAAATGGAATAACCCAGAAGAACAATTTTCCTTGGTTTTCTCTGAAGGTTTTCTCTTTCTAATCTTAAGCGGATATGTTTATTTCATTGCATGATGAATACCTATCCCTAAAAGAATGGTCTAGAAAGAAATACATTGTATCAATTTGGAGTTCTATGATTGGAAATGGGAAATAATCTTCCAGTAAGTATCAATTAAGGTATCTAAAATTAATGAAAACCCTAATTGTCCAATTATTTTTCTTTTTAGGGACAATGTTTGGATCGATATACTGGGTATTTACCATCCCAAAAAAGATTTATTTGATCAGTTTTTCATCTTTCGTCTCCACATTTGTAACATGGGAAGGGTGAATCCTCCCGGATTCCTACTTGATTCTTCAATGGTTTATGTGTAAGCTTATATAGTTAATAGCCACATCAAAGTTCACAATGATCATGTCCATTTAACTCTATGAGAAAACACATAGATTTTATTTTAGAAATGAATTGTACATCCCCTTCCCCTTGAGATGAATGGAGAAACTGATCAATAATGGTCGTGGAACATCTCCTATTCCCATATTTAAATTAATGAGATCATAGATGGAGGTGGATATTTCTTCTTCAATTTTTTAATGGGAATTACTGAGTTCGTCATCATATTATTCTTTTTATTAGTCTATAGAGGCATTTTTTTACATAGTTAATATTCTAGGGGAATCCCTTTTTCTATGTGATAGAGGCCATGGGATGATACATTGTTATCCTAAACTACTACAGTCATTATTGAGAGATTGCAGTGATGATTGTTTTCATTTACCATATCCCTATATACATGTGTATAATAGGCATCTATAATTATGCCTAATCCCTCAATAAAATTTATGTTTTGCACATAATCTATGTGCATAAAACTCAAGGGATTTACTAGGCCGGTCCTAAAGGCCTTGGGGGTTGCAACCTATATACATTCTGAAGTGCCCAGATCAGTGTGAATCACTGAGAGGGGGAGGGGTGAATCAGTGATCCCTTAAAACGTTTTACTAATTGATTCTTTATCAATTAAACCTCTATGGCTGGTTAAAGCCTCGATCCACTCTTCTTGTATCTCTCACCTTTCCACAAATGATGCAGTAAATGTAAAGGCACTGGACACAAGGATTTACAAGGTTCGGCACCAAAGGCCTACGTCCTTGCCATGTTGGTTATACAACCCAACATGGTTTCTCCCATTATAATCTGTTAGTATTACAATGGTCGATACAGAGTCCCACTGTATCTCTCATGAGTCCCACAGGAGGGTCTTTATACTGTGTCCCACAGTGTTACCAGAGTCCCACTGGACTGCTCCAGAATCCCACTGAAGACTTCTTCTCCCTGAGTCCCACAGGGTATTCTCTTGGCTCCTCGAGTCACACGAGTAGCTCTTCTCCTCTGTTCATCTCTTCAAGTAACTTCAGCAGCCTGGGATAAAGGCTGTTGGCCTTGCTTTGTACCTCTGCTCACTTGTGATGAACATGTCTTCTCGTATTGCTCAGGATTTATCTCCATCTTCTCAGGATAACCTGGCTTCTCTCCAACTACTGAATACTCAGACAACTGATGTCTTTAACCTCAGTCTGGTCCAGTCTCACTTCACATCAACTTCATGCACTGGGTGCATGGCATCTCTGCATCCTCATGCACTGACTGCATGGCCTTCTCAAATTCTTTAAGAACCACTGGTCTTGGACTCCTCAAATGAACACAACCAGATTTGGCTTTGTTCACGTGTGCATGTTCATGCATGCATGCATGCACTCCCCTCTTTCCTTCTCTTGGTGCAATAAACCCACAAAGGGTGTAGTATCTTTAAGCACACACCAGCTCCTCACTTCTCCACACACTTTATTCAATTTGCTTACACACTTGAATGTGTGTTATACTTTAGTGTGAGAGTCTTCCACTTCTTCTAAGTGTGTTCACACCAATAAGTGCACACACATAGGTTCGGCCAAATTGTTTCTTGTTTGCACACACACACTCAAGGTGTGTTCTTCAATTTGCATATACAAGGTTCTCCACTTTTCACACAACTAGGTGTGGTCTTTGGCCTTATTCACTTATACACACTTGGCTACAGCCTATTCCACTTGCACACACTTCCTCTCGGCCTTTTTTCACTTCACACACAATGTGTGGTCTTCTTAGCACTTGGCACACACTTAAATGGCCATAGGGTGTTCTTGTTCTTCAAAATGTGCACACACAAGGTTTAAGTCTGCTCTCTCACTTCCACACACAACCAAGCCTCGGGTTCTTCCTCTTCAATTTGCACACACACACTAAGTGTATTTGTCTCAATATGCCCGAACTCAAACTAGGCGCGCAACGAGGTGTGGCCCTCTTCTTGTCTTCAAATGCCGCGCAGGCTCAAGTGTGCAAGGGTGCAACACTGTGAGGCGCACAAGCCACAAGGGTGCAAGGACACCTTGGGCGTGCAAGTGCCTACCGCGCATGGGGCGTGGTGCACAGAGGGAGCGCGCAAAGTCGCGCAAGCTCTTCTCCTTCCTTTCGCGCAAAGGATTAGCGCGCAGGGGACACCGTGCTCAGAAGGGGCACGCAAGGTCGCGCTGCCCGAACTTCTAATTCTTGTCGCGCAAAGGAGTTGCGCGCAAGGAACTTCAGCCGCACAAGATACTTGCGCGGGGCTTCAAAACTTCGCGAGGCAGAGCACTCCGCGGGACTTCGGGTTTTCAACAGAACTTCAGCAAGCAAAAAAGAGAGTTCAGCCTCTCTTTTTATAGGCAGTAGAAGCCTCTGTCCTCCGCGTGAGATATCTTTCGAAACCCCGAAGATTTCGGTTCTTTAAAGATTTTTTAAAATCTCGTTTATCATCTGTTTCACGCGGGTTCTCTCTTCTTTTATTTTTCTCTTCATGCATGCTTCGTTGAACGTGTGCATGGCCTTTTTTTTAAACCCAATCCATGCAAAGCATCAACACTGAATGGCCTCGCATCTTCGGTTGCTTCGGCCGAACTTCGAATTCTTTCTCGATGCATGCATGCAACATTTTAATGCATGCATGAGTTCGTTGTGGCCTAACGATCACAGTGGAGGTCTCGGTTTGCTCGGAGGTGACCGGGAACTCGAAAACCGTGCTCGGGTTGCTCCTGGTTCGACGGAGGCACGCGGGAAGGCCTCGGCATGGCTGGAGGTTGAGGACGATCGACAGATGCATCGGACGGTTAAGATCTGGCACGCGATTAGATGGGCGGCTTAGATTAGATCGCATGCGGCGCGATGCATCAGGCGGCCGAGATCTGCCGCGAGATCGCCTGGACGACTGAGATTTTCTCTCGGTGATTTTTCCGCGTCCCACATCGAAACGGGGCGCGGTTTTGCCGCGATTTATCACCCAAGCGCTGCCACAACCCCTCGATTGAATCTTCTCCCTCCACGGTGCCGCCCCGCACCGTGTTCACCCTGCGGGTGTGCTCTGTGCCCCCTCTGCTCCCTGCGGGCGCGCCACTGGCGCCCACTATGCGTGCCCTCGGCGCGCGCTCTGGCGCCCATGCTGCGCAGGACCTAATCCCCTGCGTGGCCCGGCTTACACACGGCCGCAGCCTCTCGGGCTGGCCCCATGGGATCCCCTTGGGCGTGGTGACCTAGTCCCACATGTGCCTTGGGTTGAACCTTTAAGGCTGTCCCTTGGTGGCTAATTTTTTGCTTGAATATACACTAAGTATACAAAGTACTTACGTGTAAAATTCCAAATGCCACAACTCTTCTTCTTCATTTCTTCCCTTCTCTTCTTCATTAGAATTCCTCAAATCTCCTCAAAATTTATTCATCACTTTGGAATGGAATTCCCGAAGGTTCTTCATCTTCAACCAAAGCTCCTGAATCACTTAAATTCTTCAATGTGCTTCATTGATCTAATCAGAGATCAATTGGATCTTCTTCTAATTCTCATGCACTAAGTGATAGTGCATGGACTTCTTCATCTCACTTCAACCACTTAGGAGGTGTGGATGGATCATCTTCATCTCCTCATGCATTGTCTTAACAATGCATGGTCTCCTAACATTGTTGTGACATTGTATCTAGTTGATACGAGTTCTTGGAACTTAAACAGCAGCTCAACAATCGTCAGATATACATAGAGAATGTTTCAACGACAACATCCGATGTCACTTAGTGAATCTCCTAAGTGACATGCTTCTTAGTACCATGGCCATTCTCCATTCATCACCATCACCATCACATCCGTTGGCATTCACATCTTGACATTCCTTGACATCCATTCATTCCATGACAACATCATGCCTCATTGAGAACAAATGCAACACAGTGCACTTCAATCTCCCCCTTTGTATTTGTTGGCAATACACTAGAGCACATATGAATGGGTCAATATGTGTGCCAATATTTCTCCCCCTTATTGGCAACCAAATGCAGAGGTGTGGTGTGGTTCTCTTTCAAAAATCTCTTCCTCCCTTTGAAAAGTATTTTCTTGAAAAACACTGAGAGAGGGATGATGTCACATGTTCTCTTTAGCAAAGAACCTTTAGTAAATCAACTCTAAGTCTACTTGGGCTAACCCGGGGTAGAAAACAAGAGTGATATGACCAAGGAATTCAAAGCTGTCCATAATTCTCTACATATGTGAGATCATGCTTAGGGGTTTGAAATTTTTCAGATATAACAATTAATTTTCTAAATCCTGCACAACTTCACAAAACTCATTAGAAAGTTCAGGTGCAAAGATAAAGCTCCCCCTTTCAACCATTTGTCTTCAATCAATACTCCCCCTTAATTGTCATGATGAATACAATTAAGAAACAAGGGATGAAAGTATTATTGGAATACCTTCACTTTTCTCAAGATGGTATTAAATCTTAGAATCCCATCTTCTACAGATTGGCTCCCCCTCAAGGGGTGCACTCCATTCTGTCCAAACCACTCTCCAGATGAGAATGATCATCATCTTCAATTCCCTAAAATGTTAGCACATGTAAATACAAGTGATTAGGGAATAAGATGGAACCTCCTTGGTTCATCAATGTGAACAACAAGGTTGAGAAGATTCTCTCAACCGAGATGTCCCATTTTCACCATTCTTCACACATGCACATTTGATCTTCAATGATGACTGTGCTGGTGTGGATCTCAACACATCTTCATGTGAAATCTTTTGTTTCCTTTTTGCCTTAGCAATTGCCAGTGCTTCATCTTCAGCTCTTTGCAGTTCTCTGGAAAGTTGCAACTGATTTGTCCATATGACTAATAAGTCATTTGGAAGTGAGGCCTCAGTTCTGGATATTCCACATGGTTCCTTTGATGCTTTCAAGCTACCTTTCTTAGGAAACTTGTTTTCAACCAATCCCTTCTGCTTCATCTAGATTGATTGTCTGTTTGAGTCCAGTCTGCTTCTATTCAGTTCCATGGCTTGTTCACAAAGGTCCATGGTGTGTCCTTTCTTTCCACAGTAGAAGCATGTTTTCTTGGTGGTCCTGATGGATGCATCACCCTTCTTGGATTTAGACTCAAAGGACTTCTTTTCCTTTTTCAAAACCTTCCTGGGAGCATCTTCAACATTCTTCTTGCTTCCCAAGGATTCCATTTTAGCCAGGTTCAGTGATCTTCTCTTCTTTTTAGCTCTAGATACAGTTGGAGATTGACATGTATCTTTTTGACCACTTTTTCAATCATCCCAGATGTTGTCAAGTAATCCAAATCTATTTGCAGTAAACAGATGTCTCTGGACCTGTGGATGCTGCTTCTTTTCCTCTGGCTTGCTCCCCCTTGGCATGGGCTTCCTTTGTGCTTTGACATTTAGTGGATTGTACCAAGAATCCTTTTCACAGTGCCCATACTTATTACAACACTAACATTGACCCACAAATCTTGACTTTTTGATTCCTTCTGATTGTAGGATACTTGTCTTGAATTATTGTGCTGCTTCAGGAGAGCTTTCTTTCTTCATTGTCTTCATCCGTACTTGTTTGGAATTATTCTTCCATCCTGCACTTTTTGTGGAAACACAATTAGAAGCATCGGTACAAGATGGTATGGATGGTACCTTCTTTCTAGAAGATGTTTCCCTTTCATTAGAGGATGTCTTTCTTTTAGAATCATCCTTCTCAAAAGCATACTTGAGTAGCAACATTTCTCCTTTCAGCTGAGCGGGAGGCTTTGGCTTTGGGTGATTGCTGATTGTTCAATATCACATCCAGTTCTAAGCATTTCATATTGAGGGAGTTCTTCTCATCCTCAATAGTTCTTAGCCTTCCTTCCCATTTCTCTTCCAGCTGCTGTAGTTGGTCTTCATGCACCTTCTTCATTTCTTGTAATGAATTGTCAAGCTCCTTTACCCTGTTTACTTTGTCTTCAAGTTGAGCATCTCTGACATTCATTGAAACTTTGTGCCTCTTTTCCAGTGCATGGAAAACTTCTTTGATCATTATCATAAAGATTTCTTTCTCAGAAAGGCTTCTTTGCAATTCTTCAGGAGTGTCTTCATATCTTTCATTGCAAAGAGAAACGGTTTCATCTTTAGCCTTCACCAGCTTTCTGAGAGTGTTGGTTATGCCAACCCTTTTAGCCAATTGGACTTCCAGAGAATTGGCTTCATCTTCTAGCTGTAATTTTTCTTCTTGAAGATCAAGGAGGCCTGTAGCTATACACATTGCCACTTCCTTGGGGACTGTCTTCTGAAGATATTTGATTGCATTTAGAAGATCATTGTTCCTTCCATCTTCATCACAGCTAGAGCAGGCTTCATCAGAAGAATGATAAAACGAATTGTCATCTGATGTGACTTTCACATTTCTTTCCATAGAAGGAGTTTCTATGATTGGAACAACCTTCTTCTTCATCTTCTTTGCCTATTTCTTCTTTCTATTTTTCTGAGTCTTGGCAGATATCTCCATTTGAGGATGGTCGCTCATTTCCTCAAATATGCACTTCATAAAGACTCCCTTGGATCTTTTAGAGGTAACCTTCCCTCTGATACCAATTGAAGTGCCCAGATCAGTGTGAATCACTGAGAGGGGGAGGGGGTGAATCAGTGATCCCTTATAACTTTTTACCAATTGATTCTTTATCAATTAAACCCATATGGCTGGTTAAAGCCTCGATCCACTCTTCTTGTATCTCTCACATTTCCACGAATGATGCAGTAAATGTAAACGCACTGGACACAAGTA
This sequence comes from Viscum album, assembly GCA_963277665.1. Taxonomy (NCBI): domain Eukaryota; kingdom Viridiplantae; phylum Streptophyta; class Magnoliopsida; order Santalales; family Viscaceae; genus Viscum; species Viscum album. The sequence goes on from OY728143.1 coordinate 1,238,203,937, forward strand.
TTTACAAGGTTCGGCACCAAAGGCCTACGTCCTTTCCATGTTGGTTATACACCCCAAAATGGTTTCTCCCATTATAATCTGTTAGTATTACAATGGTCGATACAGAGTCCCACTGTATCTCTCCTGAGTCCCACAGGAGGGTCTTTATACTGCGTCCCACAGTGTTACCAGAGTCCCACTGGCCTGCTCCAGAATCCCATTGAAGACTTCTTCTCCCTGAGTCCCACAGGGTCTTCTCTTGGCTCCTCGAGTCACACGAGTAGCTCTTCTCCTCTGTTCAGCTCTTCAAGTAACTTCAGCAGCCTGGGATAAAGGCTGTTGGCCTTGCTCTGTACCTCTGCTCACTTGTGATGAACTGGTCTTCTCGTATTGCTCAGGATTTATCTCCTTCTTCTCAGGATGACCTGGCTTCTCTCCAACTACTGAATACTCAAACAACTGATGTCTTTAACCTCAGTCTGGTCCAGTCTCACTTCATATCAACTTCATGCACTGGGTGCATGGCATCTCTGCATCCTCATGCACTGACTGCATGGCCTTCTCAAATTCTTCAAGAACCACTGGTCTTGGACTCCTCAAATGCACACAACCAGATTTGGTTTTGTTCCCGTGTGCATGTGCATGCATGCATGCATGCACTCCCCTCTTTCCTTCTCTTGGTGCAATAAACCCACAAAGGGTGTAGTATCTTTAAGCACACACCAGCATCTCACTTCTTCACACACTTTATTCAATTTTCTTACACACTTGAATGTGTGTTATACTTTAGTGTGAGAGTCTTCCACTTCTTCTAAGTGTGTTCACACCACTAAGTGCACACACATAGGTTCGGCCAACTTGTTTCTTGTTTTCACACACACACTCAAGGTGTGTTCTTCAATTTGCATACACAAGGTTCTCCACTTTTCACACAACTAGGTGTGGTCTTTGGCCTTATTCACTTACACACACTTGGCTACAGCCTATTCCACTTGCACACACTTCCTCTCGGCCTTTTTTCACTTCACACACAATGTGTGGTCTTCTTAGCACTTGGCACACACTTAAATGGCCATAGGGTGTTCTTGTTCTTCAAAATGTGCACACACAAGGTTTAAGTCCGCTCTCTCACTTCCACACACAACCAAGCCTCGGGTTCTTCCTCTTCAATTTGCACAGACACACTAAGTGTATTTGTCTCAATATACCTGAACTCAAACTAGGCGCGCAAGAAGGTGTGGCCCTCTTATTGTCTTCAAATGCCGCGCAGGCTCAAGTGTACAAGGGTGCAACACTGTGAGGCGCACAAGCCACAAGGGTGCAAGGACACCTTGGGTGCGCAAGTGCCTACCGCGCAGGGGGCGCGGTGCACAGAGGGAGCGCGCAAAGTCGTGCAAGCTCCTCTCCTTCCTGTCGCGCAAAGGATTAGCGCGCAGGGGACACCGTTCTCAGAAGGGGCACGCAAGGTCGCGCTGCCCGTACTTCTACTTCTTGACGCGCAAAGGAGTTGCGCGCAAGGAACTTCAGCCGCACAAGATACTTGCGCGGGGCTTCAAAACTTCGCGAGGCAGAGCACTCCGCGGGACTTCGGGTTTTCAACAGAACTTCACCAAGCAAAAACGAGAGTTCAGCCTCTCTTTTTATAGGTAGTAGAAGACTCTGTCCTCCGCGTGAGATATCTTTCGAAACCCCGAATATTTCGGTTCTTTAAAGATTTTTTCAAATCTCGTTTCTCATCTGTTTCACACGGGTTCTCTCTTCTTTTATTTTTGTCTTCATGCATGCTTCGTTGAATGTCTGCATGGCCTTTTTTTTAAACCCAATCCATGCAAAGCATCAACACCGAATGGCATCGCACCTTCGGTTGCTTTGGCCGAACTTCGAATTCTTTCTCGATGCATGCATGCAACATTTTAATGCATGCATGAGCTCGTTATGGCCTAACGATCACAGTGGAGGTCTCGGTTTGCTCGGAGGAGACCGGGAACTCAAAAACCATTCTCGGGTTGCTCCTGGTTCGACGGAGGCACGCGGGAAGGCCTCGGCATGGCTGGAGGTTGAGGAAGATCGGCAGATGCATCGGACGGTTAAGATCTGGCACGCGATTAGATGGGCGGCTCAGATTAGATCGCGTGTGGTGCGATGCATCGGGCGGCCGAGATCTGCCGCGAGATCGCCTGGACGGCTGAGATTTGCTCCTGGTGATTTTTCCGCGTCCCAAATCAAAACGGGGCGTGGTTTTGCCACGGTTTATCACCCAAGTGCTGCCACAACCCCTCGATTGAATCTTCTCCCACCACGGTGCCGCCCCGCACCGTGTTCTCCCTGTGGGCGCGCTCTGCGCCCACTCTGCTCCCTACGGGCGTGCCACTGGCACCCACTATGCGTGCCCTCGGCGCGCGCTCTGGCGCCCATGCTGCGCAGGACCTAATCCCCTGCGTGGCCCGGCTTACACACGGCCGAGGCCTCTCGGGCTGGCCCCATGGGATCCCCTTGGGCGTGGTGACCTAGTCCCACATGTGCCTTGGGTTGAACCCTTAAGGCTGGCCCTTGGTGGCTAATTTTTTGCTTGAATATACACTAAGTATACAAAGTACTTAAGTGTAAAATGCCAAATGCCACAACTCTTCTTCTTCATTTCTTCCCTTCTCTTCTTCATTAGAATTCCTCAAATCTCCTCAACATTTATTCATCACTTTGGAATGGAATTCCCGAAGGTTCTTCATCTTCAACCGAAGCTCCTGAATCACTTAAATTCTTCAATGTCCTTCATTGATCTAATCAGAGATCAATTGTATCTTCTTCTAATTCTCATGCACTAAGTGATAGTGCATGGACTTCTTCAGCTCACTTCATCCACTTAGGAGGTGTGGATGGATCATCTTCATCTCCTCATGCATTGTCTTAACAATGCATGGTCTTCTAACATTGTTGTGACATTGTATCTAGTTGATACAAGTTCTTGGAACTTAAAGAGCAGCTCAACAATCGTCAGATATACATAGAGAATGTTTCAACCACAACATCCTATGTCACTTAGTGAATCTCCTAAGTGACATGCATCTTAGTACCATGGCCATTCTCCATTCATCACCATCACCATCACATACTTTGGCATTCACATCTTGACATTCCTTGACATCCATTCATTCCATGACAACATCATGCCTCATTGACAACAAATGCAACACAGTGCACTTCACATTCATCTTACCATTGGTTGTTTTAACTCTCTTTTATAGAAAATGACCTTTGTATATATGGATTCATAAAACTAAATGGGAGAACATTCTCCATGTAGTATGTTTACCTTCCCATCAATTGGGTATTTAAAACACTGATAAAATGTTGAAGGTGTTTCCAAATAGATATGAATATTAGGTATTCCAAGTAGAACATTATATTTTGTGTCTTGATGGATAACCATGAACTAAACAAGATATGTGAGATACCTAAAATAATAGTTAAGATTGATCTTCCCAATAAGTATGTGATTTCATTTATAATACCCTTCAATCGTTAGTTTTGTGGGAGATAAATACCCCTAGGTAAATCCCAAGCATCGATGGGTCTGAATCCGATTGAGGATAATCCAGAAACATTCATCAATAAATCCCCATAGAATGTTTACATCATCATGTTTATCTGAAATGTTTTGGGGTATGATATATCCCTAAGTGACCTCTTCATAATCCTACACCATATACAAGATGGTGACAAGTCATTCTGCTGGAATAGTATCCACTAAATAAACCTTGAATGCGATTAATTTTTTCATTAATAGCAATTAGTCGTAGTGGATTTTGAAGAATGTTGGTCTAATTTATTTTTAAATATGGAGCATATCCTCGATTGAGATCCTCGATGGGACAACCATAAACTAGTTCATAATATCATAAGTTTATGGCTATGGTTATCAGTTTCTGAGCTAGGGAATCTTCTTATTAAACGATCTAGGAGCTAAGGTGTTGGGTATAATGGGCCTAGTACTTCTGAAAAGGATGAGGGAGATTCCTAATCCAGTGGTATTTTTTGTTCTTACCTTGACAAATTTTTTGGATTATCATACAATCGCCCCATTTTCGGATGGTCAATTAAGATGACTAGGCATAGATGGCCACAAGAGGGTTCTGAAACACCATTATGTTTATTTTGGGACATTTGGAGTGCATTCACATAGGTCTCAGCAACATATAACTCCTATATGGGTATATGAGAGATATATTTGGTCCGAACACACCCATGATATTTTCCATAAACTCAAATATTATGCCTTCAACCTCCAACTCTCTAGTTTGGTATGGAGAACTCATAAAAAAAGTAATATTCATCATTAGATATGTGTTATTCTATGTTTATTAGATTAACAAGATAAAATATGAGATCCCCATATGAAGAGGTAACAATTTGGTGGGAGTGGTTCCCATGCTTCATACGTTTTAGGGGAGAAGTATACAGGAGTCGTAGATTTTAATAAACCAAAATATAACTCTATAAATTCTACATATTCGTGTGTATAATGATTACGTCCACATAAAGAATGTGTATTATATATCTCTTCCATAGGTGATGGATCATTTTTTGTATTTCTAATGCTACGCTCTAAGGGTGGACAGAGTTTGGTCAACTTTTTCTCATTATCCAGCTATCAAACTTCTGCCCATGCTTGGGAAAAACGTCTTTCCAATAATAATATTTTTATTACTGGGAAATAGTTACACAATTCACCGATTCTAGGTAATATTTAAGAATCACATTTCTAAAATCTACAATTTTTTAGAGGATGTATTTGAAGATGAAACAATCCTGGATGGTGTGACCCTGCATCCCATGGAAAGGGTCATTGATGGGATGACTAGTGAGGTTGACCTCATTGTGATTACTAGATTTTGGTAGCTTGAGTTTTTTAGGTTTCTTATATATACGGAAATAATTGGTATCCTTATCATTTCATAATTTTTATTCTTTATTATTCAATTACTTGAATCCCAAGTGGACCAAATCTCTGATTTTTCTTCTAGTAATGGGAGATGTTTCTATTCCTTCCACATGAATGGAGGTGTTGGATGATATAGGTTCTTCCTAGGTTCTTGAATGGGAATTTTTACTCATCTGAGGGTAAAAAAATAAATCTCTAACTTGACAATTATCTTCATCTATTGTGGGGTCATGGCCCCAAATTCAGCTTTTGTTTGGTAAATGGATTCTTTCAAATGTTGTGATGTTTCATCAAATTCATAGAATCAACCTAGATATTTCATCGGGGTCTGGGGTGTCTATTACTCATTAATAATATTTTATGTATAGAGTTATAAAAGTTTCTTCTATGGTAGTGGGATTTTAAGTGAATAAGTCAACCTATTTTTTCGCTATGAAGTCAGAAACCCACTCTTTTACATTATACTTGTAGTCTTTATTCTAATTTTTTTTATTTTTCATATCGTAGAGGTGAACATATATTGGAATTGATGATAAACATCATCTCATACAATCATAGTTCATACAAGAATATTATTTCATGAAGAGAATGATATCCCTATCAATGTCTATACAAAATATCTCATATCATTTTCCTCCTGTTGATCTTGATGACCCGTTGTCAAATCGCATTAGGATATAAACCGATTGAGTTACTTTTCTAGATCCCTAGAACCATAAACGGTATAGAATTTATGATTTATAAAATTGTATGGGGGAAAGTTTCAGACCCCTTTTCAGGATATAGAATCTTACCAAACTACACATTTTCACATCACCCTTATAGAGATTCCATTCGAGCAGTTAGGGACTCATTGAAATTGAGATGTTCTGGATGTACTACTGTCTTGACCACCTCCCTTATATAGGGAGGTGGTGATGCATGATGAGGTGGAACCATTTTCATCTAATTTTAATTTTTTCCCATTATAATGCAAAATGAGCAACCTAGTAGGGGAGAGTCCATCGCTATAATAGGGGGAAGTCGTGATCATTTTTGGCTTCTTCAATTTTGTAGACCAACTACTAGGATTCAGAACCAGTCTAATACCCTGCTATGTCTATTAAAGGTGTACTTTCTCCTTCTTGATGTGTGTGAAGAGGGATATTCATCTCACCCTAAATGTGATAACCAATTGGAATATTTCCACACATTATATCCTCATCGAGTTTTCAGAGATGTTGTATCTCATTTTCATATCATGCCATCTTTTCAACCATTTATGGTACATTTGATATTCATGGTGACTAATGGGATATAGCCACTTATTTATCTTTATAAATTAATATTTTCTTCCCTATATGTGGAAAATTAGTAATAGGAAGTGTTGGATTTTGGATTCTCTTTTAGTTTGGTGTATGTGTAGGCTAATTTCGGGCATCCAGATCAACCTCATCCCTAGTTTGGATTTCTATATTGTGCACCTCGACATTTTGGTCTTCATCCACATTAACTATTGTGTTTATGGTGACTATTTTTAAATAGTTGTATCATGAAATGGTAGCTTCGCCATTACTCTCAACAAAATAGGGTGATTATTAAATTCTTATACCATGGCTGTTTTTCTGATATAAAAATTCAAGATTTTATGGTATGTATCTTTTTAAATAAATACAATTCATTTTATAGATTATGTTTCACACAACAGCCACCTTAAATGAGTTATGATATACTATTAAAAAATTAACATAACCATTGGAATAGTAACTTTAACATTAAGAATAGTATTGTGACCATTGGAATAGAACCTCACCAATGAAAGCACAAATAAAATTTAAGAATTTTATAAATGTAAATATGATATAATTATATCATAGTTTAAGTGAATAAATGTTTTAAAAATGATATATTAATTATTGGTATTTTTGTGAAAAAGAAATATTTATTTACAATTTTATAATTAATATAATTATTTAAAAGAAATTATATTTTCATAAAATAGATTCATGAGTTAATATGTTGTTTTCTTATGTATATAAGATAATTTTATGGGACAATATTTAATTTTTCAAAGTGTCAGAAGATCATTTATAACTTTAAAATTGATATTATTGAAAAAAAATAATGATTTTAAAAAAAATTAAATTTATCATATTTAGAAAACTATTTTAGAAAAATGGTGTTCATTTTTTAATTGTACCCATTGAAATATTGTACGGGTGTATTTTTTTGTATTTTTGTAAAATAGTTAATTTTTTCAGAATTGTGTAATATGGTAATTTACAGTATATGTAAATAAATGAATTATTGAGTCATCACTATTATATGGATGATTTAAGAACCAATTGTTTCGAAATTAAATTCTTTTTGAACTATATTTAATCCAAGTAATCATCACTACTTATATTCATGAGCCAAAATAATAATCAAATGACTAAAATAATCAAAAAACACTCATCTCCACAACTATAAATACTACCCCTCAACATGCATTCACCTCACACCATCCATGATTTTAATATTTTCCATTTTTTTATAATATTATTCCCTAGTCTCTACCCTACAACCATGATCCTTCGGTCTCAATAAAATACCAAACCCAATCCCTTATGGAGGTTCTAAAGGATATGAAATCAAGAGGGAAAACCTTTAATCCCTCAATTTCATTTTAATAATTTTTTTTCTTATCCTTCCCCAAGCTAATATGTAAAAACATTCATGATAACTAAATTATATTTTATATATTTTATTATTATTATTTTAATTGAAAATATATCACAAAACCCCTTCTCATCACCCTTTTATTTCAAAAATTAAAATATCATTTGTGATGTGCCGATTGACCACCATCATGGACGATGCATTTTCATTTATTGTCACCACCATCATTGATGGTCATAGAAACATTACAATGGTTAATTTAAAAAAACATTAAAAATTATTTAGTATTCATGAACTAGTATATATACATAATATTAAATAATAAAACAGAACTAGTCTGTGATGATAGAAAATTCACCAAAATAAACTATCCATCACCATTAACGTTGCATCTAATGAATCATACTCATATCTGAAAAAAAGTTGTATAAGACCATTTAATCTTGTTTAAGTCCATTAATAACATATAATTTAAATTATAGGTGATTATTTCCCATTTTACATGATCTTCCATACATGTATAAAAGTGAACCAATCATGAAAACCAAGGAAACCAACACTCTCCACTGACAAAATTTAATCTTATTACTAATAAAAATGTCCCTAAATGAACTTAATAAAATTATAATAAATCAAATACACGTTTTATAGGATATTAATTAAATTATTAATGAATCTAATTTCATAATCTAGGACACTGATTACAAGTGCGTAACACTTTTAGACATAAGGTTAGTGATTCTCCCCGAACCTCCTTTTTTTCCATTGGGTAATGCTTTATCTCTAATTATCCCAATGTAATTATTAATTTATCTTATGTATTATTCAAAAAAAAAATTGTATCTTCCAAATATATTAAACTAGTTCAATTTGTAATTATTTTGAGAGAAATACATGTTTAATATGGATTCCTTTTCATTTTATCCCAATAAGAAAGAATGATTAAAGGGATCTTCCAAAATCCTACCCATTTTCAAGTATCATCGATACTATATTTTATAGTACCAATATTTTTTTAAAAATAAATTATTTTATCATGAAAAAAAATCTATTTTTCATTTCTAGTTTTATAAAAACAATTTTCCATTTTCATTTAAAAGGGGCATTATTATTTTCCATAAACCACATTAAAGACGCTCATTTTTAAAGTTTTCTAAACACAACTATTACATATTTTAACATAATTTTGAAATTATTTTCCATTATATATTTTTATTTTCAATTTTTAATTTCCATGTATTATTTAAATCAATATTTCATGGACTCGATTATTATATCCCTTTGGTTATTCCTTATTCACCATTTATTCCATGTGTGTGGTGTATGTATAATTCCCTTTCATTTTTTGATCATAAATAACTAAAGATTTCATTAAATATACATATTTCTTATATCATGGATATAATGATTTACTCATTCTTGTATTATTTTTACATATGGTGATTTCTTTGAATTATATTTTAATTTTGGAAATACTGATGAATATGTATCCTCTAATCAATACAGATACTCTAATAAGTCATATTATTCATGAATTGAAGTTATGATTGAGGAATAGTTTGGAATTTTAGAGGCGGATAGGTCCTTGTTATAGATATCCCATCTATTGATTGATAGGTCTCATGAGACCAAATAGTTTGAAAAAAACCCTTCATGTTTGTTTATAATTTGAATCAGACATGTTTTTACCCACATACATAAACCATCATTATGGTATAATGGATCATGTTTCAGGTACATATTATCCAATGATTAATCATTTTATTTATTCAGTATCTAGTTATTAATTTCCCATATATTTTAAAAATGAAAAAGATCTACGGTTGCATTTAGATTCTTATTTTCATGATGGCATGTTTTTTTCAGTTATTTACCATGCCATTTAGATTATTCCCTATTTACTTTTATTCACATATTATTGATTCATCTAACCCTTACTGAGAATTTTTTATCAACCCTTTCATTTGATTTCCTTACCCAATTAATGAAGATAAAATCATTGAACAAGTTTCATATAAGCATTTTTATTTTTAATTTTTATGTTATATGCTCAATTACTGATATAAAAAAGAAACTAAGTATGTATATAGTATCTCATGACAAATAAATTGATCAACCCACGGAAAAGTGATATCTCGTATCAATGTCATTATTATAAAATGACATCCTAATCAGGGCTACTAGGGCAGGGGATGTTATAGTTCATATTGGATAAAATTTAGTGGAATCCTTGGAAACTGGTAAACACAAGAATTATAATAACCCCTTATAGTGAATTTTTGGTTCAGTACTCATGATTATTATTAGCTAACATAGTGTATACCATTATTGTCACGACCCGACCCAACGAGGCTCGAGCCGCGACTCCCCAAGCCCGCCTCCAATAGGCCAGGGGCTGGCGACTAGCGCCGAGTAGGCTATCACACACATGGGAGGCATTAGCCTAAGGTACCTGTACACACGCACCCACAAACACCTCCATGCAACAGTGCAGAGATATAGAAACTGAAAAGTAAATGCATGCATACAATCTATCCCAAACCAGAGTGCAACAGCAAAAGTACAAGGGCAAAACAGGGCCCACCAAAAGAAAACTACAAAGCGCGTCCAACCTGCTCCGAAGAAGGGGAACGCTGCCACAAACACCCGCCGAAAACTCCCTCGGCACAGCTCCGGTAAACACCCCGGTCAACCCGCTCACTAAGCTCCGCCTGCTCCGGGTCCTCCTGGGACTCCGTCAAAAGGCCTGTGGTCTGCACAAGACACAAACATGTGCGGGCAAAGCCCGTGCAGGGGTGAGTATAAACATACTCAGTAGGCACCCCAAAAACCCAAAACCCAAGGGAGCAACTGAAAGGCAACAGTCCGCTCAACCCAGCCAGAGGGAACCCATACGAGAGAGAAACTCCATCTCGTGACCATCCTCGGCTAAACACAACAAGTCAGCTCAGCTCAGCTCAGGTGTATGCCCATACATACACCTTGAACAATCCAGATATACACAGCTCACGCCACAAAGCCACAAGAGGTACCGACCTCATCACCAACAACTGTCCCAACCAGGAGAGTACACCACGAACACTGTCATACCAGATGACACTCATCCGAGAGATACACTCCATCGGGATACTCGCAAACATCTCAGACGCTCGCCCGTGAGACCACGCTCGTCGGATAGCTTCACTGAGGAAACATCGCTGAAACACTACAACCACCAAACTCCTCGGATAGGGGATCGCCGCTAGGGTCCGCTAGGGGATACCAAGACCCACTCCGGAATGCGTAGTTCACAGATAGGGGATCACTCCCAGGGTCCGCTGGGGGATACCACAACCCGATCTGGAATACGTAGTTCTCACAGATAGGGGATCACACCCAGGATCCGCTGGGGGATGCCACAACCCGATCTGGCGCTCGACAGAAGCTCCACACTCAGATAGAGGATCATCGTCCATATAAAGATGGTCACGACGATACCAGAACCCTATCTGGTATAACTCGCAATGTAGGGGATCGAACTGACGATGCCGCAACCCTACCGTAACCATGCGCTGAGTAGGGGATCGCAAAACCAATGATACCGCAACCCTACCGACACCAAGCGCTGAGTAGGGGATCGTATAACCAACGATGCCGCAACCCTACTATAAACATCATGCTGAGTAGGGGATCGTAAACCCGACGATGCCACAACCCTACTATGCACGACCCACCGCGTAGGGGATCATATTCCCGATGATGCCACAAACCCTACGGGGTTAACCTACTAGATAGGGGATCGCTGCCCGTGAATAAGCGGTCACAGCGATACCAAGAACCCGATCTAGGGTAAAGATGCCAGAGGATCCACTCCGGGCCCACCGGAGGGATACCACAACTCTAACAGTTTAAACATCCCAACGAGAGGATCACAAACCCACACGAAGGTTGTGATGCCACACGAACCCTCGTGGGAACGAACCAAGGGAGAACCCTCAACCACTGCTGGTCCAAACGTCGCTAACCCGAGCGACCCGCCACAACGCCACCCTGCGCACCTCCTAGGCCAAAACCGAAGCCACCAACGCGTTCCACGCGGAAAAACTCGTAGGATAGGCTGCTTACTCGCCCGAAACGGAGCACCGGTGAAAAAGGCACTATTCACCGTAGCTAGCTCGTGCGGGGCCCACACAACGATCCCGAAACCCATCGAGCGGACCATACCACGATGATCCCCTCGGAAAAACAGGCGGAATCGACTACTCACTCGCCCAAAACGGACACCCGGTGAAAAAGGTACTATTCACCGAAGGCCGGCTCGGGTGGGGCCCACGCCTGGATTTCGAAACTCATCGAACGGATCGCACCATTGCGATCCTCTCGGAAAAACACACAGGATCGACTATTCATCTGCCAAAATCGGACTCCTGGTGCAAAAGCTGCGTTTCTCCGCAAACGCCAAAACACAGCCTCGTGGGGCCCGCACCCCGTTCGCAAACCCAACACCCGGAAACCATCTCAAAAAGTCCGTCGTACCATCAGGGTCTCAACGCCACTGACGGCACGTCAATCGGACGCTCCGGGTAGAATTTACAACGGCCCGAAGTCGTAAAATAATAAAATAATATTATTTTATACGACGTTTCTCGCTCCCGGGCCACGATCCCGAACCTTTAAACCCTCGAACCCATACCGGAGGGTTCGCCTCGTCGTCAGGGTCACGTCGCCGCAAACGGCACGCGAATCCGACTCCCGAGGTGCAAGATACGGGGGTTTAAAGACCCCCGTATGCGAAAAACTGGCCGGACCGGCCCGGACCGGCCGGTCCGGCCGGCCTGGACCGGCCGCCGCCGCCGGCCCGCCCTGGCCGGCGGCGCTCCGCCGCGCGCCACCGCGGCTCCGCCGCGGGCCGCCGCGCGCCGCCGCGCTGGGCCGCCGGATTCCGCCGGCGCCGGTGCCGCGCCGGCGGATCTTCCGCGGACCGCCGGGGGCACCCCGGAGGTCCGTTTTGCGATCCGAAGGGGCCTACGCGACCCTCGGGACCCGATCTACACTGCTACGGCTTCAATTTACAGAACAACGCAGCAAAAACGGGATCGGGGATTAAAACTCAAACCGCCTACCTCGCGGGCGAAACGCCGACGTTCTGCCTCAGATCCGCGCTCCCGAGCTTCCGCTGCGCACTCCTGGAACGTCCGCCGTCGAATTCTGAGCTCGTAGGCGCTCCGTTTGCTCGATTCGGCAGAGTGGCGGCGAAGAACGACGAAGAACAGCGAAGAACGATAAAAGGGGGGGGGGCGCTGATATTTATATCAGCCGCCCGCCGGCGCCAAACCAGCCTCGGACCCGACGCCCGATGCGAACAAAAGTAAGGTCACCCCTAGGGTAAACGCGCCGTTCTGAACGCAACGGCGGTCTCAGATTTTTCATCCGAGACTCCGTTCAGAAGTTATTTGAGCCGACGCTCGCACACAAACTTGCCACTTATTTACGGAAACGCCCCTGGTGGCGTTTCTCACCGCAGGCCCGCGCCCGCAAAGTTTACACCCCGCCTAGGGTAAAGGGCACGTTCCGGACGCAACCGTGCCCTCAGATTCCCGTTCTGAGCTACCGTTTAGGAGATATCACACCCTCGCCACGTGCATAGTTAAAAAAAACTTAATATTTTTATAAAATTAATTCCGGGCACACCGGGCCTCGGAATCGCACGCCGTCTTCGCGCCTAGCTCTGGAATTATTCGTAGAAATATTCCAAAGTCTGACAAGGCCAAAAACCTGAGTCGCTACATCCTCCCCCCCTTAGAACTTTTCGTCCCCGAAAAGCCCTAAGCACAAGGAAAGCGACTGGACTCTCACTGGGTCTCACACATCAGCGAGCTCACCAACAACAACTACTCAGGGTCTTACCAACGCCCTGAACAAAACTCGAGCAAGCAACAAAAGGAAGGAGTACCGCTAAACAGTGTCTGACAAACTACTGCAGTAAGTAGAAAAGACACAAGGCGTACCTCTATCCGTCCGCGGTGCCTCTGGGTCGACTGCCTCCAGGGCATGCAACTGTCCTCGCCCTCGGCCACCAGCTCCCTGAGCTTGGCGTGGACCACCTGGAGGTGGGGGTGGTGGCAACTGGTACTGTCTACCACCGCCTCCCGCTGCACCAGCTCCGACGCCACGTCCGCCGCCATGCGGACCTCCTTGCTCGAGACGCTGCCTCTGCCAAGGGGGCCCATCGACCGGCTCCCTCTCAGCAGCACGTCGGGTCGGACAATCTCTAGCAAGATGTCCCCGACCATCGCAAGCGTAACACCGCCTCTCCTGCGGCTGACCAAAACTAGCCTGCGAGCCCTGTGAGCCCTGAGGCTCAGATCCTCCATCCTGGGGTCGCCTCCTGAAACGTCGGCCACGTCCAGACCCCTGAGTCTGTCGTCGGCCACCAGATGCCGATCCGACCGACGAAGTCTCAGCTCTCGCGTGCCCAGCACCAACAGGAGAGATCTGCTCAGCCAGAAAGCTCTCCACCACCAGCGCTCGCTCCAGCACTCCAGCATAGGTGGGAAGGCACAAGGAAACCACACCTTCTCGGATGTCCCTGCGTAAGCCCTTCTCGAAGGTCCGAGCCCGAAAGAACGGGTCTCGAACCATATCCAGGGAGTAGCGTGAAAGGTCTGTAAACCTCGCTGAGTACTCCGACACAGTCATGCTCTCCTGACGAAGCTGCAGAAGCTCCTGGATCCGCACTGACCTCAGCGTCACCGGATAGAACTCCTCCCTGAAGATCCGCTCAAACTCTGCCCACGTGAGCGTCTCCTCGTCATGGGACTGCGTCACCAAACTCCACCATCGCCCGGCTGAACCATGCAGAAGGCTCGCCGCTAGGACCACCATCTGATCAGGTGGTGTCCTCACTAGGCGGAAAACTCGAGTGACTGCCTCAAGCCAGTCATCAGCTGCCTGGGGGTCTGGATCACCCCGAAACCTCAGAGGTCGCTGCCTCTGGAACTCGTGCAACGCACTCAGCCTGCGTGCAACCTCGTCCTGCACCGCCGGCACAACCAGCTGCTCGACAGGTGGTGGCTCAACTGGCAGACCACCAGGAGGTGCAACCTCAGAACCTGCGCCCTGCTCCACAGCCACTACACGGGGCGGGTCATCAGCACAATCCTGCTGCGGAACCCTCGCTGGCTGTCGTCGTGGAGGCATCCTGAAATACATTCAAGACACACCACAGTCAAAGAGTATATCTGGAGAGATGACTCAAGAAGGACAAGGAAAAACCAAAAACCCAGTCCTATATGATGCATGTACCATGATGTCCCCGCGACCAGTATACGAATGTCCCGAGTCGAAAGGCAGGTTATCAGAGTCCTGGTGTATGGATACGTCGGCTGCCGCACCAACACTGGAGTCCCTGGCCTGAAAGCCGAACTCGAAACACCCTAACACTGCCGCTATGCAACCCAAACCAAACTCACAGCTAGACCAGCTACGCTCTGAGATCCCAAAGGTGGAACCT
The DNA here is from genome assembly GCA_963277665.1 of Viscum album. Classification (NCBI taxonomy): domain Eukaryota; kingdom Viridiplantae; phylum Streptophyta; class Magnoliopsida; order Santalales; family Viscaceae; genus Viscum; species Viscum album. Next base: position 1,238,218,987 of record OY728143.1, read on the forward strand.
CCTCTGATACCACTCTGTCACGACCCGACCCAACGAGGCTCGAGCCGCGACTCCCCAAGCCCGCCTCCAATAGGCCAGGGGCTGGCGACTAGCGCCGAGTAGGCTATCACACACATGGGAGGCATTAGCCTAAGGTACCTGTACACACGCACCCACAAACACCTCCATGCAACAGTGCAGAGATATAGAAACTGAAAAGTAAATGCATGCATACAATCTATCCCAAACCAGAGTGCAACAGCAAAAGTACAAGGGCAAAACAGGGCCCACCAAAAGAAAACTACAAAGCGCGTCCAACCTGCTCCGAAGAAGGGGAACGCTGCCACAAACACCCGCCGAAAACTCCCTCGGCACAGCTCCGGTAAACACCCCGGTCAACCCGCTCACTAAGCTCCGCCTGCTCCGGGTCCTCCTGGGACTCCGTCAAAAGGCATGTGGTCTGCACAAGACACAAACATGTGCGGGCAAAGCCCGTGCAGGGGTGAGTATAAACATACTCAGTAGGCACCCCAAAAACCCAAAACCCAAGGGAGCAACTGAAAGGCAACAGTCCGCTCAACCCAGCCAGAGGGAACCCATACGAGAGAGAAACTCCATCTCGTGACCATCCTCGGCTAAACACAACAAGTCAGCTCAGCTCAGCTCAGGTGTATGCCCATACACACACCTTGAACAATCCAGATATACACAGCTCACGCCACAAAGCCACAAGAGGTACCGACCTCATCACCAGCAACTGTCCCAACCAGGAGAGTACACCACGAACACTGTCATACCAGATGACACTCATCCGAGAGATACACTCCATCGGGATACTCGCAAACATCTCAGACGCTCGCCCGTGAGACCACGCTCGTCGGATAGCTTCACTGAGGAAACATCGCTGAAACACTACAACCACCAAACTCCTCGGATAGGGGATCACCGCTAGGGTCCGCTAGGGGATACCAAGACCCACTCCGGAATGCGTAGTTCATAGATAGGGGATCACTCCCAGGGTCCGCTGGGGGATACCACAACCCGATCTGGAATACGTACTTCTCACAGATAGGGGATCACACCCAGGATCCGCTGGGGGATGCCACAACCCGATCTGGCGCTCGACAGAAGCTCCACACTCAGATAGAGGATCATCGTCCATATAAAGATGGTCACGACGATACCAGAACCCTATCTGGTATAACTCACAATGTAGGGGATCGAACTGACGATGCCGCAACCCTACCGTAACCATGCGCTGAGTAGGGGATCGCAAAACCAACGATACCGCAACCCTACCGACACCAAGCGCTGAGTAGGGGATCGTATAACCAACGATGCCGCAACCCTACTATAAACATCATGCTGAGTAGGGGATCGTAAACCCGACGATGCCACAACCCTACTATGCACGACCCACCGCGTAGGGGATCATATTCCCGATGATGCCACAAACCCTACGGGGTTAACCTACTAGATAGGGGATCGCTGCCCGTGAATAAGCGGTCACAGCGATACCAAGAACCCGATCTAGGGTAAATATGCTAGAGGATCCACTCCGGGCCCACCGGAGGGATACCACAACTCTAACAGTTTAAACATCCCAACGAGAGGATCACAAACCCACACGAAGGTTGTGATGCCACACGAACCCTCGTGGGAACGAACCAAAGGAGAACCCTCAACCACTGCTGGTCCAAACGTCGCTAACCCGAGCGACCCGCCACAACGCCACCCTGCGCACCTCCTAGGCCAAAACCGAAGCCACCATCGCGTTCCACGCGGAAAAAATCGCAGGATAGGCTGCTTACTCGCCCGAAACGGAGCACCGGTGAAAAAGGCACTATTCACCGTAGCTAGCTCGTGCGGGGCCCACACAACGATCCAGAAACCCATCGAGCGGACCATACCACGATGATCCCCTCGGAAAAACAGGCGGAATCGACTACTCACTCGCCCCAAACGGACACCCGGTGAAAAAGGTACTATTCACCGAAGGCCGGCTCGGGTGGGGCCCACGCCTGGATTCCGAAACTCATCGAACGGATCGCACCATTGCGATCCTCTCGGAAAAACACACAGGATCGACTATTCATCTGCCAAAATCGGACTCCTGGTGCAAAAGCTGCGTTTCTCCGCAAACGCCAAAACACGGCCTCGTGGGGCCCGCACCCCGTTCGCAAACCCAACACCCGGAAACCATCTCAAAAAGTCCGTCGTACCATCAGGGTCTCAACGCCACTGACGGCACGTCAATCGGACGCTCCGGGTAGAATTTACAACGGCCCGAAGTCGTAAAATAATAAAATAATATTATTTTATACGACGTTTCTCGCTCCCGGGCCACGATCCCGAACCTTTAAACCCTCGAACCCATACCGGAGGGTTCGCCTCGTCGTCAGGGTCACGTCGCCACAAACGGCACGCGAATCCGACTCCCGAGGTGCAAGATACGGGGGTTTAAAGTCCCCCGTATGCGAAAAACTGGCCGGACCGGCCGCCGCCGCCGGCCCGCCCTGGCCGGCGGCGCTCCGCCGCGCGCCACCGCGGCTCCGCCGCGGGCCGCCGCGCTGGGCGGCCGGCCGCCGCGGCTCCGCCGCGCGCCGCCGCGCTGGGCCGCCGGCAGCCGCGGCGCCGCCGCGGGCCGCCGGATTCCGCCGGCGGATCCTCCGCGGACCGCCGGGGGCACCCCGGTGGTCCGTTTTGCGATCCGAAGGCGCCTACGCGACCCTCGGGACCCGATCTACACTGCTACGGCTTCAATTTACAGAAAAACGCAGCAAAAACGGGATCGGGGATTAAAACTCAAACCGCCTACCTCGCGGGCGAAACGCCGACGTTCTGCCTCAGATCCGCGCTCCCGAGCTTCCGCTGCGCACTCCTGGAACGTCCGCCGTCGAATTCTGAGCTCGTAGGCGCTCCGTTTGCTCGATTCGGCAGAGTGGCGGCGAAGAACGACGAAGAACAGCGAAGAACGATAAAAGGGGGGGGGGGGGGGCGCTGATATTTATATCAGCCGCCCGCCGGCGCCAAACCAGCCTCGGACCCGACGCCCGATGCGAACAAAAGTAAGGTCACCCCTAGGGTAAACGCGCCGTTCTGAACGCAACGGCGGTCTCAGATTATTCATCCGAGACTCCATTCAGAAGTTATTTGAGCCGACGCTCGCACACAAACTTGCCACTTATTTACGGAATCGCCCCTGGTGGCGTTTCTCACCGCAGGCCCGCGCCCGCAAATTTTACACCCCGCCTAGGGTAAAGGGCACGTTCCGGACGCAACCGTGCCCTCAGATTCCCGTTCTGAGCTACCGTTTAGGAGATATCACACCCTCGCCACGTGCATAGTTAAAAAAAAATTAATATTTTTATAAAATTAATTCCGGGCACACCGGGCCTCGGAATCGCACGCCGTCTTCGCGCCTAGCTCTGGAATTATTCGTAGAAATATTCCAAAGTCTGACAAGGCCAAAAACCTGAGTCGCTACAATTATTTATTTGTGGAATCTAATGGAAGGAAGGGAATAATTATTCCCAGTCTATGTTGGGATTTCCAAACTAACAATGTCAAAAAAGTTAGTGTTGGAGATGAGTAGATCATAAACATAATAGGAAATATTTCTCTAGTTATGAATAATAATCATACTACACGTATACTAGATCATTTAATGTGAATAAATTACCCTTCTATTAGTTAGAATACTAATGTAGCGGTACCTGAGTAGTGGATCATGTTTCTTGAAATGCTATTTCTTGCATTAGGATGCATTGAAAATTAAAATTTAGTGCTATAAGTATATTTGTTGATAAATGGTATTCGTTGAACCAAAAATACTAATAAGGAAGATGAAAATGAAGACCTCGTATGGAGAACTTTTAAAGAGGCATCCTTAGACAAATATTTTTCTCATGAACAATGAACATAAATAAATAGAAATTTTTTTAGACTAAATAAATAGAAGAAAATGGTGTTGAAGACTTTATGGATAACTTCACAAGACTATCTAGGTATTTTATATATTATATGTGGGATTCATAATATATGTTTTATCATTTCATTGAAGGAGTTAAGCCATGTATCCTAGGGGCACCGACTTCTCAAACATTTTCATCTTATGATTAAATAGTATTAAGTTCCATTAAAATAGAAAATGATCTTTCTAGATCATATATCATCAATTGTAATCAATATAATAAGATGTATTTTGATAACCGTGGAAATGTTAATGCATCAAAGAATAAATAAATGTAGCAATTTCTATAAAGTGATAATTTAAGAAAGATTCATCTTGGTTAATGCTTGAAAGTCATGAGAGTTTTCAATATGTGTGGATATAAGGGTCATGTAGATAATTATTGCAAGGGTAAGAAACAAATAAATTGTGGTTAATGCTAAAATGGTAATCAAATGGGTTATTATTAAAATCAATGTTTTATGAATTTGGGGAATCAAGCCCAAAATACGCCATAGGGGTATTTCAAAGATTATTCGATCACTAATACAGATGTAGAAGTTCATAAAGATTTGGTGGTGGGTATATTTATCCTATCTTTAAATCTAGAAAATTCCTTATTTGATTCTGGGTCTTCACACTCTTTTATTTCTACTTAATTTTCCCAAAAACAATAATAAGTTTTCCTCTTGATTAAACCAGGGATTTATCAATCAAAACTCTTAAGGGAAGTGTCATTTCAACAAAATATGCCGATAAGTCTTATTTGTGACACATAAACATGAGTTAGGTGATGAAAATATCATTATAAACAAGTTTTAGTTTTATATAATCATTGGTTTGGAGAATATTGGAAAATATGATGGGATAATTTTTTTCAAGAAAAAAGAAATTACTATTTGTGGGGAAGATGTAAAATCCCTTATCTTAATAGCAGAAACCTCCTTATCTGGTTCTTATCTAGATCCACCCTAGAAGCTCTACTGACTAATATTATTCGAGATTAATAGAAAACAACATATATATGGATGAGGAAAGTAATATTTTATTTTAGTTTGTACTAAATGTTCCAGAATACCTTGATGTATTTCCTAATAAATTAGTTGGGGCCCTCCCAGAGCATGAAGATGAATTTACAATTGATCTAATCCATGATGCAATTACAATATCAAAGACTAAATTTATAATGGAAATTGGGGAATTATTGGATCTAAATAAACAATTAATTGTTTTTTTAATAATGTATTTATTCTCCTGAGTGTTTCTCTATAGGGATCTCATATTCAATTTTTGAAGAAAAAAGATGGATCCTTAAGGCTGTACATTGAGAATAGTGAAATCAATGCTACGATAATAAATAAAAAGTTTCTTCTACCTCCCATTTATCATTTATTTGATCACGTCCACAGAGCTCAAATTTAATTGATGATTTATGTTACTTCTAGATATCATCAATTGTGCATAAATAAGGAAGATATTCAAATGAAATAAATTTGAACTATGTATGAACATTACGATTTTATAGTAACTCTATTTGGACTGACTATTGAACCCTCTATTTTGTTCAAAGAATATATTAATAATTTTTTCGGGTATTTATTGATGATATCCAAACTATAAGGACCATAAGAACCAATTTTGAATTGTACAAAATACACTTATTTGAAAAGACTTATCTTGGATGTTTAAATAAACTAAAATTATGGATTCAAATAGTTTAATTTCTTCTCCATATCATCTATAAATATGAAATCTCTCTCGACCCCATGAATTCAATGGCAATCCAAGAGTGGATTACACCAACAATCATAACTGAGGTGTGTAGTTTCATTGGTTTAGTGGGTTACTATAGACATTCTGTGAATAATTTTTCTTTCTTGGATAACCCATTAACCAAGATCCCATGCAAAGGGGGTATGTTTATATGAAAAAAATAATGTGCAATGTGTTTTGATGAATTTAAGAGAAGATTATTGAATGATCCAGTTTTTATTAAACCATCAGAAAATGACGGGTTTGTGATATACAGTGATACATTGAAGAATATATTCGGTTATGTCCTTGTGAAAAATGATAAATTTATTCCATATGTATTAAGGAAGTTGAAGATAAATGAATAAAATTATCCAGCTCATGATCTTGAGTTATAAGTTATACAATTATCTCTAAATATGTGGAGACCCTATCTCTATGGTGAAATATGTGAGATATATATGAATCAAATATGTTTGAAATAAATCTTTACATATAATGAACAAAATATAAGTAAAATGTGATGGATCAAGTTACTCAACGATTTTGACTTCTTAATACAATACTACACAAGAAAAATATATATAGAATATTCATTAACTAGGAAAGATCATTTAATTATAACCCAAACGAGGGTTTAAAAAGAACTTATGTTAATGGATTTAACACTAATGTATATAGTAATTGTTAAGGAACTGGAAACATCTATCCTTTTTCGAATGACTATGAAACCATATTTACTAGAGAAAATAATATTCACTCAATATAATGATGATAATTTTCAAAATAAAAGTAAAGCTGTTAAGGATGGAAGATTGGAAGACATCATGTATGATGATGGAGTTTTGAAATTTGAAAATAGCTTAGGTGTCCTGTCAATACTGGAGATAAAAAGGGAACTATTATATGATTCTAATCGCTAAAACCTCTCTCTACAACATGTTAGTACCAATATGCATAGAGATATGAAAGAACAATTTTTTTGGGAAAATGTGAAGCATGAATTTTTTTACTATATCTCAAGGTGTCTGGTTTGTCAACATGTGACGGCTAAGAGAATATATCCTACAGGATCCATAAAACCTATACCTATTCCTATATATATGTGGAATTAAATAGTGATTTAAATTTTCATAGAACTACCAATTAAACCTATAAGGAATTATTAAATATTTTTTATTATGGATCATTGAAACGCACGGCCGATTGATGCCTATCGACCGGTCAAGGTTCTGGTTCTCTTCTAATGTGTATAGTTACACATGGGTCGAATCCTCGGCGATGATACATTGTAAATTTTAGTTGATTTTATTTTGATTGGTTGGGTTTGTTTGAAGAGCTAAATTGAAATTTTTGATGGATGATTCTTGATTTATAAAATATATGAAGATTGGGGTGAGTTCATTATTGGGGAGTTAAGCTTTTGATATCCTTGATCCTTGCTTGGTATTGCATTAAATTAACACCCATGTCATAAGTTGACGTTGATTGGAATTCCTAAGTGTTAGGACTTTAATCCAAGGGTTAACTTAACTCGGGGTTCTAATCTCAATCAAAAATTATTTATTGTACTGTATTTATGGTTACAATAATCCATGGAAACCACTTGTTAAAAAACATATCATTAATCCATGACATTTTATGTTTAACATACACAATATTAATTTAAAGAATACTCATCGAGAAAAAACTATCAATCACTTAACATACCCAAATTATAACTCACCCCAATGGTAGATTTACTAAGACATTCGGATTATTGATAATTTGGGGTTAAAGTTTAGGGTAAAGATTTAAAAAGATTAGAAAAATAAAGGGACAAGAAAAGAGTAGTGTGCCGAACACACACACGAAATATTTTGAGAATCAAAATTGGAATTTCGATTGAATGAGGAAGAAAAATAAGGGACTATAATTTAAAATGATCCAAACTATTTTAAGACCATTAAAATTATACTACAGAAGGTGGAGAAAAATAAGAGGCATTGAAGAAGAAATAAGCACTAAAATTTTATTGAAATGAAAACAAGGTTACACAATTACTATTGAAAGAAAAGATAAACAAAAAAAGAGAAGTGGATGAGCGGTGTCTCTTGTTGAAAAAAGATCAAATAACATCCTCCCAGAACTTTTTGAAGGCTCTAGTAATGCCAAACCTCCTCTTTAAGTGCTGAAGTGCCAACCTCTTGGAATGAGAGGAGGGGTGTATTTATAGCCCAAGGTTGTGGGCTGTTTGCATTCCAAAACTGTCCTTCCAATTAAACCGCAGATTTACCAATCTTGAAAGATGAATCATGAGCCTATTTCTTCTTCAAAGATTTATATATGGATGTCTTCAATCCACCCTCAAAATTAGGCCACCTATAGACTTTCTTAGCCAATGTTACGGCGATTTTAATAAATAATGTCATTCTGACTATTTCAATCCAGACGTTTCAATGGCCGAAATGTGAATGGGTTTTTGAATAGTAAGATTCCCTCAAATAAAAATAATTTCTTCAAAAATGTTGTCCACCTATATCGTGGCTTTCCCACTGAAAATGTTCAGCTTGCATGGATGTCTAATCAGGAGAAAAGTCAACATTTGTGTGCTGATTGCAATTCTCAGACAGAATTGTTGGCTGAGTTTAAATGAATTAGTTGGGCCCCTTGTACTTGGATTAGGGACTTGAAATATTTATCCAAGATGACATGTAGTCTCCATAGAATTATGGTGGATATTAAATGTTTTTGGACTTCTGGATTGAGCCCAGTAAATCAATCATCATGGCTGGTCTAGTTTGTTCACATATTCATTGGGCCTTCTTGTGTGGTCCATATGACCTTTTAAATGGTAGAATTGTATCATGATCCCTTGTAATGAAATGTTTTATATTGAACTAGAAATCCTAAAAAATAAAAATCACACAATTTAGATCCTTAGGGTGAGAGTTATAAATAAAATAGTAAACTGACTCAATTGGACTGTTTCTAAAAATACTCAAAAATTATACATAATATTAAAACATTAATATTTCACAAAAATTATGTGCATTTTATATAAAACCAGTAAATAGAGTATATAATAAGTCATGAAAATATTAATAGCATCAACATCAATTTAAACTCATAGCTTATTGTCTCCTATTGACCGGTCAATGTTCGGGTGCTCTGCTAATGTGTATAGCAGCACTCGGGTCGAATCATCGGCGATGATACTTTGTAATAGTCGTTTGTTTTTAGTTGATCCTATTTTGATTGGTGGGGTTTTTTTGGAGAGATAAATTGAAATGTTTGATGTTGGATTCATGATTTATCAAATATATTATGATTGGGGTGAGTTCATTATTGGGGAGTAAAGCTTGTGATATCATTCAGCCTTGCTTTGTATTGCATTAAATTAACACCCATGTCATAAGTTGTTGTTGATTGGAATTCCTAAGTGTCAAGACTTTAATCCAAGGATTAACATAACTTAGGGTTCTAATCTCAATCAAGAATTATTTATGGTAGTGTATTTATGGTTCCAATAATCCATGGAAATAACTTGTTAAACAAAACATATCATTAATCCACGACATATTAAGTTCAAATACACAATATTCATTTAAAGAATACTCATCGAGAAAAAACTCTCAATCACTTAACATCATCGAATTATATCTCACCCAAATGGTATATTTACTCAGTCATTACGATTGTTGATAATCTGGGTTTAATATTTATGGTGATGATTTACAAATATTAGAAAAAGAAAGGGACAAGAAAAGATTAGTGTGCCAAACACACACATGAATGATTTTGAGAATCGAAAATGGAATTTCGATTGAATGAGGAAGAAAAATAAGGGACTATAATTTAAAATGATTCAAACTATTTTAAGACCATTAATATTTTACTACATAAGTTGGAGAATAATAAGAGGTATTGAAGAAGAAACCAGCACTAAAATTTTATTGAAATGAAAACAAAGTTACACAATTACAATTGAAAGAAAACATAATCAAACATGAAAGAGAAGTTTATGAGAGGTCTCTCTTGCTGAGAAAAGATCAAATCATATCCTCCCAGATCCTTTTCTGGGATCTCGTAATTCCAATCCTCTTCTTTAAGTGCTGAAGTGCCAACCTCTTGGAATGAGAGGAGGTGGTGTTTTTATAACCCAATGTTGTGGGATGTTTGCATTCCAATGTTGTCCCTCCACTTGAACTGCAGATTTACCAATATAGACAGAAGAATCACATGTTGGTGTCTTCTTCAAAGATGTAGATATGGATTTCTTCTATCTACCCTCAAAAGTTTCCTCCTATAAACTTTTTTAGCCAATGTTAAGGTGGTATTAATAAATAATTTCATTCTATCTATTTCAATCCATACTTTTGAATGGCCGAAATGTGAATGGGTTTTTGCATAGTAAGATTCTCTAAAATAAAAATAATTTCTTCAACAATGTTGGCCGCCTATATCGTTTCTTTCACACTGAAAATTCTCAGCTTTCCTGGATGTAAATTTCAAGAGAAAAGTGAACATTTGTGTGATGATTTCGATTCCCGGCCAGAATGGTGGGCTGAGTTTAAATGAATCAGTTGGGACCTTTGTACTTGGTCTTGGGCCTTGAAATTTTTATCCAAGATGAAATTTTGTGTCCCCAGAATTATGGTGGATAATTAATGTTTTTGGACTTCATTATTGAGCCCAGTAAATCAATCTTCAAGGCTGGTCCAGTTTGTTCACAGATTCATTGGTCCTTCTTGCATGGTCCATATGACTATTCAAATGGTAGAATGGTATCATGATCCCTTGTAATGAAATGTTTTATATTGAACTAGGAATCCTAAAAAAAGAAGATTCAAACAGTTTGGATCATAAGGGTTATTGTTATAAATAAAATTGAAAACTGACTCAATTGGACTACTTCTAAAAATGTTCAAAATTTATACTTAATATTAAAACATTAATATTTCACACAAATTATGAACATTTCATATAAAACCAGTAAAGGCAGTATATAATAAGTCATGAAAATATTAATAACATCAACACCCCCACACTTATTTTTGTGCATGTCCTCATGTGAATCAAATATAAAAACCTGGAAAAATCCTTTTCACTCACCAACAAATATTAAAATTTTGTTTTCTTCAATAAGGGGAGGTTTAGACTATTTCACTCATCCATTATGAAATCCACCAAAAGTTGTTACAGAAAAAATGTTCCAAAACTAATTCATTTTTTCATGCTCAAATTTAGAAATGGAAAATGTGGAGACTCAAAACTCACACCTCTCACGATGATAAAATTCATTTGTAGAGGTTCACTCTTTCAGCAACCAAAAGTTAAAATATTAGAGTTTGAAAGAGATCTAAGCTTCTAATTTCTATCCAAATTGAACAAGAATCAAGAGGTATTTTAAGGGGTTTTTCTGTGGCTATGGGATGGTAGGAATATAATGTCCAAGAGAGAGAAGAAGAGGGTTAAACACCACCATAGGAAAATCAATGCACATTTTTTTAGAAATAAAACATGGAAGGAAATGAAAACAAATATTTATAAGGAAATTATTGTGAGAAGAAATACACAATAGAGGAAGAAAATATGAAGGTAATGAAAAGATGGAATATTTCCAAAACACAAAAATTCTCCCAATAAGAATATAATGCAAGTGTTCTTTTTTTCTTTTCCTTTTTTCCTTTGTTTTTTCGAAAGTTGACCTTGAAACAACTATCACACTCATATCCCGACCTATGATTGATCCCCTCATGACACTAATTGTAATAGTTATAAGAAGATCAATGGGTGAGGAAGAGTGATTTTTGACCAACCAAAGACACAACCCATTTTTTCAATTTTTCTTGACTTTTTTCATCATTTTTGAATTTTTTTAAACACTTGTCAACAAAATTTACAAAATAACATAAATGGGAGTACATTACATTCCCCAAAACACACTAAATGAAAACCTCTCCCCCACACTAAAATGGATGCTTAGCCTCAAGCAGATGATAACTTGTTGAAAATTAATAAAAGAGTACCCAAATAATGAAATACAATCCCCCCACACTTATATTTAAAAAACATATGCAATGAAAATCCATGTTGATATTGGGTGGAAAAATTTATTGGGATTGTAATGTGGCTATCAAAAAAATGTTTCTATAGGCCCACAAATGGGGGTGAAAACACACATTTTGAAAAGATAACCATAGGTGGCCTAGGCATGAATGAAAATTTTGTTCCTCACATTTTGGGAAAATCATTTTCAAATAAAAAATATAGCATTCAAAATTAGTTAATTTTAACACAAAATTCTTTATCCAAAGTCATGATGAATATACAAAATTTTTGAGATGAAAACACGTCTGTTAACTCCCCAAAATGGTTGGAAAAACTTTGAAAACATGATGGTGAGTAAGCATGACTCGTAATTTTATTTTTATTTTTTAAGTGATTATTTTTTTAGGTTTTTATTATTGTTTTTTATAAAGATACACCCACACAATAGAGAAAGTGAAAAAGAAAGGTTTTGATAAAGAACGTGGTAAAAAATGAAATAGAGAGGAAGGATAAGAAAGAGGTAGAGAGAGGAAGAGATAGAGAGAGGGTTAAAGGGAAAGAGGTTCCCCTTGTTTGGATTTGGCGGCTCCCCATCTCCATCTTCTGGTAGGTCAGCTAGAGAAGCTGGGGATCCCGTGGAAGTCGATGTTGATCCTGGATTGTGCATCCTCTCATGGTGATGCTTCAACCAATGTCCATTAACCGTGACTGTCCTTTTTGAAGAGGGGTCTTGGACTTGCACTACACCAAATGAGTAAACACTAGTAATAACAAAAGGACCTTCCCAACGAGAATTAAGCTTACATGGGTGAAGCCGAAATCGAGAATCGAAGAGAATTACCTTTTCACCTTAATGAAATACCTTTTTCAGGATTTATTTGTCATGGAGTACCTTAGCCTTCTCTTTGTATAAATTGTAATTCTCATAGGATTCAGGACGAAGCTCCTCCAGTTCAGCCAATTGCAATAATCTTTTTTCATCAGATTTTTCACAATCAAAATTATATGTTTTCACAGCCCAAAAAGACTTATGTTGGATTTCAACTGGTAGATGACATGCTTTACCAAAAACTAGCCTAAAAGGAGACATCATAATGGGTGTTTTATAGGTAGTTCGATAATCCCAAAGTGTTTCACCAAGTCATTCAGGCCAGTCTTTTCTTGTGGGTTTTACAATTCTCTCAGGCACTCTTTTCACTTCTCTATGAGAATGTTCAGTCATACCATTTGTTTGAAGGTGATATGCAGTTTATGTTTTATGTACAACCCCATTTTTTTCAAAAGAGATTCCATGGTTTTATTACAAAAATGGGTTCCTAAGTCACTGATCAAGGCAAGAGGTGTTCCAAATATATGGAAGATGTGTGTCTCTAGGAACTCACTAAAAGTATGTGAATCATCTTTTCTAGTGGGTTTGGCCTCGAACCACCTAGAAACATAATAAACCGAAAGAAGAATATATGAGAATCCATTGGAAGGGGGAATGGTCCCATGAAATCAATACCCCAAACATTGAAGATCTCATAGAAAATTAAAGGCTTTGGGGGCATTTCATTTCTCCTTGAAATTGGGTCAAACTTTTGGCAAGTGGGACATGATTGAAATAACTCATGTGAGTCCTCGAAGAGTGAAGGACAAAAGAATCCAGAGTCTATGACCTTTTGGGAGGTCCTTTGTGGTCTAACATGGCCACCACTAGGAATTGAGTGATAGAATTCTATAATAGAAGAATGTTCGTCTTTATCAACACATCTTTTAATTACCATGTCTGCCCAAGTTTTCTGAAGTTTATTTTCTTCCCAAAATAGTGTTTTGAATCACTTTTCAACTTCATTTTCTATTCTTTTTAAAAATATTCATGAAAAACACTAGAAACTATGTAATTTACAATTGGGGCATACCATGGTAACTTTGGAGTGATAGATGAAAGGTTCTCAGTGGGGAATTTAGGATCGATGATTTCATAATGAGAATAATTAAAAATTCTACTCAAGTGATCATCCACAGGGTTTTCTTTTCCTGGTCTATCTTTTATTTCAAGGTCAAACTCTTGGAGTATTAGGATACATCTTATTAGCCTCGGTTTGGAATCAATTATCTTGAGTAAAAACTTTATAACAGAATGATCTATGAAGATGATGATTTTGGAACCTAAGAGATAGGGACAGAATTTGTCTATAGAAAAAACCACTGAAAAAAGTTCATTTTCAGTGACAGTGTAGTGAGATTGAGTTTTATCCAATGTTTTTAAGGAATAATAGAATAAATGAGTAATTCTTTCTCTTCTTTGACCAACAACAGCCCTAGCAGCTCTATCGGAATCATCACCCATCAATTCAAAGGGTAAGGACCAATCTGGGGTTGGATTATTGGGGCAGATGTAAGAGCAGTTTTGAGTTCAATAAAGGCCCTCTCGCAAACCTCATCAAAATGGAAAGTGACATAATTTTGGAGAAAATGAGTGAGTGGGAGGGAAATTTTACTGAATTTATGCATGAATCGCTAATAGAAACTGGCATGACCGAGAAATGAATGGATGTTTCGAATAAAAGTGGGTTGAGAAAGTGATTGGATCACTTCAATTTTGGCAAGATCGACTTCAATACCATCTTTTGAAACTATGATCCCTAGAAAAATCCCATTTCAAACCATGAAGTGACATTTTTTAAAATTTAACACAAGGTTACAATTGAAACAATATTGAAGGAATCGAAAGAGTGAATGCAGCAAGACTCAAATGAATCACCATAAATGGGGAAGTCATCCATGAAGACTTCCATGAAGTGTTCAATGAATTCTGAAAAGATACTCATCATACACCTCTGGAATGTTTCAGGAGCATTACAAAGCCCAAAATGCATTCTTCTATATGCATATGTTCCAAAGGGGAATGTGAAAGTAGTCTATTCATGGTCCTGAGGTGCGATTGGGATTTGGATGTAGCCAGTGTATCCCTCAATAAAGAAATAGTGTGACTTTCCGGATAATCTTCCTATCATATGATAAAGTAATGAAAGAGGGTAGTGATCTTTTCGGGTTTCAACATTCAATTTTCTATAATCGATGCACACACGCCATTTGTTCTTCACTCGAGTTGTGGCTACCTCCCCATGTTCATTTGTGACAACAGGTATCCCACCCTTGTTAGGTACAACTTGAATTGGAATATCCAATTCGCTATCAAAAATTGGGTAAATAATACCATCTTGAAGAATCTTGGTGATCTCTTCCCTAACTACCTCAAGTATGAGTGGATAGAGTATTCTTTGTGGTTATCTAATTGGATTGGATAATTCCTCAAGATAGATGTGATGCATGAAAAGAGCATGGTTTATTCCTGGTATGTCATCTAGGGTCCACCCTAAGGCCTTTTTTTTCCTCTAACACCAGAAAAAGTTTGGACTCCTCATTTTTGGTAAGTGAAGAAGAGATAATGACAAGATAGAAGTGATAATGGAAAAAGAATGCATATTTTAGGTGTTCAATATGAGGTTTCAGATCAGTCTCATCTTTCATTTTTGGGTTAGACAACTCAGGAATGGAGGAAAGGACTTCAGTTGCTTCAGATTAATTTTCTTTAATACTGTCCAAGGTGGAGGAGTAGAGATCAGAGTTGATGTGAGATTCAAGATAGTTTTCATGTTCCTCTAGATTTATGGAGTCTATGAATGAGAGGTCCACATCAACTTCACTATTTATGACATGGTTAATCATGGTGAAAATTTCACAAGATCCTTTTTCATTAGAACATGAAGAACATGGTGGATTGGGGTTCGATTGACTCTGAGAAGTGTCCTCAGAAGCATGGATCGATAATGCAGAGTGATCATCTGATGGTTATCGCATGGCTTGGAAAATGTTGAACATGACCAGTTGGTCACCAAATTCCATGGATAAAATGCCTGAATGGACATCAATCTTAGTTCTCGCTGTCATGAGTAATGGTCTTCCTTGAAATAGGGGAGATTGAGAAGAGTTCGTCTCACCTTCCATGTCTAGGACATAGAAATCAGCAGAGAAGATAAGATCATTGACTCAGACAAGGACATCCTCAATTATTCCGTCGGGACTGGCTGTGCTTCGATTGGCCAATTGAATGACAACACCCATTGGATGTAAGGGACCTAGACCAAGGATAGAGAAGATGGATTTGTGCATGACATTAATTGAGACTCCTAGGTCTATGAGTGCATCATCAAAGTTGGAACTTCCAATTTGGCATGGAACCATAAAGTTCCCAGGATATTTTCACTTAATGGGTATGGGCTCTTGGGTTGAAACATTTTCGAAGGTCCTAAGTTGCCTCTTGTTGGTACACAAATCCATGAGAAACTTGGCATACTTAGGAATTTTTTTTATGGCTTCTAAGAGGGTAATGTTGACTTCAACATGTCTAAACATGTTATCATTTCAGGATCGGTTTTAAAGGACTTATTTGTCTTAGAAACGGCTTGAGGAAAAGGAATTGGGTTCTTAAGTGGAATTGAAGGAGATGAGGGAATGGATTCAGGTTCCTTTTCATTTTTTTTCTTTTCATTTTCCAGGTCAAAATTCATATGAGGGTGGGAAAAATTATCTTGAGGAAGAGAAATTTTCTTTCTCAATCGAAGTGAAATTGCACTTACATTTCCCTTGGGGTTGGGTAATGGTTGAGCTAGAAGTTGGGAAGAATTAGATGGTTGTTGCTGACTGAGGTGGGATTCTAGTCGACCAATTTGGGTTTCAATATTTTTAAGGCTATAACGGGTGAAAGAGGAAAGATCTTAAACTGCATTTTCCCATGGTTTCTTGGAAGAAGAGGCTTGTCCCGGATTGGGATTTACTAGATTTGGGTTCTTGGGAAATCGATTGTCTTGGTTTCGGAATTGGGAAGGCTCACAAGGATAATGGAATCCAGGAGGAGGAAGAGGAGGATTGATCCATTGAGTTTGAGGGACAAAAACGTATTGTTGTTGGAAGTTACCTACACCTTGACCATATTGAAACTGGTTTGGGTTTTGAGGAGGGAATTGAGGAGGATTAGATATGGGATTACCATACCTATGGCCTTGGTTATAGGAAGAAGAGAAGGGCTTAGAGTGAGGTTGGATGAAATTTCAAACAAACTGACCTGATATTTGAGGATTGGGGTTCCACTGAGCATATACTGCATTGAGCTCCATTGGTCCAGATGAATCGGATTGATCCTCTTGAAGTTGTAGACAAGTGTCAGTTTGATGAGATAGAGAGTTACATATTCCACAATTTTTGACAGGTCCAAGAAACATTGATTATGGAGAAGATGAGGTTGGGGATTTGGTAGCCACAACTAGTTGTCGCACAAGACCTGTAAGTTCACTCATCCACTAGGTCATCATGTTCGGATCAATTGATTGATTATCCTGAGCTTGTTTGACTTGATCATGTGCTCAAGTATGGAAATGTTGTGTGTTTTCAGCCATGTTACTTATGAGATCTCTTACTGCTGCAGGAGTTTTATCAACAATAGCACCACCACTTGAAGCATCTATGAGATTTATCTCCATATCCAATAACCCCTCAAAGAAGTATTGGATCATTATTTGGTTAGGGATTTGATGGTCTGGATAGGTTGCCACAAACTTTTTGAGCCTCTCCCAGTATTCATAGAGTGATTCACATGGGAACTGACGGATACCACTTATTTCCTTTTGAATAGAAGCAGTACAAGAAGTAGGAAATAATTTCTCTAAGAAGAGTCTCTTCATGTCATTCCATATGGTTATGGTACCAGGAGGTAGGTAGTAAGCTATGACTTAGCAGTCTCACCTAGGGAGAAAGGGAATGCTCAAAGATTTATTTGTTCTTCCAAAACCCCTTAAGGCTTCACGGTAGAGCACACTACATGGAACTCTTTAAGGTGGCGATGTGGATCCTCACTGGCTAGCCCATGTAAATGAGTAAAAAGATGAATCAAACCATATTTGAGTTCAAAGTCAGCCTCTATGTTTGGATATTTAATACCAAGATGTTGGTAATTCATATTAGGGGAAACAAGTTATTTAAGGTTTTGTTCCCTAGGATTGGCCATTTTGAATTCAACAGGTTAGACAAGGATTGGTTCTTCAATTGTTTGATTATCTCTTATGTTCCTCCTATGTTGGTAAAGTGTTCACTCAATTTCAGGGTCAAAAAAATTTGAGGGATTGTTTGGGAGGATATGAGGAATTCATAGAGATTTTTAAAGAAAGTGGAACATGGGTTTTCCTTTGTGTTTTTTCTCTTTATGATTTTTAAAAGAAGACAAGTTTTTCTATGTGTTTTTTTATTCAATTTTTTTTAAAATTATTTTTCTTTTGTTTTTTTATAATAAACAGAAACTAATGAATACTTAAAGGACCATCCCCAAAAATGACGCCATTTAAAATGCACTGCCAATTATCGCCTATCGACTGGTTAAGGTTCTGATACTCTTCTAATGTGTATAGCAGCACTCGGGTCGAATCCTCGGCGATGATACTTTGTAATAGTGTTTTGTTTTTATTTGATTGTATTTTGATTGGTGGGATTTGTTTGCAGAGCTAAATTGAAATGTTTATTGGTTTATTATTGATTTAGAAAATATATGAATATTGAGGTGAGTTCATTATTGGGGAGTTATGCTTGTGATATCCTTGAGAATTGCTTTGTATTGCATTAAATTAACACCCATGTCATAAGTTGATGTTGATTTGAATTCCTAAGTGTTAAGAATTTAATCCAAGGATTAACTTAACATAGGGTTTTAATCTAAATCAATACTTATTTATGGTATTATATTTATGGTTCCAATAATTTATGGAAACCACTTGTCAAAAAAAATATCATTAATCCATGACATATTAAATTTAACATACACAATATTAATTGAAAGAATACACATTGAGAAAAAAATCTCAATCACATAACATCCCTGAATTATAACTCCCCCCAATGGTAGATTTAATCATCCATTAGGATTGTTGATAATCTAGGTTTAATGGTTATGGTGACGATATAAAAAGATTAGAAAAATAAAGGGAAATGAAAATAGTAGTGTGGCGAACACACACACGAAAGATTTTGAGAATCAAAAATGGAATTTTGATTGAATGAGGAAGAAAATTAAGGGGTTGTAATTTAAAATGATTCAAACTATTTTAAGACCATTAATATTATACTACAGAAGGTGGATAAGAATAAGAGGTATTGAAGAAGAAATAATAACAAAAATTTGATTGAAATGAAAACAAAGTTACACAATTAAAATTCAAAGAAAACATAAACAAACATGAAATAGGAGTGGAGGAGAGGCCTCTCTTGTTGAAAAAAGATCAAAGCATAACCTCTCATAACCTTTTCAAGGCTCTCGTAATGATAAACCTCCTCCTTAGGTACTGAAGTGCCAACCTCTTGGAATTAGAGGAGGGGTGTATTTATAGCCCAAGGTTGTGGGCTGTTTGCATTCCAAAAATGTCCCTCCACTTGAACTGCAGATTTACCAATCTAGACAGATGAATCACGAGATCGTGTCTTCTACAACGATGTAGATATGGATGTATTCTGTCCACC
Organism: Viscum album; assembly: GCA_963277665.1. Lineage (NCBI taxonomy): Eukaryota > Viridiplantae > Streptophyta > Magnoliopsida > Santalales > Viscaceae > Viscum > Viscum album. The sequence continues at coordinate 1,238,238,251 of OY728143.1, forward strand.
CTCAAAATTTTGCTTTCTAGAGGCTTTTGTATCAAATGTTATGGCGGTTGTAATAAATAATGTCATTATGTCCATTTCAATGCAGGCATTTCAATGGCCGAAATGTGAATTGGTTTTTTCATAGTAAGATGACCTCAAATAGAAATAATTTCTTCAACAATGTTGGCCACATATATCTTGGATTTCACACCGAAAAATCTCAGATCGCATGGATGTATAAATCAGGAAAAAAGTCAACCTTTGTGTGCTGATTTTAATTCCCAGACAGAATTGTGGGATGAGTTTAAATCAATCAGTTTGACCCATTGTACTTGTATTTGGGCCTTGAAATTTTTATCCAAGATTACATTTAGAGTCCCCCGAATTATGGTGGATAATTTATGTTTTTGGACTTCTAAATTGAGCCCAGTAAATCAATCTTCAAGGCTGGTCATGTTTGTTCACAGATTCATTGGGCCTTCTTGTGTGGTCTATATGACCCTTCACATGGCAGAATTGTCTAATGACCCCTTAAAATGAAATGTTGTATATTGAACTAGGAATCCTAAAAAACAAGAACCAAACAATTTGGATCATTAGGGTGAGTGTTATAAATAAAATAGTAAACTGACTCAATTGGACTACTAAAAATGCTCAAAAATTATACTTAATTTTAAAACATTAAAATTTCACACAAATTATGCACATTTCATAAAAACCCGTAAAGGGAGTATATAATAACTCATGAAAATATTAATAACATCAATTATCTTATAAAATTGGCACATTTTATTTCTATAAGAGATTATTTTCCTATCGAGCACATAATAAAACTCTATATTAATTATGTTTTTATAATTCATGTTTCACCATAATCGATTGAGTTTGATCAAGATCCCCATTTTACATTAAAATTATAGAAGTGCCTTTATAAGGCTTAAGATACTGAGCTTCATTTGAGTAATTCTTATCACCCTCAAACCAAATGAAATTATGAAAGGACTATTCAAACATTAGATGACATGTTGACATTATATACAATTGACATTCATGATATGTGGGATTATTATTTACTTTTTTTAGAAATTACTAAAAAAATAGTTTGAATTATATTATTTAAATTAGACCATGTGAAGAATTGTATGGAAACAGATGTCATACTACAACTTTTTGGTTTGATGTTGGTGAGAGAATAATTAAATTCCTTGAACTTATTAATGAGACAACAACAATGTTATTGAATATTAATTCTTATATAAAAGAAACACAATGTTTGAAAAAGAGGTATGGTGACAAATATTGATATGATTTGTAATTTCAGGTGGGAGATCATGCCTTTCAAAAAGTATCTCCTTGGAAGGGTTTTATAAGGTTTGGAATGAATTGGAAACTAAGCCATGGATGCATCAGACCATTTTAAATTATAAATATAATTAGAAGGGAATATTATGATTATAAATGAAACCAAGCCTCTCAAACGTTCATGATATGTTACACATATCATTGTTAAATAATTTCATGCCTGACCCAAAACATGTACTCACTTATATAGAAATAGAATTGAAATGAGAGTTTTCTTATTGTGAAGTGCATATCGAGATTGTTGACACATGATAGAAATTATTTAAAAATCTGATGACATGATTGGTAAATTTTATTTGGAGAAACGATAAAATGGAAGAAGGAACATGGGAACACGAAAATGTTTAAAAAAAACCGCCCTTATCTATTTAAAAGGAAATATTCATGAAAATTTCAAGGAAAAAATTTTTAAGGAGGGAAGAATATAACCCCCCCCAATATTTTAAGGAATGTATATTCTTAAATATGTTCAATTCATTTGTTGCCTTTTATTTCACACAATAACAACTTTAAACGAACAATAATATACTATTAATTAGTAACATGATCATTGGAATAGTAATGTTACCATTAAGAAGAATAATTTGACTTCTAGAACATAATCCTCACCAAAGAAAGTAGAAAAAAAATTTAGGCATATTATAAATGGAAATATGTTATAATTATAACATAGTTTAATAAAAGAAATTTTTTATTAATGAAAACTTAATTGTTGGAATTTTTACGAAGCATAAATGTTTATTTAAAATTTTATAGTTATTATAATGATTTAATAAAATATTTATTTTCATAAATATATTTATTAGTTAATTTTTTTTGTCTTATGATTAATATATAATTTTATGAGAAATTAATTTTTTTTTCGATGTGTCACCTGACTAGTTAAAATTTTTAAATCATTAAATTTAATTAAAAATGAAATTTATCATATTTATAAAATAAGTTTCAAATAAATGGATTTCATTTTAGAAATAAAAATATCAAAAAATTGTTTTGGTGAATATTTTGATTTTTTCTAATATAATTTAATTTTAAGTGAATAATGGAATACAAAAATTTGTTGTATATGTATATAAATGAATTATTGAGTCATGTATGATGTATGGATGAAGTAATCACCCACTGATTTGAACTCACATGCATTATTTTAAATATTCAGTCCCAATAATCATCACTATAGATAGTATTTATCCAAAATAATAAACAAATGAACTAAATAATCAAAAAACAATCCTCGCATACACTATAACTACAACCCCCACCAACCCTTCTCCTCACACCTTATACGCCTTGAAACATTTCCAATTTCTACCCCAAAATCTTCCAAAGACTCCCCCATGAATACGAGCCTTTGGTCTCAACAAAATATCAAACTCGAGTCCCTTGAGTAGTTTCTCAGGGAGAATAATTTAAGAGGTAAAATTGATAGTCTTTCCTTTTCATTTTGTTTTCTTTTATTTTCTTTTCTCATCCTTCACCCACCTCAAATATATAGACATTCATGATAAATATATTATTTTATATATACTTTAATGTTATTATGTTACTTTAAAATCCTACATAAAACCCCTTCTCCTCTCTCTTTTATTCTAAAAATGAATATATCATCTGAGATGAGTCGATTTACCCGTATTGTGGATGATTCATTTTCATTTTCTATTACCGACTTCATAGATGGTCATAAAAAATTTATAATGGATAAACAATATTTGAAAATGTATATTAATTCTTATTTAGTATCTTGTAATCAATTTTTATATATGATATTAAATAACAGAACCAAACTATTATGTGATAATATAAAATTCACCAAAACAAATAAATGTTAATCATTAAACTTTTATCTAACAAATCGTCCTACTATTAGGAAAAATGATATATAATATAATTTAAGATTATATAATTAAATTAATGACATATAATTTCAATTATAGGAAATTGTTTCCCATTTTACATGATTTTTTATACCAATATACATGTGAACCAATCATGAAAACCAAGGAAACAAACACTCCCGAATGACAAAATAGAATCTAATAACTCATAAAAGAGGTAATAAATGAACAAAATAAAATTATAATAAATCATGTACATATTTTTTTGTTTCATAATTAAATTATTAATAAATATATATTTATTGTGTAGGGCAATAAGTGTAAGTGCAGAACACTTTCAGACATAAAGTAAGGGATTATCCCCGAACCTCCATCTTTCCTTCGGGTTATGATTTCTCTCTATTTACCCATAATAAAATTCTTTATTATTATTTTTTACTATTCCTAAATTATATTTGTATCTTTTTTTACCTTGCTAAATTATTATCTATTTTGTGGGAAATACACATTTTATAAGGATTCTTTTTTCATATCCCCTGATAAGCAAGCTTTATTGTAGGGAACATCCCAATTTCTTTCCCATTTTAATGAACCATACAAAATCTATTTTATTTAACCAATATTTTAATATAATCTCTCACTTTATCATGAAAAATCATGTTTGTTCTTTTCTAGTTTTATATATACAATTATTCGTTTTTTCAATTTTTAATAATATTTAATATTTTCCCTAAACCACACTAAGGAGGCTCAATTCTAATGTTTCATAAAGACTCCTTTTATTTGTTTTCACATTAGTTGGAATAAAAATTTCATGATAAATTACACTTTTCCATTATTAATGTACAATTATGATTTAAATACATTCATTAATGGAATATACTATGATATTATTTTTAGTTATTTTTTATTCTCTACTTATATTTTATGTGTGGTTTCTGTATACTTCCCATTCATTTGTGATCATATTTCATTGAATATTTCATTAAATATCCACGTTTCTTATATAATGGATATTATTATTTCCATTTCTACGTAAAATTTTTTCGTATGATTTTTTCTTTGAATGATGTTTCAATTGGGAAAATATTTATGAATTTGTATACTCTAATCAATGTGGATATTTTGATAAGTTGCATTGTTCATGAATTGATTCTATGTATGAATAATTATTTGGGATTGTAGTTATGGGTGGGTATTATTTATAGATATCCCATAGATTAATTTATAAGTCTCATGAGATAAAAAAATTTGGTGAAAAAAACATTCATGTTTGTTTCCATATAGAATCATGTGGGTTTTATCCACATACATAAACTATCTTGATAGTATACTGGATCATGTTCTAGATATAAGACGTACAATGATTAATCATTTTATTCGTTATGTATTCAATTATTAATTTCCATCATATTTTCACTATGACAATATTAATGGATGCATTTACATTCTTAGTTCATTGATAGAGTGTGTTTTCTAGTTACTTACCTTTCAATTATCATTATTCCCCCCATCAACATTGTTCACGTATTATTGATTCATGTAACCCTTACAAAGCCTTTGAGCATACCCATTTCATTTTTTATCCTTCCCTAGGTTATTAAGATGAAATCATATAATACGTTTCAGGGGAAAAAATTTATTTTCTTTTTTTATTTTCTATGTTTAATTTCTAATGTATTAAGGTAACCATGAATGTCTATAGTTCCTCTATACTACTAAACTAATCGATTCATGGTGATTTGATCTATTGTATCTATGTCATTATAATAAAATAACCACCGACTATAGATGACTAGGTATGTGGATGTTACATATGATCCATGGCCATAGCTTTAATTTTTGGCTTACTACCACACTGGGGGGTTTGATTTTCTTCTGCATACATTACTAATATCCTGATCTATGAGTGCTTTCTCTAATAGAGTTTATGGTCATGATTATCAAACCATGCCTGAATTGAAAAGATTCATCATGTGGTGTGATGTGTGGATGGGATGTCGGGCTTCCATGTTTACATCCCAACCTAGAAAAGAATTATTATTTCTAATCTGACGATGATGATGAAAATCACACAAAACCTGTGGGATTGGGACTATTATGGGACACCATTAGAACTTTTTTATTATAGTGTTGAGGATTTGATGATTTTTATTGAAAAAATGATGAATCTTTGGATTGGAATTTATATATAAACTCCCCATCCAAGTTGTTTGTGGTTTATTTGGAATGGACACTAATTTACCCTAGACACTATTGAGGGGTGATAATCATAATTATATTGATTTGGATAAGAATACATGCTATCATGTGGGATGGGTATGGATTGAAACAACTACAAATATTTCATATGTACTTATAGTGATCTATGATCATAGGGGTGGACGAAGTGGTAAATATTACCCTACATCCATGGGATGGGATCCCACATGGATGGATATTATATAAGCTTCAACTATGTCCTATTTGATTTGGTGCAATTGTGATCATGTGTGATCTACTTGTAAAGGAAACCCATGATGGGGGTAATTTTTATGGGAATTTGTTGATTTGGTAGTAAATTATAATTTCATGTTTGAAATGTATACTCATTGTTTTGAGGTACCCATTTGTAAAGTTTTTTGATAGTCCTCTCCCTTTTTGCATGATGTCATTGAATTTGTAAAGTGGGGGTATTTTGTTGTAGTGACCAATTGGATCGTGCATTACCCGATTCCCTTATATATCCCAAGGTTATGACATGACATGATTTCTAATATGGGGGGATATATTGTTCTATAGTTATTGATATTTGAAATGTTACATAGTTTATACATCCTTGTATATAGATACAAGACAATTATTCAGTGATCAGTTGTTGAAGAGTTGTGAGGAAATCATAATAATGGTGTCTTAGATTTCTATTTTGGTTTTCCTATTTTGGGTCCGGAGATATGGAGACAATAGGTAAGTAATTTTGATAATATAGTATCTTGATGGTCTAAATGTGAACCTTGTATCTGGGATACAGAAGGTGTCTAGCCTTTATGAACTAATAAAATTTCAATATATTTTGGGCCAGGTTAGGCATGAACTCATTCTTTAGCTCATCAGGGATTTCATAAGGAGAAGTGCAAAGTGGTCATAACATTTTTGGGATGTTTTTTCACACAAACTTTCTCCACATATCAATTTTGGCATGTTATTCATCGTCCTTACATACCACCACCAGGCCATACCTCAGAGTTGACTTCTATGAGTTTTATACAAACCAAGTGAAGGGTCTTAAGTAGTTGATGGGGAACAATATATTGTTCACATAAGTGTTTTGAGAACCTTTTATACATAGGAATCTTAGTTTTGATCACCTATCTATATAGTGGTGTCTAGATAAGGTGATAATTTCCCTGTTCGAGGGAGATATCCTTGTGGGTAGTTTTCCTGTGGTGGATATCAGAAGTTGATTTCCTGTGATCCATATACACACAACCACAAAGAGTAAAATTGGTAAAATTATTACCTTATTCTTCATTTGAATATTTGATGGAAATATGAGGTGTTAAAGATAGATGTCAAACTTCCACAAGGGAACTGGAAATGAGAAGACGATAGATATTATCCACACTTTGTGTTGTGGAAAGAATATTCCAACCGTTCATTTGGAGCTATTTGGGGATATAACACAACCAAAAAAATCTACCTATTTCAATGGTTAAAAATTGGGGCAATAGGGCCCAAAACATTGGACATAGACGAAGTCCACAGTTTTCCTAATCTGTGGCCACTATAGTCATTGTAATATGGACTAACCAATTGCCATAGTTTTCCAAACCATGGAAATAGGTCTCGTAGTTGTCCATTATGGAAGTAGACCTATATCCATAGTTTAAACCATGGCCTTCGGTGATATTTATACGGTGAAATAACATGTCTATAGCCCCCATAAATTGTGTCTATAACCCAAAAATATAATGTCACATGCTAGATTTCATCTCTACACATCACGTATGGTATTTAGCTACCTAATCACAACAAAAAATAGGTATTATAGTATATATATATATATAATGTTATAATTATTGTTAAAAACTAGAGTGATAGCTAAAAAATCATGGCAGTTTTAACGTCCGCTTCTCGAGAGACGGTAGAAGGGTTCTCCGAGCTGGGTTGGCCACATGACCCCATGTAAATCTCCCTGAATTCCATAGGGTTCCGATTAGTAGTGGGGGAAATTTAATGTGTCAGTGGGGGAGACTATTATTTTATTGGTAATATGTAATATACAGCGAAAGAAAAATAGTTTAATAAAAATTGAGGAAGCATATAAATATTCAAACTACATATGAAGTAAATGAATAATCCCTACTAAATAAATAAAAAGTGTGGTAGATAATAAATAATACAGATATAGAATTATGTCCCACAATGATATCTATGCTAAAGTAAATGTATGTAAAATAGGAATAAAATAATGAAACCAAAGCTATAGTGAAAATGAAACAATGTAAAACAACATCATCATGAGAAAAGGTTCAGTCCTCTACCCCAATCTCTATCCTAAGAAGCAAGAGACAATCAATCAATAGTTGTAGCATGTTTCCCATTATTCATACATGTGATCATAATTTCAACTATGGTACCAAATGTCACCTAATCAGGGAGTTAGATAAAAGCCTAGTTGGCCAACACCCATGGTTTCCAAACCATTCTATTTCATGTTTTAAACAAAATTAGTCTGTTAATATAGGATAAATTTAATCAATAAAATAAATATGATAAAATAAATATATCCCGGTATCTGTTCTTCACATTACCTATCCCATATCACCTACATTGGCCTAAGCCTAGAATTTGAAAACATAATTCTTATAAGAAGAAGGTGTATATATATAAAAAGTCTTGAAAAACAGAAGGAAGAAAAATGAAACATACCCCAAACTTGAGATTTATCATGATTCTAATATATCTATCAATAAATTATACTTCAAAATAGTAGTAAGGTATCCCAATTCACAATTATCCCAAATCTGCAACAACTAAAACCTTCCACGTAACATAATTTTTTTTATTTTAGAGTTTATAGTTGGAATTTTAGCTCATCCTGATGGTATTGATATAGAGCATCCTTCAATTTATCTTGTACCACTGATCCCGTCCATGTAAATCTTCTGAAAGACCAAGTATTGCTCGAGGAATGGTTTTATCATGAGTCCATCTCTGGTATCATACATTAGTGGTAGAGTATCACCTGAGGCGTGGCATATCAACTTTTCTGACACAACTATCCCTGATTTTCCCTTAGGGAACCGATATCACTAATGAGTATATGGAAACCCAGGGAATCCTTCATCATAAAAATTATAAGACATTGCCTCTCGAGCGTAATGTGTAATAAATGAGGAATAGAGAGTCCTTGTGTGGTCCTTAATATGAAACCCACATTCTCTCTCCACTTTGAATTTAGTTATATTTATAGGAAGAAAATATCATAGAGAAATAATTTATAATTGAAAAAAAAAGTTTTCAACTAAATACACATACTTATTGATCATTAAAGCTAAACAGTTACAACCAAAAAACAATATCAACAAAATTGAAAAAATGAACCTTTCTCTTCTATAAATGCATATCATGATAATAATTTAAAAAGGTAAGTCAACAGGCATAAACAATAACAAAACCCTATCATCCATTGTCCCTAACTATTCAGAATAATTTATTTAATATAAATATAAACAAGAGGGGTTACACAACTCATGCAATTAATAAAATTAATTAAACAGGGAAGACGGAATATAAACCAATTTTGTTGGCACAACCAAAGGGTATCCAATATTGTTGCAACAAATTATACAAGATAGTTTATCTCAAAAAAGGGTGAAATAGTCATTCATAGAAGTTTATATAAATTACATATGGTTTAATTAAATAATGTAGGTAGGCACCGACCTTTGGTACAACATGCGATCTAAGTGACACAAAAAAACGAATGGAAAGAGAGTAGATGGTGTAACTTGTAACCGTAGAGGATCCTAAGCTCAGCGTTGATCTTTAATTTGATCTAAATTGGAATAAAATGGACGATTTTAGAAAAACCCCAAATTATAATAAAAACCATCCAAGAAATATTGCATGACAAATAGTGGATGATATCCTACGATTCATGGTGTGTAGCATTATCCTTACTCGGAGCATTAATACGCACCCGACAACATTAAAAACGAATGATAATTGGAGTCACGGTGTAAATTCTAATGAGGAGAGGGGGAGGATGAGGAACACCACTAGGGGTGCTAGAGGGGTGACTCACCAAGGGAGAGGGAGGATAGAAGCAGAGAAAAAGAAAAGAAAAGAAAGAAAATAAATAACGGAAAATGAAAATGGAGAATAAGAAAAAAAATAGAAAAAAGAAATAATTATGAGTAAAATAAAATAAAACAAAAAGGTTAGAAATGAAGATGAATTTAACAAAAAACTTATCTAATTCCCATTTTAAATTTTTTTACTTTATCTAGTAACCCACATATAATATTATTTTTTAATTTTTTTACCCATTTTTGTTTTTTTAAAATTCCTTTAATAAATTTTTTTATTCCTTTTTCATTTATTTTTATTATTTTCAACCCAAACACTATTCTTGGGGTTCAATGTTATATTTTACATGAAACCCATGAAATCATTTAATTAATTTTAATAGCTTCCTAGGACCCGCAACATGGTGTGCAAGTTCACACCCTTGGTTGCATTGAGGATTTGAAATAAAATTTAAATCTTCTTTACATTTATTAAAGTCATGAAATTAAAAACTCCCCCCCCCCTTTAAGAAAAATCATCCCCAAGTTTCCCTTATAAGGGTAGTGGAATGTCATCTAAAAAAAGTGTTGCCATTGAGGACACTCATCGGTCTCCCACTCCAAGAACTTATTCTTAACACATCCAGCTACCATAGCACCTAGACCAAAGGAACTAACCTACCCCGGAGAAAATTTATGCAATGGTCAATGATACAGATCATAAGCTACTCAAAGGATGCATCCACTTCAAGCTCAATGTCATTAAGATCAAATGAATGAGACATGTCTAGATGATACATTCAAAACTGAGATACATTGATGATGTTGTGCATGTCACCATAACTCTGAGGTAACAATAACTAATAGTCTACCATTCCAACCCTATCTAATATCACAAAAGGATCATTGTAAATCATTGTAAAGACCCATAAATTTCAAGGAATTTTTTTTCTTAATTTTCCTTGGAATTTTAAAAGGACGCAGCTTCTGACGGCACCTAATTCCGAGGCCCGGTGTGCCCGGAACCACTTTCCGAAGATTGGCTCGGGTACGTTCAGTGAACGGATGAGCGGGTTTTTCAAACTTTTGAACCGGTGCCCGGAATCGAATTCTGAGGGCACCGATGGAATCGCAGCGCCGATTTTTTCTTAGAAACGCCTCTTTTGGAGTTGCGTTTTCTCGGTTGTGGTTTTTAATTTTTTTGGTTTTATGTTATGAAATAAAATAAAGTTGTGCGATAATTTTATTTTTATTTCGCTTAAAGCTGCTTAAAGACAACTTTAAGCTGTCTAGGCTCAGTTGAAACAGATAGGATGCTATCCAAAAATATCCTACCCCCTTGGTAGGATATTTGTGAGGTGGGGCCCGCACGAGCCCCACTGTTTCTTTTCCGCTAAGTAACGCACCCGCGAAAACCCATCATTATGAATGTCAACTGGTGCATTTTCTAAAATTCTTAACGCCCCTATTAAATGGACTGTTTAGTCGTTACCATTAATTCACCAAATTTATGGTTCGTTTCTTAACCTGTTTTTCAAACCGTTGGCATAATAATAAAATAATACCAACACCCTTTTTGTCGACTGGTTTCTTGTTGAGAGGATTTGGAGAAACTGTATCTTCATCCTCCTTCGCGAAAATGTGAAGAACGCGAAGAACGAGGACCTTCGACGAAAGGCGACGAAGAACGCCGAACCCTCGGAGATCGATGACGCGACGCCGTGTACCGCGAGGCCGACGATTCTCCTTCTCCGATGTTCTTCTGCGACAATTCTCCTCCCACAACAAATCTTCGATCAACTGCTTGAGATCGTCCACACGACATCATATACCACGACGACGCAACGCCCTTCCGCGACACGATGACCCTCTTCATCCACGACAGTCAATTCCGCGAAGAACTCTCGTTCGACGACTATGACGAGGTAGGGGTTTTATATGAGAATAATATTTATTCCCATGGTTGTTTCCTTCTAAAACAAAGAACCCAGATCAATGTTCAATTTTAATTTTTTCAAATTGTTCCTTATTTTGTTTCCATGTGTTGAATATTATTTCCAATTTGTTATCACCTGACACGGAGGGTGCGGCCAAACAAACACGGCCTGACTACCCTCCAAACTTTTTCATTGATGCGTGGATTAATGGCGCTTACGAAATGGGATCAGAATGGCGATTGGAGGCATTCACAGAAATGTTCGGACCCCAGGAGAGCCGTAGGTGAAAACCGCAGGCAAAACGGACCACCTGAGCGCGTCCGGTGGTCCGCCAAAGTTCCAGCTGGCACGCCACGCCGGCACGGCGGCGCCGGTGGCCTGCGGCCACGGCCGACAGCATTTGGCCACCAGGAAGCGGCGGCACCCAGCGCGCCGCCGGGAAGACCCGCCGCGGTTGAAGCCGCGGCGGTGAGAGCCGGTCCCGTGGCCATGCGGGACCGTGGGGAAGGGACGCGGCCTTGTGCCGCATCCAGTGACACGGAGCGGCCCCCGCACGGGGGGGGGGGGGGGGGGGGGGGGTCGCGGCTCCTTCGGTGCAGCCGCTCAGCAAGCACCGAGCTACCAGGCCGGGCCACCGGGGTGCGCCCAGCCGAGCCGACCCAGGGGGTCTCGGGCCGGGTCGGTCCGGGCCCGAAACACCCGTTTTCGGAACCTTTTTAGTCTTTTGACCGTATCATGAGCTACGTGCCTCCGATCGACGCGCCGTCAGCGGCGATGCGATCCTTGGATAGAGTCGGTCATTTCAGTATATCACACTCAATGTTTTGGAATACTTTTGGTTCGGCTGGGTTGGTTCGTACACGAAACCAACCGGGCCCTCGAAGCAGAAACGCTCGTATCTTGAGCTCCGGACGTCCGATTGATGTGCCGTAGACTTTGGTGGATTCCTCTAAGTGAGGCGGATCTTTTGGATTACTTCTCCTGAGGATTGGACGTAGGTGGAGTATGGTCGGGTTGGTTTTTCCTTAAAAACCAACCGGGCCCCTGGGACGAAAAAAGCCAATAACTCTCAGACCGAGCGTCCGTTTGACGCGCCGTCTGCGACGTTGAGTTCCTGTTGGCGATATGGAACTTTTGGATACATCAACTCTGGACTACATGTCAGTTGATGTATCAGCCCCTCGGCTCGTGGAACGGACCCTCCCGAGCGAGCTTGCTGTGTGCTGGAACCCTAGAGCTGGCTGCGTCTGCGATGACAATGAAGACAGTACGGGAAACCTCTGTGGGTACGGTAGTGACCACTACTGTACTCTTGGGATACATCAACTCTGGACTATGTGTCAGTTGATGCATCGACCTCTTGTCTCGTGGAGTGGAACCTCCCGGTTTGAGCATGCTGTGTGCGGAAACCCTAGATCCGGTTGAGACTTGACGACTGCTGATCGAACGACTCGGTGTGTTACGGATAACCCAGTGGGAAGCGCTTAGTTGTAGCAGCAGACCCATGGCGGAGGAGCGCTTGGTTGTAGCGGTAGACCCATGGTACTCAACAAAAGGAGTACCTCTGGAGGCTATGAGGGGGAGCGCTTGGTTGTAGCAGCAGACCCACGACGGAGGAGCGCTTGGTTGTAGCAACACGGGGGAGCGCTTGGTTGTAGCGGCAGACCCACGACGGAGGAGCGCTTGGTTGTAGCAGCTGACCCGTGGTACTCAACCGAAGGAGTACCTCTAGAGGCTATGAGGGGGAGTTCTTGGTTGTAGCGGCAGACCCATGGTGGGAAGCTCTTGGTTGTAGCAGTAGGCCCACAGTACTCGATAGGTGGAGTACTACAGCAGTCCAAAGTTAGAGGGAAGCACTTGGTTGTAGCGGCATAACCACTGTACTTGATGGAGAAGGAGTTTCCCAATAGCTATGGTTTCAACTTCATGATTGATCCTGTGTGAGTCATTGCTGGGGGGGGGGGTAGTACCTACCGATCCTTTGTGGGTCCGACGGCTTAGATGAATCAGTGGATACATCTGATCATCTCTATCATCATTCAAGAAGTATTATTGTGTGACCTGAATCCTGTTTTGCGTTCCTATGTGGATTGTGTTGTGCTATCCTGTGTGGATTTATGTTTTTCTTTCCTATGTGGATTGTGTTGTTCTATCCTGTGTGGATTTACGTTTTTCATTCCTATGTGGATTGTGTTGTGCTATCCTGTGTGGATTTACGTTTTGCTTTCTTGTGTGTACTGGGTTATGCTTGGGCTCGGATGTTGCAGCCGATCGGGAATAGATGACTTAGGTATATGTATGGGCATATACCTAAGTAGTGTCGGATGTTACTTCGTGATTGCATCTTCCCTTTGTGGATTATCCTTTGCGGATTCTGGGAGACCTTCAGGTGTCTCAGGGTCCCTACTGAGTGCCTTATACTCACCCCTGCACGGGCTATGCCCGCACTACGTTGTGTTGGTTGCAGACGACGGACAAAGCTGATCGTGGTTGAGGCCTGCGGAGCAGGACGGTACCTGGAGGTGGACCCCTGGGCGGGACGTACTCGGAGTGGTCGGCTGGACCCAAAGAGCAGTGGAGGCTATTTGTACCCACCCTTCTGGTGGGATTTCCAGGGGACAGCTAGACGTTGCGGATTTACTTTTCAGTTGCTGTTTTTCCCTTCCAGTTGTACTTTACATTCAGTTTTGGTTTGTATACTGGCCCACTTACTTTTCCGCACTTACAGTTGTACTCAGTTTTTACTTAGTGTTTACTTCTACTGCTTTCTTGCTCTGTGGTGTTTGTTTGCTTTACAAATGAAATGACTTCCCTTTTTACCGGGATTTACACCTTGGTGCTAGTCGCCAGCCCCTGGCCTATGGAAGGCAGGCTTGGGGTAGTCACGACACGGGCCCGAGGACGGGTCGTGAAAAATTGGTATCAGAGGAGTTTGGTTCTACCGCAGACTCTGATCTTTCTTCTATTTGAAGCAATAGTGTTAAGCGTATTGAGTGTGGTTATCAGTACAGGGAGCCCAGTGTTGGTGCAGCAGCCGACATATCCATACACCAGGACCCTGACTTCTGATTTCCGACTTAATGAAAGAAAACATTGATTGCATGTGTGTTTCAAGTTTTCTTTGTGATTACTTATATCAGCTCACCATGTATACAGTTCTGACCGTGGCGCACCTGTTTCCTTTCAGGATGGCCCCACGACAGCAGCCAGCTAGGGTTCCGAGTGTTGTATGTGACGACAGCCCACCGAGCGACGAGGCCTCGGTACAGGGCCCTTTGTCAGCAGAGGCACCGACGGTACCTCTACCTGCCGAGCCACCGATGCTTCCAGCCCCAGCCGCTGACGATGCACGTCACCTTAGTGCAATGCATGAGTTCCAGCGCCAGCGACCGCCCAGGTTCCGTGGGGAGATGGACCCCCAGGCAGCCGAGGACTGGTTGGAGGCAGTTGTTCGAGTTTTCAGGCTAGTGAGGACACCAGCGGACCTTATGGTGGTCCTTACAACGAGCCTCCTGCATGCGGCAGCAGGCAGATGGTGGAGCTTGATGCTCCAGGTGCACAATGAGGCATCACTCCTTTGGACGGACTTTGAGAGACTTTTTCGCTCAGAGTTCGTCCCAGCCACCCTCTGAGCGGTGCGCATCCAGGAGCTACTACAGTTGCGGTAGGGAAGCATGACAGTAGCCCAGTATGCGGTGAGGTTACCGATCTATCACGCTATTCCACAGATATGGTACGGGACCCATTCTTCAGGGCCCGAACCTTCGAGCAGGGCCTCAAGCGAGAGATCAGAGCTTCAGTTGTTTTTCACAGCATTCCGACACAGACAGGGGTGTTGGAGAGAGCTCTCTTAGTGGATAGTTTCTTTACTGAGCAGTCTCCAGCAGCAGGACCCACCACTACCCGGCATGCGGAAAAGTCTTCTGCAGCGGGCATTAGATAGATGACGCAGGGGTCCAAGGGGACTAGACCTATCGGTGGTCGACCGCGTGACACATGATCGTTTGTGAGAGGCACTCGGGGTGGACAACGACTTACCATGAGCAGACAGTGTTACTTCTGCGGCGGGGTTGGTCACATGGCTCGTGACTATACGACCCACCATACGGATGACCAGCAGATGAACAAAGGACCTCCTAGGCAGAGGCAGAGGTTCGATCGAGGCGGACCGCATGGAGCAGGAGACCGTGGCAGAGGAGCTGGCCGAGCAGCAGGTAGTGGACGACGATTCGAGGTGTTGCCACCACCACCACCAGGAGGTCCACCCCCACTGCAGGGAGTTGGTGGACATGGGAGAGCTCAGCTTCAGGCAGCTGAGGCCTTCGATCATGGAGCTCTGGGAGAAGATGGACAGGAGTGGAACTAGTGGATACGTCTTTTCTACTTCTAGTTCCTTGTTGTTTTAGTGTAGCGTCTTTGTATTATGAGCTGCAATAAAAAAAGACACATGCCTTTGTGATGTTTTCATTCCTGTCCTCTTTTGTGTTGTTACTAAGAGTTTCCAGTTTAGACTGTTGACTTGACCCTCACTTGTGAGACATCTACTGGAGGAGACCCAGTTACCACACACAGATGTCGATAGTGTGACTCAACCCTTGGAGGCGAGAGTAACGGTTGGATCTCTTGGTAGTAGCGTCGAGGCCTTACGACATCATCCTTAGTATGGATTATTATCATCCATGCCGAGATTGACTGTATTAGGCGAAGAACATGGTTCATCCAAGGGATGAGACCAGATTTATCTTATCGGCAATGAAGAAATCTCAGCAACTCTAGTAGGACCAGAAATGTCCAAGTCATCCATGAGCGGATGAGGGCAGCTCAGAACCGGCAAAAGTCTTGTTCTGAGAGGAGGCGGAGGCCACTGGAGTTCGAGGAAGGCGACCACGTCTTCTTTCATGTCTCACCTCGACGTGGATTACGGAGATTTGGCCAAGGCGGCATGTTATCTCCACGCTTCATCAGACCTTTCTAGGTCCTCAACAGGATTGGTGAGGTGGATTATTGTCTGGCTCTACCACCTCAGTAGCACCGGGTGCACAAAATCTTCCACGTATCTCTGCTGAGGAGATACATGCACGACCCCTCACACTTCATTGACCATGGGGAGTTGGACGTTGATGATGGGGCGACCCTTGCGGAGGTCCCGGTGGAGATCGAGGATCAACAGGAGCAGGTCCTACGTGGACGATCGATTCCTCTTCTGCGCATCAGATGGCAGCACGGGAACCTCCAGGAGAGCACTTGGGAGCGGGAGGATCAGATGCATGCTCAGTACCGCCTTTGTATCCCTAAGTTTGTGGTGAAGCTTTACGGGGACGTAAATATTTGTGGTGGGAGTAATGTAAAGACCTATAAATTTCAAGGGAATTTTTTTCTTAATTTTCCTTGGAATTTTACAAGGATGCAGCTTCTAACGGCACCTGATTCTGAGGCCCGGTGTGCCCAGAATCACTTTCCGAAGTTTGGCTCGGGTACGTTCAGTGAACGGAGGAGCGAGTTTTTTTAACTTTTGAACCAGTGCCCGAAATCGAATTCCGAGGGCACTGCTGGAATCGCAGCGCTAGTTTTTTCTTATAAACGCCTCTTCCAGAGTTGCCTTTGCTCGGTTGTGGTTTTTAATTTTTTTTGGGTTTTAAGTTATGAAATAAAATAAAGTTGTGCGACATTTTTATTTTTATTTCACTTAAAGCCTCTTAAAGACAAATTTATGCTGTCTAAGCTCAGTTGAAATGGATAGGATTCTATCCAAATATATCCTACCCCCTTGGTATGATATTTTTGAGGTGGGGCCCACACGAGCCCCACCGTTTTTTTCCGCTAAGTAACGCACCCGCGAAAACCCGTCATTATGAAAGTCAACTGGTGCATTTTCTAAAATTCTTAACGCCCCTATCAAATGGACTGTTTAGTCGTTACCATTAATTAACCAAATTTATGGTTCGTTTCTTAACCTGTTTTTCAAACTGTTGGCATAATAATAAAATAAGTCCAACACCCTTTTTGTTGACGGGTTGCTTGTTGGGAGGATTTGGAAAAACTGTATCTTCATCCTCCTTCACGAAAACGTGAAGAACGCGAAGAACGCGAAGAACACCGACCTTCGACGAAAGGCGAAGAAGAACGTCGAACCCTCGGAGATCGACGATGCGACGCCGTGTACCGCGAGGCCGACGATTCTCCTTCTCCAATGTTCTTCTGTGACGATTCTACTCCCGCAACAAATCATCGATCAACTGCTTGAGATCTTCCACGCGATGTTTTAT
The DNA here is from genome assembly GCA_963277665.1 of Viscum album. NCBI lineage: Eukaryota > Viridiplantae > Streptophyta > Magnoliopsida > Santalales > Viscaceae > Viscum > Viscum album. The sequence goes on from OY728143.1 coordinate 1,238,255,902, forward strand.
ACCCCGACGACGTGACGCCCTTCCGCGACGCGATGATCCTCTTCTTCAGCGACGGTCAATTCCACGAAGAACTCTCGTTCGATGACTACGACGAGGTAGGGGTTTTATTTGAGAATAATATTTATTCCCATGGTTGTTTCCTTCTAAAACAAAGAACCCAGATCAATGTTCAATTTTAATTTATTAAAATTGTGCATTGTTGTGTTTCCATGTGTTGAATATTATTTCTAATTTGTTATCACCTGACGCAGAGGGTGCGGCCAAACAAACATGGCCCGACAACCCTCTAAACTTTTTCGTTGATGCGTGGATTAACAGCGTTTAAGAAATTTGATCGGATTGGCAATTGGAGGCCTTAGAAGCAATGTTCGGACCCCGGGAGAGACGTAGGCGCAAACCGCAGGCAAAACGGACCACCGGAGCGCGTCCGTTGGTCCGCGGAAGTTCCCACCGGTGCACCACTCCGGCACGGCAGCGCCGGCGGCCTGAAGCCGCGGCCGGCCGCCAGGAAGCGGCCGCGCCCGGCGCGCCGCCGGGAAGACCCGCCGCGGCTGAAGCCGCGACCGCGAGAGCCGGTCCTGCGGCCGCGCTGGACCGTGGCCTTGTGCCGCATCCGGTGACACGGAGTGGCCCCTACACGGGGGACCGCGGCTCCTTCGGCGTAGCCGCTCGGCTAGCACCGAGCCGCCAGACCGGGTCGGTCCGGGCCCGAAACACCCGTTTTCAGAACCTTTTTAGTCTTTTGCCCGTATCATGAGCTACGGGCCTCCGATCGACGCGCTGTCAGCAGCAATGCGATCCTTGGATCGATTAGGTCGTTTCGGTATATTACATTCAAGGTTTCGGAATACTTTGGGTTCGGCTGGGTTGGTTCGTACATGAAACCAACCGGGCCCTCGGAGCGGAAACGCTGGTATCTTGAGCTCCGGACGTCCGATTGACGTGTCGTCGACTTTGGTGGATTACTCTAAGTGAGGCGGATCTTTTGGCTTACTCCCCCAAGGATTGCACGTAGGTGGAGTATGGTCGGGTTGGTTTTTCCTTAAAAACCAACCGGGCCCCTGGGATGAAAAAGCCAATAACTCTCAGACCGGGCGTCCGTTTGACGCGTCGTCTGCGACGTTGAGTTCCTGTTGGTGATACGGAACTTTTGGACACATCAACTCTGGACTATGTGTCAGTTGATTTATCAGCCCCTCGGCTCATGGAATGGACCCTCCTGAGCGAGCTTGTTGTGTGCGGGAACCCTAGAGCTGGCTGCGTCTGCGACGACAATGAAGATAGTACGGGAATCCTCTGTGGGTTCGGTAGTGACCACTACGATACTTTTGGGATACATCAAATCCGGGATATGTGTCAGTTGATGCATCAACCTCTTGGCTCGTAGAGTGGACCCTCCTAGAACGAGCATGCTGTGTGCGAAAACCCTAGAGCCGGTTGGCACTTGACGACTGCTGATCGAACGACTCTGTGTGTTACGGATAGCCCATTGGGAAGCGCTTGGTTGTAGCAGCAGACACACGACGGTGGAGCGCTTGGTTGTAGCGGCAGAACCGCGGTACTCAACAAAAGGAGTACCTCTAGAGGCTTTGAGGGGGAGCGCTTGGTTGTAGCAGTAGACCCACGACAGAGGAGCGCTTGGTTGTAGCAACACGGGGGAGCGCTTGGTTGTAGCGATAGATCCACGACGGGGGAGCGCTTGGTTTTAGCGGCTGACCCGTGGTACTCAACAGAAGGAGTACCTCTAGAGGCTATGAGGGGGAGCGCTTGGTTGTAGCGGCAGACCCGTGGTGGGAAGCGCTTGGTTGTAGCAGCAGGCCCACAATACTCGATAGGTGGTGTACTACAGCAGTCCAAAGTTAGAGGGAAGCACTTGGTTGTAGCGGCATAACCACTGTACTTGATGGAGAAGGAGTTTCCCAATAGCTATGGTTTAAACTTCATGATTGATCCTGTGTGGGTCATTGTGGGGGGTAGTACCTACCGATCATTTGTGGGTCTGATGGCTTAGATGAAACAGTGGCTGCATCAGATCATCTCTATCTTCATTCAAGAAGTATTCCTGTGTGACCTGAATCCTGTTTTTCTTTCCTATGTGGATTGTGTTGTGCTATCCTATGTGGATTTACGTTTTTCATTCCTATGTGGATTGTGTTGTGCTATACTGTGTGGGTTTACGTTTTGCATTCTTATGTGGATTGTGTTGTGCTATCCTGTGTGGATTTACGTTTTGCTTTCCTGTGTGTACTAGGTTGTGCTTGGCCCGGATGTTGGAGCTGATCAGGAATAGATGACTTAGGTATATGTATGGGCATATACCTAAGTAGTGTCGGATGTTACTTCGTGATTGCATCTTTCCTTTTTTGATTATCCTTTACGGATTCTGGGAGACCTTCGGGGGTCTCAGGGTCCCTACTGAGTATCTTATACTCACCCCTGCATGGGATATTCCCGCACTACGTTGTGTTGGTTGCAGACGACGGACAACGCTGATCGTGGTTGAGGCTTGCGGAGCAGGACGGTACCTGGAGGTGGACCCCTGTGTGGGACGTACTCAGAGCGGTCGGCTGGACCCAAGGAGCAGTGGAGGTTATCTGTACCCACCCTTCAGGTGGGATTTCCAGTGGACAGCTCGACGTTTCGGCTTTACTTTTCAGTTGCTGTTTTTCCCTTCCAGTTGTGCTTTACATTCAGTTTTGGTATGTATACTGGCCCACTTACTTTTCCACACTTACTGTTGTACTCAGTTTTTACTTAGTGTTTACTTCTACTGCTTTCTTTCTCTGTGGTGTTTGTTTACTTTACAAAGGCAATGCCTTCCCGTTTTACCAGGATTTACACCTTGGTGCTAGTCACCAGCCCCTGGCCTTTGGAAGGAGGACTTGGGGTAGTCACGACACGGGCCCGAGGACGGGTCATGACAATCATTGATAACATCCCCTATCTCTTGATCTTCTTATGACCCAACCTTTGTGAAACACATTGAAAGACTCGATATCCCACCTCAAACTCGAGAGGTCTGTGATGACGAAAAATATAAGATTTTTTCTAAACTGTGCTGTAGTCATAGGCATCAGAATCATTTGAAAATTTACATAAGTATCTTCAATAAGGTGAGGACCCAACAGAGCTGCCTCGCGTACCTCAAGATAGTGTAGTGGTGACTAACACATTATACCATAGGGGGCCTCATATAGAGACATTTGAATTATCTCTTAAAATATATTGTTATATGTAAGCTCAACAAGAGCAATATTTTTCACCTAAGAACCTCTAAAATCAATGATATTTGACTATAGAATATCCTCTATCACTTTTATGGTCCACTCGGACTGCCCATTTGTCTAAGGGTGATATGCAGTACTGAAGAGTACCTACGAACCGAAGACTTTATGCAACCCTTTCCAGAACTATGAAGTAAAACAGAAATCTATGTCTAAGACAATAGAATGAGGTACTAAATGAAGTTTCGCTATCTTCTAGATGTAAAACCTTCAAAAATCATCAGTAGAAAAGGTTTCCCTGATAGGTAGGAAGTGTACGAATTTGTTCAATCTATCGAAAATAACCCATATTGCATCCCAACTTCGACGTGATATTGGAAAAATTGTAATGAAATACATGGTGATATCATTCTATTTCCACTTAGGAATGGACAAAGAATGTAGATTTCCAAGAAGTCATTAGTGCTATTCCTTTTCCAACCGAAAGGGGGAGCACATTGTGATCAAACCTACTATTTTATTCTTCATACTCGGCCGCCAGTACTGACGAATCATATATCTTTACATCTTAGAATGTCCGGAATGAACATCCCATGATAAGGTATGAGATTCCTTCAACTGTTCTTCTCGTATATTTGAAGTTACCCATAATTGGCCATAATAGAGTATAGTTTCACTACCAGCAACAACCCAACCAGAAGGACGGTTCTCCCATGTGACACTTTCCCTTATAACGATCCCCACTTGATCAGATAACTATCACATACATACTACCTCCATAAGTGAGGATGTCGTTGTAAGAGCTATTAGAACTAGTTTTCTACATCGTTCCTAAACCTCCATATGCATCTCAGAAAACAATTCCATCATTTTCCACCCACTTCTAGCTTCCTGGATGACTTGGGTTTACATCTTGAGGCTCAAAGTGTCAGCCATGATATTAACCTTACCATGGGTATAAAAAAGCTCAAAATCGAAAGACTATACGAATTTTACCCACATGTGCTGCCTTAAATTCATATCTCTCCGTGTGGATATATAGTTCAAGATTTTATTATACGTATAAATGTCATACCAATCACCCAAAATGTTTTGTATCCAAAAGTGTAAAGCATTAATCATAGCTTCTTACTCATGGTGTGTGTAGGATAGTTCCGCTCATGTGGTCTCAGCTGGCAGGATCCATAATCCCTGACTCGATCGCCCTGCATCAAAACTTCACCCTGTCCAATTCTTGAAGTATCACATTAAATAGTATATCTTCTCCCTGTCTCATGAAGAATCAAGATTTGAGATGAGTCTATTCTCCCATTTAACACCTAAAAATATTCTTCACATTATTCTGATCTGATGAAAAATAAACCCTTATTAGTCATGATAGTAAGAGGTTCTACTATGTGGGAGAAATCATGTATGAAATACATATTATAGATAGAAATCCCCAAGAAAAAATGTATTTCGAAAACATTATTGGGTTACTCCCTTGAAACTACAATGATACCCTTTTCTAGGTCAACTGATATACCTACCTCAGATATTATATAAGCCATGATGTGAGCCATATCAATCTAGAAGTTGCATTTTCTATGCATTTCATATAGTCGGTGCTCTCTTAGTGAATTCTTTGTGATCTTAAGATGGTTTGAATGATCATGTCTGGAATGTGAATGCACTAAAAAGTCATCAACAAAAACCACCACAATTTAATGATGGTATCGGTGAAAACCTCGTTTCATCAAATCCATGAAGACTATTGGAACATTTTTAATCCCTAATAGCATAACTAGATACACATAAAAGCCTTAATTACACTGGAATGTTATAAGTGGTATGTCAAATGACCGCACATGCACCTGGTGATATCCTAACCTCAGATCAATCTTGGAGAAAATAGTTTCTCCTAGAATCTAGTTGAAGAGGTCGTCAATACGAGGAAATAGATATCAATTCTTTATTGTATGCTTGTTGAGTAGACACTAATCCACACACAATATGAGGCCACTGTCTACCATATTATCAAAACTATCTGGTGAACCCAATGACGATGTGATAGTTATGATAAAACACATATCCTTGAGGTCTGAAAGCTACATTTTTAGTTCATGTAGCTTTGTAGGTTCCATCCTATAAAGAGGAATAGATACTGGTGCCTCACCTAGAAGTAGCTCGATAGTGATCTCCACATCCCTCATTATAGGTAAGATATAGAAATAATCAAGGAATACATCCTTGAAAATATTATAAATTGGAGTAAATTACACTAGTTGTGTTCCCTGATCACTTATGAAAAGACTTTTTAATTGAAGTGTCACTCTCCATAAACCTGCACATTTTTGTCCAGCTCAATCTAACTACAAATCCCATTCTCCTTTGTGGCGGTATGTGTCATCCTTAGGGGATGTGAAGGAAACCTGAAGGTGATAACAGTCTACATGGGTATGATAAGTAGCGAGCTAGTTTATACCATAGATAACATCAATTCTATACATATCAGGGATGTAAAAATTCCAAAGGAAATGGTACGCACCAATCTTAAGGGGCACTCTTAGAACTAGTGTATTCCATCTGTACTGATCCATAGTAGAGTGTCAAGGCATATGACACCATAAAGGTACTCGATTGTAAAACAAAGGCTTTCAACAACAACAACAGATAAATAGGAATGTGATTCACCAGTATCAAAAATGTAAAATATAAAGTATAGGCCACCAGAATCGTACATCTAACCATAGATAGTCATGCACTATTATCCTATGGTGCTGGTTTTACAGCATATATAAGACCTGAAAAACATCCCTGATATGATGTTTGAATAGCCTGAGCAGGTACACTCTGTTGACGCTGAAATTTTGGAACTTGATTTCCTTGACAATATCCTCCACTGTTACCTCTGTCTAATCTTCCCCTGGAAAACAATGTCGAGCCTACTGTGGAGTCATAGATCCCATACCTTCTAGAGGTGTTGGTATGAATCCTTTAACACTGTATGGTGAGAAAGAACGTTAGAAATGATGAAGTAGACCCATATTTCAACAAGATTGGAACTCTATTAGGTTCTTTGTGCACTATGGATTATTATGGAAACGCCTACCATACTGATGAAATATGATAGTGTTGTTAGTACATGTCTTCTAGTTGGAATTTTCCCAGTGTTCACCCTCAAAGAGGCGCTTCCTACTACCAAAAGAACTACCACCTTATCATGGAATTGAAACGACCTGGCTTAGATGTTTTTTCCCCTCACATTTCGGTCTAAAATTATAGGCAGATTCACGATTTCTGTAACCGTGTTCAAATGAAATACATTCACCTCTGTGAAGATGGTATATCCAAGTTTGTCCTCAAATCATCTCACATTTTTCTTTGCTTCACCGGTCAAAATGGAGAGAAACACTGAATATCTATGAAATATGTAGATTACTATAACACGGTCATAAAGTCCTAATGATGTTTGAAGAAGTACCTTTCATGATCATCTGTCAGAGTCTGAAGAAAAAAGTGGTCATATAAGGCTATTTTGAAGTCTTCCAAAACCATGTCACTGGTCTGGTCCTTCTAATAAATAACATCCCACAGATGCCTGACAGAGTCAGAAAGCATATAGAATTCATTTTTAACCCTCCGCTCTAGAATTGACTCATGATAATAGAAGATAGAATTCATGGCTTCTATCCATGACACTGTAACATACAGACCTCCACTCCCCAAGAAGGTGAGAGGGTTTTTCTATAGAAAGTATCTTGTATGCTCCTCCATTGACGGGACAGGTTTGGGACCATTCTGAACCAACCACATTAACCCAAGGAGACTATATATGAACTTAATGTCATGTCCCATTAGAATATCCTCATGAAGTGGTTCCACAGGAGGCACCATGGTGGTACTATATGTAACAATACAATAGGAAGTACAAGAGGCACCTATGGTGGTTCAAGACACACCATCCCTATAATGTTCTCACCACCACTCTCATGAGGTACAATTTGATGACATCAAGGTGTCATTGGTCTACAATAGCCAATCACACACCTTTAGAAAAAAACCTAACAGATGAGAAAAATAGGTAAAGGTTTAATAAATAGGGTAGCTACATAGCCTGTCTCTGACCCTTAAAAAACATATAGCCCACTCCAAGATTCAGGTCAAGATAAGGAAGTGAAAATAACGAAGGATCACTAAAAAATGAATACATTCTGTTTCCTAGGTGAAACATGTTAACATCTAGAAAATATCACAAATTTATATTTAAGAAGCAGGAACATCAAATTTTTACAACTTGTCACAGCAGTACTCACATGCAAAGAGGTAGATGCATGTTAAAAGTATATATGTCCTGGCAATATGCATTTCATTTTAATTCCTATAGTTCTTAATATGATGAATTTAAATTCATTTCCCTTGTATGATTGGGTTACAATAGTTAAAACCATTATCTCAATAATACCAATGTCAAAAACATCATAAAACAAGTGTGTCGCCCAATGGTGAAATCATATAAAAAATAATTTTTATAATCAATAACTACAATCTCTACCCAAGAATTTGGGATTCCCCAGTACATGGGATATCTAATTAAAATCATAGGGTAAGTTATAAATCCCTATATCCTAGTCTCTTATCTAATGTATATAGTAAGATAAAAGTAAAAACAGCCTCTGATACCACTTTGTAACATCCCCATCCTGGGAGCCACATGAAAGGTTCTCTGTGAAAAGTTAGGCACATGACCTCAAAGACATCTCCACAAATTCCAGAGGCTACTGAATATTAGAGAAGGACCTTTAATGTGTTAATTGGGGAGAATATTCCCTCATAGGTAAAATGTAATATATAATGGTAGAATTTTTTTTAATAAATATTAGTGTCATATAAATAATTATACTACAACATAAGAATATTAATAAACCCAACTGAATAAATAATAGGTGTTGATGCTGATAAATAAAAATGATACCCAATGATGTCATGCTATAATGTCTTTGCTAAAGTTACTGAATGGAAAAAAAGAATAAAATAATGAAATCAAGGCTATAATGAAAATTGAATAATGTGAAACAACTTAATCTAGAGAAAAGGCTCAGTCCTCTTCCCCCAATCTCCATCATAAGAAGTAACCAACACTAAATCACCAGATACATCATGCTTCCCTTTATCCCTACATGCGATCATAAATTCTACTCAGGTACCAAATGTTTCCCGAGAGAGGAGTGAGATAAAATCCTAGTAGGTCAACACCCACGATGTATAAACCTATCCATTTTTGGTTGTAAACAATATCTATATTCCAATATATGATAAATGTAAGCAATAAAATAAGCAATACAAAATAAATAAATATTTGTTCTGGTTCTCAATAGAACTCATCCCATATCACCTACTTCGACCTATGTCGAGAATCTGAATAAGTACTTATGTTACGCATAAGTTATATATATATATACAATTTATAAAAATAGAATGCATAAAAAAGGAACATACCCCAAGCATGTGCTTTAGGTTGGGTCTAATTTATGTGTCTACAATGTGTGCCTCAAAGTATCAGAAATGTATCATAATTCCCAAGTAACCCAATGCTGAAACAATTAAAACCTTCCATGCATCATCGTTTTTATTATATAAAATTTTAGAGTAGCCATTTGAGCTCATCCCCATGGTATCACTATGATATTTTCTTAAATGTATCAAATACAATTGAGCTCATCCAATGTAATCTTTCTAAATAAAAAGTATCACTCGATGAATGGTTTTATCATGAGTTCATCCTCGGTATCACACATCATGGGTCGAGTATCACCAGAAGCATGGCATAACCACTTTTCCAATAGTTTCATCCTTGATTATCCCTTAGGGAACTATTATCACTCATTAGTATATAGAAACCCAAGGAAACCCTCATCTGTAAATTCATAAGTTGTCGCCTCCCTAGTGTAATGTGTAACCAATCAGGAATGGAGAGTCCATGTGTGGTTCAGAACCCATGTTTTCTGGCCACCCTAAATTGAATTTGATGTCATGGATATAAATATCAAAAAGGTGTTATTTATAATTTCAAAAACATAATTTAGAAACTAAATCTACATAATTACTGATCATTAAAGCTAAACATATAACGCCCCATAATTTACATATATTGTTATTACGTCATAATTTAATCATAATTATTTCAACATATAACAAAACTACAATAGGACCATACAGGTATAGTGTCTTTAGAAACTGGGAAACATAAACAACTGGTTCATAATGCATCTATATTGTCTCCCATTTAATTCATAATATATAGAATCCCTTTTTGGCATATCCTACTTTATACCCTTCTTCCTGGCCTGGGGAAAATAAAACATACAAAAGGGTGATCTCAAATGCTCAGTAAGGGTAAACAAAAGAAATATCAATCACATCATATTCATAAGAACATAACATGTTGGAAATCTTAACCTGCAAAAGTTATCATAGTTTCATAACATGGGATAAATCGTAGTAGCGAAATGTAATCCCAATAATAATAACATAAAACATGAAACTTTGTGTCATACACACATAATCATAGAGAATCATTTCATAGTAATCAAGACTCGTTGTCAAGACTTTCTTAGCTGACAAAGTCCATTTCTGAACCGAGTTCACTCCTCATTTCAGTCCTGTATCACTGAATCAGATTAACCTATCATTCCATACATGTCTATCTCATGAGATATAAATCTTTACCCAATGCATTGAAGGGAGATATAGGTCCCACATATCTCATAATGATACCATTCTTAATTGTTCCACAAGATCATAAATCATATATCATAGCATAACCCATGTAATAAAAATGGGATTCTTAAACATCATGACATCATAAAATAATACATATAAGATAAAAGGACATTATAAAAATAATTCCATCATATCATAATCAAATTAATGTAAAAATAGGGATAGAAACAGAACCCTACATTATCTTAGATGGAAAATAATTTTGATAAAACACATGAACATCATTCTTGTGGAAAATATCCTTTGTACTTCAAATTTTTTTTCCCTTTCTTAACATGTAATATAATTTTATGCTAAAAGAAGTTGATTAAAAATAAACTTGAAAATTTTTAAAGTAATATTCATGTAAATAATGTTCTAAAAATTTATTCGTGCCGTATAAGTTAAAGAAAAACATTCTTCTCGTACTTTGGCCAAAAAAGTCAAAAAAGTACCTCGTACTAAAAACGGAAAAAGATTCCTTTCATATATTCTACTAAAAACATAAAAATGTGTAAAATTAGATTTAAAAAATTGTAGGAGGATATAAATAATATTACATATTGAGGAAAGATGGATGTGGATGATAAATATTCCCCAGTAAATTCTGAAGTATAAACAATCTCGGATAAAAATGAGATTTTGAGATTTTCCCTTACCTTAGGTCTGATTTTCTTAGTATTTGTCCAAACCTCTTGTATAATGGTTTAAATAATGTTATTGACTTATTCCAAAATAGTACTCATTGATATGATATCATATATGGTCATATTCTTAACTTAATATTAGTAATATTTCATTGTTACTTGTTATTCGTCTGTTTATTGCTTTTTGTTCTAATGCGTGTTTTGTTGAATAAATTCTTATTCTTATTTTTAGGTTATAGATACCTCATTTCCAGGAATGGTATTAGTGTAATATATATCATATTTATTCATCCAATTCATTTATATAATCATTATGAGATGAAGATCATGTAGAACGAGTCGTATCACATCATGGAGACGATAGGCCGTACGAACGCACGAGCAATGATATTGTTCCCATGATTGTGGGATTGTATTTAAGTGTATGTATAATATTTCAGAATCAATATCACTTTAAAATAATCATATATAGTTTTCCATTACACCATTATACCCATCCAAGTAAGGTGGTGGTGGAAAACAGATTACACCACGGCGTGGAGACGATATTCCATACGTACGTACGCACAGTGATTTCATTTTCCGTAGGATGGATAGATGGTGAAATAGGATTGTTTCATATTTATAATAAAATATCAGTATTTGAGTGATACTGATGTTATTACTTCATAATGGATCAAATAAATAATATGATGTAGAAGAAGAAATAAAGTTGAAAGAATCGGTAACGGACATTACCTCTTCTTTGAAGCACCTCTTCTTATCCTCCTCTTCGAGAACTAAAGATGTTATTTGAAGAAGAACAGGACCTCTAGGATGTTTCTATGGAAGTGGAGAGAGAAATTTTCATGGTTTGGCCGAGCTTTAAGGCTCAAAGTGGTGCGAGGAGGAGAGGTAAGAGGTGCAACTTTATAAGGGAGGAGAGGGGAACCTTAAGAAAAACATAAAATATTATTTTATAATAAAGTCATATTCGGTTTTTAATAGCTCAAAATTGATTTATTTCGAAGATAAGGTGGGGATGGGTCGAAATCCTCTAATCCAATAGATTTTAGACACGTTTAGGTTACTATTTTAACCTTATCATCTAGATTTAACTCTAAGTTAAATAATTTAACTTTTACCGTATCTTCTGGTTTTCTTACACTATATGGTCAATAAACATACTATAACAAGCCAAAATAACCCCAAGTGGTTCATTATTAATATATATAACCTTATCTATGTCATGTGGCCGAACATTATATTTTTAGAAATAAAATAACAATTAATAATATATTATTTGTTTTAAAAACAATTTTATGTCAATTTTCACACTATTTGGTAATTGATTTTTGTGAAAATCATAACAGCATTATTAGTTCAAAAAAAGTTAATTAAATCAATAATAATATGTCATATTAACCTATAAAATTATTGTAATTCATAAAAAGTCTTAAATTACATTTCTTTGGGTATTTATAATATCAATTATGTTAATATTTCTTTAATAAGGTAATTACTGCATCATCATTGTGTCATAAATAAATTAAAATATTTAAATTCTAAAAATTATAAATGAAATACCATTATATATTAAATCGTTTTAGCTTTATAAATAATATTTATAGCCGAATTTATCTCATTTCTATCCCTATATTAAACATTTTTTAGTTATTAAACTTTGATTTTAACTATTTTAACTCTTTAAATAAAATAATATTAAATGTCCTAATCTAATCCAAGTGGACCTAAATGGTCATATTTTATTCCTAAGGTTGTTTTTGGTCAAATTAAACTTATCCAATAGAATTAGTACATGTGTTATGGTAAGAATAATGTCATTTTTACCCATAGTTACCCTATTTACTTTTAACCGTGGTAAATAAAAGAAAAAATTAACTATTCACCAAAAATTATTTTTTTCTTATTGAACAACATTTTACTCGTTGATATTAACCTTGTCTCTCAGATTTTCAAAATTCCACTCACAGAAGCTGTAAAATTATGTTTTATGTAAACTTTCAAACTCTCCTAGGAGGTGGGTAAAAGATAGTGAAAAGTTCAGTAAAATTTTTATATATCTAAATTTTTTATAAAATGACTCCAATTAATTAATTTGAAATTAAATAGGTATTATGTATCAATTTTGACCTAAAATAAATTTAAATAAAATAAATAATTATTTAAATAAAAAATCTGCTTTTAAATAGTAACCTAGTGTTTTCACTATTCATCAAAAAATTGAATATTTTTAAAAAAATACCAAAAATTAACCCAAGTCTAATTTTGATATTCTGAATCAAAAAATGAAGTCCATTTTAAATGATAAAATTTATAAAATTTAAAAAATTGGGTATTACTATTCATAACGGTTAGTTTTAATAATATTTTAACAGCATATCGTTGATTAGTGAAACTCGGTACTGCGTACAACACAAGATATCGAGGAAGGTCGCGATTGCGTGTAAAGCGATCCAAGATAGTGTTGTGTGTAGTGAAAGATTCCTTTGATGATGTATATAACATATAAACAAAATATTTTTCATAAAAATCTCGGGTGTTACATTCTACCCCCCTTAAAATGAATTTCACCCTCGTAATTCGTCACTTTATAACAAATTGATGAGGCTACCTCTCCCTCGTCATATACTCAAGCTCTCATGTAGCTTCTTATAATTGGTGGTTTCTCCATAAATGTTTCACCAAGCGAGTGGTCTTGTTCTATAGGACTTTTTCGCTACGATCCAGAATCTCTATCAGCTCTTCTTCATTAGGAAGATATTTCTCTAGTGGTAAAAATTCTACGCTTAGTATGTGTGAAGGACCAGGTATGTATTTTCTCAGGAGAGATACATGGAACACATCGTGAACTTGAGAGATATTCGGTGGAAGCGCCAGTCGGTATGGTACCTTCTGAACATGATCCAGTATTTAGAAAAGGCAGATATACCTAGGGATCCGCATTCCCTTCTTTCCAAACCTCATTACTCTCTTCCATGGAGATATTCGTAAGAAAACTTTATCACCCACTTCAAACTCTAGGTATTTTCATCAGTTATCGACATAACTTTTTTGTCAACTCTAAGCTTCTCTTATGTGTTGTTGAATAGATCAGACCTCTTCTGCCATCTCATCAACAAGATCAGGTCCTAATAGATTTCTTTCCCCAACTTCATCCCAGCAAGTTGGAGTTCTGCATTTCTTTCCATAGAGAGATTCAAAAAGTTCCATATGAATAATGGAGTGAAATCTATTATTATGAGATAATTCCACCAATGGTAGGTGTTGATCCCAACCACCTTTAAAATCCATAGAGCAAGCTCTTAACATGTCTTCTAGAGTTTGAATTGTTCTCTAAGACTGACCGTCTATCTGAGGATGATAAGCAGTACTGAAACTCAACTCTATGTACAGAGTATGCTGAAGACATCACCAAAACATTTAGGTAAACCTTAGATCCCAATCAGATATAATGGAATGTGGTACTCATTGAAATCTTCCCACTTCCTTTACATATATCCTGGAAAGCTGATCCAGAGAGAAATCTTCTCTAATAGCTATGAAGTGTGCTGACTTCATAAGACGATCAACTATAACCCATATAGCATTATTGGATCTGGATGTTTCAGGAAGTATGGTGACAAAGTCCATAGTGATGTTTTCCCATTTCCATTCAGTTATGGGTAATGGTTGTAACATCCCCTTAGACTTCTGTCTCTCAGCTTTAACTTGCTGACAAACCAAGCATCGAGAGACATATTCAGCAACATCTCATTTCATGTCATCCCACCAGAAGTACTCTTTCAGGTCCCTATACATATTCGTACTTCTAGGAATAATAAAGAATGAAGAACTATATGCTTCATCATATTTTTCCTTCTTTAAGTCTGGGATGGGAGGAACACAAACCTGATTTCTAAACCTTATTATTTCATCACAGTCAATGTGAAATTCAGGAACATTTCTCACCTTTTTTCGTAACTCTACATATTCTTTCTGTGCCTCTTTAAAATTAACATGTATAGATGGTTGATCATTCATTTGAGAAAGATAATATTTTTCCATTTCCATTATAATTCCAAGATCCATCCTTTGTAAATCCATAAATATTGGATCTTTTTTTATCCTCATCATGGATAAGCTAGCATGGTATTGTCGACTTAATGCATCTTCTACCTTTTTTTCTTTCCCAGGGTGATAATGAATTGAGCAGTCATAGTTCTTAATCAACTCCAACCATATTCTTTGGCGCGTATTCAGCTCCTTCTGTGTGAAAATATACTTTAAACTTTTATGATCAGTATAAATATCACACCTTTCACCATAAAGATAATGCCTCCATATTTTTAATGAAAAGATTACAGCAAATAACTCCAAAGAATGAGTTGGGTAATTTTTCTCATGGATTTTCAACTATCGTGAGGAAAAAGCTATCACCATATCATTTTTCAAGAGAAAACACCCCAACCCCTTCTTGGATGCATCACTATAGATCACAAACTTTTCTCCACTACAAGGCAGTGTGAGCACAGGTGCACTGGATAACTTTCTTTTTAACTCCTTGAAATTCTCTTCACACTCCTCTGTCCAAGATAACTTAACTCCTTTTCGAGCCAACCTGGTGAGTGGATTAGATAATCATGAAAAATCATTCACAAAACGTCGATAATATCCAGCCAATCTAAGAAAACATTGGATCTCAGTTACTATTGTTGGTCTTGACCATCTTTCAATAACCTCTGTTTTTGCTGGATCCTCAGATATCCACACTTTTGAGATTATGTGACCTACTAATGAAACCTTTTGAGACCAAAATTTACACTTGGTAAATTTGGCATAAAGTTTCTCCTTTCTCAGGGTCTTTAATAAAATTCTGAAGTGATCTTCATGTTCTTCCTTGCTCTTTGAATGGAAACGAATATCGTCTATAAAGACTACCACAAACTAATCAAGATAGTCTCTAAAGAATCTATTCATTAGATCCATGAAGATAGTCGGGGCATTAGTAAGACCAAATGGCATCACTATAAATTAATAGTGTCCATATCTTGTACGGAAATCCATATTTGCAATATCCTCCCTTTTGACCCTTAATTGATGATACCCTAAATGAAGATCAATCTTGGAAATGTATTGAGATCTGCGTAGTTGGTCAAATAAGTCATCAATGCACGAGAGATGATATTTTTTCTTAATAGTGATCTTGTTATGTTCTCGATAATCAATGCAGATTCTCATTGATCCATCTTTCTTCTTAACAAACAGAATAGGTGCTCCCCAAGGTGATGCACTAGGGCATATGAATCCTTTATCAGGATTCTCTTGGAGTTTCTTCTTAAATTCTTGAAACACAATTGGGGTCATTCTATAAGGTGTCTTTGAAATAGGCATAGAACCTGGTATGAGTTATATTGAAAACTCAACTTCACGATTTGGTGGAAGACCTCGAAATTCCTCCCGAAAGACATCATCAAACTCCCGTACAATGGTATTATTCTCAATTGTGAGTTTCTCTCCAACCATTTGAGAAAAATATGCTTCATTTAGTAGAATCAAGACCCATAATATGGATGAAATTTCCACTGGAAAGTTATATTCATCCTTGGATTGATAGACGATTATAGATTGATCTAGAATATGAAATGTGACTTCCCTTCTTTGGAAATTGATATACGATCCATATAAAGAAATCCAATCCATGCCAAGAATCACATCAAATTCCACTATCGGAAGGATCACAAGATTTGAAGGAATCACTTTTCCACAAACATGAATCGGAGAAGAATTGTAAACTTTTGATGTGATTGTTGTGCCATTAGGGGTTTTCATAGCTAACTCAATATCTAATTGCTGAGGTAATATGGTGATACCCTTATAAAATTATTCAGAAAGAAAAGAGTGGGTGGATCCATAATCAAATAAAACATTTTCTACTTTAGAGTGGATGGTAAGTGTACCTTTCACCACTTAGTTATCCTACTCCACATCGCTGATAGAAATTGCATGTGACTTTCCTTTTCCTTTGGCCATAAGAGTTTGTTGATGTCGATCATCATAAAAAACCCTTGTATTAGGGAATTGATTGGAATAATTCCCCATTTCCTTGAACTTGTAACATTGAAGTGTAGGAGGTGCACTTTGTATAGCCTTTTATTTGTTCGCATCACTAGATATCATCTTCCCATCATTGAGGAATTCAAATGCCCGATGACCTTCCTTTCCACATTTGAAACATTTACTTGTCCCTTCAAGACAACTCCATCCATGTTTTTTTCCACACTTTGAGCATAGAGGAAAACACATCTTCTTTTTAGTGTGGTCTTTAGATTTCCCTTTGAATTCCATTTTCCTCTTCTTATCAAATGTATATGACTGATAGGTTACTCCAATCTCCATCTCATCCTTGAGAGCACATCAAACGATTTCTTCGTAGCTATCTAAGTCTCTTATGTCTAACCCCCTTCGAAAACTTGGTTTTAAGCCACTAAAGAATCAATCGATCTTACTCTCAGGTTGGGTAATAATCCTAGAAGCATACCTTGCAAGTCTTGTAAAAAAAATTTTGTAGGTACCAACAGATTCATCATCCTTCTACTTCAGTTCAAGAAACTCATTCTCCATCTTTGTTCAAAGAATACGAGGGAAGTACTTATTGAAAAATATGTTCTTTAACTCGTCCCATTCCATGGACCTAATTTCATATTTTGGCCTCGTATTCTTGATAATATTCCACCATTGATCAGCTCTACCTTCCAAATGATATACTGCTAAGATGACTTTATCATGTTCAAAACATTGAAGAACTAAAAATATATTTTCAGTGGTACTGATCCAATTTTTAGCCACCAATAGATCAGTAGACCCGTTGAATGAGGGTGGACGCTAACTCATGATTTTTTCAAGAAAATGTTGCTCATTCTTTTGCTCGTTTGGAAGTCATGCATGATTCATAGCTTGAGAATGTTGTGTGAGCATGGAAACAATATTTTTCATTCCAACTCCAATAACATTTGGTTGCTTAGGGGGACAATCATTGCATTGCCCGTCTCATTCCGCATTAACACGGTTCCTTCGGGTTCCATCAATTGACTAAAACCAAGAGGAATAGTGTGAGTAACACTAATTATAAATGGGAAACCACATAATCACGAATAAAACTTCACATTTAAGGTCTTATCATAGGTTTTTCATGGCCATTTTTAAAACTCTATGATTGTGTTCTATGCTTAGAAATATCCTTAGGGATCTCACTAAGGTTTTCACATCCTAGTTTCTAAAGGATTACTATACCTTTCCTCTGATACCAATTATAACGACCCATACTTTACATATATTGTCATTACTTCATAATTGAAGCATACTTATTACAACATATAACAAAATCACAATAGAACCGTATAGGTATAGTGTCTTTAGAAACTGGGAAACATAAACAACAGGTTCATAAAGCATCTACATTGTCTCCCATTTATTTCATCACATCTAGAATCCCTTTTTGGCATATCATACTTAATACCCTTCTTCCTGACCTGGGAAAAAGAAAACATACAAAAGGGTGAGCTCAAATGCATAGTAAGGGTAAAGAAAATAAATATCAATTACATCATATTAATATGAACATAACATTTTTGAAATCTTAAACTACAAAAGAGATAAATATTTCATAACATGGGATAAATCATCATAGTGAAATGTAATCCCAATAATCATAACTTAAAACATGAAACTTTATGGAATACACACATAATAATAGAGAATAAATTCTTAGTATTGAAGACTCATTGCCAAGACTATCCTAGTGGAAAGAGTCCATTTCTGAACCGAGGTCACTCCTCTTTTCATTCCTGTATCACTAAACCTGATTAACCTGCCTTTCCATCCATGTATATCTCATGAGATATAAAACATTACCCGATGAATTTGAGGGAGATATAGGTCACACCCATATTATAATGATACCATTCTTATGTGTGCCACAAGATCATAAATCACATATCATAGCATAACCCATGTAATAAAAAAGGGATTCTTAAACATCATTCCATCATAACATAATCCATATAAGATAAAAGGACATCATAAAAATAATTCCATTATAACATAATCAGATCAATGTACAAATAGGGATATAAATAGAACCCTATATTATCTTAGGTGGAAAATAATTTTGATATAACACTTGACCTTCATTCTTGAGTAAAATATCCTTTCTACTTAAAAAACATTTTTCGTTTCTTAAAATGTCATATAATTTTAAACTAAAAGAAGTTGATTAAAAATAAACTTCAAAAATTGTAAAGGAAGATTCATGGAAATAATGTTCTAAAAATACATTCATCTCGTATAAGTTAAACAAAACATTCTTCTCGTACTTTGGATGGAAAAGTCAAAAAATTACCTCGTACTAAAAACGACAAAAGATTCCTTTCATATATTTTACTAAGAACATAACAATGGGTAAAACTAGATTTAAAAATTTTTTGGAGGATAGAAATAATATTATATATTGTGGAAACATGTATGTGGATGATAAATATTCCCTAGTAAATTCTGAAGTATAAACAATCTCGGATAAAAATGAAATTGTGAGATTTTCCCTTACCTTAGGCCCGATTAGCTTCGTACGTGTCCAAACCTCCTGTATAATGATTTAAATAATGTTATTGACTTTTTAAAAAAATTTAATAATTGTTATGATATAATATATTATCATATTCTTAGGTTCTTATTAGTAATATTTCATTGCTACTTGTTATTCAGGTGTTTATTGCTTTTTGTTCTTATGCGTGTTTTGTCGAATAAATTGGTTTTCTTCTCTTTAGGTTATAGATACCTCATTTCCAGAATGTTATTAGAGTAATATATATCATATTTATTAATTCAATTAATTTATATAATCATTATGCAATGAAGATCATGTAGAATGAGTCGCATCACATCATGGAGACGGTAAGTCGTACGTACGCACGAGCGATGATATCGTTCCCATGATCGTGGAATTGTATTGAAGTGTATGTGTACTATTTCAGAATCATTATAACTTTACAATAATAATATATAGTTATTATTTACACCATTATACCCATCCAAGTAAGGTGGTGGTGGAAAATAGATTACACGACGTTGTGGAGACAGTATTACGTACGTACGCACGCGCGATGATTTTATTTTCCATAGGATGGATAGAAGGTGAAATAGGGTTGTTTAATATTTATAATAACATATCCATATATTAGTGATACTTTTGTTATTACTTAATAATGAAACAACTAAATAATAATAAGTAGAAGAAGAAGTAATGTCTAAAGAATCGGTAATGGACATTGCCTCTTCTTTGAAGCGCCTCTTCTTATCCTCCTCTTAGGGCACTAAAGATGGTCTTTGAAGAGGACCAGGACCTATAGGATGTTTCTAGGGAAGTGGAGAAGATAATGTTTCAGGTTTTGGCCGAGCTTTAAGGCTCAAAGTGGTGTGAAGAGGATAGGAGAAGAGGTGCCCTTTTATAAGGGAGGGGAGGGGCACCTTAGGAAAAAATTAAAATATTATTTTATAATAAAGTCATATTCGGTTTTTAATAGCTCAAAATTGATTTATTTAGATGCTAAGGTGGGTATGGGTCGCAATACTCTAAAAAATAGATTTTGGAAAAGTTTAGGATATTATTTTAACATTATAATTTAGATTTAACTCTATGTTAAATAATTTAACTTTTACCGTGTCTTCTTGTTTTCATACACTATATGGTTAATAAACATACTATAACAAGTCAAACGAAACAAAAGTGGTTAATTATTAATATACATAACCTTATCTAAGTCATTTGAAGAACCTTAGATTATTTGGAATAAAATAACAATTAATAATATAATATTTGTTTTAAGAACTATTTTCTGTCAATTTTAACACTATTTGGTAATTGATTTTTTTGAAAATCATAACAGAATTATTAGTTCTAAAAATGTTTATTAAAGAAATAATAATATATCATATTAACTTATAAAAGTATTTTAATTCATAAAAATTCTCAAATTTCATTTATTTGGGTTTTTATAAAATCAATTATGTTAATATTTTCTTAATAAGGTAATTTCTACATCATCATTTTGTCATAAATAAATTATATTATATAAAGTCTAAAAATTATAAATAAAGTACCATTATGTAGTAAATCCTTTTAGCTTTCTAATGAATATTTATAGTTGAATTTATCTTATTTATAACCCTATATTAAAAATGTTTTAGTTATTAAACATTGATTTTAACTATATTAACTCTTCATTAAATAAAATATTATTAAATGTCCCAATCTAATCCATGTAGACCTAAATGATCATATTTTATTCCTAATGATTTTTTTAATCGAATTAAACTTATCCAATATAATTAGGACATGTGTTAGCGTAATAATAATACCATTTTTACCCTTATTTACCCTATTTACTTTTAACCGTGGTAAATAAAAGTAAAAAGTTACTATTCACTAAAAATTATTTTTTTCTTATTGAACCACATTTTAATCCTTGTTATTAACCATATCTCTTGGATTTTTGGAATTCCACTCACAGAAGCGGTAAAATTATGTTTTATTAAATTTTCAAACTCTCCTACGAGGTGGGTAAAAGACGGTGAAAAGTTCAAAAAAAAATTTATATGTCTAAAATTATTATAAAATGACTCCAATGAATTAATTCGAACTTATATAGGTATTCTGTATCAATTTTGACCTAAAATAAATTTAAATAAAATAAATAATTATTTAAATAAAAATTCGGTTTTTAAATAGTAACCCAGTGTTTTCACTATTCATAAAAAATTGAATGTTTTCAGAAAAATACCAAAAATTCACCCTTGGATAATTTCGATATTATGAATCAAAAAATGATGTCCATTTTGAAAGATAAAATTTCTAAAATTCCAAAAAATGAATATTACTCTTCATAATGGCTAGTTTTAATAATATTTTAATAACATATCGTTGTTTAGTGAAACTTGGTATTGCGTACAACACAATCTATCGAGGAAGGTCGTTATTGTGTGTCAAGCAAGCTAAGATAGTGTTGTTTGTAGTTAAATATTCCTTTTATGATGTATATAACATAAAAACAAAATAATTCTCAAAAAAATCTTGGGTGTTACAAAACAGTTACAACAAAAAAACATCCCCAACAAAAGAATAAAAATTAAACTTTTCTGTATTATAAAGGCACAACACGGTATGAATACAAATAGGTAATTCATCAGGAATAATTAATTAAAAACACCAATATTCAGGGTTCACAAGTATCCTAAATAATTTATTTATTTTAAATCTCAATAACAGGGGTAGTACAACCCATGAAATTAAAAAATTTATTATTTAGGAAAAATGAAATAATGGCCAATTTAATCGGCACACCCAAAAGGTATCCAATGATGTTACAATAATTTAAACAAGATAGAATTTCAAAAAGAAGGTTTTAGTAGTCTTGTCAAGCATATTATTTAAATTAAATAATGTTAAATTAAATATTACTGGTAGGAACCGACGATCGACACACCATGTGTTCTATGAGACATAATGAAATGTAGGGAAATAGAGTATACACCCTACCTTATAACCATATAAGATCATATGCTTTACAACGATATTTTATTTGACCTAAAACGGAAGTAAATAGATGATTTTAGGAAAATCCAAACCCCGGTAAAATTTTTCGAAGATTGGATGACGAATAGTGGACGGCACACAATGATTCTTGGTGAGTAATTTTAGCCTTTCCAAGAACATTACTGCGCACCTAACAATATTAAAAACTGATGAGAAATGGATTTGAAGTAGGCATCTAATGTAGGAGAGAAGGAGTAGGAGGCCCACAACTGGGGGGTTGATATAGGGGCAATGCACCAAGGGAGAGGGAGGAGAGAAGGAGAAAAAAATGAAAAGAAAAGAAAGAAAGAAAAAAGGGAAAGAGAAAAAAATAGAAAAAGGAAATAATTAAGAATAAAATAAAATAAAATAAAATAAAAGGTGTAGAAAAGAAAAGGAAATAAAAATAATAAAAATGTGTTAATACCCATTCTAATTATTTTTATTTTTCTTATAATTCTCTTCTAAATTTATTTTACAATTTCGTTTGATCCCTTCTTAATTTTATTTAATTTAATTTTAAAAAAATATATGTATTCCATTTTAATTTTTTTTATTTTTAGCATGAATTCTATGCTAGTGAGTGTTGAAATATTTTACATAAAACACATCAAATAATTTAAATAATTTTAATATCTATCTAAGACCGACAATAAAGAGTGTTCATGCACACCCTAGGCCATTTTCAATATTTGTACTGAAACTATAAATGTTCAGTACATTGATTAAAGGTGGAATGTTTTAGCAATAGAGCATCCCGCTTTTTTTCATGGGGTAATTTTTCTCCCACACAAGTGTGGGAGACCTATAGCCAAAGTTTCGAAAATCATGGCAATATGTGTGGCCTATAACCATAATTTTACTAAAAATGTGGTGGTAGGACACACATGTGGTTATAGATTTAGAAAAAAATTGCTATAGCCTACCAATAGACATGGTTTTGAATGAATTTGGTTGTTAGTATGTGGAAAAGTTCCCAGTTTTCTACTTGTGTTATTCGACTATAGGATGGATTTTGAAATATTTTGATAACCATTTAGTTTTGGATGAATGGGATCCTAATTCTGAGAAGCTGATGGAGTATTTTGGTGAGATTTTGTATTGTATAATGGAGTATAATCCTTCTTATTGGTGGTTTCTTGAATTTATTGATCAATCTAGCCAGTACAGGGAAATGATCCTGGTACATAAATTCATTTTTGATTCAGTACATCAAAATAACACTTAAATAGGGGAAGAGATATTAGTATCCTCATGTACAACCTATGAAGGATGTTAGTGAAATCATTCAATGATGAATGTAGGAATATAAGACTAGATTATGTTAGTTACTAGAATATGCCTTGTAAATTTTCTAACATGAATATGTGCCTTACCCATGGCATGTTCCACACTCATTTCATGAGGCTCGGTTGGAAAAAGAATATGATCCTAATAAAATGCATTTGGAGTATTTCTATGGTCATTTTCAACATGAATATGAGGATTTCTTGAGGAAAGTGCTACTCTTAATTGGTGAACCCTATTTAGAATGGGAATATGATCTCGGTCCTATTCATTTGGAATATAATTCTGGTCATTTTGTACCAAAATGATTTCATGTCCCATGGAATATTTCTCTCTCCCCCTCTTCATGAGATCTATTTGAAATATGAATTTGAGCATGGTATGATGCCATATCCTTTGACAAAATATTCCAAAATACTCCTTGGCATGAGTTATAATGTGTTCTTTCTCCATAATAACCACTTGTTCATATTGATATGAGTGGTGTTCTTACCTTGTTATTTGTATAAGAATATGTTATTTCATTGTATCTTTAATATTGATAGAATGTGCTGATTGTGTTCTTTATTTGTTGTCATAATGTGGTCACATTTTAATAATCTGTGTGCAGTAATGTAGGCCCTCACATTTTTTGTGTCCAATATGTACTATCAGATATCTTTCAATAAAGTGTGGATATGATCCAGCTTCAATCCACATTATTCCTTCTGAATATACCAAACGGGTTAATGCACATGGGATTGATATGTTCCTGGCATTATTTTTACAGGAATATGACTTTATACTTGATCTGATTGAGAAAAGATATTACCCTAATTTTTGGATACTGCAAGAATATGGTGACAAGATTATTCAGTGGATGTGGGGATAAGATTGTAATCCTAATTATCTATAGACTACCTCACCCAATGCAGCCTCCTTGGGGACTCTGTATGAGAACTCGAGGAGGTAATGTGTTGGGTTGTGCCCTTAGCAGGTGACTATGGGGAACTAGAATGATGGGGCTTATGAATGTGGTTGACATGATCTCTCCTTAGTGGGTCCTAATTTAGAATGGGGTCATAGTTGAATCCTTGATCCACCTACCTCAGATATTGAAGTTGTTAATTTTTGTGCTATGGGGATAAGCCTTTGATGTCAATGGTAGGGGAAACGAGTGCCATTGGTTTCACTGTAACTTTCATTTGACAATGCAGATTCATCAATTTCAGACTCTGGATACACTTGTGTGAATCCTAGAGGATTGGTATCATACTATGTTGTTTTTATTCTCAACCCATTAAATTATACACCCAACGGTGAAGGTTTTATGTGGGTAAGGTCATTATGTGACCACAAGGGTTGAATTCGTAGCTGACATTCTATAATAGTTTCAAGATGAAGATATGATCTTGGTTTGAGTGATTTTTGTTAGATAAATATGAATATTCAAGATTACAAAAGGTACAAGGTCACTAATTATTGAATCAGTTCATTCATGACAAATGCTCAATCAGATATGTGCACGTAATATAATATTCTTTTATTATTCACTATTTGGCCTTTTTTCATGTGAACTTGTCACATACATAATAGAATTACCACACTTGAACCTCGATTACATTTGATTTTATGCCAGGCATACCAATTTTACTTTCATAGTATGTGAAAAATGAAATGGATTGATGTATGGTAAACTAATCATTTTATTGATTGATTCATATTGAGCTAATAATTTTTTTGTGGATAGATGAAGAATGTTGGGAATGAAATGGTTTTATAGGATATGGGAACTCTATTCCTGTTAAAACATGAATTTGGTAAAATACAAGAACGATTTTAGGTTGAGTTAATCATTTACATGTTCTTAAAAAACTCCCAATGGTTCCCACTTACTTTACTAGGCACATACCCAGTTTCTAAATTCAAGCGGTCATTTGGGGTTTCTGGACCAATGGTGCTTAAGAACTCACATTGTTCAATAGGATGGTTGGTCAAGATCATCCCACCCCTTTTTGGGGAATTTTCTCCTACTCCAAGACTCTCTTATGGACTTATGTTATGTTCATCAATATCTTCTTAATCTCAATAAAAGTACAATTAACCTATGAAAAATATCATGTATTCAATATTCTATGTGTAAAGGAGGTTCTATTAATCATATAATCTATATATAGTTTACATTAATCATACATTTCCTGTTATTTCATTTTTAGTGGATAACTACTAATGTAATGAACCCATATAATAGGGAACTCAGGATTTTACTACCATTTATGGAGGCATTTGATGTCTTAAGTATTCGATTTAAACATTATGAAGAGTCTTACCTATCCTGTTCATGATAGGAATCATAATAATGTAGTTTGTTTGACCCATGTAGTTTAAAATCATGTATAAAACAACATATATGAGGTAACATAGCCACAAAGTATTTATCTCAATCATATAGGGGGTTTTTTATGTATCCTCTTTATAACTAGAATTAACGTCACCATAGTTAGATCATTCCCTCATGACATACTGTGAGGTGAATGTATTTGTATAGGGGTTCCCATATCATGCACCTTAATGTGGGTTAAGAACTATGGTTTTCCTATATATGGAGATTCATGATGATAGTTATATGATCATTTCTATAACCCCATGTGATCCATGCTCAGTGTGAGAAATAAGGGTTAAACAATGATCTGTCTCATCATATATGTATTCCTGACTTATACATCAGGTCGGCCCTATGGGATTTTTTATATGTAGCTCAGGACTTATGAATGAATCCTATGTATTCTATTTTCATAGGAATTGTAGTTCTCATTGATCAGTTTACTTGTCAATCTTCTGATTGATGAGGAAGAATAGTGTATCCATGGTAATGTTTTTTATCCCATAGGTTAGACAGTCAGATATATGGAGGTTATAACACCATCATGGGTGCATATAGGATATAAGACCTTAGAAAGTAATCCAATGTATTGTTTTTGGTTGATAATAATATTTCTTAGAGTTAAGTTGGTTGTATTCTTCAATATGTCCACTAAAAAAGGTTATCATTTCCCGATACATCTTCCCGACATGTCCTAATTGACTTCCTATGATGTCTAGGGTTTCTTCATGATATGTATATTGATTTTTGCAAGACATATCAATTGATGTCTGGAAAAATCATGTTTCTTAGCTAAAATTCCTAAAGATAATCATATGAGCTTGTAGAAATTTTAATAAGACATAGCGTGATCTAGATGGCATGTCTAGGAGGCTATCACAAGATCAGGTTTGACATGTATTGAGGGAAGAATAAAACAAGTATGACTTTTTTGGAGTGCGTCAAAAGACTGGTATGACATGTTTGGATGAAGTATCATTACATGGGTGACTTGTATGGACGACATTGGAGGAACAAGGATGAGATGAATGAAGGATGTCGTAGAACCTAAGTAACATGTCAAAATGGCTCTGTGAGAATTTTTTAACATGACCTGATTCTTATTGATGACATGGGTGACATGTCTGGAGAACATCAAAATATATATCATGAAATCCTAGAGTACTTCTCAAGATTTCGGTGAAATTCTCTAATTCAACCTCATTACATTCTTAACAATCCCAAGGGAGAATTCCTTATACTAATGGAATGTATATAGGGTGTTGAATTAATTGATAGATGTATCATTGTGTTTTTTCCATGAACTACGTAGGTCACATGAAGTACATGAAGATCAACATATTTTTCTTTGTATGAGCCTCTTATCTTTTTTTAGCCATTTTATATTCTTTATTAAATATTTTCTTCATGGTTTTTCACGCATTATGTTTTCTTAGGTTTCACATGACCCAATCGACTTGAAAGAACTCCTTTTCATAATCTGTATGACATGCTACAAGTCCATTGCATGATCTATAGAGAGATCACATGAATCGTATATTCATGTTGCATGATCCCTTAGGTAATTCTCTAGATTTACCTAGTGGAAAACCTTTATGAACATGTGACCTTCTGCTCTGAGATGTTGACACTTGTACTCACATGTACTGTCACCTTAGTGTATCTTTTTTATGTGGAGGGGGAGAGATTTATATGACTCACCACCTTGGATATGAATTTCCTCATGTGCTGTGTATCTTGTAAATACAAGCTGGCGTTTTTTGAGGGATTCTTATATCATGCACATCGAAGGATCCTATCGTGAGTCATCCATGGTTCCAGATGATATATAGTGACCGTGAGAATGTTTCTCCATCTCTATGATTATTGGACTCTAATAATAAAATTGATTTCACATAATAATGTTGACATGTCAAAGAAACTTTAAAATGTCAATCCCCTGTGACTAATATTATGCACAGACAGTTGCTGCGCCCTGCTCCCTCTGGTCCCGCGCGGTCGCGGGACCGCAGCCTGCCTCCGCGGTTTCAGTCATGACGGCTCCTCCCGGCGGCGCGTTGGGCGCCGCCGCCGGCACCGCCGTGCCAGCAAGGCGCGCTGGAGGACCGCTCCGTGGACCACCAGACGAGTTCCGGTGGTCGGAATTGCGTGTTGTCTTCGCCAAAGGCCCTCTCGGGGCCCATCCTTCACTGCGAGGACCTCAAATCGTCTGTGAGGCCTACTTTGCCATCGCCCGCCAATCCTCTCACCACCGTCCGTCGATCCACACTTCGACAACAAACTGTTGGGTCTTCGAATCGCCTCCGCGACCCCGACTCAGCCCGCAGTTTCGTTCGGCCTCAACGGCGTGGCACGACGATGCCACGCTTCTTCGCCGCGTTCTTTCTCGTTTCCGCATGGTGCAACGACACCACACTGCCTTTCTCATGCTGCAACAAATTCAAACAAACCAGGGGGGAAGGAGGGTCGGCCGTGTTCGTGCGGTCCAACCTCCTCCCGTTAGTATGATAATAGGCGGCCCAAAAATGAAACCAATAAAGGTGACAGATTAGATCATGATCAACAATAAAAGAATCCCCCACAACTTACCACAACATAATATTCCTAACCCGCAAGGAAATCGTTCGCGGATCAACTAGGTAATAATTTGATACGTGTTCTTTGTTTTCTTTAGAAATAAAGAATCAAGGGAATAAAATTATTCACAAACATAATTCCCTACCTCAACGTTGTCGTCGAACGAGAGTTAGTCGCAGAATTAACCATCGTGGAAGAAGAGGATCGTCGCGGAAGAGAAGGATCATCGCGGAAGAGAAGGATCGTCATGGAAGAAACGTCGCGGAAGGAACATCGTTGATTTCCGAGGATTTGGCGTTCTTCGTCGGAGATCAGTGTGTTCTTCACGTTCTACGCATTCTTCATCGAAGAAGAATGTTTTCCTCCAAATCCCTTCCATTCCACAAGTTCCAACAGAAATAAAATAAGAGTTGTCTTATTTTATTAATTCACATGAAAAATTTTAATTTCAAAAGAAATGAAACGAACAATTAATTCAATGAATTAATTGTAACTATTTAACTGTGCAATTTAATGAGGCGTTTCTTAACCATAATAAACGCACGGTTGACTTCATTAAAAGGGGGGGGGGTGCAGGTGCGTTACTTAGAAGGAAAGAAATGGTGGGGCTCGTACGGGCCCCATCTATCAAATATCCAACCAAGTGTGTAGGATATTTTGGGTCACAACTTATACGCTTAACATAGGTTAAGCCGCTTTAATTAAAATCAAATAAATTGTCGCACCACCATTATTTTATTTCTTAACATAACCCCAAAAATTAAAAACCACACCCGAGAAAACGCAACTCCGGAAAAGGTGTTCTTAAGTAATTACCGGCGCTGCGGTTCCATCAGTGCCCTTGGAATTTGATTCCGAGCACCGGTACAAAAGTTAGAAAAACCCGCTCGTTCGTTCACTGAACGTACCCGAGCCTAACTTCGGAAATTAATTCCGGGCACACCGGGCCTCGGAATCAGGCACCGTCAGAAACTGAGTTCTTGTAAAATCCCAAAGAAAAGTTAGAAAAAAATTTCCCTTTAATTTTTACGGGTCTTTGGGATTTACGTCCTCGTAAAGCTTTAACACAAACTAGTGTTACAAAAGCGGTACTGAGCACGCATCTGAGCCTTCCGCTCCCATGTGCTTACCTGGAGGTTCCCGTACTTCTAGTGAAAGCACTCTCGAGAAATCGACCATCCTCGTAAGAACCGCTCCTGTCGATCCTTCATTCCCACTAGAACCTCCGTGAACGAAACCCCATCGCCGTCGTCCTGTTCCCCATGGTCGATGATATGTGAAGGATCACACACGTATCTCCTCAGTTGAGATTCGTGGAAGTCGTTGTGTACCTGGTGCAACTTAGGTGGATGGGTTAAGTGGTAAACCACCCCGCCTACCCAGCTGAGGACATAGGAATGGTCCACTGAACCTCAGAGATAACTTGCCGCCTTGGCCACATCTCCGTAAACCTCGTCGAGGTGAGACCCGTATAAGGACATGATTGTCATCCTCGAACTCTAGAGGTCTCCAATTCATGTTAGAACTGGAATTCAAAACGACTGCTGCCAGGAGGCAAGGTTGACCGACTCAAGAGTGATCGGTCGCACCCTCTTGTGCATGAGTTTATCCTATGCTTCATGGGGTTTCCTTTTCACCGACCAAGGAAAACCCATCCTGACGTCGTAGATAAACCACACCCTTTTTGCCTAATACCGTTAATTTGTGTATGAACTGTGATTGCCCAGTCCATAGTCAAACCAACGTCATAAGGATTTGACACTGCCACCAAGAGATTCCAACCGAAACTCTTGCCTCGAGGGTCTGACCACACTGTTGGCGTAAGTGTGATTATCGAGTCTTCTCCCAAGGTATCCCCAGACGTGAGGGTCAATTCTACGACTTAGCGGAAACTCTAGGTCTGGGACAAGATTCATGGAAGGAAGGAATGATTCGTATCAATGTCTGTTACTATGGAAGCTAGTAGTGGACACAGACTATCCTCAAATCATTTTTAGAGCCATGGGGTCACTCTCCCTGACCGCATGTAGCTACCCTCTTCCCCTGCCCTCCAGCTCCCTAATCCTGGCGGGGACAACTAAGGCGGGTGGTTGTAGCATGTTAAAATGTACACCACCTCATGCTGCTCCCCTAGCTCTGTCTCCACGTCTGCTGCTTCAAAGACTCATCTCTACTTAAATCATCCACTTCTTGAAACATTTAAAATGCCCGAGTCTATAAGATTGGTGCCAGTTTCCTGTTTCTTACTGCACTATGCAGTCTTCATCCACTCCTGGATGATATGCACCTTCTTTGCCTATGATCTGAACGAGCTGCTAAAATTTCTACTTTGCCGAAAAGAGAAACTCGGTCTCATCCCATGGATGAACCACGTTCATTAACTAATATAGTAAATCCGAACATGAATGATGTATTCATTCCATGGATGATGTCGTAAGGCCTCAATGTTACTACCAAGAGATACAACTGTCAGTCTGACCTCCAAGGGTTGAGTCACACTGTCGTCATTAGTGTGATGTCACTAGGTCTCCTCTAGTAGAAATCTCAAAAGTGAGGGTCAAGTCAACAGTCTTAACCGGGACCACTCAGTATCAACCAAACAAAAGGACAAGAAAGAAAACGTCACAATGGTAAGTGTCCTTATATTAATGCAGATCATGGTACAAAGACACAAATTTAACAACAACAACAACATGGAACTAGATATACACCAATAGTTCCGCTCCTGTCCGCTCACTTCTGGAGCTCCGTAGTCGTAAGATTCTGCTGCCTGAAGATGAGCTCTCCCATGTCCACCTATTCCCTGTGGTCAGGGTGGACCTTCTGGTGGTGGTGGTGGAAACACCTCGAAGCTTCGTCCACCTCCAGCAGCATGACCAGCTCCCCTCCCTCAGCCTTCTTCTCCTAGAGGTCTACCTTGATCGAACCTCTGCCTCTGCCTGAGAGGTTCTTCATTTAACTACTGGTCATCTTCATGGTGGGTCAGACAGTCATGTGCTATGTGACCAATCCCGCCGCAGGAGTAACACTGCATGGAAGGTCTGGCTCTGTCATTCCCCTTGGTGCCTCGCACTACCGACCCTGAGTCATGCGGTCGACCACCTGTAGGTCTGGTCCTCTTGGACCTCTGCGTCATCTGTCTATTGCCTGCTACAGAAGACTCTACTGCATGCCAGTTAGTGGTGGGTCCTGCTACTGGAGACTGCTCAGCAAGAAAACTCTCCACTAAGAGGGCTCGCTCCAACCCCCATGTCTGCGTCGAAATGATGTGAGAAACAACAGAAACTCTAATCTCTCGCCTGAGCCCCTGCTAGAGGGTTCGGGCCCTGAAGAATGAGTCACACACCATATCTGTGGATTAGCACGGCAGGTCTGTGAACCTCGCTGAATACTACGCCATTGTCATGCCGCCCGGCCGTAGCTTAACTAGCACCTGTATATGCACCGCTCGAAGGGTGACTGGTACAAACTCTACCCGGAACAGGCTCTCGAAGTCTGCTAATAGAAGTGTCACCTTGTCAAGCAACTGGAGCATCAGGATCCACCATCTGCCTGCTGCTACCTGAAGAAGGCTGGCAGCAAGGATCACCATGATGTCTACTGGAATCCCCACTAGCCTGAAGACTCTAACCATAGCCTCCATCCAATCCTCAGCCGCCTGCAGGTCCGTATCTCCCCTGAACCTGGGTGGCCTCTGGCGCTGGAACTCGTGCAGTGCGCTCAAGCGACGTGCACCCTCTATTGCTGGGGCTGGTGGCATCGGTGGCCCAACGGGTAGTAGTACTGCCGGTGCCTCCACTGGTTCCTCAACTGGGATAGGGCCCTGTACAGAGGCCACGTTTCTCGGCGGGTTGTCATTACAAACAACTCTCAGGGATCTAGCTGGTCGTCCGCGGGGTGGGGGGGGAGGCATCCTGAAAGAAACAAACATGACACAGTCAAATGATTTATACCTGGTTAGCTTACCTGGTTTGTCCTGACATTTAAAACTTTCGAAAACACACACATAATCTGTGTTTTCGTGCACAAAGTCGGAAATCAGTTGTCAGGGTCCTAGTGTATGGATACGTCGGCCACCCGCACCAACACTGGACTCCCTGAACTGAAAACCACACTTGGTACCCTTATCACTATTTCTTCACAGAAAAGAAATATCAGAGTTACAAGTTTTACGGTAGAACCGACTCCTCTGATACAAATTTGTCATGAAACGTCCTCGGGGCTCGGGCCGTGACTACCCCAAGCCCGCCTTCCATAGGCCAGGGGCTGGCGACTAGCTCCAAAGGCGTAAATCCTGATAACTGGGAAATCATTGTCTTTATAAAAAGTAAACAAAACACCATAGAGTACAAGAGGAAGTAAAACACTGAGTACAATGATAGTGCTGAAAAGTAAATGGGCTAGAATACAAACCCAACTGGAAATGCAGCTACAACTGAACAAAAGTACAACAGAAAAAGACAACAGCTGGAAGAATGTAAGCAGCTCTTGGGTCGTCCTCCTCGGATCCTACCTGAAGGGTAGGAAGAGATAGCACAGCTCCTGGATCGTCCACCACGGATCCTACCTGAAGGGTAGGTACAGATAGGGCAGCTCCTGGATCGTCCTCCACGGATCCTACCAGAAGGGTAGGTACAAATAGTACATATCCTCAATTCTCTCGCTTTTCAACCCCCTACCAGTGTCGTCTCGCCGTGAAGTCCACCTCCGGATACTGACTCGTCGGGTGGTCCACCTCCGGGTACCGTCCAGTCCTCGAACACTCGGCCTCCGTCAGCACTGCCCGTCATCTGCAACCAACACAACGAGGTGCGGGCATAGCCTGTGCAGGGGTGAGTATAACGATACTCAGTAGGGACCCCGAGACCCTCAAGGTCTCACTAAAACCAACAAATATAACCACAAAGAAGATCTCAACAGATAACCTCTACATAGGTATATGCTCATACATATACCTAAGTTATCAATTATCCCATCTCAATCAAGAGGAAACACAAGATTATGAAATCAACGGATAACCACTACCCAGGTATATGCCCATACATATACCTAAGTTATCAAGTGACCCATCTTAATCAAGAGGTAAACACAAAGGTCAAAGATTTAGCTCAAACCAGTATTTTTATTATCGAAACCGTAACTGCTGATGAGTCCGTCTCTGGAGTGTACAGTGATCCAGTCACAACTCCGAGGTACTGCTCACTAACCTAAGACTACTGAGGTACTCCTCCTGTCGAGTACCTCGGGTCTTCCACCTCACATAGTAGTGCTCCTCCGCCATGGGTCTGCCACCTCACACAGTAGTGCTCCCCCTCATAGCCTACAGAGGTACTCCTCCTGTCGATTACTGCGGGTCCTCCACCTGACACAGTAGTGCTACTCCTCCATGGGTCTGCCACCTTGCAAAGTAGTGCTCCCCACTGGGCTATGCTAGTCACTCCGAATCAAATCGGACAAGTAGTCATCGGTCACAGCTAGCTACATGGTCTCCATACTCCGTATGATCGTCTCTGGGAGGGTCCGATCCATGAGCTACAGGTCGATACTCCAAGTATCACAAGTCCCACAAAGATGTATCTCAAAGGACTGCCTCGTCATAGGGGTCTCAAAGCAACAGACGGCGCGTCAATCGGACTCCCGGTCTGTGAGTTATTAGCCTTTTCGTCCCAGGGGCCCGGTTGGTTTCGTGTGTGAACCAACCCGGCCGTATCTCAACTGTACCCCGAACTCTCATAGGGTGTACTCATAGGGACCGTTTCTCAACGTGATCACCAACGCTGCTGACGGTTCGTCAAACGGGCGACCGGTCTGAAAGATATCAGCTTTTCTATTCGAGGGGCCCGGTTGGATTTCGGGTACAATCCATCCTGGCCATACTCCAACTGCATCCAAAAATCAGGCGAATTATGCCAAAAGTTACGTCTCATCAAGAGGAATTCAACGAGATAGACGGCGCGTCAATCGGATGCCCGGTCTGTGAGTTATTGGCTTTTTTGTTCCAGGGGCCCGGTTGGTTTCGTGAGGGAACCAACCCGACCACACTCCGACGACGTCCAAACCTCGAGTGAAGTAAGCCAAAAGTTCCACCTCACTTAGAGGAATCCATCAAAACCGACGGTACGTCAATAGGACGTCCGGAACTCAAGATATAAGCATTTCCGCTCCGAGGGCCCGGTTGGTTTCATATCCAAACCGACCCGGCCGAACCCAAAGTTCTCCAAAACCTTGAATGTAATATTTCGAAACGACCATCTCGATCCAAGGATCACATCGCCGCTGACGTTGTGTCGATCGGAGGTCCATAGCCCAAGATATGGGCAAAAGACAGAAAGAGGTCCGAAAACGGGGGGTCTGGGCCCTGACCGACCCGGCCCAACCCCCCTGGGTTGGCCCGAATCTGGTCGACCCGACCCGGGTCCGGGTCCGAATCGGGTCAGGGTCCGACCCAGATGGCGCGAACCGGCCCGGCTGTCGCTGGCCGGGTGGCTAGCGGGTCGGCTCGGCCGTTACGGCCGAGCGAAGCGGGGGGCACGCTGCCCCCGCGTGGGGCCGCCCTTGTCGGCGGATGCGGCCAGTTGCCACGTCCCGCTCCCTCTGGTCCAGCGCGGTCACGGGACCGCAGCCTGCCGCCGTGGCTTTAGCCGCGGTGGCTCCTCCCTACAGTGCGCCGGGCGCCGCCGCCCCCTGCCGTCGGCGCCGCCGTGCCGGCGAGGCGCGCCGGCGGGCCGCTCCACCGGACGAGTTCCGGTAGTCGGAATTGCGTGTCGTCTTCTCCAAAGGCCCTCCCGGGGCCCGTCCTTCACTGCGAGGACCTCAGATTGCCCGTGAGGCCTACTTTTCCGTCGCCCGCCAATCCGCTCATCATCGTTCGTCGATCCGCACTTCGACAACAAACTGCGGGGTCTTCGAATCGCCTCTGCAACCCCAACTCCACCCGCGGTTTCGTTCGGCCTCAACGGTGTGGCGTGACGGCGCCGTACTTCTTCGTCGCGTTCTTTCTCGTTTCTGCGTGGTGCAACGGCACCGTACTGCCTTTCTCATGCCGCAACAAATTCAAACAAACCAGTGGGGAAGGGGGGTCGGCTGTGTTCGTGCGGTCCAACCTCCTCCCGTTAGTATGATAACAGGCTGCCCAAAAATGAAAACAATAATGGCGACAGATGATATCATGATAAAAAATAAAATAAACCCCCACAACTTCCTGCAACGTAATATTCCAATCCCGCAAGGAAAACGTTCACGGATCAACTAGGTAATAAGTTGATCTGTGTTCTTTGTTTTCTTTAGAATGAAAGAATCAAGGGAATAAAATTATTCTCAAACATAATTCCCTACCTCAACGTTGTCTTCGAATGAGAGTTCATCGTGGATTTAACCGTCGTGGTAGAAGAGGATCGTCGCGGAAGAGAAGGATCGTCGTAGAAGAAACATCGTGGAAGGAGCGTCATTGATTTTCGAGGATTTGGTGTTCTTCGTCGGAGATCGGTGCGTTCTTCGCGTTCTTCGCGTTCTTCGTCGAAGAAAAATGTTTTCCTCCAAATCCCCTCCATGCCATAAGTTCCAACAGAAATAAAATAATAGATGTATTATTTTATTAATGTAAATGACACGTTTGAATTTCAAAAGAAGCGAAACGAACAATTAATTCAATGAATTAATTGTAACGATTTAACCGCCCAATTTAATGAGGCTTTTCTTAACCAGAATAAACGCACAGTTGACTTCATTAAAAAGGGGGGTGCGGGTGCGTTACATAGAAGGAATGAAATAGTGGGGCTCGTGCGGGACCCACCTCTCAAATATCCTACCAATTGGGTAGGATATTGTGCATCCCAACTTATCCTCTTAACTTAGGTCAAGCCGCTTTATGTAAAATAAAATAAATTGTCGCACCACCTTTATTTTATTTTTTAACTTAACCCAAAAAATTAAAAACCACACCCGAGCAAACGCAACTCCGGAAAAGGTGTTCCTAAGAAATTATCGACGCTACGGTTCCATTGGTTCCTTCAGAATTCAATTCCGAGCACCAGTTCAAAAGTTAGAAAAACCCGCTCGTTCGTTCACTGAACGTACCCGAGCCTAACTTCGGAAATTAATTCCGGGCACACCGAGCCTTGGAATCAGGCACCGTCAGAAACTGCGTTCTTGTAAAATCCCAAAGAATATTTAGAAAAAAATATCCCTTGAATTTTTACGGGTCTTTACACTCCAAGCCTATATGTACCACCAGAAAGGATTATGGAACTCCATTAACTACTCTTCCTGCAACGCCAATATGGTTGGGAACTAAAAACTCAAAACATCGACGACCACGAGGGTAAGCTTAGTTGACTCAAGAGTGATCGACTTCCTCCTCCTATGAATGAGTATATCTCATGCAACATGGGTTTCCATTTTTTCCATCTAAGGAAAAACTCATTCCAATGATGCAGATATACTACATCATTTTTCCAAAAAAGAAATATGAGCATGAAATGTGGATGACCAGTCTATACCCAAATTAACGGCGTAAGGCTTCGATGCTACCACCATGAGGTTCTAAACAAAACTCTCACTATGAGGGTTATATCACACCCTCATCATAAGTTTGATTATAATGTATCCTCCAATAATTATATTCAAATGTAAGCATCAAGTCAATAGTTTAACTGAAAACTGTATGTCATGAAGAAAATTTATGATAAAAAGGAATAATTAGCACATGTGTCTATTAGTATAGTAGTAAGAAGTAAAGAGGGATTAAACCTGGAATCAACCGTGTAGCCCTTGGGTCATATTCTTTGACTGCCTGAAGCTACTCCCTTCCCCTGTCCTCTATCTCCCTAAGCCAGGGGTGGACCATATTCTGTTGGTGGTTTTAACATGTCGAAATGTATACCACCTCCTGCTGCAATCCCAGCTCCTCTGCCGCGTCTACTACACTGCAGATTCATCTGTCCCTATCACTTCCTCTTCCTAGACCAACTAGAGTCACCACATGAGCAATGACCTGTAGATCCCCTGCCTTAGGGCCTCTTCTCAGAACTTCTCAAACATCGTTTTTTTTTAGGCTAACATTGACTACCTTCTTGTCTATTGCTAACACCCACTGGTTGTCTATGCTCATCCAAAGGACATCTAACCACAAGGATTATCTTTATCACTCTAGCTTATGTTGTATTGCACAAATGATTAGTGTCAGATCAGATGTCCCTAAACAAACCATACTGAGGGGTACCAATCCCCGAAGCACTGGTTGTATAATATTCATCAAGTATCTAGAAAACATAGTAAGCCTCGATGAATACTCATCTACCATCATGTCATCCTGATGAAGATGTAGAAGCTCTTGGGACCACATAGACTTTATCATTCATTGAAAGAGCCCTTTCTCTCGGAAATGATCTCAAGATATGACCATAGAGGAGTCACCTCCCCATAAGATCAGGTAATCTAAACCCCTCCATCGCCCAGGTAAGCCATATAGGAATGCTTACTTCTAGGACCACCATCTGATCTAATTGTGTCCTCATAAGGCTAAAAATGGGGTCACCACATCAACCCGGTCCTTATCTACCTAGTAGTCAAGCTTGGCTCAAAACCTGAGGGTCTCTATTGCTGAAACTTGTGATGTGATCTCTGCCTATGGATCTCATCTGCTGGCACTACATGTACCTTGGGATACTCCATAGTTAGTGGTATAACTGGTACACCACTCGGGAGTTCTATCTCTAGTATGATCCATTATACCATTTTGTCACCTCACAGATCATCCTTATGACGATGCTATAAAATCCTGACTAGTTATCTATGTTGAAGCATCATGAAATAAAATAAGAAGTACCAGGATCAATAGATTACACCTGGTGAACTGACTCTGTTTCAAGAAGAACATGAGGAAACACACAATTCCTACATGATGTTTAAAACCACCGTTTTAATGTATAGAGATGAAAAGAAGAACTCATGGTCCTGGTGAATGGATATGTCAGCGGCCACACAAACACTGCACTCCCCCAATCTGAAAGTCAAAATTAAAATATACAAAACAATCTCCCAAAAACAAAACAACAAACTCTCAGTCATTAAGGTATAAATGACCAACTATGATACCACTTTGTCTCAGCCCATCCCCTAGGGCCTGTGCTATGACATCCCCCAATCCCACCACCAGAAGGCTAGGGGTTGGTGACTAGCTCCAAAGGCATTAACCAGTAAGTACGAGGCATTTTTCCAAGTCCATGTACACATGAAAAAAAATCATGTCTCAAAATAGAAAAGTAAACATGAACGACACTAAAGAACCACTATGTAGAAGTACAAACTATAGGTCAAATCGGCCAGAATACAAACCAAGCAAAAGACAAACTGAAAACATGAAAGTAAAAGGAAACTTTGAAAGTCATCTGTTGAAACCCCACCTGACTGGGTAAGTGTAGAGTATCTTATGGAATCTATAGATGTACTCCATGACTACCCGGTTTCACTGGGAACTATAGAGTCCCAGGACACAAAGTCCTCCGTCAAGGCAGCGGTCATCTACACCAGACACAAAACATCCAGGAAAAGCCCGTGTAGGGGTGAGTAACAAAATACTCAGTAGGGACCCTGAAAAAAAAATGGAATGACATCAAATAAATACATTGAGTAAAGCATGACACAATACAAATCACACCATGTATAATAAATTGTAGGATATTATGACCATCAGTTGTATCATCAAACACCTTGGGCTGTTGGAGAACCCCTCCTCAAATAGTATAGTTGGCATATCAGGTCATAGAGAGTTGCTTCCCATGAACCTTGGACTATTGTGGTACTAATCCCTAATGAATACCATGGGTATGATGGGTCACAAAGAGTCGCTCCCCACTGTGGGCATGTCGGGACACACAGAGCCGCTTCCAACCTTGGCCATCAAGAGGTACTCCTCCTGTAGACTATCGTGGGTTTTCTACATCACACAAATATTCCTCCCACCATGGGGCTGTCAAGTCACACAAAGCCGATTTCCACTCAACCATCATATATGATCGACACATGGTCACTTGTCAGTAGTCTTTAGTTCTTAGCCAACCGTAGGGTTTCGACACGTAGTGAGATTGATTCCTAGAGAACCACTCCTCAATCAAATCATTGTTTTTCAACATCAATGAAAGCCTCTATATAGTATTCAAAAATATCATCCTCATTTTGAGGGTTACAACACCACAAATGGCACATAAATTGTATTTTTGGTTTGTATATTATTAGTTGTTTTCATAAATGGGGGCAGGATGTGTCTGGGCCTGGTCTGACCCAATTTGGCCGACCCGACCAACCTGGATCAGGAGCCCCACAACCCCGGTTTAGTTCAATAGAGCATACCGAACCTGGTTTAGGTTTGGGTTAGCCCAGTCCGGCCTAGCCAGTGGGCCATGCTGCTTGGGTGTTACTTGACCTAGCCATGTTTGGCTGGGTGTCAAGCCAGCTAGGTCACCCGGTGACTCGGTCTCATCCAGACCGACCCGATGGGTTGTGTATGGCCCATAGGGTGCAGGTCTGGTCTCTATGGGTTGGGTCCAGCACACTGGGTGATGGTCTAGCCCGCTGGCCATTGGTCTGACCCACCTCAAGAAGACCGACATTCTTCTGCCCAGATGCATAGAGCATCCTAGGTGTTGTCACGTGGTCGACCAAACCCGGACACCCGAGTTCCACATGCTGTTAGGCAACCACGTGCCACACGAATTTGTGACCCGCAGTTCTGGGCCACTCCACCGATGGAGCCGAGGTGTTGTGTCCCTTCGCTAACCATAGGCTCGATCAATGGGTCCTTCTGCATTGCCACAACCTAAGTTAGCTGTGGAGTTCCCTACAACATGCCATCGTGGAACGCTGTCACTTACCTGTGGCCAATATCGCTGGTCATTGTTAACATAGTCATGCCAAAGGTCTCTTCCGTAGACCACCAGGTATGCTCCGGTGGTCCATGCTTTGCGTTGCTGGCGCCTATGGCCTCCGGGGATGCCATTGTCCTTATGATGGCCTCAAATCCTCCTTACTTCCATTTCAATGATGCGACCATGAAGAACGCATAAAACACACAAGGAATAGGTTATTGGTAATTTTTGTGTTGGCATACTTCCTTCATGTTAGTGTTTTAGAAACATGGAATATAGAGTTGAAGTTATATCAAAAATAAATCAAATAATCTCAGCGTAAAACCACAAGAAAAGTTCCCATCCATAAGAACGAGAGATCGGTAGATTAACCTGTTTGTGGGATCATCCACATTTTTTGTTTAGACTAAGGAATGGGGAAACTTAAAACAAAAACAAAACCATACCTCATTGGTGTTCATCATTGAAGCGATCCATTTGTGAGGAATCATGTTTCGTTGGCAATCGATGCTCTATGTTCCCATTCTTTGAAGTGTGTCGATGTCGTTGTTGATTCATCATCATTCGTCATTTTTCGTCAGATAGAATAATCAACTTAGGTTCCATAGATAACTTCCACCCATTTATCATGATTTCTACAACATGTAAACCCATTAAAAGAAAACATTTTGCAGCGTTTCTATTATGTTTCATCCTCGCGTCGTTACATTCTTCTGTTTGTCAAACAACGTATCTATTACACTAAATTTATTACATCGTTATGCTATGAATTTACGATCCATTAATTAGATTCATTTAATATGGATTTTTGTCTCATTTTTTTCCATACTGTACGGCCGCCGTGCCACCACCCAATGATTGGAAAAAACAAATAAAATAACTTTTTAATTTATTTTATTTTTTCCCAAAAATTCTAAAAAGTAACTTTTTGTTTGACCCTAACCGATCAAAGTTAGGTCTATTCTAAGTGAATATGACCATTCTAAGTTCAATGGTTCTATAATATTATCACTACAGGCACCCATTTATAATTTTCCAAAACTGCGTATGTGCACCATTTTAATTTTCTTAAAAAATATCAAAAATTATCTTTTTCCCTCGAACCTCACTGATTGAGGTTAAGTCCCATGTAAGAAGAACATTTCATTAAGAATTCAATGGTGGTATTAGTATTTTAATCTCAATTAACATTTGTGATTTATGAAGATTTGAAAATAAAATAACGTTTATTTAAATTATTTTATTTACAGTTACATCCCAAAAACCATCATTCATAGTCAGCCCACGCCGACCGATGTTAAGATCCACCTAAGGTAATTATACCCTCTTGATTTCAACGGTACTATCATATTTTCAATATGAGATACCATTTATGAGTTATAAGGATTTGAAAGTAAAATAACTTTATTCAATCATTTTATTTACAGCGCAAAACAATGTTCCATCATTGACCTGTGTCGGCCAATGTTAAGCTCTACCTAAGGAAAGAATACCTTCAAGAGATCAACGGTGGTCTCAGATTATTAATTAGAGTCATTGTTCATGGGTTATAATCATTTCAAAAATAAATTAATTTTATTTAATAATTATATTTACATTTATGCCATTTTTGTGTTTTCTTGCACAAAGGATGCACCGACTAATCTTAAGACATACCTAGGGTAAAACCACCACCTCGAATGCAACGGTGCCCTCTGATTTACAATTTGGGCAGACCATTATGAGTTATTCTGATTCTTCTTGAAAATCACTCATGTGCACTATTTAAAACATAAATTTTTTTGAAGGATAATTTCATGCATACCAGACATCAGAATCACAAGTCGTCTAAGCGCCTAGTCTTGAAATGATTTTATATAATTTAAAAAAAATTACATGGAATTTTCAGGTGATTGAAAACCATATTTTATTTATCATATTTTTCTAGATTTATATAAGGAAGTTAGTAATCAGACAAGGCATGACTATCCCCTGACATTTGTCTTATTGTTGTTGGATCCACTACCACCTGTATTTATTATTTATGTTCCATAATATTAGCGACACCATTTATGTGTGACCATAACTGGATTTTAAAATATTTATGTGTTATTTTTTATATGGAGATAATTGGTGGTTTTGTAATATTCTTACTTTGATTTTAGGGGAATATACTTATATTTTTTGTGTCTATATCATCAGTTATAGTACATATAATCAATCCGAATGGAGGTGGTTTTTAGGGGGTACAATTGTATTGTCTTCCTACCTAGGATAGGTTTTAACCAATATTGGTCTTGAAAAAATATCATAATACTGAAACCTCAAATCACAATTAATATTTTGGATGAAACCTCAAATCTACATAATATAGGATTGTTTCAATGATAAGAATAAATGGTATAAGTCACATATTATGGAGAAATTACCCACATATAGTGCCAAATTCCAATAATTTTTAAATCCAAATAAATATACTGAAATTGTATAATCTTAATAAATGAAAATTCTATATGTGAATATATAAAGGTGAAGCATCAACATAAGTATACATAGAAACAACAATACTTTTTAATTACATCATGATACCCATAATCCATCAACTCTTATACATATCATGAATGGGTAAATTAACATCACCACAAGTCATCTTGGAAGGAGAATAATAGTGAAATATATGTGTCCTTTTCTATTGGTGAGTACAATGTAATTATTTTTGTCATTAAAAAATAATAATAATAAATAACAACATGAAAAAATAGATGAATAGAGAAATTCAACTATAATACATTTTCAAAAAAATTCAATCTATATCAATATGCTATTATATCCTTAGTCACCTTATTAAATCGTTATAGTAAAAATGATTATAGTTTCACAATATATCACAAAAACCTTAATTTCAAAATACTACATAACTAATCATATTATCTCCATCCGAACAAATAATTGAACATAAATTGTGACAAAAATACATATAATCATACAACTAAGATTATTAGATTTTGTATCTACATAAATATCAATAACATTAATAAAAATAATTTTTAAAATTATATCTTATAAAAACACATCATGATGACATCAAATTTGTACCAATACTCTCTTGTGATATTATATTACATTAGAGTACTAAGGAATATATATATCACCACTATGAATCCATATGAAATATCTTGGAAACTAAATGAAAATATAGTTATTACCATGAGAGAATGTATTATATCTATATTTATCCAAATTTATCATAGAAAAAACACAATTATTTAAGATACACTGTATTTGAAGAATCTCAATTTGTATCCCTCTAGTAAAAAGTAATCCTTAGTAAAATAAACACTATTTTTCATCAGATAATGTTATATGCATTTGGATATATTATTTAGATTTTAAATATGAATTATTCTTATATATTATGATGAAAGGGGAAAAATTATGTTTAATTATTTTTTTTAAATTTTGTATTAAAAATACAATATTTATATTATTTTGAATTAAAATTTATTAATCAATTTTCATTTTTATTCAATTTTTATATTTTTCATATGAGAAATAGTTTTTTTGTAATCATAGTTCAATAAAATTTTAAATTAATTACGTAATATCACTATATTTTTATTAAACATCATGTGGTAGGTTGAAGGCCCTCATATGATATAGGCCTAGTGTTTGACAAATAAAATGAATTAGTTACCCACACTTTATATTTGGTTATATTTTGTGTTTACTTGTTTGGAACATTTATAGTTTCCTAGGACACCATGGGAACAACTTATTGTCTCATAGGAAATCAATTTCTTTAAATTTATAGTGAAAAATATATTTATTAATATTTCATTTTTTTAATTTTTTTACATTCTTGTTGTG
This sequence comes from Viscum album, assembly GCA_963277665.1. Taxonomy (NCBI): domain Eukaryota; kingdom Viridiplantae; phylum Streptophyta; class Magnoliopsida; order Santalales; family Viscaceae; genus Viscum; species Viscum album. Next base: position 1,238,300,058 of record OY728143.1, read on the forward strand.
ACTTTCCAAATAACCCCATAAAATTATGGCCAAACTCCTATAACAATAAACTAATAGTTATTTATTTTGTTGTAGTATTTTATTACCCTTTTTTTCTTTATTATACTATTTTTAGAATTATTTTATAAAAAATTATAAAATATAAAAATAATTAATAAAATATCCCATTCTAAATTAATATATAGTGATGTCAAATATCCAAAATTATAATAAAGTTTTTTCAATAAAATTCCATATAACTAATAGAAATGATAAGATCATTATATGATTAAAACCTTGAAAATTATATAGATATTTCTTAAAATCGATGATTAAAGGGGAATATTTTAGGGAATTGACGAAAAAATTCAAGCCTAAATCCCTAATGTAGTTTTCCATGATTAATTGAAAATTATATCTGTCAATCATAGATTGAGTACATGGTAATTGATTCATATTATATTGTTAAGAAATATAATCTATAGAAACTAGAGTATAAAATACCTCTTAAACATATGTTATAGATAACTATTTCTAGATAGAGAATATTTTGTGAATAAAATAATCCATCAATATCTACCAAATTGAAAATGAAAATTTATCCTCCAACTAAAATATCCAATGAAAAATATTAATAAACTATTATTCTTAAGACTTTATAATATATATGACTAAACTATTAACTTTTAATTTACCAATGATTCTTCTACACACTTTCCATTAGTTTAAATCTCATCATTAATAATTTGGTATAACTAAATAGAAAAAAATATGATATCTTTATAATAAACAATATAATTTTATATTTAACACGAAAAAATATTATTTCACTAATTATAATGCATTTCATCATTGATTAATTTTTACTCTTTTATTCTATTAGTAAAATTTTCTCATAATACACAACTTAAATATATAAAAATTTCATCCCATAAATAAAAAAATATTTTTTTATATAAATATATTTACAAATAACCATTTAATCTATGGAACCATTTTCTTTTTTATATTCTTAAACAATCAATACCATAAAATAATAACAATTTATCCATAAAAATACACATATATAAACATATTCAAAAGTTATGATATCCCACTATTAAAAAAATATATAAAAATATCACAAATGATAAAACATCCAAAATAAATTTATATATAAAATCATAATATATATATCTGATAACCATTATATTTTTCTCTATTAAAAATTAATTTATCACATTACATGATTCATTATTTAGTGTTGGAAACAATATTAGAAACAAAAAATACTATCAATTTTAATAGCATAAAAATATTATTATTTATTTCTTGTTGTGATATATATTGAATTTCAATTGAATCCAAGAGTTTAAACAATAATAATGTATGATTGAATGTTAAATAAGTGAATCATTGAAAAAAAATATAGTCATGAAATTTTTCGGAAAATTATACGGATGAAAAAAATATAAAATTTTAAATTTCAAGATTAAAAAATATTGAGAAATTATAGATGGGTAAAAGATCTTGTTTCAACTAACATGATGAAATATATAGGGTATGAGATGGTGGTAATCAATGGTGCAGATTAATCACAAGCTGGCTTGTCATATACTTGGGATGAAACACCCACCATTATAGAATTGGAATGTTAGGCCATATGAGTTGTTTATCTATAGGAATATGTTTTATTGGTAAGTTAATGGTTAACTTAATAAATAATTTGTTATATAAATATTATAAATATTCAAAAAAATAACCTTTGTTTTTTGAAAAATCATAAAATTTTATATATTATCCACATAGAAAACCACATGAAAAAAACTATTGAAGCCAAATTAATTTAATTTTATATAATTATGTCTCATGAAAAAACTGATCTAGAAATCCAAGTATGAAACTAATTTTTTTAAGGGAAAACTAGTGAAATGTTCATTAATTGACATCATAAAATCATAGAATACCTTTCAATCTTTATATCCTGATTTTATAAAACCACTAGTAGTCTCCTGTTAATTCTCATGACATTATAAATCAATTATTATATTCAATATGAAAATACTAGTTTTCAAAATTTATATTTACCATTAATATTTAATTTATTTAAATCAAAAAATATGGTACAAAATATTGGAATACATGTGATGAAAAAATTAAGACATCATAAATATTGAATAAAACATCAAGGAAAACATAGAAGGGTTGAGATATTAAATTGCTAATAAATAATTGAATTAAATTAATAAATGTACATCTCAAATAGCATTCAAAAAAACATTCAATCTTACAGTGAAATAAAAATTGATGATAATAATATCTATGTCTCTATTTGTAGATGTTTATCAATCGTTGACACCAGAATCCAAAGCAGCAACACATGGATTTGAATCTACATTGTTAAAATGTTGGAAGATATTAACCAGTTCAAAATGTAAATAATTTCAACAATACATGCGCCATTAATTTCATGGAAACTTTATGTTGTAATATTTTAAAATATATAATGTTATTTTTTCCACATAAGTCATTGATGGAATGGTTTATGATACAATTCATCAGACTTGTTTTTTATTCTAGGAAAAACTAATTGTAATCCTGATATACCATACTATAATACATAAACAAGAAACATAAACATCAGTATTAGTTAAATTAGTTCTGCCATGTTTTATGAAGTAAAAAGGTCACAAGTTATAACGACACATATTAATACCAACAAAGAATAAATATATATATACATAAACAGTATTCCTATTTTAAATACATTTTTTGATAAATATAATATATATTTTGTTTTCACAAAAGAAGAAGTTGTGTGAATTTAAAAATAATTAATATAAAATAGCCATTCTAAATATGCTTATATACTGGAATATGTATACTGTATTCTGAAGTGGGATATTAAGGATTTATGATATTCTCTATGAATTTGGAAATCATTAAACTTGTTTTTGGAAGAATAATGTGGTTAAAACTAAAGATGTATTTTAGCTAATGGAAAACAGGGTACAAATATAACTATCAAATTCTCAATGATAGTTATATCTATCATAATAAAGTGTACAGTTGATGGGATTATATTTAAATGAATGTAGAATAAAATATAGGATGTAGTGAGTACATGTAGAGGAAAATAGAGGAACAATGAGAAAAAAGGTTGATGCAAAGTTCAATTGTACGATTGAATTAGTTTAGGCATGGTCTAGTGCTAAACTGTGATGTAGAATATAGAAGTAGTTTCTATTTTTTAGGAATATATAATATCAATGAATATGGGTAACTGATTTTAAAGATGTCCTTTAGTTTATACATTCTCTTAAAAGTTACTCATGTATATTAACTTATATTCTGCATATTTTTTATATTGCATTTATATAAAAACTGTTGAAATAAATGCCCAATTAACTGAAATGTGTTCAGTTCATTTAAAATACATATGCAAAACAAAAAAAATGAAGCAAATTTTTTTGAATAAAATATGAGTACACTCAAATGTTAGTTACTGTGCACAACTATAAATATTTGTTATTGCTTATAATAAAAAAATTGACTCCACAATTAAAGAAATCAATTTTATTAGTTGACACATACCTTAAAACAACTAAAACACATAACATGGTGATTTTCCATATTTAAAAATTAAGAATTCAGAAAATGAATCATCTTTGAGGCCCCCCAACACAACCCTTGAGTCTCTGTAAGAGCTACCATCCGATTCTCTCTTATGTCCCCAATCTTCTCATTTGATCTATTATGTTATGTCATGTATTTAACATGCATGAAGGGTATATCCACTAAAAAATAAGTGTACCTTAAAGAAATATATAGGTGATATATGGGATCATGTGGTGACATTTAAAGGAAAAATGAAATGAAAACATTTTTTATTATAATTTCCTTAGAGAATGAACTTGAAAGATTTTTAACGTACCAGCTACTCTATGTTTCTGTCTAGGGAATAGGGTTATAACCTTTGTTTGGGGAAAAGTTATCATAGTAGAAACCAATAGATGGAATTAATCTATAGTCACATAAAAGAAAATACATAGGTAAAATTATCAATATGAAACACATTTCTCATCAAAATAAAAATCGCTTGAATAGAAAAAATAGGATCATGGGTACCGTATATATTGAACATGACCCAAGGGATTCCAATTTTATGTGGATAGTGATTCCTATTTTTTTCCCTGTTTATCTCAAGGATTAATAGAAATTATTTTTAAAATGGAACATTTCATGAGCACAAAATTGAAATAGTTTTTCTCCCAAAAACACTTTTCGTCAGCCTTCAGTTATCTGCAAAGAGATAAATTGATAGTTTGTGAATAAAAAAAATTATTTCATTAGTCCTACTGAAATATAAGTGAAACATAAATTTTTTAGTAGAACTGAATTCTCATTTCCCCTCTTGTATTCTCTTTCCATTGCATCACACATTAGCCATGATGTTGATATTTATCTACAATTATATGGTCATGAAATTCAAATAATAATGAATGATCAATTCAAATTGCATAATTCGTTCCACTTCTATTGTATGGATCATAAACATAGGATTGTGATATTTTTTTTGGGAATGGTTATCACAGTAGAGCCCATTTCATAAGCGAATATGTAGTCACATAAAAGAAAAAATGTACGGAAACATCCCAATTAGAAACACAACTATCATCTAAATCAAAATCTCTAGACCAGAAACAATAGTATCAGGGGCTTTGTCTTGAATGAACATAACCCAATGGACTCCATTCTTTTAGTGGCTTGTGATTCCTCTTTTTTCTCCTATTCATCTCAGGGATGAAAAAATGAAGTTTCATGGTCTGAATATGTATAAGTTACAAAAAAATTCAAACTTGAATATGTATATACCTGATACATATAAGATACAATAAACACAATGATATTTGGTTCACTAATATTTCATTTTGGCTGAAAAGATATCCTTGGGATATTGAATTTTTTTAAATATTCAGAAAGCATGAAACCAAAATTTTATTAATATTAATTAGACATACATAAAATCAATAATATTTGATATATTTTTTCTTAAAATCATATATATATATATATATATATATATATATATTTAATACTTTTTAAGTTCTGTTTTTTTTATAATTATCATTACATAACCATGTGATTCATTATTCCGTATTCTTCTAAAATCTATTTTGGACTACATTTTTGCACGATTTTTTAACTCCTATAGAATGATTATATTCCTAATAATTCCAGAACTCATCAAATATTTTGGTATGACCATTAACATTATTCTATCTACAACACAATAATACAAAATCTAGATATTGATAATAAAACAGTCAAGAATCATTACTACCTTTCTATTGTAAACTGCAAATTTTAATGCAGTTATTATAATAAACAACTAATTAGAAAACAAATCAAAACATTAAAAAAAAATTCAACATGAAGATTAAATATATATTTTAGCAGAAAAATTTGGTCACTTTTTTAGTATTATTTTTATGTATTCATTTGTTTGGGTGTGCAGTTTAGTGGCATGGATTGTTGTATCCATGATGTCTCGAGACAATTGGAGATTATGTTGCACCCTATCCTCACTATGAAAATTGTGCGATGGGTTTTTCTACATATATAATGTTATTAAATGATTATGTTGAAAATATTGGTGACAAATAAAATCATAGAATCTGAAATTAATATGAACCTTCATATTTCAAGTATAAAATAAATAAGAACTTTAATATTTCAATTATGAATAAATTTATGTTACATAAATAACATTCAAACATTAATATGTCTAAACGTGATATGTATAAGATAAAAATAATTTTAAAACCTTCATATTTACATCTTAATATGTATATACCTCAGATATATATATATAAGATAAAAAATAATATTAAGACCTACACATTTTCATATTCACAATAGCTATATACATCTTCTAAAAAGTGATTAGTTAATATGAACTTAAAAAGGTTTTCAGTTTTTTTATGTTGAATTTACCAAAAAAGTGTTGTAAATTACTAGTTAAACAACTAATTGTGTAGTGGAGATGTAACAGATATGATAAAATAATTTTATTTGAAACATGATCATATAATAAAAACTAACCCAATGTCAATGGTACAACTAATTTGTCAATATCCAAATCTCTAAAATGGGTTTTTACAGCCCTTTCCATGATGGGGTATTTCTCCAAATTATAGTCTGACTCCACCATGTGACCATGTTTGTGGGATCAAGACTATCCCAACACTAGTGATGATTATTAATGATTTATCACCAATTTTCTATGTACGTCAGTTTTAATGCTCATATCATATGTTCAAATTTTAAATTTGCATAAAAACCTATAAATTATGTAACCTACTATTCAAATTATTTCTTATAGTCATAGAATTTTGTAATACATCATCATAATAGTTTAAAATAGATATTTTTTATAAAAAGGAATAAAAATTTATTTTCAACATTGAAAAATAATATATAGAAAGAAACATATTACTCAAATAATAATTAATGGGAAAAAATATTTAAAGAGTAGAAATGTAATTATGAATGTCAACATATTGAAGATAGTTTTGAAATGAAAAAAATATGAAAAAATGTTTTCACAGAAGCATTTAATTGTTAAAAGTTATGGATGTGAGTCAATCTCAAGCAATAGCAAAGCCTCCTATTTTCATGAAGCATGAAGATGGTGGATTCTTATTCAAATTAGATCCAGATGATCTAAAAAATGAGAGTTGTTATGATAATTATCCCTCGTGGGCTGTATCTTCTACATGAAAGGTTGTCACCCCTAGTGTTTAATGGATTTAAAACAGATAATTTCACATTTTTGGGGTATTTCGGACTGTAAATTAGTACATATAAGTTGAGTTTACTTTCATTTATATTTAATTCAAAAAACTATCTCGATCATATGTGTAAAATTGGTAAAATCCAACTCAAACCAGTCTTACTTAGGATCTCTGATTAGGACCATACATTTAACCCATAAACAAATAGGAACACAATGGCTCAAATATAGGTTAGATTAAATGGACTTAATTGGTATTTTTGGAATCCTAAAATTTAAAATGATATTTTCTCCTGTATTGGATTACATCTTAAAATTAACCAGAGAACATAAAATGTAGAATTGGGTCTCTTTGCAAGAGTTATGGTGGAAGTCAACTTTTCGTCACAACTTCTTAATATAATAATTTTCAATGACAATGAGTATAAAGCTAATATTAGTTTAGATTATGAAATAGAAACACCATTTTTTAAGATATGCAAAATCAGTGGCCATACCATAGAAAATTTGCGAGTAATTAGGATGAAACTGGTACAATCGTTGGATAATGAATGGAAGGAAATTTAATATAACAAAAAATGGAAAGGACCCTCATCAATGATTTACTAGAAACTTCTATGAAAAATAATGAAATATGGGTAATGAAAACAAATAAATTTATGACCATAAAGAATATATTGAATACATTCTAGGATACTCTTTTAGAAGAGGAGGTGGATCTTCACCTTCTTAAAGAATTAGAGACCATCGTTATAGATACTATTCAAAATTAGAATGAAACTCACTATGGGGAGAATGAAAATTATAATACCTCTAACATTTACACTTGTACTACTCTTTCAAAAAAAATTAGATCAGGTATCAATGAATTAAATTCTAAAGTGGATTAAATTACTATTTTCATTGAATTTAAGGCATCTAATAAAGAATCTAGGAAACTTGTTGGGGTCTCAACCAGTATAAAAACTTCCTGGAAACTACATGGAACACCGCTTGGAATCCGAGATTAGGTAACTATTTCTACTCATAATACATGTTATGATGCTGACTACAAGAACAGAAATGCTATGAGTGACAACAAACCTATAGAGGACTTTTCATCATCAGGTTTGGACACTGTCCAGTTGTAGGAAAAATTCAATTGGATCACCTTTGTTAAACTGGGCATGAAGGGCATAGTTTCTTCGTATGAGCAGAGATTGTTCCTTACTATCAGAAAAAATAAAATTTAGAAGGCTGACATCCTTGTAATACTTGCTGATAAATATAAGGGTTACCACACAACCTTGGATTATGTCACCACCCAGACATAGTAGCATGATTTTACTTCAAATACTACATAGTTGGACAAAACACTTGCAAAAATTCTAGGTACATCTATCCCAATTTTTCATTCCATATATGGTTCTCAAATTACTCATATAAAAACTAATTTTTAGCTCCCTCAAAATATGAATACAACTCCAAATGTTCATCATGCTGATATATGTTATATGAAGTCTATAAATTATGTAGATGGTTCTCATATTGTTAATTCTATGAACCCGAATGATCTGATTTCTATTAAAAAAATTCCCATGTTGATGTTAGTAATAAATAGTATATGTACTCAAACCTAAATAACTATTTGTATGATCATTTTCAGTATAATTCGATGGCATGTAAGATTAATTGCACTCCTATCTTTCCCACAGCTGTTAAAAGTTAGCAGGAATTGAACAATAATCCTACTAATTCACTAAAAGTGAGATGACCTTTTAGAAAAAAGGGATTCAGGAACAAAAACATGGATCTCTAGATCCAATTATAGGTTTAAATGACAATTATATTTTGGAATTGTTAGGGAATTTCCATAATTGACACATTTATAGTTTTAAAAAAAAATTAATAGTCATCGTCCCATAATATTTTATATCGATAAACCAAAATTTAAATTTTTATCTTAGATCCCTCACTTAATGCATAATATATATTATTATTAGGTGAAATAAAAAATACCTCCAATTTTTAATATCTCTAGGCATTTTCTCAAATTTATCTACAAAATGATAATATTTTTAATATCATAGACCAAGTCATTAATTTGGAATTTATTATTGATAACATGATTTTTTCTGTTCATTTGTTTATTCAATGAATAGATTCCATGATAGGATGCCATCATGGAATGAACTCTCTTATCTATGTAATATCATTAATTCTCCATGGTTTTTTATTAGGGACATTAATGTTATTCTTAATAAAAATGAAAATATTGGTCCATTTCATTCTACTAATTCCATAGTAGAGTTTAAAACATCCATTGATGATAATAATATGGTTGAAATTAATCTCACTGGTGAAAATTTTCCTTGGTATAGAATAAATTAAAAAAATGTGGTTACCTCTAAGTTGGATAGAGCCCTCAAGAATTTCAATTCCTTTGATAAATGGGAAACCATATCTAGAACCACTCTTCACAAGTAGAATTTTGATCGGCATACCATTCTTTTCAATGTCAACATTAAGGATAGAAAAACCCGGATACCATTCATATTTAATAATGTGTTGTTTTCTACTGCTGACTACACTACTTTCATAAAATATTCTGGTCTTCCATGTCTCAAAACAATGATGCCTTTGTATTTACTATAAAACTAAAAAACCTCCAACAGACTCTAAAAAGATAGTGAAACTTTAAACCCGATGAAATTAACAATGAAATCCTACTTCTTGATTATGATCTCCACAATCTTAAAAAAACAACACTAGTTTTGACTTTAACAATTATTCAACTTAAGAAATTGACCTTTCAGTTAAACTTAACACATTTCTCACCTTTAAAGAAAACATGTGGAAAGCTGCCTTTAAAGTTAAATGGTTCTCAAATTTTGACAGAAATACTGAATTATAAAACTCTCTACAATGTGAAAAAAAAATTTATACCACTTACTATCTTAAATGATGAGGTTAATATCTTAAATAATGAACATGAAAATGTAAATCATATTGTTTCATATGTTGAATCCATTTTTAATGGTCCAGATATCAACAAATATCATCAACCTAAGGTTATTTTGATTATATTCAATGATGAGGAGTACACTTTTCTTCTAAACACTGCTCTTTATCATGAAATTAAATACATTGTCTTTAGTTTTAACCAAAATAGTGTGCCAAGTCTTGATAGTTTCAGAAATGGTTTCATTTAACATTATTGGGTTGTTATTTTTATATGCTTGAAAGCTTGTCATATATTTCTTTTTAATGGAATATTTTCACATAATTTAGACACTCAATTTCTTTCCTTTATTCCTAAATTGTATAATGACTATAAAATTCATTTATTTAGACCTATTTCTATCATTAACACACTCAAAAAAATCATTAAAAAAATAACTGCTAATAAACATACAACCATTGTGGGAAAATTTTCTCTTGGAACTAGTTTGGGTTTATTAAAGGTAGATCCATTCAAGACTGCATTTTCCTTGCCTCTGAATGCATCAATACCTTGAAAAAAGATTGTATAAGAGGTAATATTGCTATAAAACATGACATTAAATAAGATTTTGATACCATGGATTGGATATTTACCATCAAGGTTCTTCATGTTTTTGGATTTAGTGATTCATTTATCACTCAATTTGAACATTGTTCAATTCGGCCTCTATATCCAATCTGTTCAATAGTTCCCCCAATGGATATTTCAAATGCACCAAAGGAGTAAGGCAAGGTGACCCCTCTCTTACACTCTCTTCTTGATTTTGAAGGAATATCTTAGTGGCCTGCTCACTTGTATTTTGGATCAGAATAAGCTCAAGCCCCTTTATGTCTCTAGAAAGGTTAATTCTCCCACCCACTTGTTATATGTTGATGAAATAATCCTATTCCAACAATGTGATAAAAGAAGATTTACAAACCAAAAAACTATCCCCTCCCACTATGAATATGATTCTAGTCAGACCATTAGTTGGAACAAATGTTGTATCTTTTTTGGGAAAAACATTCCGTCCAACTGAAAATGTATCATTATCAATGATTTAGGTCTGAAAGAAGGTTATTTTATTTTTACTTATCTCGGTGTTCCTATTTATGGGAGTGGACCCAAAGTCTGCTACTTTTCTACTATAGTTGACCAAGTGCTCAACCAACTCTCTTCTTGGAATGGAAAATCTCTCACTATATAACACAAAACATTCCTGGTTAAATTTATTATTTTTTCTTAGATGGTTTACTTCATGATGGTCTATAAATGGAATGTTGGTCTTATAATAAAGATGAATATCTCAAATAAATTTTTTCTTTTGAATGGTTGCACTCTAGAAAGAAAACATATCATTGTCCTCTACTCAACATATTGAAATCCTCAGAAAAAGGTGATATCAGCATAAAAATTCTTATGTACATTAATGAGTCCCTATAATCCAAGATCACTTTTTACCTACATTATAACAATTATGATTCCATTGAATTTCTAAAAAAAAATATTTCATTCTAAACTTAAAGCTGTAAACTTGAATTTTTTCAACTCTTCAATCTGGAATTCTATTAAACAATCTTTTTCCAGTATTATGAATAATTCCTGATAGATGCTTTCAAGGCTCTCATATATGAATTTCTAGTTATATAAATGGACAGGTATGCCCATAATTTCTATTACACCAACTGATCAAACTGCTAAAAATAGCAATTAATCAATTAAATATATTCTAAACTCTCAACATAATCATCTTCCTGAAGTCAATCTGTGTACCATTAACAACTATCCTTTCTCAAATATGGATGATTTTGTTATTTGGGAGTCTACCCACAATAGTATGCTTAACTCAAAAAACATCTATAATCACTTTTTTTTTGTAATTTTAAAAATGATTTGTTCTAGATAAAACACTTTTAAACGGCCTTGATTAAGACATATATATTCAATATTATTTGGAATCCTTTTCATAATAGAGTTCCAATAGATAGTTTCATTCGGTCATTTGGAATCCAAATCTACTCTAAATGTAAATTCTGTAACCAAAATAGAGAAGATTCTAACCATCTTTTTCTTTCTTTCACCACTGATTTTACTCATTAGAACTATATTTTTGACCTATTTGATTGATGATGGTTAATTATTGACTCTCTATAATATCAACTAAACAGATGCGCTTAAATGGAAAGTTCACAACAACTTAAAAATCTTTTTCTTTCTACTCTCCAAGAGCTCCACCATGTGATATGGTATGATAAAAATGATTTTATTCATTAAAATTAATTATTTAATGTAAATGAAGGTAGTGTGAGGATCCATATTTCCATACATGAATCCACCTCGATTCTAAAGGGAAACTACAATGACTATATTCATTGTTTTGTAATCCTGCGACATCTTTGGATAGATGTAAATTTCTTTCCTCCTTGTCACACCATAGATGTGTTAGAGAGAGCTCCTTTTCCATGATGGATTAAAGTAAATGTGGATTCTGCCTCCAAATGCAATCGAGAACCTATGGAATGTTGCACTATCTTTGGGAATCACAATTGTCAGATTCTTGGATTCTTTCTTGGTAGCTTCAACATTTCCTTCCCTCAAGAGGCCGAAATGAAGAGTTTGATTCATGCCATTTCCTTTTCCAAGCTCTTTGGTTGGAATAATCTCTCGATTGAATGTGACTCGACCAAAATTGTGCAACCAATTTGGAAGGGTAAGACTCATATTTCTTGTCCGATTACTACCCGTTGGATGAATTACATATTCTCACTCCTCCACATCAATTGCATCATCACACATGTTTATAATGAATCAAACATGGTAGCTGCCTGCCTAGCCAACAAGGGATTAAATATTGACATTACTTGGCTCTATGATATCCTCAATGATCTTTCTCCCTTTTATAATAAATATTGTAACATTGTTTTGTATTTTAGACTCCTAAAACTTATTTATTTAATAATATTTGTGTTTTGGTCTTTTTTCCAATGCACCATCTTTTAAAAAAAGTCTAAAATTAGTGGCAAAAAATATTGAAATAAAATTAGATTAAATATGGAGATAATTAAATTAGTAGAAAAAAGAAAGGATAATCACATTGATTCCTGGTACTAAAATATGATAATTGAATGTTGGAGTCACACATTAGTCATAAGGATAAATATAATTTTTTGCATTTTTGGTACTTAATGGTTGTTTTGTTTTGTGCATGTAGAAGTTTGGGGATGGATTTCATTATCAGTATAATGTTTTAACTAGAATGGAAATAAAATTAATGGAATGAAGAAAACTATCATTTCCAATGTCGATATTTTCCTTAGCAGTGTTTTTAGTCTTCCTTTAAAACATCTTATACCCTTATTTTATATTGATGTTCTTGAAAAATGTTCAGTAATAACTCAAGAATGTGGTTAAAAATTTATTCATAAACTTGAACTATTCTAACCCCAAAATTAGTTTTTTCTATTATAGTGATTTCAAAAAAATCGTAGTTCATGGTATATTATTATTAGATATTATGTTTATGAAGTTATTTATATGTTTTTATAGAATTTAAAATACATGAAAAATCTACTGCAATAAAATCTCTCTAGTCAGTAAATATGAAAACAATTTACAAATTTAATCCCAAATGATAATTTCAAGGTATCCAAAATAAACCCAAATATGCTTCCATTTAATAAAATTAAATAATTAGTGTAAAAACTGAATCATTATTCCACTTTATTGTTTTTATCATTCATTTATATAGTCTAATGAAAATTTCAAAACCACATCAAGATAGATCCTTTGAAAATTAGAGAATGAAAAGCCAAAAACCACAAAAAGAATATAAAACATTTAAGTGATATGTAATTTAGTTTTTTTGTTCCAAGTGAGAAGTTAATAGAAAGTATAAAATCTAACCTGAAAAATGAATGCACTTGAAATGAAATTCATGCCAACTATGAAATAATAATTTGGGGAATAATAGGCAGTTGGATTACATGCATCAAAGAAGATAATTAAAGAACTATTGAAAACATCTTTTAATGTATCATTTCTTGTAATATCTAATATTGTTAGCACTAAAAAAACATATGAAACATAGTTAAATTAAGTGAAATGTAATTGTAGGAAATTTAGAGAAAAATGACCTTTGTATTCTCATCGCCTATACGATGAAAGAATGTCTATTTGGGGATATAAAAAAATATAAAATAAGAAATGTATGGTATTATTTAGTACTATAAGACATGTGATTATGAAAGTTTTTGTGATTACACATCAATATAATTAAGAGTTTTCCAGATTAATAATATTTACTGATCATTTTTCAAAAAATAAAAAAACTAATAATATCTTAATAGCTAAGAAAGATCTTTGATACGAAGGCATGTATGGGAAGTGTCTATCTGAAATTAGATAAGAATCACTAGTTAAAAACCCTAAATATTTACAAGAATTTAGGAGCATAAAACCATAAATATGAGAATCAATGACAAGTTGGTGTTTGATATCTCATATTCTAAAAAAAAGAGTGCTAGAATCCTATAGAAGTAATGAGAAAAAGGATATTTGAAGAACACCTACGTGAACAGGAAAATAATACATAGAGTATTGAAATAGGATAAAATATTATGATGGTTTCATTACATTATGTGAACATAAAAATAATATAATAAAGAATAGAAGGTGTATGTATCACAATCTATTAGGCTAACATACCTGTTTCAGAAGGGATTGTGGGAGCTGATCCAAGGAGAACCCGAGTGAACTGGCTGAGTAGAATTGTGAAAATTTTAGATAACATTGGAGGTTCAATTGGAGTTGGATGATTTAGGAGTGACAGTATCAAAGGTACATGGAGTAATTGAAGGTGGTTGATAGTGATGGACAACATGTAGCTGACCACGAAGCACAAACAACCTTATATTTGGGAGACTTAATGGAGTATCTTACCAAACACTATATTAAGAGTATATGAAAAGGTGATGATGGTGTGTCAATAATTAGCCCTGACTTTAGATTTCGGAGAACAATATGGGTTAATCCATTGGATGACTATGAAGCAAAAATGGAAGAGGTTTTCAAACCAATGATTCAAAATAGTGAATTCGCGACGGGGAAGAGATCGGTAGATGTGAATATAATGTAGAGAAGTCATGATGAGTTTAATATTTGAAGAGCAGAAGATGGAGTAGTGAGATATTTTGTAATATGAGGATTTGAGATGCTGGTTTCAGTGATAAATATAAAATATTATCACAAGACCCTATTTTTCATCTTTCAAAATCATAACTATTTTGATATTTGTGAATGAAAATTATATTATGGTGAGACGTGTTTTGTTATATCTCCTACGCTATACCAATAATTTAATTATAACACACACACACCACATTATCCTCATATTTATATTGTAAATTATATTATTCTTATCTTATTAAAAATTATGTTGTATCTCTTGAATAACCAATCCCAACCAAACACATTATTATATTTATCCAGGAAAGGTAATCAACACATATTAATAGGATAAATTCACCTAAATAGAAAATTTTATAGAATTTTATGAAATGGTAGTTATCATAAATAGGAAAAATATCCATATTTAGATGTTATGTTATGCAGATTATAGATATATCCAACATTAGTATAACAAAAAAAATCATTCAAAATTTTAGAAAAAGTAATCATTTTTACTCATTAATTCTTAATAATGAAGAAAATAATATTAATTTTCACCAAAAGTCCTTATGGGAAGACATCGTATTATTATAATGATATATTTATATATGTATATTCACCTATATATCATTTTAGGATAAATAATTTTTTTTTATATTTAATCCTTATGGGATGATTATGTTCTTTATTATCCCTTTATGTTTGAAATATATAATATTCCATTAATTATATTTTCATGAATATTTAAAATACTTAAATATTTTACACATCCCCATTTGGGATTCATAATTTATAAATACGATAACATACCTTGTAATTTTTTAATCAATTACATTATTACTTTTAGTAAGTCTTCAAGAGTTTTGATATTATTCAAAGCATCTTGATAATGATGAATAAAAATATTTGTTTATGAAAATAATGGTATAAAAAAAATATTTTCATCTTTATATGAATATATCTTAAGATGAATACCTAATATACAACTTATTTATTTCACCCCATACATTAATTTCCTTGATTAGGGGAAACATTCACAGTATTGAATTTTATTTAGGGATTTTGAACCCTTTAAGGATTCATATATTTTTTAATAAAAGTTTTAATTATTAAATAAATTACCTTTTCTATTATATATTTTTGAAATATAATTATCTAAAATTATAAGATATAATATTTTGATAATATTATCATAAAGAGTCAATACTCTTAACAATTTTTATAACCAATCCAAAAAAATAATAGGTTGAACATAAAAGATATTATATTAAACCTTTTGGTAAATTATTTTGATTTCAACATCTCTATAAAAACATTTTTAATTGGTGAGTTTTTAAATCTTTCCATAATTCAAGTACATCATCATACAAATTTGATGATATTTTATTATTTATCAATTATTAGTGACTCCTCGAGGAATATATGTGAAGATAAAGATGGGTTTAATTGATTTCATTTTCCACTTATATATAAAAATATATCTATTTTATTACACATGGAATGAGAAATTATTTTATATATAATAAAAATAATACACATCCATTGTTCATGATTAGAGTTTTTATTTTTTAGATTTTGCAGCTAAATTATTCATATAAGTGTTGTGAGTATCTTATCAATTGTTCTACAGGTACATTTTATATATGGAATGTGTTTCTCAATATCTATTTTAATAATTATTTCTAGAATATGTTTTAATCTCATCAATAAATAATCGAACAATTGAACACTTCAAAGAAGAATCATTCATATAACACATATATAATTCTCAATGTAAGTAGATTCACCCATATACATATCTTAAATAACATTTCATATAAATATCCATAAATAACTTATAATATACCTTTTGATGATATAAAAAATTTACCTTAAAAATATGTAACACATAATAAGTCATCATATAGGGGTATTTCAAAATAGCCTAAATAGAATAGATAATTCCATTATAATTTACTATTTAGTAGAAATATATCCATTAAAAAATTTATCATTATACCCTTGATGTATATCTTTTTTATCAATAAATTGAATCACATACATAGTGGAAATAAGGTTTTTCATTATTATCTATCATGTATGACTAAACAATCATTCCATGTACATAATGTTTTAGCATTAGTAAAAATTTGGTTTCCCACAATTGAGTTATTTTTTTCATACTAAAATGAATATCTTATGTAATTATTTAAATCAATTGTTCACTATAATGAATGATTAAAATGTATAGAGAAATTTGATACATACATTATCCAATTTCATAAAATATTATTTATTTTTTGGAATATCATTAACACTAAATATATATCACCGAGTCACTATATATATAAAAACTTAATCATTTTACACCATGATTAAGGAATATATTTATTCTTTGTGGGATTTTGGTTAATTTTCACCATTGTAAAATGTTCTTATAGGAGATATATTTTCTTTTCAAGATTTTGGATTAAAAATAAGCATACTTTAGTTCTCTTGAATCATTTAATTAAAATATTTCTTATGAAACATTTTATGCTTGAGTTATATTTATATTAACCATGATATCATCTATTATGGATACTTGACACATTAGTGAAATAAAATAAAAAGCATAATTGATCGTATTTATCATTAAAATTTCCACTTTTGTGGTTGACCCAATAATGAATTCCTATAATAATTATAACTGGTTAGGCCCATCACCATGTGAATATTGTAGTATTTTTAATTTCAGTCCCAAATAATGACAAAATATATGTACTATAGAGTCTATCACTTATGTGTTATAATATTAGTGAGTATAGTGACAAAAAACAATGTGGAAGATTATTTTGGATCCACAACACACACCTCATCAAAACTATAAGAATAATTCTTAGAATAATTTTTATAAAACAATTCACTTAAATTGATGATATTTCTTAACTTCCCAAATATTCTATATAATAATTAAATATGATTAAAAAATATATTTTGAAAATTTTCATACAAATTAAGAAATTAAATTAAAAAATCAAATTATATTTTTATCTGGGGATAAATTCATTCAATGACCTGCATGATCCAGGAATGATAAATCATTATTTATCATTAATCTATATCTTTCCCAAAAATATTTTTTTTATTTACAATAATAATCATTGTTTTACCAAATTTATGAGGTAATATTATTTTCAAAAAATAAAATGGAAGATAAAATTTATTATCACATGTATAGACTATAAAAATAATTAGAGGGATATCCAATTAAAAATTTCTATCCACTTTGGGAGACAGATATTGATATAATTTATTTAAATTGTTTTTTACGAACACATGATTTTTATAAAATATTTTATAAAGAATAAAATTAATGAGGAAAGAATTAAAAAAATATAAAATTAATTTTTTTAAAAAATTAATATATGTACATACATTCATATTTACGAATAAGAATAATTATGTATACCATTATGGTGAACAAATAAATTTGAGATTCCAAATATTATTATTCCTTAATAATTGATTATGGAATTACCAGTGAAGTTGAAATCAACATATGAAAAATATGTTATGTTTTTTAATAAAACAATTATTGTGGTGTCATTTCATATTTTAAATTGATGAAATATTATTTTCATGACAACAACCTTTTAAAATATTAATCAGGTTATGATAAAATGATTCACATTCAGTTCATGTAATAAGGTGACATTTTATAGTTGTGAGTCATCAATTCTTATCTAGAGGATATAATATATCCATAAATAAAATAATAATAAATTCACATATATTTTTAATTTTATTAAGAGTGGGAAAATAAATATAAGAGAATGTGATATTGAATATATAACTAACCATTTATAGTTAAGAATTATTTTATTTTGTAGATAGAGAACAGGTGAGTGTCATCACAATTTTTAATGCATAGAAAATGATAATGTATAAAACATGTTGTGAAATTAGTCAAATTTTGATTCAATACATAAGGAATATCAAAATTATAAGTTCACTATTTATTATAAATGAACTGATTTGTTGAAACTAAATACATTCAAAAAGAATTTAATAATGATTAGGATCATAAAAAACAATAATATAGAAGATGTTGAAAATAATTAGAAAGGATTGAAAGAGGGACAACATTTATTAATTTTATTAAAATGGAAACAAATATATTTGGCATCCATAACTCCTCCTCTACAATAAGTGGAGATTAAAAAATGTGATTCAAGGGAAATTTCCTTCACAGTGGTCTTCGGCTTCAAAAATGATCTCTTTCAAGCTCAATGGGAGGTCAAATAGATATTCCATGGTGGTATCCTCTTCTCTAGTGGTGGTGGATTCATGATTCATTGAAGTTGAGGGAGGGTTCCAGATTTGAGTGATGGTTCAGTTCTGGTCCATGCTAGCTTTAAATATGGTGGTGATAGCTATGATTTCTACAAATGGTGGATGGTTTCTATGATATCGATTAAAAATATTGTGTATGAATCCATGGGTGACAATGGGTCACAGGTAGTGGAATCACCACCAGTGGGTTTCTTTTGACATAGGATGTTTACAATAGTGAATGGTGTCCAATGTTTTCTAAAAAAACTAGGCAGAATGTGGACCAAGCTTTATACAATGATGGTGGGTTCATGTGTTTTATGGTGGGGAAAGAGTCTAATGGTATTGGTAGATTGGTAATGGTTGGTTAGTGAATTATAACAAAGGGAAGAAGTGAGCCACTATTCGCAGATTACCAATGATGAATGTTTTTCATTTTCAAAGGAATGCAAGTATCCATCGTTGGCAAGATCACAATAATGAATAAAATGAAATTTTTTTCTTATTTGGAGTCACAATTGATAGGACAAGAGGGGGAAATCTAATGGTTGGTGACCCAATAGTGAATCATCTCCAACAATGTAATAAATTTAAAATCAACTAGAAAATATTGTTAAAAATATTAATATAATAAAATTTTATAAAAATAAACAATGAGAAACACATTCAAATAAATAAATAAATAAATATTTACATGGAAGTCTAATTAAAAATAAAATTGATAAAAATCTAAAATAATTGTATAATTAGAAAATGATAATTTTAAAATTAACTCAATTTTAAAAATAAATGAAATTATAAAGAAGTTCAATTATGTAATTTTATATGATATTTATAAATTGAATTAAAACATTAAATTTATAAAATTTAAATTAATTATTGAGATCCAATTAAAATAGAAAATTTAATAATGTTTTTTTATGAATAATAAAATATTTAAATAACTTATTGTTTTATATAATTAAACATTAATATAATAATAAAATATTAGTTTACTCTGAATAATAAAAAACAAAAACATAAAATTAATATTCTAAAATAACTATTGAATTAATATATAATGAAAAAATAAATTAACTGAATTAAAAATAACAATTAAATAATAAAACATTGATCACACAAAATGATAAATTAGTAAATTCTATAATTGAAATGATAAATTAAAATTATTTAATAATAATGACATAATTATTTAATTAAAACATACAAAACATAACAAAAAGATGTGGAAAATGATGTTATTCTAAGGCCACATCATCTATAGAGTGTTGATACTGCATTAAAGGAAGTAACTAAATCATGATCATTAGTTAGTTGTATTATTATGTACTCTATGATTCTAGTGACACAATATATTATGTGATATGGTTGTGTTATATAATGACTATAAAAAACTCAACTATATTTTTTTATTTTCGGACCAGAACCATTATCTGAGGAGGTGGGGTGAGTATCTGTAGTATTTTACCCTTTAGTTAGAATTTATTTTCAAAGAGAAACTACATTTTTGATGACATGAGTTGGAAGAAATAGATAGATGCAAATGAGGGATTATTTTTACAATTGGCGGCTGATGAAACTTTATTCATATATGAAATTATATGTTTATGAGTCTCATGGGAAAATGAATCTAACATCGAAATTAGTGGTTCATATAATCATATACATGATGAAGAGAGGTTAATAATATAATATAGATGTATTTGCTATTAAATAGAGATTATATGGTGTGGATCTTTCATTAGGATAGCCTCTTGGAAAGGGAAATGTCTTTACCCATGGTCAGGTTTGGGTTCCAATTTAATTATTTGTGGAGATGAGAAGGGAAATTCATTCTTCAGGATTGGTGGTATGTCCTAGTCTAACAAAGATATATCACAATCATACTTGTAAGTACTTGTAGACATGGATGATGATGAAGGCAATGTGATTTGTGTCTTGATGTTTCACTTGTTAGGAGGTGAAGTCCGAGCATCCAAGGCCTGGTGGAGTTTTAAAACCATTTCCCATACAAGAATGGAAGTGGTAAAATGTCACCATGGAATATATGATAGGATTACCTAAGAAACATCAAAATAATGATATGGTGTGGATGTTCACAGATAAACTAAAAAAGGTATTCCACTTCCTTCTTATCCTGGACACCTTCACCATCGATGATATGTGTAGTCTTTACAAGTGTGAGATTGTTTATTTACATATTTTATTAAGTAGTATAATTTTCATTTGAGATCCCTATATCATGTCATGATTCTTGCAGGGCTTTCAAAAAGGGTGAGTATAATGGGTTCTCTTAAGAATCACATATCATCATTAGAGTCGTGGACAATTTGAATAGATGATTCGAATTTTCTATGATATGTTTCAAACCTGTGTTTTTTTTGTTTTTTGTTCTTGGTAGAAACTTGGGCACTAATGATTTTATCTTATAATAACATCATTTAAGAATTTGTCTAAATGTATCTGTTTGAGTATTTATATTAGAGGTCGTGGTTTTCAACTATTTTTTTGCTAGAGGAAGGCGATTTTTGTTTAGTTGGACATAATCTCATGTATATTATGTCAGAGTATATATAGTTGATCCAAAATATGTTGGTGACCCCACCGAACTAGGAGAAATCATATACCGAAAATCGAAGATAAACTCTGTAATTTGAGGTCATTAACAAGATATTTCTCTAGTAGATTCCTAAGTTGGGGAGACACTATATCATGATGTAGGGAAATCTAGATCCCAAGTTCGTCGGCCCATTTTAGACAATCGAGAGAATCTATCTAGGGGAATACTGATTGAATATTCCATAGTGCTTTATTTCCATGAACAATTTGTTTCACGTTTCTAGGCATCATAGATATCATCCTTAAACTTCTCATGTGATATAAGACAATGATTATGGTTATGTTGTTGAAGCATCATTTGAGGAGAAACTAATTCATATTGTGTTCTATATTGATTAGAATCTTCAAGGGAAGTCTATTCCCCTTGTGCAAGTGTAGTTGAAGCATGGACATGTTCAAGATGATACTTGATATTGGGTGTCTAACATCTAGTTGTGGTTTCCTAAGTTAGTCACCGATATCGTAGAGTGATTCCTATGTTTGGGATGAGTTGTTATATGATTGGAAGATTTTAACATATCATCTTTTTACTAGATTATTCCAAATTATGTTTTAGACTATACCTCTTTTAGTTTTGTTAAACCATTGTGACTTTGGTAACAGGGACATTCACATGGCGTGAAAAAGGATCAAGAGGTGTTTAGTGACACAATAATATAGTCTATCGTGATTCTAGAGGTGGATTATATTCATAAAGGAATTATGTATCCACTGACTCACTAGTGGGAAATCAAGTTGTTCGCTAAAGCTGCTTGAGTCCCGCTGACCCTTCAATGAGACCCACCAACCCACAGGTGGTATTTAGGTAGAGTATATCCTCTATATGGGACTCTTAAGAACCTTTCGTGGACCCATGAGCCTAAAAGTGTGTTTTTTTGTTTTCTATGCATGTTGGACGACACCAATAACTACCTAATGGTGTCAGGATAGACATTGAATTTAAGGGTCTGTGACATATTTTTAGGCCATAAAATCCATTTTAAAATCCTATTAACCTCAAATCCAAAATTAGTATATTAGATGTGAATTTTGAATTCACTTCAGGTCTCTCAAGGATTCATAAATTCCATTCCTCTTCCTCTTGATTCATTCTTTAATTTGGACAACTTCAAATGATGTGTTCATCTCTTTTTCGATGATCCTCTCTTGTATTATCATGGATCCATATTCTTCCAACTTGAATGGTATAGATATTTTTCTGAAAATAAGGTATTTTTTTCATTTCACATTTATCCAATTGTCAAAATTTTATCGCATCATCTCCATTATCATAATTTTTGGTCTAGAATAACTCCATAATATCATTTTTCTAGTATATACAATTTGATTGATAATTCTAGTAAACCATGCACAAGAACTAACTTAATTGGTATCCTGATTTCATAATAAATTCCATATTCATAGAACATACATGGAATTTTTTGGTTATTTGTTCAATTTTATCAAGACTTGTGTCCACTTTATAGGCCTTGCAACATTTGGAATTTCTTTAAAACATAATTTTATTGATTTGTGAGCCCTATTTTGAATTATAAATTGATTGAGAATTGATATACCATTTTTAATTGGCATAACATGTTAATTATAGTGATTTAAAGATACAAAAATACATTAATTTAAATCAAATAATTTCCTTATAAATTGATTTTTTTGATAAAATGAATAAATGTGGATATCTTAGAATGTGACCAATAGTGGGATATGTTGATAAGATAAAAATAATTTTTACTATTTCTATGATAATTAGAATCGCAGAATTATGGAATGTAAATGTTTTTAATTATTAAATTGGGTAAATTTAAACATACTATATTTTTGATGAGTTTTAATTCATTTAACATTGTTTTATTGGTTTTGATTAGTAAAATAAGTCATAACATGTGAATATTAATATGTTCTTTTTTCATCTCTGCACGTAAGAAGCCCTAGAATGAGAATTATCAATGGGTCCTATAATTATTTTTACCTTGGAATGATCTTGCACCATGGTAACACATAAGAATATTTATCATGAGTATTAACATATATCATAGTATGATATGGTTACTTTTTTCCCATAGCATGATATTTTGACCTAAAAACAAGCATGGATCAATTGAATGGAAATTTTCATAAAGAATAAAATTTTTTGGTTACATGATTCCTAATGGTGAGATACAATGTTAATTGATTTGTGATATTGGTGAGTCATCCTAGGGTGGAGGATCCACAAATTACATGAGTTAATTATCCTATGTAGGAAGGTCCATCACTTGAAAAAGTTTTCAGGAATCATTTCGAATCAACACTGGCTAATCATAGGTTTCAAACCAAAGCCAACAGCTTGGTATATCTATTTGATTTTATGTACTAATTTATGAATTAATAAACATATTAATTGTACAATTACATTAACTATTAATTCAAAATTGATTATTTAGTCTCTCTGGGAGTCAACCTAATTATTTTTACTCACACCCTGTTCATGCACCAATTTTACCCAGAATGACATCATGGATACAAGTATGGATAAGGGAAGGAGCCCATATAATTTATTGATTTCAATTTGGATGATATTTTATCATGGAGAAAGGACTATGCTTGGGGTTGAAGATTTGGGTTTTGGAGTTTTTTTATGAGTATGTTTATTCAATTACTTTTTTTAATTTTTCACGAAATTTAGAATGGCTTGAAGTATGGAGTAACATGGTTTTATTATTATTATTATTATTATTATTATTATTATTATTATTATTATATTTATGGTTTGGGTTGGTTATGTCTACTTATCTGTTAGTTGATTATATTTTGTTTTCATCTTTTTTTAATCATATTGGAATCCTATTAAATAGGGTATATTCTACCCACTATATTCCACAATCCCTTGTTACTTGCTGAAATAATTCAACATATGGAGATGATCAAAAAAGGTTTTGTAATATCCTAACTCAATGATATGATATAGAAATGGTCCAGGGATGTCAAAACTAAATAATGATGGGCAAATAAAATTAATACTAATGATATAAAATTCAATTAAACAAGAAACACACTAATTATCATGAAACTATATCCAGTGAGATAGATACTTTCCCATGATATTTTTTATAATAATTCTACCAATAATATAATACCTTAAATAATTAGGTCATTTTTTAGTTTACAATTAATACTCAAGTCATTAATTTTTGAAAAAATTATTACATTCACATTGATGGTAAATAAACACATGTTCCCTTGTCTCGAACAAGGTTATCATCCTAGATGGAAATAATTGATATTATATAATTTCTAACATATATTAATTAGTATATATTTAAATTAAATGTTTATAAGTGTTAATTTATAGAGAATATGTCACTTAACTAAAAATATAATAATTACATTTATTATAATACTATAATTACATTTGAAACCATAAAATCTTCTGATTATTCACAATATTGAATGACACCAAAATGAATTATTGATCAAAAATTGTATGATACAGTAAAATGAAATGGTAAATATTTTTTTATTCTCTAAAAAAATCCAACCATTAATGGGGAAGACCAAAAATGAAATTCCGATATATTACATTAGTTGAGATGAATATTGAAAATATCTCATATTGATAAACATGCAAAACCCTGCAGGTTTAGTTTCTTTTGAGACAAGATACAAAATTCTCTTATTTAATGAAATATCATAAAAAACACTCAAAAAAATATTCTCATGTTGTACAATTTTTTAAAATATCTTACTTAAATTCTTTCTTTATAACATTCAAATGTAAATCAGATGAAAGGATGAGCTTATATGATAAGTATAGGTAAATATCTTAAATATCAATCAATGTTTGCAGTTGATCATATTATTAGCATAAGGGTATGAGAACACGATCATAACATATGGATATGATATCTAATTAGTAAAATATCAATAAATATATAACACGAGGTAATTATTTTTCATAAAAAATTATATTAGTTTTAAATTTATTGAATCATCCGTAATCAATCATTTGACATGATATCATACCATAAGAGTAAGACATAGGTTTGGGGAGTAAATAAGAATATAGAAAATCATATCATTGGTAAAAGATCACTTCCAATACAATTATAATGTGTTGGTTTCAATACACACTCTATCATATACACAGTCAATTTTCAATCCCAAGACTCCATTTTTAGTTATAGTCCCTTATTGAACTGGGTTAAGTCCTCATTCAGAGCCTTATTATCTCATGAGGTATCAATATACACCCAATTCGTTATAGAGTATTATAATTAATAGTCCATTCACCACAAAATGAAATCCGTACATATTTGTGACACAATATTATTATATATTCATCATATCTTCAAAATATTACAAGTGGAAAATAAATCAGTTTTATAAATATTTCATCATCTCATCCTAGTACAGCCCTTGTAAAATAAATTGGTATGATAATGGTCATAACATTACAGAATTAACAAGTAGAAATGATTTTTTTTCAAAAAATGATTCATTAATCTTCCTTATAATAATCCATATAATGAATTAAGGTTGATGTCATCATAAGATCATTTCCCATGTGAAGCATAACAGTGTCTAAATGTTTCTGATATATATTCAAAATATTTGTTTAGAACATATAAACATATCTTTGAAAGTAGAAGAAAAATATAAATTTATTTGGATTCAATTTAAAAAGAAGATTCCTCGAATTTTGAGTATATTCAATTAATTGAAAATAAAAATGAAATCATGTAATGAAAGCTTCATGAAAATAATGTCCAGGATGGTGGAAATATCCTTTCACATAATCTATGTTAAATAGAAACATAATTTTATAATTTTACAAAATGAAACAAAAACATTTATAAAAATATTTATTAAAAAAATACATTTTAGGACATTTAAATCAAAATAAAAGGAAGGTTAAATGAAATTATTTAATAAATTAACGTGTTAGGAAAAAGTATCATAAAATAATTTTTAAGAACGTGGATATAAAATATAATGTTTGATTTCCAAATAGTGAATATGATAAAATTTTAATCCAAATTATTATATCAATAATTTTAATAAATAATGATAGGAAAGTGGTCATATTACTTTAATAATCATGGAATAAATAGAAGAGAAGAAAAAATATGATTTTTAAGGGATGAGATCCATAGAATTTCCCTCAATATAAATTTAGCACAGATAATTGTACACATTAATATATATTTTATAATAAATACATATTAATTATAAATAAATTCTAGAACCATATTAATAAATAACCTACTATGTATCATTACTTTATAATTTCAAATTATCATTTTATTTAATTTCTTCACTAAAATAAAGATTCGAGTGAAAAATAATGTGTTTTCCAGGAATGTCTCAGTTCGATGGTTCTAGTAATGGAAATATGGTCTTATGTCTATAATATATATATTAATAAAAATGAATTAAGTATCATATTTAATCATTATATAAAATTTATAATTATTTATATATATAATTGAAGAAAAATGAATCACATCATTGCGTGGAGGTGGTTTTCTGCATATATGCACAAAAAGACATTATCGTTTTCCCAAGAATAAATAAATTAGAAGAATTATAAGACCATATTATTCGATAAGATTAACTATTTCATAAAAAATAATATATTAAAATTATATTTATCATGATAAATAACCATAAATGATGATTATGGGAAAAAAATCATTCCATTTTGATGAGGTTGTAGTGTGAACATACACAAAAGCGATACTTTTAATTAACATTTTATGGAAAGGAGGTAGAAAATGGTTTCTCTATAACAATAATGAAAATAATATATACTGTAGACAATCTAGTAATTATTTTATAATTGATACTATATATTTTCTAGAGGTAGAATATGTAATAAAATTTAAAGGATTAGGTAATGACTGATACCTATTTGATTAAAAACCACCATTTCCATATAAAATATGCTTTAACAGACGATATTTTGATCAAATTAGGCCATATAATGATTATTATAATTATGATAGGAATTTATTTCCTTTGGAATTTACCTATATAATCAACTATTTATGTATGTGTAAGATATAAAATATGGTGTCCTTTTATATGGTAGTGAATGGACATAGTTGGTATTTACCAACATATTAAAATATATTGATGTATTTTTGAAGAAACATGAATCTAAAATGATTCATTATAAGAGATTTGATGAAATAGGGTCTAAATATTACTAAAAAAATATTATTTATACATTAATTCAGGTAATTTTATTCCATATCATTTTATTTTTAACCCCTTTAACTTGTTTTACCTATTACCATGATAACTTACTCTTTACAAAATTTACTATTTCCATTGTTCAAAAATTACGTAAAAATAATTAAATTATATTAATTATGATGATTTTAAATACAAAAACCATTTTAAAATATTCTATTTCTATAATTTTTAAAAATTAGTTTTTAAATAAGTGCATAATATTAAACAAAATGATTTTAAGGAAAATTAAATTGTAATCACATAACAAAGTGTACCTTAATGTAATTTATAGAGAAATTTATTTTAATAATTTTAAAATATTGGATTTAATATTTTATATAATCATTTTATTAAACTAAATCATCAGTATATATTAATTTATATTATTAAGAAAAAAAAAATTTAGGCACATTAAAAAAAGGTTTTAGGGAAATAACAATTTTTTACCTTAAAATTATTTTATTATAATGTATACCCAATTTAAAAGTATTTAAATATTTTTATAAATATATAGAAAACAATATTTAATAATTTTTTTATTAGTATTCATATCTCCCAATCCAATTAATAGAGATAAATTTCATAATAAATTATATGATTTCAATAGTATATTGTCGTTCAATTAAAATTGGTGTTTCATGTAAATAAATGTATCAAAAAAATAAAATATATATAATGATAAATTTGATAAATTAATGGCGTCTTACATTATATCCCCTTATAATAATCATTCCCTTCAAATCCCGTTAAACCAATTGAAACATTTGATGATACTTCTACCTCATCACATTATAGGGTTCCAAAATAGCTTTGTTTAATTTTTCAGTCCACCTGAGAATATTAACTAATAGAGTTATCTTGTAACCTATAAATTTATCTCTATGATACATTATTTCTTGTGGATTATATTAACAAGAAATAAAATGATACTGTAGAAAAACCTTTGAGTTTATTACATGTTAAAATTTTGGAATGTACATCCTCAAGAAAGTTACATGGAATACATCTTGAAGTTATGAAATGTTTTTTTGAAGTTATAAGTGTTAAAAAACATCTTGATCTGACCAAGTGTCTCAAATGGGAAAATATATCTAGTTCTCTACACTTTCCTATTTCTAAATCTCAAAAACTTCTACCATGGATATAAAATTTCAAAAGAATACCATATAACATTAATTGAATTCTAAGCCTCTTTGATTATAATAAAAAAAACTGTTATATTAGCTATGAGATTCCCTGATGTTATACTAAATTTATCTAAACATCATTTTCATTTACAAAAATTGATAATTCCTCAATAGTTTTTATTCTCCAAACCCATCATATAATTTTTGAATTTTCTACTTCCTTCTATAGAGGGCTTAATGTAGAGAAAACTAAATGGAGACGTAAAATAAAATTTAAAAATAGAAACAAGATGATGATGGTGTTGATCCTAACCACCTTTGGAACCCATATAACTAAATATTAGTATATCCACACGTGTTTTAATGGTCCTATCTATCTTACCATATAAATACAGATTCTATATAGTAATAAATCTAAATATCATATTCTATCCCTACTAAAGACTTATCTAGAACATCAAGGTAACCCTCTTATTCCAATCATTTTCAATAGAATATGGTACTCTATGAAACCTTACATGTTCCTTAATTTATAATTTATAAATAAACTAATGCTAAAAACATTCTCTAATGTAAATTAAAATCACAAATTTATTAAACCCATTAACTAAAACACAAATGGAAATGTGGTCTTTGTAATTTTTTGGAATTTTGATGATGAGATCCATTGTAATGCTATAAAATTTCAATTCTTGTATGTGTTGTTTTTGTAACCTCCCCTAAGAACTTTGTCTCATATCCTTACATTTCTGACATACCATGCCTTGAGATACATACAAAGTAATATATTTTTAAATGTTATCCAACCATAAACACTCTTTTGTATATCAATAAATATTTTTAATTATAGGATGAATGTAGAATGACGAAATATGATATTCATCCAAAATATTTGTTATCATGTTTTGCATTGATGGAAAATTACTTGGTTTATGATCCTTATCATTCCATCACAATGATGGTTTAACAATGGAATATTTCTATCTTAATTATATAGTTCCACATCCTCCTTCCACACCTCTTCAATAATCACATGGTTATATAGATCCACATTCATATAAGAATGATATAATGTAACACCTTTTTGAATATTTGAAGATTCATATACAGAAAATTCATTAATATTGAGTCTCTCTCAATCCTAATCATGATAATATAGCATTGTATTTCTATGTCATAGAATTAACACCTTGTTTAGCATCCTATGGTGGTAGTTTATTGAGTAGTCATAATCTTAAATAAACAAAAACCATATCATATGGTTCTTGTTTATCATTTTATATGTGAATACATAAATAATTATTTTATGAAAAATAAACACACACACACAGATATATATATATATATATATATTATGTTTAACTATAAAGATAATGCCTCTAAATTATATGTTTAAAAATACTACTTAAAACTCCAAACCCAAATACAGTTAAAATTTCTCCTGTGTTTTCAATTGGAATGAGATGAAAAATATCACCATATAATTTTACATGGGGAATCATAATATTCCAAAATTTGATTCATCTCATTAGATCACAAAACCATCCCCACTACAAGGTGTGTATTCTCAGATATTTTGAACAACATTAATTTTGGTTCTCTAAAGCTCTCCTCGCATTATTCAGTCTAATGGAACATGTATCCCTTATGAGTAACCATGTTTTATTTGATATATATCCATGATATTTCTCTCCGAATGCACTGGATGTAACCATAAAACCCATGGATACTATATATCTAAATTGCAATTTTTGGTATCAGACATTTCTCAACAACATCCATCCTTGAATGATCCACTGATATACAATCCCTTAAGATTATATTACCCAAGAAAGAATCTTTCTGTTACCAAAATTCACACATGATGTTTTTGGAGTACAACATATCCTTCATTTCAGTCTTCAACACAAGCTTTAAATAATCTTCATTCCTTTATTTGATCATATAATATATAACAATAACATCAGCAATGACTACCACAATAAAATTTAAAAAATTTGTAAATTCATTATTCATTAGATTAATAAAGGTAGTAGGGGAATTAATTTGTCTAAATGGAAACACTAAAAATTTATAATGACGATATCATTAATGGTTGGTTATCTTGGTTTATTACACTTTACCCACATATAATAATTTTACCCTCTAAATTCTATCACATTTATAAAAAACAATGGATACATATGTCACATCATATTTATATATCCCCATGCATATTCCTCAAAATAAATTATTCACCTAGATAAATTTAAACATTTAGTATCCTGATTCAAATGAAATATATCTCTATTGTAAAAAAATCTATATGTTTGTCATAGTATGAATGCTCATTATCTAATGGTACAACATATATGGTCAGTTTATGTGGTTGTCTATGTATTCACTTGCTCAAGATTGAAACAAGGAACACATCGTGAACTAGATAGAGGATTGATATATTCAAATATAAATAATAAACTATCAGAATTAAAACTATAATTTGAAATTTGATAACATATATATAGACCAAACTTTCCATCATTATAAATATAATAACCTTATTCTATAGGGAATTCATAGGAATATATTCTAAACAAAATTTAATTCATTCTCTGTGTGAATATTGTCACCATAACACAAGTATCATCTTTGAGGTTCCATGATGTTCTACTAAAAAAGATATAATATTCTACAAACAAATTTCTGGTATATAAGGTCCTAATTTCTTTGTTTCTCCATCTTATTCCCAACACATTATAGTTTTTATATTTATTCCATTGAGGGAATCATTAGTATCTATTTGAATGCATAAATAAAATCTATTTCAATTATAGAATTACATTAGAGGAATGTGTTGATATCAGCCACCATTGAAATCCGGAGAATATGATCTCAATATATCCTCTAAAAATTAATGGTCCTTAAAAACTAATTATATATCTATGGATGATTAAATATGATAAATTTCAATACTATATTCAATTATTGATGAAAAATTATTTATTACTTCATGATATGGATCATATCTCAATCAAAGATAATAGAACGTGGTACTCTATGAAGCCTTATCAATTATTTACTATATATCCTTACTGTATGATGATTAGATTAATAATCATAGATGAAAGTGAAATGTGGGAATTTCAAAATTAAATCAATTACATCAAAAAAATATCTTTAATATTAGATGTTTTGGAGGGTAAGGAGATGAAATACATAGTAAAACCTTCCCACAACCACTAAGGTATTGGTAATGGATGTAAGATATCCTTAAAATTCATCCTCTTAGCATTACCATTTTGAAATATAGGAAATTAATATACATACTCAGCATATTCCTTTTTCATGTTATCCCATCATCAATAATCTTTTTGATCAATACGCATCATCGTAATTATACGGTGAATAATGAATGATAAAATATGAGCTTTACACAATATTTCAATTTTTAATCATAGTATTTATAAGATACAAAATCTTTTCCTGAACCATATTATTTTATCATAATTATGGTTGAACTCAAGATAATTTCTCACATTCTTCCACTATTCCACAACATCCTTCTACACCTCTTTAATACTAACATAGATGAATGGTTCAATATTCATTTGAGAAATATATGAAATGTCCCATTTCCTTATGATTTCAAGATATATATTCCCTAAATCCATAAATACTGATTCACTTTAATTACTCATTATGGAAAAATATTCCCAGTTTTTTCAACTCAGAACATCATCCATAGTGATTGCCTCTCCGTAGTGGTAGGGTAATGAGTATTCATAATAAATAATCAATTTCAACAATGAATTTTGGTTCATATGAAATAATATCTATATTAAGGCCTATTTCAATACTATATTATATTTATATACCTTATATATTTCACTAAATTGGCAACACACCCCTATTTTCTTGGAATAATCAACAACTATCAACTCAAAATCATTCATTATGTAATATTTTTAATTAATTTTCAATTGGTGTGGGGTAAAATCTAACACCATGTCATTATGAATGAGGATGAATCCTAGTCCATTATTCAATACATCACTAAATATCATAAACTATTATGCACTACATGGTATTTTAAGTTCAGTTTCCTTGAACAAACATCTTTTCACCTACTTTAAAATTTTTCTCAAATTCATATGTCTAGAGGAACATAGATCCCTTAGGATGCAGCATGGTTATTATATTATATATCTATGAGAAATACCTAAAAAATTATTATTTGTATCCAGCCAACCAAATAAAACAATAGATCTCTATCACCATAATTTTCTTAGAAGATTTCATAACAAAATTTATCTATAAAGGGTCCACTCATATAACCAAACTTAAAATTTAATATCATACGAATGAATCATTTTTTTACCATAATTTACATTTAGTAAATTTATAATTTAACTTTTTTTATATTTTGTTTTCAATTAAATGTTTCGGATATTTTCATGTTACTCATTAATCATGAAACATATAGAAATATAATCTATAAAGACTTCCAATAACTCATCGAGGTATTCTCTAAAGACTATATTCCTTATAGCAATAACTATATCATGGGAATTAGAAAGTCCAAATTCCACCACTATAAATTCAAAAAGGCCACACCTCATATAAAAGGCTATATTTGGTATATCCTCTTTAACCCTCATTTAAGGATATCAATAATGATATTCAATCTTGGAAAATTATTCTGCTAAACATATTTGATCAAACTAGTCACATATATGTGGTAGATGATACATATTATCGATATTTATACTGTTAAGTTCATCAGAATCAATGATAAGATTAACTGAAGCATATTTATTCTTAAAAAATTAAATGGTGCACTCTATATTGTGATTCAATAAGGGTATATGAATACATTTTCATGATTATTATAAATTTTATTCTTCTATTCATACATCTTAATCAGGTTTATTTTATATATATTCTTTAAAATGAGTGTAACACCACGTATGTTTTCTATATAAAAATAAAAATCAGGATTCGAGGAATTTTAAAAAGGAATTAAAGAAAAACATAATCATAATAAAAAAATAACAATATCTTGGATGATTAGTTTTCTCCCATCCATTTGAGATAGATATCCCTAATGAATAGGCAGAAACACCCATACAATGAATGTAACTTCAATTATATATACATGTTTATGGAAGAAATATCATAATTTATTTCAGTATATTAATAATGGTTTCCTCATTCTATTAATTATCAAGTGATATATGTATAAAAAGATAATAATTTTTCAAAATAATATTAAATTCTTATTTAGTAATGATTATAGTATATTTATTTGGTATATTATTACAAATGATGACGTGAAATCCCAATCATTTTTGTTGATGATAAGTGTGCCTTATCCTGCATGAACCACTATAATGATTTTAAAAAATATAACATTCTTTATTTTAAGTTTAATCCCATGGATTAGGGTATGAACAAGGATAAACTCCCAGATCCCCACATATTATACATTGAATTATAAATAGTACTTTTGGATGTACATTATTTACCTTCTTCAAATTATTAATTTTCATTTAGAAATTAGTTACTCTCTTTTTTAATTTTAAATAGATAAAAAAAATTCCTAATCATTTGATACATTTTCCTAATTTCTTTTTAACACATTCACAACATTTAAGATGTTTAATCTTCATTCATCTATTATCTTCATCAATAAAACTCATATAAACTATATTTTTCCCATATTTTGTGTGTTAGAAAAACCACCCATGTTGAGGTTGTAAATCAAATAATGAGGTATATAGTTAAGAAAAGTCATAATATTTTGAAATAGAAATCCAATTTTATTTTTTTCTCATAAGGTCACTAATTAAATATTTCCCCACATTCGTCATTAATAGGATTCCTCCAGGTTATATCTGTTGAATAAAACCAAAACTCATATTGATAGAAACCGTAGTCATATTGATTAATCATGTAATATTGAAAACTAATTAATATTATTTCAAAATAATGAAACCTTGTTATAAATATAAGACACCTTATGTATTTTATAGTTCATCCAAGTTCAACATATATTACAATCCATCATAATGGTTCAAAATAAAATTTGATTTAACCTAAAAATATATTATGGTTGTGTCTATCCAGGTATGTATTAATAAGCCCAATCATTTTTCACTAGTGATAATTTAGTTTATACCCAAGATTCCTCATTCATATTTGTTACCCCTTGGTTACAATTTTCTACATAAACATCCAACTTTTATTGTTCATAAAAGTATGTGTTTTCTTAAAAAACAACATAATCCTTATATTACCAAATATTCTGGATGTTATCCAAAATGAAAACTTATCCCTACTATTTTAAATATGTATCTCTAATTCAATTTTATGAAAATACCAAAACCATTCTGCAATACCAATGACGGTGACACAAGAAAAAAACATATATGAGTATTACATTTTTGTAGGTAAATATTCAATATATCTCATTACAACACTTACATGATAATCGAAAAGGATTGGTGTATTTTGATACTAGAAACAAAAAAGTATTTTTTTACTGATCTTCATTATCTCATATAAATATCCTCTAACATATTAAACTTCATAAAGATAGCCTACATAAAACCATTCTTCTTGATTAAATGAAAGAAAAAATAGTGTTTTTTATTTGATTCACATTATAGATAACCATAAGTTGTATCAATCAATGATCGTGACTATGTGATATGAATAAGTGTAAGAGGATATGATCATAACATTTGTAAATAAAACCCAATCAGTAAAATACTAAGGATACTAAATTATGGAATAATTCCATGTCTGAAAAAATTTCATAAATCATAACTATAAAAAATCATAATCAATCAATCACATTCCATGGGAACATATCATAATCATAAGACATAAGTTTTTTGTATACATAAAATTATATAAAATCATATCCTTAGTCAAGTATTATTATCAAGACTATCATAGTAGATTAGGTTCTATCCCAATTCAATAATTTCATTATTCAAGGTTCACTCAAAAGAATATATTACTTGACATAAGACCTTAGAAAACTAGGATAAATTTCTTTTCCATTACGCATTATCTCATGATAAATTCATCTATATTAAATATATTTGAGGGTTATATAATTATGGGTTCACCCATAACATAGTAGAATCAACATATACATATTCCAAGTGATCATACAAATTAATCAAATAATCATATCATATATCAAGGAAAGTAAATTGGTTTCATAAAAATTTCAATATTTTATTGTAGAATAACCCACTTAAATGAAATGAGTTTTCTGATGGTTTTATCATAACAAAATTACTCCATGGGAATGAATTAGGTCTTATATAACCATTATTAAATCAGCATCATCATATTCCTTTTTTATAATGGAATAGGATGGTATCATAATAATATATCACATTTAAGAATAAAAATCCGTAAAGGTAGTTCAAATAGAGTAAAAGTAACATTATAATAACATTCAAACCATTCTTTGAAAACATAAGTATACTATCATTTTCAGTAGATAAAACATTAGATTTAAATACACATAATATTGAAAAGAATTATTTTATTTTAAAATAACTGTAGATGCCGGAAAAGTCCGTTGTTCCCAAACGAAGCTCCGGATGCAGAAAGCGAAGTGATATTTGGAGTCAGAGGCACGTTCCGGAGGGCCCGGAGGACTTGCGCGAAATTTCAGAGGCCCGCGCGCAAAGTTGAGTCGCGGTGCGCAATCCTCCCGGGATGCGCGCAATGCGCTGGGCCGGCGCGCTATTTTGTGCGCCCGTGGCCTGCGCGGCTCCCTTGCGCGCCGGGTCCTGATTCCGCGCCCGCGAAGGGAATTCCGCGCCCGAGACCGGATTCCGCGCCCGGGGTTGCCTATAAATATAAGGCGACCCCCGACGTTTTGAAGGTTGCCTGAATCGGAAGCGTCGCTCGTTCGCGCAATCCAACCCCTTCAGCGCGCAATGCCGATCTTCAGGTAACCTCCTTTCTTTCGCGCAATAGAGCCTTGGGGTTCGCCTTCGCGCGCAATCCCCTTGGCTCTTTTCCTTTGAATAATCCTTAACCCGAAGGCCTTTGCGCGCAAAAGAAGCCTCTTGCGCGCAATTGCCCCCGGGTGCGCGCAATCCAGCCCGATTGCGCGCACCCCCCATTTTCAAAGTGGCCATTCGTTAGAGAATGAGCCGTTGCCCCCGCGTGCTACCCGAAGCCCGGTGCGCGCAATCTCAACCATCCGCGCGCAAAGGGCTGGCCCGATTGCGCGCCAGCCCGCCATTTTGCGCGCCGACCTGCTGTTTTGCGCGCAAAGCTCCTCTTTTGCGCACAATCCCCCAGGGTCGCCCCCCTTGACCCCCTGAGGGTACCCGCCTGCGTGGCGCCCGATGATTTTCATCCTGGGTGCCCGCACCGTGCGTTGTCTTCCCGTGCGGCCCTCCAGGCTCGCGCGAAGTGACACGGACCCATCCGCGGCAATCCATCGTCCCGCATGACGTTAAACTGCATTCGTCCAACACGACGTTAAACTGTGCATCGTCCAACACGACGTTAAACTGTATATCGTCCAACACGACGTTAAACTGTACCTCGTCCAAGCTACAAGACGTTAAACTGTTCAGCATTCGTCCCGCATGATGTTAAACTGCATCCGTCCAACATGACGTTAAACTGTACCACGTCCGCACTGCAAGACGATAAACTGCCAAGTGTTTTGTCCAACATGACGTTAAACTGTACCACGTCCGCACTGTAAGACGTTAAACTACCAAGCACCTTCGTCCTCAACACACGACGTTAAACTGTACTTCGTCCGGCAAGACGTTAAACCGTCCGCTTCGTCCTCAACACACGACGTTAAACTGTACTTCGTCTGGCAAGACGCTAAACCGTCCGCATCACCCGATCTCGTGCCCCGCACGCATGGTCCCCCCCGGTTTGGATGTGGCCCCCGCCCGCTCGTCTCTGCAGGGATGTTGGGATTGTCCCTCTTTAGGGACGATTTAATGGGAGCGGCTTTTCCCTACGGGGGTAGGGTATTACAAACCCCTAGTTTCTTGTGGGGGGCCGCGCATGTGTATCCCCATTGCGCCTCCCCACTGCCGAAGCCAGTAGGGGGTGTGATTGGGATCGAGGTGTCTCCTACTTTCGGTCCAAGTCCCTTCCAACTGAGTTTTGCCGCATCCGGGCTACCTCAAGTGCGTAAGTCCTGACAGAATGAACTACGTGGACTTTGATCCCTGTCTTCTAAACAGGGTACGTAGGAAGCCTCTCTGAGGTTCAAGCCCACCACCTGGTCGTCCCGGTCGTATTCACGTCGGTTCGTCCATCAGTGGACCCCTCCAGGGTTCACGCTTGCGTCGATTCACCTATGAATCCGCCCCTGTGGGAGACTGCACGTGTGTATCTCCACTGTGCCTCCCCACAACCCCTTTTTCCATTTCTCCTTTTATCGTCCAGCATGACGTGAAACTCTGATCCACCCGGCCGTTCCATCTCCCTCTGTGCGAGGTGGTTCGGTTCAATCCTCCGCCCGGTAGCCTCGACCTCTTCGTGAGTCGGCTTGTCGACGTCCAGCATGACGTTAAACCGTATACCCGAACTACGTTGACTTTGATCCGTGCTAACGCGCGGTACGTAGGAAGCCCCTACGGGGTCCAAGCTCTTCACTCCATCATCCATCCTGATCCTTACCCGGGCCGCCACATCCCGGTGGGGTCATGCCACTTCACTCCACTCCATATCACTTGGGAAGCCGCCCATGCGTTGGCCCCAGCATCGGAGGTTCCCCGCAAGGGGTTCTGTCATCTGATCCACTCTTCGTGTTGATCAGTCCGATGCCGTCCCCGCTGGGCGTTAAACTCGCGGCGTACCCCGTATTAAACATGGGAAGCTGAGGAAAACCTCAGGGGACACAGTTCCCCGCACCCAGTGCGGGATGCCTCAGGCCATCATGCCTTCGAGAAGCCCTATTAGGGACGGAAGACAGACGTGCAGAGTCGCAGTGTTACGACACGCCCCCAGCACCCAGAGCCACCCGGCCTCCTCACCGTAGGTTGCTGCCCCGACCAGACTCCTTGGAGCGTCCGGGCGGAAGCAGCGTAATTAACCGGTGTCCATGAAGATATGGCGCCGGGAACGAGATTCACGAGCATGTCTTAAATCTATGAGGGAGACCCGGATTAGGCGACGAGTTCCGAGGAGACGTCCAAGGAAGGAGGAGCCGACATCCCATCATCCCGGTTTCGATCAAGGAGCAGACACCCCTGAATAAGGGACGGATGCCACCCGCCTTTGGAAAGCGGGACTGCGGGACCACAAGCCGCGCGCCCATCCCCTCGGGTTGACGGGTGCACGCGCGAACGCGTCCTGGCGGAACAGCGTAACCCGACGCACATCCGCACCGAAACAGAAAAATGGTGAACCCGACGTGAATCTCTTCTCCTCGATACGAAGACCGATGGCTTTCAGAGGTGTTGGAAGACCGGCATGTTGCCCGGCCAAGCATTCGGTCTTACCCGCCAGGGGCTGGGGAGGGGACATCGGGCACTCCGTCTCGCAACGTCGAGGGCCTGGGTTCCCCCCACAGAAGGCATCGTGGCGCTGATGGTTGGTTGTCGATTCCTTTTTCCTGTCAGTGTTAATGGGTCCTTCTCCCTGCTTTCAGAAATCAGGTCGCCCGATCTCGTGCCCGATCGCCACCCGCCCACTGGCGCAGGGGTAGGGGAAACACCGACGCGGCTACTCCGCGCGGTCCCGCCCGTTCCACGGCCGTCCCAGCAGCCGCAATTGCAGGACAACCACGCCCTCTCTCCCCCTCGGAGGTCATCCAGAGAAGGGTGATCAACACCCTGGTGCGGAGATACGAGGAAGAGGGAGTCATCCCCACTAGGGACATGGCTCGCCTAGACCTTGAGGAGGCTGCACCTCGCCACCACCGCCGCC
Source organism: Viscum album (assembly GCA_963277665.1). Classification (NCBI taxonomy): domain Eukaryota; kingdom Viridiplantae; phylum Streptophyta; class Magnoliopsida; order Santalales; family Viscaceae; genus Viscum; species Viscum album. The sequence goes on from OY728143.1 coordinate 1,238,340,109, forward strand.
CCCGAGGGCCGCGCAGGGAGGCACCGCTGCCTACCTCAACGTCCAACCGCTTCGGGAGCTTATCCCCGGAGCGCTCTGACAGTTCCCTTCCCTATGCGGATGAGGTGGAAGATGCCCGGGATCACCCTATCCGGGATTCGCTCCAGGGATCTACGGTAAGGACTCCCGCCAGGCCACGGCGACACCGCCGCCAGGCCTCTCAAGTCGAAGAGCGGGCTCTCCACCTGCCCGCGCCGCTCATCCCGACTCGTCTGTCCCGACTCCAACGTCGGGCACGAGCGGAAGAGGATGCCCACCTTGGGGCCCTAGCAACAGCGGACGCATTGGACCAAGCCACTGTTGGCTCCAGTCGCCAGGCCCCTGCGCATCCTGAGCAGGGGAACTTCTATGCCCGACCTGGATCGAGGCCTCGACCGCCCCAATGGCAGGTTGGGTCGACTCTCCCGGTTGCTGGTGCAGGCAGTAGCCACCGCGGACCACCTCGCGGTAGCGCTATTCACCAGCGGGATCTACTTCGTGTGGCCGATCCAGGAGGCATGGGTCATCCCACCTTCCGATCCCGGCCCGGAGGCCTGCCCGGAATCATCTCTCCCCGCGTCCCCTTTGATATCTGTCCCGGTGCCCCTCGCACCTTGGTTTCCAGTCCTCTTGGCCCCAGCACCAGTGCGGCCGGAGGACGCCAGGACAGAGATCAGCCCTGCCCCGAAGAACCACCCAGGGGCAGGAAGGCAAGGCGTCGATGCCGAGGGAAGAATGTTACGGAATTCCGGACAGAGATCTGACCGGTTCGCTTCTCTGATTCAGAGGCGGAGTACGATTCGGCGACAGAGCCCTTTCCCCAATCCCGCCAGTCAAGGGCAGGGGTAGGAATGCGGAACGTCAGCCTCGTGCTCCCCGAGAGCGAGATCGATGTGATCCTCGCTTCTCTCCGAAGGTATATCCGGAGTAACGAGGGCCTGGTAGACCCCCAAGGATCAAGCTTGCGGTTGGTACCGGCCCCTCCAAAAGTGCCTTCCGTCTCGATCGGAGAAGCCAGAGACTTTTTCTGGGGACCGATGGTCGAACCACGATATGGTGCACCCTCGACGAGCACCGATGCTACGGCAGGATGTTCGCTCGCCGGCCCGTCCTATCGTGATGTGGTAGCCAGGGCACCGCCACCCTCAGAGGGCGGCCCGGGATATGGAGTCCAATCGGCCTGTTCGCCGTATTCACCGCCGGCCAGCCCGTCAGCCCGGCGGCCCGCCTCGGCACCACTGCCGGTTCCCCGTCCGTTCCCAGCCATTGAAGAGGACCAAGGAGATCTGGGTCCCGAGTTTGAGTCGTGGAGCTTCTGGACCGTCCTTGCAGAGGGCCACTTCCCTGAGAAGTTTTGGCCAGTCGCAGGACCGGGCTTTGATCCACTCGAATCGCTCACCCCGGATGAGTTCGAATGCTTCCGCCGAACTCTCCGGGAGACTCGCTCCTGTCTTCACCGCCTACAAATGCCATACCCCGGGATTCAAGTGCACCTGGAGGATATTGGTGAGCAGTGCCGTCAAATTGACCTGGCCATGCTCCCCGCGGCTCGGCACCCCGGGTCATTTGAGCACCACGAGGCCCTCCAACAACGATGCGTTGAGTGTTTTCAAGTACTCCGCAAAGTTATCGAGGAAGACACTCCCCACGTGTATATCCGTGGATGGGGGCAGTACGCTGCTCTACGCTTCATTGTGATTCGCCGACAGCCCGATTCGCTGGGTGGCCCTGAGGGTATATCCCCAGGGACAGAAACGGTAAATATGGCTGACCTGTCGGGAGAGGGGAACGACTTGGAACTTCTCGACGGGGGCTTCCCCCCCGAAGACAAGCCGTCATCAGAGCCATCAGTGAGAGTCACTCGTCATCAGAGGAACCTCCTGGGGCTCCCTGCACCCACTGAAGCACTGACATTGAGCCGAAACGTCAGCAAAGGAAAAGAGCACAACGAGGCTATAAAGCCCGCCGACCCATCTGCCTCCATGCAGAGGGCAGAGGAGGATCCCGAGAAGGCTACGCTACGTCAGCAGCTTGCCAAACAGAAGAAGCTGGTTGACCAGCTCCTCGCCGAGCGCGCTGCAGAACGGCGGCCTGACTACGGTGATCCTAGGCCAGGACAGCAGGGACCGGAACAACCGCTCCTCGACGAGACTCTCCCGGGCAACCGTGATTATGCCGTGTTCGCCGACAGGAGAGAGGCCATTGCCTACGGCAAGAGGGCGCGGTATGTTTCACCACACCCTCCCGAGCGGCGTGACTACCTGAGAGACCCCGCTCGGATTCCTCCCGCTGCCCCAAGGGCCGCTCCGCCTGCCATCCCACGAGCTGCCGAGTTCGACGACCCGGTCGACGACCCGATTGAAGGGCCGTGCAATGCGCTCGTGGTTAGAGATCCTCGCCAGGACTGGAACCCCTGTCCGGACGATCCGATGGCGGCACTCATTGCCCGCTTGGAGGCCTTGGAGACTCGGCAGGTGGCGATCCCACCGGACGGCAAGCCCTACCCAGCATGGGTGGATGACATGCCGGCGCCTCCGGGATTCGGGAATCCCACTTTAGCTCCCTTCAATGGGACTGGAGATCCGCCACAGCATTTAGCCCACTTAAACTCGAGGTGCGGGCCTATGTTGGGGACTCCGGCGCAGCAAGAGGCCACTAAGCTTCGCTGCTTTGTTCAGACATTGGAAGGGCCAGCATTTGTCTGGTACAGCCAGCTCCCCGTTGGGTCGGTAACCAGCTGGGAGGACCTCTGTAGACAGTTCCTCTACCAGTTCAGTTCCACGACCCGGAAGACAAGTATCGCAGACCTCTTCAAGTGCAAGCAGAGGCCTGATGAGCGAGTTGCGGACTTCGTCGCCCGATGGAAGGGTCTCACGTATTCCCTTGACATGCCATTGACTCAGGAGCAGTTGCTGACAATGTGCGTCGGGAACGTCAAGACCGAGCTGGTCCCTTCCCTGATCACTCAGAATTACCCCGGAGGGTTCAGGGACTTCTCAGACAAAGCTCAACGTCTTGAGGAAGCCCTGCAACAGGCCAGCCAGGCACACCCGCTGCCTTCTATGATTCCTGCAAGGAGAGTCAGCAGGGCTGAGCCCGCTGCTGTTGCCCAGATAGAGGCCCCCAGGCCGTTGGAGCTGCTGCCGGCGAGGCCAGCTCCACAGCCTCACAGGAATCCGCCTCCACGGGCTCAGTTCCCGGCCCAGCAGCGGCAGCCCCAGAACCGGCCGGCCCCTCCGCGTAATGTACCGCCACAACCCAGGCGAGATAATCAGGGTCCACCTCCTCGGCCGGCCCCTCCAGCCCCTCGTCAAGACCATGATCCCAGGGGCCCGCGACACCTGACTTACTCATTCCATGAGGATCAGTTCCACGGTTATTTCCGGAGCGCCCTGGAGCAGAGGATTGTGCGACTGCCTGAGTGTTGGAGGCCAGAGGAGGCACATCTTACGAATAACCCCCACTGCTGCCCCTACCATCGGGCCCTGGGGAACACCATCCAGCGGTGCTATGTGTTTAAGGATTGGCTCCAAGACCAGATTAACAACAATGTAATCAGGTTGGGCCCAGCTCCAGCACAAGTGGCGGGCGTGTTCGTGGGATCAGATAACGATAGTGGCAACGAGGACGAATGGCAGCTGGTCTCCGACCGCGGATCCCAGAAGTATAATAACTGGATGGCCCGCAAGACGACCATTCGCGCCCATGGAATCATCCGTGCGCGCTTGAATCAGCCTGAGCCCCCAGAATCTGCGGGTGCTGCTTCGGCATCGTCGTCCCAGCCTGCCTCTTCCAAGAGGAGCAAACGGCGGCAACGCAAGAAGGAAGAGCGCGCCCCGCCAGTTCCGCCACTATCCCGCACTCTCGGCGATTTCATGCCCCCGGAGATGGGGGTCCCTCCTCGGATCTGACCGGTGATGGATGATTCGTCCGATGACGGTGTTGGGTACGCTTCGGTTAATACCGTCGAGCTCGTAAATCCCTTTTCGGTTCCCGACGTTGAAGAACACCAGGTGGACCTCCCTAGTGTCCCCGGTCGTCGCCACCGTCGGAAGAACCGCAGCAGCAGGAGTCGCCGGGGCACAACCGTTGGTACCTCCAGCCAGGCCGTGCATGCCACTGAGACTAGGCAGCAGGCTCAAAACCGAGCACAACGTGCGCCGCCCCCCCATTCGGGGATGACGGATTCACCTCCGCCGCTGTTTGTGGTATGGGACCAGGCAGAACCGCCTCAGCCGCGTCATGACCAGCTCCGCCCTGCCACGGGTCCATCCCGGCCTCCTGACCCCAGTACGGTGACCATTTCCCGGACTGTAACCAGTGAACAGCGAGATGCGCCAAGTACCAGTCGGCCGCCGATCCAACCGGCAAGGCCCGTCATGCCGCCAACCGCAGAGCAACCTCCTGCAACCAGGGGCTCACGCTTGGCCAAAAAGTATGATGTCCTGAAGCACTTGGCCGACATCCCAGCAAGGCTCTCCATCCTTGAGGCTCTGCGCATGTCATCTGAGATGCGCGAGGCACTCGCTGAAGCCCTGAAGAGCCCCCTCCAGTTTGAGACAGAGGTTGCGGCTGCAGAGGCCTTTCACGCCGAAACGATCGAGGACGCCGAATGTGAGGCAGTTATCTCGTTCTCTGGTAAGGATGAAGACCCTCCTATACAGGGACACATTCGTCCGCTGTATGTCAGTGGCCAGTTCAATGGCCTTGAAGTCCGGCGCTGTCTTGTCGACACGGGGTCCGGGATTAACCTGATTCCAACTCGGACGCTCCGGAGATTGGGGTTGTCTGAGGATGAATTGATTCCCTCCGACCTCAGGATCCAGGGGTACGACCGCACCGAGCAAACCCCGGTCGGCAAGATACGTTTGAAGACCCAGTTCGGTGACTTGGTTTCCAACACCGAATTCATGGTGGTCTCTCAGGACACTGCGTACAATGCATTGATGGGCAGGTCATGGCTCCACCTTCACGCGGCGGTTCCCTCATCATACCACCAATGCCTCAAATACTCCCTTAATGGTCGAGTAGGCGTGCTTCAAGGAGATGCCTCTCCTTTTGCCTCATGTGAAGCCCGCTATCTGGACGCGGACTATTACAAGAGCAAGGATAAGCAGATCCTGGCATGTGAGGTTGAGCCTGTCGCTGTTGCAAGTGATCCCTGGGCAAGTCTGGATGACGCTTACGTCCTCCCGGTTCAACGGTTGGACGTGGCCATGGTCTCGACGGCCCGCGAGTCTCCTAATGAGATGACCGCGACCGCCCGTGCCAGCGCCAGTGGCCCAGCAGGATCTGGTAGCCCCAATGCAGTTTCCAACGCAGTCTCTCCCGTGGATGATCCATCCCCGAGTGGAGAGGACGTGGAAGACGCACCCCCAGCCTTTGAGGAGGGCGTCCCCGCCACGGTCGATGAGTTAATACAGGTGAACCTTGGAACCGAGGCCGATCCAAGACCCACATTGGTCAGTGCCGCCATGCCCTCTGAGGAGCGGCAGCAGTACGTGGACTTTCTCAGGCAGCACCGTGATGTGTTCGCTTGGGGCTATGACGAGATGTCGGGGCTAGACCCTCAGGTAGCCGTCCACCGCCTTGGTCTCCCGGCGAACCATCGCGGGTTTAAGCAGCCTCCCAGGAAGATGCACCCATCCCACGGTGCCATGGTTGAGGCCGAAGTTGACAAGCTTATCAAATCCAACTTCGTGAGGGAAGTTCAGTACCCCAAATGGCTGGCCAACATTATGCCGGTCAGGAAGAAGAACGGGCAGATTAGAGTCTGCATCGACTTCCGCGATCTCAACCGCCACTGTCCAAAGGATGATTTTCCCCTTCCAGTGACAGAGCTGTTGATTGATGCCACGGCAGGGTTCCAAGCCCTCTCCTTCATGGATGGATACTCCGGATACAACCAAATTCGGATGGCCCCTGAGGATGAGGAGTTCACTGCCTTCAGGGCCCCCAAGGTACCTTTTGCTACCAGGTCATGCCCTTCGGCCTGAAGAATGCAGGTGCCACCTATCAACGGGCGATGCACCGCATATTCAAGCCAATCCTCGGCACACTGGTGGAATGCTACGTCGACGACTTGGTTGTCAAATCGTGCCAGCGTCAGGACCATCTCAAAGATCTTGAGAAAGTGTTCGGCTTCCTCCGGTCTCGCTGCCTGAAGATGAACCCGTTGAAGTGTGCCTTTGGGGTCACCTCCGGAAAGTTCCTTGGATTTGTGGTAAGATACCGGGGTATTGAGATCAACCCAGAGAAAATCAGGGCGATTAGCCAGATGCCTCCCCCAGGTACCATCCGGGAACTGCAAGGGTTCCAAGGCCACTTAGCCTATATACGCCGATTCATCGCGAATCTGGCCGGCAAGTGTAAGCCCTTTTCTCGGCTCATGAAGAAAGGTGCCACCTATGTATGGGATAAAGAGTGTCAGACCGCTTTCGAGGAAATCAAGCAGTACCTGCTTCAACCTCCTGTTCTGATGCCGCCTGTATCCGGGAAGCCGCTGGTCCTCTATGTGACCGCCCTAGAACGGTCCCTGGGTGCCCTTCTCGCCCAGAAGAACAACGAGGGAACGGAGAATAGCCTCTATTACCTCAGTCGCATTCTCCTCGACGCGGAAGTTAGGTATTCCCCCATCGAGAAGAGCTTCCTGGCGCTCGTATTTTCCATACAGAAATTACGGCACTACTTGCAGCACCATGAGGTACAGTTGGTTTCTCGGGTAGACCCATTGAAATATATCCTGAGCCGGCCTATGTTGACTGGCCGTCTAGCGCGGTGGGCTGTGATTCTCCAGCAGTTCGACATCAGGTATGTGTCTCAGAAGGCCATCAAAGGGCAAGCATTGGCAGACTTTCTGGCAGCTCACCCGACCTCCGCGGATCAGCCGCTGGATCTAGGCTTTCCTGATGAGACCATTCTCTTGGTTGATCGAGCCGATCCATGCTGGCAGATGCACTTTGACGGTGCCTCCCGGAGCCCCACCGGTAGAAGACTCGATAATCCTAAGCTCAACAGAGTGGGCTTGGGCATCGTCTTCATTACCCCGGAGCGAGCCGTGCTGCCATACTCGTTCCTGTTGTCAGAGGGCTGTACCAACAATGAGGCGGAATACCATGCCCTCATCACCGGCCTCGAGTTGGCTCTCGAGATCGACGTGCCCCGTCTGTGCGTGAAAGGGGACTCCGAGCTGGTCGTTAAGCAGATCAATGGCGACTATGTTGTCAGGAAGCCGGAACTTGTGCCATTGCTGGAGTGCACCCTCCTTCTGATGGCCCGGTTCCCTTCTCGGCCAGAAATTGTCCATATTCCCCGGTCGCAGAATGGTCGAGCAGATGCTTTGTCCAGCCATGCTGCGTCACTTGCGGAGCCTGAACAGGACAACCTGATCGTCCGCGTGACACGCCGCAGGCTCATCGCTCCCGTTATCCCGGAAGAAGATCGCGGCCCGTTGGTAAGTAATCTCACCACGGTTGCCCCTCTGCCCGGAGCCCCGAGTACCCCAGATATGACAGTCGGATCAGCCCCTGATTGGAGGACGCCTTTGGTTGAGTACCTCCAACATGGCACTCTTCCATTGGATCGGGACGAGCGCGAGCGAGTTCGATGCCGCGCATCGCAGTTTGTCCTCCAGAGCAGCCCCGGCCTGGAGCAGATCCTCTACAAACGCGGATTTGATGGTGTTCTCCTCCGTTGCCTTCAGGGAGTTGAGATCCCACGAGTCATGCAAGAGGTTCATGCTGGTTCATGTGGCGCCCACCAGACTGGGCTGAAGCTGTCCCACCAGATTCGGAGGTTGGGATACTTCTGGCCCTCCATGATCCATGACTGCATCGAGTATGCCAGGAGGTGCCATGCGTGCCAGGTTCATGCGAACTTTGTGCATCGGCCGCCGGAGCCTCTCCATACCACTAGGTATTCCTGGCCCTTTGCAGTCTGGGGTCTGGACGTTGTGGGACCATACCCGCCGGCGACAGCTCGCCAATGCCGGTTCATTCTAACCGCCACAGACTTCTTCTCCAAATGGGTAGAGGCGATTCCGCTCAGAGAGGTCAAATCCTGTTCGATCGCTGACTTCGTGACCTCCAACATCATCTATCGATTTGGAGTGTCTCACGCTATCCTCACGGATAACGGAACCAATTTCCGAGCAGCCTAGTTGAAGAAGTTGTACGCCAAGTATAACATTCGCTCGAACCATACATCTCGCTATCATGCGCAGGCGAATGGACAGATCGAGGCGTTTAACAAAACCCTCTCTAACATTCTGCAAAAGATGGTTGGTCAGAACAAGAAGAGTTGGCCGGACAAGCTCCCCAACGCCCTCTGGGCTTATCGGACGACGACTCGCAATTCCACCCAGATGACCCCTTATTCCCTGGTGTACGGAGCTGAGGCCGTCCTGCCCATCGAGATCCAGTTACCGTCCTTGCGCACTGCGGTCTACGACCAGCAAGCGCCGGACAGAGTTTCTGAAGCCCGTCTAGTCGAGTTGGAAGCACTGGATGAGAATAGGCTTTGCGCTTTGCACAACTTGGAGAGGCATCAGAGCAGAATGGCTCGAGCTTTCAATAAGAAGGTTCGCCTCCGCTCCTTCCTGCAGGGTGACCTAGTGCTAGCCCTGAGAGCACCGATGATCCCCGGCAGGAAGCCGCCCAAGTTGGAGCCCAAATGGGAGGGACCTTTTGTCATCCACAAGGTCTATCCCAATGGCGCGTACTACCTGGCGACTATGGATGGTGAGCGTGTCACTCCTCCCACCAACGCTAGGTTCCTCAGGCAGTACTTTGTCTGAGTATGACGACGTCCTGCACGACGTTAAACTGCATTCGTCCAGGCTACAAGACGTTAAACTGTTCAGCATTCGTCCGCGCTGCAAGACGTTAAACTGCCAAGTGCCTCGTCCTGCATGACGCTAAACTGCACCACGTCCAAGCTGCACGACGTTAAACTGCCCAGCGTATCGTCCTGCATGACGTTAAACTGCCCCTCAAGAACTACGTGCGGCTTGATTCCCATCCTTATGGGATACGTAGGACCGTCTGGACATTCATGTTTCAGGCCCAGCCCCATCCTTTGGGAATTTCCATCCCATCTCGGGCCCTTGGCCCAGTTGCCTCCGGGTGTGCGGCGTATGGTGTGAACGCGGGGCTATTCCCTCATTCACGTCGGTTTGCTCGCCATGCTGTACGCCCCCCACGTTTGGGGATGCCTTCTGCTCCCCCCTTCTTTTTTCTCTATTCGACCTGCATGACGTTAAACTGCACGTCAAGAACTACGTGCGGCTTGATTCCCATCCTTATGGGATACGTAGGACCGGCTGGACATTCATGTTTCAGGCCCAACCCCATTTCCCGGGAATCTCTATCCCGCGTCGGGCCTCTGGCCCAAGTTCCCCTCCTTTTTGTGCGAGGCGTATCACGTGAGCGGGGGATTATGTCCTCATTCGCGTTGGTCTACTGGCCGCGCCGTACGCCTCCCCCGTGTGTGGGACCACCTCACACCTCTCATCGTCCTGCATGACGTTAAACTGCCTCTCAAGAACTACGTATGGCTTGATTCCCGTCCTTATGGGATACGTAGGACCGCCTGGACGCTTGTGATTCAGGTCCAGCCCCGTCTCTTGGATGATCACGGGGATCTGCCCTCTTTTGGTTGCTCTCAGGGTGAGTCCTCCGACCCTTTCCGGTGATCTGTTAACATGTTTTGGGTACTTCGGTCTATGACTCGTAGTGTCAGATTCAATCCCGAAAAGTCCTGTGTTGCTTGTCAGGCCTCGCGCTTCCTCTTGTTCGAGCCTTCACTCAAAGGGATCCTCGTTAGAGGTTTGGGTACGATGCCTCAGTGCTCTCCTACCGCTCCGGGTCGATTTACCGACGGGTCTTGGGCCGAAAATCGATATGAATTCTGCGCTTGAGCGGTTGATGCTCGTTTGCTTGCCCCGTCTTAGGCTGACGCGATCAGATGTTGTGTTGCGAATATGGTCAACAACGTCATTGATCGCCATGTCGGCTCTTTCAGGCTCTGAACATTGGTTGTGCAGTCCTCATCACACTCCGCCTTTGCGCGTTGTAATGGAATCTCGACACTCTCTTCATACTGACCTTCTGTACACCTCTACACGTTAGGCAGACCAACCAGGGTAATGGTGACGTTCGAGGCTCCCATGATCTGAGCACCAAGGGTATATGCAGATGTCCTCCCTAAGGGCCATGCGTAGCTGGACCCTCGTCCCCATAAGGAGGAGGGAGTCGCCCGAACAATCGCGTTCTGGGCCCAGTATATCTGGAGGCTAGCATCTCTGCCCCTCGGGTGATGGACATACGCAGACCCCTATCCCAAGACTCTTCTCCTGGAATCGTGCGTGACCGCAGGGCTGGGTATGTTCCCACCTCCGCCGTGTCCGCCGTACCGCAATAAGCGGATTCCACCATGGTCCAAACCACACGACCTTAAACTGTGTTGTCCGGTCCTACCACACGACCGTAAACTGTGATCGTCTTGGCCGCCCGACGAGAAACGGCACTGCATCGTGATGTTCTCCTCAGGGGACACTCATGTGGGGCGCTGGTTAATAACCACGCCATTCATCAATGCCTTCCGTGGCTTGATTATTGTGGCGACGCCAGAGATTTCTCAATCACAGGCATGTCGCTGCACAAAGAAAAACCATTCATCTTTAAGGACAAACAAGAAATATCAAATGCCGCTCCTTCAGTGTGCGAGGGTCAGACCCGCACTCTTCCCCGCGCTGGTGCCCGATTGTGTTGCGCCGCGCTTCAAGAACTACGTGTGGCTTGATTCCCATCCTTATGGGATACGTAGGAACGCCCGGATGTTTGAAACTTCAGGTCCAGCCCCCCACCTCTTAGAGATTCCCCCTTCTCTGGGGAATCCGCTGCCTTCAGGTCACCCTCACGGCGTGTTCCCCGACCCCTTGCAGTGGTCCACCGGTGTCAAGAGTACTCTGGTTTATTGCCAGGAGGGTCAGGATCCGCTTGGTCAGGTTTCCTCCACTTTTCAGGCTTCGTGCTCCCTTTCATTCGGACCCATCGTCTACGCCCTGGGTGGAGCCCCCGTGAACGGTTCGGACACAATGCCTCAGTGCTCTCCCACCGACTCGGGCCGGTACCCCCAATGGCCTCGGGCAGCAAATCGATATGAATCCTGCGATTGAGCGGTCAATGCTCGTTTGCTGCCTCATTCCACCAACGGTTAGTGTGATATTGATGCTACTTTTCCGCCACGGTTGGCAGTACTCCCATATCGTTACTCCGGTGCCCCTAGTCCTTGAGTGAATGGCCGCATGATTCACATTTTCCACCTCCCATTCTGACCAGGCGAAACCTCGACACTCTTGACACTATCCCTCAGTGCATCTTCGCATATCCAGGGGATAGGACCACGATGTGGCGTACTTTGAGGTCCTTATGGTCCGAGCTCTAAGACCTTAAACTAAGATCTCTCCTTATGGTCCGAGCTCTAAGACCTTAAACTAAGATCTCTCCTTATGGTCCGAGCTCTAAGACCTTAAACTAAGATCTCTCCTTATGGTCCGAGCTCTAAGACCTTAAACTAAGATCTCTCCTTATGGTCCGAGCTCTAAGACCTTAAACTAAGATCTCTCCTTATGGTCCGAGCTCTAAGACCTTAAACTAAGATCTCTCCTTATGGTCCGAGCTCTAAGACCTTAAACTAAGATCTCTCCTTATGGTCCGAGCTCTAAGACCTTAAACTAAGATCTACCCCTATGGTCCGAGCTCTACGACCCTAAACTAAGATCTCCCCTAAACGGGATTCTACGTCCTGCATGACGTTAAACTGCACTCTCAGAACTACATGTGGCTTGATCTCCAGCCTGATGGAGTACGTAGGAACGCCTGGGCATCTCAACTCGGGTCCAGCCTCAGGGATCGTTAAGTCCCGCCCCTCCTCGTTGCCGGCCGTCTGGCCTGGCTTCTGGTAGAGTGGTGCAGTTGTGATATTCTCCCCGATTCAGCTCGGGATGCCCCATTGCAATGGTGGGAAGCGACAGTTTCCTCGTCAAAGAGGTGCTGTCTGAGAATTGGGGTGACTCACGGCCAGATTAGTGCATCCGCCTAATACGCTTTCCCCACAATGGCACGATTTTGAGAGCGTTGGATTCTGTCCGAAAAAATCGTCACTTCGCCCCACGCTTCGCATGCCCTGTTGATCTGGATTTCCACCCTTGTGTCTGAAGGAACCCCCAAAGCGGTATTCATGATGACATGTGGTCCGCCTCCTGCAATATGAATGATGACCTTCGGTCCGTCTATTGCAGTTGTTATGGTCGATCCGCTGTCCGCCTACCGTCTTGGGCATTTCCTGGAAGGCCGACCGTTGTGGATGTCTGGATTCGGGACACGCGATTCACTCTTTCTCATTTCCCTATGTTCGGATAAAATCTCAACGCCCCTAGCGTCGTCCCGCTCGTGTGTTGGAACAAGTTGGGGGGATGATACATTGATTAGGTCTGAGGTCTCCTTTCCTAGGAATGACCTCCCTCTTTTCTCCAGAAATCTAGGCCCAATTATGGATGCCTGATGCTTGGTTAACACTCCCGCAAGACAACGAATTGTGGTTGAGCATGTTAAGCCAAAAGATGCAGATAAATATATTGATTCATACAAGTGAATCAAAGTAGCGGAAGAAAATGTTTTGGGAACGGCAAAACAAAGCCCTTAGGGATTAGCGTGCTGAATGAGTCTTTCTAATGACGCTACCCTTTGGCTGGTGGCCTCCAGAGATGCTTCTCGCTCTCTGCATGCCCTCTCTTCGTCGGCGGTCGCAGCACGCAGTTCGTCGATTCTGGCCTGTGCGCGCTCCCGCTCGACCTGAATTGTGACCATCTGTTGGCCCGCCTCCGTCAGCTGTACCTGGGCGTCAACCAGCTGGGCTGCTAGTTGCTCCACAAGCTCGGTACACGTTGCGACGAAGGCCTCCTTCTCTGCCGCCTGCCCTTCGAGGCGCCGGACATCCTGCTCCGCCGCGAGGAGCGCCCGCGTGCTCTCCGACATGTCCTGACTTTGTGTGACGTCGGCACGCCGGCAGCTCTCGCGCATCTTTTCGGCCATGAAATCACGGACCGTCAGATGGAGGCGTTGAGCATCATCTCCCCCGGGACACAGGAAGCGCAGCCAGGTTTGGAGTGACCCCATGCGCCCCAGCCACTCCGATGGATCTCGCTTGAGGAAGCGCTGGATACACTTCCACCCCCTTTGGCGCGCTATCCGGCTCTCCTCGACCGCCTCCGCGTCTGAGTCGTCCATCTCCTCGGGGTCGGCAGGCCGGTAGGCAGGGAAGGCAGCCAGCAGGTCTGCTGCAGGGTCCGCCCCTGGGATGTCCTCACGGGGGATAGGTTCCCCAACATCTGGGCGACCTTCTTCTCCCGCCCCAGCGGCGCTGACACCCTCGCCAGCCCTCGACATCTCTCCGACGGTAGCACCGCCGACGTCCGTAGCCCCCTGATCAGCAGTTGGTGGGGCCGGATCGGTTTGGGAAGTCTGTTCCGGAGCAGGCGGCATGTCTGCCACTGGTCCACTCGTAGATGGCCCGGGTTCGGTAGCCCGACGGGCCTCCAGTCCTGAGATCACTGCGCAGGGCATGCCGTGGTTAGTCACGGATCGTCAACGGCAAGCACCAGTAGTAAAGTAAGGAGACTTACGGGAGTTCAGAGCATCATCTTCTGCTATCCCGGCCGCCGCAGGAACAGTTGCAGCAGGGGGCCCTTCCGCGCTTGTCAATTCGATAATGGGTGCCTGGCCCCCGCCTTGTCCTGCTGGCGCCTCTCCTACTCCCGCTGAGGACGCCTGACCATCATCCGTGTGCTCCTGAGAAAGATGGAGAAATGGGTTAGAAGCTGCATAAGAGAATGGATGAAGAAGATTGAGTAGGGATAGAAGTGGACCTCGAGGAGCTCAGTGACATCAACGTTGTCAGAGCCGGCCACCTCGCCGCTCTCCCGTGGGCTCCCCTGATGGGATCTTCCCTCGGAGCCTTCATCCTCCCCCATTTCCTCCTCTTCCTCGGAGTCGCTGCCACTTTCATCTTCCGCCGGCGGCATCTGTTCTGGAGCGGGCTCTAGACCGAGCATCACCTTCACCAGAAGGGATGGCTCTGCACGCTGACCACGTTGACGCGCGTAATCGTCCATGGCTGTCAGATACGCATACTGTCGGTTGAAGTCCACTCTGTCGGCGATCTGGAGGCGCCCGACCTCTGGCAGATAGATTCCTTCTCTGAGTATCTTTCGCCAGATGGCGTCGGTCCCCAGTGACTGCCGCAGGGTCATCCAGGCCGACCACAGCGCCGGGAAGACCGCGTCGTGGGAGGGTTCGAGAAGACATCTCACCTGCTTCCTGGGCCGCTCGTCGACCACCGCACGTGCCCCCTCTCTGGGCGCTGAGGTCGTGGTGGCAGCTCGCGATGTGCCCGCCGCCGAAGTCCCTGCCCGCGCCGGCTCCGCTGCTTGGCGCGCCTCCGTTCTCCCCCGTGTGGTGGCGCCTCGCCTCCTTCCTTGACGCCCGGTCTCCGCACGGGTAACCTCGAGCCGCCGAATTGGCTTCCGTAGAAGCCCCTCGGGGTACGCGATGGCCCAGTGTTCGGCGTACTCGGTTGCCAAGCCTGTGTCAACCCCGGTAGGAGGGAGAGTGATGACGTCGCCAGAGCCGAAAGCGGCAAACATCAGCCACATCTGGCGAAGGACGCAAGGGTTCGTCTCCTCCCGGACAGCAGTGAATACCCTCTTCGGCATCCGCTGAAGGCACCCGAACTGCCTGGCGAACCGGGTTGGCACGTAAGGCTCGCAGATCACCTTCCCGTCGATCCGAGCCACAAGCACCCCGCCCCGCATGTTCAAAAAGTATTCATGCTGCTCCAGCGGACCCTGCCCATTGTCGATCATCTGGCCGACGGGAGTGGGGAACGGACTGAAGTTGAAATTGGCATGATTTCCAATCCGAATCCTCACGCCCTCCTCACTTAGGGTCATCGGAGCGACTCACGCGATGTTCAGCAGGGAGGGTCGCAGGCCGTTGCCTGGAGGAATGATGACGTTTGGAAACGTGTACCCACCGAGGTGAGCAGCCACCCAGCCGTGGAAGAACTTAAAGGGCCCACAGATCCTTCGTGGCGACCCCCCTCGTGAGATGCATCCCAGGATGGCATACAGCCTCGCCAGCACTGGGACCCCGAGGTTGTATCTTTTTTTGGCGGCCATAGCGCCCGCCATCGCCAGTGTCGCCGGGCGAACGCCCATTCTCGCGTCCCACACTGGCAGGAGCCACCCACTCAGAAAGTCGGCCAGGAACGCCGCGTACCGGACATTTGGGTCCCGGGCCTCGATGACGCGGTACCACCATGAGCGGTAGTCGCCCGTCTCCAGGACCCGCCAGTACGACCAGTTCCGGCTCCTCTGAGCTGCGGTCGGGCACCGCTTCCCCCTGCCTGGCATCTTGACCGCCGGGTCATGCTCCAAGAACTGGCCGAACCACTCCTTGAAGGCTATGTCCTTCTGGAAGTCCTTGATCCCGAGCCGCTGCGTAGCCAGGTCAAGCAGATGCCAGGTCAGAATAGGAGTCCGTGACCTGTCTTCCCAGGTGTTCTTCGGTGGCAGGAACTCATTGTATTGGTAGCCCTCCAGCGGGATACCTCCGATGCAGTGGATGTCCCAGAGACCGATGCCGACCTCTCCATGGTGAAGATGGAAGGTGTTGGTATCCGGAGACCAGCGGGTGAACAGCTCCGGCCCGAGCTCGGACTGCTGGTAGAAGTGGAACTGCGACGTCCACACCGCCTCCAACAGGCCGATGTACCGCAGCTCCTCTGCGAAGTGATCGCAAGTGTGGCGTACCCAGAATTCCCAGGCCCACTCACTGGTGAAATTGCCCCCAGACCGCAAGTCCCAGTCCTTCAGCCAGCCCTTGGTGTCGTCAGTGACACTCTGGCGATATGTGCTCGAGTAGAGGGCTGGAGAATTCTCCGCAGTAGGCTCACCCCCGTCAATGGTTCGCGTCCTCGGGTTCAGGACATAGACGTCCAAGTGCCTGGTCTCCCTGACAGGATGCCCATTGTTGGTGATGTTATAGCGGGGAAGCTCGTCCTCCCGAGTCACCCAGGTCTGTGGCGCATCAACCTCGAACCCTGGCACCGGAACCTCATCTAGGATGCCGAAGTTCCAGAGCGGCATGTTGTCCGACAGTGGATATGTCTTCTGGGCCGGCGTCAGCAAGTCGAACAGGGATTGATTGTTGGAAACAATCTCCTTGGCTCCGTAAACCTCCTCGTTCGCCGCCATCTCTGCTCTGCGAATGGCGGCATCCCCCTCATTTCCTTGATGCGTGGCCATCTCAGAAGTTTCGGGAGTCGTGCGGGTTAAGGGATGAAGCGTGCGGGATCGGACGAGGCTGGTAGAGAAGTTTGAAGGTTGGCGCGCAATCCAAGTGTACGGCGCGCAATTGGGAAGAATGTCGCGCAAAGTTCCGGGTTTTCGCACAAAGACAGGCGAATTCCGGATGGTTTTGCGCGTCGATCGGGAGAATTTCGCGACCGGAAAAGGCGATTTCGCGCACGAGAGCGTTGAAGCTTATCGCGCGGGAGGCCTGTGTACGGAACGCGGAACCCTGGACCCCTATTTATAGACGAGGCCGGGATTCCGCGCCGCGCGGAACGCTCGATTGCGCGACCGCGGCGGCGAATTGCGCGCCCGACGCCCCTTTTTGCGCGCCTAAGTCCCGCGCAGCCCAGGACTTCGGCATTCCGGCGTCTCCCTCGGAACCCGATCGTTGCCACCTCTTGCCGATCAGATTCCGAGGGGGGGCTTTTGTAGACGCCGGAAAAGTCCGTTGTTCCCAAACGAAGCTCCGGATGCGGAAAGCGAAGTGATATTTGGAGTCAGAGGCACGTTCCGGAGGGCCCGGAGGACTTGCGCGAAATTTCAGAGGACCGCGCGCAAAGTTGAGTCGCGGCGCGCAATCCTCCCGGGATACGCGCAATGCGCTGGGCCGGCGCGCTATTTTGCGCGCCCGTGGCCTGCGCGGCTCCCTTGCGCGTCGGGTCCTGATTCCGCGCCCGCGAAGGGAATTCCGCGCCCGAGACCGGATTCCGCGCCCGGGGTTGCCTATAAATATAAGGCGACCCCCGACGTTTTGAAGGTTGCCAGAATCCGAAGCGTCGCTCGTTCGCGCAATCCAACCCCTTCAGCGCGCAATGCCAATCTTCAGGTAACCTCCTTTCTTTCGCGCAATAGAGCCTTGGGGTTCGCCTTCCCGCGCAATCCCCTTGGCTCCTTTCCTTTGAATAATCCTTAACCCGAAGGCCTTTGCGCGCAAAAGAAGCCTCTTGCGCGCAATTGCCCCCGGGTGCGCGCAATCCAGCCCGATTGCGCGCACCCCCCATTTTCAAAGTGGCCATTCGTTAGAGAATGAGCCGTTGCCCCCGCGTGCTACCCGAAGCCCGGTGCACGCAATCTCAATCATCTGCGCGCAAAGGGCTGGCCCGATTGCGCGCCAGCCCGCCATTTTGCGTGCCGACATGCTGTTTTGCGCGCAAAGCTCCTCTTTTGCGCGCAATCCCCCAGGGTCGCCCCCCTTGACCCCCTGAGGGTACCCGCCTGCGTGGCGCCCGATGATTTTCATCCTGGGTGCCCGCACTGTGCGTTGTCTTCCCGTGCGGCCCTCCAGGATCGCGCGAAGTGACACGGACCCATCAGCGGCAATCCATCGTCCCGCATGACGTTAAACTGCATTCGTCCAACACGACGTTAAACTGTGCATCGTCCAACACGACGTTAAACTGTATATCGTCCAACACGACGTTAAACTGTACCTCGTCCAAGCTACAAGACGTTAAACTGTTCAGCATTCGTCCCGCATGACGTTAAACTGCATCCGTCCAACATGACGTTAAACTGTACCACGTCCGCACTGCAAGATGATAAACTGCCAAGTGTTTTGTCCAACATGACGTTAAACTGTACCACGTCCTCGCTGTAAGACGTTAAACTGCCAAGCACCTTCATCCTCAACACACGACGTTAAACTGTACTTCGTCCGGCAAGACGTTAAACCGTCCGCTTCGTCCTCAACACACGACGTTAAACTGTACTTCGTCTGGCAAGACGCTAAACCGTCCGCATCACCCGATCCCGTGCCCCGCACGCAGGGTCCCCCCGGGTTTGGATGTGGCCCCCGCCCGCTCGTCTCTGCAGGGATGTCGGGATTGTCCCTCTTTAGGGACGATTTAATTGGAGCGGCTTTTCCCTACGGGGGTAGGGTATTACAAACCCCTAGTTTCTTGTGGGGGGCCGCGCATGTGTATCTCCATTGCGCCTCCCCACTGCCGAAGCCAGTAGGGGGTGTGACTGGGATCGAGGTGTCTCCTACTTTCGGTCCAAGTCCCTTCCAACTGAGTTTTGCCGCATCCGGGCTGCCTCAAGTGCGTAAGTCCTGACAGAATGAACTACGTGGACTTTGATCCCTGTCTTCTAAACAGGGTACGTAGGAAGCCTTCCTGAGGTTCAACCCCACCACCTGGTCATCCCGGTTGTATTCACGTCTGTTCGTCCATCAGTGGACCCCTCCAGGGTTCACGCTTGCATCGATTCACCTATGAATCCGCCCCTGTGGGAGACTGCACGTGTGTATCTCCACTGTGCCTCCCCACAGCCCCTTTTTCCATTTCTCCTTTTATCGTCCAACATGACGTGAAACTGTGATCCACCCGGCCGTTCCATCTCCCTCTGTGCGAGGTGGTTCGGTTCAATCCTCCGCCCGGCAGCCTCGACCTCTTCGTGAGTCGGCTTGCCGACGTCCAGCATGACGTTAAACCATATACCCGAACTACGTTGACTTTGATCCGTGCTAACGCGCGGTACGTAGGAAGCCCATACGGGGTCCAAGCTCTTCACTCCATCATCCATCCTGATCCTTACCCGGGCCGCCACATCCCGGTTGGGTCATGCCACTTCACTCCACTCCATATCACTTGGGAAGCCGCCCATGCGTTGGCCCCAGCGTCGGAGGTTCCCCGCAAGGGGTTCTGTCATCTGATCCACTCTTCGTGTTGATCAGTCCGATGTCGTCCCCGCTGGACGTTAAACTCGCGGCGTACCCCGTGTTAAACATGGGAAGCCGAGGAAAACCTCAGGGGACACAGTTCCCCGCACCCAGTGCGGGATGCCTCAGGCCATCATGCCTTCGAGAAGCCCTATTAGGGACGGAAGACAGACGTGCAGAGCCGCAGTGTTACGACACGCCCCCAGCACCCAGAGCCACCCGGCCTCCTCACCGCAGGTTGCTGCCCCGACCAGACTCCTTGGAGCGTCCGGGCAGAAGCAGCGTAATTAACCGGTGTCCATGAAGATATGGCGCCGGGAACGAGATTCACGAGCATGTCTTAAATCTATGAGGGAGACCCGGATTAGGCGACGAGTTCCGAGGAGACGTCCAAGGAAGTAGGAGCCGACATCCCATCATCCCGGTTTCGATCAAGGAGCAGACGCCCCTGAATAAGGGACGGATGCCGCCCGCCTTTGGAAAGCGGGACTGCGGGACCACAAGCCGCGCGCCCATCCCCTCGGGTTGACGGGTGCATGCACGAACGCGTCCTGGCGGAACAGCGTAACCCGACGCACATCCGCACCGAAACAATAACCAAGTAAAATGGTAGTGTAAGATTCAAATAAGTGAAATATCAAGATTGTGAGAAAATCAGTTCATACCGTATACTCTAAAATAGAATGTTTTCTCAAAATTATGAAAAATTCAATAATTACATAATAAAAAAATATGATAAACTTATTAAATTTAATAATATTTAATTAATATAAATGGTAATATAATGACACTTTTAAAACATATCATTTTTAGGTTAAAACATTATTAAAACATTTTTCATGATCATGGATATGGATGAAAAAATTCCAGTACCAAAGAAGAAATAAGGTTGACTTTTGTTTAAATAAATTTATGAATAATTTTAATTATAAAAGAGTGAAATATTTTAAAATTAAATGAAAATTATAGTAAAAACTATGTAATAATGAAATATAGATGTTTAAATGATAATATCAATATAATACCCCTCAATGAAAATATAAAATAGATAATCCTGAAAAGAAATGATATTGCAACATAAACCCAAACATCAAGTCCCATATTACTTCAAATGATTTTAAATATCATATATAATAATTATATATTTATTATAAATATATTATAGAACCATATTAATTTGTATCATACTATGTATCATTCATTTTCTATTTACAATTACAACATTACTCATAATTTCTTCATTAAAATGATCGTTCAAGAGTAAACTTATCCGTTTTCCATACATATGTCAAATCGATGGTTCTAATAAATGAAATTTTATCATGGTTTCATTATAAATAGAATATTTATCATGAAATAACTATCATATTTATTCAATATATATTCTTTTAAAATTATTCAAATAAAGTGGTGATGTAAAAAATAACATCATTCCTTGTAGGTGTTAGTCCACACATATGAATGAGTGACGTTATAATTTTCCAATGGATAGAAATGTAAGTAGGATGATAACATATTATGATTACAAATGAATAAATATTTTTTAAATACTATATATAATAATTTAATCCATCATAATAAACAACCATGAAAGATGGCGAGGGAAAATGAATCATATTGATATATGGAGGAGGTAGCCCACACCTACAAAAAAGAGACACATTCATTTACTGTTTGATGGAAACGAAGTTGAAAATTATTTTAACATAATCATAAAATAATTATATATATAAGATAATTCTTTATGTATATAATAATTTATACCATAGATTTAATGATGATATAAGAAAAAATTAAACTGAAAGTACTTGGTTAAGATGTATAATATTTGATGAGAAACAAACTTTGGCGTACAAATTAATCCCTGAAAGGATTATATTCGTATCAAACCATAACATATTATATGTTGATATGGATGTTAGTAAAGTATTTGGGTAAGTATTTTTGGAGATAAGGGGATCTTGAAGTTTGAGGAAGAGAGGATAAGTGTTATCCTTTTATATGGTAGAGAGAGGGCACACATGGACATTTTTAAAAGAATAAAATATATTATTTTATTTATAAATTAAAACAGATCCATAATGAATTATCATAAAATATGAGAAGATATAGTGCAATCATATGACCATGAAATAGTATTAAGAGAAGTTTGAGATCAATTGAACCTTTTTATCTCATTTAAACCCTTACAATGATAATTGATTATTTACCATAGTTATTAATCATAATGACAAAAAATTAAGTTCAACATATTTAATAATATTTATTACTATTATTAAAGGTATTATATTAATCATAAAAGATTAAAATTATATAATTGGTCAATATTAATTGTAAAATATGTTCGCAAATCGCAATAAAACCATTTTATAAAAATGTTTTTTGAGTATAAAACTGAGTTTACCCCCATCCATCCGATATAAAAAGTTTTAGAAGGATTTCAATATATATTGATGGATATATTATATAAAACTAAAAGCTAACTGATTATTTATTATACATTATTTTAATTTTTTATGATGAAAAGAAATCAGATAAAAATAGTTTTTTTAGAAAAACATATCCAATTATTTTCAAATAATTTTATTTTGATTTCCCGAAAATTGGAATTAAATGAATTAATTTTATAAATAAGTTAAAAATAATGTTTCATTATTTAGATAGTCATATTAATTCCCACAAATCAGTCTTGGCAAAAAATGTCACATTAAATAATAATATATCAATAGTATTTTAGGTTTTTACGAAACATAGACAATCATGTAAATTATGATATCATAGAAATAAAATTTATGTAATGAGAAATATACTATAAAATATTATTTCTATACAATTATAAATATGTACCATAGAGTAATACAAATTAAGAATCTCTATATGAATGAGTTGGGAGTCCTACTAACTGAGAACAACAAAAATTTGTTCTAACATGTTAACTATTTCATGATACTATGTGTCACAAAAAGTAGGACACACATTTTTTAGAAATAATATCATCATCATCATCGTTAATTATATAAGAATTTTAAAATTAAAATATGAAAACCACTTAGGGGGGATTTAAATTATGGAGCCCTATGGCATCCCCCAAACGATAAGCTTACAATCATCTTATAAAGAGCCAATACATAAGAATAGAAAGATGGGTTTCCCTAGGTCCCTCTTCCTTGACAAAGTGTCTACCATGAGGCTTCATTCCCTTATAGTATGATTGACCACTATATTATGATTGATAGTCATTCTAAACCTCTTATTGACATAAGCAATCTGTTGGATCGGGTTATACCAAATACGCACAAGAGGGGGGGATTGTGACTTCTATAAATTCTTCACAAATCGAGATGATGACTGAGTCTTTCCTTTTATCTTTATCAGATTGTTTATGTAGGGGAAAATAAATATTTAAAAAATGCAAGGATGTATAGTGGTTTGGGGAACAGAATGACCCTTGTCTACCCCACCAATTCTCTACTCCATGAGCTTAGGGATTTTCACAATCTGGTCTTCTTATCAACATACCGTCCTCAACTCAGTGTAGGCAGTTGACACATTTACAAGAAAAGTCTCAAAATAGAGCCTTATGTTTTATTCATAGAACTGAATACACAACATGTTATGAGAATATGGTTACTCAAAATAAAAATATTATTTGTCTTTAAATACAGTCAAGTTGATATTCACAGTTGCTACAACACGCAACTAACAGTAGACAGATCGTCTTCTTCAAAAAAGATGTTCTTCAGATAAGGGTGGTTATGGGTTGATCCAATTGCAATAAATATTGAAATAAATTCATCAACTCCAACAACAATGGATTCATGAAATATCTTTGATGTATAAATTGTGAATCATCAACATGTTTTTTCTTTAAAAAAATGTATGATAGATCTTGGTAGTAGCAGATCTGTAATCCGTAAATGATTCTGTAAAACTATTTTCATGAAGAACTCAAGAGATTGTTATATATTTTCTTGATTATTCACCCTTTTTTAATACCAAATATAACAGATATATATATAATAATGACAAGCATTTTTTTTAAAAAATTATATCCACAAAAAGTCTACTTTTGAATCATGATATTCCAATGTTTGAATAAAAGAGCAGTCGTAACTCCCATGAATATTAGGCATGAAAAGGTAATATTAAAGAAATTATTTGAATCACAATTAAAATTATTTGAATTAGTCAAATACATGGTTTAAAATCGATCTTTGAATTTGGCTTGAAATCTTCCTAATAATCTTTATAAATAAAATTTCTCTATAAAAGTCGTAATTTAAATCTCTCACGCCAAACATTGGGTTGAAATGCATAGAATACATTCCCGGAATGTATGGTTCAATACGTAAGGTTCACAACATATGTTCACAATGTAAGGCTGATAACGTAAGGTTGTCAAACTATACTTTTCTCTTCAACTCTCAAAAATATGGTATAATATCTATACATTCATTTTTATCAAAATATATGATACATGATCTGAAAGGTACATTATAAAAATAATGTAGAAGATCCATACTTTTATTAGCTTCTAAACAAAAGGTATATGATCCAGAAATTTTGATAAAATGTAAGGTCATTTTCAAAAGTAAGGATGATGAAACATACTTTTTGAGAAACAAACCGAACATTCCATACTAACAAAGGGTTCTTCTTCTATACTTTTCGGATATCCTGCATGAAAGGTTCCTTCCAAATGTAGGGATGATCATCCATAATTTTTTCTCTAACATATGGTTTCTTAAGATAATTTTTTCTGATATGACATAAAGTAAACAATAGATTCCATCTTTACACTACACTCTTCAATGTAGGGTAGGAACAGTGATTCCAGAACACGCTCAAGTGATTTCCGAACACGTAGTGCATAAAAAATGTTTCTAGAACACACTAAAATGATATATGAACACTTTGTAAAATAATAAACATGTATTAAACGCTTTAATATTATTCCAAAATTGAGAAATAATAAATATTAATTTCCTGAAATATACTCAATGTAAAGTTATTATAATAACAAATAAGGGAATTCGTGAATATCAAAATCATCATAAAGAGATAGAGTATTATTCTCAATGATGTCACCTTAAAAAAACAGTGTTGTTGTAAAAACACTTTTTCAAAAATCTCCCCCTTTTTGATGATCACAAAACCCAAGAAATAACCAATGAAATTATCTTACAAAATTTATTTTATATAGTTTATAATTTTTCAAAGATAAAAACAATATATTATTTGAAAAAAATTATTTCTTAATTTTTACATTTTATCCACCTTTATAAAGTAAAATAATATCTCTTAATTTATAAATAACGACAATAAAATTTTGTTTTTATCCAAAAATTTCTTCTTTAAAAATAACATTAAGAAATTTCTTCCCTTAATATGAAATGTTTTCTTTTCTCCCTCTGATAAAAATATTTATATAAAAAATTTTATGTTTATCCATATTTATCCCTAAAAAAATGTTGTGTTTATCCATATTTCTCCCCCTTTTTCATATCAAAAACAATAATAGAAGTTGATTAGAACACATTTTAATGTAGCATTAAAATAATGTAAATGTTATTTTAAACTATTAAACAATATTTAAAACTAGATTACTTGAATTTTAACATAAATAATACAGTAAAAAAATAAAATATATGAAAATGAGATGCATGTATATTTTATTGAAAATATAATTACATGTTAAATAATGACAATGAGAATCAAGGTTTGGAAAAAATGAATTGGGAAACAAGTATTAGCACCTCTAAATGACTTCCTTGAGCTCTGACATCTGTAGTCTTAACCATTTAATTAGTCCATCACCTAATAGGACAATGAGATCCCATCCTACATAAGACATATGGATATCTTTAATCAAATTTACTCTAAAAACTCATGTAACCTCTCCTCCTTATCTCTAAACTAATTTAGCTTCTCTGTGAATCTGTTCAATAGAACTCTGATCCCTGGTTCATCTAAGGTAAGATGGTCAAAAAGATGATTTTTATTATCCAGAAGAAGAGATAATGGAGAACTATTAAACTGTAAGTCCTAAAATATGTCATTTATATTTCTCATGACTACTGTAATGGCCTAAAACCTTCTTATCAGATTAGGAAAAGTAACTAACGTACCTGGTTGATTGTCCCTGACTGTTGAAAACTGTTTCTCCATGAAAATATTAAAATCTACCAAATCTGACATCATTACCGTTTCAGATTTATGTTTCCCAACGTCAGCTAACATTTCCTTATAAAAAACATCAACATTCAATTTTTAAACTGAATTATAATTCTTGTTCTAAAATTTTGGTCTCTTCTTTTCTAATGATTTTATTAAAAAAGTATTTTTCGCTTGACCATTATTAAATTTTCAGATTAACTTCTCGATATGATCATTATCAGAATCAGAGGCACAAAATGAGAGATTCTCAAAATGATTTAATAAACTTAAAGCCAAATATTTTGCATCATATCTTTGATCTTATACCTTCTCCGCAGGTTGATCAAAAGATATTTCCTCAAATACTTGAAATGACTCATCCACATCAAAATTTTAGTTAAGAATTTTAGTAATGAATCACGGAAATATAATCTTAAAAATTCACATCAGTAGGATGTTTCTTTTCATGACCATCTTCTTCAATGAGTTCTTCCAAGATTGGATGCTCTAATATTGGTTCCTTTTGAGTTAATTCCCCATGAAAAATCTTATTAGGTTGTACAGTTTGAGTAGATTCATGTCCAACACTTCAACTTCTCCCGATTTTTCAACATTTTGAGGTAAAATTTCTTATTCCACTTGAGGAGTCACCTGAATTAGGGAAACCATTGGTTGTTCAATTTGTTTTACTATAGGTTCTATAAAAAAGTTGTAGCCCATAAGAGGTTTAGTTGCATCAATAGTTACTTTAAATGGATCTTCACTAGTTGGAGGTGATCGATGTATTTTACTCTGATGTCCCACTTTACCTTCCTCCTTAGTAGGTGGATCAACTACTTCAAATCACAATCTTCATGAAGTTAAATATTCTCTTGATTCATCCATGCCTTCTTTAGACATAGAAGGTTTTTCCCTCTGAGTTGAGTCCTGGTATCCCTTAGCTCTATCCGGAATAAGCTTCCCTTTCAAAGTTTTGTAGAAGAAGAGAATATTCTTTATAGTTCCAGCATTTAAAATATTACTGTGATGGCATCTTAATATGGAATCTATTATTGTCATCATATTAACCTAAAACAATAATTTTGAAAAGGAACTTTCATAGGGATAGAAGTTCATTCTAGACATTGTTTGATAGAAATAGTTGAGATATCATACCATATATCTCAGAAAATTCAATTTGATTTCATTCATAAGAAAAATAATTATGTTCAATTCATGAAAAAAAATCTCCTCCATCTTTGAAATCGTAGGTGCAATCCCTATTTGCACAAACCTTGCAAGAATCTTCTGATCATGTCACATATCCTTCACAAACATTTTTTTATACTTGTAGATCCAAATAATAATGACACAATTTTCTATGGTTTATGATCATCATGTCCAATATTTTTTAAGTTGAAATAATAAACTACATTGCGAGGGATGTTTAAGATTCTAGCTATTTTAATAGATGAAATTGAAAATTTTTTATTTTCAATTTTCACAAAAATAGTGTCACTTGATTCTCCAATACTAAACTAAATGGATTTGAAAATTGAAGAAGCTCTACCAAATATAGAAACTCTGTACATTCTCTAATAAAATTTTTCTCGAGATTCTAAATGAGAGGGCTTTCCACAACATGAGATCCATTAGATACAACCATTCCAGGTCGATTACTTTTCCCTATAGAATTTTTCTTCCTACCGTGCACTGATGCTTGAAATCACTAGGTTCTCCATCCTCGATTCTCAATGTCTTGGCCATTCCTGTTTCAATGATCTGATGGCTTGAAGGTTTATGTTTTTTATGTTTTAAACAAAGGTAGATGAAATCATTAAGGGTTTTTGGTGTTTCGAAAGTTTTTGAGAAAAATGAACTGGATTGGAATATGAAACGGTTTCTGACATCCTTGATTCCCATGTTATTTAATTACACAATAATAATTACATTATATAAATAAAATAAAACATATGTAGAAAAATATTATACAAATAGAATTTTAATTTATTCTAAAAACAAACAAATAAATAATTTGTAATAGTGAACTTAAAAAAATGCGTATAAATTAAAAATAAAATTTCATTTAAAATTAAATAAATCTAACTCTACATTAATAAAATTAAACCACACAATGGGAAGTGTTTTAGTAAAAATATCATCTAATTAAATTTCAGTACTTTCAAATTCTATGAACATATATTTTTTAAGAACATGATCTTTTCGAAAATGATGTCTGATATCAATATGCTTAGTTCTAAATGGATTAATAAAGATTTTTGAAATATTTATAGCACTTTTATTATCACATAAAATAGGGGCTTTATTAAAATTTAGTCCAATGTCTATAAGAGTGTATTTCATCCAAAAAACATGTGCATAAGAACTGCATGCAGATACATATTTTTCCTCGGCTATTTATAGGGTAACTGAGTGTTATTTATTACTAGACCATGAAAATAAAGATTTTCCTAAAAAGTGACAATTCCTTGAGGTTATTTTTCAATATAATCTACAACTTCCAAAGTTAGCATCTGAATATGAAATTAAATTAAAATCATATGTATTTGCATAGAGAAGAGATTTAAAAATATTTCATTTTAAATATCTAAAAATTCTATTAACAATACATTTTTAGATTATTTAGAATCTTATTGTAATCAAGCACAAATAAATACTAAATACATTATATATAGCCTACTAGTAGTGAGATATAATAAACAAAAGTCATACCTCTATATAACTTGTTGTCAACTAATTTTCTAGTTTCATCTAAATCAAGTTTTATATTAGTACACATAGAAGTTGTATATGTCTTTCTGTTTTCAAGTCCAAATTTCTTTAGTAAATCAGTAATGTATTTTCATTTATTTAAAAAAATTCGCAAATCCTTTTTGATAAATTTAATGTACTAAAATGAATTTTAATTCCCCTGTCATACTTATTTAAAATTCTTTTTTGCATTAAATTTGAAAACACCGAACAATGTTTTTTTAACCAAAAATTAGCTCATCAACATAAATTTGAACCAATAAAATATTAGAGTTAATAGTTTCCTGTAATAATGTGGATCTTCCATTACAACAGTAATTACATTTTAAAAAGTAAAAGAACATAATCTTTCATACCATGCTCTAGGTTCTTGCTTAAGTCCATAGAGAGCTTTAGTATGTTTAAAAAAAAATTTGTTTCTGTGAATTTTCAAAAGCAGGAGGTTGATCAACATAAAATTCCTCCAATAAGTAACCATTTTGAATGGAAAAATTAGCATCCATCTAAAATAATTTAATGTTCATATGAGATTCATTGGATAAAGGGATTCTGATAGATTATAATTTAGCTATGGGTGAAAATGTCACATTATAATATATAGCTTCTTCCTGATTATGTCCATTAGTTACTAGTATTTCTTTATTTCTAGTTGTTATTCCTTTTTCATCTTGTTTATTTCTAAAGACCCCTTTAGTTCCTATAACTGGATTTTTCTAATGTCTTTAAACTAAATTCCAAACATCATTTCTCATGAACTGGTTTATTTCTTCCTGCATTGATATCATCCAACATTCATTAACTAATTCTTCTTCTAATGACTTAGGTTCTAATTGGGATAGAAAGGCAGAGAATTAAACATGATTTTTGACGTTTATTATAGTTTTTATTCTAGTGTCTAGGTCTCCTATAACAGTTTCTAAAGGGTGATTATTTAGGGTTATAGACTATCTAGGTATTACATTGTTAGGTTCTTCAATTTCATGTTCTTTTGAACTGAACTGAATTTCATTTCAATATTTTTCAAAATCATCTTTTATGTTCTCAATTCTCATGTTATCATTAGAGTCAGATTCATCAATTTGGTATTTCCTTTTCTCTAAGGGATTAGATTAATCAAATTTCATATGAACTGATTCTTCAAGAATCCTTGAAATTTTATTAAAAACTATTTATGCTTTGGAAGTAGCACAATATCTGGAAAAAAAATTCCTTCATCAGATTTTGGATCAAACATGCCAAGATTTTCCTTGGTGTTTAAAGTTTAAACATTGCATCAAAAGACATTAAAGTAATTTACGTTAGGTTTTCTGTTATTCTAGAGTTCATACGGTGTAATTTTAAAAATTGGTCGGATTAAAACTCTATCATTATATAGCAGGCTATACTTACAGATTAATCCCAGAAATAGGTAGGAAGACTGTACTCATATAGCATTGTTCTAGACATTTCATGAATTTTCCTATTTCTTCTTTTTACAATTCCAATTGGTTGAGGTGTTCTTGTGGTAGAGAAGGTTTTCTTAATACCCATATTTGAGAAAAAACAATTAAATTCCATATTCTCAAATTCTCTACCAAGATCACTTGTAAATGAAATAGTTTTGAAAACTTTCTCATTTTGAATAGATTTTCAAAAACATTTAAATATAGTAAAAACATCATTTTTATATTTTAGAAAATAAATCCATGTAAATATAGAATAGTAATCAACTAAAACATATACATATAATTTACTAGAGAAGCTTTTTATTCTTTAAGGTCCAAAAAAATCCATATGGATATGATTTAGATGTTTAAATTTATCAATTTTGTTAATATATTTGAAGGATTACTTGTGATTCTTTCCAAGTTGACATGAATCATAGAATCTATCACATTCAAATTTGAGACTAGAAAAATCAAAAATTAATTGTTTCTTAGATAACTTATAAAAAAAATATACATTGTGATGTCCTTGTCCTCTATTCCAGATCCACCATTCATTAATCTTAGTAGTTAAGCAGTTTAATGTTTGATTATACAAGGAATTCAAGTCTAGATTATAAACATTATTAGTTTTGGGTGCTCTAAATTTATGAAATTTATCTTTAAACGTTGTACAAAATTTTTTAGAAAAATATACAAAATAACTGTCATCATAGAGTTTAGAGATACTTATCAGGTTGTGTTTCAATCCTAGTACATAGAGAACTTTATTTATTGAGACAACTACTAGATATCCAATAGTTCCAATGCGAATAATTTTACCTTTGGCATTGTAACAAAATGTGAATAATCCTCCATCCTTTTGAGTTAATTTTTTAATGTTCGATGAATTCCCACTAATGTTCCTAAAAAGCCACTGTCCATATTCCATATTTTAGTTTATCATCTCTGACATTCTTCTTGTAATTAAATTTAACCAAATGTTAGTTTTGGTACCCATATTTTGTTGGGTCTATTAGTGTTATCTAGAAAATTCCTGATAATCCATAATTTCATTGTTTTCCCATAATAAATTTAATCATATAAATTGTTTGCAAGAATAGATTTCTTAATCCCACTTATTTGTGCTTACCATAAATAACGGGTTTTAGATATTTGACATTTTGTTCCATATTAGTTGCAATTTTTACCTTTTGTATGTGGAAAAAAATAGTTCTTATATAGTATGGGTTTATCACCATTACGTCATATTCCATATCTTTCCATTTTAATCACATTACTTCCAAAAGTTTCATTTATTGTATTCTCTATTTTTGTAAAAACAAGAGATATACTTTTGTTTGTTTCTACTTCTGTTTTCAGTGATTTTATTTTAGTTTCATTATCTGTGAAGTTTATATTTTTTTCATTATATTTTTCAATTAACTCTTGATATTGTTTTCGGAGAGTTTCTTTTTCTCCTAAAACAACAGTGTGGATATTTTTTAGTGATTTTTGTTTCTTAAATAAGGATTCATATTTTTCTTCCTGTATTTTGATAGAGTCTTCAAATTTATTATTTGAACAAATAGAACTAGAATTAGAATCAGATGGGTAATAATATTATACCCCATCAGCTTCTGCCATAAAGCAAATATTTTCTTTTAGATTTGATTCTTATTTTTCTGAGTCAGGATTTGATGAGATTCTAGAGTATTCTGAAACACTCCATGTAGCTTTCATTGCACTTTTGACTTTCATCTAATAATCATTGTTTTTGGAAAAATATTTTTTTCTTTTCTGCATTTAATTGAGGACAGTCGGGTCTAATGTGACCCATCTTCTATCATTTTTAGCATCTGACTTCGTTTGGTTATTTCTCATCCATTTTGAAGGATTTTCTGAATCCCTTCTTATTTATATAGAATTTACTGAATATTCTGGGTAGCTGAGCTAGTTCTACATCTGAATTAGATGAATTAAAGTTCCCTAATTTCATTTTGATTTATTTATTCATCTATATAATCTTGCTTTGGGATGTTACATTCAATGAATTATTTTCTCTCTTGATCAAGACTTTATGCTCGTTTTCTACATCATTCATTTCAACATCATACATAATAAGAGTTCCAATTAAGTCTTTCATTTCATGACCTTTGACTGGTGATGACTTTCTAATAGACACTGATATCTGATTCCATTTAGGTGGTAGTAATCTCAGTTTTTTAGGGCAAGATCTGCTTGTTTGATAGGATCTCCAAAGGAAGTGATGTTATTAACAATTTTTATAAGACTTTTATTCATCATGGTGATTCTTTTTCCTTAAAATATTAATAATGTGTCGAATTTAAATTGAGTTTTGGCATACCTCATTTTTCTGACATTGTCATATCCTTCAAAAGCAACTTCAATTGTCTATAACATTTCATAAGTAGTCAGGCACTGTGATACTCGGTTGAATTTATCTTGTCCAAGACCATAGATGATAGCATTAATATATTTCAAGTTTAAGTCGTACTCCACTTCTGTATCAGCACTCCATATTTGTGGTTTCTCTGTAATAACATAAGGAGTTATAATTTTTGAGTAAACTATGTATCCAAGGTTCTTTAAGTAAATGACCATCCTTTATTTCTAGCATCCATAATTTTCACCTTCAAAGTAGGGAGCTAGAACCATAGACATACCCACTCGTGTATCGGCCACTCTATTCTATATAATCCAAAAATGTTCAACTTTTTATAGATTTAAAAAAATCTCATCCTATGATACCAATTGTGGGATCGGGTTATACAAAATAAGCTTAAGAGGGAGGGGGTGAATTGTGAAGTTTACAAATTATTCACAAATTGTAATGATGACTGAGTATGTCCTTTTATCATTATTAGATTGCTTATGTAGCAGAAAAAAATAGTTAACGAATAAAAGTATGTATAGTGGTTCGGGGGAAAAAAGGCCCCTTGTCCAATCCACCAACACTCCACTCCCCGAGCTTGGTGATTTCCACTATCTGGTCCTCTTATCAACAGACCGTCCCCAACTGAGTGTAGGAAGTTGACACATTTACAAGTTAAGGCTAAAAACAATGCCTTCTCATTTTTACACAGACTCAAATACACAGTTTAGTATGAGAATCCGGTTACTCAAAATAAAAAAGAGTATTTTTCTTGAAATACTTTCTAGATGATCTTCAGAGTTGTAATAGAATGCAACTGACTGTAGATAGAACACCATCTTCAGAAAATATGTTCTTCAAATAAGAGATATTTTAATTTGATCTAGTTTCAATAGATATAGAAACAAAATCTGTAACTCCAACAACAATATATTCACAAAATATCTCTGATGTAGAAACGTTGAATCTTCAATGTGTTTCTTCTACTTCTTCTTCGAAAAAACATAGTTTGATAGATCTTGGTTGCAGCAGTTCTATAAATCTAGAATGACTCTGTAAAACTATTTTTATGAAAAACTCAATATCTTTTTATATATTTTCTTGATGATTCACCCATTTTTTTGTAATACAAAACATCACAGATATATATAGAATAATGATAAAAATTTTCCTTAAAAAGTTTGGTCCATAAAATTTGTCTTTAGAATCGAGATATTCAAATGTTTAAATAACAGAGTTTTCATAACTCCTCTGAATATTCATTATGAAAAGATCCTCTAAAATCGATCCTGTGAATAAAAAATAAATGTATTTGAATCATACAAAGCTATACATTAAAATCAGGCTTCTAATTTGTCTTGAAATCATCCTAATAATATGCATAAAGACCATTTATCAATAATGTTGTAATTTAAATCTCTGATGCCAAAAGTATTTTTGAACTGCATAACATACATTCTCTGAATGTAAGGTTCAGAACTTAAGGTTTACAACGTAAGTTTCATAATATAATGTTGATAACATAAGGATGATAAACCATATTTTTCTCTTCAACTCTCAAACGTACAATACAATATCCATATGTTCCAATTTAGAAAAACATAGGATACATGGTCTGAAAGGATCGTTATAAATGTAAGGTTGATGACCGATAATTTTATCAGCTTTTAAAGGTAAGGTATATGATCCATACTTTTTGATAAAATATAATGTTGTTTTTAAAAGTAAGTGTTATGAACCATACATTTGAGAAACAAACATAACATTCCATACTAATGTAGGGTTCTTCTTTTATACTTTTCTAAAATCCCAAAAGTAATGTTCCTTTCAAATTTTGGGTTCTTATTCCATACTTTTGTCTATAATGTATGGTTTCATAACTATAATTTTTATGATATGTCATAATGTATACAACGGATTCAATCCTTACGTTATGCTGCACAACGTAGGGTATAAATAGTATTTCCAGAACATGCTCAACTGATTTCTGAACACGTAGAGTATAAACTGTGTTTCTAGAACATGCTAAAATGACTTCTGAAAACATTTTCAAATATTACATGCTCATTAAACTCTTTAATATTATTCCCAAATAGAGAAATAATGAATACTAATTTTTTGATATATACTCAATGTAAATTCATTAGAATAAAAAATAAGGGAATTTGTGAAAATGAAAATCATCATAAATAGATAGATTATTGTTCACAATGATGTACCCTTAATATAATATAGTGTAGTTGAAAACAAAACTTTCTCAACACAATACCCCAAAGAGGACGATCCTTTGCACGCATGACATCAACCAAAACATTAGAATCTGATTCCACCAATGTAATGATGAAGTTGTAGGGATTGAATAGCCTAAGACCGATTTCTATCATTCTCCCTTCTACTTCAGTGGATGTTCCCTACCCATAAAAGGCATTGAATCCAAAACTGAAAGAACCTATGTTATCACGTAGTAGACCACCCCATCTCATTTCTCTATGTTGAAAAATCCATCCACATTTTTTTTCTGCCCAAAATTTGGAGGTATCTATGGAACCCACCTACCATTGTTGTTACTTGCTGGAAACCCCATCATGATGTCCATTCTTGGAATAAAATTACAGATTAGTGTTCGAATCCCTCTGCCTGACAAGACACTTATGAGCTCTTCCACATAAAATTTTATGCAAATCAATAACTATAGTATCGTAACATAATTTCCATCCAAATACTTGTTACTATATTCTCAAAGAACCCAGAAAATAACATTTAAAACCATCCCAGACACAACGATATCTGCTTCCCTCTATCCCACCACTTGAAACCAGTTCATATGGAAATATGAAATCAAAGCCCTGCTACCATTATCTCCCATGTATCTGCCCAGAAAAACCCAAATACCATCCTCCCATTCTCCATCAAAGAAAAAATTCAATTTCATTTTCTACCTTGTATATCTACAACATCTACAATGAGAGGCAAGTTGAATTCCACTCTTCCGCACATTTTCATCGATTGGTATAGCATGATTCAAAATCTGGTGAAGAAGAAACATCATATTCATAGAAATCAAAGTGCACCACAATTTATCTGCCCAAAAATAATTCCCATTGCTCCCAATAATCATGTCACAATAATCCGGACCAGAACAATTCCTAGAAGATGACCCAAAAAACACACACATGTCGTGCTCTTCTATCGACCAAATATTATGAAAGTGGCTCTAATACTGATCATAAATAATATAGTTGACGAAAAATTTTTTACTTCACCCCTTCAATGTAAGAAATCATAAAAACTAAAAACTTGGAAAAAATAGAGGTTGGATGGCCTCATTATGCATCTAGTAATTTATATAACCTCTACCCACCTACCATGGCACTTTATGCTCTAAGAATTCCATATCTTCAAACATACTTTTTTCAAGTCTCTACATCCTCCCATCCCCAAAATTCCATGTTTTCCATTTCTCCCTTCACCGATGTCTCATAAATCTTCCCCATAGGAATTTCATGTCAATGATCTCCAAAGATAGTTTATCTTGCATGAAATTCATTGATTCAGACATGTCGTTTAGGACAAATCCCCCTTCAACCATAGGTTTTTCCATTATACTCTATGAATCCCAATGGAATTTACAAGTTTGATTAGCATCCCAAATTATTCTTTTCAAAAACTTCTCTAGGCGGCCAATAGTCCCTTTGGTGCCTTAATAATTAAAATGATATGCATGGGTATAGAAGTCAATACACTATTCAACAAAGTGACACACTCGCTGATAGAGAGAAGCCTATTTTTCAAAATACATATGCAACTAGTAATTATATTTATAATATTATCAAAAATAACATTTCTAATTCTACCATTAGAGATATAAATGCTCTGGTACAACAATTGGAGTTGACAAGACTGCATACTCAATTTATATTAAATATTTCCATCTTGCCTGGTAGATCATCTTTTTTATATTTAATAATTTCACATTTCTTGATTAAACCTTTTTCTACTGAGAAGACCATAAATCCCCCAATTTAGTTTAAAACAATTAGTATATTATTTCTTTTAATTCATATAAACCAAAAAAAACATCACCAAACATAAAATGTGATATAATAATATCTCCCACTCAATTTTTATATGGATGGATGGAACCTTACTATATATATTTGATAATATTCCTAGATATCATCTCCTTGGAAATATTAAAAAGGATAGGGGATAGAGGATCGTATTGTCCGAGACTGCAGAATATCTTGAAGTACCCAAAACCATATCTCCTAAAAGATATTGATAACCATGGTGATGAGTAAAATCTAATCAGAAGGTCACAAACCCTTTCATTAAACCTAAGATTCATGATGACATTGATCAAAAATCTCTACTAAATTATATCATAATATTTTTTCATATCCACTTTAATAATTTTGTTAGAACCCAAATAATTCTTATTCAAGTTTATCGCCATCTATTTCATGATTCTCAGAGACTACTTAATGTTCCTATGTTTAATGAAACCATGCTGACCATCCGAATCAATTATAGGTATGAAAATACAAATATACTATTTAAATGGATTTTTAAGACTTTTTATATAAATTTTCAAAAACATATCAGATGATACCGATTTATGGAGATTAGCTGGAGCACTTTCAAAATCAAAACTACTCTAGCAGCACAAATCGCTCTCGAAAGAGTTCCCCCTTTTAAAATATCCCTCAACCCATATTTATGATCTTACTTAATAATGTCATAGCATTCAATAAATATAGAGCATGGAAAAACCTTAAGACTGGTTGCACTATCCTGTTACAAATATTCTTTGCCTCATGAATATGTTTCTTATCTGGTAAGGCTATTAACCGGTCATTGTCAATGTCAGTCAGCATTCTTTGTATGAATGTATAAATTCCTCCTCTCTAACAATATATTTTCCTACGCGGAAAATACTACTTTTAATCCATGCCAAAAGACCCTCATAATTTTTCAATTCTATCTTCCCTACCACCTCATTGTCATTAGTGTATGAACTATCTTGTAGTCATTGGTTATCTTTCCTACTAGCCTTCCTCTCTTTAACGAAAGCTTAGAATAAGGTGGTTTTGTGGTATATATCTCTTATCCGTGTCTCCTGGGTCTTACCCATATAAATTCTCTCTAGTATGATCATGTTTTCAAAAAACGCATTTTTTCTCCTTTAGGATAATAACAATATCACCAGTCCAATTAGAAAGGAGCCTCTCCTCAGAGCTATCAATATCATTTTGTAACTCCTATAAATTATCATTATTGATGAGATGAATCCACAACCATCATGTAACTCCCTTATCATTCTTTTTAGACATATTGATAGTCCAAATAAAGAATCACCCATCAGTCATTGATTCCAGGATCTTTGTACCATCTGGTTAAAACCATCAAATCTTTTCCAATTATTGGAAAAGCTAATGCTTTCCATTATTCCATGATCCCTCTTTAAGAAGACCAATAGAATAGAATGGTCAGATAGTGAATGAGGGATATCAGATAGAAATTATTTGGGAAAGAATACAAGCTTTATAATATGGTAATGAATCTATCCATTCTATAACAATCTACACCAAATCTGTGCCCCTTTCTTATCCCCGAAACATATTTTGTGCCACCTAAATGCATATATAATTCCTATGAATTCACTGATGACCTCATGTACGGAGTGAAAATTAAATTATCAGTAGGCCACCCCAATAATTTTCCTAATTATATTTTTCTTAATAAAGTTTATGGACAAATGATATAACCATTTTAGTTAAAAAAATTACTAGAATAAAATAAATAAATTAGACAATCACCATTTATCCTTGGGTTCTAATGTGGTGGCCAAGTTTTCATATACATGCTTCGATAATTATGATATTATTCCTATAATGAGAGTACCCATTATAGATAATATCACCCAAAATGGGTTCCCATATGTTTTCATGATTGTATAAAATTTCTAAGGTATAAAGGGAACCCCACATAGATCATCCTGTACATATAAATATGTATATATATATTAGATGAATATAATAATTTGGGGGTAAAATTTATCCAAATCTATGACCTCATATATATATATATATATCTCATAAATATTCTTGGGGTAATAATACCAAACCTTGTATTCTCATGAAGAGGGATAGTGAAAACCTCATAGTTTCTCATAATTTATCCATAGTGAATAGTTCCCCACCTTGAAATATGATTATTGGGCATTACACCCAACTAAAAATAAATTTTAATCTATCCATGGAGATTAGTTCCCCACCTTAAAATATCTTTAAGATTCAAACATCCACATCATAATAGAATATAATTTTTTATAGAGGATAGACACCTCTTCAATAATTTCATCGAGGGGTATATCACCCAACTTTTAATATCTCAAATAAATTATAAAATTTTAGTGGAATGGAATTTCACCAGGGACACATACCCCAATTACTAGGGACCACCTGAAACTATCGTATATATGACCTCGTCAATCACATTACATGTCATATAGTCTTTATAATGCCCTACATGTAGTAATTCTGAATAGCATGGTTTTATTAAAGGGAGGTCAATATAGAGTGTGATAGTAATGGTCCATGAAATGGTAAGTGGAATTAACAACAAGTTATTTGGGGGAAATTTTGTTGTTAAATTAGACATTAGAAAGGATTATGACATGTGGGGATAGGGATTTGTTCTTAGAGTCTTGTCATGGATGGGGTTCTCCAATTGGACTAGGGACCTTTTTTTCGTTGCATCATCTCAGCGTGGATTAAAATGAAGTTTATGGGTAAGATTTTTGGGTTCTTCAAGGCATATCGAAGTCTTAGGCAAGGGGATCATTTGTCCCCCACCCTTTTCATTATCTCCCAAAATGCATTCATCTACCATATAAATCAGGGTCTCAGCACCTGGAACATTTGACCTTATCATAACAAGAATGCCACAAAGAGTATTACACACATGATGCTCATAGATGACATGATTATATTTATCAATGGAAGTATAAGGTCAGTGCATGGGCAGAATGGGATCTTAAGAGAATACTGCAAGTGGAGTGGGAAAGTGGTGAACAATGATGAATGTCTTTTCTTTGCATATAGGAGGATCTCTATGAGAAGGGAGAGGGACGTGGGTTATAGCTTGAGTATGGGAAGTGGTTCCTTTCCCATGGAGTACCTCGAGGCCCGGGTTAGTCATTTCTCCCTCAGGGTTCATAATTTTGATATGATCATAAGAAAAATTATGGGACACATCCTCAACTGGAAAAACATATTTCTATCATTTAGAGGTCATATAACTATTGTTAATAGTGTCTTAGTTTCCATTACCATGCACATTCTTTCCACCCTGAAGGTCTTGAAGAGTGTTATTTATAACATTGAGAGGATTATGGGGTCATTCACATGGGATGGTCAGATGGTGGGAAAACATCACTGGGCTTCGGGGAAACAGCTGGCAGGGCCTTTATCCAAAGGGGGCCTTAATTTGAGGAGTATCTCTGCAACCATGCAAGGGATTCATGATAAGATTGTATGGGAGTCTTTGTAAGGCCGATCTATTTGGGGCAGAGAAAAAAAGGTTATTTTTGGAATGAAAACAAATAACTAAAGAATATATACTACAAGTATATGGAGTAGGATTCATCCATATCTGGAGACCATGCAACATCACTCTCGATGGATTATGGGAAGAGGGAATATTAACTTCTAGCAACAGGATTTGAGGTGGACAAGCTATGGTGCTCAGGATTCCCCACTCCAGATCTATCCTTTTGTGAGGAAAGTAGTTATCTGAGGTTTTTACAGGCTGCTCTAGATGAGATTCATCTTGGAATTTTCAACAACAAAGTCACGAGTGAAGATCATGACAGATTTATACTTAAGAATTCTACGTCGGTTGTTTACTCCACCAAGGATTTTAATCATGAAATGAGGGACACGTTGAATGAAGATCCATGGGGGATATTCTATGGTACAAGGATATTCCCTAAAAATTTAATTTTCTACTGGGGAATGTGAGGAATAAATCCCTACGTACAGATGAAAATAAGAAACATATGGGAGTAGAGATGGATTCTAGGTGTTGTTGTTGTAGGTCTCCCAAATCCGAATCAGTGGGACACCTCTTCTATGATAGTGAATTGGTCAGAGGGGTGTGTTAGGCATTTTGATCCTTCTTTGGTTGGGGTTTATATGATAGGGCGCATGATTACTTCCTTATTTCATGGTTTAGGGATGCTGGTACACAGGGGACTGAAGGGAAAGCAAGGTCAATCATCCTAATGGTTAGGTGCTGGACAATATGGAAGGCCAGATATGCGTATCTCCACAAAAACATTGTAGGGTCTTAGGTGATCATTATCTTCCAATTGAAAAACACTCTTCTAGATTTGAACAGACTGAGTCTGGAGTGCCAATATGCTTCGTTTGTGAGTGATACTATGCCGAAACTGTGATGTGATAATCAGGCCTGCAGTTCAGGGCTCGGTCCTTGGGTTTGCTGGCGAGATCCCAACTAGGGGCTTAAACACAATGTAGACGGGTTGCTGCTTGTAGGGGAGATGTATGGGGGCGGTGAGGTCAGAGACTAGGAGGGGTCAGTTCTTGCTGCCTTCGCGACATATTATGTTAGAGGAGATGTGCTGCAAGTAGAGGCCCTGGCCTTGGTTACGATACTGGAGGTATGAAAACAAAGAAGAATCATTCCGACGATAGCGGATAAGGAATCTGTGATCCTGTACAAAGCTTTGCTTTGACGAGGTAGTTTTTCTTGGAATATTGTTTATACTGTCCGAAGATGCATGATGCTAATGGGGAGTCATATAAAGATCTCTCATACCAGACAGGAAGGGAATATGGCGGGCCACTTTCTGGCGTCGATGGCACCATCAAATCGAAATATTGTTTCCTTCTATAACTTAGGATCCTTTTCTAACGAGGGGATGAAATTTGATATTAAAGATACTATCGGTCTTCACTACTTTAGACCATTTTGATCTTGCATTGTACAATGTATTGGGTGTTTTTTAATCATTAAGAAGTTTATTTAGTCAGTAAATGGGCTCTGATAACAATGATCCCCCGACGATCACCTATTATAGAGAATATTACATTAATGAAAACCTTCATAGTAATGATTCCTTATATATGGAATTAAAACAAGAAAACCTAGTAGGTGAAAAGATATATCTATACATGGAAACCACTTATAAGGCATCATCAGCTGAAAAAAATGACAATTTATATTTTTATGATAAATTTTAAGTTATTATATAAAATTTGGTCATCCTAGAGTTTAAAATATTTCTTAGCAAGGGGTTAACATATTATCTTGAGGTGGTAAGAATAATCTAAAATTTATTCTGAGTCCATATGCTATGATAAAATTCAATTTTCCACTGATAAGAATATGAGAGAAATACATTCAAATGTCATTCAATTTTCAATACATTTAATGATGTGAATCATTAGAAAACCCTCAATATAACTATTTTTTGTTCAAGATAAGTCACAATAGTCCTCAAACAAAAACTCATGGAAGACATCGATCAATAACTCATACTAACTTGTCACAATCTACCCTTGAAAAAAAATGATTTTATATAATGGATATCTAAAAATTGGGAACACTAGGAAAAAAATGTAAAGATGTATTATTTTCGTCATCATGAACATTAAGATGGTTCTCAACTACACCCATCCATAATAAGACATCAATGTTCCATTAACCAATTTATTCATGAACAGATGGTTTTAAATACATAATGAAACTATTATTAAGGGGCTATTTCAATCTGTGGTGGTACCCACCATTATAATATCCAATAAAAAACATATTTTTTATAATATATTAACTCTATTGATGTTTTATTTACATCATAATACATAATGTGGTTAAAAATTAATGTTTTTACCTCATCGGGATAACCATTTCCATAAACACATAGACACACCCACTGATGTATTGTACGTCACTTGATCTAAATAAATATCATTTCAAAGATATACTTGAGAACATTTGTTCCCAACAATGAATTCTAAGATATAGAGTTGATGAAATGAAATGGTTTGATCACCAAATATATACAGAAAAAAACTTGTTCTCTCTCTGAGCACCGATGCACCATCAATCCAAATCAGCCTTGGATCACATCAAATATATTATGCACCCATTAATGACACATAAAATCTTTCCAATATGATATTGTTGTATCTAATGACACAAAATTCTATAAATTAAATTCCCATTTTAAATGTATAAATACCTTATTATGTATTGTAGATATAGAAAATTCATGAACTACATTGGTAATTTTTGGTCAGTATAAAAATATAGTCGATCAGATTTAAAATACTATTAATTACCTTCTCCATTAATAATATAGTTGTTCTAAAGTGATTATTAATAATATTATATATTAAGGATTATCATTATTCTTAATTACATTGATGGAATATGTGATAACCTCGACCAATATGACTGTACCCTAAGAATCCCAATTATTAGATATTATGAGTGAGATGGAATCAGTAAGTTTTTACCGTGACCAAACCTAAAAAAATATCAGAAACTAAAACATTATTGAAACCATATATGGGAGAATTTAAATATTATTGAGATCACGGTTGGAACTATATACACTGAACCACCCCAATAAATCACCTCCATCATAGACCGTGCCATTAGGGTGTATAATAGTTAACATGGGGTTAAATATCTATAT
The DNA here is from genome assembly GCA_963277665.1 of Viscum album. NCBI lineage: Eukaryota > Viridiplantae > Streptophyta > Magnoliopsida > Santalales > Viscaceae > Viscum > Viscum album. Next base: position 1,238,382,634 of record OY728143.1, read on the forward strand.
CCTAGTACACTAAATTTATTATTCCATTTTTAATAAAATAATTATCATACTTATCCATCTTCATTAATAATTTATATATAAAAATTTATAAGAGTTGATGAAATTGATATTTTAATCTTATGAAACCACAATTTTATTTCTGAAAAATGAATGGTTTTAATAAAATTATTACATTTACGAATTTTAAATATATAATACATTGTATAATAATATTATCAAATAATATTTATTTATTTATGAATTGTAATTTAATTTAATAATGTTCAAGGTAATCTTTATATGGGTTAAAAAATAGTAATCGAGTTAAAAATATGTATTTTCTTGAAAATAAATTGTTTTACTTAAAATAAAACATTCTCATATTTATAGAATAATTTTGATTAAATAAATATTATTTTTCAAATATGAACCTTGAAATTATCAAATGGTCAATTTTTTATAATTTATGGAGATAGTTTAATTTTTGGTTGAAAATTAAATATGGTACGAACACATGTTATGCATTACAAAATTATAATAGCCCAAAAGTGTTATCTTAAATGGAATAAATGGAATATACAAACAAATATATTTCAACCCTTTAAAATAGTGTTTTTCAAATTTTTTTATTAAATTTATAAAATTTAATGAATTCCCCAAAACATATCTTATATTTTAAGGGTTTAAAATCAATTATTTTTTAAATTTACTCACTTACACATCATCAATATATTTTTTTGATATGTCCAATATATGGGACACTAAAATATTTAAATATATTCCTATTACCAAGAGAAATATAAAAAACCAATTCAATTTCTTTATTTTTTCATGTAGAGTCCAAAACATGTCTAAAAATATATAAATAATTACCCTCTTTTCTTATAAATTAAAACCAAAAATCCCACTCAACTTTACTCAAAAAACAATAATCATGAAGTTAAGCTCCAAATATATATTTAAATCCTTCCTAAGGTGTTTCCAATCGTGCAATAATCTCCTCCCAATCATTTATAAGTACCCTCTCATGGTATGGGATTCTTTCATTCTCTTCATTAAAGCACTATCTTCATAATATTCCATTCGATTTTCAATTTTTAATAAATTATTTTAAAAAAAAATAAAGTTTACTATAAATAGAATGTATTGTTAGTAATAGACCACATTTAACTATCATTAAATTCATCCATGAATCTTTATGTTCATCCTACATGATACAAAAATTATCCTGTTATTTTGCATGCCAAACATTTTTTAATGAAAACCCATCCCAATTAGAAATAAAGGGCACAGATAAAGATGTACCTATCCTTCATTGATTTAGAACATATATTTACATAACCCACACACATTATTCATTGAATTATAGGTGATTAACATCATTTTATATTGTATGATCTTATGTGGAACACTAATGAATGTATATGATATGAATGTTACTGGTGAGATTAGAAATATATATACCTCTAATGAATTGATTAATGTTTTTATCTCCGGAGATACCATGTATGGGGAACATGAGGTTTTACAATACACAATATGATGTAATGTCTTCATAGATATACTTGACCAATGACCATGATGTCATGTTTTATGTTATTTCTAATTTCATCTATTTACACTATTTTATTATATTACCACATGATTTTATGTTCATGTTTATTATTATCACCACTTTTAATTCACTATGAAAAGAATCATGAATAAATTGTATTACTTTCATCATGTTTTCCATTAACTATTACCTTATCGGTATTTATAACTCACTATTTCTTTATAGACATCCCATGGTTATCCCATGTAGAATTAAATGATCAATGGAATATAATGAAATGTTGTGATGTTTTTAAATAATGTTCTTATAAACATGTTTCATGTTAATGTTCTATGTATCTAATTAACACTAGACCATAGGTATCCTAGGATTTTTCGAGTATATTTTGTGTACATATATGTAATGAATCCTAGATTAAAGTGTATTAATGATATTGGTTGTTATGGTAGTTATTAGAGAAACGGATTTTTAATTTTTTGGATTAGGATTTGAAAAACATTGTGAAATACTAAAATATCATTCTATGTATAAGATAACATCACTAAATTATGGACAAATAATAAGTAAGTGGTTTCAATGAAACAATATTTTTTCTTGGATACTACCATTGGATTTTTCTCTAGAATAATTTTACCTAGGGTTGGTAATCCCAAAAAGGGAACATTAGTTATTATATCAATAATTACATGGTTCATGATAATAATTCCTATATGAACACCTAGTTTAATCTCCAATGATACATGATTTAGTAAATTTACAAGATTTATAAGAACCATTATGAAGGGATCAAAATATTACAATGAATTTTTGTGTTAAGAAATAGACCATGTATAACATAGATCTAAACATAAAAATTCATAGGATATGAATTTTTTCCCATTTATGATTTATCTCGTCAATTTTAATAGTTCTCATTCTTGTGTTTAATGGTATCAAAATTATAATACATAAGTATATGTTGAATAATTTAAATTAATATACCAAAAATAAAATAATGAAAGATATGATTATATTATATTCATGAACCAAAAATATCATATATAATTATTTTTCTCCACATTCTTTCATATATATTTTTTAGTAGAATTATTCAAACACCTACTTATCACATATAAGTGGAGCTATATGTGAAAATTAAAAATATGGAATTATTTGATCTTGAGTATATAACTTCTCCCTAATCGAAATTTTCAGAATAAACATATAAATGGGCCTTTTGATACTCCCTTTATTTTAATTCTATGATATTGAAGAAATCAATTGGAATTCCATATATATGTGCAACATAAATTTTCAAAATAAGGAAATCACCCTTTGTATCACAAATCACCCGCTAATTATTTAATATTGAATATATGATTTTCAATCTTCTTCAAAATTATAATTTCAAGTATGTATATTATTTCCTTATGTGAAAAATTATATAGGTCAAAATATTGAGTCTATAGAAGATATAATCCTTTACAAAAATCCCATTATAAGGGAATGTGGTTACATGTTTCTCGAGGAACTTCCAAGTCTCCCTCCATGTCATGAGGTTCAGTTATTAATAGATTGTATACCCAAAAAATTTTCAATATCCAAGACTCCATATTTAATGGAAACTGTTGAAATTAAAGAGATAATAAATCATCTATAAGGGAATGTAGATAAATGGTTTATACACCCAAGTGCCTCACTATATGGTGAACTGGTCCTCTTTTTCAAAAAGAATAATGAATCAATGAACCTCTTCATTGATTTTCATGGCCAAAATAAATTACTATAAATAAATGGCATCCTCTATCATGGATTGGATAAATGTTTGATAAACTAAATGGAGCATATTTTTTCTCTAAAGAGCATATTAAGTTAGGATATTATCATGTAAAGTGAAGAAAAAGGATATCCCCAATGATACTATTTATACATGGTATGGGAGCTATGAGTTAATTTTGATTCCATTTAAAACCAATACATATCCCTCTATCATCATGAACAAAATAAATTGAGTCTTTAGGGATTACCTCCACAAATTGTTCACAGTCTTTACATATTATAATCTTATTTACCCCAAAATAAAGGAGGAATAGGAGGTTTATTTAGATGTATTGATGAAGACCACTTAAAATGAAAACATAAATGAAAACAATTGGAAATAATATTTTTGGAAGGAAAATGTAATATTAAAAAAGATTTTTATCTTAATAAAATGAATATTTGTGGATCATTAGAAAATAATGTTAATTTATTGATGGACCATACGAGCATCTGTGATTGGGATCCATAGTTTACTTGGATTTTCTGGGTACTATCATTGATTTTTGAATAACATCTCATGATAACCAATCCCACCAATTAAGAAATATATTATCGGAGTGAATTTTTTCTTGATTGAAAAATTCTATGATAGATTTATGTGTTAATGACAAGTATAATCACTACTCCTCTTCTCAAATTACCCCTAGTGGGTACTGATTTATGATCTATAGATATGTGTCTAAAAATTATTGGGATTCATAATCATACATGGTGAAAAAGTGATAACCTATGCCTCCCTATAATTCTAGATCCAAGAACTAAAATACTCGAAATATGATCTAAAATTTATGAAGTGATCATTGCATTTGAAATTATGAATGATTATCTCTTTGGGGAGAAGTATGAAATTTTCACTGATCCAAAAAAACTCATGTATATATTAAAAAAAGAATATTAATATGTTCCAATGAAGATGGTTTGAGTTTATCAAGGATTATGGTTGTGGAATCCATTACCATCATAACAAAGGGAACAAAGTGGTAGATAATATACTTAGAAGGGATCTAAAAATCATATCCATGATATGATTGAACGATATCTAATCATAATTTACATCCATAGTATAGACATGGGATTTATAAAAGGGACTTCATCCAAACATTTTGAAATATATTTTCTACACCCGATTCATTCAAGGATATTGAAGGATAAAATATATAATATGGAGATAAATTGAATGGTAGTGAATAACATAGGGTCCATATTTAAAGATAGAGTAGTACGAAGTGTAAGTAGAATGTGTTTCCCCTCAAAACCAATGATGATGAGGTAGCTTCCATGTGTTGTGAATAGGGAATTCTTCTCTATTCATCTGGGAAGTACAAATAATTATAGGTATATGATGAAATATTACTTTTGGGATAACATGAAGACAGATATTTTAGATATTTTATCTTGATGCCTAGTTTGCAATGAATTCAAGGATATGTATTAAAAGTCCAGGGTATGATGCAATAATTTTACAGACCTAAATGAGAATGGGAAATCATAACCATGGATTTAATTTTTTTTACTCCCTATGTTATATAATGGCAATAATCTAATCTAGTTGTTAATCAATCACTATACAATGTCTGTACATTTCATCACTATCAAAGATGATCTCTCTTATGAGAAACATTTGAAGATATAAATAATAGTGTTATAAAGGCTGTGTGGAGTACTAATATCCATTATTTATGATCAAGATCTATGTTTTACATCATGGTTTTGGAGATTCCATAACATATGTTGGATATAGATTTTAGTATCAATAATTTTTATCACCCTTATATGGATAGTCAATCTAAGATAAGAAATAATAATCTAGAGGTTATACTAAGATCATGTTCAATAGATTTACTAGGATTTTGGGATCAAAACATTCAGCTAGTAAATTTATTATAAGATAATTTTCAATTTTAGCATTCAAATGTCACCTTTAGTGGATTCTTATGGTAAGAGGTGTCAGAATCCATCATGCTTGGACGAATTTATAGAGGTTAATCTCATTGGACATGATTTTATCCATGAGATGATATAAGAGGATTATATTATTTAACATCATAGTAAATCTTCACAAATTATATAGAACATATATACAGAGAATCATAAATGGGGCATTGAGATTTTGGTTGGAGATAATGTGTTCTTTCATATATCATTGGGGAAAAAACTCATGTGGTTTGAAAAAAAGTGAAATTTTAGTTCAAGATACATAAAAACCATTGATAATATCATCCACAATGTAGTTTTGGTCTATCAACATACACCAAAAACTTACATATTCGGTGTACAGGATGTGTACCACTTGTACCTATGGAGGAAGATGATAATAGTCCCCTCACATGTACTGAATCTTGAGGAGGTACACTAGAGTAATGATATTCTATATGAGGAGTATCTGACTATGATATTATATCATAGGGAAACAATTATTCAAATGAATAGCACTATGCTTCTCAAAGTGTTGTTGTAGAACAATATTTTATGACCAAGAAAAATGAAAATTACAAGAGGCAATGAAATTTATGTACCATCATATATTTATGTTTATAAAATTAAATTTCTTGGGTGAAATTTTAGAAGAGCGGTAGAATGTAGTGGGCTAAAAATTAATTAATGAAATTATATTTTATATAAATAAATTATATATTATGTAATGTAGTTATAAAATGCAAAATAAAAATTTGGTTATTTTATACCATAATAAAATATAGTCAGTCAGATTTGAAAGATCATTAAACATTTTAAATATTGATAATAAATCCATTTTATAGGGACTATTAATATTATTATACATTTTGGGATATAATAATGTCTAATATACAAATATGGAAGAAGTGGTGAACTCGACCAGTAGGATCATACTATATAAATACTAATAATCAAAGCTTCTTGGGGAGATTAAATTGATTGAATTTTCCTATGAAAAATTCCTTTTTGAAATTTTTGAAATGAAACACATAAGAAACAATTTATGGGAGAACATTCATCTTATCAAGATCAAAACCCAAAAGATGGTTTCTAAACATCCCCATGAATGTTCCACCATTACATACCTTATCATTATAGTTTATACTAAGGTAATAAGGGGATATGTATCTATATATTGTATAATGAATCCTTTGGTATTTATTTTGATGAAATATTGATTATTTTTTCCCATTTTTATTATTACTTCATAGGTACAATTATATATACAGTAATGGAAATTAGATTTTTAAATGAAGAAACTGAAATTGAAATTATGGGTATTATGTTGTTTCAAAACTCATTTTGTAACAATCAAGAAATTTTAAATAAATATTAATTAAATATAAAAATATTAGTAACTAATATTTAACTACATATGAATTATAATATAATTTAATGAATTTAAATGTAATCTTTATACGGGCCAGAAAAAAGTTATTTTTGTAAAAAATCATGTTTCCAATAAATATGTGTTTCTGTTTAAAAGATTATATCCACCTATTTATAAAATTATTTTGATAAAATAAATATTGATTCTAAAATCAATACATTGATATTATATAATTATGATTTTTTCATAATTTTTTGAGATGGTTATTTTTGTAAAAATTAAATACTGTAGAATTGGTGACCTGTAGTCTTACATAATAATGGACAAAAAGTAATTTTAGAAATGATATAAAGGGAATAAATTATCAAATATACATTTTGCCATCAAAATAATCTATTTTTGATGATATATTATTAATTTTATAAATTTTAATGGAATACTACAAAACAAAAATTATATTTTATGGTTTTAAAATCAATTCTTTACAAACATGATTCACATATACATCACCTTTGGTATTATATTAATTTTTGGGTTCCTGGCCATATAAAATATTAAAATCCAACCATCTTTGGATGAATCATTAGGCGAAACCAATGGTAATTTTTTTTGATTATTTTATCATATAGAGTCTGAATCCTATGTTTTGAATTTAATTATGAACCCCCATTAATTTGAAAGAAATAGCCACCCATGCTCCAACTCATCTTCACAAAAAATTCAATATCCATGAATTTTATCTAAATCTGCCTCTCTTAAAAAACTCCATGGTTGATAACAATAGCTTATGGAGCTCCTCCAATTATTTTAGAATTTCCCTTTCAAGGGAACATATATTATCCTCCTCCCCTTAATTAAAAAACATTTATTTTATTTTGCTATTATGGTTCCTATTTTTTTGTTGGAATGTTTCTTTGATCATCCCATTCTTTACCCATTTGAACTCTATAAATTTATAGACCAACATTCATTAATATTAAACACATCCATGAATCTTTAAATACACCCATTATGCTGCCGATATTATCCTATGATTTTCTATGAAAAAACATTAGTTTTTTGAATATCCATCACCATTTACACTCAAGGTTATATACTAATATTTAACTCTCCTTTATTGATTGGTTACATCCATTTATTTAACCCACATTCATTATTCATATTATTAATTGTAATAACAGTCATTATTTTATTATATAATCAATGTGGTACAATAATGAAAGTACATGATATGAATGTGACGACTAGGTCAAAAAATATATAGCCCTCTAATTAATTGGATAATTTTTTCAATGAAAAATTCATTCAATTTACAATGGAAACACTATAAAAGAATCGGAACTACTCAATCTATTCTATACAACCTAATACCATATGGAAAAGAAATTTTGACAAAAATAGGGTGAATAAAACAAATCTCAGTCAGGGACTTTAAAATTGGTGAATCCATTTTGGATTTTGTAATGAAAAATAAATAATAAAATGTGATATATAATTCAAAAATAAAAGAACCTATAAAAAATATATATTTTTATCAATATATAAATATGTTTTCAAATGAAATTTCAACACATTCATTTCATGTAAATATTTTTTATTCTTTCATAAAATCATAAATATATCATTAAAAGTATCATAATAAATCATAAATAAATTTTGAAGGAACTTAGGATCAAAACATTGAGACACATCTTACTGACAAGGCATCATGACATGATGAAAAAAATCCCCATAATGTTTTAGGATCACTTTCTAATCCCTTCTTTAAAATCTCAGGAGATTTAAATGATTCCTAATGCACTAGATTGATTTATAATTTTGATTCCACCAATACCATAGTAGGAAAATCCATATAGGTAATTTGTTTCCACTCCCCATCCCATGAATTAATTCATATAATGAACAAGAATACTTTATTGAAATTTAAAACAATGTATTTGTTACATCCTATATTCCAAGAAACATTATTTAAAATCATGAGAATCGGTATCCAATTCATCAAAGTGGAATTATTAAAGGATTAGTTCATTGTGAAAAACTAATGAATAGAAATAATTTATGGGATAAAAATATCAATATGTGAAACCAATTTTACAAAATAAGAACAATCAAGGGTATAATAATAATCTTTTATTATTTTATTTTTTAGAAGGGAATGTTTGTGTCAAAGCTACATAGGTTGGTATTAATAATTATAATACCATACATTAACTATAGAGTGATAATTTTTAAAAATATTATTATCATTTTATAATGTAGAAGAAAAGATGGTAGTTTTGAAAATGTTGTTTTATATTTTGAAATAACCACATTTATTATAAAATTTCTAATGTTAAAGAGGATTTTTATTAAAAAATATTCATGAAATGGTATATATATATATATATGAAATTAGATTTATTTCACTAAAAACAAATAGTTTTAAAATATTAATACTTTCCATACCTTCTTAATGGAACATTTTAAATTATCTAGTCATTAAAAAAACTATAATAATAAGAAATTTAATTTCCTAAAACAATTTTGTATCTAAAAATTTAACAACGAATCCATGTTGAATCCAAAAAAATAGTTTCTTTTAAATAACACTATTATATTTAAACCATCACTACATATGGATACTTATATAACAAGGTCTTAATACCAATGCACATGTAATTGAAAAGAACATTCACAAAAAATGGAGGGTCATATCCAATAATTAGGGAATTGGAAAAAAAGGAAGATTGAAAATCCCCTTATGGAAAACCCAAGATTATAGATAATCCTAAATAATGTAAATCACAGGGCTCCCTGTTTAATATGAAAATGATTCTATTGAATAATATAAAAAGAATCATTTTTGAATTTTTTTAAAAACCATTATTCTATTTTTGAATAACTCCTTAAAAACAAACACAATAGATAAATACATGAAACTTTATATATATATATAAATGTATTTATATATATATATAATTTGTAAATGATATGATCTTTTGAAAACATAATAATTCCACCTTACCTAAAATAGTGTCCTCACCACTAAAATCTAAATTTCATTAACCTATCTTGAGTTCAAAACCATATAAAGTGTAAATTATATCAGGCATATATTAGTTATATTTATATGTAAATTTTAGAATTGGGCACCAAAGCCACCCCAGACTCCTGAAAAATATTTATGGTACCCTCCCTAGGGCCCACAAACATGCCTGAATGGTGTTTTATTTTAATATCTATACCCATAAAACAAGAATTTTTCCTTCAGTGTTTTTTATATCACTCGTACACACCATGGGATAATTCCTAAAAGGTCACCCATCCAGACCACTACTCAAGGAGAAACATCATTATCTATGGAGTTATAATAATGTAGTCTCTCAAAAATTAAGGCCATCCTTGTGTACATGATTAGTAAAAGTTTTCCTTTTTAAATATTTATCATCCTATAGTGTTATATCCCCCCCCCCTAGAGCACAAAACTCCTGTTGCATACCCTACATTACAACCCAAATTGTTCCACCAAAATATTATAATGGTTCTTTATCTCATATCAAATTAATAATTAGGCCCCACAGTATCCCAATTTTCTTTAAATATACGTGTTTTACTCTCCATGGGCCCCACCAAAGTTCCCAAAACTAGCCATCAAACTAACTACTATTCCCATATTACAACACATATTCTTTTCAACTGTGTTATCCTCACTCACACACATCATGTGAAGCTTCCCCGAAGGTCACCCATCCTAATCACTAATGTTGTCCAAACCACATTTTTCATTAGGTTCTAACCATGTTGTTTATCAAATTACAAAGTCAGTTAATTTCAGGACTATCAAGGAAGATGTATCTATATATAAACTCATAAAGATATGCATAAAATAAGTGTTAAGACTATAAAGTGTAAAATTATCCAATATAGATGATCAAAGCATGAATTTTTCTATATAATTCTGGAGAATCCTAAAATAATTGTTGGATATAGTAAATAGTCTTAGAAATTCTTATCACCCTCAAATAGTGAGTCTTTCTGAGAGAACCATTCATAATCTATAAAATTTCTATGATCATGGTCAATGTATTTCCAAGGATTTTGTAGCCAATAAATTACCATATAGGTGTTCTCATATAACAATGATTTAAATTCTAGAATTCAAATGGAATATTGTGAAGCTTTGCATTAGAAGAGGCGTTAGACTCCAATATATATGGATGAACATAGTCAGTGGAAATATTTGGGAATTGATCTTATCAAAGGGATTTCAATGAATATTCTAACCAATCAATGTTATATAAAATCCCCACAATGACGATCGAAAATAGATACATTAAAACGTCAATGAGACATGGAGTTTGAGGGTGAAGATATTGAGTTCCTTCATATATCACCATGGAATCAAGTCATGATATTTGGGAAGAAGTGATGAGTTAGTTCAAGTTATATCAACCCCATTGAGATTCTTGAACAAATTTTATCTTTATCCCATAAACTAGAAATCCCACCTAACCTATCCAAAGTAAATGATATATTCCACATGTCCCTCTTGAGGAAGTAAATACAAGACCATTAACATGTAGAAAATAAATAGGTGGTACCATTGGATATTTTTATTTCATATAAGTAATAGTTGGTGAATATCTTGATCTTAAATAAAATCTTTTATGAAATGATCCAACTGATATGGTCAAAGAGTTACCGTGAAATAAGAAGTTTGACTAAGAAACAATGGAACCAGAAGAGGAGATAAAAATAATGTACCCGCTTTATTTTAGTGTATAAAATGAAATGGTGAAATTTATTCATTTTAAAACAATATAATAACCAAAAAATATATAAAAAAATCCCTTTATTAATTTATAAATTTTTTTTATTATGTAATTTTGTTATAAAAAAAGAATCACTGGTTCTTTCATGATGGACCATAATAAAATATTTTCTATAAGATTTATAATGTATCCATTTTATTGGTACCTTTATGATTAGTATATATAAAGGGCTATGAAAATGCCAAATTGACATAGAAACAAGAAGGAATGGCCTAGAAAAGTAGTATTATACCCTATGAAGCATAATTATCAATGCTTCTAAGGGAGATGGAATTAATGGGATTTTACCGTGAACAATGTAATGACCCAGACATTCATTAATTAAAATTATTCTTGAACTAATTAACTATCTTATTATGTAAAATGGTTATATAATGTATGAACTTAATTGGTTTTAATGTTTTTGGATTTCAAAATATCATTACGAATTATTACCATTGCTATTATAGTTGTTGAACAGTTATCACATGATTAGTATAAATATAGGGATTTAATAAATCCAATTTACTCAAACAAAGGAATTGATGGACTCATCCAGAAGAATTGCTCCATACATAGACCATTTGTCAGATCTCAAAAAGGGGGTCGAATCACTAGGCTTCACTCTTAACCAATCTCAAGTTGAGCTTCAACACATTAAGCTCTAATGGGGCCGCCTACGGGAGAAGTGGAAGGTGATATAGATTCCCACCTGAGTGATGTTATCGGAGCCATCCCAATAGTCTGGCACCATCACACACCTAAACCTTTGGTCTTATGTGGGTGTTTGAAGGGGTTTTGACATTAAATTAGAACTATGACTGTGTTTATTATTATTTTAATATAGAATAAACAATAAAAATTCATTTTATTATTGTTACTTTATAAATGGTATTTAAAGCAAAAATAGTATTTTTTTTAATATTCAATTAAGAAATCTATTTTGATTAATTAATGGATTTTTTAATTAAATAATAATTTAATATTATATTATTAATATATAAATTTTTAAATATAAATGATCATATAATTTTTAGGAAGACAATTGTAATTTGTATTATGCTTTGAAAGGCGATTTTGTCAAAAGCCATGAATTTTTGATAAATGTCAGTTTTTATTTTGAAATAATAAAATTATAATATTTAGAAAATTTGTAATATAAAATGACTATTAATTTTGGAATTATGATGTTGATATTATCCAAGAGTAAAGTTTTCATTATTTTCGGAGATAGTCGAATATTTGGGTTAAAAATTAAATACTGTTTAATTATTTATTGTGTTTTATGACATCTTAATGACACAATAGTGATGTAATAAAATACTATAAGTGGGATTTTTGGCCAATATATGTTTTACCATTAATATAATTTATATTTTGGGTTTATATTTGTTTTACAATGCCTTAGTGGAGCCTCCAAGACTTATATAACATTTAATCTTTTTAAATTGATATCCTTTAGAGTGTGACACACCTCCACATAAGCAAGCCTAATATTATAAGTAGTTACGCGATTGGACATATAAAATATTGGAATCCACTTTTCTTTGTCAAAAACCATGGGGAATAACCATAGGTTGGTCTGTGGTTTTAATTTGATTAATGTGTGGTGCCCAAACCCTAAATAATAAAGAATTCCTTCTCTTTTCTTATATAAACCCACCCATGATCCCACCTCAAATTTACTCAAAGTCTTTTGAGCTCTACCAACCTCTTCCCTACTCTCTCTAGAATACTAACAAGGCTCCCCAAGATCCCATGAAGCATATCTCAAGCCTCTCCCAAGCCTTTGGGATCACACTTCTAAGTACGACATTTCTTCCGTTCTCATTTTTGTTCAAATTTCGTTATGTTATTATACCATTTTTTATTCAATTAAAAATGTTGTGGTATAATTTTGAACCTCCCCCATACTTAACTCATTGTGTTCAAATTTATTAAATACCTCTTTATCTCTCATTAGTGCATCCCATGCACACCTATTACAATGCCCAAATTCTGTATGGAATTTCTCTCTTCTCATTTACATTCATGAAATTACTTTGTATTATGAATCTAAATTCCATTATATATGTTGGGACATGTATCTATATTACCCATTATTTTCAATTTCATGTAAATATGATGATTCAACACCTTTCTCTCTCATCAATCATTTTTATGAATTCTTATGTCACGTTGTTATGCAGTCGAAATTGCACCGCCATTTTCCAAGCCGAAGTCATTGTGTTGTGAATAACATTCCCATTTAGTTATCAAGGGTATTCAAATTTAATCACATTTACATATTGATTATATAGTTTCATGTATAAATTTATAATTCCATTATCAGGGAATAAATGATGATGTTTAATGAAACTCTGTTATATGATCTGTGTGGCACACTTATGCATGAAATGAAATGATTGAGAAGGGTGTGCCCTGATAGCACTCCAATGCATTGGGTAAAGATTTATATCATGATATGTCAAGTGAAATGATGGTTTAATCATACCAATTCTTGTGTAATTAGGTTTTTCTTAGGATCCATGTGCAATAATCCTTGGCTCATGCTAATATCATGTTAAATGTTCGTGCCACATTTCCATGTTATAATCATGCCTCTATGTCAATGTTTCTTTTATGCACCAATGATATTCCTTTTCCTGAACATGTAATGTATTTTTCATGTTATGAATTTTTACTCCCTTACTGGGCTTTATAGATGTCCCCTTTATTATGGTTGTTCTTAGGTTATACTATGTAATGCGAAGTATGAAGGAATATTGTGGTCATGTATAAGATGTTTTTATCAAGATGTTGTGTTTTATATTTTATGTTGTTATGTAATGTTCCTAAGATCCAAAGACACTAGACCTATAGACATTCATTATTGTATAAAGTGAAGGTTTTATGTAATTAATCTTGTTTAAGTGTTAAATAAAGATCAGAGTTGTTATTGTTTTATCAAAGGATATGTTCAGTTATTTTTGGGATTAGGATTAGAAAACCCTTGTGAAATCCATAGGTATTAGACTAAGTATAATAAAAGCATATATAAATTTTTTTCAGTATTTATTATGTGGTTTATCAAAACAAAATACATCCATGTGTAGATACGAGCATGTAGAGGTGGCTCTGACACTGATGTATCTAGGGGTAAAACCCAAAAACACATATTTGAGAAAGACTTGAATAGGAATTGGTGCACGAAAATGGGTCTTTCTTCACTCTTGGTTACGACACTCCTAGGGGATATGCTTTGGTAAATTCATAATCTTTTTATAAACCATTATTAAGGGAATAAAAAAATTCCCTTAAGAGTATATGTTGGGAAGTAGACCATGGATAACATAGGTTAAAGCCTATAAATTCATAAGTTAAGGAAATAAAAGTTATTTATAAGTCATTATTTTATGTCATAGTATTACCTTTTATGTGTTACCCCTAATTTTTTTTTATTACATCCAATGGTCGGTAATAAGAGGACTCAGGCTAACAACTGATGTCGCAATCAATGTGATGACTGTTCTAATGAGATTCCAAATCCGATGGGAGTGGGAATCAGAAAATTTTTCATGATACTATCTCAGTTAACCCATGTTTTGAATAGAAACTTGCTTCAAGGGGAACATTAAACCCTCCCAAGAAATAACAAGTCACAATCAAGAGCTTCCTGAGACAAATTCCTCCTAATTTTAATGTATCATCAGATCTCTCAATCACCAAACAATGGATCAACTCCATTGAGAAGATCTTCTCCATCCTTTAATGTTTGGAACAAGAGAAGGTATTTATGGCTTCTTATCGTATGGAGGGTGAATCTGATCAATGGTGGACATTGATAAAAAAATTTGAAGATTGAGGAGGAGATCGAGGCATTGGAGTGGAGGGATTTATATAAAAGCATCGATAAATATTATCCTTACACCCTTTGACATAAGATGGAAAGGGACTTCCTTGCCCTCAATAAAAAATATGAAAAATCCATCGGAGTGTACGAGGAAAACATTACATGTCTTGTAGAATATGCCTCTCGCATTTTTGTTACCCCGGAATACATGGTTGACCGCATCATTTGTGGGCTCAAACCTAGATTACAAAAATCCCTACAGATCCGTGAATTCAAGAGCTATGAGGAAATTGTCTGTTGTGCCCTCAAACTCGAAATAGAGATTATAGAATCTTAGGGGAATAATTTAGATAAGAAGCATAAGGTGGCCATCAATTCTAGAGGTCTGATAGATAAATACAATGGTTCATTGAAAATCCAAAACCCCACTTTCCACAGGTGTAGAAAAAATACACCCCAAAAATTGCCTGAAGGGGAAGAGTAAATGCTTTAGGATTGGAAGAGAAGGACACCTAGAAATTAACTGCGTACAAAAAAACCATGGTTGTGACAGAGGAATGGAACACTCCATTTGACTCTCAACATGTTGTTCGTTTCTTCTACTACAATGATCTGAGGCACTTTTCAAACCAGTTCCCTGAGCCTAGGGTTTTCAGAGGCAACCAAAAACCTCCAAGGCAGTAAGGGAGAGGTTTTTCCATCACTACCACCGAAGTGAACACCCACAAAGAAGTGGTGATAGGTAGGATAGTTATTCATTATAGAATAGCAACTTTACTTTTTTATTTTGGTTTTACACATTCATTTATACACTGATTGTTTAGTAGATCAATCCCAACAACACCAGAAATCATGTATGTAAAGATGTCCGTGAGTACGGTAAATGGGGAAATGATGCAACCCATGAGTATAAATCCTCCCCTGTCACAATATGTGGATTTAACTTCCCAGATATCCTTCTCATACTCCCTCTGGTGGAATTTGATGCAATTTTGTCTTGGATTGTCTTTCCCTATATAGAGCCAATATAAATTATTGTTAGACGGAAATCGCTCTACATATTGAGAATCAACCCCCTATTCTGTACAAGGATAAGGAGGTGGATGAATCCTCCATAGAACCATTATCTAAAGTGTGTTTATTAATTCTATATGAGAATACGTATCTGGATCAGATGATTGAGTCCAAGGAGAAAACTATCATTGAAGACATGCCTATTGTGAGGTAATTCACCGAAGTGTTTCCCGAGAAATTGTATAGTCTTCCTCCTAGAAGAGATGATGAATTCTAAATTGATCATATAACTATGGTGTTGAAAATATCTAAGACTCAATATATAATGGCTGTTGTGGATCTTGAGTTGCTAAATAAGAAAATAATGGAGAATCTGGGTAAATGATTTATATTCCCATGTTTTTCACCATGGGGTGTACCAATACTTCTCATCAATAAGAAGGATGAGTCAATGAGACTTTATGTTGATTATCATGAGCTCAACAAAATCACAATAAAGAAAAAGTATCTGATGCCCCAAATTGATGAATTATTCAATCAGATTTGTGGAGCACAACACATATCTAATGTGGATTTGCAGTTGGGATATTACCAAGTAAGGGTGAAGAAGGAGGATATCCCCATGAATGGATTTCGTACAACATATGGGCACTATGAATTCATAGTAATTCCTTTAGCACTCATTAATTCCCCATAAATCATCTTGGACTTGGTGAATAGAGTCTTTAGATATTACCTTGAAAAATTTATGGTATTCTTTATAGATGATATTATAATATACTCCAAAAACAAGGATGATCATGATGATCTTCTATGAACTGTACATGAGAACTTGTGAAAGGATATGCTCTATGAAAAGTAAAACAAGTGTGAGTTCTAGTTGAATGAGGTCTCATTATTGGGTCATATAATCACATGCAATGCGATATCTATGGATCCCTATAAGACATCTGAAATTCAGGGATGGTTGAGTTGATCATCGAAAATAGATATCTGAAGCTTCCTGCAGTTAGTAGGATTTTATTACTTATTTGTGAGAAATTTCTCACGATTTTCAAACCACTTACCAAGATAAATCGAAAGGGAGTCACGTTTTCTAGGAGTGATGAATGTAGCGAAATCATCAAGGAGTATAAAAAGAGGCTTATCACCATACTTGTGATCACATGACCCACAAGTGGAGAAATTTTTGTGGTATTTAGTGATACATCGAAAATAGGCCTAGGCTATGTGTTGATGAAAATTGAAAAATTCATTGCCTATACTTCATGGAAATTTTAATGTTCACGAGAAGAACTATCCAACACATGATCTGGAGTTGGCATTGGTGATCATCGCTTTAAAAATTTGATGACATTACTTGTTTGGGGAGAAGTTTGAAATATATACGGACCACAAAATTATCAAGTATATATTCACACAGAAAAAGTTTAATATTCACCAATGAAGATGGTTAGAGCTGATCAAAGAGTATGACTTCTCAATCCATTACCACCTTGGGAATGTGAACAAGGTGGCAGATTCTCTATGTATAAAGGACCTATCAATTCTATCATTGATGAGTATTGAAAATGATCCAATATTCATAGAATTGATGAAGATGGACATGGGAATCATAAATAATGTAAGATCATCAATCATTTCACAAGTTATTTCCCAACTGTCTCTTTTGGAATGCTTAATGGATGGTCAAAAAGATGTTATGGGAATTCAGAATAAAGTGGAATCTATATGAAAATGGAAATCCTCTGAGTTCAATGTTAATGAAGAAGCAATTGTGAGATTTTGGTCTAGACTATGTGTTCCTTTAAATGTAGAGTTGATGAAATAAATATTGGATGATACCCATTGTTCGAATTTCTCTATTCACCCATTAAACACAATGATGTATCGATATCACCGAGAGAGTTATTGGTGGGATATCATGAGGAAAGATATCGCTAAGTATACATCAAAGTGCCTGGTATGTCATCATGTGAAGGTTGAGAGGAATAAATCGAATGGGATGATGTAGCCATTACTTATATGAGCATGGAAATGGGAGAACATCACCATAGACATTGTCACCAGAAATTCGAAGACATCAAAAGGAATCGATGCTATTTGGGTTGTTTTAGATTGTCTTACAAAGGTTGCACACTTCATTTAAATTCGAGAGGATTTATCATTGGATCAATAGGAACACACACACACCTATATATATATATATATATATATATATATATATATATATATTTGGGAAGTGGTAAGGCTTCATGGAGTACCACAATCTATTGTATCTGATCGAGATCCAAGATTCACCTCTATGTTTTGGAAGTGTTCTCAACATGCTATGAATACCGAGATGAACTATCATCCTCAAACTGATGGCCAATCTGAGTAGAATATCCAAACACATGAGGACATGCTGAGAGCATGATCAATGGACTTCAAAGGAAGATGGGATCAATATATTCCTTTAGTTGAGTTCTCTTAAAACAACAGTTTCTACTCAAGCATCCAAATGGCTCCTTATAAAGCCCTGCATGGAAAGAGGAGAAGAACACCAGCAAGTTGGGATTAAGTTTGGAAGTGAAAACTCCTAGGTTCAGAAATGGTCTACGAAAATGGTGGAAAAGGTTAAGACCATCCAACTGCAAATTAAAGCTTCTCAGAGTCATCAATAGATCTATGAAGATAATCATTGACGAGACCTAGTGTTTGATGTCAGAGACATAGTATTCCTCCACATATTACCATGGAAGAGATTTATGAGATTTGGGAAGTAGTTAAAGCTTATTCCAAGGTACATTGACACTTTTTAGATCCTCGATTGCATTGGATTAATGACCTATCGACTAGCACTCCCACCGAACCTATCTCAAGTACATGATGTATTTAATATATCAAACTTGACGATGTACATACCTGTACCATCACATGCAGTCAAACCATTGGTAGAATCATTAGAGAATGAACTCTCTTATAAAGATAGGCCAGTGAAGATCTTAGATCGTAGGGAAAAAGTTATAAAAAATATGACAATTTCCCTCGTCAAGATGTTGTGGTGAATACAAATGTTTAAAGAGAAATGTGGGAATCAGAGGAAGCGACGAAGCAAAGTTACCATCATATATTTTATTGTGGGAAAAGGAAATTTTAAAGGAATAATTTGTTAAGGGGGGAATATTGTAACGACCTAGAAATTCATTAATGAAAATTCCTCTTGATATAATTAAATGTCTTGTTATATAAAATGGTTATATAACATATGAACATCCTTGGTTTTATGTTTTTGGATTTAAAAATACCAATAACAATTTTTACTATTTCTATTATAGTTTTTGAATAGTTATCACATGATTAGTATAAATATAGGTATTTACCAAATCTAATTTACTTAGACAAAGGAAGTGATGACATCATCCATTAGAATTTATCTATATGATGCCTATTTGTTAGAGCTCGGAAAGGAGGTGGAGTCACTGGGCTTATCTCTTGACCAAGCCCAAGATGAGATTCAACAGGCTAATCTCTAATGGAACCTCCAATGGGTGAAGTAAAAGTTGATATATATTACCACCCGAGCGATGTTATACAAGCCACCCCAATCATCTGTCTCCATCGTACACTCAACCCTTTGATCATATGTTATTTTTATATGGTGTTATGTAACCAGACCTTAGCACTATGATTGTGTGTATTATTTTTTTATAATAAAATATATACTATTATTATTATTTTTAATTTGAAAATGGGTTTTAAAGAATAAACAGTATTTATTAGTTAATATTCAATTAAGAAATATATTTTGATGAATTAATGTATTTTTGAATTAAATAATATTATAATAAAATATTATTAATAACATACATTTTAAATTTAATTGATCATATAATTTTTAGGAATATAAATGTAATTTTTAATATGGTTTGAAAGTTGTTTTTATTAAAGCATGTGAATTTTTTATAAATATAATCTTTTATTTTAAAAGTAAAAGTTCAAATATTTAGAAAATTATTTAGATAAAATGAATATTGTTTTGGGAATCAAGACATCGAAATTATTCAATAGTGTTTTTTTCCATAGTTTTCTATGAGAGTCAAATTTTTGGGTAAAAAATTAAATATTGTTTAATTATAAAATTTATTATATGACATCATAATAGACCAATAGTGATATAATAAAATACTATAAGTGGGATATTCGACCAATATAAGTTTTACCATAAAAATAATCTGATTTTAGGATTATTTTATTTATTTTTCAAAGCCTTAGTGGACCCTCCAATACCTATAAAACATTTTATCTTTTTAAAATGGTTTCCTTAAGAGTGTGACTCACCTCGACATAAGCAAGCCTAATATTTTAAGAAGACAGTGCATTGGCCTTATAATATATTTTTCTACACTCCCATTTTAAAAAAAACCACAGTAAAAAACTAATGGTTGGTTTTTGGTTTTTATTAGTTTAATATGTGGCGCCCCAAAACCAAATAATAAATAATTCATTCTCTGTTCCTATATAAACCCACCCAATATCCCAATTCCTCTTCACTAAAAGACTTTTGAACTAAACCAACCTATTAACTCATCCCTCTAGGATCCTCTCAAGGCACCCCAAGCTCCCAAGATGCTTCTCTCAAGCCTCTTTCAAGCCATTGGGATCACACATCCATGTAAGGGATTTCTTCTTTCTCATTTTTGTCCAAATTTATTTAAGTTGTTGTACCCTTTTTTCATTCAATTAAAAAAGTCAGGGTATGATTTAGAACCTCCCCCATAATTCAATACTTATGTTTGAATTGATAAGATATCTCTTTCTCTCTCATTAGTGCCTCTCATTCATACCCATTACCATGCTGAAATTCTGTAAGGAATTTCTCTCTTTGCATTTACATTGAAGAATTTATTTTTTTATTATTAATATTAATTCCATTACATATGTTGGGACTTGTATCTATATTACACAATTAATTTCCATTTCATGTACATATGCTGAGACACAAATTTATCTCTCATAAACTATTTTTATGAATTCTTATGTATCGTCGTTATGTTGTCGAAATTGCACCTCAATTTTCCAAGACAAAGTCAATTTGTAATGGATACCATGACCATTTCTTTATCAAGGGTATTCACCTTTACGCGCATTTACATATTTATTATATAGTTTCATGTATGAATTACATATTCCTTTATCATGTAATAAATGATGATGTTTAATGAAACCATGTTATGTTATCCATGTGGAACACTTACGCAGGAAATGAAATGATTAAGAAGGGTGCACCCTTATAGCACTCCAATACATTGGGTAAAGATTAGTATTATGATACGTCATGTGAAATGAGGGTTTTGTCTTCCTAATTCATATGCAATGATAGTTTACTCATGCTCAATGATCAATGATATTTGGATCATGCTAATATCATGTTAAATGTTGATGCCACATTTTCATGTTATGATCATGCCTTTATGTCCAGTTTTCTTTTATTATCCATTAATATTATTATTTCCTAACATGTATTTTATTCTTTATGTTATGTATTTTTTACTCCCTTACTGGTCTTTATATCTCACCCTTTAATTATTCATGTTCTTAGGTCATCCCATGAAATTCTAATTTCGAAAGAATGATGTCGTAATGTAAAAGAAGTTTTCAATAGGATGTTGCCATTTTTTTAAGTTGTTATGTAATGTTCCTAATCCCTAAAGAAACTATAATTCATTATCTTCTTTGTTGTATAAAGTCAAGGTTTTATGTAATAAATTATTTTTATGTGTGAAATAAAGAGCTTGTTTATAATAAACAATCCAAATTAAAAATTAAAAATATGAAACATGAACATAACCATTTAATGTAAAAGTTAAAGATTACTAGGATCACAACCAAAACCATGTTCTCAAAAGAACACCAATAAATTTCCACCATAACACACCATATCCTTAGGTCTCACATTGAAATAATAGTGGGGTTTTATATCTAGAATACAGTAGTACTAGTTTTTATGTTTTATTTGTAATAAAATAGTTATTATGTATAAACAATTTCATTATTATATTATATAAAAAATTATAAATGATTTTAATATATTTATATTTTCAACGGAAAAAACCAAAATTGTTATTTTTGAAAATATATGGTTTTAGAAAACATGATGATAATTTAAAGAATTTATTAAAAAACTAATTTAATATAATAGAATGAATAAATAATATTATTAAAGAATATTAATTTATATATGAATGTTAAAATAATTTTTTGGTGATAAATGTAATCTTTATACACATCATGAAAATAATTACTTTTGTAAAAATATGCATTTTAAAGAAAATAAGTATTTTTATTTAATAGTGTAAAATCACACATTAAGATAATTAATTAGATAATTTATTTTATATTTTCATATCTAAATTATCTAATGGAAATTATTTAAATTTTATGAGATAATTGTTTGATTGGGAAAATTTATTGATATATATATATATACGATATGCATTTTATCATCATAATGGCTCAAAAGTGATATAATAAATACTATTAATGGAATTAGAGACAAAATATATATATTCTATTTAAAATAAGGGTTTTTGAAGTTAATTGAATTATTTTATTAACCTTAACTTAATCCTATAAAAAATATATTTTATTTTAATGATTCTAAATAAATTCTTTATGAACATCACTCACTTACACATTATAAATGTTATTAATTTAAAATGATAAGTTTTTGGACATATAAAAAACATAAATCCACTCTTATTTGGACGAAATCATACAATAATAATTACAATGTTTTTTATTTTAATTTTTTTATAATATAAAGTCCAAAACCTATGATTATAATTTAATTAATTTTCTTGCTCGTTCTTTCAAAAAAATCCAACCCAACCCCCAACTCCACTACACTACAAAACCATTAATCATGAATGTTTTCACCATATAACTCTATAAATTAATCATAATGT
The DNA here is from genome assembly GCA_963277665.1 of Viscum album. Classification (NCBI taxonomy): domain Eukaryota; kingdom Viridiplantae; phylum Streptophyta; class Magnoliopsida; order Santalales; family Viscaceae; genus Viscum; species Viscum album. Next base: position 1,238,405,840 of record OY728143.1, read on the forward strand.
GTTCTTATGATCATAATTATTTTCACCAAATCATTTAGAAGGGACATATCAAGGCATGATATTCCCTCCTCCTCTTTATTCAAGCACTTTTTAGGTATTTTACCAGTTGATTTAAAATTTTAAATGTTGTAATTTTGTTATAGAAATACCTTTTACAATCATTATAATTTAAATTTATTTATATAAAACTGTTAACTCTTACTAAACCCTTTAATTATGTTTATTTACACTCATTATTCTTCTACTATTATCCTTTGATTTTCCATGCCAAAAAATTGAGTCGTGAATACCCATACCAACTTCCACTCAAGGGTATTCACTTATTCATACCTATTATGAATTTATTTTGGACTTCTATTAATGTATTCCACAATTATTATCCTTGGAATTTTTTTTGGAAATTTTTTCTTATTTGTATAATCTATATGACACACTAATGGTTGCAAATTTTATGAATGTGATAGGTGTGCGCAGAATTATAAAGCCTTCTTAATCATAGGGTTTATTTTATCTCATAGGATACCATATATGGATCATGATAGGTTTTAATAATGACACTATTTTATGAAATCATTATATTTTTCTTTGAATTATACATATTATTTCATGTATTATATTGTTGAAGGAATCATATGTTGCCTCGAAGTTATCATCATATAGCAATCTTTGATGTTGATGTTCATGGTTGTCACCCCTTTGATGTCACCTATATATGAATCTTGACTAAAATTTATTACTCTCATAATTTTAATATTTTATTATTACCTTACTGTGATTCATACTTCACCTTTTTCTTTTGTATATCCACATGTTATATCATATAGTAATTGAAGATCAATGGAATGTTAGGGGATATTGTGAAGTTTTTAAGTAAAATGTTGTCATACCCATGTTTAATTTTATTATTCTATGTTTCTAATTACCAAAATAAACTAGTACTAAAAACCCTTTAGGATTTTATAATTAGTATATTTATGTATCCAATAATGAATTAATGTGTATTAATGATAAGGGTTTCCATAGAGTCCCAAATATGGTGATCTATATGGAACTTGTTAATGGAAATTTAACTAGACACTAATATCCTAGTATTATCTCATATGTACACTAATTAGTCTCACCACATCCATGGAACTACAAAAATAATTATCATGATTCAATTTCCAATCACTTCCCATTCCCAGCTTATAGATTCATCATCATTGCAATCCTCTGAATTTTTATAGGAAACGATGGTCACATCCTCATGATACCAGTAGTTTTCTCTCTACTGTATGGATTACTATAAAAAGATCCACATGTTAAACACCAATATGTTATATTGCAAATCCATGAAATACATCTTAATAAATTATCTCTTATCATATCAACCCTTATCAAGATGGAGTGATATAATGACCATTCTAGGATACCTCAATCCATTAACAAAATCACCATCAATGTCCAAGGCATAATTTTACCATTCTCATAAGAAAACTATATACCCCTTCCTATATTATTCTGATAATATACATTAATCCCAATTCAACTATTAGGTGAACCAATCATTACTTATATAAACTTGACAACATTTTAGAGTAATATTCAGTACATCTTACAATAATACATACCTTACAAGTATAAATGTTTTTCACATTGATGACTTGATATGAAAAAAAAGTATTGCCTATATGATCTTCAAAATATCTTTAAAAAATTTAATCTTAACATGTAACATTTCTATAAACACCCTACATAATACTGTCACACATGACCTAATGGAAAGGTAACATAATAAATGGTGATCTCAATTACGTAGTAAAGGAACAAATTTGAGAAATAAATAAATGATCATAACTAATAATTAGATAATCATATGGGAATATTAACATGATCAAAACTTATGAAAACATACCCAATGTGTTATAGAATATAAATAACGATACATGTAATGAGTTTTTTTTCATAAAAAACACGAGTCAAAAGAGAGAAAATTCACTATCAAGAAATCATGAGACTCTCGAAAATGTCAGGAAAATAAAACATATATTTTTGGAATACACAAAAGAATTAAAAAATAATTTCCATAGAAAAAATAACAATTAAAATTATTTCATTGGGGATATAGTCCCATAGTGGAATCTGTTCACTCCCCATTCCCATCATTTATGTATTCAACGTTCACTACTAAGACTATCTTTGTTGATAGAGTCCATTACTGGACTATGTAAACTCTCTATAATAATTCACATTATCTATTAGGAAATATATATTTTCCAAATACATTGATAAGATATATAATTATATGCACACTCAAAAAATATTTAAAACCATATATATGTGTTCCACAATAACATAAAAACATTCATTATTTCATCATAGCGTAATTAATTCATGTGAAAGAAATGGGTTTTAGAATATTATCCTTAAATGTCCACCATGATATTATATATAGAGAAATAATGTAGGTCTTATCATACAATAATATCCATAAAGATAAAATATAATCCTTAAATGAGTTTGATATAGATGAAAACACTCTTTAAAAAAATCAGTTGACAAACGCTTTGAAAATTTAGAGAAAACATCACGTGTTGAATTTATTCAAACACACTATTAACATATAATATAATAAATTTTTATTTAGTATAATTCTATACCAGAACCATATTCATTCTTATCTTACTATATATTGTTCCCTTAAAAATTCTAATTACCAATTTATTTTCAACTCTTTATTATAATCAACTATTTGTAGAAAACAACTCAATTACCAATGTATTTTTCTCTTCAATGGATCATATCCATCCAATATTTTCATAGTTTCATCATCTAAATAATTAAAATAATTTCATAATTATTATAGATTCTCATTATATACATTTTTATAACCATACATATAATTTGGTGAAGAAAAATGAATTACATCCTTTCTTGGAGATTGTAGTCCATACGTAGGCATGACTTCTCTTTTCACTTTTCAATGAATAGATAGAAAAATGGTAAATAATATTATATCCTTATATAATTATTTTAATATCATAAATTTAAAATATATTAAAACAAATTATCCTTATTATAATTCATGTTAATAAGAAATAAAAACGAACCACATCACTTCAGGGGGCATCAGTCCGTATATACACACAAGTGGAATTATCATTTTTCAATGAATTGGAAACAAAGGTTGATTATATTTTATAGTTAAATAATAATAGTTATATTATAAAAACATATATAATCATTAAATCAATATATATAAATCCATGATGTAAGATGATAAAAAATAAAAATCATCGCTTCAGGGACAATGTTGTTTTTATGTACGTATGAGTGATGATTTAGTTAAACATTGCGTATAAACGAAATAAAAAATAGTAATATAATTAAAATAAACACATTATTTATAGAAATTATTACAATTATTACATACTATTATTTTTTTAGATGAATTTTATTAGTCTAATCAAGAGATGTATGAAAAATGATCTTTGATCGAAGGGAATAATAAATGTAGTTTCTCCAAAAAACATTATTTTGGAATCTTGAGTAAAAAATAGAGGAAAATAAAAGTAAAAAATATAAATTACAAAAAATAAAAATAGGATAATAATGAGTATATTTATGTATCCAATAATTAATTAATGTGTATTAATGATAAGGGTTTCCATAGAGTCCCAAATATGGTGATCTATATGGAACTTGTTAATGAAAATTTAACTAGACACTAATATCCTAGTATTATCTCATATGTACACTAATTAGTCTCACCTCATCCATTGAACTACAAAAATAATTATCATGATTCAATTTCCAATCACGTCCCATTCCCATCTTATAGATTCATCATCATTGCAATCCTCTGAATTTTTATAGGAAACGATGGTCACATCCTCATGATACCAGTAGTTTTCTCTCTACTGTATGGATTACTATAAAATGATCCGCATGTTAAACACCAATATGTTATATTTCAAATCCATGAAATACATCTTAATAAATTCTCTCTTATCATATCAACCCTTATCAAGATGGAGTGATATAATGACCATTCCAGGATACCTCAATCCATTAACAAAATCACCATCAATGTCCAAGGCATAATTTTACCATTCTCATAAGAAAACTATATACCCATTCCTATATTATTCTTATAAAATAAATTAATCCCAATTCAACTCTTAGGTGAACCATTCATTACTTATATAAATTTGACAACATTTTAGAGGAATATTCAGTACATCTTACAATAATGCATACCTTACAAGTATAAATGTTTTTCACATTGATGACTTGATATGAAACAAAATTATTGCCTATATGATCTTCAAAATATCTTTAAAAAATTTCATCTTAACATGTAACATTTCTATAAACACCATACATAATACTGTCACACATGACCTAATGGAAAGGTAACATAATAAATGGTGATCTCAATTGCGTAGTAAAGGAACAAATTTGAGAAATCAATAAATGATCATAACTAATAATTAGATAATAATATGGGAATATTAACATGATCAAAACTTATGAAAACACACCCAATGTGTTATAGAATATAAATAACGAGACCTGTAATGAGTTGTTTTTCATAAAAACATGAGTTAAAAGAGATAAAATTCACTATCAAGAAATCATGAGACTCTCAAAAATGTCAGGAAAATAAAACATATATTTTTGGAATACACAAAAGAATTAAAAAATAATTTCCATAGAAAAAATACCAATTAAAATTATTTCATTGGGGATATAGTCCCATAGTGGAATGTCTTCACTCCCCATTCCCATCATTTCTGTATTTAACATTCACTACTAAGACTATCATTGTTGATAGAGTCCATTACTGGACTATGTTAACTCTCTATAATAATTCACATTATCTCTTAGGAAATATATATTTTCCAAATACATTGATAAGATATATAATTATATGCACACTCAAAAAATATTTAAAACCATATATATTTGTTCCATAAGAACATAAAAACATTCATTATTTCATCATAGCGTAATTAATTCATGTGAAAGAAATGGGTTTTAGAATATTATCCTTAAATGTCAACCATGATATTATATATAGAGAAATAATGTAGGTCATATCATACAATAATATCCATAATGATAAAATATAATCCCTAAATGAGTTTGATATAGATGAAAACACTCTTTAAAGAAATCATTTGACAAACGCTTTGAAAATTTAGAGAAAACATCACGTGTTGAATTTATTCACACACACTATTAACATCTAATATAATAAATTTATATTTAGTATAATTATATACCAGAACCATATTCATTATTATCTTACTATATAGTATTCCCTTAAAAATTATAATTACAAATTTATTTTCAACTCTTTATTATAATCAACTATTTGTAGAAAACAACTCAATTACCAATGTATTTTTCTCTTCAATGGATCATATCCATCCAATATTTTCATAGTTTCATCATCTAAATAATCCAAATAATTTAATAATTATTATATCTTCTCATTATATACACTTTTATATCCATACATATAATTTGGTGATGAAAAATGAATTACATCCTTTCTTGGAGACTGTAGTCCATACGTAGGCATGACTGCTCTTTTCATTTTCCAATGAATAGATAGAAAAATGGTAAATAATATTATATCCTTATATAATTATTTTAATATCATAAATTTAATATATATTAAAACAATTTATCCTTATTATAATTCTTGTTAATAAGAAATAAAAACGAACCACATCTCTTCAGGGGGCATCAGTCCACACATACACACAAGTGGAGTTATCATTTTTCAATGAATTGGAAAAATAGGTTGATTATATTTTATAGTTAAATAATAATAGTTATATTATAAAAACATATATAACCATTAAATCAATATATATATAAATCCATGATGTAAGATGATAAAAAAGAAAAATCATCGCTTCAGGGACAATGTTGTTTTTATGTACGTATGAGTGATGTTTTAATTAAACATTACGTATAAATGAAATAAAAAATAGTAATATAATTAAAATAATCACATTATTTATATAAATTATTACAATTTTTACATATTATTATGTTTATAGATGAATTTTAGTAGTCTAATCAAGAAATGTATGTAAAAGGATCTTTGATCGAAGGGAATAATAAATGCAGTTTTTCCTAAAAACATTATTTTGGAATCCTAAGTACAAAATAGAGGAAAATAAAAGTAAAAAAGATAAATTCCAAAAAATATCAATAGGATAATAATTTCATGAATTTATTGATGTAACGATATACATTTTTAACATAGTTAAAATAATGAATGGGTTGTTTTTAAAACTGAACATGTGAATTTAACTTCGAGAGTTAGATCACTAATAAGTGATGTTTTTAGACTATGAAGAAGCCTGTTTAGTTTCCTTAGGTGGATTGAGAAGTATTAGTTGTACCAGACCTAAAGTACATCATGTTTTTAAGGAAATTCGGGGGAGCAAGGTTGGTGCACATTTTGCAGAACTATACGGCCCACTATATAGGTAACCATGCTCCCCTAAGTAATGCATGAAGAGGCATTTAACATGGGTTGTAGATGGGTTCTCAAATTGTGATCCTAACTCAAGAGAGGTGATTCTTTTTAACAGGGGGTATCGTAATGTTTGCGCTTGGTTTAGAAAGTCGTGCTGGTCAAACAGTGAGGTTGGTTCTGTTAAAGAAAACAATTAAATTAAAACAAAATGAAACCTAAAAACTAACAGTCCCTTACCCCCACTCTTATCGACCAGATGTGTGAAGCATCCCCAAAGTGGTTCCCCATTCAATGCATGGACCTCCCCACCTACAGCCTCCTTTGATCACATTTTTTTCAATATTTCCATCGGATCATTGTCCCATTCTTCAAGGTATAGTCTCTCATCCCAATTTTCAGCTTTACTTCAGCCTATCCATCACCCAATAGGGTTTAAAAATAACCCTAAGTGTTTGGGTAATATTATTTCTTGGTTATCTCTTGATCTAGGTTGGTGGAATGTTCTATTGGGGACCTTTTCTGTATGTTTCGATAAGCAACATGGAAGATGAGGTGGTTCGGCTCATTTCAGTTGGTTTTCGTTGTCCGAGGGGAGGGTTTTCTCTTATTACTTGGTTTTCATCTGTTAAATTATGGATTTTAGGTGTCTTAAGGTTTATAATATTTATCATTTAGTTTATAGGTCACTTCATTGTGATTTTGAGTCTTTAAGTCAAGGGAGACTCACCTACGTGTCCATCAGAATGTATATGTGTTTGGGGGGGGGGGGTGTGTGTGGGTTCCCCTGTTACATGAATAATCATCCATAGTAGTAATTATACATGTGTGGGTATTTTTTTCCCATGTATATATATAAATGAATACATAGGAGAGTGGACACCATCATATGCAAATAAGTATATATGTAATGATCCTCTTATGCATATCCATGGCCATGCTATTGTGGGAATAGGGGAAAGGTGTCCGTGTATGTGTGTAAAGGAACATACACTTAGTAAAGAAGTAGAATATCTTAGTTAGAAATAAACAGGATCTGAAGGTGATAACTCTGTTCCACATTGATGTAGGGTCCCTTTCCATGCCCTTATTTTTTGATAAAGTCATTAACTATCTAGTTAATTGTTCATTTTTTCAATCTTATTAAATATTTTCCATTTGTAATAGTTTCTCCTAAATTATTTTATATGATGAAAGGGAATAGATTCTTAAATAAGATAAAAAGTAGTATGTTAATAAAGTCATGATTTCATAATAAAAACCCTCAAATGGTGGTGTACAGGATTCAAGTTAAAAATATAGTGATTGGATTGTTTCATGTCTGTATTATTGCATTGGACTTATTTTATGCTTGATTATTTTGTTATGGAATGACTATTATCATGTCTAGTACATGACCCTTGAGGATATTCCTAAAACAAGTTTCCCTTAATGGCCCAATGCTTGTTTCCCTAAACTCTTGTATGGTTCTGGATTATCTATTAAATGGTATTTCTCTTATGTCATGAGGATCTAATGGGCTTAATTAGGATGGGTTAAATGAGGATGTGACATCCTTTAATTGGAATGACCAAAACACATGAACCCTTGATCCTATTTTCCATGTCTTGGAAAATTGTATGAGAACTCCATGAATAATAAACTTACATTAAATGACTTTCTTCAGATCAACATGTTATTTCATTTTGAAGAGCTTGATATTAAAGGGGAAAATAAAATGGTTCCCTTGGAATGGAACTATGTATGTCAATGGGAATACATGATAAGCCTATTCCACATATAATGAAAAATAATGTGATCAACATGTTAATGCTTAAATTTAAATACATAAGATTGGTTTCCATATACAAAAGTGAACATGGATGTTTATGTGTGTATGTTATGGCTATTTGAAATGCATATGAGGTAATGACATATGAAATATATTATAACTGTTCCATTATTATTACTTTCATGAGGGCAGGAGACATTCTTACCCCATTCCATTCTTTACATGTGGGCGGGAGGCATTCCTACTCCATGATATCCTTTACATAGGGTGGGAGGCATTATTACCCCACGCCATTCATTACATGTGGGTAGAGGCATAAATACACCATTTCATTTTTTTAATGTCGATGGGAGCCATTATTACCCCATTCAATTCTCTACATGTGGGTGGGTGGCATCATTACTCTATGCCATTATTTAAATTATTGGTGGGAAGCATTCTTACTCTGTTCCACATTTTATATGGATAAAAGGCATGCGTACCTCACGCCAAGGATTATATATATATATATATATATATTGAAAGCGATGAGAGTTATAGTAACCTCAACCCAATAATAACCCATATATATATATACATGGTGACTTGATCGGATATACTAGCCATAGGCTAAAGAAGGTAACACCGTTAGGTGTCCCATAGGAACCTGGATGGGTGTTAACTATTTAAAAAATTATTTCATTAATTCTTCATACCAGAACATTGTTAAATTTATATTACACAAACATAGAATTGATAAACACCAATTGTGATGTCCTACTAAGATTTATATCTCATACCCTACATTGGCTAACAATTCACTAGGGCACCTGAGTAGGCAGTTCTTGTTTCATGGACTGTAGACCTTGGACCTTTCTTGTTACTGTATGCTCAAACCTATAGTTAGGAGAAAATGATTAAGTTGGAGCTCTTGATTCTCATGAGTATTTCATTAAAAAATTAGTTCTTTTAATTATTTGAATCATATATTGATTTGTTTTGAAAAGCATGTTGTTATGTTTATTTCTTTCAAATTTGTATCAATACCACGTCAAGCTTTCATCGATTGTATAAACTAGCATTAGCAACTTTGATTAAATTGAATATATTTTCCTTAAGATGCTATTATATATGTTACTTTTTATATACTCCTTCCGCTATTTCCTGTGGTTTATTATCTGATAATACCATTTTGCACCCTGATAATAGGGTATAGTCGACCCACTATCACCTCCTGAGACCTTCGCTACCAGTCGGCAGCCTCTGGCATACAGGAAGATGTGCTTGATGCCCTATAACCCACCAGTCTGGCTACCGATTCAATGGTAAGTAAAGCTGAGAAGTTACAATTGATATATTGATCATATTATTTTATCAAATAAACAATGAACATATATTATCCCTATAAATAATGAGATTTTATCATAATACCCTTGCAACACTGGTAACTTTTGAATCGTAAGAATCCAGAATGAAATAATGTTATATTTATAGGATTATCACATAATTATCATTAGAATAATAATAAAATTTATTAATGGTCTGTATTTAAACCACATAAAATTAACAGGTGGGGAATATGAAAAATGTCCTACGGTAATAATAGTGCGACAAAAATCCCTTACCTTAACCACAAATTTCATCACACGCATTTGAAAAATATTGTTATATTATAAATATATTCAGTAACCTTCATAATTTATATATATATATGTAATAACTTATATGATTTACTTATAACCTCTTACCACCCTTTTATTAAAAATTATATCATAAAATCATTGATTCAGGTAATAAAAGGTTTGTTTTTTCATGAATGTTTTGTTTTCATTATTATATTAAATTTATATTAATTATGGATAAGTAATATATAGTATTTTAATCATTTTATTTCTATTATATAAAATTGTTATATACACATCTTCATTCATCCAATAAATTATATATAGAGAAAATGAATTTCACCATACATGGTTTGGGTTAGTTATACATACGCATAAACAGATTTCACATTTTTCAATGGAAGGAACGAAATAAAGTTAAATATTAATTAAAGAATAATTATTATAACATTTTTTATATATATTAACTAAATATATCTTTATTACCATCCTTTTAAAAATAATGTAAAAACCGTATCACATTGATTCATCGATGTGGTAGTCCACATATACAAACAAACAATGTTATCGTTTTTAAATGGTTTGAATGAAAGAAGATAGTTGTGATATTATTATTATAGTAGTATAATTAGATCATAAATATCATATATATAATTTAAATTCTTCATTATATAAAAATATTAGAGGATGTAATTTAAAATAAATTACATCAATTCAGGAGGTGGTAGTTCGTCGTTCACATGATCAACCCTTGCATTTCACATTTTATAGAAGAGGAGATGGATAAAGGTTACTATATTAAAAAATAACACATTAATATGTAATATATAGATAGGTAATTATATCATAATGTTTTAATAATACTTCAAGGAGGAGGAAGATAAATTCCAATAAAAATGCATATTTAAAAACTATAGCTCTTCTTTAAAGAGCCTCATGATGTTTATGGCTGAGGCCCTCCTATGAGGATTTCATAATCAAAATAAGGCCTTTAGAATATGGGTAATGATGTAGGGAAATGATTTTGGGTTATAAGGGATAAAAAATCCTTTTTATGTTTTAACAGTAGAGGAAAGGGGGTCCCATTTTATAATTGGGTAGATGACGCAAATGGATTATTTGAGAGAATAAGACACCCCCACATTTTATACGTACCAAAAGGATATTAAATGGAACATTATTGAACCTTATTTAATATATGGTTGACCTTTTCCCAAAAAATAATAAATATATAATTTTTTAGGTTATTTTAAACCTTATCATTTTAGTTTAACCCCCTGTAAACTCATTTAAACCACAACCACAATATTAAATTTTTACTATTTTTACTATTCCTTATGTGAAAAAACAATTTTAACTTATTTTATAATATTAATTATTATGATTAGAATTTTTTAATCAATATTAAAAAAATTATCTATATAAGTGGAATACTTAAACATAAAATTTCAAAAGTATAAGTGGAAAAATAGTTGTTATCCAAAGAAAAATGTTTTCACAAGTAAAAAAAGTCATCATATTCAATTTCAACATTAAATTGATTAAAATGACAAATATTTAATTAGTAATAATATAATAGATGTAATATTACTTTTAAAAACATTTGAAAAAAAATTACCCTGTAAATTCTTTAAATGAAAAGACAATTTTCAATTAAAATCATTATTTTCACTGCTCATAAAAATATTTAACTTTCTAAAAATTACCAAAAAATAATTCTAAGATAATTTTGACAAGTTTATTTCAAAAATAATGTACATTTTTTGAAATAAATTATTTATATTTTGAAAATTATAATAAAATAAGTAAAATTTTTTTTTTATGAAATTTTATATGCGATAAATAAAATGAATTTAATAAAAATTGAGTGATTGTTTACTAAGAATTTATCAATAAATTTTTATTTAGTAGGAATTATATACATCATAAATTAGATAACAATATTAAAACATACAAATTTCATGTCTAGGTAATAACGATCATGTTTAATGTGTAATATTTTAATTATATATCATGGTTTGTTCAAACTTGGTGTTGCATATAAAGTAAGCTATCGATAAAAAATTTTGATTTATTTTGAAAGAAATTATTTCTCAAGAAAATTTAGTTTTTTAAACATTAAATATTATTCAAATGGTATTTTATTAACAAACAAGACATTTAATATATGTGTAGTAAAGTAGGTGTGAGAATTGGGTTGGTTTGGAAAAAATATAGTGCTCATGTTTTTTTGTAGATTTGAGACATGGAGGTCCACTTTTATAAGTGTAGTGAGAGGGAACATGTTAATACATTAAGAATTATTATATAATATATTCATTACTAAATCCATGTTTCTCTAATTATCTAATTTTTTGAATATTATAAGGGTATGGAAAAATTCGATCTACAAATGAGATTTAAGATAGATTTTATGGAAATTTTTTATCAATGTATCTTATGTTGAACCCCATATTCTTTATTTTAGCCCTTATGGTGTGAAAAAATATTTTCCTAGTGATAACTATTAATTATGACTAATCATTAAGTGGACATTATTGTCTGATGTAAATTATTTTGAATCAAATTTTGTAATACATTTTTATTATTTTACAATTCCAAGATATGACAAAAATTTATTCTAATATCTATGCAGATAATGAATAAAACACATTATTTATGATCAAATGTATTTTTATGTTTAAAAATTATTTTATACTTATTTAGGAAAAATATACTTGTGTAGAAATTATTTCCATTTATTTATTATCTCGTTCATAAAAAAAATACTTATTTGATAGTAGAAAAATTCTAAAATTGAATATAATCATTATACTAGCTCATTAAATGAAAGTTATCAAAAATATTTTTTTCCTTTAGATAATATAAAAATTTGGTTCTTGAAAGTCACTAATGGGTTTCCAAATTTAAAATTGTTGGTTTTAATTCATTTTTTATTTCCTTAATTATATATTTGGCCAATAAAATGATTTTATGTCTTTTTTGTCATGATTATATTTTAATGATGTCCCCAAAGATATTCTATTCACAAAAACAACTTTTTCCCTTCACCAAAAAATCATCCATTTTATAAAAATACCAAAAATTAAACCAAAGAAAAATAAAAAATTTTAATTCAAAAATATATTTAATTTTTCACAATTAAATTCTCAAATGTCAAAATATAGCTTTCAAATTAAACTTATATATTATAACAATGTCTGTAAACCATATAGTTATACCTGACCAAAAATAATTAATGGATCACTTCATTGAATTATTATATCAATTTATTATTATGTATCATTTAATTATATTGAAATGTAATTCAATTTTTTATAATGAAACATTTTTCGAATAATTATGTTGGTTTGTTCATAATAAATTATAGAAACAATAAAATTATTAAATAAAATTATATACTATAATATCGTTGTCTTAAATTTAAGAAATTATTTTTTAAAATTCTTTTACTCTCAAGAAAAACTAATTTGGATACTTATACCTCATTATTTCCCCATGTTCGCAACTACCTTATTCAAATTTATGGTTTCACCCAAAAAAATATTCACTAGTTCAGGGTACTATTCAACAGTATTATGTCTCTCCAATCCTGAATCTCTACCAGTTGTTATTAATAAGAAATAACACGTTCTAGAAGTATATAATCAATGTTTAGTACATGTGAAGTATCAGGTATATACTTCCTCAAATGGAATACTTGGAAAAAAATCATTATATTGGAAGAATTTCCATAGAAGACCCCATAGATAAACTACCATTTGATATAATCAAGAATGTCATCGAAATTAATATATATGTGGCCCAACACCCCCTTATTTTCAAATATCATATCCTTCTTCCCATGATATATTTATAATAATACCCTATAAACCATTTAGAACTCTAGATTTCATAGAAATAGGTTAGCATAATATTTCTTTAGTCTATTGGCTATATTAATGTTATATTGAATGTCTCCAATCTTATCTTCCATTTCCTTAGCTAGCACAGGTCGAATAATCTAAAGTTCTCAGACTTCATCCCTAAATGTTTGAGAACTATAATTATCAATATATATATTGAAAAGGATTCATATAAATGACTATGTGAAATATATTATTATAGGAACATTATTCAATTGAATGGTGTTGATCCCAACCTACATAGAAATACATAGAGAAAGCAGTCATTATATCTTCATTGAATTTAATTTTCAGGAAAACTAATTATATTTATAAGTAAGATATACAGTTATAAAGATATAATATATGTTCAATTTTTAATGAATACATATTATAAAATACAATGTAAAACTTCCATATCGATCATATATGATTGATCGTGGAACTTCATATGGCCTCACATTTTCTTAATTTATATATTGGTATGTTAGTAACTAAATACGTCTACCATAAGAAAATTCAAATTTTCTTAATTTTTATAATGATTGAAAACAACCAAAATGAAATTATTATTATCAGATGTCTTGGGGAATCCTAAAATTAAATCCATTACAATTTATCCCATTTCTATATACGTATGGTCAATTCTTTCATAATACACCTAGACTTCTATCATTCAACCTCAACTTGTTTATTTTTGAGGAATTGTGATACATACTTCCTAATGACCCTTTTTATATAGTCACACTAGATATTCTCTGATATATATTTATACATCTTCAAACATCTAAGACATATAGATAATGATGAGTGTTGTGATTCATCCATAATATGTTTCATTAATTTTGGTATGTAATGGGCATAAATAATGTTAAAAAGGATAATCATTTCATAATGGTGAAATTTGAATTCAATAATGTTCCTTACCTTATTTTACAGCACCACATCCAAGTTTTATAGTTTTGTAATCATTACATTGTTGGGACCATGATGATTATAGATATTTTTATTTTATATGTAATTATTATGGAAATCAGTAATAAAGTGTTTTTAATTTTCATCTAAAATCTAAATCACCTTATTTTTTATATTCTTTAAATATTGGGGAATGGAAATAGAAAATAAACATGGGACCAAGTTCATTAGAAAATATTTTTTGAACAAAGGATACCATCTTGATTATTCTAAAACTTCTCCTTTAGAGAATTGTTTTCAAATATAATTTATCAACACATATTTGATGGTGAAGGTTTATCCTTAGCTTCTTATAAGATTTATCAGACAAAGAGTATGGAAAAATAGATATTGTGATTCTTTTTTTATTAATGTTTCTAACATAAAAAGTATTTAAAGAAAAAATGATACAAGCTAAGTATAAAAGAGAAAAAAATAACTTGTATGTTAAAGGTTCATACTATGAATTAATAAGAATTATTTCTAGAAAAATATATCAGTTAGAGTTTTGGTTGAGTTAGTTTATATTAGAAGTGCATTAGGTTTTTCACATGGAGGTAATAAAATGTTATATAATGTGTAAGGGAAGATGAGAATGATATATAAGGGTATCACCCCACTACCATACATTTTATAAAGTTCTCATTCAAAGACAAAAAGTGTTATCAGACCCTATTTTTTGGGATATTTATACATTAATTAATGTTTTCAAAGTGAAAATGGATTTTTATTATAATTTTGATCTAATGAAGACCATCAGAATATCTCTGATAATTTCATTGGTATGCTTCTGTTAGATGAGTAGATGAATAAATATAATTCCAAAAGTAGTCAGAAAAATTTTTATGGTTGAAGTCATTGTAAAAATGATTTTTATGAAGTTCGTAAAATTTTCGAAAACATATGAATTAATAAATTTAAGTATTACAATGCAATTCATCATACACTAGGAGTACCAAGTATAAGATCTCCTAAATGTTCCAATAATTTCCTTTCATAAAATCAGATGATGTTTTATAATAATGATATAATGGGAAGATGTTTTTTCAAATTAACATTTCCTATAAGGTTATGACTGTTTTAAGGTCTTTACAAATCTATTGTAAAGATATCAAAAATACTTTTGTGATATTGAGTATTTAATGTTCATTTATCGAGTACTTTTTTGTCATTTTGTACATTTTTTTAAATGATATGGTTATATAAGGTCTTTAAAAAATGTGGAATATGATGTTTACATGATTCTTTATAAATATTCTAGATGTTTTGAGAATGATAGAGAAAATTGAGACAAAAAGGGGGATTTAAATTTGAAATTTAATTATGTGCTATAAAATATTTTGATTATTGGCGTTAAAACTATAAGTGAACTTGTATAATGGTCTATTCATACCACTAGTATATCATATTATTAACACATGAAGACGGTAGATAAAGCACTATTAAATTTGAAATTTTATTAGTTATTATTTTGTGATGATACATCAATCAATAATATACCATATAGATATTTCACGTCAGTTTGTATCAAAGAGTTGATCTGCAGAAATAGAAAGAAAAAATGTCTATGATAAATCAATTTATCTATTGAAGTGGAATGTTTTGAAAGATTCCAAAAAATATATTCCTATCATGAGGAATCATACATACAATATGATGATGTGATTCAATGGATAATGTGACAGTAGTGTTTTCAGCATGCAAGAGGGAACCATATAGTGTTTTACTAAAGGAAACCATCAGTTAAGAAACCATTAGTCTAAAGGATGTAATTTACTTATACATGGAATGAAAGTAAATAATAATTAATTATCATAATACAACGGGTGAAATTACTTGATCCATAGTGACAATATACCAATTCTAATTGGTGAAGGTTTCTTACAGTTCTTAAAAAAATATTTTTCATATCTTTTATCTGTGTGATGAGAACACACATTGTGGATTAATTATAGTTAAACATGGCTGTAATTATATTACGTAATTTATATAACCAAATAAAAGTATCATTTTAAATTATATTATATTGTATTTTATTATTTACAAACCATGAAAAGGGATAAATACTCTTATCAAGAAATGAGCCTTGTAGACAACTATGTTATTATTGTTGTTTTTGTGTTATTTTTTTCAATAATGTCATGTATCATTAATTTTTGGTGAAATTATGTCATAAAAAAAGAAATTATAATTCGATAATATGGTTGGGTAAACTTATCCACCTATTATATATCAAAAAAAAATATGACTGGTCCTTTATTTTAATGTTAGAGTGATGGTTTTATTTATTTACTCTTTACTAATGTTTGTATAAAATTGATATTATTCTGGATGATTGGATTTTTGTGAAAATTAAGTGTATTCCTATCATAAATGGGAAGAAATATCATACATTTAATGATATAATGGTACATTATCTTATTTCCATTATCTATAAGGTTTTTTAGGTTTTTGACATATTGTTTTATTACTTCTTTGGATAGTTTTCCATAGATAGCATCTGAAATGATAATTTGGAGAATAATGGGTGGGCTAGAAATGATTTACTTTCCATACTATTTGAATGTTAATATCAAGGAATTAAATAAATTTCAATGTAAAAGGACTAACGTGATATTCTAAATAATATCTATTAAAAAAATACTAATGTGAATAATTTTAAGTTATAAATATGGAGGGTGAGCAAATACTATCTTAGAATGGGTGATAATGAATCTATTATTAACATCATAATAAAAGCTTAATATAATCTACGAACCACAATATATCTTGTCAAGAAGGTTAATGACTAAAAAATTGATGAAAATATATTAATACTTATTCATTATAAATTTTATGGAAATTATTCATCCATAAAAAAAAAGAGAACATGATACTATTTCTTTTGATGATATGCATTCAACTCTCATCACATAAAAAAAAGAAAAAATAAATTTTCACTATAATGAAAGAGAATAATGATCTTCAAATCCCTTTATAGGCTACCTTGAAATGATAATCTATGATTGTTGAAGTTGAGGAAGAAGCAAGTGAAAATGGAACCAAAGTTGATGTTAGTATAATTTTTTTTGGAATTTATATTTTTGTTTTCAAAAAATGGTTAAAATAAAGAGATTCATGTTTAAATACATGTTACCTATGATCTGATTTACCTATGTCTATGTCATAAATTTTGATATAAATTTTTTTAGATGAAAAGAAAATGAAGAAAGTGATAAATCTGATAAAATTTATAGAATATGACTCAATAATTAGATTGAAAATAGAAATCATACTATATATCTAATGATAATAAGTTTCATAATTCAAAAAGTGAGTTTTTTTGAATATGAGGTAGATAAATAAATTGTAGAAAAAATTGATAACATAAATTATGATATTTCTAAAAATCATTATGACCAAAAGTAATTATAAAATTTTCACTAGTGATAAAATATTAACATATTAAGACGAAGAAGAAGAGGATTAGATAATGATTATTATCATGTTATAATTGAAATAATATCTTCAAAAAATTATAATTCGTGACTGAAAAAATAATAAGATGAAGAAATGTAAAAATTAAAATAAAAATCATGATTATTTGTATAAATAAAGATCCAAATTTCTAAAAGATACTTTTTATCTAAAGAAGTGGGTTGATGAATGTAATAACCTTTATATAAATCTAGAATAAAATTTGATGGTGAAGGAGGAGCATTAAGATCATTCTCAATAAAATCATATAAATAGTGTGTACTTAAATAAAATGTTCCAAAACTCACTTAATGTTTCTTGTGAAAGATATAATTAGTGTAAACATAAGAAGGATATGGATGTTTAGAATAAGAAATTATAAGAAAACCATATATGTTTCTAAAATAATAAAATATGGAAAACCGATGGTTTCTATGGTTTTAATGTCTATACTAAATGATTCTTTTACTGAAGATTAAATTATTGTAGTGAACAAATCTAAACAGATGAATAAAATTTTAGGTGGTAATCAAAACCTTGGTGTTAGAAGAAATTATAATGTTGAAGGTAGAAAAGTTGATTGTATACAAGTATAAAACTCAAGGTAGTACGTATTTTTCAATGGAAAATAATCTTTATATTGTTAAGACATTTTTTTAGAGGCTTTGGGAAGGTATTTTATATTTATTAGCTCAGTCTTCAATAATATAAATTTTCAAAGAGATACAGTAAGAAAATATTAAGGGGAGTTAACCCATTTGGTGGAGAAAACCTGATATATCTTCCATGAATATTTAAAATTGATTGGATCCCTTTGAAACTATTTGGGAATGATGTGAAATGACTGGATTTCTAGAAAAATGATGTATCTCCAGTCTACAGAATTGAATTTTTTTTATAACAAATCACAAAAATCCTCAAGGGAATCAATAAAATAGAAAAGAAAACTCCTTTATAATGTAAATTCTCATAAACTATAAAATGTTAATGGAATTTATTATTGGATAATAGGTGTTATTTTTACATGATATAATATTTTACATTTTTAAATGATTTTATAGATTATAATGAATATATGATGATTTTTGGTCATGATTCATATCTCTGAATCAATGGTGTTAGAAATGAAATCATTTGGGAAGTAGAGATACAATCCAACCGTTTCTTTTTTTTGGTAGAATAATAGATAATTTTCGAAGTGTTTAATAAATGTTTTATGATGATTTGAATGTTTTTTTTGTAAGATGTGATTTTTTAAATGAGTTGGATATTGGAAAATTATTATTTCAGTACAATAATCTAGTGAAAACCTGTTTCAAGTTGGTGATGTGCAAATATCATGATATCTTAGCATGATGAGAGATATTTATCTTTATCATATATGATATGGGAATATGTGTAATATAAATATAATAAATATAAAAAATACGGAATATATTCTTGGTATTCTTAAGCTGAGAATATGAAG
Organism: Viscum album; assembly: GCA_963277665.1. Classification (NCBI taxonomy): domain Eukaryota; kingdom Viridiplantae; phylum Streptophyta; class Magnoliopsida; order Santalales; family Viscaceae; genus Viscum; species Viscum album. Next base: position 1,238,425,452 of record OY728143.1, read on the forward strand.
ATATTATTACTATTTCATTTTCCAGAAAAGGAAGATTACTAAATCAGTTCACAAGAATGTTTAGATATATTCAACTTGTCCTTTTGAGATGATGCATTTCAATATGTATAGTACAATTATAATGAAATAAATAATGGGGATATACCATTTATTTATATTATTTGGGACCGTACTCGCATTACATGAATTATTTTTTTTGAAATATTAAGTACATGCCATCAATATGTTTAATATATTCTAGGGATCATCAGAAAAATAATGTTGATATTTGGTGAAGAATATTCATAAATAATATGGTAGAGAACACAAAAATACAAAGTTTATAGTCTTTTGAAAAAACATGGAATTATTCATGAGGATATGTGACCCTACACACCACAAAATTGTGCTCAGGAATTAATAAATATATTTTTTTTGAAAATGGTAAGAAAAATATTAATCTAACATGATACTTTTCTATATTTTTTAAGGAATGATAACAGATAATAAGGGTACATTCTAAAACAATGTTTCTATATTCCATACAATGATATTACTCCTATGATATTATTTATAAAGAAAACCTATTTTTGAATAAAAAATTAAACGTGTTTGGACGTCCCTTCACAATAAGAGTTGGGGGAAAGAATCTTGGGATATTTTATTTGAGAGGTATTCATTAAATATTTCAAATATACTATGATAATTTTATAGTATACATGTGTTATACTAAAGAATTTGGAATGAAACTTGACTCCACATATGTGAATATTATCAAATAAAATGATAAAAAAATTTAACAGATAGTTGTAGATATAGTTGAAAGGGAAGATTAAGAGGTTGTAGTTGAACAATGAGAAAATGTTCTAATTTATTTTCGTAATTTTGAGGCTACACAAGATCATGATTCTGAATCATTTATCTCATGTGATGAGGAAAAATTAAATTCAACTAATCCTATGTCAAAGAAGGATTATGACTATTATAACATCATTAGACATCAATTAAACACGATAAAACTAGATTAATGTCATGGTTATTATCCCATACATTCCTATATTCAAAAGTTTAGCTAGAAGATATTGAATAATATTTAGAGTGACGTGATTGGATCGATTATATGAATTAGGAAAGAGATCTGATTGAGAATTATTATACATGTTAAATTATATCAAAACCATACAATAAGAATAGATTGGTACAAAATGGGAGATTATAATCAAGTTGAATGAAAAAAGTGAAGTGATAATGAATATGGAATGGTTGGTTGTAATTTTTATAAAGACATTGAAGACAATGAATTTTATGAGACTTATTCTCAATTATAATTATTATAAACTATCATAATATTTCATTCTATCAATACACAATAAATATATAATAATTTTCTTATGGTTTTCATGTTATATTTTCTAAAATGATAGTAAGGGAAAATATGTTTATATTGAGAAAAATGTGAATTTTTTATTAGGAAAAAATAAATCCATGTGTTATTGTTTGAGAGGGATTTTTATGGGTTGCAACAAGATACAAGAGTATAGAATTCTAAATTGTATACCTTTATAAGGAAGATGAACTCCATTAAAGGGAGAGTTTGTAGTAAAAAATATATATATATATAATAAATAGGTTTTTATCATTATGATTTTGAATATCATTGAAATTATATTTATAGGTAATGATGAAGAAATGTCTGAAAATTGTTCTCAGTATATGTAAATTTTTTTGTGATGTCAGTTATAGTAGACATAAAATTATTACATTCTTATAAATTTCTCAAAATATGAACTAAATTTTCTTATCTTAAGATAAATATGTGAAGGAACTTCTGATGATGTTTGTTATGGAAGATTCAAAGATAGTTTCAATACCTATATTATCTGACCTGGATGTTTTTATGAAATATTTTATCTAAATAATTTCTATTCTTAAGTGTCTTGGTTTGCACGTGATCATGATTTAAAATGAACCGCGATATGTAATACATATAAAATTATAGTTATATCCTAGTTGTTAGGTTATCAAGAATAATTATAACTTACTTATGAAATTAATTTATGAATTTATTGGCTATAAATTATTTATGAAGAATATAAATTAATTATCTATTTGAATTTTTTAGTGAATTTCATTTAGAAATGAAATTAATGATATATAAATGTGTTATTTACTTAATTAAATATATTTAATATTCATTTAATGGATATTTTAGTCATAAGGTATGAATAAACCCTATTTGATAAATAAGAACCAATTTTTTAAAAGGTTAATTTTACAATGCTGAATGGAGAACCAATATTAAATTAAGATTTTGATACATTAATAATTTATATATGATAACATAAACTTTTTATTATTATGAATGATGTAGAAAATTACTTTGAATAAATTTTTGATATTTTTCTCATAACATTAATATTTTGATGAATAGTAAAAATACGGTAAATTTTAATTAAAAAAACTTTTTCTGTCAAGATAATTTATTTGGTTAAATAAAAATATTGAATGGTTTTAATTTATAATTAGAATATTTTTTACCACTTAATATAATGTAGGACATTATAATTAATTTTACATTGAATTCATAGCTAAAGACATTTAAATCTTTTGCAATGTTTTAACTTTTAAACCCATTTCCCCATATCAACAACAATATTAATTTTATATTAATTACTATTTTTTTGAATTTTAAAAAATGGATTCTATATTTGTAATTTGTAGGTCTAAATTATGTTAATAGGCTACTTTTATTTTTGGGCATTATTAATAGTATCTTCTGTAATTATTTTATTACCCTGGTTAATGGTAAATCTGGAAATTATGAGTAAAAATAATATTATATGATTACCTTAACACTTGTAAAAATCGTATTGGATGACTATATTAAACCATTATCATTTTTTTTTCAAATTGGAATCACTTTTTGGCCACTTACTTATAAATATGACATGAATGTAATACAAACTAATGAATGTGAAAAAATGTCAAAATCAAATTTTATATAAGTATATTAATTTTAATATATAGATAATTAAGAGATAATATCTTCTGTAGATAGTATATGGAATTATAATATAATTACCTACATCATAGAAATCTATTTATCATATTTAGTGATTAAATATTTACCGTAAACGAAGACACAATCGAGATGTAAAAATTATTTGATTAATATAAATATTATATCAATTGTTTTGAAATTATTTAAAGAAATATCATATGAACTAATTAAAGTGATAAAATAATTTAAAATGTTACTATGACATGGTAAGAGATCATTAAATATTTTGTTTTGAATTTCTTTCTTTTTTATTTTATTTAAAGTCAAATAAATAAAGAGTTTCAAAATTGACACTATTGATATTTTATATAAATACAAAATTATTAAATTATTATACAGTCATAAAAATATTTACAAATTACCATGTGAAAATTACAAGGACTAAAATTTCATAAAATATCATTTTTTGTTCAATTAACACCACATTATTAAATATTCATAACAATTAAATACTAAGAACGTTATTACCACAATTAAAATTAAATAGAATAACTAAGTGTTAATTAACTTTATAATTCTTTAATTGACATAAAACTTGTCTAAAATTTGTTGGATGATTATATAATAACCCTATATCATATCTACATCGAAATTGGGAAATTTGGTATGATTTTTTGGGGGTTTTATTTTATTATAAATTAATATTTTTGAGGATTTCAAAAGTTCCCCTCACCTCAATTATAAATGGGAGACTCCTCCCTAGACTCTTCAATTATTTTGATCCTTCATTCTCATCCACCACCTGAAATATTTCCTTCTAAACTTCCCTATTTTCTTTCTAATCGTTATTATCTTCTTCAAAGACCAACTCTTGTGCCCTAATAGGAAATCTCAAGGAGGCACATTGAGGAAGAGGTAGTCTCTTCTAACGATTCATTCAATTTATTTTTTTTACACATCATCTTCCTTAGTTTTTTCATTATAAACTAATAACATAATTATAACTAATATAATTATTTGTTATTAGAAATATTAAATAACCATATTTAACATTATATCCTTCTTATAAAAAATGAAATCATTGTGTGTACATATATATGAATTATAGTCTCCACATCATGGTGTAATCCATTTTTCACCACCAACTTACATTGATGGGTATAATGGTGTAAATATTAATTATATATAATTATTATTACATTATACTAATTCTGATATATTATACACCATTCACTTAAACATCATCAAATAATTTTGGGAATGGTATCATCGCTTGTGCGTAGGTACGGCTTGCCATCTCCACAGTGAGATGTGATTTGTTCTACATAATTTTCATTAAAGCATGATAATATTATTGAATTTAATGGATAAATATGATATAAATTATAATAAAACCATTATGTAAAGGATATAACTCTAACCCAAAAATATAAATTTGAACTTATCTGATAAAACAAGCGTAAGAACATAAAGCAGTTAATAACCGAATAACGAGTAATAATGAAATGTTACAAAAAAACGGATAAAAATATGATCATAAATGTTATCATAAAAATTATTATGAGTATGTAATAAATTGGAAACATTACTCAAATAATTATATTGGATTTTCAGATACATACGATGGATATCTGATCTAAGGTAAGGGATAAATTTGAAAATATTGTTTTTATTCGAGATTGTTTATTCGTATGTATTTACAAGGGGTTATTTATCATGCACATGAATGTTTCAAAAATATGTATTTAAAAATATTATTTATATCCTTCAATAATTTTTTAAATTCAATTTTACCCAATGGTAAATTTTAACTAAATTATTTGAATGTAATCTTTTTTCATTTTCGATACGAGGTACTTTTTGATTTTTTTCGGAATAAGTACGAGAAGATTGTTTTCTAAATTATACGGAATGAATGGTTTTTTATGATTTCATAATACTTTATTTCATTAAATATTCCCCTAAAATCATAAAATATTATTTTCAAATAAAATTGTGTTGTATTTTGAGGAAGGGAATGATTTTTTAAAAAGAAAGGATATTTTTCTCAGGAATAAAGCTCATGTGTTTATATAAATTATTATACATCTATGATTAAATAAGTTCATGTTTATATACATATCATTAATTTTATTTTATTGTTTAAAGGATGAAATTATATTTATGAAATCTGTTTATGGATTATGTTATGATGGAATGATGTTTAAGAAACCCATTTTATTTCATGGTTTGTGCTATAGTGAATGTTTTTATGTTATTGTGGCACACATAAAAATAGTTTAATTATGAGATGGTTGGGAAATATATCTCAGTCCAACTAATTGGGTAATGATTTATATCTCATGAGATAGACATGACCGGAATGGAATGTAAGTCTGGTTGAGTAATATAGAGCTAGAACGAGGAGTGAACTCTATTTAGTAATTGACTTTGTCCTCTATGATGGTCTTGGAAATTACCCTTGACTAATATGAAATGATATTACAATATTACGTGTGTATGAAATAAAATTTCATGTCTTATGCTATTACTACTGGGATTATGTTTCACTATTAGGATTTATCCTGTGACATGATATTATGATCTTTTATATGCAGTATAACATTTTCAAATGTTATGTTCTTATGAATATGATATGATTGATATTTCCCATGCTTACCCTTACTGAGCCGTTAAGATCACCATTTCATATGTTTCTTTTTCCCAGGTCATGAATAAGGGTATTAATTATGATATTCAAAAATGGTATATTGTAATGAAGAAATAAATGGGACACAATGTAGATGTTTTATGAATGAGTTTTTTATGTTTCCCAGTTTCTGAAGACAATATAAGTATAGATTCTTATCATGATTTGGTTATATTTTGTAATGAATACAGTTTAATTATGAATTAATATCAATGTGTGTAATATATGTGTCATTATAGTTAGTATTAGAGGATAGGGATAGTTAACCATTGAATACTAGGATGATAGAACCTTAGTAAGAATCCTAAGGATATGTCTAAGTATAGGATACAATCCTAGTGTTTTAGAAATGACCATGAATAACCTAGGATAGAACCTAAAGTGTTCTGTATTATAAATTTATTCTTTATTATGTGTTCTTCCTATTATGATTAGTTTTTCTCACACTTTGCTGCTTGGTTTTAGTCAATGGATGAACCCGAAAGAACCACATTAATGTTGAACGCGACAGACAACGCAATGATTGTCCCCTATGAGTAACCAATTGTTTAGGGAGCTAGAATGAAAAATTGTGAATCCATTCTCAGACAGAATTCTCAAGAAATAAATCATGTCGGACATCCAAACGAGCAAAGGAGGGAGAAATATTGATTTTAATCCTTCATTAGTATGCGTCCTCCTTTATTCACCGGGTCTTCTAATCCCATAGTGTCTAAAAAATTGATTAATTTGCTCAAAATATATTTTCGGTTCTACAATTTTTTGAACACGTGAACTTCTTCTTAGTAGTGTATCGTTTGGAAGGTAAGTTTTATCAATGGTTCAATGTTATCAAGAATTTAAAGCAAAGAGATGAAATTGATTCCACAGAATGGGTTGTGTTCAAGAACATAATTTTTAATAAATACATTCCTCATATTCTTTGAATGAATATGGAGAATGAGTTCCATAAACTTAAGAAAAACGATATGAATCTGTTGGTACCTACGAAGAATATTTTACAGGACATGAAATGTATGCTTCTTGAATTATCATCCAACCTGAGAGTAATGTTGATCGATTCTTTATTGGCTTATAACAATGTCTCTAAAGGGCATTATCCATAAGATACTTCAATAGCTATAAAGAAATTGTTTGATGTTCTCTCAAGTATGAGATGGATATTGGAGTAACCTACTAACCATATGGGTTTGATAAGAAGTGAAAAATTTAATTCAAAGGAATATATTAAGACCACACTATAAAAAAAAGAGGAGTTATCCCATATTATCAAATTATGGAAAAAACAAAATGGGAATTGTATTTATGGTACTAGTAAATGTTTTATGTTTTGAAAATAAGGTCATCAGGCAACTGAATGCTGATGTGGTGGGAAAACAGTGTTTAATGAGGTGAACAATGAAAAGGATGCAAATAATTCACCTCTTACACTTCAATGTTACAATTTCCATGAAATGGAGTTTTATTTCAATCAATGCCCTAATCCAAGTGTTATTGATGATGATCAATGTCAATAAACACCTAAGCCCAAAGAATATGAAATGTCACAAGAAATCACTATCGGTGACATGGAGTATGATAATGAAGTGGAGAGAGGTACAGTTACCATCCACTCTAAAGTAGAAATTTTTTATTTGATTATGGATCCAACCATAGTTTTATTTATAAAGAATTATCTCTGTGTATCAGCATATTACCTCAATAATTAATTGTTGAGTTATCTATAACAACTCGTAATGGAACAATGGTCACATCAAAAGTTTATAATTCTTCTTCGATTGATTTTTGTGGGAAAGTACTTCTTGAAAATATTATGATCCTTACTATAGTGTAATTAGATGTGTTTCTTGGCTTTGATTAGATTTCTATATAAGGAGCTTATATCAATTTCCAAGGAAATGAAGTCACATTTCATATTCCAGTTCAATCTATGATCATCTATCGATGCAAAGATGAATATAACATTCTAGTAGTGTTTTCTTCCATCGGTAATTCTTGATTCAATAAAATGAAGTTTATTTATCTCAAATGGTTTGGGGGAAACTCAAGATTAATAATACGCCCATTGTACGTGAGTTTTTCTATGTCCTTCTGAAGGAATTTTTAGGTCTTCCACCAAATTGTGAATTTGGGTTTTCAATAGAACTCGTATCGGGTGCTATGCCTATTCCAATGACACCCTATATAATGGCCCCAATTGAGTTGCTGGAATTGAAGAAGTAACACCATGATAATATTGATAATGGATTAATACACCCTTGTGCATCTCCTTCAGGAGAACCCATTCTGTTTGTTAAGAAGAAAGATGGATGAATGAGACTCTATATTGATTATCGAGAACATAACAATATCACTATCAAGAACAAAAATACTCTCCCACACATTGATTACTTATTCGACCATATAGACGGAGCTCAATTCTTTTCCTAGATTGATCATTCTATAGGATATCAACAATTAAGGGTCAAAACGAGAATATACCAAAGATGACATTTTGTACAAGGTATGGGCACTGTGAATTTATAGTGATGCCTTTTGGTTTTACTAATGCCCCCGCAATCTTCATGGATCTAATGAATAGAGTTATTAGAGACTATATTAATTAGATTGTTGTTGTCTTTATATAAATGATATTCTAGTATATTCTAAGAGAATGGATGAACATGAAGATCACTTGAGATTTTTTTTGAAGGCCCTGGAAAAGGAGAATCTTTATGCGAAATATACCAAGTGTGAATTATATCTTCATAATGTTTCATTATTGGGTCACATAATCTCAAGATAGGGGATATCTGTGTATCCAGCAAAAATAGAGGTTATTGAAAGATGGTTGAGATGAATAACAGTAACATAGATCCAAATTAATCTTGGTTTGGTTGGATATTATCAATGTTTTGTAAAATATTTTCTTGATTATCTAATCCATTAACCAAGTTGACTTGAAAAGGAGTTAAGTTTATTTGGATGTTGTAATGTGAAGAGAATTTCAAAGAGCCAAAAAGTAGTATAGGATGTTTACCTATACTCACACTAGCTTGTAGTGGAGAATGGTTTGTGATTTATAGTGATGTATCCAAGAAGGGGATGGGATGTGTACCCATGAAAGATGATATGGTGATATCTTATGCCTCACAATAGTTGAAAATTCATAAAAAAAATTACCCAAATAATTATTTGGAGTTAGATGCAGTAATCATTGAATTAATGATATGGGGGAATTTCCTTTATGGTTAATGGTTTGGTATTTTTACTAAATATAAGAGTTTAAAATATATTATCACACAAAAGAAGATAAATATGCTCCAAAAACGATTATTGGAGTTGATTAAATAATATGACACCTCAAAACATTACCACCCTGGGAAAGTGAACAAAGTTGCATATGATTTGAGTCAAAAAGACCACACTAACTTATCCATGATGGGGATCATGAATGATTCAATATTTTTAGATTTGAAAAGAATATATCTTGAAATATTAATGGATGGGGATAAATCTTATCTTTCTCAAATGAATTTTCAACCATCTATACAAATGAATATTAAATAGGCACTGAAAAAATAAAAATATTTACTAATGAAGGAGAGAAAATTTCCTAAATTCAATCATGATTGTGGAGAAATAATAATGTTTAGGAACCATTTTTGTATTCCACCAATACCAGAATTAAATAAGGTTATATTGGAATGATATCATTGTTATTAATTATCTATTCACCCTGAAAGAACAATGAATCACATTGACCTAAAATATTACTCTTGATGGGATTGTATGAAGGGAGATGTTGCCAAATATGTCCCGCAATTCAGGGCTTCTCCGCATGTTAAGGCTGAGATACATATGTCTAAGTGGATGTTACAACTATTACCCATACAAGAATGCAAATGGGAAAACATCACTATGGAATTTTTCACCAAACATCTCAAAACATCTAAAGGAAATAATGTTATATAGGTTATACTTGATCGCATTAACAAATTATAAAACATCATTGATATTAAAGAGGGTTTGTATCTTGATCATCATTCCAATATATATGTAAAGGAAGTAGTAAGATTTCATGGAGTACCATTTTCTATTATATATGATCTGGATTCGAGGTTTACATCAATGTTATGGCGATGACTTCAGCATGATCTGGATACAGAGTTATGTTTTAGCACAACTTATCATCCTTTGACAGACGGTCAGTCTGAGAGGATAATTCAAACTCTAAAAGACATGTTGAGAGCTTTCACAATTGATTTTCAAGGTGGTTGGGATCAACACCTACCATTGTTGGAATTTTCATACAATAATATCTTTCTATCCAGTAATCAGATGGCTCTTTATGAATCCCTCCATGAAAAGAACTGCATAACACCAACTTGCTGGGATGAATTTGGGGAAAGAAAGCTATTAGGACCTGATCTTGTTGATAAAATGTAAGAAAAGGTCAGATTTATTCAACAACACAAAAGAGAAATTTAGAGTCAATAAAAAACCTATGCTGAAAATCGAATAAAATACCTAGAGTTCGAAGTGGTTGACAAGGTGTTCATATGAATATCTCTTTGGAATAGAGTAATGAGATTTTGAAAGAATGGAAAGCTGAGCCCTATGCATTTTGGTCCTTTTAAAATATTGGATCATGTTGGGATGGTGGCTTACCAATTTGTACTTCCAATGAATCAATCCAATGTTCCTGATGTGTCCCATGTATCTGTCCTAAGAAAGTACACACCCAATCTATTACATGTTCTAAGATTACAAGTCTTACCATTGAAGAAAGATCATTCTTATGAAGAACAACATATAGAGATTCTGGATCACAGAAAAAAAAGTTTTATGAAACAAGATCATTTCATAGTTAATGTTTTATAGGGGAATAAAATTTTTGAAGAAGCTACATGGTAACTTAAGGATATGATAAGGGAGATGTATCCTCATATTTTTGTTTTCAAGTGATCAATTTCGTGGGGAAATTCAATTTATGGTGGGTAGAATGTAACACCCGGATGTTTTTATAAAACAAATTCATTAAATAATTTTTATTCTTCAGTAGCTTTCTTTACATGAAATCATGAGTTTAAACGAACCGCGAGATTCCCTTAGTATAAAATTTCCATTATATTATAGGTATTTATTTAGAGGGAATAATTATAATTAAATATGAAAATGCATTATGAATTCATTGGCTGTATATTATTTATAAAAAAATAAATTAATTAGATACTTGTATTTTAGAGTGAATTACTGTTGGTAATGAAATTAATGAGATATATGTGTGTTATATACCTAATAAAATATTTTTGATATTCGTCCAATAGATATTTTAGTTGTAGGGTATGAATAAAACCCTATTTGATATATAAGAACCAATTTTATTAAAGGTTAATTTTAAACCATTGAATTGAGAACCCATATTAAATTAATATTTTGACACATTAATAATTTCTATATGAAAACATAAAGATATTATTTTTAATAGGGATATTAATATTTAATTTGGATAAATATCTGAAATTTTTCTGTTAACTTTAATATTTTGATTAATAGTAAAAATACGTTAAATATTAATTAAAAACAACATTTATCATCGAGATAATTTATATGGATAAATTATAATATTTAATGGTTTTATGTTATAAATAGAATATTTTTTTCCATTCAATATAATGTATGACATTATCATTACTTTTACGTTGAATTCATAGGTAAAAACATTACAATATATTGGAAATGTTTTAACATTTAAAACTCGTTTACTCATTTCAACCACAAGATTAATTGGAAATCAATTACTGCAACTTCTGTGTTTTTTTTTTAAAAAAATGGTTTCGATATTTGGAATATGTAGGTCCAAATTATGTTAATATTCTAATTTTATTTTTGGGCATTATGAATATTAACATTGGTAATTATTTTATTACTATGTTTAATGGTATATCAGATAATGAAGGGTAAGAATAATAATATAAAATTACCTTAACACCTGTAAAAATCCTATTACATGACTAAATTATACCCTTATCATATTTTTTCAAAATTTAATTTCTTTATGACCACTTACCTATGAATATGACATGAATGTAATAAAAACAAATGAATGTGACAAAATATCACAATCTAATTTTATAAAAGTATATTAATTTTAAAATATGGATAACTAAGAGATAATGTTATCTATATATATAATATAAAAATATAAAATAATTAATACATAATAGAAATTTGTCTATAATTTTAGAGATTAAATAATCACCTTTAATGATGACACAATAGGGATGCAAAAATTATTTTATTAATAGAAATTACAAATAAATGATTTTAAAAATATTAAAAGAAATATCATATGAACTACTTAAAGTGATCCATGAATTTTATTGGTTACTATGAAATTTTTGGATTGTATTACTTTTTTTGATTTATATTCTATGTCAATTTTATTTAATCTCAAATAAATGAATAGTTTCAAAATTGGAACTATTGACATTTTGCAATCATAACATTTTATTAAATTAATAAAAAATCATAAAAATATTTAAAAATTAAAAATTGAGAATTGTAAGGTCTTATATATAATAAAATTTCTATTTATGGTCAATTAACACCACATAAGAAAATTTTTATGACAATTAAAAATTAAAAATTTAAATACAACAATTAAAATTAAATAGAATAAATAACTGTTAATTAAAATTATAATGATTTAATTGACATAAAAATTGAATAAATTTTTTTGTTGATGATATTATAACCCTATCTCATCTCATATTATAAATTGGGACATTTTGGAAAATTTTATCTGGGGTTTGATTTTATTATAAATTAATATTTTTATGGTTCCCAAAAGTTCCCATCACCTCAATTTTAATAGGGCACCTCATCCCTCACATTTCCACTTCGTTTAGAGCCTTCAAGATCGGCCATACCTACCATTTTTCTTTCTCAACATATTTATTTTCATTTGAGAAGTTTTGGTCTTCTCAAAACACAAACTCTACTGCCCTAATAGTAAATCTAAATGAGACACGTCGAGGAGGATGTAATCTCTTATACTGATTCTTTAAATTTTATTATTCTTATACATATTATTAATTACTTTTTGTTTCATTACAGAGTAATAATATAAATATCAAAAATATAATTTTATGTTATTATAAATATGAAACTACCCTATTTTACCTCATATCCATCTTACGAAAAATGAGATCACTGTGCATCCGTACGTACGAATTACCGTCTCCACACTGTAGTGTAATATGTTTTTCACCACAACCTCAATTAGGCGGGTATAATGGTGTAAATAATAAATAAATATTATTATTATAACATGATACTAATTCTGAAATATTATACACTATCCAATTCAATGTCATTTAACAGTTATTGGAACGATATTGTCACTTGTGCTTCCGTATGACTTATTGTCTCCACAATGCGATGTGATTCTTTCTACATTATCTTCATTAAATCCAGATTATATAAATTAATTAAATGAATAAATTTAATATATGTTATACTAATACCATAATTTAACTGATATAAAAATTACCTAAAAATTAGAATAAGAATTTATCTGACAAAAAAAGCATAAGAACATAAAGTAGTTAATACTCGAATAACGAGTAACAATGAAATGTTACTAAAAATGGATGAAAATATTATCATAAATTTTATCATAAAAATGATTATTATCTAGAATAAAATTGTAACAATAATTAAATCATTATACAGAAAGTTCAGATAAATACCAAGTTTATCAGACCTAAGGTAAGGGATAAATTTGTAAATCATGTTTTTATCTTAGATTGTTTATTCGTAAGTATTTACGGGTACTTATTTATCATCCACACCATGCTTCCTAAATATTTATTCCAAAAAATTATTTGTATCTTTAAATAATTTTTTAATGTCAATTTTACCCACTGGTAATTTTTTACTAAACTCTATGAATGGATTCTTTTATGGTTTTCGGTATGAGGTAGTTTTTTACTTTTTCAACAAAAGTATGAGAAGAATGTTCTTTGAACATTTATGTTATGAACAGATTTTTATGCTTTCATAATGATTTATTTCCTTTAATACCCCCCTACAATATTACGTGGATATTTTCAAATAATGTGATTTCTTATAAAAATTTGTGTTATTTTGAGGATGGAAAACATTTTTTGAAGAAAAAAAACATTTTCCTCTAGAATGAAGCTCTAGTGTTTTATCAAATTTGTTTTACATCTAAGATTACATAGGGTTATTTATATATCCATATAATTTATTTTATTTCATTGTGTAAAGGGTGGAATTATTCTTATGAAATCCATTAATGGATTATGTTATGATGTTATGATGTTTAAGAATCCCATTTTATTTCATGGGTTATGCTATAGTAAATGTTTTTATGTTTTTGTGGATCATGTAAAAATGGTTTCATTACGAGATGGGTGGGACAAATATCTCTCTCCAATTAATTGGGTAAATATTTATATCTTCTTAGATATACATGAGTGGAATGGAAAGTAAATATGGTTCAGTAATACAAGGATGGAACGAGTAGTGAACTTGGTTCAGTAATGGACTATGTCTGCTATGATATTCTTGTAAATGAGACTCAACTAATATTAAATGATTTTATATAATTATGTGTGTATACCAAAAAAATTTATATCTTATGTTATGACTATTAGGATTACATTTAAATTTATGATTTATCAAATGACATGATATTATGATCTTTTTTATGCAGGATAAGATTTTTAAATGTTATGGTCTTATGAATATGATATGACTGATATTTTATTTGTTTACCCATACAAATAATTTTAGCTCAACATTTCATATGCTTCTTTTCCCCATGTCACGAAGAATGGTATTGATAATGATATTCCAAAAAGGTGTCTAGTAATGAATAAATAAATGATAGATAATGTAGATGTTTTATGAACAATTTGTTTATATTTCCCAGTTTCTAAAGATATTATACATATACGTTCATATCATGGTTTTTAATATGTTATAGTGAATATAATTTATTTATGATGTAATATATATGTATTTCCTGTATTTTTTATTATATATATTAGTTAGAATATGTTTCCAATTTTTTTGAAAAAAAATATGTTTATTTTAGGGTGATTATAAAGTTGGTTACAAGTTTATTATATCTAAAAACTTCAAGGACATATATATTGATTGTTTTTACTCATTATTATAGGTAAAATAAATTCAAAAAAATAATATCCTATCATTAATGGAATGGTAGTTATCAGATATAGTAAATAAACTACTAATATTTTTATTGAAATACAAGATAATCAAAAACATTATATAATTTGTTATGCAAATAATGTTTGGGTGGGATGTATAGATGATAAAAAATGCACATTCAAGGGAGTGTTTTTATTTGGGGAATGATATTTTATATATAATAAATTGAAATATTTTTCAGTAACTCTCTATACAGAATATTTTGAGTATATTTATTCAACTCAAGCTATAAAACAATTTATATTGATAAATTCAAATAAAGGTGACTTTTTAATATGAAATTTTATTTTCTATTGGTTTGTGACAATCCATGTTCTATAAATATCACTAATAATACTATGTAACATTCCCATTCTCGTAATACTGATATCAAATATGACATCATCCGAGAGAATGTGAAAATAATGAATTAAAATTGTAGTTTATTCTATAATAATGAAACTTGGAAATATCATTACAAAATCATTGTTGGATGAAAAATTTCATAAGAAAGGTTTTATAATGGTTGGTGAAACACCCTCTTTTAAATGATACAGTATTTGAATTCATAACTAATAACATATTTTCCTTGGTTAGTGATGTTTAAGGGAGACAAAAGTTTCAAAACATAAATATGACAATCTGTAAGTATGTAACAATCTTAAAGATGATGATATATTTAGAGGAGTTATTAAAGGAGTATGGTATGATTTCAGCGTATTAGATATTTTTTTATTAAATTTTTCTAATTTTATATAGTGAAATTAGGTCTTTTTGGTTGAAGATGTTTTTTTATGAATGTCCAAAGTAGATGGATTTTTTTGATACAGGGTGTGTAAAAAATACCATTATTTTCCACTTATAAAAAACATTAAATTTCTCTTCAATGGTTATTTTCCCTATATTGAGTATTTCCAAATAGGAATTTAATTTTTGGATAATTAATATGTTTCTTAAGTTATAAATTCTTAATTATTTATGTTCATTGGTTGAAACAATACATGTAGGATATTATTGGGACCTAGATGGTTATAGATTTTTTAAAGTTGATGGAAATTGTTGTGGAAAATATGAATACAATATATTTTTTTCAAATCGTAATATAATATTACATTGTTATATTCTCTAAAAAATGAAAATTGATAGAGAAAATTAGAACTAGAACAAGTTTATCGGATGAAATTTTGATGATGGAGGAGATTAGCATAAGTTTCATGGACTGTGTCCATCTAATTTTTTTATAATGGAGTTATTGAATGATGTTTTTTGAGTAATGTTAATACTATTCTATAAAAATGTTTCATCGTAATAACAGTTTTACTATGTAAATCTAATGATGCTTTTATGATCTTAATTTTTCTTACATCATGAGAAAAATATTATAGATGTGATGAAAAGAATGTATTGAATTTAAATAAGTGGTAGGGTTGAATTTTGAGTTTTAATTAATAAGGAAAATAATTGTATTACCACCTATACCCATATAAAGATGCCTATATTATGGGATGTTCACAAAAGTCAAAGAGTATACAGTTCTCAGGCGAAGAGGATAGCTAAAGAACTATAAAAATCCCATGTTGAACAGAAATATGTATACTATATGGGGATTTCACAATAGTTGGTATTAAATTGATATTTTAAAAAATAATTATTCAAATAGGTTAAATGTTTTTTACTTGAGTTTTTGATGTGGAATAGATTAAAGCATACTAGAGAGATTTTTTTATATAACTCGTTAATAGAAAAATAGTATTCTATGGATATCAGATGGACCATTTGAAAATAATGGTTTCAATATGAAAGATGGAATTACGGAGAATTTCAATATGTGAATAGACAACCATAATAGAAAAGAAATTTATATCATATTAATGGGAAATAATGTGAAAAATTCTTACTTCTATGAATTATGTTGGTGAGTAAATTTAACGTATCAAATATATAATATACTAATTTTTTAGGGTGATTTTTTCTTATAGTTATTACAAAAGTCATTATTACAATAATTTTCTATGCAAGGAGCACATGAATTATTGGTTGATTAGAGTATAATGACTGTGTATGGATATTACCTAACTTTTGTTGACACATACAATGGATTTTATTTATTTTTTATTTTGTGTTATTGGATTATTTCCTAACCATGAGAAAGGATACCCACTCTTACTATGTGGTGAACCTTTGAAATATTCATGTTTATGTGGGGTTTCATGTGTGGTTTTTCATCTTTCAAAAAGTAAAATAACATTAATTATAGGTGAAGGTTGTTTAAAAAGAGATAATATAATAAGAAAAGGTCAATGATTCCCCCTACACCTCTTAGTTATCACATGGATCCTAAATAATCCCATAATACATAGATGGATGGTTCAATATTCATTTGATAATGATAGGGTGTATCAGCTTCCATTATGATTTAGAGAAACATCCTTTAAAAATCCACAAATATAGGATGAATTTTATTCTTCATCATGTAAAATCTAGAATTTTCCTTTCAACTCAATGCATTGTCAACATTTTCCAATTTCCAAGGTGATAATATATTCAATTATCATTATAATTAATCCCCTCCAACCATCTCCTTTAGAACATAATAATATTATTTTATGTGAATATAGACTTTGACCTTCTATCATCTGTATATATATAAAATCACACACCATAAATATAATTCCACCAAATTTATATGGTCATCTCCATTTCATTTATCGTGTATGTTTTCTAAGGAAATTCAGCTCCATTCATCATATTTTTCAACCATGTAATTATTCATGTGGACACATCACAATCCCTACCATCAAGCATAACTATAAATCAATGACCACTATCTACTATAGGGTAGCGTATGTGTAGGTGTTGTTACCAATATTCTCTATATCTCATTGGATGTTTCTTCAAATTCCTCTATCCAAAGGATCTTGGATCCCTTCTATATGAAAAATATTATTATATTAATTATTCTTGATAAATTTTTTAAAAGTCATCAATAATACCAATCATATCTAAGAAAAATATAAATCTTAGTATCATTGGTTGTTATGGACCATTTATCAATAACTTATGCATTTGAAGGATCCACTAATATTTTCTTGATTGTAATTACGTGGACAAAGAATGATTCTTTCGATATATTAAAATCATACATGACAAATTTTGAAAACAACTAGTCTTTTATAAATGTATTCAACATAGTACTCATATGATATTCATGCACTTCATTCTATTAGAATATATGATAATATCATTAATAAATACTACAAAGAATTTAAAAAGATAATCTATGACGATTGTATTCATTATATTATTGATGATAGTGAATGAATTTTTAATCCAAAATGACATCACTATAAATTCATATTATCCAATCCTCACATAGATGACCGCCTTTAGTAAATACTCAATTTTAAAAATTAACCATTTATATATAGTTAAAATAATAATCTCTTAAAAGTGTTGAACTCATTCTGGTTATTCCAAAAATTATCAACACAGGGTAGAGGATATGTAATCTATATTATGATCTTATTTTGTTCACGATAATAATTATTGATACATATCAAAACATCATTCCTTTTAAGGAAAGTAAGATGACACACGATAGAGAACCTCAAGTCCAAATGATTTTATTTTGTATATTCTCTAAGAGTTTCTTCCCGAATTATTGAAACTCGTTCATGGATATTTTATAAAGAGTATCTGCAATTAGTGTAACTATAGCTATGATTTCTATTTAATAACCAAATTCATCATTTACAACATGACTATGAAAATATTTAACATGTACATCATAATACTCTTAAATAATAGAAATATATTAATTATTGTTTTTTTCTATAACTACATAAGATAAATAACCCTCACGAGCAATCTGTAATTTTAACATCCCAAAATTTCGAAATGAAACACTACTCACAATTCCATTAATGGTATGCCACATCAAGCATAAATAAATGACTAAAATATTATTATTTTAATGCAACTATTATAACCTAGCCAATGGAATGTAGGGAATCCAATAGTATAACTAAATTATGAAAATACAGTTTAAAAATGTTATAAAATGAATTATTTGGTTAATAGTTAATTATAAATAAAAATAAAAAACAACTAAATATAAAGGGTGTGTTTTTACAAAAAAAACTATTTTTATAATCAAAATAGAATTTTATCTTACTAAATAAATATAATCAACTATTATTGAAATATATTTTTTAAATTTAAATTTTATATATAAAATAATCACTTTTAAAATTAATCCAATAATTTTGATAGTATTAAGATAATAATAAGTCAAAATTTAAGGAAGGAAAAACATATTTTTCAGAAAGAAAATTCTTCAAAATTTTGATTGATAATATATTTTATATCTAAAATTTACAAATTTTATAAAAATATTTTGAAAAAATGAACATAATTTTTTAAAACATAAAATCAACATAATCCAAGGGTGTACTTTTGTTATTTTTTGAATAAGTTTCGTATTTTTAGGAATATTGAAATATGCTGCATTTTATTTAATGATTTTTTTAATAATTTACTTATATTGATAAATTATATTTTAAATTTTTTTATATAATATTTTGTTAAATTATAAATCAATCAAATCAATTTAGTTCATTGAAATCAATTTCACTTTTCAAATGGATATAAAAACATTTCAATCTTTGGACAATTTCACCTTAAAAACATGTTTTCTCATTGTGTCGGTGGGAAATTTTTTAAATATATATTTTCATAATATATGAATATAATTTGGTAAAATAGATAGAAAATTTGGAATTATAAGATCCAAATTTGGTTTTAAGTTAAATTTCATTCTTAGTTTTTAAAAATTTACCATCATAAAAAAACTATATACCAAAGTATAAGTAAAATATTGATAAGGGTTAAAGTTAAAAGTTAAATGGATAATATTCCTAAAAACTAAAACATTTAATAGGATTTGTGTTTATTTTGGACCCTAATGATAAAAAACCATTAATTGGAAAAATAATTTTTTGAAATTATTTTCTCCTGTATATGGATAGATTTAAATATAAAATATTCATTATTTTAATCACAAAACCCCATTTTTCCTCAAGTACAAATACCACCCCTCCAGACTATATTTTAACTAAAAAACCACGAAGCACATAAAATATCTTCTGAAACATATCCTAATAACTCTCCCCACTTAATAATACTCTTTTTCTCACCAAAATACTAAATTTGTGTTCGTCAAGTGTCTCTTAAGGAGGTAATTATCAAGAGGTAATTTTTTCATAATAACTCTCATAATTTAATTTCATGTCTAAATTTCCCTACCCTCATTAATATATTGTTTCATGATAATTATATAATTATATATATACTATAATTTTATTTTTCTACTTTAATTTCTCATATCCATTTCATTTCTCATCTCCTATTATTAAAATAAATGATTCTTCTGTCATGTTACATTGGTTAATTGCCTCTAAGAATAATGATTTTGTTCATTTTCCATTATCGCCTTAATGGAAGGTCATAAAACAATAATTATAGTTAATTAATATTTTAACAGTTATATAATATCCTATCTCATATAATATAACTAATATAAATATATTATATTTAACAAAACATAATTAGTACATGTTGTTTAGAAAAATCGCTAAAATAAACAAAACATTCACCATTAACATTTTATCTAATGAATAATACACATTTAAGAAATAATAATGTTATGTTGGAACAATCATACTTATTAAATTTAATTAATACAATTTTAATACACTTCTTCAGTTGTAATTCTATTTAACAAAAAAATTGACGATTATACAAAAATGAACCGATCATGAAACTATGAATTGGACACACCGTAGACCATGAAAATATTGAAATATTATTAATTAATGGGTCAAAATATGTTGTAAAATTATCACATAAGGTATTTAAAATTTTTATATAGTTTTTAAATGATTTAATAACATTATTTAAACCACTATAAATGATTTTAGTGTATGCACCACTAAAAGGAAGCGTGAGGTAAGGGATTTCATAAAACGATTTATATTTTTTGGGTTGAACATACATTTAATATTTATTTAATAATAAATTTATGTTTGAAATTAATTTTGGATATTTTATGATGCATTTTAAGTTGTTTTACTTTTATTTATAGTGGATACACATTTTCAATTCAATTTATTAATTTCTACTTCCATGATATGATATTTATAAGGCAGTTTATCTAAATCCCTTTTTAATGGGGTATATTTGGATGTTATACATCCACCTAATTTTATAAATATTATATTCATTCCATATTGACATATAATATAATGATTTTAAATATTATAATAATATTTAATTTTTTCTTAATTGTTATTCCTTCTTATGGTTTATTATAAATATCATTCAATGTTTTTTGAGACAATTTGACTAAAAAATATATTTTTAATGTATAACGATTAAATTTAAAAAATATATTCCTCTTTAAATTATTATTAAAATGATTTTTTATGTCATTTCATATAAATATAATATAATTAAAAATGAAATTTTATTTCTTTTTTGAACTTATTTCAATGGTCTTCCAAAAGAATATTTTTTTTATATGGAACATTTTTAGAAATGAAAAAAATAGTGTTATCTTTAATGTACATAGTGACAACATCATTTAATGCCAATATAAATGTTGTTTAATTTTAATATTCCTCTATAAGATCTATTGTTTTATTAAATTAAAATTGTTATATCATTTTTCTAAGTATTTTAGTATTGCAATTGGGTTTTCAAAAAAGGTATTTTTAAAGAAAATTGTTTTTTTATATTGGCCTAAAATATTTTTCCAAAGGGGTTTATGATGAAAGTGACTCATTAATGAATTTTTAATTTAGAAATATATGAGAAACAAGTAATATTTATATAGCATATATTACATGTTAAGCCCCATATTATCTCATGAATGGCCCCAATATAGATTATATGAATATTGATCCCCATTACAGATCTCTAATTCATTAGGTTATAATTATATTGGAAGGGTTCCAATTGAAGGGTTTTGAAAGGGTTTTATTAACACGATTTTCTAGGTCACCTAAATGTGTTTCAATTTCTTTCTATGGCTATTACAATTTTTCTTCGAGAAAACTATGTATTTTTTCATATGAAAATGTTTTATTTTATATTATAAATGATCTTTGATTATAAAGGTCAACATTATTTGAGTTTTCATGTCTTTAATAAATTAATAGTTTTTTTATATTTATATACCTTACTAATATTCTATTCTCATCCAACGTTTTAAATTTCTTTCATATTATTAAGGGGAGAATATTGAATAACATTTGAAAAAGTGGAAAACTATAAATATTTTACATGAGGAGGTGACATTAGTATATTAAAAGGGTTTCCATTGGTGAAAAAATGGATAACACATTTAGGATTCCACATTTAATGTATGGGATTACTATGTAATAATTTATCCAAATTCTATAAATCTATAAACCTAAATAATCCTTGGATAATAAAATTTATTCTAGTTTGAAAATATATATAATATGTATTATTTACGGATGGGTCCTTAGTAATTGTATCGGAGATGGTTATATAAAAATTTAGAGATTAAAATGTTATCATGGGATGTATTATTAAGAGTTATTAATTTATAATTATAACATTTATTAGATTCACAACATGTTAGAATTTTGTTATGCTTTAAGTTTCAAAATTTATATTTGACTAACATAATTTTTAGAGACATTTATTTTTAATCTAACTGAGGGTTCTTAATTTTTTTTATGAAAAATTAAACGCAAAAGATATCCATTGATGTTAAAATATATTAAGGTCATTTTAAATGATATTTTGAAAATATTACAAGGATTGAATTAATATAATATTTGAAAAAGGACAACCTTGATCGTGGGTAAAAACCCATTTCATCTAGTAAGGTTGTTGGGATCGAACCCACAATCGTAGGGTGAAAAGGTTGCATTCTTTACCAATATCTTACATGATTTCCTAGTTAGCATGAGTTTTTTTAGATAAATTCATTAATAGATAAATATTTAAGTTGATTTTTGGAAAATATTTCTCTCATACTGATAACCATGGTATTTGGAAAAGATTTGGTGTTTAAGAGAATATTGTTATCTTGGAAGACATTCACTATTTTGATAGGCTTATATGACTAAGGTCAATAGAATACTATGTTATTTTATTTTACAAATAATAGATGATGTATGTTTTGTAATAATTTATGATTTATGGTGATACGGTTTTTATATAAATAGTTAGTATTTCATAGAGATTGAAGATGCTTTTAGTGATATAATGATTTATCCTTTTTTGATAATTATTTTATCATATTATGTACTTTTTGGTTTTCATTAACTCTTTAATATAGGAGGAATATATAGTTATTCTTTTATAGATTTTATGTTCATTATAATTTGATTATAATGCTCTAAGAATGAAAATTAATCTTGAATAATCATAGTTTGGGGGATATATGATATTGTGGTGGAAAATAATTAAAAGATTAAATTATAATTTAAAGGAAATTATATTTCCTTATGTTCTTAGTCTATGTAGAAAATATTTCCTCAAAATTATGAATTTCTTTTTGAATCAACAATTTTAGTAGATTACTCTTTTTACTTGTAAATCAATGAAATTTTTTATCCATAAGGGATTTATGGTTTTATTGTGGTTAAATTTCATTTGAACATGTTCTACAAAATACACAATCATAACATGATAGTTATTTTTCTCTTCTGTGTCGATGTTTTCCTACATGGATACCAATTAAGTGTTTTATCTGGTGGCCTTCATACTTCACTTTCTCTATTTTCAAATGATTGTTTTATTAATCCTTTTTTCTGATATGGGGTTCCAATAAAGGTGTTTTAAAAAGTAATACCCACAATTTTTAAATCATGAGTTAAAATTGAATGTTTAACTTTTTTTAACTGGGAGGGGGATAAAGTAACACTCTAAAATTATAAAATTAAAAACTATGAACAATTTAATACAATATATGTCACATAAAGTTTAAATAGATGAGTAAAATATTATTATTGAAATATTAATCTTATCACATTTCCATTAGATTGGAGAAAAATAATCGGATTTTATAATCTATAAAAATAGAGTCTAAAATTTTTATAAAATTATTTATTTTGTTATCTATTAATTATAAATAAAAATAAAACCCTATTAAATATAAAGCGTGTGTTTTTATAAAAAAAACTATTTTTATGCCCAATGAGACATTTTATCTTAATGAATTAAATTATCACTATTTGTGAAATATATCATTGACATGTGTATGTTATATATAAAATATTTTTAAAAAAATTATTAGATAATTTTTTTGGATTTAGATGAGAATATATCAAATTTAATGCATAAAAATCATTATTTTCCAAAAAAACACAAGTTTCTACCCTTTTAATGGAATAAAAATTTTAAATATGAATTTTGGAAGATTTATAAATTTATTTTTAAATAAGGATATTTTTTATAGTATTATCAATATTTTATATGGGTGAATTTTTATATTTTTCAAATAAGATTCATTTCATGAAAAATTGTGAAAAATAATTCATTTTATTAAAACAATATAATTTATTTATATAGTTAAATAATATTTTAAATTAGTTTTAATGAATAATTTGTTATATTATAAATAAATAAAACATATTTAGTTAGTTGTACTGAATTTTATAATGAAATTGGATTTAAAATTTTTTCAATATTTTGAACTTTTCACTTTAACACCTCACATTTTCATTGTGTCTATGATAATAATTTTAAAACTAATTTTTTATGTTAAATTTATTAAATATGGTAAATTATATTCCATGTTATGATTTATATGGTAAAAATTAGTTTTTAGTTCAATTTCATTTTTAAGAATAAAAATGCAACCATGGTAAAAAATAATTTACAAAATATAATTAAAATAGTGACAAGGGATATTTTTTAATGGAAAAAGATTAATATACATAAAAATTAAAACATTTGATAGTTTTTTGAGGTATTTATAAACCCCAACCATCCTCAACAACATTAATTGACAATATAATTCATTGAAATTATTTTTGCTCAATGTGGTTGGATTTAAATACAATATAATCATTATTTTAATCACTTAAACTCAACTCTCCTAATGTATAAATACCACAATTCCCAACCCATTTTGACTCAAAAACCTTGTATCTCCACATATAACATCCAAAACATTTACCCCTAACTCTCACTATGTACTGGTGAGGATGGTATCCTTAAAAGACCAAATACTAGCCCATCAAGGGTATCTCAAGGAGGTGATATTCAAGGGGTAATTTTCACCAAGTACATCTATAAATTTCTTTTATTTTTCAAATTTCTACTCACCTCCTTCTTACATTAATGCATGATAACTCAAAAATAATTTATGTAATGTAGTTTTATGTTTTTAATTAAATATATCATATCAATTTTATTTCTAATCTCCTCTTATTAAGAAAAACCAAACTAAGGCCTAAGTCATATCGGTTAATAGCCTATATACATAATGATTTTGTTTTTATTCCCTGAAATCATTAATGGATGATCATAAATTTATTTATAGGATTAAATAATATATAAATATGGTTATTAGAACCTATTTCATGTTATTTAAATACTATATATATATATATATATAACATTAAATAAAACTAAATTAGTTCATGATTTCTAAAAAACGTCCCAAAATAAACTAAACATTATTCATTAACATTTTATCTGATGAATAATCCTCATGTAATAAATAAAAATTATATATGGGACCATTAATAATTTTTTATGTTGATTAATTATATTTTACAAGACTTATATAGTTTTAATTTCATTTTAAAAGAACATCTAAATTTATACACAAATGAACAGATTTTTAAACACTATAATGAACACACTTGAAACCATGAAAATAATGAAATATTATTAATGAATGGGTAATATGATGTTATAAAATAATTACATAAGGTAATATAAATATTAATTTAGTTTTAAATTATTTAATAACATTATTTAGAACATTATATTAGACTTTAAAGTACGCACCCTTAAAAGGAAGTGTGTGGTAAGGGATTTCTTAACCCAATTTTCACTAATTGGGTTAAAATTCTATTTCTTGTTTATGTCATAATAATATTATGTGTAATAATTATTTTTAATGTATTATGTTTTTTTACACTTTTTTATATTTATTTATAGTGAATACACATATTCTATTCATTTTATTATTCTACACATCCATGATATGATATTTTGAAAGGACTTCATCTCAATCTATACTCATTGAGGAATATTTTGATGTTATACACCAAAAATATTTTATGAGGGGTATATTCAGAACCTTTTCAAATATCATATCATGAATATACTTATTATTAAGTTATTCAATGTTTTTTAAATGTTATTTCATCATAGGTTTTATTATTCAAATAAATCAATGTGGTATGGGACGATTTCTTTTAAAAATATCTTTTAAAATCATTAATGATTTAATTTCAAAAATATTTTAATTTAAGTTAGTATTATTGAAATAATTTTATATGTTAATTTATATGAATATAAAATAATTACAAAGTAAACATTATATCTATTTTATAATTGTTTCAATGGTTTTAAAAATTAATATTTTTAAATGTTTTATATGGAAATGATTTACCAATGACAGAAAAAGTGTTCTACCATTAATGTACATGTAGACAAAGAGTATTTTCACCACCATGAATATTATTTAATTTAAATATTCCTTTATAAGATTACATGACTTCTTAAATAAAAATCCTGTTCACATTTAATTGAGTTTTTTTATATTTAAAATGGATTTTTTTTAAATGATGTATTTTATTTAGAAAGTGTTTTTAATTTAAGATTAATAGGGTTTTTTCTAATGGGTTTATGATGGAATTGTTTTATTCATGAAATTGTACACGAGAATTATATGAGAAATAGTTGAGCCTACTATATTTTATTCAAAGGGATAAGCCCCATTATACCTCACGGGTGAGCCCGATACTCCTTATATGATGGGTTGATCACCATTATAGTTAATGAGTGAGCCTGATATAGCTTATATGAAGGGTTGAGACCCACTATAGAAAACAGGTGTTCCCAATATATCCTATACCAAGATTCATCACCATTATAGATCATTAATGCATTGGGTAATAATAATATTGGATGTCAGACTTATGGTTATTCGAATTGATGTTTTTTGAAAGGGTTGTGCTTGTACGTTTCTATAAGTCACCATAAAAGTTTTAATTTCTTACTAGGGGGTATAATAATTTTCATTGATAAAATTTTATGATGTTTTTGGGGTAAAATAATTTATTTTATATTCATAATGAACTTTGAAGATAAAGGTAAAAATTATATGAGTTTTCATGTTTTTACTAAAATAATATGTTCTTTTATTTTCATATCCATTACTGAGATTCTTTTCTCATCCCAAGTATTAAAATATTTTTCATATGATTATGGGAGAATAGATACATATATTAGAAAAATGGAAAAAATGTGATGTTTTTACATGATGATTAAACATAATTATTTTTAATGGGTTTCTATTGGTGTAAAAATGTAAATTGAGAAAAATTGTCCACTTGAAATGTATGGGTTTAAAATGTAAGAGTTCATCCAAATTCTCTAAAATATTAATCATAAAAAATATTTGGGAAAATAATGTTATTTCTAGTTTAAAAAATATATCGAACATACCACAGATAGAACAGAGCTCGTGTCTACTATAAATTACATTGACATGATTACAAGGAATTAAATATTTAAGGACCATGAATTTATTAGTCTAGCTAAAACAAATATATACATGATACCTCTTTCAAAAATTAATACAATAATAACTATTTTTTCTTATTTTCTAATAAATAACTTCGTGGATAACTCTTATCGATCTAATAAATCCATATATATCTTTCATTGTATGATTCTTGGATTCCTAGGGAAATAAACATAATTAGGGTCAGCACAAATTCTCATTAAAGAAAAAAATATAGAAAATAAATAAATAATTAATTATAATACATAATATCTAAAGGTAAATAATATAACAAACCTTCCATGTAATAAATAAAATTAATGGAAGTTTATAAAAATTATGGCAATGTAATAACTGGTAACACATGTCATTAAAAATATCTTGATATGGAAAAATAAATATAGCAATATAAGAAACTAAAATAGATTCCATCTAGATAAGTGAATATGAAATAAACCATAGATACATCGATGAAAAATCACATGGATGAATAATAACTAAAACTATTATGAGGAAAATGCTTGATTATTGGATTCCATGTTTCTTAGGTACATGGTACCTTCACTACTAAAACCATTCAAAAGATTTCCAAAACCATATTGGGTAAAACCCCATCTATGGTGGCTATACAAATGAATCATCTCATGAGTCTAAAAATTTATTGAGGGGATTTCTATAACCGGGCCCTCCTGTATTGTACCAGTAAAAAACATTACTCATATATCGAATAGTCTATTTTACAATGTGCCTTATCAAATATTGATATGAAATAGAAGATAATAATTTATCAGTATTTCCCCAAATAATTAAACAATTAATGAAGTAGAAACCAAATGAAAAAATAGTATAAGGTTTTTTCAATAATAAAATCCATGAAAAATGATATGGATACTTAAAAAAATTCAATTTCAATTGATCATAAGAAATTTAATATTTTAAGTGGAATAAAATGGGACGAAGGAAGGGAATTTTAATATAATCCTTGTCCAAATAAATCCAAAACCATTGAGACTAAGGATAAGTATGACACCAAGACAACATACCCCAAGTGGATTAAGATAACAGGTTATTGTAATTGATGAATAAAAATATTATAGAAAGTTATTTTAAAATAATTCTTGAGGAAAATATCCTTTTGATTTGAAATTTTTTTGAAAAATAAATATATATGAAAATAAGTTTTTAAAAATTTTTTTTTTAAAATTAATCTCTTAAACATGTAAATGAAAATTTCAAGGAATGATGGCGGGTAAATTTATATATGTCATACAAGGTAAAAAGAACATTCCTTTTTCGTGGGTAATGGTTGGAAAAAATACTTGTTCGGGAAAGTAAAATATATTTTCATAGAATAAATTGATAAAAAAGGGTAAAAATAACTTTTTCAAATCATTTTAAAATCAATTTTTGAAATATTTTAATAAGAATGTCTTTTTGATGAAAACATTTTCTCTAACTAAAGTGAGAATTGACGTCGGGTTTTCCTTAAAAACTATGAAAAACCTTCACTACCAAAGTGTGAGAAAATTTTAGTAAGAGTTGAAAAATGTCATGAATTACTAGAGGACAATAAAATAAAAGGGTTTATTGAAAAATTTTAATATAATTGTATCAAATTTAAATACCATTGAAATATCATTAATGTTCTTATTGAGGAAAATAATCTTTAAACATTTCATAGTGTCTCATACCACTTTGAAACATTTTATATTACAAACCAAATTATGGAATATTATTAGATTAATGAATGAAATACCATTAATATAAATTAATTCATGATCTAATATGTAAAAAAGTTATGTTGATACACCAAAAAAATACGTAAGTAGTGAACATGACATTTATAACCGGGATGTAAAAAGTGATATGAGAACCCCTTTCCTGATTTTCAATTTAGGTTAATGTGATTTAACCTCTTGTATAATTTTTTTTTTATAATTTTTTAGAAACTATTTTATATTTATAATTATTTTTTTAACTTATTAATGTATTTTATACAACTTCTTAAATAATTTACTTTACATAGGGTGTTTTGACAAAATTTAGTTTATGTGTCAAAATTGACATTGGTAGATCAAATATGGTCAAAGGTTTCATTTTATAACATCTATAGAAAAATAATAACGATATAATTATCATATTTATACATAAATTATATTTTTAAAATAAATCATTAAATATGGGTATGGAATATGAATCAATGTTACGATAATGGAGATAGTAAGTCATACTTACACTATAGTAACATTCCCATTTTTCAATAATCATTATAGAAAAAAGGTACGTCACACCAAATCATTCCATAATGATCATTATATCATAAAACCATTTTATTTAATCATATATACTTATATGCAAAAATATTTTGATTTAAAATGAATCACATCGTGTTGAGGAGGAGGTAGTCCACACGTCCACGAACGATGTTATAACTTTTTAAGTGTGTCAATGTGTAATAAAAAAATTGATATATAGTATAATTAAATAGAGGAAATTATTTCATGAATATAATATACATATTTTTATGTTATTTATTTTTAATTAAAATAATCCATTATGTTTTCCATTTGTAGTGTGAAACTAACACATCGCTTTAAGGGTTTGGTAGTCCACACATCCCCAAATGATGTTATCACATTACCATAAAATGGAAACTATCAAATTTATGTGTAATAAAAGAATTAACTATGTATAAATAAATAATAAATATAATATTTATAATATATAAATTTAATTTACATCATAATTCACACCATTATAAGTGGTAATGGAAAAATGAGCAGTCATCAATTTGTGAGGCTATAATTCACCGTAGAGAGAAATAAAATGATTGTAACCTATTAGATGGAGGTGTGTGTTAGTGTATGTCTAACACTTTAAATAAAAAATACTGTTATATTGAGGATAATGGTTATTTAATATCATAATGTAATAAATATATTTTAGGTGCTGGATAAGGGAAATTAAACTAGAGAGCTTGAGAGAATACATTTCCTCTTAATCGTGTAGCTTCTTTTGGATAGTACTAAAAGGCATCCTTGGAAGTCTTTAATCAAAAAGGGATGCTTAAAGGCCTAGGGCAGTGATTTTTGGAAATTATATGAGATGATAATGGTAAATACTAAGTGTTTTGAGAGGTTTTAGAAAGATCTAGAGTTGGAGTCCATCTATTTTGGAGGCAAAAAAATCATTTGGTATTATTGAAAACAAAATTGGTGTAACCACATTATTACCTAAAAAAAGGCTTCAAAAACTAAAAAACTCATTAAGTTAATGTCAATTACTTCTTTATAGCCATAAATGTGTGTTGTAAATTTTTATAGGTAATTTTATCTAGTATGTTAATGGTTTACAACTTTATTATGCTTAATTTTTCCATAATAACTGTAAATTTGTTTAATTATTTTCACAAAAATTTTGGTTCCGCAAAAAATTTGGAATTAATATAAAAAATACTTTATTTTGATTCCTATTATAGAATAAATGTCTCAAAATTCCAATCATATAAGTGTTAGAAATTGTTTTAAATTTAATCTCGTTGGTAGGATGACAATACATGTTTTTAATTTAAAAACGTCCAAAAGATTGATATGTTTTTATAATGAATTTTAAATTGAAATTGAATCCTATGATATATAGTATATTAATGGATAAAAATTATATCAAATTAAACTTTAAATCAATTAATATTTTAATTTACCTTTAAAAATAAATTATATGAAAAAACGTTTTTGAACTAAAATTCTGTATTTCTAACTATTTATTAAAAATTTAATGTTTCTGAAAAATAAAAATATTTCAAACTCTATTAATTATTATGTTTATATTTAAATTTTTAAGCTTATTTTTACATATTATACAAATTCATGTTTCAAATTTAAAATTTATAAGTGGTTTCCCATTA
This sequence comes from Viscum album, assembly GCA_963277665.1. Taxonomy (NCBI): domain Eukaryota; kingdom Viridiplantae; phylum Streptophyta; class Magnoliopsida; order Santalales; family Viscaceae; genus Viscum; species Viscum album. The sequence goes on from OY728143.1 coordinate 1,238,457,031, forward strand.
AATGGTAGTAAAATTGCATATATAAAAATTATGTTTTTATGTGTGAAGTCGAGATTATTCTTATATTATGCCTATATAACCTAAATAATGAAAATAAAAAATATTTTATTGAATAGATAACATATATATTTCATTAAAATAACTAAATAATTGTAATTAATTATGTTTTTGTAGGAAAAACTCTTTTGGATTCAAATAAATAATAATATTTCATTAGAATATCCAATTGGTTCTTAATTTGGGTTTCCAATTAATTGGTAACCAATAAATTAATTTAATATTTATACAAACCAAATTTTTTCATGAGTTAGTTAATAATATTCATAATTTATAGGTTTTATCTTATTAAATTAAATAATAATATTTTATTATTTTGTTATAGTTTAATAAAACTCGGTATTTCTTATAACGTAAGCCCTCAGAGAAGGTCTCTCTTTTGTGTTACACACTCTAAATTGGTGTTTCAAGCATTAAAAGATATAGAATATATTTTAATTATTAAATATATAATAAATTGATATGATATTGTATTATCTTACATGCTTGGAATCATGTTTCATATATGGAATTGAATACAATGTTGTATTTTAGAATTTCAGGGAGTTACATTCTCACAACCTTATTTAAATTGAATCCTCACAATTTAAATATTATCTTGGTAATTTGTTGTTTGTTATTTCCAACATTGAAATCTCACATCGTGAGAAGGGTTCGTATAACATCCCCTAGAAATGGAAGAATCATAGGTGAAAGGGTTTGAAGGCATAAAATATAACTAGGTCTCTATGTAGAAAATAATTAGTGGAAAGGGAAGATATGTACCTAGGGGAAAAGTGTGAATATTTTTATGGAAATATTGAGGTCATCAATCCAATACATGTTGATGATCAATTGAAATTTTAGGGCATCAAATTCATTAATCTATGATGATTTATAAGACCATCAGTTTAACATAAACTAAGGTATTAAGAGAACATTTAATTTCTAAGTCATTTTCCTAATGTGGGGTAATTATTTTATTGACCTATAATATAAGGAAATGTTTTTATATGATAGGTTTCAATTTCCTATGAACAATCATAACTTATGGTTATGCTTTTATCAAATTCAAATTCATTCCTTTACTCCATGAAATTAATTACTAATAATGATTTTCTTATTCAAGGAGCATTAATGGAATCTTTGAAAGTATCACAAGGTCTATAAAAGAGTGAAAAGACTATCTATTTGCCTCTAAGAATCTTCCAAAACCAATATAGTTAATATATTAATATCGAAACATAACAAATAAATAGTATGGGTTCATCAATAATATTTATAAATCAAATTTTTTAACTAGAAAAAATTTTAAATTAACCATGAAAACACATAGGTCATTGGTACACATGAAACACTTATCGCCATTTTGTCATTGGTTTAGGACCCCCAACAATGCCGATTTTGATTGGTCGTCACCTAGATTAAAGGTTGTCCTCTTCTAAAACCATATTAATATAATTTCTAAAACAAATATGATGGAAATTTATGAAATTAGGTTAATCACTAAATATAATTTTAAATATGGTTTTCAATACAACATCAATATATAAATACTACATCCATTTAATTTTTACATAAGTCCTTCCTTGGTATAATTTGTATCAATAATATAATTTCTAGAATTTCTAAATCCTTAACCCTTCTCTTAAATTAAAAATACATTAAGTTTAACTTAGAGTATTCGTTGTTAAAATCCATCATCATTGTTTGTAATGAAAATTTGAATTATCCTATGCATATCCCTCAAGATTATCAAGCCAAGTGCATAGTAAGGCCCATTAGTGTGTACCATGTTACCCCTATTCAGGCTTGGAACACTATTTTAGAGTTTTTACTCCGTGGAAAATTTGTGCTAGAACCCCATCAACTTGTAGTATACAGAAATGGATATATTTTTAGGAATACCCACATAATCATTACCTTAAAATATTATATGATTTTCTTTTATACATATCATTAAATTTTACCTTAATATTATGTTATATAATATATTTTTCCCTAAATCTAGTTCCTAATGATATTACTATACTTTCTTTGATACCAATTGTTGCAACCCAACCCCTGATAGGATAGATCTGATGTATGTTATAAATTTAATTTGAATTATTACTAGGGATCAAATACTGAAGTAATGAGACTTCATTAGTCTTGTTAAACAAGATACAAAAATTATTATTTTAATAAAATAAATACACTAATAACAATATAATTTTTTTTCTATATTCCAAATTAAATCTTTGAGGATAAATCTAATCTATCTAGTAAATTCTTTTTTATCTTTTATTTTATTCTTTTTATATTTGTGTGAAACGAAACATAATATATATAGTGGAATAAATAAAGAATCAATGAGAATAGTTAATATGGAATTATAAATACCTGACCACACAAGCCTTGTAATCAATAAACATAATGTAAGTACATAAAAACTATAGAAATGATATAACTGGAAACACATGTCATTTAAAATAACTACTTAAGGTGAAATAAATATGGAATATTATGAAACTGAAAAATATTTCATCTAAATAATTAAATTTGAATTGTATATATAGATATTTTTTCAAAAAATCTCATGGATGAATAATAACTAGAACTAATATGAGGGAAATTCTTGATTGTCAGATGCCATGTTTTATAAGTACATGATTCCATTACTTTAAAGACTATTTACAAGATAGTTTACAACATATGAGGTAACAGCCCATATATGGAGGGTATAAAAATGACTCATCCCATGATACTATCAATGAATCATGGGGATATCAATAATAGGGCCCCAACTATGTCGAACTAGTCAAAAATATTCCTCATTTATTGAATAATTAATTTATTAATATGCCATATCAAATATCTCTATGAAGTATAAGATACTGATTTACCTGTTCAAATTTTATCGGATGACTCTCAATAGAATATATTGATTTATCTATATTTCAACAAATAATTAAAGATATTTCAAAGAAAAAACTATTTAAAAAATGGTATATGGTTTAGGAAATGATCATATCCACAAATAATGATGTGGATACTTATAATAACATAAATGTCAAATAATCTTAGGAAAATGAATTTTAAGGGGACTAAAAGGGATAAAGGATGTGAATATTAATACAGTCCCTATCCAAATCCATTAAAAACCATCTAGAGGTAGAGTAAAGATGGTATCAATAAGATTTACCCCATGTGGAGTAAAATAAAGGGTTGTTTCCGTTAATGAATAGAAATAGTATAAAAAGTTCTTTTAAGTATTTATTGAGGAAAATGTCATTTTGTTTAGAAAAAACATCTAAAAAACATGTCTTTTAAAATAAATTTGAAAAATAATTTCTTTAAATACTAAACATTTAAACATTAAAAGAAATCATTGAAGTAATGACAATGGGTAAATTCATACATATTATATAGGATTAAAAGATCATTATTTTTTCATGGTAAAAGGTTATAAAAATGCTTTGTTCTGAAAGAGAAAACAATATTTCATTGAAGACATAGGTAAAAGTGTAAAATGTATTTTTTTTATTCATTTTAAAAACATTTTTGAAAAAATTCTATTAAAAATCATTTTAGAAGAAAATAGGTTCTCTAAATAAAGAGATAAATAAGGTCTGGTTGTCCTAAAAAATTTTCTAAAACATATTGACAACCCAAGAGTGGGAGAATGGCACAAATAATTGAAAATTTTCATGAATTACTAGAGGATAGGAAAATTAAATGGTTTATTGAACAATGTTAATATAATTTATTTGACTATAAATACTATTGATAGTTCATTAAATTTATTATTGAGGAAAATAATCATTAATCATTTCAAAGTGTCTCATACATATTTCAAACATTTTAAATAATAAAAATAATAATGGAATAATATTAAATGAAAAATATTAAATACCATGAAGATAATGAAATTAATGATATGATTTTTGAAAATGGGAAGTACATACACCCCAAAAATTATATTAGTGGTGAACATTTCATTTATCTCAGGGATGTAAAATGTGAGATGGGAATCCCTTAATTTGAGTTTCCTTTCGGGTGAATGTCCTTTTACCTCTAATATAATAAAATTATGTTAATTTTATAATTTTCTGATAACCATTTTTGTGTTTATTTTTACTTTTAATTCAATTATTACTATGTTTTATACAACTACTTAAACAAATAAATTTATGTTGTTTGTTTTGACCAAATTTAGTTTATGTTTCGAAAACAATATTGGTAGGTCCTGTATAGTCAATGAGGGGATTATATAACATCGGAAAAATAATTATAATGATGTAATTATCGTATATATACATCAATTTTACTTTTATAATCAATTATTAGATATTTTTATGAAACATTACTAGAGACGGTAGGCCGTATATACGTATGAGTAACGTTCCCATTTTTCAATGATTATTTTGGAAAGAAGTTCAGTAACACCATATCTTTACATAATGATCATTATGTCATAAATTACATATTATTTAATCATATATACTAATATATATAATTTTTTTTGATTTAAAAGCAAACACATCGTGTCAATCAGGCGGTATTCCACACATCCACAAATGTTGTTATTACTTTTTAAGCATGTGAAAGGATAATAGAGAAAATAATATATATATATATACTGTATATATATATATCTAAACGTAATTATTTAATTAATATCACTTATATTTTTTTATGTCATATATTTTCAATTAAACAATCTTTTATATATTCCATGTATAGTGTGAACGAATCACATTGCTTTGAGGGGGTGGTAGTCCACACTTCTTGAAACGATGTTATTGTATTAACATAAAATTTAAAGTACTAATGGTATGAGTAATAATGCAATTATATAAGTATAATGAAATAATAAATATCATATATATCCCATATTAAAATATTTTCCATCATAATTTCCAACATTATAGGTGTTGATGGAAAAATGATAAATCATCGTTTCTTGAGGTAGTAGTTCATCGTACACGGAAATAGTATGTTCTATAACCATTAAATGGAGGTGTGTGTAAGTGTATGTCAAAAACATCACATAAAAACATCATAGTATATTTAGGATACTAATTATTTTATATAATCATGGAATTAATGTATTTTATGTTGTTAATAATGGAAATGGATCTACAGAGTTTGAGAGAAGATGTTATGTCTTAATTAGGTAAATTCTTTTGGTTTGTACCAAAAGTCTTACATGTAAATATTTACACCCTAATAGTGGATTCATGGTAGAGGGGAGGAATTTTTGTAATTTATATAGGATGATAATGGCTGAAACTAATCGGTTTGATAGGTTTGAGTAAGAGGGAGTGGTGGTGGCCTTTTATAGTGGGGGAAAATGACTCACTTAGTATTTTTGAAAATATGTTTGGTGTTCCCACGTATTTACCTAAAAAAATAAATAAAATACTAAAGAAACTAAATAATTTAATGTTAATAAAAGATATATGGACATTAATTCGGTTTTGGACAAGTTTAAATGATATTTGGTATCTTATGTTAAAGGTTTATTCCTCTATTAATATTAATTTTTTCTTTAATAATTTTAATTAAATTTATTTACATTCACTAATATTTTTTGTCAGAAAATTTTGGCCTTGTTTCAAATTAGAAATTATTCTTATTCCAAATAGGTAATAAATTTTAAAAAAATCCAATCATATAAATGGTATAAATTATTTCAAATTTAATCCCTCAGGCCGGAAGACAATGCATATTTTTATTGTTAAATCGTCTGAATTTTTTATTATAATTTTAAATGTGAAATTTATTAAAATGACATAAATTATTTCAATTGATAATAATATTATCTAATTCATCTTTAAAAACAATTAAAACTATAATTCAACTTTATAAATAAATTTTATGAAAAAAAAGTTTTGAACTAAAAATTAGTTTTTTAACTATTCATTAAAAAATGAAATGTATTTGAAAATTTTAAAAAATTAACCACAAACTAATTGTTATGTTTAAATTTTAAATATGAAGTTTATTTGACCTTTTTAATCAATTTATATTTCTAAATTCATATTTAAAATGGGTTAAGCATTAAAAGGTGGTAAAATTGTCCTTATAAAAATATAGGTTTTTATGTGTGAAATTGGGTTTGTTCTTAACATATGAATATAAATCCAAATGAATTAATATTTAAAATATTTTATTAAATATATAACACATATATATAATTTTATTCATTAAATAATTGTAATTAATTATGCTTATTTAGACAAAACACTTTTGGAAGCATAGAAATAATAATATTTTTTGATATCCACTTGATTCGTATTTTCGTTTGTAATTAATTGTTAACCAATGAATTAATTTTATATTTATATAGACCATAAATTTTTATACATTATTCAATATTATTCATAATTCATATTTTATTTATTATTATATGTTATATTTAAAATTTAATAATACATTGTTGTCCGGTAAAACACAATCTTGGGTATGACGCAAGCCATCAAAGAAGGTCACTATTATGTGCATCACATGATATCTCGTTGCTGAATGAATCAAAATATATATGATATATTTTTATTAGGGAATATATTTTTTTGTATTTGAATAATATATTACATTGTTCTCTTAGTGTTGCATTTCATGCACATTGTTGATAAAAAAGTTATATTTTATCATTTTTTGGTGTTATAAAAAGAACTAGAATACAAATTATTTATGTCTGGTTTCTTATAGTATGTATCAGAGTAAGGATTATACATAATTGAAGATTAGGATTTATATTATTAGGAGTTATTATTATCAATTATTTGTTTATAATTTTAAGGTTCATCACCAGTTCAATGTCTTAGATTGATTTTTTATTTTTATTTGTATTATTTGACAGATGAATAGTAAAAATGAGTTTGGGAACATATAATTATCATACACATTTCCATGACATTAGAAAATAATTTAGTGATTAATATTATTTTTTAAGACATTCATTATACGATTATATTAAATAAAATAATATAGTATTTCATTTTTGAAATAATAGATGAACTATGTTCTGTAATAATCTATAATTTATAATGATACAAGTTATTTATTGAATTAGTTATCATATCATGTATTTTAAATATTTTTTTCATCATTTAATGATTTATATTTTTCGGATAATTACATTATATTGTGACAGGTTTTTTTTATTAACACCTAATGATATGAAGAATAAATAGTTATAATTTCATGGATTTTTTGATCTTTAGAGGTTGATTGCAATGATTCTATTACGAAATTCCTTCTTGAATACTAACTATTTAGAGAAAAGATCTGATTGTGGTTGAAATTGATTAAAAGTTGAAATTATACATCTAAAGTAAGTATGTTACCTTATATTCTTGGTACGTAAGTAAAATAACTCCCTGATTTCACGAAATATATTTTGAAAAAATAATAATCTGGTTTCTTTTCTTTCGATGAAACTAGTGGCCTTTTAATCTACCACAGATTTATGGTTTCCTCGTGGTAAAATATCTCATAGACATTTTCTCTATCACTCTCCATCAGAAAATGATAGTTATTTTTATCATATCTCTTAATTATTTACTATATGGAACACTAATATGTTTTATCTCAATTGGCCTCCATATTTTTATTTTTTAATATTTTCAAAATGAAGTTTCATTGATCATTTTCCTATGTGGGATTTCAAAAAATGAATTTTGAAAAGTCAAAAAATTAATTTTTTAACACTGAGTTAAAATTTCAAGGATGAAATTTATTTAATTTTGATTAGGGAGAATTTAAAACCTTGAAATTTTTAAATGAAATACTATAAACAATATTATACAAGATACACCACGTCAAAATTAAACGAACAAAGAAAATATTATTATTTAAATTTAACAATTATATGATATAAATTGAAATGGAATGAATGAATGAGACTAAATACATTATGAAAATATTGTAATTTTTTTTATAAAACTAAATTTTTGTTTACCATTTAATTTTAAATAAAAATAATATCCAATTGAATATAAAGTCTCTATTTTTATAAAATACTATTTATATGTCCATAATGGAATTTTATCTTGATATATTAAATAAATCATTATTATTTAAAAATATAATTTAAATTTATATGTTATTTATAAAATTAAATATTTCAATGTCATCGAATAGTTTTGAAATAATTAAGATAAATATAAATCAAATTATAATCAATAATGATTTATTTTTTTAAAAGAAAATTACGCCGCCTATGGATTGTGCCCCTATTTTAAATCTCATTTTGGAAACATTTATAAATTTATTTTCAAAAAATAAAGTAAATTTTTTAAATAGGAACAACAAAATTATCTTGCGGTTATTTTTTGTATTATTCTAATATGTTTCACTTATTTTGGAGTAGTGAAAAATATTACATTTATTTGAAATTTTTTTCATATAATTAATTTATATATTTAAATTATATATGTTTATTCGTTTTAAAGTATATTTAGTTAAATTATAAATAAATAAAACCAATTTAAGTTATTTGACTCAATTTCACAATTTAATTGGATATAAAAACATTTTAATCATTTAAACTATTCACTTTAAATCCACATTCTTTTCCTAATATGTGTGTGAGTTATTTTAACCCTAATTTTAGGAGTTTTTCTAATTGAATGTTGTAAAATAGTTTCTATATTTATAAATAGATGATATAAAAATAGATGTTTCTCTGATTTCATTTTTTTTATAAAAAAATATTGTGGCAAAATAATATTTATCGTAGTATAAGTAAAATAGTGACAACTTGTAAAGATAAAAGGTAAAATCATAACATACCTAAAAATTACAACATTTAATAGTTGGATGATGTACGGTTCAAACCTAACTACTATAGAAACATTTATTAAAAATATAATTTGTTTAAATTAATTCATCATCAATTTTTTTGTATTTAAAAATAAAATAATTATTATTTTATTCTCTTAATCCCACCACTACTCAATTATAGATACCACCCATCACCACCAAATTTTAATAAAAACATTTTAGCTCCAAATATATCTTCCAAAACATCAATCCTCAATCTCCACATATCTTATTTCTACTAGTCTCAGAAAAATACCATATCCAATATCATCAAGGGTCTCTCAAGAAGGTGATATTCAACTGGTAATTATCTCAAAGTGCCTCTCTTAATTTTTTTTCTTTTTCTGCATTATCCACATCTACATCATCCATCAATGAATGATAACTAAAAAATCAAGTATATGATTATTTTATATGTTTATAGTTGAATATATATATATATATATATATATATATATTATCCAATTCATTTCTTATCTCATTTTATTAAATAGAACAAAACTACTTTTTTCGTTATGTCTGTTAATCACCAGAATGAGAAATGATTTTGTTCGTTTTTCATTACGGCAGTAATGGCTGGTCATAAAACTATAATTATGGTTCAATCATATTTTAAATGTTTTTATAACTTATTTAATGTTATGGAACTAATATATATACATAATATTAAATAAAATTACATTAATTCATGAAGTTCGAAAAAAAATGTCAAAATAAACTAAACATTTATCATTAAAATTTTATCTATTAAATCATCCTCATGTAAGAAATAAAAAAATAGATGGGACCACTAATAATTCAACAATTTCATAATTACAATATCATGAAAATTCTATAGTTGTATTTCTATTCTATAAGAATAATCGTAATTATACATAAATAAACTGATCATTAAAGGAAGAAATGAACACAATAGAATCCCTGGAAATAATGAAATCTTATTGATGAATAGATCATTATATAAATTAAAATAATTAAATAAGGTATTGTAAATATTAATATTCTTATGGTATAATTTAATAACATTACATAAAACAATATATAGGTGGTTAATGTACATATCACTAAAAGGATGAATGATGTAAGAGATTTCTAAACCCAAATTCCATTCTGTGGTTTAAATATCTACATCTTGTTTATGTCGTAGTAATATTATATGTGAGATGAATTTTTAATTTCTTATGATTTATATTAACTAGTTTTTGTGTATTTATATTGGATGAAAATATTTGATTAAATTTATCAATTTTCACATCCATGATATGATATTTATAAGACACTTCGTCTTAGTAACCTTTTATTGAGGCATACTTGGATGTTATACACCAACCTTTTTTATGAGGTGTATATTACGACCAATTTAAAATAATATATCCTAAACTTATTTATTATCATGTTATTCAATATTTTGATACATTTTATCCATTCATATGGTTTATTATTCAAATACATCAAATTTGTATTAGTCTCTTCGATATAAAAATATAATATTTATTGTTTAATGATTTAATTTCAAAAATCATATCATCCTTGTCTATATTCGTGATATAATTTTTTATTTTAATTTAAAAGAATAAAACATATTTATAAATGTTATTTTATATTTATTTTTATAACTTAAAAAGTTTTTAAAATGGAATATGTTTAAATTTTTTTATACATAACATTTTGAAAAATGAAAAAAAATGTTGAATATTTAACATACAAAGTGACAATGAATTTTTATACCACCATGTCTATTAATTAATTAAAATATTTATTTGATATATTATATGATTTATTAGATGAAAATCATTCTTTCCTTTTCTGGGGTGTTTTTTGTTGAAAATTCATTTTCTTAATGAATAGATGTTTTATAATAAAGTGTATTTCATATAGGATTAACATAGTTTATAAAGGGGGTTTATGATGAATGTTTTTTATTCCTGAAATGGTACATGAGAATTATTTTAGAAACATGTGAGACTGATACAACTTATACAAATTTTGGAGCCACATTATACATACAAGTTGAGCCTGATTCCCGTTATTCGAAGGGTTGATCCCCCTTATAGATTACGAGTGAGCATCATATAACTTATAAAAAGGGTGATCCACATTATATATATCCAATACATTTGGTAATAATAATATTGGATGTGAACATTATTTTTTTCTATTTGATGGGATTTCAAAGTGTTATATTAATATAATTCTCTATGTCACCTTGATTAGTTTAAATTATTTTATAGTAGTTTTAAATATTTTCATTGATAAAATTGTTTATTTTTTTCTTGAGAAAATGTTTTAACTAATATTTTCAATTAACACTGAAGATATAGTTAAATGATAAATGATTTTTCATGTTTTTACTAAACTAATCCATTCTTTTATTTATATAAAATTCTGAGCTTCTTTGTTCATCCCATGTTCTAAAATGTATCTCACAAGATTTAAGGGATAAAAGAGACAATTATGGGGACAAGGGGAAACTGGGATAATTTTTAAATAAAGTGAAATAATTTATTTTAGAAGGGTTTCCTTTGCTTGAAAAAATTAATATGGTGTGTATGTTTCCACTTGAAATGTATAAGTTTACTATGTAATATTTTATCTTACTCTCTAAAATTATTAACATAAAAGTTATTTCTAAAAATAATGTAATTTCATGTTTTAAAATAAGTAGAATGTTTATATTTAAGGAAAATTCCCTAGAGTAATACCCATATAAAAGTGGTAATTATCAGAGTTCTTGTTAGTCCTTTCTAAGATAGAAAATAATTTTTTATTTAGAATTTAAAATGTATATTCTTTTCCATGAAAATTTAAATGGGAACAATATAGATATATGTAATCAATTTTCAAAATAAAATAAAAGTCAACTATATAAAAGTAACTATATGTTAAGGAATTTTATTCCAACCAACTCTATATTGGAGCGGTTTTATAGAATTTATATATTATCATTGAATAATTAGTAGTTTTCAATGACAATTCAATATTTAACCATTGATTTAGTGATTCTACACTCTTATAATATTCCAAGTATAAAAAGGAATGGGTTTCTCAAAAATTAAAATAAGAATTTATAGTATAAAATGAATGATAACTGAACATTTGACCACTTTTTTCTCATAACCTATAATATTAGTTTTCATGTCACATGATTTCCCTTTTTTTATTCAATTAAGAGGGTAAAAATATTATTTTCTATCATTAACCCATGTATATTTCAACTTATCAGAATAATTTATATACTCTATGAAATTATAAAATTACAATGTCAGTGGTGTATTCAGTTGAGATAAATGTATATTCATTTTAATTGGACAAACAATTCACATTACATTGATATTAATTACCTCAACGGCCTAATTTTCCATTTTTTAAAAACTCACTTTCCCACTCATCGAAATTTAATCCTTGGTTATCTTCATACATTTAGAAAAAAGAAATGTTTACTTTTTTTCATCGATGGATTTTTTTATTTGAATACCGTCCAAGATCCTCCATTCATTTCTTATCCACAAAACCATGATAGTAATGAGAGTCTCTACTCAAAATTTCTACCTTTATAGAACATTTTACAATTTCATCACAACAACCAATTTCTATTATCTCTAAATCACTCTAGATACTTTGTTTTTAGATAGTAAATAATTGGTAAATGTTCATTTTATTCTTGATGATAAAATAGAATCCTTCCATTCAATTATGGTGAAATTTTCCTCATAAGTACTGATGTATTAATTATCCTTCTATATAACCACATGTAATTATGCTTACATTCTTATGTAATGAGTTTGGGTAATGTTCCTATTGTAAAATATCATCTAAAAATCTTCCCATTTAATGGCATCAACATCGTCCTCTTTCCTCATATTCGTAATTAATCAACACCATTGATCAACTTCAACATACAAATGGTAAATTAACAAAGAAACTATTCAATTACCCAATCAATAGAGAAGGTAAAATATCTTTTTTGTGGTTTTGATAAATTTATTAGAAATTAAAGGATTAAAGGACCCATAAAAATAAGGTGTGTATTGACTCATGAAGGAATCAATGATGTTTTGATAATTACTTTATTTGGAATCTTATCATGATTCATAGAATGAGAATTTTGTGTGAGTATACAAATTTTTTTTATTGTTCTGGCTCCCATTCCATAGGGTTTCTCAGTTGTAAAATCATTATATTATACGGTATATTTTTTATTAACACAATTAATCATATTTTCATCAATTTAATTTAAAAAATAATATTTCTGGAATCAAGAATCATTAATTAGAATGAAAATTTATATAATAATAAAAATAATTTCAAATAATTCCCCAATTTTTACACATTCATATCAACCTATGATGATTTATGTTTCTTCTATATCAATTTACATTGAATTATTTTGTCTTAGGATTTATCTGTTCGTTTAGCATCACATAATCTACCAAAATAAATAAAACCTTCTCCAATACCAAATTAGGTTACTATATAATTAACTACATATAGTTTATATCATTTTAGAGTAAAATTAAATACATCTTATATTAGTACACACCCTATAATAAAAAATATTAGTTTCCTAAGATATTAGATACATAATAAACTTATTTTTTAAAATATCCTCAAAATATAAGAAAAATATACATGCATAGTTCTCTTCGTAGACACACCAAAAATAATAAAAATCTTCATAACCTAGGAAAAATGACACATAATAAATGGTTTTATTAGATAATTGTTGAGGAAAAATATTGGAGACACTAATTGAGGATCATAAGTGACCATATTATACATATAATAGAATTATAATATGAAATTAAATAATGAAAACATACCCAACGTGTTATACCCCATAAACCATGAGTTATAGTATAAGTATTTCATTTTAGAAAATACATGAGTCATAAGATAATGGGATCATGAATAATAAATCATGGGCCATGTGAGCATATCATAAGGAAAAAATGCATGTTTTTTTAAAACACATAGTCATTGAAATTCATTACCTTATTCAAGGTTCAATTCCAAGACTATTATAGTGGACAATTTAACATAGTAAATTTTTTTCACTCCTCAATCTCATTATTTTCTTGCTTAAAGATCACTACTGAGAATATCATAGTGTAATTATTGAATTACTGGAGTAGTTTCACTATAAATTCAAGTTCATATTATTTTGTGTGACATAAATAAATACCAAATACATTAAAGGGAAATTTAATTCAATGAAAAATTATCCCATAATGAAAACCATATATATGAGTTCCTTATGATCATAAAAAAATTAATCATTTCATCATAATGTAAATTACCCTTGAAAAATAAAAATATCAAGTATAGTCCTCGAAAAATAATACATATGGGCTTAAAACCATAATGTGATATGTTCTGAATGGAATTCTCAATCACCATGTACTGGTGAATTGCATGTTGGCATGGAACAGTGACCCAAGGGAATAATTTATCCAATCCTGAAACAAGATACCTGATATATATTTATTTAGAAAATAATAAATAAAAAATATATTTTCCCTAAAAAATGAATGTCATGGTTGGGATACAACCTAAAAATAAAAATGTGATGAAACACAAGGTATATAACCAAAAACTAAAAAAGGAAGACCAAAATTGGAAACAAATTATTCATGTGATATATGAGAAATGGCCTATAATCCCAGAAAGAGCTACTCATTCCTAGTTGATTGATACCTCAATTCCTTATTGTGCCACCTTCCCCTCTCTAACATCATAAGACAAAATAAGTTCAACACTTCTTGGAGGGAGTTTTCAATGTATGAGTTCAATAGTCTTAGTAGCATCCCATCTAGGAGTTCCATATTTAGTCCATGTAAAATAATTTCAATATGAATAATTTAAAAAAAAAGGAAAAATAAGAATTTAAACATATTTATATGAAAATAATGGTAAACAGTTCCATGTTATATGAATATCTCCCAAACCATGTGATATAGTTTCAATTATTAATTACATTAATAGTTTTAATTTCATAAAATAATTTATATCCAAGGAAAACAAAAAATATCAAAAAGAAAAATGTTAAATACCCATAGGATAATTTTTTTGGGATAAATTGGTCACTCATAGGATGATAATGAATATTGACTAGTGAATACTAACGTCCTTATGATATTAGGACTAGGTAATAGAGGAACAACACATTATTAAACCCCTACAATATCACGATCAAGTCCTTATGACACAAGGACTAGGAAATATTGGAACACCCCATGAGTGAGCCCCATAATAGAAACAATGGATTTGTAATAATATTAAACCCTCCACCTCGGTACCAATGGTTCATATGTGAAGTACACATCAATTAGATAAAAAGTTCATATCGTCTAAAAAATATCTAATAATAACATTTTAAACAAACCTTACATGGAAAACCCATTTCATGAATCCATTTCGCTGTGATTTTAAAAAAAAACTTTTTAACCAAAATGATTGGGTAAGCCAATTTTTCATAAAATCACAATTGAACATAAAATTCAACAAATAACAAGATCATTAAAACTTATTTATAAATAAATTATAAAATAAAGATTAATTACTATTCAAATCGCATGGGTAATATATCGATCCACATTTGTTAAGATCATGTCACACAATAAACAAGAAAACCTCCAAACACAATTAATTGAAAAAATATATAGAAAAACAAATGACTGACCTATCATTTATTCTCATATAATATAATAAAATTATATAATAAAATATTTTGGTGAACTTGATAGATTAACAAAGAACAATAGAAACATAAGTGTTGCACAACAACCTACATGTGGTTCATCCATAGAAAAACAAACAATGAATCTATAAGGGAAAAATAGAGAAAAAATAATAATCTATAGACACATAAAACATATTTCAACTTCATAGAGAAATAAATGGGATATAAAATAAATGAGAAGAGAAAAAATTCAATTTTTAATAGAAGTTCAGCCAACCAAGAAAGAGATTGAAGCTCTCAAACGAGGAGTTTGGAAGAGAAGAATCTTCCTTCAAATGTCAATAGTTGTCCTATGGTTCAAAAGAGGAATCCCAAGTGGAATAAATGAGTACTTCGGAATTTTTTACATAAAACCATTCTATGAACAAACACTATATTTCATGAATAATATTTTCATAACCTAAATTCCTATGATTTCATGTATGCCCAAAAAGTTATAACCTACTTTTAAAAACCATATGACTAATTAATGATGTGAATGGAACTCACATTATGTATTATGTTTAGTTCTTAAACTCATCTAATGGCATCTACTCAGAAAGAAATTCACATCATGAGAAACCCTCGGTTGATATGAAATAGTTTAGCAGCAAACACCTAGTCCAAGTTCTTTTCAAAACCACCCATATTGAATATAATACTCCAAAATCTTAAAGTAAAAAAACTGTTAAACATTAAAAAGGGAAGGTAAATCTGGTAAAAAATTAAATTCCTCTAATTATAGAACATTATATTCCTAAAAAATAATACAGATGTTGAATGATTGAGAAATCGTTGTGGAAGCTACCCCCCCCCCCACCAATGATTTCACACCCAAGTGTCATGAGAATATGATCCAAATTACCATTACACTATAAAAATGAATACACTTCCTATGAAAGTCATTTTTTTCAGAATCCAATATCTCCAAATGTTTCTCTGTAATGGATACATTTGGCTCCAAGTTAATCTCCTCCTAACAAGAAACATGATATAGATTGATGTGGAATCTGTTGAAGTGTTATTTTTTGACGACATCATGAATACCCATCAACTAAGTAAAAAATCAAAACTGAACGAAACCAAAACAAGATGTGTAGTTATCTCAAATGATCTAATATATCTCAAATATATAATTCATTATTTTTTAAGATGATGGTTATCTAATAGAGAAGAAACTTTCATAAAAACATTGTTAATAATGGAGAACTCTAGAGGAATAAATTGATAATCCACATATCATTTATTCAAACTATATGATTTAACCAAGATTCAATTTATATCTTGTATCATCAATGATGTATTCTGAATGGGACTTGGTTGTAGAAGATATAACTCACCCACCTCTATCTAATAAATAGGTGAAATACATGGTTGAAAATGTAGATCCTCTATGGGTGATATCCTATTTGATGACTATTAACTGTTACTATATGTGAACTCGAATAGTATTAGATGTTTGTCCCGTTATCCCAAAAAGTAAATGACACAATAAAAGATTATATCTTATAGGATATGTATATAATAATCTATTTTTTCATCTATCTATGGATGGTAAACTATACTCAATCTGACATGAGTTCCCATCACCTCCTAGAGACTCTTAAAAAAATTTAGTCTAAAGCAAGGATACCTGTTAGAAATGATGGAAATGGGAACCCCATTCATTCCCATGATCTCCTGTATGTATATATTTTATAGAATATCAATGTTTTAGGTTTCCCTCATCTATTTAAAATTATGTGTTTTGTTGACCAATCAATTACCACCAAGCTTACATTCTTTCGATAGAGAGTCTATGGTCATCTAACCATGAATTCCACAAAAACCTCATAACATTTACGAATTGGAATAAAAAGAGTTTATAACATAGTATAAGGATTAATGTTCTCTTACTTCCTATGCTAGTATGTTTAAAAATAGAAAACATAATTGGTAATGTTACATATCATACATGGCTAGATGAAATTTTTTTCTCTATTATTAATACATGTTAATAGTTAATGTAGAATGAACCATAATGAATTATTAAAATAAGGATATAGTTAGGTAATTAATGTTTATGGGATGAAAAATTCACCCCTAAAGCATATAATTCAAATAGAAAAGAGAGACTAACTATGAATGGTCTCCCCACTTATAAGGTTTCCATGAATCTTCTACACATATTGTTCTACTGTATGTCTGGAAGGATTAAATCATAGATACATGACGATAACTTAACATTAGTGAAACCCATACTTGATTCACCCTTCTATATGTCCAAATATAACCAAGTCAATATCCCTATCAAAATACAATTCCCCTTCGATCCAATATTTTGATATAGAAGAACCATCTTACTAGGAGCCTCAACAATGATATTCCACTTTCTTGTGGTGTATGAAATTTCAAAGTCAAACATTTGATGTTATACTAACTTTTTTCTTCAATAAATGATTCATGTGCTTATATTAAAGGATATATGTCAAAAATCATATTATTAGAAAACATTATCATCCTCTCCAAAAAAAATTATTCTGGCACTAATATTTAAGTAACATCATAACTACCATAAGCTTCAGATCATGGGTGAGGTAATTCCTATCATATGGATGAAGCTAATGAGATATATAGTCCATGATGTGATTATTTTATATAAGCAAAAAAACATAGAATATAGTCATAAGCATCACATTAATCTATATACTCATTTCAAGAGCTAGTAATTCCAAATATATGAGTTTATATAAAATTTTATGTCAAATTATAAAAATAATTATGAAATTTATCATCCCATATTAAATTCACTCATTTATTGATAAGAGCAGTCAAATGATTCATCACATTATGACATCCTTGAAAAACTATAGAAAATATATTACGAGACCTACGATTCTTTATATATTAATGATGTTCAGTGGTTCTTATAATTAAATGAAACCCTTTAGCTTCTTAGAATCAAATGAAGTTTTATGTTCTGAAATCACATTCCCAAATTTGAAAAACTTATTGAGAAAGAAACTGAATTCAAATAGCAAATCATAAACTTATTACCTCCAAAGGATTTCCCAAATTAGATTCATATGGTTCACATATTCACTCCTAGATCATGAATAAACCTTGATATCATAAAAAATACCACAAGAATGTGTTGAGATATTGGGGGAATTTAGGGTTTATCAATTCCATAAAAACATCAAGAGAATTAGTGGGACTAAAAGGTATAACATGACATTAATCGTGGTTATAACTTCTCATAAAAGTGGTCTTCAGAATACCATCCCCCAAAACACCAAATTGAGGATAACCCGAAAAAATATAAATCTTTATAAACCAATTCACCCAAATTATCTATGCCAACACTTCATCCACATGGGTAAAAAAGTACTAATTCTTACTAGATACCCACTTCATTATTTGATAGTCCATGAATAAATGAATTGATGCATCATCCTTTGCAACAAAAATTAGAAGGCTTCCCATGTAGGAAGACTAGGGAAAACAAAACTCATCTCTCTAAAATCATACAACTATTTCTTTATCTAATTCAGAACAATGGGTTCCATATAATAAGATCATAAAGAAATCAACAACATACAAGACACCAGTTATATTTTTAACATTTCCTATCTTTGTAGAGGAAGAACAAATAATTATTCTAGGAAGACATCAGTGAAGCTCTAAACAAAAAAGGAATGAATAAAAAGGAAGGAATCATAATGGGGATAAAATATAATAGTAGTCCAAAAATTCATAAGATCTGGACAGGAAGGTTCATCGTGATTGAACATGGATCACACTATCCCTAAAATTCCCATGATCTCCCATTAGTGGTAGATAACCAGACATGATGATTATAACAGTCAATAATATCATGGTGAGAGACTGGCCAATCCATATCGATAATGATTTAAAATTGATCCAAATAAAAAATAGAAATACCATTATGGATCAGCATTATCTATTGATAGAGAAAAAGTTGGACAATGAAACACCCGTTAATTTATTTTTTCCAGGAGGTGCCTCAAAATTTCTACCAAAGAACATTAGGTCCATGAGATATTTTATCACATATAAAATGGGGAGATTTAAACAAGTGTGAGTCACTTATACCAAAAAAATAATTATTTTCTCGAGGATATACATTAGAAACTTAACCTAATATTATTATTGGGACATTGACAACCTCTACCACAGAATCTATCCACTACCTGATTGTAAATCACAGCTATGGCCTATGACCAAAGCCTGATGGAAAATTAAGCACCCAAAGACACCACATTGTCCATTAGAGATAATTATCCTTAAATATAATGGAGTGTATACAAATCCTGTAAGAACATCTACAAATTCTCTCAGTGGGCAGACACATTTATAGTCTTTTAGGGTCTGGTTTGTGTATGTCAGGTGCACCCTAAATTATCTCACATGTAGAAGGTCAGAGTACACTACTGGATTCTACTAATTGTGCAATACCACCTCCCCCACCCTTGTGATTATCTTGAAACATTTTATTCATTCATTTAATGCCATTGAAATTGTAGTTTGGTAGAAGAGAAGAGCTGTACAATCCAGTATTACATTCCATATTCTATTTTTCCTTAATCGGACTATATATGGTGTCATTATAGGTGGTATGATTCTGCATGTATACCTATAATCACACACATAGTCAAAAAATCTATTTGATTTTCTAAGAACTTTACTGATTAATAATCAAAACATCTGGAGAATAATGAACCAACACTGAAAAAAAAATATTTTGTGCACTCCAACATTGAATTATCTCCCTCTTCAATAGTGGGGAACACTAGATATTTTCAATCAGGAAAGACTCCATCCAGAACTTCTGAATAGAGAGGTTATCAAAATCTTTCCTATCAATAATCATATACCAACTTACAAACACTATAGAATCAAAACAACCACTTTCTAGAACTATGGATCCTCAACATTGTGAAATTTTACTTAATATCCTCAGGTGACTCTATAATGATGAATATATAATCAATATTGTCTAGATATTCTTCACCCTATTAAGGTTTATTGATATATTGACAGGATGAGGTTTTCCTATGTAGAAACTCTCATGCTTGATCCATGTCTCCTCCAGATAATATCTACACCTCAATATCTTTTTAATGGAATAACTAGATATTCTATTCTATGACATTCACTTCATATATGATAAGATCTATAACATTATGGTCTATATTTTGATTCCCTATAGGAGAATATCTCACTACGTTGTCCCATCGAACCTGTGAAATCTATCATAGAGGAATATAAACACAAAATACCAATAATGATACAATTTGAAAATAAGATAATATTAATTTAAACCTTAGATTAATATGTATAGACTAGAATTATAGTATAAACTAGACATATGAGACGAAAATATAAACATCATTTGGTAAATGAGGCTTTCCAAGGAAAAATATTGCCACAAACTCTCTAAAAACTACAACTAAAGTCCCACAAATCATATCTTTTATTTACTAAATTCCCAAGACTAAGTATAACCATGATATGATACCATATTTCCACATCCCAACCAAGAATGCCTATAATTCTATGTTATTTACTAGTATTCAAAAATGCCTGAGAGGAATTCTAAATCCCCACAAGTTCATTACCAACACCAAATCATCAAAAATCAACCATATAGAATGACTTAACCAAACATGAAAAAATCTAAATGAATGATATTTTCAGGGGTATTAAAAACTATAAAATATATATTTTATAAAAAATTAATGGAAAGGTAGTGATATAACCCAAAGTGTGAAACTATATAAAAAATAAGTTGCAATACTGACAAAAAAAAAAGAAAAACCATATTTGGAAAAACTATTCCATGGGATATGTAGGAAATGTTCCATCATCTCGACACCAGCTACCCATACCCATATGGCATAAATCTCACCACCACACTTTGGAACCTTTCCATTTCCCATATCAAAATTAAATTTATTTCCTACACATCAATGAGGCAGTGTGTACGGTGTGAGGTAAATATGTCCAATAGGATCCCACTGAGCAGTTCGGTATCTGTAGGGTTCTAAAAACATCACAAATGGATAAAAATACTCCCCCATTCACCTCATATAAATAAGAAAGCATTCCTACATGTCAATTAAAGGTAATGTATGAAAATTTAATTGAAAAATTTAGAGTAAACATGAAAGAATTGAATTTATAAAGAGGATTAAGTGACCCACGTACCATCGTCGGGAGGGGTTCGTAGAACACATTAATTGTGAACCACAAGTACTTAGAAGGACCTACGAGGTGCCATCCCATAGAGTGATGGTCAGTAAAACCAGGAATCAAGGAACCAAATCATTAGTGGAATAATTAATATGAAGACCATATGTGTAACATCTCATAAACTAAATAGCTCGTGGATGAAGAAAATCGGTGGGGTTCTGTAAACCATGACTTGTGATCAGCAGCCTCCAAAAACCCTAGTAGACCGAGTCTTCCGTGGATCAAGATATTGCTTCATGTGATTCTGAATATGGTGCATTGTGCCCATAAATATTATTTTCCCAATTATCTATAAAACAAGCACAGGAGAAAGAAGATAAAAATATGAGGGGGAAGAAACTGATAGAGAAATCATGGAAAAGAACCAAGAGGTTGGGAGAAAGAATTCACAGATGATTCCGACATCGGTTTCAAATCATCACCAACGAGTAAAATGTGAACCATGTTTCTACAAGAATATCCATCTAAAAACCATAATGGGAAGGAACATAATAATAATGGTAAAACCACAAACCTAATTGGTGTCAACACAAATCACAAATTCCTTGTGGATGAAATCCCCACAAACAATAGGTTTTAGGACCCTTCTTCAATATGGTGTTCCGCATAGCATATCATTATAAAGATTGAACCCTATACTATGTCCTATTCTACTATGCGGATGGAACCTGAAGTGTTGTGGTGGTCCATACCCATCCTTGTATACTGCTTTGGTATGAGAATGACCACTTTACCTACATACCACTATGGTATATGGAGATCCCCTATCATGTATGGGAAAATAGTATGTGGAATTGGGTATCTTTTGGTGTCCTTCCCTCCAGATCCTATAACACCCCTCCATTACTATTCAGTCTTCTGTAGCCCCTATTCTACCCATTTCCTCGTTGTTAGGTCAAAACCTCTTCCAAAGCCACCAGACCCGTATGGTCGGATCATCAGGCGCATCAGCACTCCCCTTTGTGACTACATACCAATGATAAGCGGAGTCATGAATGTTGTCCCTTCAACCTTTTAGTTTCCAGAGATTCCAATAAGTCTACATTCTCATGGTAATGCATAGTCTAATCTTGGGAAGATAACATGAACCTACCCATTATAGGGATAATAGGTGATCACTTTATTTTCTATTCAACGATGAAAATTGACCAGTCGAAGGAATCATGTATGCTACTCCTTTTGATGGGAGGTGATATTCCTCTTCTTTCACATAGCACATTCAGGGGAACTCCCACTGAGGTAAGTCCCTAAACTTCCAAGGTCCGATCCACATGAACTCTGATGTCATCCAACATTGAAGGGTTTGTTTCTCTACGCCCTCACCCACCGCTGCCTCAACTTCTTCTTCCATAGGACCGCCCTCTCCCATCAGCGGGAGGGGAGGAGTGTGGTTGGTTGGATCACTCACATCCTCTTCTCTATCACACCGAGTGTGACTCATGGGGGCTTATAGATTCATGATGATTATAACATCCATAAATCATTTTTGAACTATGAGAACTCTAATTCTTATTTAAACTAGGATACACATGATGCATGCTTGAAGGCCCAAGATCAAGAGGGTGCCCTTACTAAAGGGGCCACCCAATCTTGTTCCCTCAAATGGGAATCTTACATACAGAAGCCCCAACCCATACAGAACTACATGGGTTATAATTCTTCTCTTTAGGGTACATAAGAAACCCATATTGCGGGTCCAATCCAAAGATATAGCTACAATTTGTCCAACCTATATGATGAAGAACCATGGAGCCCTTTTATTTAATGGCTTAAGTCAGCAATCCCTCCATAGCATCAAATACATATATTCCCATGAAGATCTAGAAAACCAATGGTATCCAGTCGATACACTCTTCTGGAATGAACCAAGGAATCAAGAACATATGAACATGGCTTAAATATAAAAGAGATTCCCAAAATAGGCAATAATTCCCCCCCAAAAGGGTACGATGAGCCCAACCTCCCATCCTCTGGGAAAATGGATTCCTTACGCGTCATGGGAAAAATTGTCATCCAACGAGTGCCTTCCATTGGAAAGGTAAGTGAATAAGGGATACCAGGGTAGTTGGGTATTTCTGGCTCTACAAGTGAACCCACTGGAGACCATCCAAAGAATTCATAACCTAAAAGGACTGATTTTACAAATACCTAACCCCATGCAATCATTCACTGAAAAATTTAACTGTGGCACCTCCTTTGTAATACAAAAAGGATAAACTAACCATTCCTCATAGGTTCAATCGAATCCCCCTTAGAGGATAATGAAGCAGATCAGGTTGAAACAAAGATTGCGATGAGAAAGTCTCTATAATAATGGACAAATGATCGTCACCCGCCAAACCATTTTTTGTATTTTTCATTCAAGCCGGTAAACATGCAGCCTCGCAGGCCTAAACAAAAATGGTGAACCCGATGTGAATCCTTAACTAAGGTGTCAGTTTTACCCCACTCAAGACCCTTCACCTCCCAAAAAAAGAGTAAAATGGCCAAGATGAATAGTCAAATATGCATATGATCATGATATGCTACTTTGATAGGGTTTTGTTGTCTGTATAGGTCATATATACATATTGAAGGTTTCCACATAGTAGATTGTGATCCAAATGGAATCCCAATGACTAATGGAGACATGCACATCAGCAATCTTGCATGCGGATAGGGCCTCGATGATGAGAAGGACCCCCTCGACAACCCAGTGTCTGAGATGTTGCATATCCAACATGTTGATCAAAGAGTACCCAAAAAAATATACTCTTCCTATAGTAGAGGACACAAGGATATCCCTCTAGTATGTAAAATATTTTTTTTCACGCCCTCATTCATGACCGACACCCAAGCACTAGGAGAACCTGATGGTCATCTCAAACCATTTCGGGAGCCCATCCCCAGAGCATGACAACGAGTACAACCCTTATTTTAGGGATGCGTATTATGTTGATATTGATGACTTCATATAAACTACACAGGGTTCCTAGTCATGATCCCCTTACAAAGAGTATTGATTCAATCATTAGATAACCATGTATCCTTATTTTTAAGAGGATATTATGCTGAGGGAACCTACCAATGTTCAGAAGACACGGGCCCCTTGGGCCACCCACCGAGGGCGACAAACATATAATCCATAACATGCTATCCCCACCATTCATGAGGTGAAACACCAAGATACAAACGTTGAGGCATTCAATAGGAATACATAAAACTCTACCCCCTCCACTCAAGAACACTATAGAAATAGGGTGGCACAATACAAGCACATGCACGTTCCTTCTAGTGATTTCTAGTCCTGTCATGCAGATAGTGCGGAAAATTATAGGAAGATGCAGATATTTGATGATGCCCAAGAATCCCATCATCCAAATAGTTTGGGAACCACCTACATGAAAGTATAATACCTACTAATTCATATAAATCCCACCATCCAAGTTGGGTGACTAGAAAATATGAGTAGAGTCAAATTTATGCGGATGCATAAAAATCTTGTGAGACAAATACAACAAAAAGAGATCAGATTAAAATTCACATTCATAAATATGAATCCCACCAGACAAATATGGTAATTTATGGAAAATAAAATGTGTGGTAGACTCGTTCCACTAGACCGACACTGGAGAACTTCCATTATCTATTAGAAACCTATGGGGGTCAGATTAGGCACAAACTCATACCCAAACATCATAATGGGCCTTCATACCTGTTCCAGCCAAATATGTATCACAAACCATCCTAACAATGATGAAATATCATATGCCTTTTCTATACCATATCCAAAAAAATTCCAAGATATCATCATATCAGAGGAAATATCATAGAATTAGGCCCGTGATGCATTTTCATCGAATGGAATGACTTACTCGCAAAATGGGTTAGTCACTCTGGAGCAGTTATGCATCCCTACTCTAGTCCAAGAGGGTCGACAAAAATATCACATGATACACGCACAACAAAATCAGAATACCATAACCATTCTAGCAGGGGGACACTGTTCCGCCTCTGAGGTGGTGCGTTTATGGGCGGTATGGAAATGGTTCGACGATGATCATCTCTCGTGCCTTTTTCTTTAGATATGGTTTCTTGTCGAATTCATCGTTCATTTTTTTACCCATTTGTCATAATTATCCTTTAAAAAATGTTAAATTAACCCCACAGGAACAGTTTTTCCCTGCAAGAGATTTCATTGGGGTCATGAACTCTTGCAATCCATCTTTCTTGGATATAACTTCGTCGGATTGTCATCAAAGAGATTATTCATGGATCCAAGAACACCCAATGGACACAGTATCCATGATTTGTGGACCTTATTTACAAAGGTAGGCACTCATTGATTGATGATATTGGACAGCAACACTTATGGACTCCATTGGTTGAGAGGATGGGAGGTCAGGCTCACCACACCCTTCTGGGGGAGGATTGTTTCTTGTTCTGTGACTCTCATAGATATTTAAGTCATGTTCATTTGTTTTTGAATCCTTGGTTCATTCCCAAATATTGTATCCACGGGCTACCCTTAGTTTTCAAGATCGTCATGAGGATGCATATGTATGATTCCACAGAGGTTTTGTTGACTTAGCCATATTATAAGTAGCTCTAGAGTTTATCGTCATCCAGGGGGATGGAAGGTGGCTTAATGTTGGGATCAGGCCCACAAGGAGGGCATCCTACATATCCGCAGGACATGAATCAGAACCCCGGTAGTTCATATTTTATGGGGATTACACATAGATGTTTCCCATCTAAGGGGACATGATTGTGTGAACCCTTTATGTATGGGCACCATTTTGAGCTCATGCCTTATGGAGGGCATCCTACGTATAATATTTTGATCAGGAATCGGAGTTCTTGTAGTTTAGATTGTGTAGGGATTATGTGTGGAAGCTTGGAATATGAAAACCATGATGGGTTGAACCCTTTAGGGATGGGCTCCATTTTAAGCTCAAACATTATGGAAGGAATCTTACGTATCTTAGTATTATCAAGAATTAGAGTTCTTATAGTTCAAATAGTGTGGGTCTTATGCATGGAATCGTCCCATTTAAAAAACATGATTGGGTGGAACTTTTATGGATATGCAGCCTTCTGAGCACCATCCTTCTGTTAGGCATCTTATATATCCTAGTTTCATCAGTAATTAGAGTTTTTATAATTCATATTGTGTGGGTCTTACACATTAAAGCTTCCCATTTTGAAAACATGATTGGGTGGACCCTTTATTGATTGGCACTATTTCGAGCTCGAGTCATCTGGTGGGCATTCTATGTATCCTAGTTTCATCGAGAATCATAGTTCTCATGGTTCAAAATGTGTGGGTCTTACGTGAGGAAGTTTCCAATTTTGAAAACGTGATTTGTTGGACCCTTTATGGATGGGCATCCTTTTGGGCTCGAGCCTTCTGGAAGGCATCTTGCGCATCATGTTTTGATCAGAAATTAGATTTCTCATAGTTCAGAATGTGTGTTGATTTTTTAATCCTCTTAAACCTCTAATCCCGCATAAGTTTTTCTCTGTGTGAGAAATAATAGGATTTCAATTATTCAACAATGCACATGACTCCTCTCCTATTGGTGGGGGAGGGAGAGCCCACGACAGAAGAGGTCGGGGCAACGGTGGGCGAGGGCACAAAGCGATGAACCTTTCCATGTGAAATAGAATTAAAGGTCATGCGGCCCTAACTCAGAAGATTTGGGATTTACCTCTATGGGAGGGACCCTGATCACATTTTGGTAAGGACAGAAGTATCGTCCTCACCAAAGGTGTAAGCGAACATAACCCCTTCGACTGATCACTATCCCTCATTAAAAGGAAAAGAAAGTGATCACCCTTAATCCCTAGAATAGGGAGGTTCACATCGGCATACCATGGTTGTACTATTAGTTACCATGGTAATGTAGCCCCACAGTCATTCTCATAACCCACACTTTTGTTGGGAGGGCCTTCGTGACTCCAATTACCGTGGGTACGTAGACTCAATGGGTTGCGCTGATTCACCCGATGGTCTGATCATACAGGTCTGGTGGATTTGGAGGAGGCTTTGTCCTAGTGTCAGAGGACTCATTAGGAGAGGTAATATGGAGGAATTTATGGAAGTGGAGGGGTGAAATTAGGACCAGTGTTATCAATACACAAAAACACCCCATTTTGTGTACTGATTTCCCATGTGGGGTAGGGAAAAATCCACATACCATAGCGATTTGCGGACTGAATGGCCATCTTCTTACCAGTGTGGTATGCGGGCATGGGTATAGTCCCCTGCATACCAATGTGTTATGTAGATATCCATGCCTCTTTAGGATATATCTGTATTCCTATTAGGTACGTAGCGTCAGGTTCCGTCTATGTAGTGGTACGCTACACAGGGCCCCTTACTAAAGGAGGGTCCATGGGATTATCATTCATAGGAAATTCGTATGAGATAGGTCTCTAGTTTAGGGTTCACTAGTTAGGTTTGTGGTTATATCACTATAATTAAATCACCCCATTTTATGGTTCGTCGCTGGCTATACCTGTGGAGGGAGTGGTTCGTGATCCGTACTTCATCGATGAAAAAATACATAAGCTGGAGTGCAGTCTCTATATCCCCTTCAATATTTTTACATTCATCATTCTCTCTATATATCTCCCTATACCTTTCTAATATTCTCCTTTTATAGAGCATCAGAGTGATCATATCTGTTAGGAACGTGACACCATTTTGGAGGCCCATTAAGAAATATTTTTACCCATGAAATACTCTGTCAATCGGGGTTTGCGGAGGCTTCGGTTCACGATAATGGTTTGCAGAACCTTTCCCATTCGCTTCATCATCAAACTGATTGGTTGGAGGTATGGTATGCGGATGGTCAACCAACGTACAGCCCCTTTGACAGCACAGTTCATGGTTTTCCTTGCTTGTTGGCCATCGCCTCGTGAGCCAGCAGTTTGCAGACTATCTCTCATGCCTTGTGGTTTGTGATCCATCTTCTCCATGTACCATTCCTGGTTATGGTATGCGGGCTATTTTAAAACCTTTAAAACTTGAATTCCTTCAAGTTCCTTCAAATAATTTAAACTCAATTTGAGTCCCTTCACCTTGATATAATTGTAGAAGCACTGGCTTCCATTTACAACGTGATTTTAGGGGGAATTTATTCTCTTGGCATAATTTTCCAGACATCACAAATTCCTCCCACCAGAATAGTGTCTATTCAGAACAAAAAAGGGACTATTATGAGGGAGAAGTTTTCCTAAACTAAAATGGTTAATGGTAGAACAGGTAGACCCGGTAGGAGGGGACCCCACCTATATATATGGTCCCATGTCACTTGTTTTATACCATTTCCCGCTATGAAAAGTACTCCCGGTTTTCTCGGCCTCATTCACTCTCACGTAGCATGCTCCTTTTAAAAATCTAGTTCATGAACTGCTCCATACATTCAACAAACGGATTTTATTTTCATTTCATCATCTGTGTACCATATTTTGGATTCCGAGAACGGGACTGTGGAATTTGAAAACATAAAATCTAGATTCTGAATGAAATAATACTATGCGGCGGGCATGTTTTCATACTAAACTTGGATCATAAATCCAAACTTCAAAAACTATGAATACGAACTTAAATTTAACTGCAAAACATCTGAACATGAACATAACTGAGGTTGAGGTTCATAGTTTCTTCATTGTGTGGATCGTTTTATTTTCTATCCAATGGTTCGTGGGCCTTCACCTCATTGTTATTTCGTATACCATGGAAATACGTGATGAACTATCTCCACATACCATAGTCATAGGTGGAATAGATTCTATGCATCATGTTGTATGTGGAATGCTCATTCCACGTACCACTTCTAAGAACAGTACACAGAGCCTTTCATGGACATGTTTCATGTCCATTAGCAATTTTTTCAATAGCATGTATCCAACATTTTTTTCTATCGAATTGACTTTTATTTGGATCTTGGATCATTCTATACAGGCTATAATGGATAATTTACAGGCTGGTGCAAAATAAATAAAGACAAGGGCCACCATGTCGATGAATAATGATGATCATATTCAAACCCATATAATTCCCCATGATATCTTTCTGATGGTCTTCATTACACCATAGCTTTTAGCTTACCCGTTATCCATACAGTTTCCACTTTACGTCTTTGGTCTTACCATGGATGTGCCTCTGCTGATTCTAGAACCATACATCCCTTTAGTCATCTTAGATCGTGCCAACATTTCACGAATCATAGACGTCATCACCCCTCCTATTCAGGAAAACTTCTTCATATTGTGAGGTTCAGTATGGAATCAGGGCAACCAAGGGTGACACAGTGGTATCCCGATAATAGACATCTGAGAATACCCATCCATTATCAGCATCTCTCAAAAAAATACTAGTGGCAGGTGGAGCACCAAGTTGGATTTCCTGTCTGGAAGATGTTTCTCTGGTGAGTGGGCCTGGGAATTATGGTTGCATCAGACTTGTCTAGAGTCCCTCCACCTGCTAGAGGAATTGGTCTTTCCCTAGGCAGCCTGGGTGTCTTTATTGGTAATTTTCATTCTAGGAAAACCCATCTAGAGTTGTTGTGCCGCTGGTGTTTGAGCACCAACACCTATCACTTACTTCATGGGGAGGTTGGGATCAGTATATGAGATATCTAGTATCTTGGAGGTCTCCCCATCCTTAGAAAATGTACAATGAGTTTCTCCTAGAATCCTCCACATGAAATAATACCAATCACATGTCTCCTTTGACAAGGAGCTTATAATCATGGTAGTGAGATCACTGGATCATCCCCTTGAGGTTCATTCCCTTATCCCATTAAATGTGTGGATAAAGATATTCTTGTACATGAACGGGACCAAGAAGAGGACTCTCCATAGTCAAACTCACCCAACGTATCAGTCATTCAAAAATCTAGGGTCATATTGTGCCACCCTTGAAGTAGGGCAGCATACCACATGGGGATATGAGCTTCAGCTAGACATTTCAGCTGTGCTAAGGCTAGCATGATTCTTCTCCATGTTTTTAAGTGGATGTCACATTGTATCCCACAACGTATACAATGTGATTCAGGCCTGTACCTTGATGATGGAGGACAGAATAGCGGAGGGCCGACCCATTAATTTGGCCCATTCCACCGTCACCCGACTATTTGAATTATTGGGACAGATTCATGAAGAAAGGTCTCCACATTGTCTCAGTGGACCGTTAAAATTCATGAATGGGTATACGGAGGAACACTTCCCCTGTTAGGAATATCGACATACCGCACAGGTTCCCCATTCTAATTTTCATCATACTCTTCTCAGCATTTCTATTGTTCCTCCTAGAACTATGAATATTACTGATGTGGTTGGTCTATTGAAAAATTCATCTCATTTATCATTCACACCAAATCTGACCCCTCATAGATCATTTAAAGGTGACAAGGGTGGTTCCTTGGAGTAATGTTCATACCTCGTCACTCTTTGGGACGAGATGCTCACTTCTCATGTAGAAAGAGTAGTTTTTTTGTGAGACATACCACCCTTACTAGATTTCTAAAAAGTTTGGATGCCTTCAACTAACTACAGTGCTTCCATTTCTTCATCAATTGTGGCGTATAATGATCAATGAAGGTACTGCTAGAGAGATTATCATTCCTAACACGACGGGTCCCACCTTCCAATCACTAGAGTATGCCCAACTATGGGTTGATTGTTACCTCACAGGGATGCTGAATGAACCAGTTTGGTGAGTGTAGAAAACCTTGACTGTTTCCTACCCTGTTCTTTCTCCAATGACAACACCACACATTCCATTTAATGAAAGATGTGCAACAGCTCTTCCTTATTCTTCAGTCACTTCAGCAACCAAGATGGATTCCCCTTCTGCTCATGCTATCATGGTTTGAAGGCATTTGGTCCATCATAAAAAGTGTATGGTAGGGGTTACATCAGTAAAACTAATATTGGTGGGGAGAGATTTAGACTAGTCTCCTCCTGCGGATATTTCCCAAGATCTTAATGAGACCGGCCCAAACCGAGTATCACCAATCATCTCAGAGGCCAAAGATTGACCACCGCATCTGGATGTAGTGGCCAGTCCATCTG
Source organism: Viscum album (assembly GCA_963277665.1). Lineage (NCBI taxonomy): Eukaryota > Viridiplantae > Streptophyta > Magnoliopsida > Santalales > Viscaceae > Viscum > Viscum album. The sequence continues at coordinate 1,238,488,916 of OY728143.1, forward strand.
AGTGAAAAGAGAGTCTCCCATATTATGTGACTTTCTTTAGGTCCCAACCCACTCCTATGGAGACGCTTCCCGCTTACAAACAAGTGGTGGTAGGGGATGGTCAAAATTTTGGTACTATGGCAAGACACTAGGAATTGCACAAATTGGAATGGCACCTACTACGTTTTCTATCCATGGAGACACCCCTGTCCAATTTTTCCAATGATGGTGACATTTTTTACTAGTTATTTACTGAGCTAGGTCCCTGCATATTTGATTATCATCAGTTTTACATCATTATTTACCTAATCACCATTGAACGAGAAGACCTCACCTCCTACGAGGACAATATGGCTAGGTTTAATTATTCCCATTATAAGGTGGTGACCTCCAGAGATATTTGGGAATAATTTTATCATATGATAGTCGAGGAGGTGAAGGATCATGATATAGTGGAGACCCAAGAGGTGGCCCTTTGGGAGTATGAAGCCCGTTCACCCAGGTTGAGGGAGAAACTGGTCGCTTCATGAGCCAATTATAAAGCAGTCCAGAGGAAGGGACAAGACAGTAAACATGTACTAGTTCGGGTACATTCGGCGGTCATACCCAAAATGGAGGAATGAAATTCTTTGGAACAGACCTTTGACGTCCCATGGAAATAACTCTGCATCCTTTTGTAAATGTCTAATTGGGCCCTATTGTAGTTATTTACCAAATTATGATATGTAATCTCCTCATTTGTAATTACTATAGTGAGACTCTAAATTGGGGATGTTCCTCCATTTTTCCAAAATCAATGGAATATATTTGGCTTTTAAACATCTATCCTCCATCTCTTCATGTCAACATTATTTCAATCATGTACTATCTTTAAACCATGAATTGAAATCACTAAACTGAGATAATCAAATCGATCTCTAACTTTTTTTTCTGAGACAAGGGACCCAGTGAGCATAGTTAGACTATTGATGAGGTTTCATCGAATACATCATGAAAATTTATGTATTTTTCATCATTATTACCGGAATTTTTACTAAGACTATATGGTAGGGGCATAGTGGGTATACCATGGATTTTTCTTAGGGCGCCCTTTGCGAGTTGTCGACCCTAAAAGGATGATACCTTTTCTGATGGATCAATTTTTTTTAATGGATTGACAATTTAATTATTCCTAGAGGATCCCTTTTGTAGAGTTTTCATCTAGAATGTATGGTGTATTTTTTTGAAAGTTCACTATCATGCCAGTCAAACTTGCTACTGATGTTTTCAGTGAAATATCATTGACCATACTTCAGGGGGAAAAAACCCAAACATGGGACCACAAATTTGGAATGTTCTAATACCCTTTCAGACATAGATTAACGATTTTTCTTGACCCTTGATTTGTGGATTTTGGACATACATGAGGCTCGAGAGCCGATTTAGGAAAACAAAGGTAGGAGAGTACTCTCATAGGGAATAATTTTCCATTGATTGATGGTCATTTTTGTGGGAAATATATAAAGAGACACCAAGGCATGATATGAATAGTCAAGAAATGGTGTCTACATGATATTGGCCTTCCATTTCTGATGGCCTGATGGGATTTGCATTATTTGGACCTCATTTTGAAACCGGGAGACATAGTGGGTGGCTTTGCAGAGTAGTGGAGTCTAACGACATTAGAGACATTCATGTAGTCTTTGAGTGGGAAACTGTTCTCACATGTTTCTTTCTTACGTGAGGAAGATCTGTTGAATGATCACTTCAGTTAAGATTCCCCCTTTTATTTTATTTTTCATGGTCACTTGGAAATAAAGAGATACATATGTCGACATCAAGGAGTCTTCCAAATTCAGAAGTGTGACAGAATGTGAATGTCATTTGAGTGTACAGAGGCTAGAAAGGTCTCTCCTAGGGATGAATTTTTCATTCATTGACAGCCAATTTGGTGGGAGACGTATGAAGAGCCACTAGGTCTTGATGTCCATACTCAATAAAAGGTGTCTTCAAGACACTGACCATCCATTTCCAATTGCCTTTATGGATTATGGATATTGAGAACGTCTTGAATACAGTATGTGAACTTCAACCAGGGGTTCCACTATCCACAAAATGAGGGTTTTTAGATGAACTTATTTAGGGAAACCCGAAAATGAGAAGGGAACTCTTCCTTTTCATGTAGATCAACATCATTCATATGGATGGGATATCTTTTAAAAACCTCGATAAAGAACAAATATGACCCAAACCAATATGTTATGATATTTCCAGGATGTGTGAGTGGAGGAAAATGTAAACAATTCCATTGAGGGCCCTTGAATCAGGAGTGATGGAATGAGGCTTAAAAGCCATTGGGAATAATGAGGTAGGAGAGGACTCTCCTAGGGACTAATACTCCATTGATTAATGACCATTTTTGTGGGTGATGTATGTAGAGAGAACAGGGCATGATACGCATAGTCAATCAAAGGTGTCCATAGGACACTGGCCTTCCATCCTAGATAGCCTGGGAGGGCTATGGGGATTCAAGATCTCTCAAACCATGGATTTTGGAAAATTACAAGAGTGTATCTGGAAATACTGGGTACATATGGGATGTGATTTACTCATGGAATAGTGTATATTTCATAGATCTAACTCGTACACAGGTTGAGTTATTGATTCCATCATTGGGATACCCAATCCTTTATCATCACATGGCCAGGACACGAGGTTCCTCACAGGGGAGGGGAATCATGACATCCCTTTTAGGGTCATACTTCTAAAACCAAATTCCTTGGCAATTTTACCATAATTTCACTATATATATCTAGCTAAAATCCCTAACCTCATATGAGATATGGTCGGTGTGAGAAACAAGGGACAACGGGGATTCCATGTCATTTATTAGGAATAAAAAAAATAAGCAGTAGAGGGAACTTTAATGCTTAAACCATTGTTAGTTAGTTTAATGTTGTATAATAAGGATGATTTTGGCCTTATAGTTTAACATCATGCGGTGAGGACTATTATGTCCTTGTAGTTTAACGTCATGTATTGAGGGAGATTTTCTATGCAGTTTATATCATGTGGTGAGGATGATTTTGGCCTTACAGTTTAACCTCATGCAGTGAAGTGGATTTTGTCCTTGTAGTTTAATGTCGGGTAGTGAAGATGATTTTGGCATTGCAGTTTAATGACGTGTGGTGAGGAAACTTTTTTGTCATAAAGATCTTCAAAAAAAATTTATAATCACAATTAGAATGTTCTGGCATTCCAAATAACCGAGTAATTATTGAAATTGTTAACCATACTCTCTTGGGAGACTTGAATTAGGATGGGTGACATTGGGCTTGAAATCCATTCGGAGTACTGAGATATGGGAGGACTCTCATGGGGACGAACTTGAATTTGATTGATGTCAATTTTAAGGGTGACATATGCAAATCCACCAGGGCATGTTATGCATAGTCAATCAAAGGTACCAGCAGGACACTGTCCTTCCACCCCATATGGCCTTGAATGATTATAAGGATCCAAGTTTTCCCAAGGTATCCAGTGTGACAAACGGGAATGGTGTACTTGGGAATGTGAGAATACATGGACCATGATTAATTGTGTCCAAAATTGAGCTTCCACAATTGTCTAACCCATATGTATAGAGTGAAGTAGGATCTTTTTTATTCTCTTGACTTAGAGGCATGCGCGGAATCTCATAATACTAAGGACTTAGCCACACATAACTCTTGAATAATTTAACAGTTTTATTTTCATGCCATAAGACCTATAATGGAATCCCGATACAAGTCTTACATGTGCATAGAGTAAGGGGAAATTTCCATTGGTGGCTGGGCCAGGATTTCAAATTCAAGCGTCACTATGTATCTTATGAGGTTAGGTTTAAAGACAGACATAGTTTTGGATGTTACCTACAAACATTTGCTCGATGTGTCAGTGACACTTGTAGGAATTTTGGTTACACTTGATATGAATTCCATGCATACCATATTCCCATATGGTTTATTTTTGTATGAGAATCCATAACATTGATCCTATGCTCACATGTGTCATAATCTATGTGAGAAACAAGAATTTTCATAGAGTCTCTTTTGCAAGTGCGAGGTGACAGTGAATATGATGGGGGAATTTTCGTTTTCTTTCCTAGTTGGGATGGGCCAAGATCGGGGATCGAGGCGTCATTACATATCATGTGAGGGTATGAATCATGTCGCACATAGTTTTGTGTATACCTCATACTGACTTGGCTCATTCCAAAGGGTTTGGTCACTTTCATTCTACCCATCACTTTTGCACAGTCTGTCATGTTACCCCATAGTTGACCTTCGTAAGAGAGCCTCTATAAACAATCCTATGATTGCGTGAGTTATACTCAATGTGAGAAACAAGGAGTTATAAGGTTTTCCTCTAAGAATGTGTGTAGATATGGAGTTTGATAGGGGAATGTTTTATAGGGGTTGGGCTAGGATCAAAGATCGAGGCGTCGCTATGTATCATGTGAGGTTATGAATCAAGCCATACATAGTTCTGCGAGAGATTATAATGTTTATTGTCATCCAATTAAGAAGTTTTATGCTATATGGTTTAACGTCTTATGGTGAGGACCTGAGTTATAGTTTAACGACCTGTTTCAGTAATGTGTCCCTTATAGATTAATATTATGTGTAAAGGATGGTGACTCATAGTTAAAGGTCATAGAGTTTGGACATTAGCATTTGGGGGCATTTTTACTCAATGTTTAGAGTCATAGAGATTAGACCATATCTCTAAAGTATATTGAGATTACTAATAGTTTAAGGTCAGAGAGTTTGGACCATGATTTGGAGGGAATTTGTAACTCATAGTTTAAGGTCTTAGAGTTTGGACCACGATATATGGGAATTTTTATATGACTCATAGATTAGGGTCTTATAGCTCAGACCTTAGCTCTACGATATTTTCCTTTTACTCATATTTTAGGGCCATAGAGCTTGGACCTTAGCGTGGATACATTATTTGTTACTCATAGTTTAACACCGTAGATATTGGAACTTATCATGGATACATTCTTTATGACTCATAGTTTAACGCCATAGAGATTGGACCTTAACATGGAGACATTCTTTATGAATCAATGTTTAACATCATAGAGCTTGGACCTTATAATTTAGATATTATTTATGACTCATCGTTTAATGTTTTAGAGCATGGACCTTAGCATATATACATTATTTATTACTCATATTTAATCGTTATAGATATTGGACCGTAGCATTGAGAAATTATTTATGATTCATTGTTTAATGTCGGAGAGTTTGGACCTCAGCAGGGATACATTATTTGTGACTCATAGTTTAATGTTGTAGAGGATGGACCTCATTTAGGGCATTATTTATGACTCATTTTGTGACATTGTATATCTTGGACCTTAATATTGAGGGCATTCTTTATGAATCATAGTTTAACATCGTTGATCTTGGACCTTAGCATGGGTACATTATTTATGAATATTATTTTAACATCTTAGAACTTGGACCTTAGCATGGACACATTATTTATGAATCATATTTTAACATCATAGATCTTAAATTATAACATTGGGGGAATTATTTATGACACATATTTAACATCTTAGTGCTTGGACCTTGACATTGATGGAATTATTTATGACTCATAGTTTAACATCGTAGAGCTCAGACCTTACAATGGAGACATTATATATGACTCGTTTTTTAACATCATAGATCTTGGAACATGCTATTGGGTAATATTAAGTATTTCTTCAAGAACATCTCATTTGTAGAAGTATTGATGAGTTTCCTATCCATTGATATAAGGGAATATGCTCCATTGGATTAGACCATGTGTTTGACGTATGCTCCTTACCACTTTTGTTCAAACTTTTCGAAATTCTTCCCAAGTATTATTAGGCTTCTGAGGACTAACACCATTTCTATATTGAGGAAAGATCGATGTTGAACCTTTTTGTCGAAGGCTCATGCAATACGGTTTTGGTAGATTTCCAAATGCCCCAGAGTGTGCAGCCTTTTTTGGTCTAATTGCTCTAATTCATCAAACGGTCTCTAGGATTGCTCATTTTTTGGATAGTTGAACACAATTAGCCATAATAATTGAAGAAACTTGTATTTCGATAGGCCCCACTATCACTTCCACATATACTAGTGAGTACAAGGTTTCTTGGGTGTCGGTGTGGGCCGTGATCTGGAAACCCAACAAAGCATGAAGAAGATTATCTAGCCACGATTTATAATAATTATCGAACATTTTTCGAATTATGTTGGACGAAGTAATGTTGAAATCCTCTAACATCCCATTGACTACTATGTGGTAGTGGGACGACCAGATGTCCTAGATTCCATATTCCTGGTACAGCTTGTCCAGCTCTACAAAGTAGAAGTTGGTGTTGTTGTCTGTTAGTATTGTATGTGGGACACCAAATCTGGTGATGATGTTGGCCTTTACTAAGTTGACGATGTTTTTCTACCTGAATTCCTTATGGGGTATGTCTACGGACCATTTAGAAAAGAAGTCGACCCCTATAAGTATGAACATGAATTGTCCGACAGTAGTGGGAGGATATTGTCCCACAACATCCATCCCCCGGGTGACGAATGGCCATGAGTACATAGCTGTGTGAAGTAACTCTGGGGGGCGGTGTATGAAATTATCCTGAACATGGAAGGAATGACACCTTTTATTGAATATGGTGCAATCTTGTATCATGGTGGGTGTTTCTTCTGGAAATGTGGATGACCTTGTTTGTTAAAGGTTCAAACATTCCAATAGGTTTCTAATGAGTTTATTTGTAGAACTGGAAACATCTAATGATTCTATATCCATTTGGACATACCTTTCAAAGGTAGGTTCTCATTAGTTGTGGACCGATGAGACTAAAGAATTTGCATTGTTCGACAGGATGGGAGGTCAGGTTCATCACAACTTTTTTAGGGGAGTTATTACCTACTCCAGGACACTCTTATAGATTTAAGTTATGTTCACGAATCCTTATTAATTCACCAAGTATGAAATTGATTTTTCCTTCAGATTTAGAAATCAGTGATTGATATGTATGGGATTTAGAAAAACTTTTATATGTATTTAAGGTTCTTCATTGATAGATAATCATTCGTATGTATTAGAGATTCTTAGTCAATGGTATCCTTCGATATATTATATAGAAATCTCTTGGTCATTATGATAACCATACTGGTTTTAAATCCACTTAGTGGGGAACTTGAAGTGTATTGTCCTTCAAAAAGAAAGGGATTATTTCACAGTTGGAATCGTACTCGTAGATAATCTACCTACGTATCCTCATTAAAAAGGAACCCAAACCCATGTAGTTCGATAAGAAGGATATAGTTTAACATCATATTGGATTGAAAATATTTAATGAATGATGGGCTTGAACCTTAGAGAGGCTTCCTACGTACTCTACTTTTAAGGCAGAGATCAAAGTCCACGTAGTTCGGGTAAAGAAATATGGGACTTATGGATGGTTAATGGCCCAAAAGAGATGTCGTGATTAATTTTACACTCTCTGCTCACGTGATTCATGATCGGTGTAAGAAATAAAAGGTATCAGAAAACCTAACAATTGTGCCACGAAAGAGGCAATCACAAGAAATGATGTGGGGCATATGTATGTATGACTGCCCAAATAAATGAAGACTAGGACATACATTAGGAATGAACCCCAAGATCAGGGCCCATAAAGCTATTTGTATTTTATAGTGATTTGGATTTTTAACCTGGGGAATACTCCTAAAGAGGATCCCTAAATTAAAGGGGACTTATGATTGGGGCTTATTCCTGAGAAGAAGGCCAAAATCAAAAGATATTTAATATTGGGTCTTACTCCTGAGAAGGAGACCCAAAGCAAAATAAATTTATGATTTGGGATAACTCTTGAGAAGGAGGCCCAAATAAAAAGAAATTTAATATTGGGGCTTATTCTTGATAAGGAGGCCCAGGTTAATGGGGACGTATGACTGGGGCTTACTCTTGAGAAGGAGGCCCAGGTTAAGAGGACTTATGACTGGGGCGTACTCTTGAAGAGGTGGCAAAGGTTAAGGAGACTTATGACTGGGGCTTACTCCTAAGAAGGAGGCCCAGGTTAAGGGGACTTATGAATGGGGCTTACTCTTGAGAAGGAGGCCTAGGTTAAGGAGTCTTATGACTTGGGCTTACTCCGGATAAGGAGGCCGTAGATCAAAATATTTTCTCATCTTAATGGATGAGGTTATAGAGGAAACCTCTAACCAAGTGACCTAAATATTCCAATTCACAAGTTTTTTGGATAGGTTCTCAAAGAATTCATTTCAGATAAGGAATAAAACAAAGAAACCATGACATAAATGGATTTGAAAAGGGGTTTGAGGGATAATATCTTGAAGAGGATTGGTGAATGGGAGAAAGGCACACAAGTAAATTTGGCATGCAAGTATGGTTGCGCAAATCATTTGGTGCGCAAGTCTTGGCCGTTCAAGTGTACTTGCGCAGCATGGGTTCACCTGGGTAATGAATAATCTATAGGGTAATACTTGGGCGAGACTTAACTCAAACCTTTAGTGTTATCCTAAGATGTTTTCAAATCGGAGGCACACAAGTTTCATTGAAAGGGTAGGGCGGTGCGCAAGTGTTTCCACTTTTAAGGAGGTCTGAACACTTAGGCATAGAAGTGTTGATGAATCCTAAACACTTAGGCCTTCTCCTACTCCTTCAAGTCTTCCATTATAGGTAAAAAGTGACCTTAGAATCTTTTAGAAGAGTTTAGTTGAAGACTTGGGAGACCAGTTCTTGAATCTGAGTTTCGGAAAATTTTCCCATCAAATGTGGGGGCCAGAGGGGCTATTCATAAGCCATTGGGAACCTTGGACGAAATAATGAGTAGGGTGCGCAAGTGGATTGTGTGACCCATAGGTGGTGCACAAGTGACATGCGCGACGCGTAGGAAACTAGCACGACTCCCTCAAAATGGGTTCATAGTCCATGTCTTTTTCAATTTTTGATGTTCCTCAAAGGGTGACCCTCTTTCTTCTTAAGGTATTCCCCACTTCCATTCGTTGGACTCTGTGATGGAAAGGAGTGTCATCAAAATACCCCCCTCATAGATGGATCTGAAAAGGAAAGAGGATGTGGCTCTGAGGTAAATCCGGAGAACCAAGGGTTTGTGGCGCGCAAGTTCGGCGCACTGATGCTGGGGCGCGTAAGTATGGCATGCAGGTGGTCTGGATCGTCTATATATATAGGCTCACTCCCATGAGAACTCATTAAATTTTGTAAAACTTGATCTCTCGTCATGCTGGTGCTTCATCTTTTGGTCATCGGTCTTCTGGATTTTTGCGGTGCTTCTGCAAGAAGGTATTTGACTTGCACGTAATGACTAGGGCGGAAAAACCTACGCGACACGATTGACATGCACACCATGTTCGGACTTGCGTTCCCTAATGACTTTTCTATTATTTTTAATTTCCTTCAATAAGATTTCACAAAACAATCTTACTTAAGGATTTTCTATTTGATCTTTGTGAAGATTCAAAGGATCCCAGAGGAATTGGACCAGCTGATGAGTTGGCCAACAAGAGAATAGATTACATGATGAACGTTTTTTGCCATGATTTTTATGTTATCTGCTACAGAACTCTCCCAGATTTGGTTATGTACTTGAAGAAATATCATTCCAATTTCCCATAGAGAATCTACTTGCCTTTATATGGCCATGGTCATCTGCAAGGAGTCAAAATTCTAGAGGCAAAAATTTATATTCTTCATTCCTGGTTTTTGAGTTACACCAGTTTCTCTTCGGCAAATGTCTCAGTTGTATAAATATTTTTCAATGCTGGAATAGTGGAGAAGGCATTCATAATGCATCATGGCCCATGTGCTCCAGATCTGAAGCCTCACAAGCATGAGCTGTAATCACATTGTTATCCCTCTATTTTCCAAAACTCTTAGATGGACCCATCCGGGGGATGGAAAAAGAGTTGGGATTTCTGTCCTGGAGGAGGTGTGAAGCCGACTTGGATGTGGGCATATTAGGGTGTGATAGACCAATGCAGAGTTTGTCAATGATCTGAAGGGAGCTGCAATATATGTAGTCGTATAGGTTGGGCAGACATATGTCTACAGGAATGACAATTTTGCATCGGAGTTAATCAGTCATTGGAGTCCGAAAACGATTTCCGTCCATATGACTCATGGAGAAGTAGGCATCAGTTTGTGGGATGTCTAAAAGATTTCAGGGGCTCCAATATTCAGAGATATGTATGATTAATTCATCCCCCCTAAGGTGACCTGGAATGATTCAAAGAAGACTCCGGCTTTGGCTAAAGAGTTAATGAAAATTTTCTACAAGATTAAGAATACCAACACCACGAAAACCCACTCCAGAAAAAATATCCATCTAGAGGAGTGGATGGACATATTTCTTATTAAGAAGAAAGAGGAGGGACCTTCCTGCACTCGTCCTACTACTTTCCCTAGAGTAGCAAAGAGGGGTGCTCAGGGAACATTTTAGACAATTTTGGAAGCAGGAGAGTTTGATAGGTGGGGGAATGAAGTGATCCAGAAAATTCCAGAAAAGACCCATCTGGCAGGATTTTTGGCTTTGTGGCTCAGTGTTTACCTTTTACCAGTTCGGGATACGAAAGGAGGCGTGAGGCCGAGGACCTTTTTCATTGCAGCCAAGCTGGATGAAAGGAAGATGGTTGGGTTTGGCCACCCCAGATTTGGAAAAGATTAATATGAGCTTACTTCAATTTTATATAGTTAAGTCTCCTCTAAGAATAGTAAGACCATTCCGGGTTTTATGGGGATGGATCACCACTCACATTAGTACATATGCTGTACAAAGTAGGGTACAGGTTCTTGGAAGTTCTTTTTGGCCTTCTGTTCATGAATTTTAGGGAATTTATCCCTTATCCCTCAAATCTTATGATATCAAAATAAGGCTGAGCATGTTCAAGGAGTTTCACTTATTTCCTTATGGAAAACCGCCAATAGAGAGATTTATTGATTATGGAACAGCCATCTTAGACTTATGGGCATACATGCTGGCATGTAGAGATGGTACACTGGCCATGAGGATTGACACATAAATTATATGCTAGGCCTATTCTCTATACATATTCACATGTCAATTCAAATGTCTACAGTAGATTTCCCTATCCCCTCTGATGCATTCCAGGTTAGAGAAGCATCTGATGGTTGCTTGTCAACTATGGTTACTGACATCTATGGAGAAGAATGGGGCAATATTTGATCTACTAGCTATTGGAGCATCAAGTCGATTAACTACATGGTATGCCGAGAGCTGGGTAGAATCATACCCTGAAGGGGAACCAAATCATATGGTCCCTCGAGTGGGGATAAAGAAGATAACTATTAAGAAAAATCTATTCATTTGGAAGGGGATTCTTCCTCAACTGTAGCTGATTCACTGGGCTCCTCACCCGAGGATGATTCACCAGATTCCCAAGATAGGGATGATGAGGAAAAAATGAATCAATGCGGCCTCATGCCAGATATAATCCATCTTCTAGAGTCAAGAGACCGACTCTATTGACTCGTGTTGAGTTATATCATTCAGGAAATTTATTCAACATTATTTTAAATAGAAACATGTTTCATTTTCTTATCCTTTTTCTATGATTGCAGGATCTGGGAAGAAGTTGAAATCCCATATTGTAGGACCGTCCTCGTGGCCTCCTGGTGCACGTTCTGAATATTTACGACCAGAGATTGTCTAGACATGGTGGAGATTATATTGTGATGCTGAAACCGCTTGGATGAACTTATGTGAAGGGTTTCATATCCCTGTAGAGGGAACTCTCTGGGATTCCACTAACATTCGTTTTGAGGACAACCCCAATAGAAGTGAGGGTTTGCATCAAAGATCTAGAAACGATCATATATGCCACTGATAATTCAGTTCCTATCACCAAACAGGTGAAGGAATTGATAGACCGTGGTACCACTGAAGGGATTGGTCCTTTATTAGACGAATAATAGCATTATTACATGGATCTTGAAGATGTAATTTTTCCTTTTTTTCATATTTCTATTTTCTTTTCAATTTGAATTTAATCAAAGATTTTTTATTTAAGGAAATAATCTTCATCATCCTACGTCTTATAATTTAAAGAACCACTGAAATCCCTTCACCACGGTATAACCCTGGAGGCAACACTGTTGGATCCACTGAATCTCCTCGTGAACCGGGAAAAGTATCTCCAGGACATCAAGCCATGGATGAAGAGTTAGAAAGGGCATTGTTGTCTCTGATATCTATTTCTGGAGATGATGAATCAATTCAACCAAAAAAGGGCAAGAAGAAAAACCATAGATGAAATAAGACCATAGTCAAGTGCTTTATCAGTAGTTGTAAGTCTTTCTGGCTTTCATGAATTTTAACTTATGAAAAAGTGCTCAAACCTCTAGGGATTGTAGGGGAATCTTCAGTTTCCCATTTAAGGGAATGTACTGACCATCCTAAGAGTACAATTGAGGATATTAGAGAATAAAAACAAGTTCATTCTCAAACAGTTGTTCCTGAAGAAATACTTAGCTCAGATGAGTCAACGTCTGTTTCAAACACCGCTCTTGTTTTTGATACAAGGAGAGAAAAGACTTCTCGTAAATTAACAATACATCATAGAAATTCAAATGACAGAAAAACCGAATTCCATTATATGATCTTTTAGGTTCAACACATGCACCATAACATTTGGCAACCACCACAGATGACCCCACAACTGTCTGTAAAAATGCTATCCGGGATCACAGATTTCCAGATGAAAGTCATGAAGAAGACATGTTGAGTGCTCCCACTGGTGAGACTAACCTGTGTTCTGGGACATCATTGGATAAAATGATAAAACATGGCATGTCCTTTAAAGAAATTTTAGATCATGTTATATTACCGTGTGATTTAAAAGATTTTGGAGTTCTAGTTATAGAATCAACTGGACGTGAGTTTCATCATTTGTCCTTTTAATCTTCTCATGATTACACTTCTATCCCTGTTTAGTTTAAAATGTATAGTTCGAACTAAAGAAAGTTCTGAACCAATTAATGCTTGAAATGGGTCTAGACATTGATGTCAACCCTATTATTGCAGAAACACTGGCTCAGGTGGAACTTAACCTGTCATACCCTCCTGAAACCCATCTTGAAAATCCTGTTGAAGCTAGGAATAATGGTGATGATTCTTCATAAGTTGTTGATCTACTATTAGGTAAAATATAATGATATTTGTGGTTTAATTAATCTGCAAGAAAATCAATCAACTTTTACTATCCTTTGAAACTAACCATTCATTCAATTGACCAATCTAGGTTGTCAGCTTTAATGGCTAGATCTGGAGATGAAGCCTCACCCTCAGCCAAAATAGTAGTAGAAGGTGAAGCAACCATGGTCATGGAAGGAGTAGAACATGGAACTTCCTTAAGTGCATTAATCCCAGACTATGTTCCTCCCTGTGATAGCGATGTCGAATGAGACCCAATGGTGTAAAAGGTGCTTCAATTCTCATATCGCAGGGCATGAAAAAATATATGGAAGATAATATCTGAGGTGCCTCCTGAATAACTGCCTTCGAAAATTTCAAGACATTCATCCATGTTAATCATGCTAGGAATTTGCGGTTTGGGATATCAAGAAATCCATGTCGTAGTGAAACAAGTCATTCAAAGAAGGGAGCAAGAGAAAATGGGTCGTTAAAACCTGATCAGAGCTATATTGTTGACCAATATCAGTGAATTTTAGGCTATAGTGTCCCGAGCTGAGGCCGATCATGCTACAAATCTGAAGGAGCTGAAGCAAAAGAATAAGGAGAAGATTGTATAGTAGTTTCACCTTCAGCATGATCTATATGTTGTTACTAGGGATCTTGACCAGGTTCATAATTCATTGGAAGAAGTCCAAGAAGATGGTATAAAATCCATAAAAGATGCCATAGAAGCACTTCTTCGAGCTGAAGAGTGTGAAGATGTTCAGGTAAATGAACTTCAAGTGGCTACAGGCGAAGATCGGGATGCTGTGAAACAGATGAGAAGCCTTATTGAATGTCTTATATAATTTCTGAAAGAAAAGTGAAGAGACTCTAGTCTGTGGATGTTCTTCTAATCTTGTTCATCATTGAAAAACAGTTCATTTTCAATCATTTTAACCTTCATTTTCTTGATAATTGCTCTTATTTTACCTAATCCAACGGTCCTAGTAATCATAGTTTTATTTTTTACTAGTGTTATATAATCAACCTTACAAACATTATCTTTTAATTTCCAAATATTGCCTAAATCATACAAAATGTATGTCTAGAGAGCTGGGACGCAACTTTTGTTCAGAGTACCATTTATAGGTTCCTAATTTAATGATTACCAGGTCATTTGTTATTATTTGTTTAAAGTCATGAATGTTGGACTATAAAAAGGATAACATTTAAGGTCGAATAGCTTTAACCAAATGGATGATATTGACTCAATTCGTGATATTTTTTTGGGAAACATATTACCATATTCAAGTATGGAGGGGGAAATTGTAAACTGTGACTTGCGAAATTTTGAATCTGAGGAATGACATGGGAAAAGAGTTAAAAGGAATTAGAGGAAGTCTTTTCTAAGAATAAAGTTACCACTACTTGACTAACCCGTTATGGGGGCTGAATTATGCAGGGCCAACTAAGGCATAAGCTGCATAGTCAAATATTTGAATCTTTTGGCAGGCAGGTCCGTTATGTAGACAACTTCTACAAGGACACCTAAGGGAACGTGTTGCATAGTCGGGAAAAAGAACTCTCATAAATATGACTCTCTATTTCTAAAAGCCGAAAAAAGTTCTATGGGGGTTAAAATTATCCAAAGCACAGATTTTGCTTAATGGAGAATGGTACTTGAACATTGAGAGGATATTTCCAATCCGAATTGTAAAAAAATTAGGGGATTGTGACTTCTATGAAGGTCTGACCCAAACGTTGGAAAAAAGGTATCTATGGTTTTAAATCATATGACTAAAATTAGATATATAAATATTATACAACATAATATTTTCAGATCATGGAAAAGAGTATGGAACAAATATGTTAAGGATGGAAGTTTTTTTGCTTTTGCAGATCCCTACATATCGTCATTAAGGACAATAGAGACAAAAGAGGCTTATCCTAAGAATAAAGTTACCATTACTTGACAAACCCATTATAGAGGTCGAATTATGCTGGGCCAACTGGGGCATAGGCTGCATAGTAAAATAGTAGCATCTTTTGGCTGACAGGTCCATTATGTTGACAACTTCTGTAGGGCCACCTAAGGGAACGTTCTACATAGTTAGGAACAAGTACTCTCAGGCATCAAAAATTTTGTGACCCGGAGTCAAGAAAAGTGTTGGGGAGACTATGAGTATTATTTGTATAATGTTGTGGTTGGGTGTTACATCTCACACCATGTACTCCCCGGGGGACTTTCAACCGAGGGATCAAAAGTGATGGTTGGGGTTAGGCCCAAAGGCTCAGGACTGTACTCGAGGAATGCTCAAGAATTCCTACGTATCCTAAGAGAATGGGAATCAAGCTACACATAGTTCTAGAAATACCCTTTGCACAGTTTTGGTTCGTACATATGAGGGGTAAAGAGGACATTATTACAATTATGGCTGGACCCAAGAATAACGACTTCGGTGTCACTACGTACCTCATAAGGATGAGAATCATGACACATGTGGTTCTTGAAACATGACATGGTTGGAGACCATGTCAAGGATGATTCCTCTTGAGCAAGGGTATTAGGGATTGTTGCAGTTTATTGCCATACAGGACAAAAGTAAAAATAGTTTAAAGTCGTATGCATGGACCAGTTCTATGTGGTTTAATGTTTTACAGCAAGGATAGTGGGGAACTGTATATTTTAACGTCATATAGCTAGGAAAATGAGACATACACAGTTTAACATCATGTAGGACAAAAGTGAACTGATATGAATAAGACAATTGATGGGGGCTTCACGGATCAGCATCCTATCGTATGGAGGTGAATCGATGTGAAGAAAGTGGTTTCGGGCTTGAACCACAAGAGGTTGCCTACGTACCTGGCCTAGGTGGCATGGATCAAAGTCCATGTTGTTAAATTAAGAGGGATTTGATGATCTGAGTGTGCTTGAAGACAATGACCTAAAGATGATGTTGGGACATAAGCGTGGTTAGCATTCCAAAGAAAATGTAATGGTCGAAGCTTATTCTAGGCTCACGTGAGTCATGCTCGGTGTGAGAAACAAGAAGCAACAATAGACCTGATGATCGTCTCCTGAAAGATGCGACCACGAAGGATGATGTGGATCTTATGCATGGTTAACTTCCAGCGGAACACATGGAAATAGTGTTTAAAAGACAATTGGGCATGCGACGATCACAATTTAATGTCATGTGTCACGGACATGAGGTGCTTGGTAGTTTAACGTCTTGCAGCTCGGACGATGCAAAGTTTAACGTCATGTTGGACGATAGAGGGGACTATGCAGATTAATTTCATGTACCAAGGAAAATAGGTGTATTTGTGTTAAAATAAATACTTCTTCAAGAATATTTCATTTTTTGGAGTTGTAATGAGTTCTCCATCCATTGAGATTAATGAATAAGCTCCATTGGAGTAAACCCTGTGTATTGAGTACGGTCCTTCACACATTAGCTCAATATTTGGAGGTTTTTTCCGGTATCATTGGGGTTATGAGGACCCATACCAATTCATCTTTAATGAATTAACTAAGATGATCTTTTTTATTGAATGCACGTGTAATTCGATTCTGATACACTTCTAAATGGTGCAATGTGCACAATATATTTTCATCTATTCGTTCAAATTCATCCAATCTCTTTTCACATCGTTCATCTATAGATAACTTATCACAAATGGAAACTCTAATTGAAGGTAATTTCACTTCAATAGGAAGGACTGCTTCCTTTCCATATACCAATGAATATGGAGTTTATCTTGTAGCAGTGCAGGTGGTAGTCTGATTAGCCCATAGAGCATGAAAAAGTTTATCAGCCCATGAATTCTTATCTTTATCCACCATATATTGAAGTATGTTTCAAAGATTCTTATTGAAAGCCTCTATTTTACCATTTGCTGTTTCATGATACGGAGATGAATGGTTGGATCTGATATTGTATTCTTGATACAATTTTCTTGCCTGAGATGAACAAAATTTGGTGCCATTGTCCGTCAATATGGTATGAGGAACACCAAATCTGGTAATGATGTTAGACCTAAGAAAGATAACAAGGATTTTAGCCCCGACTTCTTTGAGAGGTATTGCCTCTTCCCATTTGGAAAAGAATTTAGTAGCAGTCAGAATATACTTAAACTGCTTAGCTGTAGCCGGAGGATAAGGTCCTACTACATCCATTCCCCATGTAGAAAATGGCCAGGAGTATTTAGCCATATGAAGATACTCTGGGGGTTAATGAATGATGTTGGCACATACGTGGATATAATGACACCGCTTGGTGAAATCAACACAATCTTGCATCATTGAAGGATAGAAGTATCCAAGACTTCGAATTTGACCAGAAAGTCTATGTACAGACTGGTGGGCACCGAAACCTTCTGCATGTACTTCATTCATGACAGCCATTGTCTCTTCACCATCAATACATCATAAGATAATTCCATCAAAACCTCACTTGTAGAATTTTTTTTTGTGATCCAGGCTATCATAAATATTAAAATTGACCACATGTCGCCAGACTTTTTCTTTCCTAGCTCTATCAAGTAGGAGTGCTCCATTTTGAAGGTAATCCCTGATAGGTGTCATCCATCCTATAGTATGACCATATGGTTCCGAAATGGGACTGATTTCATTGATTTCCTCTGTTCTGATTTGAAAAAATGGTGAAACTACCTGACTGTGGGCAATACTGATGATTGTTTCATCTCGATTTGGATCTTCCAAGAATGTGGCTGCATTAGCTAGTGCATCAGCTTAGAAATTTTGTGATCGCAGGACATGAGAAAATGTCGGTTCTGAGGGAAACTCCACCATTAAATATCTGACGTAATCATACAAAGGAATTAACTCTTCCTTTCTGATGGCATAATCCCCATTTATTTGATTTATTACCAAATATGAATGCCCTTTTACCATCAAGTGATTCACCTATGCCTGAAGCACCAATTCCAAGCCTGCGGTGAGAGCTTGATATTCCTCTTTATTTTTTTTACATCCTTCCAACAATAAGAAGGAATAGGGTAGCACTACCTTCTTTTGGAAAATAAGCTTGATTCCTAACCCAAATTTGTTAAATTTAGGATCTTCCATTTTCTTCCCTGTTTGACTTCTGGAGGCACCATCAAAGAACATTTCCCATGTTTGAGGAATATCTTGAATAGATAAAACTTCCTCATCCAAATGTTCAATATTTAAAGATTTATCTTCTACAGATGGGTGTTTAGAAAGGAAATCGGCCAAAGCATGTCCCTTTATTGTATTTTGAGACACATACTGGATATCAAACTATTTCAAAATAACTACCCACCTTTCCATACGTCCTATAATAATTGGACGAATAAGTATAAATTTGAGTGGGTTATTATGAGATAATAATTGGAGCTAATGATTTTGTAGGTAGTGTCTCAATTTCCGAACTAAAAAAATTAATTCTAGGAAGCACTTTTCAGTACTTGAATTTCGAGTTTCTGCCTCAAGCATAATCCGACTGAGATATTAAAGGCTATTTTCATTCCCAAAATCATTATTTTGGGAAAGGAAGGCACCCAATGATCGCTCTAAAGCTATCACATAGAGAATAAGTGGTCTTCCTTCAACAGGTGTCATTAATACCGATGGACTCAAGAGATATTTCTTAAGTATATCGAATGCTTCTTGACATTATTAAGTCCATTGGTAGGTGACTCCCTTCTTCATTAATCTGGTGATGGGAAAAAACATGCCTGCCAAATTGGCAATGAAATGTCGAATATAGGCCAAGTGTTCTTGAAGTCCTCTTAATTCCATAAAATTTATAGGTGGTTACAATTCAATGATTGATTTTTTCTTCTCAGGATCAACTTCGATACCATGATGGCATACAATAAAGATGAAATTTTTCCTAAGGATACCCTGAAAGCACATTTCAAGGGGTTCATCTTCAAATTATGTTGTGGAAGTTTGTTGAATATGATTTCCAGATCATCCAACTGATTATAACATTTTCTGGATTTAACCACCAAATCATCCACATAACATTCAACAAATTTAACTAAAATGGGTTTGAAGATATAGTGCATGCCACGTTGATACGTTGCACCTGCATTCTTCAGGCCAAAGGGAATTAACTGATAGAAAAACACCCCTTGAGGATCTCTGAAGGCTGTAGACTCCTCATCTTCTGGGTCTATTCATATTTTATTGTACCCAGAGTAATCGTCCATGAATGTAAGAGCTTCGTATCCAGCTATTGCATCAATTAATAGTTCTGTGATCAAAACTTGAAAATCATCCTTGGGACAATGCCGATTAAGATCTCTGGAGTCAATGAAAAATCTAATTTTTCCATTCCTCATTTTCATAGGGTCAGTATTATCTAGCCATTTGGGATACTGAACTTCTCTGATGAAGTTATCCTTGATAAGCTTATGAACTTCAGCTTCAATTTTGGAGGCATATGTTTGGTGTGTTCTTCTTGATGCTTGCTTGAATCCTTGATGTTCTTATAGAAAACCCAAATGATGAGTGCAAACATCGGGATCAAGACCTGTCATTTCTATATAATTCTAGGTAAATACATCTGGATTTTGCTTTAGAAATGAAGTATACATTTTTTTCTCTTCAATAGTCATGGATGCACTAATTAAAGTGGTCTGTGGATCTTCTTTTGTAACCTGATTTATCACTCTGAATTCATCGACAGTGGTAGAGATACCCTCTTTAAATTTTGGAGGAGCATTCTTGAGATATTCCTCTTCTTCTATAGTATGTGTTACTTCTTCTGTTTCTACATGCATAGTAGATGACGACGCATAATTTCCATCACCAGGGGAGAAGATATAATTTTTTCCATCTTGAAGAAGTGACTTCCATTTCTGACTCTATTGATAATGAAGGGTCTTCCTGGGGTTATAGAGGGGAGATGATGGATTGAGAATCAACATCATTGTTTTCCTCTGGTATTGTTATACCTTCTTCTAGACTGGTTAATGAAGTATAGAATTGTTGGATTTCAGTGGACGAAATGAATAAATCCCCATTTAAGATTTCATCATTTCTTGGTGAATCAACAATTTCTCCCATGTTTTCTGGCTCGATTGTCGTAATTGACAATATGGAAGTGTCCGTAAGAGTGCCTGGATTTAGGTCTATCATGTCAATTTGACTAAAAGGGAACACATAATCTATACTCACATATATGAATGGGTTTACTAGAATCCTTTCCAAACAATTTGGTGCATTAATTTTGGCGACCTTCTTTGCTATGTATTGTTTCCTTTCCGTCCATGGGAAAAAATTATACCTCAATGTATTGAGATTCACATGTTTTGAATGGGGGCCCTGTCACCATAAAATGTTCCAATTTGACCATTGAAACAATATTTGAGACATTGATAGTATGACGAAGGTTTGGCCTTATGATGATGTAGCCAAGGTCTTCCTAGAAAAATGTTGAAGGCTGTGTCCTAACGAACAACCATGAAATCTGAATTAGACACATGGTCTCGAAACTGAATTGTGAGTGTAATCCCTCCCATAGGTTCTTGTTCATTCTTATCATATCCTTGCAACATCAATTTAGAATGAGATAAATCAGATTCAGTGAGGCCCAATCGACAAAGTGTATGAACATGAATGAGGTTGACTTCTGATCCATTATCAATGAAAGCTCGTTGGATGTCTTTGTCATTGAATTTTCTAGATAGATACAAAGGTCTGATATGTCCATGTACAACATCATCTTAATCTTCATCTATAAGAGATATCACTGGATGATATTCTTCTGAATAATTCTCTATATGGTAGACCTCAGCCTCATGAATTTCAGTTTCTAATTCTTGAGGACTTGACAAAACCTCAATAAGCACCACTTGAAGATATTTTGATAGATTTAAGGCAACTAGAATTGATGACTTAGCTTGTACATGGGCCAAATGTTTCAAGACATCATACTTTTGGTCCAAAGGTGTCTGGTTCCCATCATAAAAATGTGATTTTGCAGGTGTCTTGGAAGTTGATTCTTTGACAGTAGATGAATCCCATGTCGGGGTAGGATTGGAAACACTCCTCGCTTCAGTATATTAGACCGACTAGGTTAATCTATTTGCTGAGTGGAATAATTTGTAACCTCTAACCGGTACTCCAAAATAACTGTGTCAGGACCGAATCTTCCATGTGTGGAAGAACTCTCTTGTTCCTGTTTATCCAACTGAAGGGCTTTACCATGAGTTTCTGCTGCATATACAGTTCTAGCAGGGGTAGGATTGGAATAGTGTCTTCTGGAATATCCATGTCTTCCTCTATATCCTAGGTTTATTTATCTTCCTCTATTTCCTCTATTAGTTACAGGGAAGTTAGGATCATCATAATTGAAATTTTCATTGGCATAGGGATCCGTTAAATGAATCATGTTAACAGAACCAAATTGCATCGCTTCATTGAGTCAGATGGCATAAAATCTACTAGAGTCAAACACAGCTTAGGCTTTTACATGAGCTCATCTTATTCAGTCTTCTCTTCTTTCTTCAAATTGCATCGCTTCATTGAGGATATTCATTCTAGTGAAGGGGTTTTTGCTGTGGAAGAAATAAAATAAGACACAATTGGTTGATTTAATTGTGTTCATAAAATGGCATGATTTCGGTTGATCATTTTCCTAACCATCCAATCATCATATTTATGCGCATTTTTACTTTTGACTTCGTGCCACACACCTTTTTTCTCTAGATCAGTAGCAGTAACACATGCTACCTAGGCTGAAGAACATTTCTGTTTTACTTGTCCAGAGTCCACCATATTTTGCAGGAGGTCATTGATGACAAAACACTCCTTAATTGGAAGCCCCGTCATCTGATTAAATGGGAAATAGTTTGAGATGTCTTCATATCTTTCCTTGTTCAGCCTTTTGGTCCTTGGCAACTGAACCAGATTGTTTTCCAGAGCCAATATGAAGTAACCAGGAACATGTTCATTCTGTAAAGAATAAACATTGTTCTTTAAAACCTCAAACTGTTTCTGCCTTTGATCTTTTTTTATCATCTTTACAAGGAATCCATTTTTTTTATGATCCAGAGGTGGATCTCTTTGATATGATGAAGTTTTTTAAGCAGAAGTAGGTAGAGGTGCTTGTTTAAATATAATTGTGGAATTCTCTGCTTTCATTATTCTCCTTCCTCGAACTGATGGAATTACACAAGTTTTAGCCTTAGTCATTATAAGAGAGTCTTCAATATGCTGAGTGATTGTAGTAAGGTCTCAAAACCCTCCTGTCTATTTCATAGGGATCAATAGTGTGCGTTATTCATCATGCAGATTTTCCACACATATTGGCAGCAAATCTTCTTGAGAGAGTGCTAAACTTAAGGAATATGTAAATCCCTTCCAATGAAAAATGAAATCTTAAACTCTTTCATTTTACCTTTTCTCTAAATTGCTAAGATCAAAAACTATCGTATTTGGTAATGTTGAGCTAAATTGAAGAAGGAATTTTTGATAGAGATCTTACCACCCAGAAATTGACCGAGATTGCAATCTTGTACACCAGAAAAAAGCAGGTCCATATAATGACTGCACAAAACACCTGAGCTTAACTACTTCTTATTGTTGAGTACTTCCCATCATAGGATCACAATGAGAAACAAAATTTGTGAAGTGTTGTTATGGATCTCCCGAACCATTAAAAATTGGGAATATGGTAATCAAAAAATTTGATGGGGGAGGAATTGCATCCACCCATTCATGGTAATATATCTTCTCTGATAGAACTTGTGCACATCATTCTTCCATAGCTTCCAACTAAGTTGTTAATGACTCAATTGTAGTCATTAATGTCTGAGAAACATATGGTTGAATTGGGTTATGTGCAGGTGCAATAACTGAAGTTTGGACGGGTGTGGCGACTACTACTGTCACTGTTGGTAGTATTGTCGGTTGTTGTGGCATATGAACCATAGGATTGGACTTGTGAGGGTGTACATGTAAAGGGTGATATTATTGATCCATCCCAGTTGCTTTAACAAATTCCCTTGATTGATTAACTCCTGTATGCTTAGGAAGAAGACTACCAAGAAATAGTTCTACATTTAACCTCCTTAACTCCTTCATTTCTTTTTCTTGCTATGTGAACCATTCCTCTAATGAGAGTGATAGACCTTCTCCAGAGGTAGGGTGGAATGTAGCCTGAATTTTACCTTTCCCCTTGTTGGATGCCTTTCGGAGAGGGGGGAGTTGTTTATTTGAAAGAATACATAGATTCTCGGTAAGCCTTTGATTTAGGGTATGCACACATTCTTCATTTGTTTCAGTTTATACAGCCTCTTGAACAGGGACTTCTTCACCTGATTCCTATGATTGAGCCTCATGTTCTGGGGGATCGGTGACAATGTCATTGATGACATTTATCGATGCATAACAAATTGAATCCCTTCTGTCAGCATTTCTATGATGATGTCTTCTTCCATGCCCTTTATGAGACATTGCCTTTTGTTTGGTTGATCCCTCATGAACTTCTTGATGAGTCGTAATTTGAAGTAATTTTCCTTATAATTCATATATGTGGTCCTCTTGTGGCTTCATACCTAATCGAGAGAAGACTGACTTTTGGTGAGGAACATATTGGGAATTTAAAAACGTCCCCAGTACAGTGGACTGGGGCTATTCTTGTTTTTCCAACTCAACTCCTCGAATCATGTTTGTTGATCTCAAGAGTTGGATTAAAAGAGTCCCCAGCCTGGTAATCTCAAGTGGCTCTTGAGCTTCTAAATCTAATACTTTCTTAAAAGCTCTCCCTATTTTTCATATTTTAGTCCAGAAATTGGCCGAATGCATCATCCAACATCCACACAAATCATCTGGCTCCGATGACCATTGGATTATTTCAGACACATCTATTACCTGATGATATGCATTCTCTAAACAAAAAGCATGTTTTATATTTTCATTTTCTTGATTCAAGAGTAATTCGAAAAATTCCTTTTTATATGATTGACTTTGGGAAGTACTGGTTGAGTCCTATTCTTGGGAAATCCTTTGATTACACACATAACCAGTTAGATATGGCCAGCCTTGGGTAATAACATTGCATGAGACCACTTTTGGCAGGCTTTGTTGATTGGAGAGCACATTGAAATGCAATTCTCCATGAACACCCCATCCCCTAATATGAATACCAGGTGAGGCATTGGTAATTAACTGGCGCACCCTTTTTAATGTGCCAAGGCATGCACACTAAAGGGTTCTCTATAGCTTTTCAACCTTTTGATGTCAGGAAACTGAGAGAGATGGAAAGGCAATTTGGAATTTCAACCCTTATATTACTTTAACATGATTTTTATGTTCATTATAAGGTAATATTTTCTCTATTAAGTGACAAAGATTTTTCCACATGTTGAGACGAATATCGTGAAAACAATCTTCTGTCAATGTTTCTGGAATATCATACTGAGAGTCAGCCAAAGGCCAAAACATAACTGGTATTTCACCTTTTTCCAGTTGTTTTCTCATATTTAGCACTTCCACTTTGTCATTTGATGAAGATTCTTCTACCTGATTGGACTAAAGTTGGTGCTTCTTTTTTGCATCATCAGATTTAACAAAATTTGTAGAGAATTAATTTTTCAAATTAGAAGATGAATGACCCAGGGTTAGTTCAGATAAGGACCTACACCCTGGGCTATCTTCTGATTGAGAAATTATTTCACCTTATATAGGTAAGGCATCATACATGAATGGCTTCACATTTGAATGTATTTCAAGATAAGAGGGCTTTCTAGTTACTGCATTTTCCATTGAAATTTTTTTCATCAAATGTGAATTTCTACTATAGAGAGGACTTTCACAGCTAAATTCATCATCATGGGGAGGATCACCATGGTGGGTTACAACAAAAGTTGAATCCTTTTTCTCCTTGGTCTTCTGGCCATGCAGAGGGATATCGTGGCTCTCATCTGAAGATGACGCTTAGAGATTGACCAAATTTTCATGAAGCAAGCCTTCACGAGGAAGTGTCTGATGAAGACCTTCATAATTATTTTTGTTATTTACAAAAATTGGAAATGAGAGAGTAGAATCTTGAGCTACAATAGATAGTTTTCTGAGGGATTCAAGAACTCTAGCATTGAGCAAGGCCTTATTTTAGATTGGATCCGGATTTTTTAACTCTATAGGATGAATGTTTTTCTTGGATGCCTTCTTACTAACATTGAAAACCACTTGTTCAAGAAGGTTGTTATTATGGGTAGGTATATGTGCCTACTCAGGTTAAATGGTCAGGTTAGGCTGGCTATCTCCATTTAAATCAGGTGTATGTGCCCGACATGATTGTTTGCATGACACGAGGGAGTATGCCCCATGACCCTCCTAGAGTGGAATATAGGTGTGTAGCTGCTCTGGGGTGACATGTTGATGAGTCACTCCACTGATAAGGATAGATTTGGGTTTCTTTCCCTGTGATTTCACTGAAGTTATTATAATATTATGACAAGTAACCAGAATATGGGCAGAGATTTTCTTCTTCTCTTTCACCATTTTCAAAATGTGCTTGGTGACTTCAGCTACCAGAATGGGAATATACATCCATTCCGTTTCTGGAGTAGGTGTGTTTTCCTGCTCCTGCCCTCCTTTTCCTGTCAGCGAATTCTGATAGTACTCATGTGTGGGGGAAGGATGTGGTGTTTGCCTCTTGTTTTTCATTGGAGCTTTCCAATTTACATCTTCGGGTGCTACCAAATGAGACTGATAATTGTCATGATGAATTGCAGGTGTATGTACCTTATGAATTTTCTCCACCAAATGTTGTTGATGATCTTCCTTCAATACTGGCAGATGAGACTACTGGCAGAATTGATGACTGTAAGTCGGTGTATGTGCCTATTTATAGGTGGTTACCACATTTGGTTGGTGGCCTTCTTCGGATGCAGTCAGACGAGCTTACTAACTAGATGATGATTTATAAATAGTAGTATGTGCCTACTTATATTACTCCACTGCAATTTCTTGGCGGGATTGATGTGTTACTACCAAACGAGTCTGCTGGGTAATGAAATTAGGATGGAAGAGTGTATATGCGCATTCGTTTCTTGCCATCAAGTTAGGTTTATGGACATCTTGGGAGGGGGGAAGAGGTAATAACATTCTCCCTATTGGTCTAATTTCACCTCTCACGGTTCAACTTGTGTGCTAGGGTCTGAGGAAACTAAGCTCAATGCCTAGAGCAGATACCCTCATCATGTTGAGGGTGCACTACCGCACGATTTTGGAGGCAATTTTTGTTGGGAGTCCTCAGTAAGGACTCTTGTCTTCTTAAACTGAGGCCCTGAGTGACCTCTTCATTTACCTCCCTATAAAATGGGAGGGACTGGTTATTGTATTCTAGGGATAATGACCCGAAATGGTTCGAGAAGGTGGATATCACCGCCTGCTTCTTGACAACTGTTCGTCGCTGTCTGGACAACCATGGTGAGTTGTCAACTTGGAGGGCTTGTCGATCAGCCTCCAGATTCTGGATGGTAACGTGTTGACGGTATTCCTTCACCAACTCATTCGAGACCCTGCATTGAAGACATTGAGTAGGTGATGTCGTCCTCGAATCGGACAAGGATCCAGTTGGAGTAGCGGCCTAGGGATTCACAGGTGTGAACATTAATGAATTCTTTTGTGTTGTAGAGAGATATTGAAAAAGTGTGCATGTTTGATATAGCAGACATGATCAAGATAAGTCTGGCCAGACTACATCTTTTGGATGAGCACATATGTTATTGATTGCTTTGTTGGCCCTAATATTGAATTTAATAGAGGGCTAACTAATACGTAAGACATCATTTAACATGGCTAAAGATTCACGTCGGGTTCACAATTTTTTGTTTCTTCTGGAAATGGGGATTGCCTTTTTTGTTTAAGGTTTAAACATTCCAATCAGTTTCTAATAGGTTTATTCACAGATTCTGAAACATCCAATGATTCTATATCCATTTAGACCTACTTTCCAAAGGTGGGTGCTCATTAGTTTTCGACCGATGAGGCTTAATAATTTTCAGTGGTCGACAGGATGGGAGGTCTGGCTCATCACACCATTTGGGGGGGAATTATTACCTACTCCAGGACTCTCTTATAGATTTATGTTATTTTCCCGAATCCTTATTAATTCACCAAGTATGAGAATGAGTTTTCCTTTATATTTATAAATCAATGATTGATATGTATGGGATTTAGAGAATATTTTATATGCATTTGAGGTTCTTTATCGATGAAGAATAATCTGTATGTATTAGAGATTCTTAGTCAATGGTATCCTTCAATACATTATATAAAAGTCTCTTGGTCATTAAGATGACCCTACTAGTTTTAAAGAGACTCAGTGGGGCACTTGATTTTTGTTGTCCTTCAGAAAGACAAGGATTATTTGAAAGTTGGGATCATACCCGTAGATATGATACCTACATATCCTAATTAAAAAGGAATTAGAATCCACATAGTTAGACAAGGAGGATGTAGTTTAATGTCATATGGGATCAAAAATAATTAATGAATGATGGTCTTGAACGTTAGAAAGGCTTCATACGTACTGTAATTTTAAGGAAGAGATCAAAGTCCACGTAGTTCGGGTAAGGAAATATGGGACATATTCAAGGTTAACGGCCCAAAAGAGGTGTCTTGATTACCTTTACACTATAAGCTCATGTGAGTCATGCTCAGTGTGAGAATAAAGAAGTATCAGTAAAATTGACGATTGTGCTACTAAAGAGGCAGTCACAAGAAATTATGTGGGGCTTACGTAGTATGACTACCCTTGTAAATGCCGACCAGGACTAACATCAAGAAAGAATCCTAGGAACATGGTTCATAAAGGTATTTGTATTTTATGTAGATTTGGAGTTTTAACCCAAGGCTTACTCCTAGAGTGGATGCCCAAATTAATGGGTACTTATGATTGGGGATTATTTATAAGAAGGAGGCCCAGGTTGAGGGGACTTATGACTAGGGTTACTCCTAAAGAGGCTGAGGTTAAGGGGACTTATGAGCTTACTCCCGAGGAGGAGGCCCAGGTTAAGGGGAATTATGAGTAGGGCTTACTCCTGAGAAGGAGGCCCAGGTTAAGGGGACTTATGACTGGGGATAACTCTTGAGAAAGAGGTCATAGATCAAAATATCTTCTCATCTTAAAGGATGAGGTTATGGGGGAAATCTCTAACCATATTGACATAAATATTATAAGTCAAGAGGTTTTGGGAGAGGTTCTCAAAGAATTCCTTTCAGATAACGAATCCAACAAAGCAACCATGCCATAAATGGCTTTGAAATGGGATTTGAGGGCTAATATCTTAAAGATAAGAGGTGAATGGGAGAAAGGCACACAAATAATGTTGGTGCGCAAGTATGGTTGCACAAATCACTTGGCGCGGAAGTCTTGGCCGCGCAAGTGTACTTGCACGGCATGGGCTCACCTGGGTGATAAAGAATCTATAGGTTAATACTTAGGCGAGACTTAACTCAAGCATTTATTATTATCCAAAGATGTTTCCAAAAGAGAGGCGGAAAAGTTTCATAGAAAGGATAGGGTGGCGCACAAGTGTTTCAACTATTAAGGAGGTTTGGAAACTTAGTCACAGATGTGTAGATGAATCCTAAACACTAAGGCCTTATCCTACTCTTTCAAGTCTGCCATTCAATGTAAAAAAGATACCTTAGAAGCTATTGGAAGAGTTGAGTTGAAGACTTGGGTGACCAGATCTTGAATATGAGTTTTGGAAAATTCGTCCATCAAATGGGGGCCCCAAAAGGGGCTATTTATAGGCCATCAAGCACCATGGGAGAAAAAAATAATAGTGATCACAAGTGACATGCGCAACCCATAGGTGTCGCAAAACTGACTTGCGCGGCACACGGGAAACTTGCGTGACTCCTTCCAAATGGGTTTCTAGTCCATGACTTTGTCAATTTTTGATGTTCTTCAAAGGTTGACCCTCTTTGTGCTTATGGTATTCCCCTATGCCCTTTGTTGAACTATGTGATAGAAAGGAGCGTCAATAGTGGGCCAGTAAAACCCATGCCTTCAGATTTTGTAAGAGAGCTTAGTTACTGACTGTTGTGCTCCATAAGTTATGGCGTGCACTTCCTTCATGATATAAGTAGTCTCTTCTCCATCAATAGACCTGAGAAGAAATCTGTCAAGGCCTCATATTTATAGAACATTCTCTTGGTTTATCCAAATGTCAATGGTAAAATTTACTACCCATCTTCAGACCTGCTCCCATTCAGCCCTAACTAGTGGGAGTTCCCCGTTCTGAAATTAATTTGTAATGAGTGTCATCCAACCGATGGTTTGACCATAAGGCTCCAGAATGGGGATAATTTCATCAATTTCTTCAGTATTTCTCTGAATTAATGGAAATACTATCTGACGGTGAGAAATGATAATGACTGTTTCGTCCTGGTCTGGATCGGCCAAGGGTGTGGATGCACTTTCTAAAGTGTCGGCTTGAGCATTATATGACCAGGGGATATGAGTCAACATTGGTTTTGATGGTAATTCTACCACCAGTCCTCGAACAAGTTTCATTAAGGGAACACATACTTTTTTCATGATATCATAGTCATCGTTGACCTGTTTTAGGACTATCTATGAATCACCCATTACTCTTATGTGTTTGGCTAGTACTTGGAGTGCCAATTCTAGTCCTACAATGGGGGAATGAAATTCCACTTCATTGTTCATACTTCCATCTAAAATCAAGAAAGTGTAAGGCAAGGTGTACATTTTGGGAAATATGAGTACGACTCATAGCCCCACTTTGTTAAACATGGGATCCTCCATCCTTTTATCTACCAGGCATTGGGATGCACCATCGAAGTACATTTCCCACATCTGATGGTTCTCCTGGATGAAAAACACTTCTTCATTTGGAAGGTCGGTATCCAACGTTGTTGTTTCTTCTAAGGGGTGCTCATTTAGGATGTCTGCTAATGCCTGGAATTTGATGGCCTTATAGGTCATTTACCATATTTCAAACTATTATTGGATGAATTCCCATCGTGATAGGATCCAATTTAACATGGGATGGTTGAGGATATACTTTAGTGGGTTGTTGTGGGAGATCAGGTGGACCTCATGGTGATGCAGGTAATTCTTGAGCTTCTGAACTTTGAATATTATATCTAAGCAGTTCTTTTCAATCTATAAATATCGAGATTTGGCATTGATCATTGTTTGGATATGGTAGTAGAGGCTTTTCTAGCTGCCGACATTATTATTCATTGCAAGGAAGGTGCCTAATAACTATTCGAGGGAAGTTACATCTAAAATGAGTGGTCTCCCCTCAATCGGATATATGATCACTGGTGGGATTTGAAAATATTTTCTGATGTTGTCAAACACTTATTGACAATCTTTATACCATTCACATGTAACTCTTTTCTTCATGAGCTTGTTGAAAGGTAGTCTTTTACCATCAAGGTTCTCTATGAAGCGCTGAATGTAGGTGAGGTTCCCCTGGAGACCTCTCAACTTGGTTTGGTTGCGAGGTGGGGTCATGCCATGAATGGCTTTCGTCTTCGCGAGGTCGACTTCGATTCCACGATGGTGTACGATGAAGATGAGGAATTTTCCTGATGTAACGCTAAAGGTGCATTTAAGGGGATTCATCGTTAAACTATGTTGTCTCAATTTTTTGAAGATAGTGTCAAGGTTAGCTAGGTGGATTTAATTCTGTCGTGACGTAACCACCGGGTCATCAACATGACACTCGAAGAAGTTTCCCAAAAGGGGTTAAATATGTGATTCATGGCACACAGATATGTGGTGCTAGCATTTTTTAATCCAAAGGGAATCACTTTATAACAAAACACTCCCTGAGGGACCCTAAATGTTGTGGCTTCTTCATCTACTAGAGACACCCAGGTTTGATTGTATTTTGAATAACTATTCTTGAAGGGGAGGGCTTCGTACCCGACTATTTCATCGATCAAAATTTTTTTGATCCATACCGGGATGTCGTCTTTTGGGAAATGCCTATAAAGGACCATGAAGTCAATAAAGATTCTAATATGGCAGTTCTTATTTTTCACAAGGACTATGTTTTACAGCCAGATCAGATATTGGACATCTCGTATAATGATTTCTTTTATCATCTTGTCAACTTCAGCCTCTATTTTGGAAGCATGCATTGGGTGGGTCCTTCTGGCTTCCTTCTTATAGCCCTAGTGATCTTCTAGTAAGCCCATATGGTGGGTGTCCACATCAGGATCATGGTCTAGAATCTCTGTGTAATTCTAGGAAAACACATCACAATTATTCTTTAGGAAGGAGGTGTATTCCTCCTATTCTATGAGAGGCATGGCACACTAATAAGAGTGGGCCATGGTTTATTTTCAGTTCCTAGATTTATCACCATTTGTTCATGGATTATTGTGGAAACAACTTCTCTAAATTCAGGTGGGGCATCTTTGAGGTCTTCTTCCTCTTCTCTATCTTTTTCATCTTCTTCAACTTCTTCCTATTATTATTGGGAGATGACTTTTGAGATAACTTCAATAATATTGGGAGGGAAATCATCTTTTTTCTTTAGTGTGTGAGGAAATGGTAGTTTGATGTCCCAAGGACGAGCTAAGAGCATCTTTGATAGGTTTTATCCTAAAAATATGGGAGACAGACTGCTCTTCTGTGTCCTTGGATTTGGTGGTCGTAACAGAGACAATGTAGATAGCTAAGTCTATATTTGGACATGTACTTAAATATTCCACTTGGATGATGGGTTGTATGTACTCCTCCCCAAGATGAATGAAAGGGTCATCATGAGCCGTCTCCAATCCATTCAAGGCATTTATCCAGTCAACATCATCAGCCGAAATCTGTTTTTTTTTCTAACTCATAGTACCTGACATCGATGTAGTACAACTTAAAAAACTCAAACAGGGATTTATTGGTGTGCAATATCCCAATTTTCCCATTAGTGTAATACTTGATGCAATAATGGCATGAGGATGGAATTGCACCCTGATGATGTAGCCAAGGCCTCCTAACAGAACATTGATGGTTGTACTTTGTCGCACGACTTGGAATTCAGAATCTAAAATGTGAACTTTGAGCCATGATTTAAGATTGATTCATACCAATAGTTTTTACTCTCTTTTTTCGTATCCCAGAAGAGTTTTAGTGCAGGTTGTCAAGATGTATTCATCATACCCTAGTCGAAGAAGAATTATAAGTGGGAGGATGTTAACTCTAGATCCATTTTCAATGAATATCCTCTGAACATCAATTCCATTTATCTTTTTAGACATGTATAATGGTTATATGTGACCTTGTATGATGGCATCGTCATCCTTATTTGTAATTGAGATGAAGACATAACATTTTTTGATATTAGGCTCTATATGATAGAATTCAGCCACTACAACCACAACCTCAAACTCTTGAAGCCTTAGAAAGGCTTCGATGAGTGCCTCACTAATATCATCGGACAAACACAAAACCTCCAAGATTTACAGATTTGCTGGTACATAATGTAGCTGCAATAAAATTTCATACTTCTACTATAATGGTCGGTGCTACCTGACTCAGGGTTTCTATTTTATAGACACTTTAGGAGTTTGATATTTAGACATAGATGGTTCGACGTCTATAGTAGGGGTCGGCATTGCTACAGTTCCTTCCAAGATTAGCCAAACTGGTATGCCCATATACATTGGTCCGTTTGGTACATGTTCTTCCCATGATGGATTTTCCAATATAACTAGGCTTGGGATTCTTCCATGGGGAAGAAGGAGGATTCAGGTTCCTGTTATGTCTGTCGGAGGGTCCTTCCAAGAGTTTTCATGATGTTTTCAGTTTGACATGTGGTGTGGCTGGGAATTTGACTCTGGCCACGATCATGCCTTCGAGGTAACCTCTGCCTGTTTGGCCTCTTCATCCAGCTCTCCAGCAGGGTGCATGGAATTTGGGTTTGTGGCCATAGTCTTCATCAGAAAAGGGGTCCATCATGTGAGTGAATTTAATGGAACCAACGATCAGTTCTAGATCTGATACTATTCCTGTATGATTATATCCTTTTAATGGTGTTGGTTTGCAGGGCAGTAATCGTTGTACCATTTGGTGGGGTAGTTCTAGTTGTACCATTTGGCGGGGTGGTTCCCATTGTTATGTTTTTGTGGGGTGGTGCCTGTTGAACCATGTCTATTGGCATGAAGATCAAAAGTGTCAACACTACCTTTGGATTTGGTGTCATCTCATCTTCTTGATCTTTCTTTCTGCCCTTCTAGCCTTTAGAGGACCACATGGTCGAGAAGGATGGATGTGCTGTATTAGGAGATTTTGGGGGCACACTAGGTTTTTTCAACAATGCCTTGAGGATGCAGTGGATTCAGTTGATGGGCTTCTCGGTCATCCAATTCTCAAACTTTTATTTATTCTTACTAGGAACTTTTTTCCAATACTCATCCTCTCTTGGGTCTGAGGTGGAAACATACGTCACTTGTGCAGGAGGTGGGCCCAACATGACTTTCCCTGAATCCACCATATTTTGTTGTAGATCCATCAAAAAAAATAATTCCTAGATGGTGTGTCAAGTATTTGATGATATGAACAATAATTTGAATTTCCATAAATACCCACTTCATCGGCTTGCTCTAGCTTTGGAAGCCAGAGCAGATTGAAATTCATGGTGGCTATGAAATAGTCAGGGACCTATTCATCTGGAACAAATATAATTTATTTCTTTTTTCATCAAATTGATTTCAGTTATCACCCCATCACTCATATTGCAAATTTGGGGGAGGTTTTTGTTTTCCAGGGGGTCCCACACTGTTCGGTGGGGGCATCACAACTAGAGCTGGTGCCAAGGGTGGATTAAGTGTGACAGAATCCACTTCATCTTTTCCTATTCTTTTATTTGGGGCCTATGGGGCCACTCAGGATGAAAAATTGGTCATTTTAATGGAGTATTTTATAATTTGGTCAATGTAAGAGAAAGAGATAAACCCACTGGTGTACTTCACCGAGATGGTTGGCATTCACAATTCATCCCAAAGGTTATAGATGCAAATAGAGAGCATCTCTTCCTAGTGGATTGGCCGGTTCAACGAATATGTTAGGCCTTTCCATTTGGAAATGAATTCTGAGACTCTCTCATTCTCTTAATGCTTTTAGTTCACTGGCCATCATCATGGGAAATGTCGAATGGAACTAGAAGAGAAACTATCACCAAAGATCCTCCTAACCTATTATGGATTTGGCTGGCTGGCTATTATACCATACAAAAGGCGATCCCTTCAGGGTTTCTATGAGGAACCTGAGTTTTACAGCTTCTTTCTACTCTAGGGTTCCCATTATGGGGTCACAGTAAGAGTAATAATGCATCAAATGTTTTTTCAGGTCCCCTGAGCCATTGAATACTGTGAAATATGGGGTTCTTGAAGTTTGGTGGTGTGAGAACATTGCTCACCCTCTTGAGGTAGGGTTTACGCTCTTATTGTATCGCAGTGTGTCTCCCCTCCTTGGCATCTAGCTGAGCTATTAGCTATTCGACAGTGTGATTGAGAAATTGATGCATATCATGTTAGGATTGATCTTGAGTTGGTATGGCAGGGGCCAAGATTGGGTGATCCGATGCTGGTGGTATTTGAGGTGGATACCAACCTGGTGGCATCATTTCTGGGTTTACCTGGATATATTCCAGCTACCTTCCCAGTGGGGGGAAGTCCTGATGTCATTCCAAGGACAGGTTGAATGGTTATTTGAGCTTGGAATCATTCATTTGGATGAGTGTCTTCGTTATGGAAACCACTTCTTGGAGCACATGTCGATGTTCTGAAGAGGGAACACATCCAGTGAGATAACTCCCTCGACATAGATCAACATTAATCCGCCCGTGTTCTTTCATTTCATCATCGTGTTGTGCGAAGTATTGCTTGAGGGTGAGGGAAATATTCTCATTGGGAGAAGAAGGCGAGTCATAGATGACCATGGATTTATTTTTCTCCTTCCTGGGGTTTTTTGGGGGGAGGAAAAGTTGGATTGACTGTGGGGGCACCTAGATTTAAGTCCATCCTCTAGTTCTAGGTATGCACACCATCAAGCTCGGTGTGGGATGCCTGTGGGAGGGAACCATATTACATTGCATCCTCTCCTCCTACATTATTTCCTGTGAGATTTGTGGGGTTTACATTTACCATGTTCACTAAGGCATGTCGCATTGGGTGTGTTGTACCTGGTGTCAAATGGAAGGAAGGCTTCCTATGCCCTTTATTGGACTTTCTCCTTCTGTATTGCGGTATAATTCAATATTCTTGATGAATATTGACCCAAAGGGAGCCCTGGTATGACCTTGGAACACGTCTTTGTCTCGTAGGGTGTGAACCATGAGAAAGGGTGGAACATAAAACTCATCTGTCCATCATTCTCCCTAGACGGTGGAAGATAAACGTCCACCGTGTGGGGATTTGAGGTAAAAATTCCCCATGCCCTGCAGGATGGGGTTGTTCCCATTCTCATGTCACTGTGCTACAACCTGGATTTGTTGTTCTTATGGGGGAATATCAATTTAATAATTTTCCAAGCCTTATGGTCTGTAGTTGTTCTTGTATCACAGTAGTAGCAGCCGTTATTATCACCCTTTCAATTTCACATACTCCCACATGGGTGTAAGATGAGTATGCATTGGTCTTACATAGAATCTATGGTATTTTGAGGACCTGATAACTACATGCTGGTTGGATTCCCTTAGGTGGGAAGCCTGCAAGATGTACCTGGTTTCCAAACTCAGAATCTTTTCGATGACTTGATCTATTCGCACCAGAAACTATTTAGAAATACTTTAGGCTAGCTTTGGTTGAGTATATCACCTTTCCGAATAAGGGGTTTTATTTGATTATTGTCACTAGGTGATTATATTGCAGGATGTCATTTCCAATGGGGCTTCTTAAACAGGACATGGCGTGAAGTGCAATGTTTTAGGTTCTCCCCACCCTGGAATGTGAACTCGTGTTGGGGCGTTGCCAATGAGGCGATGCAATTTATACAGTGTATGGAGAAAATCCAGTTCAAGGTTTTTCTCACTCCTTTTTTATTATGGTTGCCTTGCGGATGAGAGGGAATCCAGGTCTATTAGACGGTGAAACTCCTCTATCATACTGACATGGTCCACATAACCTTTATATGGTAGGAATTTTTCATTCATCTTTCGAAGATTTGTCCATATATTAACAATAATGTCATGTGTGAATTCCCTAAACAATTCTCCTAGAATTTCTGAGTGAGAAGTGGTCATAGGAAAACAAATCAATGGTATATTATCCCTAGCTTGTTGTCTTCTCACAAGCAACATATCATGTTGTTATTCTTATGGGGGCTCCTTTACTTGATATTCCCTGCTCAACTAATTCTTAATAAAAAATTTCCCTGAATACGTGATGGTTGGAGACTTATCAATTTTTTAATTTCACAAGCGTGGCTCAAAAGATGAGAGTGACCCCGGGCTATCCTCTGACGGAGAAAGAATATCACTAATTATAGATGGAGTTCCCTATGTTTCTGACTCATTTTCAAGTGCCTCCACATAAGATGGATTTATTATATTTGTTCCGACAAGGGGAGGACCTTCCTGCCAGCATTGATTTTGGTTACAAGGAGGACCCTCCCAAGTTGTGTTGCGATGACGAGGACTACCATTACAACTTGATGCCATACCGCAGAAATTTTCCAAATGTCGTGTACCCTAAGGAGGTCCTTCACATTGGATTATAGCAAGGGGAGGGCCTTCTTGCTGCTTCATGTCACTTTGGGGAGAGCCTTCACAACAACTATCATTGTGGGGAGGGCCTTCGCAATGACTATCACCATGGAGTGGACTACCATCATGACTTGATACCCAGCTGCAGTGAGAAGTTCTATAGTGTACATCCTGGGGAAGGCCTTCAGGATGTAATGCAATGAGTGGAGGACCTTCTTGTTTCTTGTCATTACTATGGGGAGGACTTTCATATCAAGTTTCATTGTGGGGAGGGCCTTCACAATGACTATCATCATGGTGAGTAATACCATCATGACTTAATGTCTAACAACATGGAGAAGCATATATGTAGCCTATACCCTAGGGAGGACTATCAGGGTAGACAAAAGTAAGCGGAGTACCTTCTTGTTGTCTGATATTCAGGTCGAGGGGAAGGATACCCCAATGCACATCAGGAGATAGGCTCTCGTGATCGGTCATTCTTGACCCATAGACTGATGCCTCATGGGTGCTTTTTGGAGGACCTTCAGAGCTGCGGGTAGGGACATTATAGGGAGGACCCTTGCAACCGCTACAACAACTTCCAAAATTTTGTAATGGAAGGACACTATCTTGAGAATTTATTGATATATGTTTGAGGGTGTCAAGAACCCCATCATCCAGTAGAGTGGTATCATGTTTGTGCTCTTCAATTTTTGGTAGCCTTAGGCGGATTTAATTTTTGGGCACCCTCTTGTGGGTAACCATGGCCATCTGCTATTGGTAAAGGACTTCATATAAGGGTTCATGTATTGTTGGGTCCCATGATGTCATCGGGATATGTCGACCGACAACTTGAGTTTTGGCATGGATATATGCATGCCTTGGAGCGGCCACCACATTTGACTGGCATCCCCTGTTTGAATTAGTATTTGGTCTTGATTCAATTGTCTATATGTCACTGGATATTATCGTCGACCCTTCCGGTCTAGAGAAGGGTTTTCATAACTGCTCCAGACTGACTAACTCATTTTGTGAGTGAGCCATTCAGTTCGAGGAAATCGGGTAGTGGGCTCGATTTATCATAGTTTCCGCTGATGAAATGAAATCATGGCATGTTTGGAGGATATGGTTTGGAATTGAAATATGATTTTCCATCATTTCAAGGATGTGTTGAGATACATATTTGGATAGAATGGGTATGAAGTCACATTCTGTTGTCGGAGTAGGAGTTTTCTCATGCTCCGGTTCTCTATGAGTTTCTAGTAGATATTGGTTGTTATCCTATGTCGGGATAGAGGAACGAGTTTTTCATTGGTTATATTATCTGGTTGCTGCTATATTTGACTAGTGGTCTTCATATTCACAAGCTAGGATTTTCATCTGTTATCTTACCACTATATTTTTCTCACATGTTTTGTATGCATCTATAGGAATTTGACTCTACTTGTATTTGGATGTCGCCCAATATGGATGGCAATCATGAAATGTGTGAGAAGGTTTGTGTGCCTATGTATAGATGAGTGACACCCTATTTGGATGTTGGGATTGTTGTGAATTGGATATTAACTACATATGACTTTATTTTTCTTCTCGGTCTGCACGGTATGAACTATGAGCATAGCAGGAACGTGCATGTGCCTATATTGTGCAACCCTATTTCTTGTGGTGGGCTTGAGTGGAGAGGGAAGAGTTGTATGTATACCCGTTGAATTCTACCACATTAGTACGGAGGAGATGATCCTTAGGTACCAGAGTGATAGCAAGTTTCTGATTATATATTCTATACTCGTAGCGGGCAACCAGAGGGGCCCGAGTCTCCTAGACTTTGGAATGTATCCTCAGCATTACGTCCACCTTAGCGGCAGGAGTCCTGGTCGTCCGGTGTCAGAGGCAACGCTCTCTTGAGGGGGGTAATGGGTAGGGCCCCAGTGCAATTGAGATGATGCCTTTAGCATTGACTTCATCTACCTCCCTGAGGTAAGGGATGCATTCGTTGTTAAAATTTAGTGATAGGATCCCTAAATGATTTGATATGACCATCGGGGTCGACTGGTGTTGGGGTGCCGACAGTGGCTGAATAGTCAACTGGTGAACCATTGCATACTGGAGTGCTTGTCTTGCGGCCTCCATCATGGGGAGTGTACCATTTCAGTGGTACTCATTGATCAATGCATTGGATATCTTGCATTGAATACATTGGTTAGATAAGGGGGTCATTCTCTTTGTTGAATCCCCAACCGCCCACAGGATCGCTGATGCATGCATATGCATGGATCATGGGGATGTCATTTGGATATAAGGTCACACTACAGGAACATATAATACATATATGACATATCGAACACAAAACATTTTCAATGTATAATTCCTTTAAACAAAGGCATATTTGGCAATTCATCCATGCTCCCTTCCCCTTTTTCATTAGTTGCGGGGTGAAGGGGCCTCGGTGGGGTGAGACTGCCACCTTGGTTAATGAATCACATCAGTTTCACCATTTTTCCCACCTCCGACGTGGCATGAATTGTTCATACCAGGGAGAAAAAAATTGTCCGACGTGCAGAATCATTTTTTATTTTATTAGATAGGTAGAACCCCAACCTTGGTTAAGGATTCATGTCGTGTTCACCATTTTTGTTCTTCCATCAAGGGTGGAGATTTTGTGCATATCGAGGTGAAAAAAGTTCTAATGTTTTTTTATCCTTTTTCCATTTATAATTTGGGTAGAACCACCACATTTGTTAAGGATTCAAGTCAAGTTAACCATTTTTTTTGGCCTCAGAGGTGTAGTGTTTTTCACTTACCAGGGTAAAAAATAGTCTGATGTGCAGTATCCTTTAGTCATTTATCATTTGGGTAGAACCGCCACCTTGGTTAAGGATTCATGTCGGGTTCACCATTTTTGTTTTGCCTACAAGGTGGTGCATTTTT
The DNA here is from genome assembly GCA_963277665.1 of Viscum album. Classification (NCBI taxonomy): domain Eukaryota; kingdom Viridiplantae; phylum Streptophyta; class Magnoliopsida; order Santalales; family Viscaceae; genus Viscum; species Viscum album. Next base: position 1,238,528,700 of record OY728143.1, read on the forward strand.
CATGTACTGGGGTGAAAAAATGGTCTGACGTGCAGTATCCATTTGCCTTTTATCATTTGGGTAGAACTAACACCTTGGTTAAGGGTTCACGTCGGGTTCATAATTTTTTTCTGCCACTGAGGTGGCATGTTTACGGGTGGTGTGGAAGTGGTTCGATGAGGATCGTCTCTTGTATCTTTTTATATAGTGATGGGTTATCATCAAATCCATCCTTCATTTTTTTGACCCATTCCGCATCATTATCAATTAATGAAGGATGAATTAACCCTATGGGAACTATTGGTCCCCACGGGCGTTTGTGTGGGGGTCAAGCACTCATGAAATCAGTCTGTCTCAAATATAAATTTTTATGATAGTGTCTAATGGGTTTATTTGTGGATCCAAGATCACCCAACAACCCTTGTATCCATGACTCGTGGACTATCTTTCCAAACAATGTTGCTCATTGGGTGACTATTTGGACATCAACGCTTAAAGACTTCATTGGTCGAGGTGACGGGATTTCAGGATAACAAAAACCTTCTATAAAAGTATTTTTGCCTATTATAGGACTCTCTTATAGATTTAAGTCATGTTCATAAATTTTTGAATCCTTGGTTCATTCTTGAAGAGTGTGTCCATGGGCTACCCATAGTTTGAAATATCATTGTGACCATGCATATGTTTGATGCCACAGAGGTGATGCTAACTCATCAATATTATATAGAATTATGGTGTTTATCATCATCTTGGGGGGACAGAAGGTGGCATAATGTTAAGATCGGGCCCACAAGGAGGGACCCTACGTATCCTCAGGAGAGGAATCAAACCCCACGTAGTTTGGATTGTATGGTGCTTACACAAATAAGCTACCCATCTATAGGGTCATGATTGGGTGGACCCTTTATTGTTGGGCACCCTTTTGAGATCTAGCCTTCTGGTATGCATCCTACGTATCCTGTTTGGATCAAGAATCAGAGATCTTGTAGTTCGTATTGTGTGGGGATTACTCATGGAAGCTTCCCATTTGGAAAACATGATTGGGTGGACCCTTTATGGAAAGTAACCCTTTTTAGACCTAGGGTTTTGGAAGGCATCCTACATATCCTAGTTTCAACAGAAATCAGAGTTCTCATGGTTTATATTGTGTGTGGATTACATGTGGAAGCTGACCATTTGGGAAATATGATTGGGTAGACCCTTTATGGAAGGGCACCATTTTTAGGTCAAACCACAGGGCAGGCATCCTACGTATCATAGTTTCATCAGGAATCAGGGTTCTCATAGTTCATATTGTGTGGGGATTATGCATTGAAGTTTCCCATTTGGAAAACATGATTTGGTGGACCCTTTATGGATGGTCACCCTTTTGAGATCGAGCCTTCGGGAATGCGACCTACATATACTGGTTTATTCAGTAATTATAGCTCTCGTAGTTCATAATGTGTATTGATTATGCATGGAAGATGCCCATTTGGAAAAAATGATTGGGTGGACCCTTTATGGTTGGTCAACCTTTCGAGCTAGAGTCTTCTAGAAGGCATCCTACATATCCTATTTTGATAATGAATCAGAGTTCTCATTATTCAGAATGTGTGCTGATGTTGTAATCCTTACAAACCATTAATCCCACGTAAGTCATGTTAAGTTTAAGAAGAAAAAGGATTTGAAAGATTAAATATAGAACATGCCTCCCCCTATTGGTGAGGGAGGGAGAGCCCATGGTGGAAGAGGTCGGGGCGACAGTGGGCGAGGGAGCAGAATGATGTACCATTCCAGGTGAAATGGAATTAAAGGTCACACAACCTTACCATGGAAGACTGGGGACATACCTTAGTGGGAGGGCCCTGGAGCACGTTCTGGGAAGGGGAGGTGTTTTTTACCCCCAAAGGGGAAAGTGAACATGACCCATTCGACTGATCACAATCCCTCATTGAATGGAAAAGCATGTGATCACCCATAATTCCTAGAACAAGGAGGTTCACATCAGTATCCCATGGTTAGACTCCAGGTTACCATGGGAATGTATCCTCAGAGGAATTCCTAAAACCCTCACCTTTGTTGGGAGGGCCTTCACGACTCAGCTTACCATGAGAATGTAGACTCAATGGGGTAAGATGATGCACCTGATGGTATGATCATATGGGTATGGTGGCTTTGGAGGAGGATTTGGCGTAATGTCGGAGGAATGGTTAGTGTAGGGACCACAGAGGATTGGATAGTATTGGAGGGGTGAGGTTGGAACCGGTAGGATCAGTACCCAAAACACCCCATTTCGCATACTGATTACTCATGCGGGATGGGAAAGGCTCCACAAATCATAGCGGTTTGTGAACAGAAGGGGAATCCATGTACCGATGTGGTACACAAACATGGGTACAGTACACCATGGTCTAATGTATGACACAGCTCCCCATGCCACTTGGGGTTATATCTATGTACAGATTGGTTATGCGATACTGGGTTCCATCCTTGTAATGGTACACTACAAGGATCACCATACTGAAGGCGGTTTCAGGGGATTACTGTTCACAGGAAATTTATCCATGAGAGTTCATTAGTTCCTGAATGACTTGTTAGGTTCGCAGTTCTATCATTATTATTCAATTCCCCCATTTATTGGTTCATGGTAAGTCTTACCTTCGGAGGAAGTGGTTTGCAGTTCATGCTTCGCTGATGAAACAAGACATAAGACGAAGTGCAACCTCTATGTATCCCTCATGCTTTTGTCATCTGTCCTTCTCTCTATCCATATCCCTGTTCTTTTATATTGTGATACTTTTATAGAGAATCTAAGTGATCATATATATTGGTCACGTAACACCATTTGCCGTGGCCCATTGAAGCAATATTCTATCCCCAGGAAGACTCGGTCGACCAGGGTTTGCGAAGGCTTCAGTTCGAGATAATGGTTCGTAGAACCTTGCATATTCTCTTCGTCCATGAACTGATGGGTTTGAAGTATGGTACGTGGATGGTCTTCCAGCATAAAACCCCTTCGATGACATGGTTAACTGTTTTCCTTGCTCGATGGACATCGCCTCGCAGGCCAGCGGTTTGCAGACTGTCTTGCATACCTAGCAATTCGTGATCCATATTCTCTGTATTCCTTTCCCGGTGATGGTATGTGGGCTACATAAAAACCATGAAAAATTTAACTCCTTCAAGATACATCAAATAAATGAAACTCAATTTGATTCCCTTCACCTTGATAGACTTATAGAAGCACTGTCTTACATCTGGAGAGGGATTGTGGGGTGAAATTATTCTCTTGGATGATTTTTTAGGACCCTATAGATGTCGGTCAAACATTGTGGCAGCTCCAGGGCAGGCATATGTCGATGCTAAAACTAATGACTCACATCATCATATCATGGTGACATTACGAGAACCAGAAAGATGTGGAACCACATATGATTGTCATTACCAAATGTAGATGACTCCAGTTACTTTCAAGAGAGCACCAAAAAAAAGAAATGGTCCAAAGGAAACAAGAAAATGAAGAGCACATAAATGATCCTACTTTACTGGAAGCTATTTTTCTTGATGAAAAATAATATATATCAATAAAGCCTCAAGACCATGTCATTACATTACCAAATTATGGAAGAGTATGTATCAATTGTGAAGGTCGTCCCCTCAATTTTTCTACCAGAAACTCTAATAGTCCTCCCAGAGCACCCAGGGGGGCTTACTTCGTGGGCTAGGAATGATCGATTATGATAGCCTATCTACTATTGTTCATCAAGGTAGTTGACAACTTTGATTCAATATTTGATAGAAATAAGTTCATCCCCTTGTTGTTGTCTTCCAGATGGTCCTCCCTAGGGTATACGCTACAGATATGCCTCTCCCTTTAGTCGAATGTCAGGTCATGATGTAGTCCTCACCATGATGACAGGCATTGTGAAGGTCATCCCTGCAATGGAAATTTCTATTAATCCCTCCCCATGGTAAAATCAAGCAACAAGAAGGCCCTCCCCTCATTTATGTAATCCAAATGGTCCTCCCTAGGATGTACATTATAGTACATCCAAATGGTCCTCCTTAGGATGTACGTTGTAAAAATTCTTCATGCAGCCAAATATCATGTTGTGATAGTAGTCCTATCCATCATAGAAGACATCGAGAGAGTCCTCACCTTAGTGAAATAAAGAATAACGAAGGTCCTACCCTCAATATATCCCACCCTAAAGGTCCTCCACAGGCCATACACTATAGGAAACTCCCTACGGTCTGCCATCATGTTGAAATGGTGGCCCTCAGCATTGTTGCAACAATTTTGAGGATCCTCCACTTTATCAAAACTCATACTGAATAGAAGGCTCTACCCTTTCTAGGAAGAATGTGGGAAATCCATCCTATGTTGAAAAACTCAGAAAGATGGATTCACACATGCCAAACACCCTATATATTAAGAGTTATATCCTTTCTTGACCAGAGGACAGTTAGGGGCCACACTCATCTTCTGAGGAACCTTCGTTCCATTCACATATCAATGAGGCTCCCACTAGCTTGGTTACTTGGAATAAAATTATTAAGAATAATTCATGATGGGCATATCAATTATAGGAGTTCCTATAAGAAAAAAACTGGGATATGTTGCTCGTGGGAAGAAAATGAGATATGGATAACATACCATTTATGTATTGTCCTATAGCCAATTCTCACTTCGACATACCAAAGGAGTTGTGTGAGAAATGTATACATGACATTCCCCTCAACGTCTGAACAAATATTCATCAGCTAAAAGAAAATATCTTTCCCTATGAAGGGTATACAGACTATGTCAACATAATAGGGGATAATTTCAATCTAATAAACCTAAATGTTCTTCCGTCTGCATGAAAACTATAATTAGAAAATAAAAAGATAGGCCATGAACTGACTGGCCCCATGCACTTCACAAGTTCTGATGCTTTATTGGTGGTGCCCTGTCTGGAGTTCATATTAAGGGATGGGGAGAACATGGATCTATACACATCACCCCATGTACCATCCAGTAATCCTCATTAGAAATGACATATTTTAGGGAAATTACACAGTGTCACAAATAAAATGAAATCCCCGCTCCAGAAATTTGGACCACTAAACAAAAATCGGCCCCGATTAAATCTCTAAAGCATCTGGCCCGACGAGATCAAGCCATTGAAGAGCTTCTATGCCAGGAAACTGAGAACATCTAGTACGCATCTTATCAAAGGGAAGAAAACCAACAATTAGTGATAATGTCTTAAAAAATCAAAAAATCCTCAGAGGATCTAGTTCTATACCCGTCTCACACACTCATAGGAATGCATGAATCAAAAAGGTGGAAATAGAAACGACTACCAGCACAATATGAGAATAGCCCTCACCTACCTTGCTCGGGGCATTATTACATAAAAATTCCATCGTAAGACCAACAAGTCTATTCCACAGTGTATCAATGGGAGAATGGGATCAACCCCATCCCATAGGTCTATGGGCATTTTAGACTCACGTTCGTACAAATTGAAAGTATTTCTTCTCCCATCTTGGAAAAACGCTGAGTATAAAGGTCACCAATTCCACATCGGCCAGTGGTCCATACCCTCCAAGATGATGGAAAATTATGAGTTCATAAAAAGGCTCCCTTCAGGTCAATTTGTTTCCATGAAACCCAAAGGATACCGCATAATGGAAGGAGAAATTCCAAAAAAGGATGCAGAAAAATTTTCTACCATTTGGCACCAAGAACACCACCCTCGATGCAGTATGCATAAATGAACGTGGTAAAAATAAACCAAACAAATATCACAGTAAATTATACCAAGGGAGAGGATGAAAGAGAATATTTTTCCCTCTTAGAGGTATCCCACACCAAGCATGATGGTGTGCATACCCAAAACTAGAGAGCGGTCTTAAATCTTGGTGCCCCCTAAGATAATATGTAATTAACTCCCTCAAGAAATTCCAACAAGGAGAAAAATAAATCCCATTTTTCTATGACCCACTTTCTCTTCCCCTTTAGAATGCATCCTTCACTCTCTATGAACAATTCCCTAAGAAATAAGATGAAATGAATAAGCTCTAGAAAATTAATTCGAAGCTACATTAAGAGAGTTATCTTGTTGGATGTGTTTATCCTGTAGAACATCAATAAGATTTCCCAGAATAGGTGCCCCTTCCACAGGTAATCATCCAGGTAAATGAAGTAAAGCATGGATGACCGTCCAATCCACCACCGAGATCATAAAACTACAAAAATCTTTCCCTCAAAGGACATCAAGACTTCCCTCCACTAGGAACGTAGCAAGAGTATATTCAAGAAACCCCACAAAGGATATCCTTGGCTAGGTATCCACCCCAAATTCCAATAGTATCGGCACATCCATATTTGTCCCATACTACACCCGACCAAGATCATGTCTGGCGGAATATACATCAAGGGATATTTAATATCATTGAGCAACAAACAGCTCGACTTGGAGCCATAAAAGGTTAGTGAACTCTGATAAAACCAGAGTGAACGACCTACCCTGATTGGTTGTGTTGTATTCTTCCACCACCAAACTACAGAAACCCCATATTTCTAGTTTTCAATGGATCGTGTGACCCTGAACAACACTGAATGCACGATGAATCTTACTATGATGCCATGAAGGTCACTCTAGAATAGTAAGAAGTCGTAATACTCCAGTGTTTCATTTGAACCCTACATGGTTCAGAATTCATATGGTATACTAGAAATCCAGATAACTCAATCATAGGATGGGAGGACCTCCAGTGATAGTTTCTATTATATATCATTTCAGCATTACCATAAACAAGGATCTGTGATCTCATAGACTGTAAGCAATGAGAGAATGAAAGATTTTCTGACATAATTTTCAGATAGAATAGAATAACATACCCATTGAATTGCTCTCTCCCCAGGATGAAATTCTCTCTATATGAATATATAATCTCAGAGATGAATTACGTACACCACTCACCCAGGTTAATTACATAAGTCTGTTCTATGATTTATCAACCATTTCCCAAAGGATAGAATACTCTTTGCACCAGACCAATCTCATGTTCTATGTGGCCCCATCAACCCTAGGAAAAAGAACAGGAAACACTAAAGTGGTTTTTGTTATGCCTAAGACACCCCAACACTAGCTTCATTTGCAAGGCCTCCACCAAATAGTGTGGGACCCCATGGATGCCAAAAGACTCCCCTATCATGAAAAGATGTAAAAAGCGGTGCGAATTGAAATTAGTTTGAGGAGTGAGGATGTAAATTCTACTCATTCTGTGATGACCATGTCTACAGATACTTCATATCCACCAATAATTGAAACTTTATTTGGCTACCAAAGGCAAATAGAGCAGATTAAGTTAGTCTCAACGACCATCCAAATTATTATCCCTACCACCAAATACTAAGGTGCACTATCCAGAAGTGCTTCATCTTCAAGGATATCCTAAGAAAGATGGTGGATTCCAGGCAGGTAAAGTTGTGACCTCCGCTAACACATGTGGTATATATATCTACCATATATCCAATAGAGGAAGAGGAATAGAGGATAGTCAACAGCAAAAATAATCAAAAATTTAAAAGTTCGATGACTTAGAAAATTGTCAACCAAGCTCATGGAATCCTATTGGCACTGTGGAAGAAACCACCTACTCCCCAATATCTCCTAATTAAACACATCCCCCATCCTCAGCCATAAATTCATCTAAAAGATAGAAGGGTAGAATGTCAAAGCAAGAAGATGAGATAGCACTAAATCCAAAGCTAGTATTGACACATTCTAACAACATGCAAGTAGACTTGTTGTAATGGGAAATGTATTACTAAACAGAATAATGGGTACTACCCCGCCAACCGGCACCATCAAAAAAATATAGTCAAACAGAAGAATAGTCAGATCGAGAACTCATCTTCGGCTCCATGAAATTCATTTTCATGATGAACCCCTTCTCTGATGGAGACTTTGGCATTGAACCCAAAATCATTGTGTCCAACTTGAGAGCTAGATTAAGTGTTCACAGAGGTCAAGGGTTTCCAGGAAGGCATGATCATTGTAGGAGTCAAATTCTCAGCCACGCCTTAGTTCAAACCGTTATTATTGGGGAAACTCGCATAAGAAACCCCTAGCAGACACAACAGGAGTTGGAATGTCCCTCTTCCCCCACCAGAAGAAATACAACCCCAGTCATCTTGGAGTATCTATAAGAGGAAGAATAGATATCTAATCACCTATGGCATACATGAAAAACAATTCAGACAAAATTGGAAAGTAAAACAATGCCAACAACTCCTATCTCAGTGGTTGGGATATCTTTTTCCAAAGATCAATCCCCTAAATAGCCCATGTAATAGTATCCCCAGGCTGGGAGGCGGCGACCATTTGAGAAAATATATGATATTCTAAAGTAGCTACCTCAATACCAATGAACCTATCGATCCTAAATTCCTTGTGTCTGTCTTGAAACCTAAAATAGTAACTCATCTAATCATTACTATGTCCATAGGAATTCTAGGCCTAAGTAGAAGTGGTCGAAGTTTATCGGATAGCGACCAATCATGAAGAATTACACGTTGTCATCTCCTTCACGGAAAAGGATGAAGATTCCATCTTGGAAGGGAACATAAAACCCTTATATATGTTAAGTAATATAAAAAAACATTGATATTTAATGAATTTTTATTGACAATGGCTTTAGAGTATACCTCCTACCACTATGAACACTTCATTGGTTGGGATCTGATGAGGATAGTTTAACACCCTAAACCACAAATCATCTAGGACATGATAAAATCAAGAATAATCTATTGGGATGAATCAAGCATAAAACATTTCTTGGAGACCTTGTGTCTGATTCCGAGTTTCTGGTAGTGTGGGAAAGCATAACCCTCAACTTTCTATTAGGAATGCCCTGGCTACATCATTAGGATTTAATTCTATCATCATATCATTAGGTCATAAAATATTGTGCTAATGGGAAAAAATGGGACATTACTTGCTGATAAATCCAAATTTATATCTGTTTAGTCACATTATATTGATGTCGGGTTCAATGATATGAATGGGAAGTAGTCTTTGGATGATGACGTTGATTGGATCACTACCCCAAATGGATTGGAAATGGATCATGTTGATCCCCTCCAAAAACTTGGGGAAGAGTATGTATTACTCATCAACAAGGTTGAATGCATATGATCATGATTGGATACAAACTCAGTCATCTGCATGCTTTCTATTATGGATTCCATGTACAAAGATGCTAAAGGGTTCGTTAACTCCTATGATGTCAAGGAAGGCCCAAACAAAGATTCTCCGTACCCATCCTAGGGACCCTAGATAGTTCCATCCTTACTAAATAGGGAAATAGATGATTTATATCCCAACATCAGAGATTTCATCTCAATAATCCACTCTCTATTAGAGGAGGAAGAAGATGATGGGGAGGACGATGATGATGAAGAAGAAGAAGGCCTCAAATATTACCCTCTCACATTTGAAGATGGTTTTTCCATCCCAATCGATGAACGTAGATAAATAAATCTGGGCTCTGAAGATGACTGACATTCCACTCTGATCATTGTGGGTATGATGTTTGAGTTGAATGAGGAATATACCTCCTTAATAAAAAAGAATCAAGAGGTGTTTTCATAAAACTACAAAAAAATGTTAGGCCTCGATATTGAGGTCACCACTCATCATCTCATTCTTCTAAAAGACCATTGTGTCTATAAGTAGGAATCCAAAAGGACATTCCTTACTCATGATGGCAAAATAGAGACTGAATTTGATAATCTTATCAAAGATAACCTCATCCGAGAAGTCCAATATACGATCTGGATAGAAATAATACTTACTATTAAGAAAAAAATGGATAGATTAGAGTCATCATTGACCTTAGGGACCTCAATCGACACTTCCCAAAAGATGATTTTCCTCTATCGATCACAAAATTGTTGATCGATGTAACACCAGATGTGGGCCACTCTATTTTAGGGATATATATTCTGGGTACAACCAGATCTGAATGACCTAAGGAGATGAAGAGGCTACTACTTTTAGGGTCCCTCTAGGATCATTCTATTAAAATGTGATTCCTTTTTTTCTAAAACATGTGGGAGCTATATAATAACATGCCACACATTTCATTTTCAAACACTTCCATGGAAAATTCTTCTAGTTCTACGTCGTTGATTTGGTGGCTAAATAATGACAATACTCAGGAAACCGGACATATTATGAAACTATCTTCAACAAACTATTACAACACAATTTAATGATGAATCCCTTAAAGTGTTCCTTTGGCATTACCTCTTGGGAATTCATTGACTTCGTTGTATGCCATCATAACATCAATGTCAAACCTAATAAAAAATCCATCATTGGCATGTATCCACCTCATAACCTCAATGAGATGAGGGGCCTTCAGGGGAACATGACTTACATTTGGGGCTTCATTTCCAACCTTGTGGGTAAATGATTTCCTTTCACTAGGTTAACAGAGAAATGGGTTACATATGACTAGAATAATGAATGTCCAGATGAATTCGAGAATCTAAAAACATATATCTTAATCCCACTGGTGATGATTCCTCCAGTTGAGGGGAGGCCACTCATTTTGTATATATCTACCTTGAAAAAGTCATTAAGAACATTCCTTGTACATAAGAATGATGATGGTAGTGAGTATAGTCACCATTACCTCAAAAAAACAATGATTGATACTAAGAATCGATATTCAGAAATTGAAATGAACTACCTAGCCTTAATTTTCATAGTTAAAAAAACATAGGCATTACCTACAGCACCACGAGGTCTATCAAGACTCTCTCTGAAACCCACTCAAGTATATCCTCAGTCGTCCCATGCTAATTGGATGCCAATCATGGTGGGAAGTCATCTGACCATAGTATGACAAACAATATGTTCCCCGAAAATCCATCAATGTTGAGGCTTTAGCAGACAACCTAGTGGAGCATACCTCTAAATAAATGACCCCACTGGATAGTGAATTTCTGGATGAAAAAGTGTTCTTCATCAAAGAAGACCCCCAGTCATAGGAAATGTTCTTTGAAGGTGGTTCCAGGAACCCAACAGGGAAATGGATAGAGGATAACATGCTCAACAAAGTAGGGCTACGAGTTAAAATCATATCCCGCTATAAAGGTCATACCTTCCTTTTTCTTTCATGATTTCAGTGGGATGAAAAAATAATGTTACAGAATACCAGGCCCTCATTGTAAGTATAGAGAAGGCACTTCATGCACGGGCCAAACACCTGAAGATAAAATGTGATTCAAAGTGGTTTAACAATCATGTCGATGGTGATTATTTAATTAAGAAAAAAGTATTGTTCTCCTTGATAAACCATGATCAAGAACTAATGGCAGAATTCCAATCAGAACCAACGGTGACCAATGTCCCCATGTCCCAAAATGATCAAGCAAATGTATTGGCAAATACAGCTACAACGTTGGATGATCCAGATTAGTATGAAACAGTCATCATCATTTCCCACCATCGGATGGTGTTGCTATTTATTCAAAATAATATAGAGGAAATCGATGTCATTTTCCCTGTTTCTGAGCCTTATGGTCACACCGGCATCTGGATGACTCCCATATCAAATTACCTCTGGAGGGAGGAACTCCCAAAAGATTGGGTATGAAGATAATAGATCAGGAGGTATGCAGTCAACTTTGTCTTATACAATGGCATAATCCATGAAAAGTCTCTCTATAAACAAGGCCTTGACAGAGTTCATCACAGATGCATCGATGGACAACAGACTTCATCCATCTAGAAATAAGTGCACACTAGAGCTTGTGGAGCTCACCAATCAGCAACCCATCTCTCCCATCAAATGTAAAGGCTTGGATACTATTGTCCCACTAAGATACAAGATTTTTCCATATTCACCATGAACATCCATTCCTTCCATGTTCATGCCAATTTTATTCATCGACCCCCAGATCTACTTCACACACCTATGTAATCTTGACCATTTGCTGCAAGGGGGTGGATGTTGTGGAAAAATATCCCCCCATCGCCAAATAATTCAATGTCATTATCACAGAAACAAATTTATTTTTCAAATGGGCCCTAGCCATTCCCCTTAAATAGGTTAGGGAAAAAATAATTGTTAACATTTTGAATGAAAACATCATTACCAGATTTTATGTCCATTATACAATACTGCTGGAAAACAGATCCATCTTTTTCTTTATGTAGTTGGAAATGTTATACCAACAGTATGTAATCAAATCCAACCATTCATATGGCTACCATTCAGTGGGAAATAGGAAGATAAAGTCTTTCAACAAGAATATGACGAAAATACTACAAAAGATGGTAGAAAATGATAAGATATCAGGGTCAAATAAGCTCATTCATTCATTATGGGCCTACCAGACCACAAGAAAAACTTCCACCCAAGAAACCCAATACTCACTAGTATACATGGAATATGTAGTTTTTATAGTTGAAATTCAAGTTCCATCACTCTGTGTGGCCATTGGTGATCAATTTTTCATGGACAAGCAATATTAATGATGGTTTGATGAGTTAGAGTAGATTGATGGAAAATGGATGCACACTTTTCCCCATTTGAATGTTTACCAAAATCAGTTCACATGAGCCCTCAACAAAAAAGCGTGTCTTCGCTCTTTCCTCAATGGAGAGATGGTGTTGGCCCTCAGAAACCTAACAATACTCAAGATGAAGCCCCCAAAGCGTGATTCATAGTTGGAGGGACCATATTTCATACATAAGGTCTATTTAAATAAATCATACTCTTTGATGTCAATGGATAAATATATCATCATAACTCTCACCAATATAAGGTTTCAGAAGAAGTACTTCACATATTAGTGATTCCCATGGTCCAAAATCTATGACCATAAACTATGAGTCTTCATCCTAACCAAATGATGTTAAAATATATGGTATTATTACCTAAAACAAGATATAATATGATATGCCAATGTTCTCACTGCACAACACATCGCCCGATATGAGAGACATTAAACAACATAACATAAATCATCTTAATCACATGATGATAAAATGCATGGTCCCCAAATAACTATGTAAAACTTGATTAATTTTCATCAATGGGATGCCTAGTGACACCTCAACCCTTAATATTGGACATTCCCCACAAGAATAGAATGCTTCTATTATATTCTCTATCTCCCCATATTATGTGGGAAATTCGTGTCACTCCTTGTTTCTCACTTCGAGTATAACATACGTGATCTCATCATTGGTGTTAAGGATTCCTGTACAAAAACAAACTATAGAGGAATATGATTAATCTGACACTCGTAGAACAATCCACCAAAATTCCCCTACTATAACGCACGAGTCGGATCGAAACATGGAACATTTAGAACTATGTATGGCTTGATTCATACCCTTGGAGGATATGTAGTGATGCCCAGATTTGACATCTTATCCCAACCACCAATTAAAAAGAAAAAAAATCCATCTCATGTCCCTAATCATTGACCATACCTTTGTAGGGATCATTTAGAACTATGTACGACTAGATTCCTATCCTTACAGGATAAATAGTGATGCTCGAATTAAGCATCCATTTCTAGCCACCAAAAACCAAAATTCCATTTCCCATGTGTATAGGTAGACTTTTAAGTGGGAATACATAAAAAGTCCAAGCGGCATGACATTAAATTTCAAGGTTCCTTGAGCGTCATGTAAATCCTGATTCTCAATATTACAAGATCCCGAACATGCCCCCAATTTCTTGCACACCAAATTCATATATATGATATAAATTATAAATATAAAACTTGACACTCATAAGAAGTAAAAAGTTCATGCTTCCCCATACATATGAGTATTATATATATGGAATCTCTAGTAGTTCATGAAATAACATGGTTTGTATATTTCATACATTCCCTAGACATGTATTTCCTGTCTTTCAATCTCCATACATTAGGGAAGCGGGGTTCTCTATACGAATTCATGGCCATCTAGGATGGAAGTCCAGTGTCATGCAGACACCTTTGTTTAACTATGACATCATTTCCTGGTGGATCTGTATATGTCTCCCGAAACGACCCTCAACCAAAGGAAAATTCGTACTCAGGAGAGTCCTCTCGTACCTCAGAATGCATAATTGGTTCTAATCCCCATGTCATCCATCCTGATCAATGTTCCCCCCCAGAATATGGTTTACACCTTCTATAGTCACTCATTATTAAGGAGTTCCAGAATATACTGACCACAATTAACTCAAAGCTATTTATGGTTTTTGTGATAACATTACATCCTCACAAGACAACATTAAATTGTACAACATAATGTCCTCACTACATGAATCTAAACAGCACAACATAATTTCCTTACTGCATGACTCTAAACTCCACAGCATAACATCCTTAATGCATGATGCTAAATAACATGGCCAAAAATGTCCTCGTTCTATGACTCTAAACTGCACTACATAAGGTCCTTGCCACACACCTCTAAATTTCATGGTCAAAAATATCCTCATTTCACGGCTCTAAAATGCACATCATAATATCCTTACCACACGATGTAAAACTGCAAGGAAAGAATCATTCTTGATGCATGATGTTAAACTGCATAGCATTGGTTTAATCTTTAAATGATCCCTGCTATAGATTTTTATATTTTTTAGTGGAGATCTAGAATCCCTATATTCCCTTGTTTCTCATGTTGAGCATAACTCACGTGATCTTAGGGAACTTAGTGGAGAATCCACCATGACATCATGGAAAATCATCTCGGGACTTTTGTTCCTTGTAGTATGACCCTAAAAGGAATGTTACGATTCCCTTCCCAATAATGGAACCTCAGATCCTGATCATGCTATGTTAAACTACAAGGTACTCCAATGATGGGAAAAATTCCTCACACTAAATATGAGCTAGATCTACATAGGGGACTAATCTCTCCCATGAGTGAATCACGACCACATTGTTTTTGATGTATCCTAATACATTCTTACCAAACACAAATATCTGTGGTTTTAGTAATGTCGAATCTCCATAATCTTCCATGGCCATCACAGATGGAAGGCTAGTGTCCTATGGACACCATTTTTTACTATGCACATCATGCCCCAGTGGCATTTCATATATTACCTACAATATGTCTATCAATAAAATGAATATTCGTCCACAAAAGATTCATCTACTATCTCAGTACACCTGAAGGCTACCAAGCCTCATGACATCCCTCCTGATTCAAGAAAATCAAAGTCATGTATTACATTCTATTTTATACAAAAATCCTTGATATATCAGATCATTTTTCCAGATTCACCTCTGGTCTCTATTGAGGCTTGTATAAAATAAAGATACCCTATACATATGTATAAAGTTGATCCACATATAAAACAAAATGACTCCATTTTAATGTCATGTCCATCGGAAATTTTTATCCAAAATAAATTTCCCCTTTTATGCTTATGAACACCCCTTTTGAGAGGCTATATTCCATGTCCATAAGGGTCCCAATAACCATAATCCTCCATGGCCATCAGAGATTGAAGGTCGGTGTCTTTCGAACACCTTTTTTGGACTATAAACATCATGCCCCAGTGGCTCTGCATTTGTTTCCTACAAAACAAGTATCAATTTGAGGAAAATTCATCTTCAAAAGTGTCCATTATAGTTTTTGTACGGACGTATGACATTTATGTCATGTCTCACTCCCAGAACATGGGAAACCACTAGATTGTAGTTTAAATGTCCTTCCCTTTTGAAATTCCAAGACATGAAAGGAATTTCTAATTGCACTGATAAATCATTTACTATCCTTTGGTTAGAGCAAAATGATATTCCATAATAGGTGTCAAGAATCATGGTTGTATTAAATTTAATTATACCATTCGCCACCTCCCCCCCCCCATGCAAGTAAGATTCATGTGGGAGTGGCTACATATCCATAGCTAATACAAATTCCCCTAATAATTTTGGTCATCATCCCTTCGACATTCCACTCACTGTGGCCCACTAACCCCAAAACAAATACAAGGTGTTATAAATCCTCCCAGCCTATCATAGATGGAGGCCCATCATCCTTCAGACACATTTATTTGACTACGAACATTATGACCTCGTGGCTCTGTATACATTTCATACAAAACAACCATCAATCAAAGTAAAATTAATTCTCAGGAGAGTCCTCTCCTACCTCTGTAAGCCTAAAATTGATTCCAATCGTCACATACATCAAAACCTCCAAATGATAGGGTCATGAAAAATCACTCATTCATGTATGATATTATCATGAAATTCTCAGATAATGAATCCCAAATTAGAGCCCCCACCCTATCATGTTTAGTTAAAATTCTTCGACCTAAAACATCAATGATAAGTCTAATTGGTAATATTATAAAATGCTAGTGAAAAAGGTGCAACACTCACTAGGGTGAGAACCCGCAAAGAGAACCCCAAGAAAAAAATTGAGTATCAGCTCATTAAATCTATACTGTGTATGGTTTAGAAAAAAGAAAACTGGTTGAGCTCTCAAAAGATATGTAAAGCTTGTTAGGTAAAAACCACTCAAAGGGAGGCCTAGAAAAAAGTAATGTTATACCCGCTAAGCCCGTATCAATTGATCTTAGGAAAAAATTTGAATGATAATGAAAAGGATACAAAAGTTCATGAGGTTTTCCATGAAACCAAAGTAATAGTTGAACTATTCTCACTGAGTCTCATGGCTCAAGAAAAACATAGAGCATGATTCGATTATTTCAATTTACTAGTTTCGAATCTCGGTTTAAAATTAATTCCTAATAAAAATGATGTTTATATGATTGATTGTGATCAATGTAAATGACTATAAAAGAAAAAAAGAATTTGATGGAAACTAGTTCTATTCAATTCCAAAAAAATGCATGGACATCCCCAGTTCGGCGTCTCTCCACAGTGATAGAAGAAGATCAGTACATCATGAGTTGGGAAAGTTACAACAAATATTGGCTCTCCCTTTCTAGAAAAATGGAAAGTGACTACCTTGGGTCGTCAAGAGTTTTCTCTAATGAATCTCTCTCATCCTCTTCATCCATTACCATTGGGTGCATGCATTCTATAATGGCTTTAAAGGCCTGTACTTCATTTTGGATAGCTTCGTAATTAGGACCCAATGAAGAAAATTGATCCATAATCTGTACTACGCAAGACTCTAATTCTTTTATCTCTTCCTTTTGAGTGAACAAAAAATCATGAGCCTTATCTTCTTCAGTTTCTGGGTGATTGAGTTCTTCCGAAACTTATCAGGAGGTCCTTACCAGATTATGGGAAGAATTGAATGTGGAAAGTTTATCCCCACAAGAAGCAAGGTCTTCTTGTGATATAAAAATCGGTTCTATAAGAATATGTAGATACTAAAATCAAATAAACCAGAACCTAACTCAGTAAATAACCAATAGAAGTTGTCAGTCTTGTTAGTAATGCTAGCTAGATGTGTTTTGACTGTAAGGGAACACAACTAATGACATTCTTGTTTTCGCACTGCTTGATGCCTCCACGTGGCACCAGGGCCTTGGTCCTCCACCGCCTAAATAAGCCTATAGGTAGAAAGTGTCATCATGGGAGTGTAAAGGGACCTAATATGGGTAATAAATATGGGAGATATCCTTTACCTCATATGGTTTGAAGATTGCAGATGAACACAGAGGACTGGCCATAACTTTTAGGGTATCCATTGACACTCTACTAGAGCTAGCCTCATTAGGGTCATGGGTAGTATCCATAGGAGTAGAGTAGTCAGAATCGCTCCCCACTGAGATAGGCCACCCAGATGATTCCCCTTCCAGACACATCTGATGGCGGATCAAGAGTCTTCTCACCACATGGGTAGGAATGGATGGTGTAGCCATTGTGGACATCACAGGGACAGGAATAGATTCCATAGCTGTCACACTCACCGTAGGATAAGAAATATATGGTATGACAGTCACTGTCAAGATGTCGTGAAGGATGGTCAGATGCTTCTAGACCCATTGAATTCATCTTCTTAGCACTCCGTCGAGTTAAAATCAGATCCTTAGTTGGTCATATAATAGCAATAAAAAATTGGATCTTGTCATATTGGGGATGATAACTTCCATGGAGGCACCTTCATGCATCATCATAAGCCATAACTATTAAAGAATTATGGGATGAGACTCTCTCCATAACTAAATGATAGGAAAATGTGCAATTCTTCGATGAAACCCAAATTTCCTCCTGAACCGATAGGGGAGGTATGGCTAAAAATGATTAATCGATATATGCAAGTCATGAGAATCACATACCAAAGTGCGATAATGTATGAGCGTTATTATTAAGAACCACCCATGCAACCTCTTAAAGACCCATGATGGGTAGGGTTTAGTGAAAATGAGAAGAAGCGTCATTTAGTATCCTGACTACATCAAAAAAATTTAAATTCATGGGGAAAACAACGACAACGTTTAGAAGTGTAAGTTGAAAGTAGGGGCAAGGAACTCTCGAAGTGTGTCGATATTCATGGAATGATAATTTTCCAACCATACACACATATAACAATTCAAAAAGTCTGCTGAGATGATGTGGGGGTTTACCTTCTTGAATCATCCCCAGTAACTTATAAAGTTGGGAAAGAGTATGAATGGAAAAATTAATTGGTCGACCCTATGCCATCATAGCCTCCATCATTAGAGAGAATGCCCTGACCCTGGTATATACATCACAGGATGGGAAGATCCATCCACTCATAAACATGGCAATGAAACCTACTAATATAATCCTAGGTGGCACGTTCGGTTAAAGCTCGTATCCCTATTTATTATATCATCCCGCTTTGAGGGTGGAACAATATGACCCTAGAATCTATCAGGAATGATGATATAAATGAGTTCAACTACAAAAATCTCTCAAAATAGGCCCATTCAACTACCAAAATGACCATATCCAAGCCTCAAATGGGATAAGAGAGTGATCCTATAGGGGGTGATCATGTAATCCCTTTTTCATAACCAGTAGGCTCATTGTTAATAGGGACACATGGTTGGTATTATCCTAAGTTGTAGTTTCTGGAAGAAACCCGTCATAAATATAACCGAAATGGGGATCCATACAAGTCGGTGTATGTCCCGTAATTTTATTCCCACCTCCCCATGTGACAAATGAATGGGGATGGTTCTTGAACAAGAGTGCCTCAATATCTCAAGAAGTATTTCTTCTAGGGAGAATGATGTAAATTGAGAGAACCAAGCTGCCTGATATAAGTTCACTGCCTCCAATTGGTCAGGGGACTCTCAATAGGTTTGGTGTACCTACAATGCCTAGTCCCATTCATTATAGAAACATCCTCCCACTCATAGGTCCCAATTGGTGCTCCACCCACAGTTAGGATGTTCATGGGAATGATTGACAATGGACGGGTTATCTTGGGTGACTAGCCTCAAGGTAGTGTTGCGACACCCATGATTGCCTTGAGTCCATGTCGAGCCTTCTAATATGAACACAATCTCATCAATTAGACTAGATATGACATAAAGAGTTGAGAAAATATTGGACCGATCGTGACCTTGTGGTGCTTCTAGGAGAATGAAAGGTGTATTAGGGTCAGCCAGTGGAAAAGGAACTCCATGAGGAAGAACAAATCCATAAAGTGGAAACTATACAAACACTGCGTGAGATAGGAGCTCTAGTGTAAGGATATCTTTTAAGAAGTTGTCACAAGGAAAAATGAATGATCAATGATTAACTGAAAAAACAGACGCCAAAATATGGTTTTCACATCGGTTTTTCAAAAATCGACGCCAAAAATAATTATCTTATGTGTTTCAGCGTCATTTTTCTATAAAATCGATGCCAAAAATTCATTTAGACATGCTTTTAGGTGCCGGTTTTTTATAAAACCGACGCCGAAAACAGAGTCGACGAGATTTTTGTCGTCGGTTTTATAGAAAAACGACGCCGAAAACTTAGTCGATTGGATTTTTGGCATCGGATTAATAGAAAACCGATGCCGAAAATCGGTTCTTCGGCGTTGGTTTTATCTAAAACCGATGCCATAAGTCAATTGTTTTTCAAAAAACTTTCGGCATCGTTTTTTAAAATAACCGATGCCATAAAAAATATAAAATAATTACAATTTCACGTCCAAAAAAGTAAAAACCCCTGAAAAAAACACAGTATACAAAAACAATCAAATAATATTTTTGCAGAGGCACTCGAGAGAACTCAAAGTAAATTAGAATTAAAATACACGTACCTGAAATATTAGAATATACATACCTCAAATATTAATCAATATACATACCTCAAATCTTAATCAGACTTAACAAAAAGTTTGATAAAGTAGATTGAATATGGATCATATCAGATTGGGAATAAGACTGTGAATCATTGAATGCCTACAATAATACTGAATGATATAAAATTAATAAATAGAAAAAAGTGGGAGAAAATATTTTAAAAAATTAATACAAATAACCTTATGAAAATCAGTTTTTCCCCAGTTGTGATTATCTTGTACATGAATCGTAGAATATAATAACCACATTCAACATGTCCATTTTGACGATGAAACTACAGTTATAAAACATTTAACTAATAATAAAAACCAATATATAACTAAAATATAAAAACTAATTACCTGTACGTCCACATATTTGATTTTTGTTGGTTTCTTTTCTAACATGTTTTCCTTTGTAAAATTTTTCCATGAACTGAATTTTTTTATATAAGAACTAATAAAACTTGTGTAAAAAAATGAAAATTAAACATAACAAACTTATAAAAATAAAAAACAACTTACCTGTTTAATAAGTTTGAAAATGGTTTATGCACTTTTCCTAATAAAGAGAAAAACCAATATAAGGTTCATTCATTTGGGAAAAATACGCCTAACATCTAATGCCTCCTACAATACAAAATTTTCACAATTAATGACATTATAATGATCATTAGTTCAAAATTATGTTGAAGTTATTACTTATCAAGAAATGGAAAAAACCAGCACTGAATCTCTGTTTGTGATAATATCTCATATATATATTGAATGCTTTCATCATTCTTCACATTTTTGACTTCTAAGGAAATGTACTCTGGATCTATAAAGCTTTAAATTCTTGTAGATTAATTTTGTAAAAGAATCCTGTGTAGATACCTAATTTAAAAAGAAAATATAGTTATTCAAATACATAAAAATCTTTTATTAATGAAATAGAAATTCAAACGTCAATTTACTTACATGGAAAACAACTGCACCACATTCATCCCGATCTCTTCAAAATTAACTAAATTCATGATATCTTCTTTCAGTATTCTCAATTGATAATTTTATCCACATATATCGGTCATCATCTGAAACTCATTGATAAAATTCAAGGAAGAAGAGGACTCAGATAATCTTTTCAACCCATAAGAAATATCAGAAGTATCTACAACCAACTGTTCCTGAACATTTTGTTGCATTTGTACAGTTTCATTTTCTTTCAGATATTCCTATATAAGTTAAATGTCAGAAAACATTATAAGTAATTTGGAATCATTTGTAATTAATATTTAAAAAATGCATACCTCATGTGAAATATAATGAAGTGGGGCAGTTGGCCAAAGTAAAAAATGGCCCATACATTCCCCAACACTGGTGATCTCCACATTAGGAAATGGTAGTAGAATAGTAGGATCTATAATAACAAGTACTGATACTCTAACCTGACCCATCTGTATAGGCTGATGATGTACCGAGTCCCAAAAAAAATACACTTGTCCTAACGCAACAATATGTACATGAGGATCTCCCGTAAACAACTCAAAATATAAGGCATGATCTGAGGGAGGAGGTGGAGGCTCAAAGTTAGCAGGTGGGGAAGGGTAGTCCGGTTGAGCAGGCTAAGAAGGTAGAAAAATGAAAAGGGTATATTAGTGTTTAAAATTTATAACATAGAAAAATTGATTAAAAATTAAATAAAATAATATACCTAAAAAGGTTGCGCAGACGGGGCAGGGTAAGCAGATGGGCCGGGGTAGTCTGGGTGAGTAGGCTGAGAATGTTGAAAAATGAAAAAGTCATATTAGTGTTTATAATTTATAAAATAGAAAAATTGATGACAAGTAAATATTATACCTTGGAAGGCTGCCCAGACGGGACTGGGTAAGCAGATGAGGTAGGGTAGTCCGGGTGAGTAGGTTGAGAATGTTGAAAAATGAAAAAGTTATATCACTGTTTATAATTTATAAAAAAGAAAAATTGATGACAAGTCAATAATATACCTCGGAAGGTTGCGCAGACTGTGACTATCTTGCCAAGTGTTCTAATAAATCCTTCTGTATTGCTGCTTGAATTTGATCACCCATAGACCATTTCATATCATGCAGCTCTTCTTTTAAGGATTCGATTTCCGGTTTTCTTGATTACTTAACCGTACCAAAAACCTTCCAAATATTAACACCCGCCTGATATCCTCTAAAACGGCCGGGGTGTTCGGCCTTTCCCAAAGCAGTGGCTAGGATATCCATCCTACCCTCGGGGATAAAAGAGCCATGTGACTCTTGCTCCTGAAGTTCATCCTGAAATGAAAAATAAAAAATTTATATTAGTGTTTATAAATTATATAATAGAAAACTTGTTAACAAATAAATAATATTTACCTAAAATTCTATCAGCCATTTGATGAGCTTCCTCTGTAAGATATTGTTCATTTTTTTCTTCTTGCTCATTTCCATTTCTCATGGTGAGTGGGAGGAGATGGAGGACCATACTGGACCTCTTCTGAACCACTATTTGATCGATCTCTTAATGCTTAAAATTTTTTTCAATCATTTTCTGCTCCAAATACGAGTACCTTTCATGTGATAATGTATGAGGGTATACGTTTTTCAACTGGATCTCCTGATGAGATCTTCTGGAGGCCGGTTACATAAAAATAAACTATTAAGTAAGAAGGAAAATATATTATAAATTTTAAAATATAAAACAATTACAATACCTGAAATTTCTCTTCCTGAAGACTGTTAAAAAATCGCTTCCATGTTTCTTCATCTATATATGGATACTTAAGACATGGGCTTTCAAACCTTCCCTTTAGAAAACTTAATTTTTTGACACTTTGGTTTTAAAATCTCTCCATCGAACCGCCACTAAAGAGAGATGTCTTTTCCTAATTTCTTTGGTTTCCTCAAAATTGAATTTCATCTATAATTGAATAAATTAAATATGTAATTTAAACTATATAATGTTAAAAAATGAGATAAAATAAATAAATAAAGATATTTTACCATCACGGCCTCCCAAAGCTGTTGCTTTGACATCCTGCCTACTGACTTCCAATCAGGATATAAAATACTAATCCTGCAACGGCTCTGCATCACTATATAACTGACAAACTGAACTGCATTTGGGCCAACTTCATTAGTATTATCATAAAAACGGATGTGTACTTTGTTATCATCATGAGCAAGTGATAGTTTTGGTAAACATGTAATACCACGTTTACCAACTTGAGAACTTTATTTTTGAGTAGTAACTGGAGAAGTCTCTTCCACTGAGGACGCATCAGTAGTCCTACAAAAACATTTTCATGTAAATTAACTGTTTTATTTCATTAAATAAGTATATTACTGAATATTTAATAATATGTCAAAATAGATATACCTCGGTAACTGCTCCTCTCTATCTATATCTGACATTGCTACTATAAAGTGTAATGAAATTTTGTGTACCTGCATATCATTAGAAAACTGAATAATTAGAAATAAGGATGACAAAAATAAATATGTAAAAATAGAGGCATGCATTTGTACATTTTAAAAATAGACACAAAATATAAATATTTACCAGAAAAATTAGGAGACTAATTTAGTATTTTTCCACATGCCTTCATCATGATCGGTACGTACTACATGCACTATGTCTATCTTATATTCATTGTAATCATCTGGAAATTGCGTAATAGATGAATAAGGATCATGTAAATCACTAGAAACATAAGAATCATCCTCATCACCCAAATGGTATCTTTTCTCTTGCAAAACAAGTGACCACTGATCATTCGACGGATCAATGACATTAAATACTTGTTTTAAATGTGTCTCCATGATAAATGGTCCTCATTGCGATTAAATCTATTCAAATCAACCAGTTTAGACCCATATTCATCATGTTTCACGCCACTATTACTATCAACCCAATTACACTTAAAAATAGTGACTCTAAATTTAATATAATCAATTACCCATATGTCTTCAATAACTCCAAAATATGAAGTTGATGCAGAAATTGGGTTTTTATCTTTGGCACTCGAAAAATGCACTGCTTCAGCGAATACCATCACACCACTATTCTAAACGGTACTCTTGTCACCCAGGTTTTCTGTGTAAAATGTGTAGCCATTGATATCAAAACCAGACCAAGTGATCACATTAAGAGATGGTACCCCTGCTAACCACTTAAATGTTTCTGATACAGATATATCTGGGCTGAATTTCTCTTTAAACCATGAAACAAATGTCTTCTTATGCTCAATCATCAACCACTTTTCATTTCTTTTCTGATATCGTAACTTTAATTCAGAAATATGTGAGGATATATATGGTTGAACCTCATCTGTGTTGTTCAAAATGTATAAATGTGATTACATCACTTAATCACGTGGAATGAACTTTACCTTTAAGCCTCGAACCCCTCTAACTTCTCTATCAACTGTCATATGTCGAGATACATGGAGACCATTATTCCCAACCTCATTCAAATAATCAGTACAGATCTCAATCACCTCTTCTGATACATATTTTTGAACAATAGAGGACTCTGGTCGATAAGGATTTTTAACATATCATTTCAAACTTTTCATATATCTTTCAAAAGGATACATCCATCTTAAATAAACAGGCCCACATCTTCATATCTCACGCACCAAATGAATCAATAGATGAACCATTATATCAAAAAATGTGGGTGGGAAATACATTTCTAGTTGAAAAATAATAAGAGTTGCTTCATTCTCCAACAAATCTAACAAATTTGGATTAACGACATTGCTACAAATGGATTTCAAGAAATTACATAACCTGATGATTCTCTTTCAGACAGCTTTTCGTAATATACCACACACTGCTACTGGTAGAATTTGTAGCATCAACACATAGAAATCATGTGATTTCATACCTATTCATTTACAATCCTTCCATGACACAAAATTATTCACATTTGAAGAAAAACCGATGGGTACTTTAATACCATGAAGACACTGAAAGAAATTTATCTTTTCAATCTCGCTTAATGTGTGACAATCCGGAGGTAAATATGTTCTGTTTCCTTTCATAGCGGGAGCTAACTCCAAATGTATTCTCATTAATATCAAGTCCAATATAGCATGTAATCCATATTTTGTCTTTACTTTTATTTCTAACAAACTTCCAATCAAACTATCACATATGTTTTTCTCCACATGCATAACATCAATTTTATTTTTTATCTCAAAAAAATCTCCAATAAGGTAGTTTGAAGAAAATAGACTGCTTCTTCCAGATATGTTTTTGTAAGCCAGAACTTTTTCTCTTTCCAAATGTTGAATCAATATCTTTCACTCTATCATAATATTCTTCATCTGACAATGGTCGAGGGGGGAGGATGTATTCTTTTAAACCGTTAAATACTTGTGTCAATATACGATAAGGTTGATCAATTCGCAAAAATATTTGATGTCCCATGTACACTGTCTTTCTTCCATTCTGTAATTGATAATATGAAGTTTGTTCTTCACAAATTGGACATGCTTTATGTCCCTTAACACTATATGCAGAAAAGTTTCCATATGCAGAAAATTCATTTATAGTGAACATTATCATAGCACGCAAAAGAAAATACCCTTTATTGTATGCATCGGAAAATTTAACACCTTCCTCCCATAACAGTTTCAAATCATCAATCAATGGTGTAAGATACACATCAATATCATTTCCTGGTTGTTTTGGTCCAGAAATCATCAAGCTCATCATAACATATTTTTTCTTCATACATAGATGTGGGGACAAGTTGTAATGTACCAGCAAAATAGTCCATGAACTATGTTGGCTACTGAGGCTCTGATATGGATTAATTCCATCAGTACACAATCCCACTATGGGATTTCTAACTTCACTTCCAAAATCATGAAATTTTTTATCAAAACTCTTCCATTGTGGTGAATCAGAAGGGTGACATAAGTTACCATCAGAGATGCGCTCATCTGAATGCCATCTTAACCTTTTTTCATCAAGTGAATTTGAAAATAGATGCTTCAAACGAGGAATTATTGGAAGGTATCAAATTGCTTTAGCTGGAGTTTTGATTCTGGTACCTAAAAATAAAAAAGAATTGAATTATCAGAATTTTATGCAAAAAATATTGGATGATATCATTGGAAAGTAAAAAAATTTATTTTTCATAACGTTACATGACATCAACTGAGAATGAATCTGAGTTGACTTACTTATCCATACTATAGCGCGATGTCCCACATGTAGGACAACTTTATTAATGTTCATTTTCTTTCCTATACAGTACACAATCATTGGGGCAAGCTTGTATCTTTTTATACCCCAATCCCATTGGGCATAATATTTTCTTCGCCTCATAATTGGAATATGGAAGCCCATTGCCTTCTGGATGTAGCTCTTTTAAAAGCTCAAGTAAACTGGAGAAACTTTTATCACTCCACCCATTTTTTTCTTTTAAGTTAACTAATCTCAAAACTATTGATAACACTGTATATTTACTACAACCTCGGAATAATGGTTCTTAGAATCTCCATACAATCGTTCAACAGTTGTTTTTTTCGATGGATTCAACACCTAAATCATGAATTAATTCTTCAATACGATCCTCTGCCTCATTATGAATATCGTCATCAACATTGGATGTTGAATTTTCAGTTCATTCACCATGAAAGATCCAATGTGTATAATTAGGGCTAAAACCATAACAAATGATATGATCCTTGATTTCTCTGGAGTTTAACTTTCTCATATTTACACACTTCATACATTGACCGAAAATCAAATCAATATTTTAAAGATGTCGTTTTGCAAAATCCAAAAAATTATCAACTCCTTTCTCATATTCACTAGTGGTTCTTCGTAAATAAATCCAATTACGATCCATTAATACCTGATATCAAAACATAATTGATGAATATATTAAAACATATAAACATTGAAATATCTATCAGATAAATTGTAAAAAACATATTTAATAAAAACTATTGATAATCAGATAAAAGACATCAGATATGAAACACGTTTCCAAATAGACTAAACAGTTTATTTTCATATTATATACATGTGTGTTATATTGATATTATAATTTAATTATAATATCATTCATATAAAATTTATTAGTTCATTTTACATAGTTGCAATATTTTGATGTTTCGTGTGTCAAAAATATTGAAGAGTACATTAATTTAAAGGATGCAATAAGTGAAATGTGGGAGTACATGGAAATATGTATAAATTATTGACGATTTTGTGGTATGATCTATACCTATGTACTAACAGATATATGTATCGAGATTAATATGACGGTGAATATAGTAGCAGTTCTAGATAGAATGATAATACAAACCAAAAATAATGATAATAAAAACCAAAAATAAACTAATAAAATCTATACCAACAATGATAATACAAACAAACACTATAAAATGATGAACTAAAACTATAAAATCTACACCAACAATGATAATACAAACAAACACTAAAAATGAAAATCATGCAAAAATAGGGAGAAGAAATCTATACCAACATTGATAATACAAACCAACAATGATAATACAATCAAACACTATAGTGTTTGATGAAACACTATAAAATCTATACCAACAATGATAATACAAACAATAATGAAAATCGCACAAAAATGATAATACAGACCAATGATAATACAAACAATGATAATACAAACAAAAAATGATAATAGAAACAAATCTATACCAACAATGATAATACAAACCAAAAATAATGATAAACTACAACTATAATCGATCCAATAATAAAAATCGCGCAAAATAGGGTTCTTGAAGAAGAAATAAACTATGGGAGATGAAACAAGAGATAAAGAGGAAGAAAGCATACCCAAAATCATGCAAATGACACAAAACCTTCAACAATGGCCTTCCAAGATCGCAAATCTGGTTCGAAGGTCGTCGGGAGTCCAAAGCGCTGCAGCGGAACTCGATTTTGACGATCGAACAAAATGAGGGTTTCAGCACCCGAATAATTTTAAAAGACTTTTCGCATCGGTTTAAGAGAAAACTGATGCATAAAAATAAAAAAACATTTCATCGTCGGGTTTTAAAATAACCGACGCCGAATATTTTAATTATTTTATTTTCGGTGTCAGTTTTCTCTAAAACCGATGCTGAAAATAAATCTTATGGCATCGGTTTTCCAAAAAACCGATGCAAATTTTTTATTTTTTTTATTTTCGGCATCTGTTTTCCTAAAAACCGATGCCAAAATGTATTTTTAAAATTATTTTCCACGTCGATTTTACTCAAAACCGACGCCGAATGTTTTTTTAATTTTTTTTTTGTCGGTTTTCCTCAAAACGGATGCGGTAAATATGTTTTTTATTATTATCGGCGTCGATTTTCTTCAAAACCGAAGCCAAAAAAAATTTTTAAAAAATTTCAGCCTCAGTTTATTGAGAACCGACTCAAAATATCATCGGATAATTGTTTTTGGCATCGGTTTTTAAAAAACCGACTTCATTACGGTGACGTTAAAACCCGTATTTCCACTAGTGTACCGATCGGCCTACTGATACACAGACTAACGACTGATATAAAGAAACTGACATAGTCTACCGATACAAGTACAGACAGTCACCAATACATCGAGCTACCAATAGCCCAAGAGCTACTGATGGATTAAGAGCTACCGATAGATTAAGAGCTACTGATGGATTAAGAGCTACCGATGGATTAAGAGCTACCAATGGATTAAGAGATACCGATAGAATGAAGTCACTGATATATATAGCTACCAATAGAAGTTCAAAAGAGCTACCGATGGAAGGTCCTGATACACAAAGTCCACTGCACACATCTACCAACAGAAGGCTACTAATTATTGACCAACCAGTCAAACTCTATTCTCTCAATATTATTTATTTATTAAGCTAACAGTTACATTTGATGTTTTTAATGCAGTTAATGTTATTTAATGATATATGTTGACATGTCAGGGAATGGTACCTAGTACCCATGCAAAAAAGTAATCATTCCTTTTGCCAGAGCTGAAAGCAATAAAAGGGAAGATAAAGACCTAGCCGAGATAACATAGAGATTGAAAGTGAAGTGGTTTCATACAGGGAGAACAATAAACTAAGAGGGCTCAACAAAATTTAAATTTGGTGAATTCACACAAGGATTCATCCATACTTCAAGTATCATGGATATACTTGAAGCCACTCTTCAGCAGGAAACCAAAAGCTGCATCATGAGTGAAGAACTACAACAAACACTTCATGCACTCAAGATGATAAGCTATCCCTGGAACATGGAAGATAACGACACTCTGTTTTTCAGAGAAAAACCAGAGAAGGACCCATAAGCTTTTATGACCAATAAAACGAGTCCAGAGCTACACTTACGATCACTAAAGCTAATCTAAACTCATTCACATTTTCTTTAGTGATTCTTTATTTTCATTTAGAGCAGTGTGTGTACCCTGTTTATTTTACACACACACTATCTCTTGAGCTAAACTGGAGGGTTCTTAAATCCTCACTCAAACTCCATAACTCTTTGTTTCCCACTATGGATAGTGGTAGAGGTCGAGTAAGACCAGGATAGCTGTGAGATGTTGTTTGTTTTCACACGTAGAACTGTGGTAGAGTTCTTTGTACCTGGACAGTGTGTTCACTGTTTTTTACCCCGATCCAGGGTGTGTATCATTTTATATTAACTTTTGAGAGGACTAAGTCTCGGCTTGAGACTGAACCTCTTGGTTACATCTTCTATGTATTTTAGTTTAAATCATAAGTATACTATATATATATATCATATTCCGCTACTAATTACTTTGAAATAAAAAACTATTTTAAAGCTACTTTGATAGTTAAATTAGGAAGTCTTTATACTTATTGTAAACCAATATGTTAGTTTCAAAAGTTAATTTCATCTTATGATTAAGTTAACTGAGACCTAATCAATCTTTTAGAAACTTATTGAAAATTTACACTATGTATAAATTCACTACAGTTTAACATTGTTTTTAAATAGGGGGATTTAAAGAGAAATATTTTTAACAGAAATTTTAATTAGAACTAAATTCACCCCCCTCTTGTGTATCCACTCCGACCAGCAAATATCATCCAACTTAGTGGGTGTATTTCCCCACTCTACTTGATCAAACAACCTAGATCATGCTCCCATGGGTCTTACATCATTGATCTTACGATCACACACCTCAAAAATGGATGAATAACCACATAACATGTCAGTATTATCTTGAAATATACATCCTTGATAATTTTTCATATAGGAAAATCATGTCACATTTGTTGATTTGTTTTTAAATTCACCCACAACAT
Organism: Viscum album; assembly: GCA_963277665.1. NCBI lineage: Eukaryota > Viridiplantae > Streptophyta > Magnoliopsida > Santalales > Viscaceae > Viscum > Viscum album. Next base: position 1,238,559,209 of record OY728143.1, read on the forward strand.
GATCATCATTCAAAAACCAATACAATTTACCATATATAATAGTGATATTGGATGAAATTCCAAAATCAATAGTGTAAGGATGTTTACTGATCATGTTCATTAAATATAATGTCAATACTGAATTACTTGCACACATATTGATTTACCACGCGAAATAACAATGAATATCACTTGGATATACCATATACTTTATAAAATTTCCTTGGTATCAATATTATTTAATTAATCTACCCATGATTCATACTTTTAATGCCACTCTTAATTCCAGGGTAAAACATCTCTACTGTCACCCTCACAAATCACATATAATCTCTAACAGCTATAAGAGAACATCCTGAAACCACATCATTACACTCATACCACAAAGATCATAACTAAACCTTCAAAAACACTAGTATCTCACACATGTACCATAGAACACATCTCACATATACAAAAACTCATTAGGAAATATCTAAACTCCTATCTCAAATTTCACTATAAACCTCTATTTCTCAAACCACCCACCATTGGTTCTTGAATATATATATATAGAATCACATGACAAAATAAACCTTCTAATTTTATGAATTAATTACTAAATTGAATATATACATGGGTATACCACTTCTATTATCACATCTCATCCATCAATATATAATTTATCGATTTATGATTATCTATTTCAACTATTCTATATTAACATGGCTTGATTACATAAGATTTCATCAAGATGTTATGTTGGAAAATGAAGAAAGTGTTGTTTTTTATACATTATGTAACCTTTAATTTTTTTTTTCTAAAACTATTATTGTAATTACTAATAAGGTTCTATTAAAAATTCATAAAATGTCAATTCCGACCCAGTATGGGACACTATACATCCCATACATCGAGGGCTATTTTAGTAATTATAAAGCAGAATCACATCATACAGTCAACATGACCCACTATTAGAGAAAATATATTATTGTTCAGCTAATAATTATTCCACAAAAAGGATATATTGGAAAAAACCATGTCAGTTTTTTTGTAGTTTTAAACAACTGAACCCTCATAATTAGTGATATCAATCACCCAAAATCATGTGAATTTCATCTGAATCCTACATGATAAAAATGATTTGAGTACATAGGAACATTTTCGATGAGATAAGATCTAAAACCATAAATATTATTCTTGAATAACAAAACCATATTCTAATAAATATGTCACTAATTATAATGAAAATAAAGAACAACAATCCCATATCATGTACAACATAGTCTTCCCACTAGAAACAGTGTTCCCAAAAACAAAATTTAACATCTATCATATTCTTCGACACATCAGTATTCAAAATATACCAAATCCTTAAATTATTAAGATGATCTGTAGACCAACACTATTGGTTTTACTATGAGAAACCATTACTTTTAAGAATTTACTTTAATACCAATGGAGATGATCCAAACCACACTTGAAAAAATTTCACATTAGAATTAAATCTCACCATAGTCTTAAAAAATTAGAGAACTTTTTAATTTAGTTTCATTAAGTACATTTTGAAAATGAAACATATTTAAATTAATAAGTGATCACCTCCCCATAATCTAATCCTACCATATTCACATGTAGCATTATCATAGGTTACACTAATCTTTATAACATAATTAAATGGAATTATATAAAAGGGGGTAGCTTAAATATTTATTAATACTAAAAATAGTATTTAAAAATAGAATATAAAAAGATAATATAAACATAGAGTATGAGTATTTTCAATATATATAAGAAATAAATTCCTAAAAAATTTGAGAACATCAATTCAGTAATAAGGAAAAATTCTTTTTCACGAGCCACACATGCGAGACAACTTAATTGTACCCCCTTATACATCACCTTTTTACGTTACACAATTTTACCCACCTTTGCAAGAAACTAATTTATTCTTATTTATACCTTTATTGTATGATGTAAATTTTTAACTAATGATTTGGTGGGTGACATAGTAATAACCATTCATTATCCATTTATATATGTATTCTACATAAAAGTAATCATCATCATATCATAAACATCCCATGAACACCAAATTAGTATCACGTCCATTAAAATGGTATCAAATAAAAAAAATTATAATTCCATAAATAATCATAACATAATTTTCTTATAAAAAAGTATCCAATGATTTTATGTAACATTATACTTAAGTATCCTTCAATCAATATAATAGAGAATGTCGAATTTATACCTTATATATTAATGATATATAGTTTATTCTATAATTTAACCGGTCAATAACTGTATGACATCTAGGTGAACACCATTAAGTCTATGGAAGGATATATTGAGTGATTATAGTGGAATGATATTATAATAAGATATATTTTTAAATAATTGGATGGTTATGGAAGACAAAATCAATGATAGTTAACTTCTATAATACTGATTTAACATTACACATTTGGGAAAACATAGGTAAATAATCAATGGGTATATGCATAATAGTTTTATAATAATAGTATAATTTAATAATAAAAAACATATGAAAAAGATAATCTTCCCCAATATCCATTTTAAATAAAACTCATAAAATAATGTAAATATATTTTACATTATAAAAACCTGAATCTTGGGAAATATGATTCAAAAGAATTATAAATATTTTATAATTACTAATTTTTAAAAATAATTTTCTTTTATTATTTTTATAATAAAATTACATGTGACAATCTGACCAGTTTCGTTTCTATAGTCATTTCAAAAAATCCTAGAAAGAATTTATTTTGATATAATAAAACATCATTTTTTTGAAACATGCAATAATTGATTCTTCAATATGTGATAATGTTTATATATATAAAATATAGAGTTATAGATAAGAAATATATTAATGATACAAATAAAAATTTAATATTTTGAAAGGATTTATTGAAAACACAAAATATAAATATCGAAATACAACTATTATTTGAAAAGTGGTGATGAGAAGTAAGTTGATCATATTAACTAATCAATATTCGAGTTTGCAAAAAGAGTGGAAATAATTAGTGGGGAAGAAAATATAGAATAGGAGGGGAAATATCCATTGGAAGGAATTTGAGTTAGTCTTTCATTTTTAAAATTTTTATTTGAGAAGGTATTTTATAAAAGATGGTGATAAGAGTGAAAGGAAGTATCATCCCCTATGTATTGATAATTAAACATTGTGAAAAATATAAAATTGGCAGATGAATAGAGAATAGAAGATCTTAACTAAGTAGAGAATTTATAACTCAAGGAGATAGAATTTATGATTTGAAATCTGTCATAGCTCATGTTACATTTAATTAAGAACCCATTTAATGGGAACGAGAGCAAATGTGAACATAATATAGAATGAATAAAATATAATTCAGGATATAACATAAAACATAGGTAGTATTTACAATATATAAAATTGAATTGGTGTATAAAAAAATAATTTCTCTGGAAATAGGAATTGAGACCAAGAAACCCATTTATGGTAAATCTGTGAAGTTATAATACTTTTTTATGTAGTTACAAAAGTGAGATTTTGTACCCATGAAAAAAAGTGGAAATAAAATATAAATTTTTAAATAAAAATAATAAATTAATGTTATAACCATATAGATCAATAAGATTGTTCACAACTCAATGCAATAAAACTGGGCTAAAAAGGCCTTTAAATTTGTAATTTTTTTTAAAAAAACTCATGAGAGAAAGAACATGTAAAAAAATTTGATATCAATAAATCTATTAGAATCATGAAACAAAATATTAATGTGGTAGTTTATAAGAAATAAAAATGAAAAAAGGTGTATAATAATAAATATGTGGAAAGGGGTAAAAGTAAGAGAAGAAACTCTTACCATGATCCTGATTCATTCTATGCATGAGCTTAACATCCTAATTTATAACAACTTTTTTTTAGATACCTTCTGAGGAAAATTATTCAAATATAATTTATTTTTATCAACATTTTCATTTAATATTCTATTAACTAATTATATATATATATTATAATGTTTGTAAGAAAATTGAATCAGAGTCATCTTTTCTTGATAATTATAACTATTAAAGATTGTACATTAATAATAAGATATGTACTTAATTTAAATTTTACATGAAAATACATCAATCATAATTTTATTATTAACTTAATATTTTTATTGTTTTTGATTTTATCACTGGGGAACCCATACATCCATTAGAGGATGCATTGATTTTTCCCCACATTCCTACATACAAAAGGCAAGGGGAAATTGTTGCTTATTCCGGGACATTTTTTTCTTCATCGAAACTACATGACTAGATATTGGTTCCTCTTTATGTGGATTCCTTCTGGAAACTTGTTACCTAGTCTAGGTCTCCCTCATAGACTTAAGATGTTGTTCATGAAACTCTTCCTAGTTCCATGTCTTCATGGACGCTGGTTTATTATGTTGCTTCGGTCAGGACATTCTAAGGGCTCTAGTTAGGGAAGCAACCTTTGGTCGTGGGAGTAGTCCCATCGGACATCGTTGGTTGTCTAGATTCTAGAACACTGTTTCATCCAGGTTTCTTTCCCTTTTTATAGGGATTCTCAAGGGCATAGAATCTCGAGTAATCCCATGTCATATATGGGGAATTATATTCCATAGGAATATCTTTATGGTTTTTCTCAAATTACCATGTTTAACATAGAGTATGCCACGAGTTTAATGTCTAGTAGAGACAGATCAGCCTAATCAGAACGATGACGGGAGTGGATTAAATGGGTGAAACTGTAGGATGGAACACTGATGATGGGGTTAATGCATGGTTAGTTACCATATTACTTCTAGGAGTAGTGAGAAAGTTGGTGGAATTATCTGACCAGGGTGTGCTGGCTTGGGTAAGAATCAGGATGGATGATAGAGAATTGATGGACAATGAGGTGGAACTAACATTAGAATGATAGTGATATTGTTCTTTATCCTCAAAGAGACATCCTACATATCCCTGTGGTGGGTAATCGAAGTATACATAGTTCATGATGGGGGTATAGAATTGGGGTTTACACATAGGACAACGACCCGACGATACAATGGGGCTTACACATGGTCAGAATCCCAGGTTGGTTTGATGCCATGGGGATAGACTAGAGATATGGTTCGCAGTGAAGGGGACTACAATGACATACCTTCAATTAAGGGCTACAATGTCTTAACATTGGATGGGACTACAACATATTATTTCTGATTGATATACACAACAACTTACCATCGATTGGGAAACACACTGGATTACCATCAATTGGGAAACACAGTAGCTTACTGTTGGTTGAGAAACACAACATCATACCATTGATTGTGAAACACAATGGATTACTATCAGTTGGGAAACAAAATGGATTACCATCAGTTGGGAAACACAACAGCTTACTCTCGCTTGGGAAACACAACAACTTACCATCGATTAGGAAACACAAAGGTTTACAGTCAGTTGGGATACACAACATCTTACGATAGGTTGGGAAAAAAATGGGTTACCATCAGTTGAGAAACACAACGGCATACCGTTAGTTGGGATTTCACCTCAGGGAAGCTTCCCATGTACCATTCCTAGGAGACAAAGATCAAATACCACAAAGTTTGAATGGGGAAAGTTTAACATCTTGTAGGAAAAAAGGGGTTATAGAGTTTAATGTCATATAAAACAAGGGTGGACCGACGTAAAATGGTTGATACTGATGGGTTTCATGCTTTAACCTTAGGGAGACTACCTACGTACCTTGTGTAGGATAAAAGGATCAAAGTCCACATAGTTCAAAATGGTGAATATAGTTTAACGTGATGCAGGATGAGGGTGAAAAACATATAGGGGTTGAGAAAAATAAGTGTTGGTACTGATCATCATGGAGGATTCCTACCTACCTTTTTGGGGAGAAAAGGATCAAAGACCATGTAGTTCAGAATCATTTTTTCTTACTCACTAAGGCTGCCCAAGAAGGATTCAATGGTCAATGCTTACTCTAATCAAACATGAATCTTTCTTGGTGTGAGAAACAAGTGGCAGCAAAGACCTAACGATCACATCTCGAATGGTGAATATGTAGGAAGTAGAGTGGGGATTACACGTGGTTAGTGGCACAAAGATGAAAAGGGGTGTATACGTTGTTAGCGGCCTAGGGGGATAGAGATTGGGACATACTCCGGGATGGCGGGTCGATGGCGACAAAAGTTCAGACGGAGAGGGACAAGATAATGAAGTTTCTGGTGCCCATAAATCCTCCCGTCATTGGCACCGAAGAAGTGATGAGGTCCATGGATGATACCTCTCGCAAGAAAGGATTGGGGATTACAGCATGATAGATTCCCTTCCTCATGGGTAGACGCTTCTCTAGAAAATAAAATCTCATTCCATGTCAGGAAGATCTCACTCTCGTGGATATGAGCGGGTGTAGAGAATATCTGAGATAGAATTCCCCATGTCCAATGCATGAGGAGAGGCCACATTTTAACATCATGTGTTTTGGATTATGGTGTTTCTTAGTTTAACTTTCTACAGCTCGGATGAGGCGGGTTCACTCCGCACACCTAAGACTTACATGACTGGTCCACATCAACCCTTGGTGAATGGAAGGCACCAACAATTCCATGGTCATTCGGTGTTTTTGGAGTGATCCACTGAGGGTCCCACATTAGTGTGGCTATGAAAAGAAGTAGTATCCATTAGTGTTCCAAAGTGATGAATCATAAGGCTATGCAATGCACACTAAATCACAGCCCAAGGGACCTTGAAACCACTTCGTACAAACTTGGAGAGTCGTACGGGAGAAAGGTGCATGAAACAAGTGTGTTGTGCACAAGAGGGCCTCAGACATGGTGGCTTGGGGTATGGAAATAACATGGATCGCACAGGGAGGGATGCATGTAACATGAGAGGATACACCCAATATGGAATAGTTGTGCGCAAACCGGATGGATGCGCGCAAAATAAGTCTGATGCAAGGGGGACACGCATGCAAGAGAGAACTTTTTCAAGCAAATGAATTTGGGTAAACATACATGAATGAGGATAAAATAAAAGAGTGACCACAAAAATGGGGACCCTAGGGAGACCTATCACGTAAGATCCAATACCTTAAGGAAATATGTTTTTTTCATACAGTCGCGGAAGTGGTTTCTTTCTTATAGTAGAGCATTGTTACATCATCTGTAATTGTCCCTGAAGGTCGGGGGAATGCCACATTTTATATCCTAAAACCCCAGAGGTGGTGTGAAATAGGGCTATGTGAAATAAACCTTTTGAGGTGACATTGGGAACACAAGGGTCTGCATGCCTAAGGGAAACATGCATGCATGACTCTCTTCCTTTGTGCCCTTTCCTTGGATAGTTTTTAGAGATGGTGGTATTGAAAGGGTTCTTCTAAAGCTGTTTTGGTCGCACAAGGGTTTACATGCCATAGGGATGATTTTTCACACACTTTGACTCTTGTGTGTTAGTGCATCGGCATTTTTCAGAGGGTCGTCGCGGAAGCCTTCATTTGAGGTTACATTTGGCACACAAGGGCTTGCGCGCAGAGGGGAATCTTATGCGCAGACCATCATTCATGTGCGCACCTCCCACTCACATCATAGAATTATCCTTTTAGTCACAAGATGCATTTTGTTTCTTAAAAATATACCACTCATGGCCCTATCTGAAATTTGGGGTCAAACAATTCCCCCCTCAGAATCAGAACTGAAGGGGTTCTCAAAGGTCAGATTTTTTAGGGTCATGCTATGAAAATAGAGAAGCGTCTGGTCGGTGTGCACAAAAATGGTTTTGGGGAACACAAAACACTTCCAGAAACGGTCAAGGTGTGGTACACATCTATAAAAATGTTAAGGGACCCCCTTGGATCCCCACTTTGATTTTTCCATACAACTATCCTTTTCTATCGTGCACAAAAAATCACCACATCCACGCACATGTTTTCGCTACTGATTGTGAGTTTTGCGCGCACCCCTGTCACCTTTGCGTTAAAACCGCACTGCTTTTATTACAAAAATAAACATGATTTATTACATAAACTCTTCACTTCATACAACATGTAAGGTTGAGAGGTCTAGTGTCTTTGGTGCTTAAGATCATTACATAACAACTTATAACCTGACATAGAATGTATTTATTGATAACTTCCTTTACATGACCACTACATTCCCTCATACATAGAATTTCATGGGATAACCTGAGGACATGTATATGAAAAGGGTGAGATATAAATCCTAGTAAAAGAATAAACATGGAATAACATAATGAATAAAATACATTTTATACAATATGAATATAAATGGATCACAAAAAAAACAAGAACATAAAATCATGATAATGAATGAGAATCATAACATGGAAATGTGGCAATAACATTTAACATGGAATTAGCATGATCCAAGGCTCATTGCACATAGAGAATGAGTAAACCATTATTGCACATAAAGCATGATTAAAACCTCATTGCACTTGAATTAGCACGAGTAAACACAAATTTCACATGACATATCATGATACTATTCCTTACCTAATGCATTGGAGTTCTATCAGGGTGCACCATTCATAAACATTTCATTTCATGCAAAAGTGTGCCACATGGATCATATAACATGGATTCAATCAGCATCATAAGTTATTCCGCGATTATATAATTTTGAATAAATAAATGAATGTACCATTAAACATTTATATGCACCTAAAATGAAATACCCTTTATAGAGACATAAGTATGTTATTCAATACACAATGATATTGGCTTGAAAAAATGTGGTGCAATTTCGGCTGCATAAGGTTGTGAAATAAGAACTCATAAAAAATGGTTGATAAGAGATAATGGGGTGTCTCATAATATTTACATGAAATGTATGGTAAGGGGGTCATATGGATACATGTACCAACAAATTTAATGGAATTTAGATGCATAATTTAAAATAATTACTTGGATGTAAAAGAGAAGAGAGAAATCCCTCAAGGAATTTCGGCAAGGTAACTAGTGTACATGGGAGGAATTAATGAGAGATAAAGGTGTATACCATCATCCAAACCTAAATAGGACAGTATGGGGGAAGTTTGAAATCATACCCCAACATTTTTAATTCAATAAAAAATAAAATAACCGCATAATGAAAATAGGACAAAATGAGAAAGGAAGAAATCCCTTACTTGGATGTGTGATCCCAGAGGCTTTGGAGAGGCATGAGAGAGGCTTATTGGAAGATTGGGGAACCTTGGAAGGATTATAGAGGGAGTAGGGAATGGCATGGTCGAACTCAAGAGGATTTTAGTGAAGAGTAAGTGGGAGTATTGGTGGGTTTATATAGGAAAGGAGAGAGAATTATTTATTATTTAGGTTTGAGACACCTCACATTAAACTAAACAAAACTACAATCCAACACATGGTTTTTTACCATGGTTTTTTCCAAAGGGAATTGGAAAGAAATAACATATAAGTCTAATGGCCTAACTTCTCAAAATAATAGGTTTTCTTATGTAGAGTTGAGTCACACTCTTAAAGAAAACATTTTAAAAAGACAAAATGTTTTATAAGTATTGGAGGGTACACTAATGCTTTGTAAAATAAATAAAAAAACCAAAAATCAAATTATTTTTAATTTTAAAACATATATTTGCCGAACATAATTTTTATATTGTTTTATTAAATCACTATTGGGTCATTTTGATGTCATAAATCACATTATATATTTAAATGATATTTAATTTTTTACCAAAAATTCGACTGTCTGAGAAAATTATGAAAAATTCACCACCGGATAATTTCAATGTCCCAATTCCAAAAATAATATTCATTTTTTCTAAATAATTTTATAAATTTGTGAATTTTTACTTTTAAAATAAAAACCGACATTTTCCAAAAATTCTTGGGTTTTGACAAAAATAGCTTTCAAACCTTAATAAAAATTCCAATTCATTCATAAAATTATATGATCATTTATATTTAATAAAAACTAATTTAATATATATTTTTTATTACAATAATATTTAATTAAAAAATATTTTAATTCATTAAAATAGATTTCTCAGTTGAATATTAACTAAAAATACTATTTGTGCTTTAACAACTATTTACAATGTAACAATAATAAAATGAGTGCACATTATTTATACAAAAAATAATGTACATAGTCATAGTGGTAGGATATTGTTACATAACCCCTTATAACACCCGCATAAGACCGAAGGTTAAGGTGTGCATTGGTGAAAGACTCTTGGGGTGGCTCGGATAACATTTCGTGGGTGGTATTCTTTATTAACTTCCACTTTTCCCATAGTCGGTTCCACTCAAGCATAATGTGTTCAAGATCATCTTGGGATTGGTCTAGAGAGAAACCCAATGATGCCAACTCCTTTCCAAGCTCTGACAAATGGGATTTGTGTGGGTCAAGTCTACTGTATGAGGCCATTGCATTCTTTGTCTGAGTAAATTGGATCTGTTAAATCCCTATATTTATACTAATCATGTCATCATTGGTCAACAACTATATTAGAAACGGTCACAATTCAGAATGAAATTTTAAAGTCCATCAACATAAAACCTATGAAGTTCAAATTATATATAACCATAGCAAGACATTTAATTAGATCAAGAAGAATTTTCATTAATGAATGTTTGGGTCATTACAATCCTCCCCCTTCAAAAATTTCACCCCTGAAATTTCCTTTTCCCACACATAAACATATTTGGGTAACTTTTCTTCATCACTTCCTCCAATTCCTAGGTCTCTTCTTCAAACTTGTGGTTTCTCCACAACACCTTGACAAGGGGCTTTGTCTTATTTTGTAGAACATTTTCTTTAATATCTAAGATCTTCACTGGTTACTCCTCGTAATAAAGATCATCCTCTAGTTGTACTACCTCTTAAGAGAGTACATGTGAAGGGTTTGTTATGTACATCCTTACGAGGGATACCTGAAAGACATCAGGTACTTTGGCTATGGTAGGTGGAAGTTCTAGTCGATAGGCCACAATCCCAACACGGTCAAGAATCCCGATGGGGCCGATGTACCTAGGACTTAACTTCCCATTCATTCCAAACATCATGACCTTCTTCCATGGAGATATGCGTAGAAATACCATTTTTCCATCTTTAAACTCAAGGTATCATCGACAGTTATCTGCATAACTCTTCTGTCGACTCTGGGCTACCTTGATATGCTACTGAATGGTTTTCACCTTCTCCATCATTTTTTCAACCATTTCTGGTCCTAGTAGCTTATGTTCAGTGACTTCATCCCAACATGTATGTGCTCTTCACCTCTTCCCATACATGGTTTCATAAGGTGCCATTTGGATGCTCTAGTGGAAACTATTATTGTAGAATAATTCAACCAGTGGAAGATGGTGGTACCACCCTCTTTTGAAGTCCATAAAACATGCTCCCAATATGTCCTCATGTGTTTGGATAGTTCACTCAGATTGGCCATCATTATGTGGATGATAAGTTGTACTAAAGTTCAGCTCATTATCTTGAGCATGTTTAAGAATCTACCAAAAAATAGAGGCGATTCATGGATCTCGATCGGATAGAATAGATAATGGTACTACATGCAGCCTTTCCACTTCCCTGATATATATCTATTCTAGACTATCCAACTATAAATCCTCCCAAATTGCAATGAAGTGTGCAGACATTGTAAGATGATCCACAACAACCCAAATTGCATTGTTGCCTTTGGATGTATTCAGATGTCCGGTGACAAAGTCCATGGTGATGTTCTCCCATTTCCATGCTGGTATGGGAAATGGTTTCACCATCCCCTATGATTTATGCCTCTCTGCCTTCACTTGCTGACACACCAGGCACATTGATGTATACTCAGTGATCTCCTTATTCATATTATCTCACTAATAATACTCTCGGAGATCTCGATACAAATTTTTGTTTCATGGGTGAGTAGATAATTTTGAACTATGTGCATCATCCAAAAGATCCTTCTTATTCTTCGGACATGATGAAACACATAGTCTTTTCCAAAATCTCACAATTCCTTCTTCTGTAACATTTTAATATGAGGATTTCAATTTTTTGATAGCTTCCACTCTCTTCTGAATTCCTACATCATCCTTTTAAGCATACTTTAACCTTACCAATAGTGACGGTTGAGTAATCACTTGTGAAAGGATTGATGATGTTCCCTTTTTTAGGATTACCTTGTCCATCTTCATCAAATCTACGAAGATTGGATCCCTCTAAATTCTTATCAATGGTAGAATTGCTCGGTCCTTTAAACTTAGAGCATCTGCCACCTTTTTCTATTTCCCAGGGTGGGAATGGATTGATCAATCATAGTTGTTCATCAGCTCTAACCATCTTCATTAGTGCATGTTCAACTCTTTTCATGTGAATATATAATTGAGGATCTTGTGGTCCTTATATATTTCATACCTCTCCCCAGAGTGATAATGTTTCCAAAATTTTAATGAGAATATCACCGCATCCAACTATGAATCATGTGTTGGATAATTATGCTCATGAACTATCAATTTCCATGAACCATAGGCAACGCCAATGTCATTTTGGATCAACACATATCCCAGGACCTTCTTCGAAGATCACTTAATACCACAAAATGTTATCCACTTGTGGGAAATGTGAGAACGGTAACAGTTATAAGCCTTCTTTTTAACTCCATGAAGATTTCATCGCATTCATCACACCATGTAAACATTACTCCCTTCCGAGATAGCTTGGTAATAGGGTCTGACAATCATTAGAAATTTATCACAAATCGTCGATAATATCTAGCTAACCCCATGAAGCTACGGATATACGTTACAGATGTTGGCCTCGACCATCCCTCAATTGCTTATATTTTTGTGGGATCCACATATATCCCATTGCTTGTGATGATATGGACCAATAATGAGACCTCCTTCAACCAGAACTCACACTTTCTGTACTTTTCAAAGAGATTCTCCTTCCGCAAGGTCTATATTACAGTCCTTAGATACTCCGGGTGATCATCCTTGTTTTTTGATTATATCAAAATATCATATATAAAGACTACCGCAAATTTGTCGAGGTAATCCCTAATGACTCTTTTCATCAAGTCCATGAAGATTGCTGGAGCATTAGTCACTTCGAAATGAATTACTATGAATTCATAGGGCCCGTATCTTGTAGGAAAATTAGTCTTTGGGATATCTTCCTTTTTCACTATTACATGAGAATATCCCAACCAAAAATCCACCTTGGAGATGTATTGTGCTCCATGCTGTTGATCGAACAAGTCATCGATTCATGGGAGAGGATACTTATTCATTATCGTGTTATTGTTAATCTCATGATGATCGATTCAATGGCACATTGACCCATCATTCTTCAGGAAGAAGATGACGATTTCACCCCATGGTGAAGCAATTGGGCATATAAACCCTTTATCAAGATTCTCATTTAGTTGTTCTTTTATCTCCCCAAGCTCCACAACAACCATTCTATAGGGAGTCTTGGATATTAGAAATGCCCTAGGTATAAGAACAATTTATAGTTCAACCTCCCATCTATGAGGAAGAACAGATAACTGTTCGAAAAACACTTCAGAAAATTCCCTCACAATAGGCATGTCTTCAAGGATGGTTGCCTCCTTAGACTCAATCATATGAGTCAGATATGCATGCTCATAGGGTAGAAATATCCATGCATGATATGATATAACTAAAGAAGACTCGTCTTCCTCCTTGCACTTGTATAGAATCGGGGGTCGATTCTCCACATGGAGAGTGATTTCCCTCTCACAGCAATTTATGTTGGTTCTATATAAAGATAGCCAATCCATGCCAAGAATTGTATCAAATTACACCAGAGGGAGTATGATGAGGTTCGCTAGGAAATTCAATCCACAGATTATGACAGGTGAGGAGTTATATTCATGGGATACAATGATTTCCCCATTTTCCGTACTTATGGACATATTTACTTCCATGATTTGTGGTGGTGCTGGGATTGATCTACTAAAAGTTTGGGATATAAAATATTGTTTAGAACTATGGGAGATAACCCTACATTTTACTTTTTGATTTAGGTCCTACTCTATCCAATATAGACATAGGGATGAGTATATTAAATTATTTACACATAAAGGGGAATCCAAGGGAAAAATGGATGACTTATAAATAACTTTTATTTTCGTAACGTATGAATCCATATGCTTCAATCTATGCTATCCATGATCTACTATCAAACATATATTCTTAGAGGAATTTTTTTAATTCCCCTAGTAAGGGTTCATATTAAGCTTGTGAATTTACCAAAGCAAAACCCCCACGAGTGTCATAAACAAGAGTGCAGCAAGGCCTTTTTTTAATGCACTAGTTCTCATTCTAGTCTAGCTCAATTATGTGTTTTCAGGTTTTACCCCTAGGATACATCTTTTCCAGAGTCGCCTCTACCTGCTCATATCCAAACATGGATTTATTTTCCTTATAAACTACTTACTCAGATTCACCAATACATAGGGATGTTTTTATTATACTTATTATTGTCTATAACTATTCAATAGGGTTTTTTAATCTAAATCCCAAAAATAAATAAACTTATCCTCTCATACCAACTATAACAACCATGCTTTTATTACAAAATTAGACATGATTTATTACATAAACACTTCACTTGATACAACATGGGAGATCGAGAGGCCTAGTTTCTTTGGGGATTAGAATCATTACATAACAACATAAAACATGAAATAAAACATCTTTGTTGAAAACTTTCTTTAAATTCATACTGCATTCCCTTGTACTTATCATTGCATGAGATAACCCGAGGACAAGCATATGAAAAGGGTGAGCCATAAATCCCAGTAAGGGAATAAACATGGAATAATATGAGGAATACAAAAACTATTAGACAATAAGAATATCAATGGAGCATAAGACAAACATGAACTTAAAGGCATGATAAAGCACGGTAATCATAACATTGAAATGTGGCAACAACACTTAACATGGAATTAGAATGAGCCAAGGTTCATTGCACATGGATCATGAGTAAACCCTAATTGCACATGAATCACAAGTAAAATCTTGTTGCACTTGAATTACCATGAGTAAACACCCATTTCACATGACGTATCATGATACTATACATTACCCAATGAATTGTAGCACAATCAGGGCACACCATTCTTAAACATTTCATTTCATGCATATGTGTACCACATGAATCATATAACATAGAATAAATCAACATCATAAGTTATTACATGATTATGTAATGTGTAATTAATACATGAAAGTGACATTCAATATATAAATGTGCATAAAGGTGAATACCCTTGATAGAGACATGGGTATGGTATTCACTACACAATGACCTTGTCTTGAAAAATCATGGTGCAATTTCGGCCGCACAACAGTTTGAAATAAGAATGCATAAAAAATGGTTGATGAGAGAGAAATGGGTGTCTCATCATATTTACATGAAATGGAAAATAATGGGGTCATATAGATACATGTCCCATCAAATTTAAGGTAATTTAGATGCATAATTCAATATAATTACTTTGATGTATAAGAGGAGAGAGAAATCACTCAATGAATTTCGACATGGTAACAGGTGCACATGGGAGGCATTAATGAGAGAGAAAGGGGTCTCCCATCATCCAAAAATAAAGAGGACAGTATGGGGGAGGTGTGAAATCATACCCCAAAATTTTTAATTGAAAAAAGGTCATAAAAACGTAATGAAAATTGGACAAAATTAGAAAGGAAGAAATCCCTTACTTAGAAGTGAAATCCCAAAGGCTTGGAAGAGTCTTCATAGAGGCTTCTTGGGAGCTTGGGGAACCTTGAGAGGATTCTAGAGAGAGGAGGGAATGGGTTAGTCAAAATACAAAGGCTTTGAGTGAAAAGGAAGTGAGTGATTGAGTGTGTTTATATAGGAAAGTAGAGTGAATTCTTTAGTATATAGGTTTGGGACACCTCACATTAAACTAATCAAAACCACAAAGTAGCCGCTAGTTTTTGCCCATGGTTTTTGACCATGGTTTTTTCCCATGGTTTTTGCCCAAGGTTTATTCCAATTGGGAGTGGAAAACAATACTTTATAAGGTCAATGTCCTAACATCTTAAAATAATAGGTTTTCTTATGTGGAGGTGAGTCACACTCTTAAGGAAAAAAATTTAAAAAGAAAAAATGTTTTATACGTCTTGGAGGGACCACTAATGATTTGTAAAATAATTCAAAAAAATCCAAAATCACATTATTCTGATGGTAAAACATATATTGGCCAAAAATAATATTTATATTATTTTATTACATCACTATTGGGTCATATTGATGTGATTAAACCCATTATATATTTAAATGATATTTAATTATTACGCAAAAATTCGATTGTCTCAGAAAATTATAAAAAATTCACCATTGGATAATTTCAAAATCTTTATTCCAATAGTAGTATTTATTTTTATCTAAATAATTTTATAAATATGTGAATTTTTACTTTTAAAATAAAAACCAACATTTACAGAAAATTACTGGGTTATGAAAAAAATAGATTTCAATCCTTAATAAAAATTATAATTCCATTCATAAAATTATATGATCATTTATATTTAATAAATAATAATTTAATGGTAATATTTTAATAAGATATTAATTAATTCAAAAATCCCTTAATTCACCAAAATAGATTTCTTAGTTCAATATTATCTAAAAATATTTTTTGTTATTTAAAAAATATTTACAAAGTAACAATAATAAAATGAATAAAATTATTTATAAATATATAATGTGAATATTAATATTTATATGGTATTTTTACATAACCCCTTATAACACCCACATAAGACCGAAGGGTAAGGTGTGCGATGGTGACAGACTCTTGGGGTGTCTCAAATAAAATATCTTGAGTGGTAATCTCTATTAACATCCACTTCTCACGTAGTCGGTTCCACTCAAACTTAACATGTTCAAGCTTGTATTGGGCTTGGTCAATAGAAAATCCCAATGGTGCCACCTCCTTTTTGAGCTCCGAAAAATGGGCTTCGTATGGGGAAAGTCTACTGGATGAGGTCATCACTTCCTTTGTCTGAGTAAATTGGATTTGTTAAATCCCTATATTTAAACTAATCATTTGATCACAGCTCAACAGCTATATTAGCCATGGTCGCAATTCATAATGGTATTTTAAAATCCAGAAACATAAAACCAATGATGTTAAAATTTTATATAACCATAATAAGATGTTTAATTAGATCAAGAGGAATTTTCATTAATAAAAGTTTGGGTCGTTAAATGCATTCTCCTTTTTTTCTGTGCATACCAGCATTCTTGCACCCCAATAGATTTTATTCTTGTCGATTCTCCATTTTTTCACACACATCCCTTGGGATTTCTAAAAACATTCCAAAAATCGATGCCCAAAAAATTGATGCCGAGAGGGAGGCTACTACAGCTGCAAGGAGCACTCCGAGGATCATGAACCCCTGATTCCTAATGTGGGGAGTGTCAAATCTAATACTCAAATTCACTTTGGAATACTTATGCAAGCTCAAAAATATTACATCCTGAGTGAAGCCTATCGATATGGAACTTCTGCATTTTGGAGGAGGTGCTCATGCCTATCATTGAAACCGATACGCCACGATCATGGGGGAAACATGAGGACAACCTTCCACAATTAAACATCATAAACAATACATCCTTATAGGGAAACATAGAACTCCTACATTTATATCTTGAATCCCAAGACTAAGACTATAGTAGGGAGCGATCTGGTTCTCAAGGAATATCCTACTCTTTACATGAGCACCTTCAGAAGCAGAATTACTAATTAGATGAATGGTTGGAAGGAATGGGACATCCAGTCCGAGGAATTATTCACAAGAGAATAGGAATGGGAATACTGGGGACACCAAACATGGGAGGAGTTTGGGCCAGAGATGTGGTCTATCAGGCTTTTTTAAGCTGTTTGGACATCCCAATTTCAATTCTAACGGGAGCAGGTCCATGTACCAGAATTATTCATTCGTTGGTCTATCGACACTAACACCTTCCACCTCCACCACGGGGAGGTAGGTATCAGTCTATGGGATGCCCATTTCATTGGGGAAATCACCTTGAGGGGTACCAATATGATGAGTTCGTCCCAATAGGGAACGTCTGGGGGGATAGTGCGTGCACCCAAATCCTGACATTGCATCTACTTGGGCTGGCTAGGAAGGAGTTGAAAATAAAATGTGTTATGAAGGAAATATCTTATCTAGTATGGTTCAGTATTTTTTTGATGTAGGAAAAGTCTATGAAGATTCTAGAATGAGGAATGTAATGCCTGAGCACATCTCAGAGGGTAAAGCTGGGATCATGTTGGAAGGTCATGGAGGCAAGAGAGTATCGATCATGAGGCTTCGGCATAAATGAAATTTGGGACCCGAATGTATGATATGATGGGTTCCTTGCTGCATTATTGAGTGGGTGGATATTTCTAGTGACGATTACAAGGATGGGGTTCTGACCAGTGACATTAATAATGGTTGGGATCATGGCGGCAAAGAACAAGGTTAACCTGGGATTCCTGTATTTGCTAGAATATATAGAATTTTGGGGAATATCTAAAGGGGAAGTAATCCCAGAAGCATATGTGGTCCATTTCAGAGCCTTCATTGATTGGTCGTAGCCAACTGTGGGGGGTATGAATTTCTGAATTCCATTCACCCACTAGGTGATGGTATGTGAAAATCCCTCTAGAAAATTGTTGGATTCTATTCACTAACACTCAATGAAGAAGGGGTCAAACTCCAGATAAACAACCATACCCATTTCGGCTTACACCCAATCTAGACACCAGTTGTTATAATCATATATGATGGGTGAGGCCCATTGGAATAGAGGGAATACCACTAAAGATTTAGGGGTGGTGTGATGGTAGCCCGGATCAATGGAAAAATATTTTTTGAACCGTACGCGCCAACCAGGTTCTCTAGGAATTTTGTGTGTATGCAACAGATGCCAAAGAAAGATTATACAAAGGTTCGGGAAGAGGGAAATCTATCAATTATTCGCCAAATATTGTTTATGTTCATGACTGTAGGCCTTTGTGAAATAATCACTCTCTCCCCTATCAATTTCAGTGTTGGCTAGTCAACAGAGTATACAGAGCACTAGACAAAAATGTACACCGAGGTGATTCAACAGAAACTCTCCTAGTAAATGAATGCAGCTAGGGTGGAGCATAAAGATTGCGAAGGTAGAAGAATTTCAATAGGAGAGGTGAGACAAAGAATGTGATAGGTGGATAACACAACACATGTAAGCAATTCATCAGAAAGAGAATCAAAGGGAAAGAACGTGCCTCCTCCTTCTGAAGAGGGGTGGTCTCATGGGCAACCTTGTGAGCTAGGTAGGGAACTTATTGGGAAGCAGATCAGGCCACTCCTGATTCCAACTACCAATGCTATCTTCTCTTCTCTTTGGACTTCCTGGAGGACGTTAGGAAAATCTATGTCTAACGTAGACCTGTGGTGGAGGCTGGTGCATACCAGGCTCGACTTTCCAAACATAGGGAACATCTAAGTGGCAGATAGGGTAAATTTTCATTGCCTACATGAATACATGATAACCATGTAAATGTATTCATTACATCAGGGGTGGTATGATGATTCGCATCTCCTGGTGAAAGTGATTCTCGGCCAGTAACATGACCCAGAAAAGATTCAATCTGAGGATGAAGATATGTTGGAGGTAGAAGAGGAAGAGGAAGAGGATGGGGACAATGAAGAAGTAGAAGAAAAATACGAAGAAGAAGAATAGGGAGAAGTGGAAGAAGGTCTTAGTTGTGAAGGGTCTTTAGAAACACATTCTTTCAAATGAATCCCCCATGAGAGTGATAAAACTGCAGGCTCCAACGCAGAACTGGATGAGCAGCTTGCGGTGAGTTTAACTTTTTTTAGATAGTTTTTCTCTTCTCACAATCCTAACTTACGATCCAAATTTCTTCCTATATACGAACACATGGATAATGGCACCCAAGAATCCTTCCCCTTGGGGGATGAAGTTGTGCCCATGGAGGCAAAGAACATTTTCAATATCCTGTATTCGAAACCAAGCAAGGTGGGAAACCAGCTATGGTTGGAGTAGGTGATGAAGACTCGAAGGGAATAGATAAAGCCATAGCCCCCTAGTTTCCCAATTCTCCCTTGATTCAGGAGGATCCAGTGTTGGTGATTGAGTTAACAAGTACGGAGGGATCTCCTATGGCGGTAGATCCTTCCATGACACAGAAACCAGATACTACAGTGCTTGGCTCCCCTAAGTCTTTATCTTCATTGGATCTCATTTTTTAGATAATTCTGATAACCAATATACTAATTCCCAATCCAACGATCACAAGGACAGTGGATCAGTAAACCATCGAATTTGCAACATCTACAGGAGCCCCTTGAGTGATTACATATGCTCTTATAGAGCCAACTATTCGAGCTAGCCCTGCCCTAGTACTCATTGAGCTGGATGCTACAATCATGGGCGATAATGCTACCAAGGTGGAACTACAGTGCAGAAAGGTAGAAGTCACTGAAGAAGAATTTATTCAAGAAGTGGACCCTTCCGCTAATATTCTGACATCTTTTCATGAGTATAGGCCTACAAACCCAAAGGAGATAGATGATTCTGACCCAGATGTGGCTGAATAGAGCCACATAACGCGACTCAAGGCATGGAAGTGCATCAAAGGCTTCCTCAGTAATCCATAGGCATAATGGATAAACTAGATGCGGTCGTTTCTCATCTATATTCACTTTCATTGCGCTAGACGGGTAGATGCACAACATATTAATATAATGATCTATTATTACATGGATGTGATAATATGGGAGAATATCCAATTCTCTGACATCACCCGATACCAGATGGAGTCATAGAACAGCTAGGAATTTTTTAAGGCTGACTAAAACGTATCTGCCTTGATGTTGAAGAAAAAGAAATGAAGGCATTTATCGAAACTCACTCTGAGATCATTGAACAATTGAGTGCCAAACTGGAGGATGCCATGGAGCAGGTAGTGAAGGCATGTCTCCAAATTATTTTGCTCTAAGATGATCAAGCACAAGCATAGGCTATGGATAATGTGTTATGATCTCTAGCTACTGATGAAGAGAGGGATCTCAAGGGGTGGAATACAGTCCTAGAGGTCACATGCCAGACGGTGGTAACAGTTGAGAAATCTATCAAAGATGATGTTACTTAAGGTCCATGTTTTCTCCAAACTCATGAACTTATCCTTCATTATTTCTTTTTATTATGAACTATGAGTGTAGAATAATCACTTGTTTTCTCATTTATTACAATACATTTCAACCACAATCGTGAAGTGATTAAACATTGACAAATATGCTCACATGGGTCGTACCATATGTGAGACATAAATTATAGTCGTATAATCTCTTCACATAAATGTGGGTGTGACAACCATTATTTTGGAATCCAGAGTTTAAATGACCCATTCGAGATTTTGGGAAGAAAGAGGGATTCCTGACTTAAGAATGGGATTCATAGAATCGTTGAATTTCTATTTTCCCCAATGTGCTATAGTGAACAACTGGGGTAACACCATGGGAATTAGAATAAATACGAACATAAGGAATTTGAATGTTTGAATCCTAATACCCAAAATTCAGAACAAAATAGGGGTGGAATGACAATGGAGGATAATTTTTGACAATGTTCGAAACAAAACATCCCTATAGCATTATCCATAAATGGGGATTACAAATGAGGACCGACCACTGACCATGTTTGAAACAAAGGTCCTGAATCAAAATACTATCCATTAGACTTCATGAATGTTATCCCTGGATAGTAGGTGAGCCATATGTTGGGAATCCGTAAATCTAGGGGGTTCCTTCAGTCATGGAAGAGGATAAGGTCCCAAATCAAGGGTATGAAAAGCGTGGAGGGTGGGGGTTTGATGTGTTTCTTGAATATAGACCAACACTCTTGAAATTACTCCACCATGGTGGAAACAAATTTGATGGGTGCATCAGTCTGATCAGAGATCATACTCACTTCAAAACATGACCTCTTTAATGAAGACCTAGAATGACTTACAGTTTTATTTCATACCTATAAATATGGTAAACACATAGTTTAAATTTTGTACGGTAAGGACGGTGCACATATATTAAAAGATCTTGGGCTAGGCCCTAGGAAATTTGTTCTAGATGTCGCTACATATTCCCTGAAGATGTAAAACAAGCCAAGCATAGTTCTTGAAAACAATATGGTTAGGGACCAAGACTTTTAGGGGGAATCCTCTTTAGTGAGGAAGATGATGCATCATATAGTTAACATAGGGCATCCTAAACTAGTTTAGGGTAGATCTGTTGTTTAATTTTATTCATCGAGTACATGTGGACTCGTGTATTTTAACATCATACAGTAGGATGCGGATTCAAAGGGGATATCCCAAGAAGGTAGTACCTAATGGGGTAGTTATAAAACTAACATAAATGAGGACATAAGGAGTCCGCACTACAACACGTATCCCTGGAAAAAAAAATTTAGGTCAAGGGACCAAAAATTAATGATGTGATGGGCCCAAGGCCATTTCCTAGAGAATTCCTACACATCCTATAAGGATGGGAATCAGGTCACATGTAGTTCTGGGATCCCAGTTTAATGTCATGTTGGACGAAACACCTGCATGGTACAGTTGCACCAGTGCATGCACCACAAAAAATACTAATCCCACATGAGTCATGCTCATTGTGAGATACAAGGAGTAGCGATTGGATTTCACTGGTACAAGGATGCACATATTAAGGGTATTGGAATGGTAGGTGAATGAAATCCCAAAATTATTGACCCTCCTTCTTAACTCACATAGCTGCGTGATGGTGTAAAATAGAATGTGCTGGAATTTCACCTGAACATAAGGGTGTGAAATGATGTGAATCATGGTTCCTAAGATCTGGATCATAATAATGGTGTCATGGTGATAAATGATAACTATTTACCACGTTCAAAACAAAATTTCTATTTCGTGTTAGACAGTAATGGGGACTGGAAAATGAGAGTTCATCACTAACCATGTTCGAAACATATGACCTATCACAAATGTTTTCTATGGTCTTCGGGGGCGTTGGACCAAGACTATAGGTGAGCTAATGTGGATTGATACTAGGCCGTAAAGGGGGTCCCTTCCGACATGTAATAGGATGGGGATCTAAATAAAGGGATCATGGAGCATGTACATGAAACTAAAGAATGTCCATGTGAAAATTCCACACTTTGGTCTCTTTGTCATGACATGTTTGAGTATGAAAAACTGATGTTTCTAATAGATGGAGTCCAATCCCTTTCCAAGGACAAGGGTCATAGGGTCACATCCTCCTAACATAAGGTCATAAAGTGGACCATTAAAAGGCTACTTGATTTTTTAAAATGATCGAAGGGTGGAGAAATAGTCAAACCCCATGCATAGTTCCCATAAAGAGATATGAGTTTGGAGTCATAGAATTCAGACCAGGCTGGGAAGAGACACTGAAGAAACATGGTTCGATTTCCAAAAAACCGAATGTGAATAAGAACCCAAGAGGTGGTCGCCACACCACTTTCTTCAAAATGAGATCAGACCAAGGGAAAAAAGGGGCAGGATTTAATATTCCTAGGGATGAACATGCAGATAGAATGTCTGGGCTTTCTTACGTATCCCATGAAGACGGGTATCAAGACAAACATAGTTCTAGGAAATGTCTTGTATTTGGGTGTCCGGCGAAAAGGATGGTTGGATCATTGTTTAAAAGTCTTAGAGGTTAGACCATATATATAAAGGAGGGAGGGAGAAACATGATTCAATAACTAAAAAACCTAACGTGAATGTGGATGGTAGGAGTCCATATCACAGTATGTGCTCCCTAAGGAGGTTTTAGGTTGAGGAACTGAAAATAAAGTTGGTATGGGATCGATTCAAAGTGCCCAAACATTCTTATGTACCATATTATGATGGGGATGAATCTATACATAGTTCTATAAGTGGCATGGTAGGGTACCAATGCAAGGGACAATACTGTCATGCAGGTCTGACCCACACACCAAAATAAGCAGCATTTGATAGATCTTGTCTGTTTTTTAGGATCGATGTCTACTTTATTGTGAAGTGATAAACATAGGATAGAGAATACATGTGTCACTATAGGAATAAATCCATATGTAGGAATTGTAAAATTATATGGTTGACAACCACTACCAAACATGATGTCCCATCGAGTGGGGGCATCACAATGTAGTTTCGTTTCTTCATCGTGCATCTAGGACGATAATATCATAGTTTAGGGTCATATGATAGGACCAACCCCTGCATTTTAACATCTTTCATTAATGACGTATTAGTTTAAACTCATGTGAGACTAGGTAGGATAGTTTAAAGTCATATGTCTAGGACATGTACAGTAGAAACGATGATTGTAATGGAATGCACATGGTGTGATATAGTATATTCGACATGAATGAGGATGAGGTCCACCCCACACCACGTGCAATTATAGGTAAGAAACATCGATCCAAGAGGCAAGAAAAAGGTCTAAGAATATGGTGTTAGACCCAAAGATGAAACATCTAGGTGTTCCTATGTATCCCTTGAGGATGGGAATCAATCCATATGTAGTTCTGAGAGATTATTTTAACATCATAAAGTACGAGAGGAATGGGGAGACAAGCTCTTAGAAGAGGATTACATGGTATGGCTGTTGAAAACCCAATGTGAATGAGGACATAAGACCATACCACCACCCCATGGAATCCTATGAATGTCAGGGCCAAAATGATGAACAGAAGAGACAATTATGGGGAACCTGAGATAGACCAAAAGACAAGATGCTCAGGTGTTCCTACATATCTGATGAGGGTAAGGTTCAAGTTGTACGTTGTTCTAGCTATATCGTATAGTTTTACATATTTCATCAAGGACATGAAGAGATCTTAGTTTTAAAGTATTTGAAAATGGACCATAGGAAGTTAGACTCTTACAAATGGGTGCAAACCTCGACCAAATCCCTAAACCCACGTGATCTATGCTTGATGTGGGAAACAAGGGCCGAGAATGTCTTTGCAGTATGTGGAATGCATGAAATGGGGAAAATGACGTTGAACCCCGAATGATGCCTCACTGTGGCTTTGTCCTCCTAACACACAAACCTACACTGAGGGATAACACCAAGAGTGTTGAAATTCCACTTGAACATGATGGAGTTGAAAACAATGTGAACAATGCAACCAACATTAAGGGATTAGCGGGGTTGGTGTGATGATGGGGAATAAATGCTGAACATGTTTGAAACCCAAAATAAATATCATGTGACCTAAAATGGGAACAAAAAATGAGCTTAGACCACTCACCATATTCTCAATGGGGGACTTGTATCAATTTGTCATTCGAAATTCTCATCGATGTTAGGCCAAGACAATAGGAGTGCGCTGGGGCCAAGTATCCATGTCATTTGGGGGGGTCCCTTTTTAGGTGAAATATGATGAACTCCCAAATTAAGGGGAACATGAAGCCTGATAATGGGCGATAACAAATCTATATAGAATCCAACACTATAGGTCCCGAACCAAATTGATCCTAGGCACATTGGTGAACTGTCAACAAGGGTCGAGGGGCCAATTATAGAGAAAACAACTTGAAAAGATGAGTGTATAATAGGTGAAAGGAAGATCTCTCATGAGAGAGAGGTATAAGGTGTTGGTTGTCACAAACCCTATGTGAATGAGGACATAAGCTCATACCGCACCATATACCTCCTCCCGAGAAACTCATGCTAGGGGATCAGAAAGATGAAGAGATTTCAAAGAAACAGGGATGGACCAGAAGACCAAATTTTGGGTGGTCCTATGTATTCCATGAATATTGGAATCAATACATACATTATTTTGGAAGATGTTGTGTTGTTTTATGTCATGCAGTAAGGATGCTGATATGGGAAAGGTATCCCGACAAAAAATGTGTACGACAAGGTGAGTAACACGACGTGAATGAGGACATAAGCTCATAACACACCATACAATCCCAAATGAGAACTTGTGCCATGGGGATGAGAAGGTCGAGGTATCTATGATGGGGAGTCCCAGTTAGTTCACAGTTTAACGTCTTAAGGTGATGACGAAGGTGATCTTAGTTTATGGTCATGGGGCTCAAACCATAACGGTATATCTACCACAAATAGTTTAACATCATGCAGGAAAATTGCTGATTTATTTTAAGCCTTTTAGCTTGGATTAATCACATTTTTAATATCTTTTGGTGAAAACAGAATAGTTAATGGTCATGTGGGACTAGATAGATCTTAGTTTGTGGTCATAGATCTCAGACCATTTTGTAGATTATCATCACGTGGGATGATAAATTAGTTTAATGTCATGAAGAATGTAACATTTTATGGTCATGTAGGACCCTCATTTACTTATCCAAAGTACTTCTTGAGGAATTTGGCATTGGTGGGAGGAGTTATACGGTCACCACCCATAGTAACCAGGGAGTAAGTTCCATTGGGGGTAAACCTTGTTAATGATGAAAGTTATTTCTCATTTGGGCTCCATCTTTGGTTTTTTCTACTAGGTATCATTGGTGCTCTCAAGGATAAAACTAGGTCACCTTGTAAGAAAGATTATAGGTGAAATATCTTGTTGAAAGCTCTGCTTATGTGGTTTTGATGCTTTTCTAGATTGTGTAGGGAACAATGTTTGTTGTCATCAAGCGCTTCCAATTTAGCCAGATGGATTTCATCTACCTTATCAAGTTCATGCTGATCATAAACAGCTATGAATAATGAAGGCAATTGAATCTCAATGGGAAGGATGTACTATGTTTTATACACTAGGGAATATGGGGTCACCTTTTTGGAATTGCGAGTCATTGTACGATAGGCCCATAGAGCGTTGGGGATTTTTTCAGGCCAACTCTTCTTGATTAGACAAACCATTTTCTGAATGATGTTAGAGAGGGATTTTTTAATGAATCTACTTTCCCATTTTCTTGCACGTTATGGTGGGAGGAATGGTTAGAATGGATGTTGTACTTGGAATACAATTTATTCAACTCGGATGCCTGAAAGTTGGTTTCATTTTTGGTGGGGATGGTGTGAGGGACTCCAAATTTGTAGATGATGTTGGAGCTCAAAAATTCATTGATGGAATGGGCCTTGACCTCCTTGAGAATAATTTCCTCTTCCCACTAGGAAAAGAATGTTGTAGCCATCACGATGAACCTGCACTAGTGAGCTATCATCGGTGGATACAGTCCCACAACATCGAGCCCCCAAACCACAAAGGGTCAAGTATATTTGGTTGTGTGGAAAGGATCTGGCGGTTGATGCAAAAAATTAGCATAGATTTGGAACACATGAAACCTCTTGGAAAAACCAACACATTCACAAAACATGGAGGGCCAAAAATACCCCAACCTCCGAATCTAGTGAAATAACTTCTTCCTTGTCTGATGAGCCCCATAGGAACTGGTATGAATCTCTTGCATGACCTGAGAGGTCTCACCTCCTTGAATGAAATGGAGGAGAACCCCATAAAACCCACTATGGAAGTGGATCTACTCAAGACCAAGACCAATTTGGAGAGTAAAAAATAATGTGCAATGTTGAATTCATTCACACATAGCCAAATCTGGTAGAAGATTACCATGCTTAAGGTACTCGATAAAGGGGGTCCTACAATCAGAAGTCATTTATAGTAATCCATAAGGGGGACATGGTGTTTTTGATGTGGAGGAGCCAGTGGTAAGGAGGATTACATGTGGTATATCATCATTTTTTGGAGTGATAGGGGTGATTAATCATTGGTGTTCCACGTGGATAATCAAATCGTACTGATCTGGCTCTACAAGAGATGTAACTAGGCAAGAAAAGGCATCGGTTTGACCGTTCTGGGATCTAGGGACATGGGTAACATCTGACCGAGACTGGAACTAGCCCATCAGCTGGAAGGTACGTTCCAACAGTGGTACAAGCTTTGGTTTCCTGACGACATAGTCACCATCGATTTGATTAATGACTAGTTCAGAGTCCCAATTCACATAAAAGTGGGGAACATCAATTTCGAGGGCCATCATGAGACCTGTGATGAGAGCCTAATACACTACCTCATTGTTGGTAAAACCTTATGACAGCAAGAATTAATATAGTATAAGAGAATGTGTTTTCATGATGAAGAAGATACCCTGTCTCACCCTGTTGAGTTTGGGATCATTGAGTCTTCTACCGGTAGGACTTCAGGAATCCCCATCGTAGTGAATTTTTCAACATTAAATGACTTGGTCAATAGAGAGGATTGCCTTATCGGGAATTTCATGATCCAGAGACTGGTTCATGGGAGCTGGATGTGCAGAAAGAAGTACTCCAATACATTCCACATAATAGCATTATAGGGGAAAACAAGATTTTGAACTGGTGGAGGATCGCTACCCACCAAGCTAGATGACCTATCAAAATGGGTCGGTTCAGGATTTACTTCATCGGATCCACATTGGACATTAATAGTATCTCTTGGTCTTGTAGGTAATGTCTCTATTTCTACACTGCAAATACTAGTGCAAGGCATCTTTTCTCGATTGAGGAGTATCTAGTCATCGTATTGAGGACCATGAAGCTGAGATTGTAGAGATTGTTCTCTATTCCCTCGTTGTTATTCTGGGCAATAAGTGTGCTGAAGGATCATTCCAGGGTGGTAACATAAAAGATCAATGACTTCCTGGAAATAGGTGGCATTAAGACTAGAGGATATAATAGGTACTTCTTGATTTCTTGAAAAGAAGTTTGATATTCCTCATCCCACTGATAGATAGTGCCCATCTTCATGAGCCAAAAAATGGCTTAAACTTTCTTGCCAAATTTTAAATGAATTGGCATATATATTCCAAGTGGCCTTGAATGCCTCGCAGCTCCCGAATGTTTATCAGTGGAGACATCTAACTGATGGTCATAATATTCTCCAGATTGATCTCGATGCCTGCATATCAAACAATTAATCTGAGAAAAATTATAATGGTAACCCCGAAGGAACACTTCAATGGGTTAATTTTCAGTTGGAGAGAAATGAGGTAGATGAACACATTCTCAATGTCTTTGATATGGTCTTGATGGTGGGTGAGATTTGACCACCAGCCCATGCATGTAGCATTCCCACAATGTCCCAAGGATCAACTTAAATATGAGGAGCATGAGATGTTGATAGGTGGAACCTACATTCTTTAGACTAAAGGGAATTTATAGGTTTCAAAAGTACCTTGTGGTGCCTTGAAGGCTGTATACTCATCATCCATGGGATCCATTCAAATCTGGTAATACCTAGAATAACCATCCATGATGGAGGGGTCTTAGAACCTAGTGGTGGCATCAATCAACAACTCCATCACAGTAAGGGGAAAATCATCCTTTAGAGAGTGATAGTTGAGATCCCAAAAGTCGATGTAGACTCTGATATTTGTATTCTTATTCTTAATCGATAAAATGTTGGATAACCATCTGGGTTACTGGACATCCTTTACAAAATTTGTTCTGATAATCTTATCGACCTCTGACTCGACCATGGCCCCATGAGAAAGATGTATCTTTCTGGGAGGCTATTTGAACCCACTATGATTTTCTAGGAGACCGAGGTGGTGTACAACGACCTGAGGATCTAGTCTAGACATATAGTTATAAATCAAAGAAAATGTATCACGATGCTTCTTCAGGAGTTGCACATACTTTCGTTGATCTTCAAAATGCATTGTAGCACTCATCAATGTGGGTTTCCGATATGTCTCGCTACCAAGGTTCACCAGTACCAGTACATCGACTGTGGAAGATATTCCCTCCTGAAAAGTGGGATCTTATTCTTCACATATAGAGGAGGGATCCACAAGAGGAAGAGATTCCTCTTAGTAAACAGATCCCAATGGGAAGTTGATGCCTGCCTAAGTGGCAGTAGACACTACATCAGGGGACTCTTGCACTGCTGAGACTATAGTGATGAATGATGTCGATATGATCCCATCTGTTCATCGGCCCTTGGGGCCACACTTTATGACATCAAAACAATAGTGGTTCATCAGCATGATCCAGTTTATACCATCCCAGCAAAATAAGCAATTACGGCATATTTCTGTTGCAATGGGGTGGACAACCCGATAACTTATAGGGGTAGGGGACTCTGGGATCCCATGAGCCTAATATGTGAAGGAATATAGGGTGATGTTCTAGTGTCTCTTAGACTTGAGAATAATCTTTCCCCTATTTACAGAAAAAATGGAGCATTTTCCCATATTCCTAGTCGTATCCTCTAATCGATGGATTGAAAAAATGTAGGCATTACCCATGTCTATCCATGGGTCGGTCGCAGCTGTATCATGTTTATCCTCATCAGTATGAATATGCTTGTTCTTGATCTTGTAAACGTCACAATCCTGGTAGCGGGGTTAACAAAAGGAAAAGGGGGATGCATCACCGTGGAGTATTCCCAGTCGAACATTACGGGAGTAATTAAGGAACTGATGATATTTTCAACCGATGTCTGTTCTGTTCTATCATAAAAATGGATTTTCATGTCAAAGGGACTCAGATCATCCTTGTACAACCCCATTTTTTAATGTGTCTGAGTCGATATTATGTTGATCATAGAGCCTGTGTCGACAAGAAAATGACAAACCTCCATGCCATTGATGTGGTCGGTGATGTACAGTTGGTGGATGTTCCCCTATATGGGAGAGGCATAATCATCACTAGAGAAAGAAATAATGGCATGACATTAAGGATGCTCGACTACCTTAGCAAGGAAGGCTTCTTCAACTACTACCTTCGTCTCATACTAGAGGGGTATTCTTAAAGATTCAGTGAGTGATTCACGCATATCCACTGATATGACAAGGCCCTCAATGATATAATGCCTCATAGGAATTATGGAGAGATTCTTGATGATATCATATTGTGGTTCCAAGCGTGAACTTCTGCTTATAGGATTTCGTTCTACAGTAGGGGGTATGGAAGGAAATTCTGGCTAAATCGGGGACTAAATAATGGGAGGAATGTCCCCCTATTGACTTGTTAAGCTCATGAAGTTACTACCAGAATTGGGATAGATGACTGGATATGATCTGTAACAGAGCATGGCTGATCACAGTGTGGTCAGGGTGGTTATTCCTGATCATGTAACACAAACAGTGGTGAAGGTGGACCTGATAACACTAGATGAGAAGGTTGTGGGTGCTGAGCTCTATGAAGGGACTACTATCTGGTTTAGGTGGAATGCATAGATTTTCTGGAAGTACTGACTGAGGCACTATAAAGACCCATATAACCATGGCCCAGTCGACACTGGTGATGGTTGGGGACATTGGGGGGATCCTTCTAGTGATCCTCACTGTCAAAAATCATATTGGGGTTTACCAGCTCCACGGTGTTAACCAAAGTGTACCTATTCTCATGACTCGAAGAATACTCCACCACTAGAATAATTTTGGGGGGAATATCCACCTATGGGTGAATAAAATCTCTGAGAGTATGGGATGAGGATGACATAGGTGAGGTAATAAGTTTTCCCATGCGTCGCTGATGCTTACTATTCTGCAATGAGGGAGGCTGAGACGTTGATGTAGAAGTAGTGGCTGCAGGTGACACAACATTATTTGAAGGATCATGTCAACACCGACATGCATGGATAATACCATGGGAATGTGTGAATTCCTTAAGAGTTATCCAATCATTATTCTTATGGGACACGAGGTTAGGAACCTACTTCCACACACCTTCACTGTCACTACCGTTATCTGAATTCATGAATACACATACCACCTATGACAAAGCTAAGTCTAACCTGATTATGTTGTTATAATACTAGCATTGAAACTAGTATTCAAACCCATAGTATTGTTTGAGGGATTTCCCCAGGATCCGGTGATAGGGGCAGTAATTGGGTCGATCAGTGAGATCCGCCTCTTCAGGCCTCTTGCATTGGGGTAACCATATAAATCCCTGATCCAAGGCACATCGGAATTAATTAAAGGCTTGAGCCTCATTGAATGAGTATGTTCAATTTCTTCTATATGGGAAGGGGTATTTTGGAGCCTGGCCTTGATGAGGGGCTGGAGGAGCCTATTAAAGAGTTGGAACCTGGTTATCTCACCTAGGTAGTGGCGGCACATTTCGCGGGGGTTCCAACTAGTTTTGGGGTGTGTGCTATTGGGCTAGAGGATGAAACTAAGGTAATGTCCCCCTACAAGGTTGTGGAGGTGGCTCCACTGGTAATAACTCTAGCTTCCTGGGGGGAACTATTTGTGCCACCAAAGTAGGCTCACCCTTAGCGGACCTATTTATGGGAATTGCAGTAGGCAACAGACACACCTTATTGGATTTCTGTAAGGCTTACACTAAATGTTGGGTCTTGTTAGAGATGTCGTGGAATCCCCTAGGGTATGTCTGGGTATTGAGGGAGAAGAATGGATCAGTTTCAATATTCCCCCACAGACATTGTCAGCAGCTGTTCCTGAGTCAGCAACATATCCAAGGAGTAACTGAGGCCTTTCCAATGGGTGAAAATTTTCACAACGCACTTGTCAGGCCGATTCTTACACATGAATTGGTCTGTAATACATGTCTTCTGGGTGGTAGATTACGAACTTGTAAAGGAAATGACTAAGGATATCTTCCTGGCTGGCGACCAACCCAATGGGTAACTAGTTTTACCAGAAAACCATAGAACCTTCCAATGTCTGTATGAAACACATGATTTTGTTGGCCTCTTGCTACACTGGAGATCCTATCATGGGTCTGCACATTTATATAAATTGGGCCAAATGCTGTAGTGGGTCACCTGTCCCATTAAAGAGGGATAAGGTGGGAATTCTAAAACCCAGGGGAGATGGCATATCATCGACCCACACTAGATATGGCTTGCCATTAAGTGGGATTGACACCTTTTGAGTTTCCAATTCCTTGAGGTGAGAAATGACTGCCACCATTAGATCATATGGGTTGGGAATCCTATATTGACATGGTTCGCTGACCACCATTTCATTGGAAATAACATCAACATGATAAGAAGGCTTATACGCTCGTGGAGTGGCTGGTGGGATGACCTACCGAATGACTGGGGAAACCGAGCTGGGTCCCAAGGATTATCACAATATCTAGGTGGAGTTGGTGATACATACAACACCCTCTTTCCATAAGAACCAGCATCTATCCTGTCTATGTGGGTAGGGTTGTCAGGGTCACCCAATGGCAATTTGTCAGGGGACTGTTGTACCTTCCCCTACTGCCCCTTATAAGGATCACTGAAGTTTAGTCACCGCTCCGCAGCGCATTCATCAAACAGGTCATCAACTATATTCTTATGCTCTATGAGATGTTGATGCAACGCAGAATTTTCAAGATCATCTTTCATCTTCTGCGTTGACCCAGACGGGTCAGAGGGTTGGAAGACCACAATATGTTCCATACCGTTATGAGGATTCCCGGCTGAGGACTAATGCCTCAGTGGGAATAAGAAGATCCTGTATATTTCTATACTGGAGGGAAACCCGTCTCAATAGATCGAGTAGTTTTGGCACTCCACTAGTTGGTAAGTTATCTTTATAGTTCTCTAGCTCATTCTCCACCACCTATAGATAAGATATGTTAACCATGACTCTACCTAGAGGCATATCCTCAATAACACCTAGAAAATCAGGCTAGTGTCAAATCGAAAAGAAATGGAGGACAACATACATCCACCAACCACAAACCTGAACATGGGGGGAAGCGTCCTTGAAAATTATACATCGCACATTAATGCAATAAACACATCATTATGGGAGGTTCTGGTGGTGACAAGGCAACTCATGGCGCTCAACCATAGGGAGCGCAACCAAGTCGACCATACGAAATTCTTGATCAATATCATTAATGTGTTCTTCACTTTTGGGTAAAGACACTCATTGATAATTGTAATGGAAGTGTGTCACCTATTGGGTATGGCGAAATCACATGAATTCTTCCTGGGTAAGAGATTCTGGTGCACTGAAGTTCGTTGTTGTGATTGGCCAAAACATATCATGGAAATGATCCACTATAAGGATGTCCAAAAATCTCCTTGTATTATACTCGGGATCTTGCCCTTGGTTTCCCCACTCATTTACTGGTACAGTTGTGGGACTGAAAATGGCATTGAAGCGGACCACTGAGTGGGTAGACCAACCAGTGGAGAATAAAATGAACGAGCTAACAAGCCGCCACATCTCAGGTTGTCCAATGACAAATGCGACAACTGAGCCACTTCATCTTGGTAAGACGAGCTAGAAAGAATGGCTTCCAAAATTAGGGCCACTATCATTGATGGTGGTCCATGCTATTTTAAACCTGTTATCAGTCCCCAGAATAACTCTTCACGATCTCTAGCTGATGTAGAGGATGAACCTATTGACGATGGGGAGGATTTCATGGCCAGGCCCTGGGAAGGGGGAAAATATTTC
Source organism: Viscum album (assembly GCA_963277665.1). Lineage (NCBI taxonomy): Eukaryota > Viridiplantae > Streptophyta > Magnoliopsida > Santalales > Viscaceae > Viscum > Viscum album. The sequence continues at coordinate 1,238,593,619 of OY728143.1, forward strand.
TCCTCTTGGATATATCTACATAGGGAAGATAGAATCTGGTGGAACACACATTCTAGAAGGATGAGGATGATATTAATAATTCCTTACATGGCCCTCAACACAGAGGATCAAGGTGAGGGTTCCATTGATGAATTGAATTATTCCTTCGAATCCGAGAAGTAGAAGAGCTGAATTATGGTCGGAATCTTCTCAGTATTCATTTTTTGGCGTCGGCGGTGCACCCTTCTGCCCTAGGATGTATTTTCATGATAGGGTGAATTTTTTTCTTGAAATGGACCTTCATCCATGTTGGTAATGGGGTTGAGAGGACTTCTTCCTCGGAATGATCGGGTGAGAGGATCACATAGACAATTGTCAAAGGGAATACGAGGAGGACCTCCAGGTCCACTAGCTGACGTAGGGAGGGAATCTCTACGAAAATCACTAGAACAGGTAGGAACATCGGTAAAGATGGTGTGGAAATGGGTAGGGACTCCATTAATATTTCCATTGGTAGTGTCAGTATGAAAAGGGTCCTTGTACTGATCGAGATAATCATAGGTAGTACCCCCATGTTGGGTGCCCATGAAGCGAGGAAAACATCCGCTTCTCTGATAGATGGGATAAGGAGAACCTTCTGGATGCTATAAGGACATGGGAAAGACCCCCCATGATGAAGTTTGACAAAAAAAGGTAGCATCTTCACATCGGAAACTTGTGATAGGAGGAATAAATTCATACATGTGGTCATGGGTAAGAAAGAGGTTTTTGTACTAGGTGTCAATGCAGCTGGGGGGACATTCACATGGATTAGAGGTGGATTGGGGAGAAACTCCACATTGAGATTGGGAGGAGGGAGGGCATGCAACCTCATTGGGTTTGTTATGGGGAGGACCTTTGTACAAGATTTCATTGACACTGGTCATCCCGTAACGAACGACACCTATATCATTGACCAGGACAGTCGACCCAGCCTACCCGTGGGGTTGTTGGGGCCTCGACCCAGGCTGAGCATACGAGTTCCCCTACTAGGCATCAATATTGGAGTCTTGTTATATTGTAGCAGTGGAATGGGCCACAGTAGTCATTGGTGCTAATTCCCCTCAGTCATCATCCTTCTCAGCCTCTGCCCGACTCTATCGTTAGGTTAACCTGACTAGGGCTGGTGGTGCAGGCGCATAGCTCACCTACACCTCAGCATGTGGGGTCGGTCGGTGGGGCTTACACAGCCTAGTCAGAGATGCCCTTGGGAGTCCCCAGAGTGATATTCTAGCTGCGCTATCCCGAACATCCCTCACTTCATTGGCATAGGGGAGGGAGTCATTGAAAAATTTTTGGGAGAGGTTCCCAAAACAATTATACGTCGGAGTGGGGAGAAATGTCTCCCTGTGCAACCTTTGGGGGAAGTGGTGGTGATGAGGTATAGAATACGATAAGTATTTTTGGGCTCTATCTTGGGTTGGGATAATCCCCTCCACCTCATATCGTTGAATGAGGTCGTTAATTACCATTCTTTGAATGAATTCAGATGGGGTGATGGGGTATGATCGCCCAATAACCTAGGATGTGGAAGCTACCACGATAGAGATGAGGTCGTGTGGGATTGCAACATTGACGTTTATATAGACCCTATATCAGTGGGTGGTCGGTGATTTGTTTCCTATCATGAAAGCATGGGTCCTACAATGAAGGTAGTTTTAACCATCAGTGATGAAAGAAGGAAAGTGATGTCCAGTTCCCCAGCGCCATTCTTTCTTACATAGTTTGTAAGAAGGATCCACGCTGACAATGTTGGAGACATGGATGTACAACATTCAACTTCCCCAACATCCGGTGAGTTTCACTCCATACCCACTATTTTCTTGGCGGGACCTAGCACTGCATAACTGTACCTGGGGATATGCTAATCCCCCGATGTCTCAAGCACTACTATTCTCCTAATTTAAGATAATAATTTGACATCGGGTTCACCATTTCTGTATCTGATGCTATTGCCAGTGCACACATCTTTCTGTCAGAGGATGCACTGATTTTTTCCATGCATTCCCTCTTTCCAAAGGCGGGAACCATCCGTTGCTTATTCATGGACGTTTAATCATTTATCGAACCAGGATAATGTGATGTCAATTCCTTCTTCCATGGATTCTTCCTCAAAACTCGTTACCTAGTCTGGGTCTCCCTCATAGGCCTAAGAGGATGTTCATGACACTCTTCCTAGTTCCATGTCTTCATGGAATCTTGTTAATTACACTTCTTCTTTCATTACTTTCTATGCGGTCCTATCTAGGTAGAAACTTCGGTCAGGGGAGTAGTCGTGTTGGATATCGCTGGCATGTCTGGATGCTAGACAAACTAATGCATCTGAGTTTCTTCCCCTTATGATAGGTCCTTTTGAGGGCGCCTAAGGCGAAAACATCCCACATCGAGTGCATAGAATTATATGTCATAGGCATGTCTCGGAGGTTTTTCTCATCTTCCCATGTTTAATACAGAGTAGTCCATGAGTTTAACGTCTAGAGGAGATAGATCATACTGATCAGAACACTGATGAGAGTAGATCAGATGGGTGAAACACCAAGAGAGAACACTGATGTTGGGGATAATGTGGTGTTAGTTACCCAATTGCAGCTAAGAGAAATGAGAATGTTAGTGGCATGATCTCACCAGGAAGTGGTGTCCATGGTAAGAATCATAATGGATGATGGAGATTTGATGGAGAACGATATGGAACCGAGGTGAGGGAAACAATGATGTTGGGCATGAGCCTCAAAGAGACATCTTACGTGTCCTTGTGATGGGGAATAAATGTCCACACAGTTCAGGATAGAGGTATAGAATTGAAGTGTACACATAGGACAACAACATGAAGATACACTAGGGATTGCATGGTGTTAGAAGCTTGGGTTACTCTAACACCACTATGACAGACTAGAGATATGGGTTCCAATGAACGGGACTACAACGGATTACCGTCAATTACAGATTCCAATGTCTTACCTCTGGATGTGGCAATAGTGGCTTACCACTAATAGGGACACACAATGAGTTATCGTGGATTGGGAAACACAATGGCTTACAATCAGTTGGGAAACACAACAGATAACCATCGGTTGGGAAACACAACATCTTACCGTTATTTGGGAAACACAATGGCTTACCTTTAGTTGGAAAACAGAACGGATTACTATCAATTGGGAAACAAAAAATATTTCCATCTCTTGGGAAAAACAATGACTTACCTTCGCTTGGGAAACACAATGTCTTACAGTCGGTTTGGAAACACAACGGATTTCCATTTATTGGGAAACAAAATGGACTACCGTCGGTTTGGAAACAAATCAGTTTACCATCGGTTGGGATTGGACCCTATGAGGCTTCTTATATACCTTTCTTATGAGGAAATGATCAAATCCAATGTAGTTTTAATGGATATAGGTTAACATCTTGTAGGACAAAAATGGGGAATATAGTTTAATGTCATGCCGGACGAGGGTGTACTGACTTGCAATGGTCAGGAAAGATAGGAGTCGAGCTTGAACCTCAGGGAGGCTTCCTACGTACCTTTCCTAGGATAAAAGGATCAATGTACACATTGTTTAGAATGGTGGATATAGGTTAAATTCTTGAAAGAAAATGGTGAAACAATGTGAAGGGGTCAAGACAAATTAGTGATAGGAATGAACCTCAGAAAGACTTCCTACGCACCTTTTCTAGGAGGCATGGATCAAAATCCACGTTGTTTGAAAGCATTTGGGGCTTACTTGCTAATGCACCCCTAGAAGGATTCCACAGTCAACGCTTACTCTAAGCCCATGTGAGTCATGCTCGATGTGAGAAACAAGAGTAAGAACATGCTTGAATATCAGATCATGGAAAGTGCGTCCATGGGAAGTGGAGTGGGACTTACCCGTGGTTAGTGTCCCAAGGAGGAGACATGGGATTACGCATGGTTAGGGGCCTATGGAGATGGAGATTGGGACTTACATCAAGATTAAGGCCCTATGTCGACAAAGATAAAAGGAGAGGGATGGGAAAACAAATGTCTCGGTTCCCATCTCTCCTCCAATATTTGACACCGAATAAGAGAGGAGGAGCTGGGATGCTACCTCTCGCAAGAATGTCTAGGGGATAACACCAAGATGGTTTGCCTTCCCCATGGTCAAAAACTGCTCCAACAAAGAGGATATCATTCCATGTGAGGAATATCTCACTCTTAAAAATATGAGTGGGCATATAGAATGTAAGATATAAGGCACCCCATGTGTATTTCTTGAGGGAGAGGCCACTGTTTATCCTCATGTGATGATGACGATAGTGCTTGGAATTTTAACGGCCTGTAGCTCAGATGAGGCGGGTTCACTCCGCACCCCAAAGGCGTACATGACTAGTGCACTTCTACCCTTGGTGAAGGGAAGGCACCAATAATGACATTGCATTACAGTTTTGTAGATTGATCAACTAAGGGTACCATGTTAGTGGAGCTATGTTAAGAATAAATAGCCATTAGCATGTCTATGAAAAGAATCATAAGGCTAAGCAACACAACATGAATCACTGAACAAGGGAACTTGAAATCACTTTGTACAAACCTAGAGGGTCGTATGGTAAAAATCATCATGAAACCGGTGTGTTATGCATAATAGGCGCTCAGAAATGGCACATTAGGTTATGGACGACACATGGAGGGCATAAGGAGGGATGCACACAAGATGAGAGGTTGCGCACAATATGGAATAGTTGCGTGCAAACTATATGGATGTGCGCAAAATAAGTACGATACATGGGGGACATGAACACAAGGGGGATATTTTGCATGAAAATGACTTAGGGGTAAATGTAAATGAATGAGGATTTTTCCAAAGAAGGACTACCTAAAAGAGGACCCATGGGGGACCTGTCGCACATGATCAAATACCTTGGGGACAAAGTGTTTTTCACGCAGTTGTGGAAGTGGTGTCTTTTGCGCAGAAGAGAGTTTTTTCAATTTATGTAACCATCCTCGAATGTTAGGTGGCACCCTTAAATTTATAGCTAAAATCCTCAGAGGCTGCATGCAAAAGGGCAACGCGCAAATAACGTTTTTGACATCGCAATGGGTGCGCAAGTTTTTTCACACCTAGGGGAAACATGCGTGCCAGACTCTCTTTCTTTTCACCTTTTACTTGGTATGTTTTTTGAGAAGGTGACCATGAAAGGGCCTCTTTGATGTCACAATGGGCACGCAAGGGTTTGCGCACTGCATGAAATCTTACGCACACACCTCGACTCTTCTGCATCAATGCCTTAGCGTGTTTGTGGTGGGTAGCCATGGAAACCTTCATTTGACATCGCATTGGGCGTGCAATGGTTTGCGTGCTGAGGGGACTCTTGCACACAACCCATCATTATTATGTGCACATTCATCTTGCATCACAATAATTATCCATTCAATCACAAGACAACTTTGTTTTCTTCAAAATATCTCACTCATGGCCCTATCCGAAATTTAGTGCCCACTATTATTTATTTTTCATAGCCATTCAAGATATAATTTCAAAACATTTTCCCAAAAGGATGTCAAACCATATCCAAACAAGAAAAAGATATATCTTAATGGGAGTGTATAGTTACAGATGTGTATGATATAATTATAATATAATAATAACGATATTAGTTATATTATTTTATATTCATGAATCAGATTTGAATTTATTTTTATATGAAATTAAATACAAGGTGAAAAATGAAAAAAATTACTTCATGTTGTGATAGCCCGTACATCACAAGGTGAACAATTTTTTATTTTCATACATTGATAGAAAGGAATAAATTTAACAATATATAGTAATATAATAAAAATTTAGTATCATAATGATACTGAGGCAGTTGTTTTACAATTTCTAGTTTATTTTTTTAGAAAATATAAATAAGAAAAGGATAATGATTTTTTAAAACTCAATTTGGTACCTTGAACATTTTATTAAAATAATCCATGGATGTGAACAGATTAGCTAAAATTATGTTATCCTAGGGATTTCGTAAATTCTATTGAAATCTATGTGACTGATGTTGGGTATGGGTTCAAAAACATCTTGGAGGTGATGTGTAGCATTGTGAACACCAATTATTTTTCATTGATAGAATGATAATATTCTATGGTCAATGGATGTAAAAGTGAAAAGTAATTATTTTGGTGTGATCTATGTTAAATGAATCATTCACAATTCATTTCCCAATTTTTTTCATTTTTAAATCATTTTACAATAGAATTTCATATTTTTATATTTTATAATTCTATTTGGAAACTAGTTTTTAGCATTGTAGTTTATAAAATTATTAACATATATTGTAACTCTAATAAAATCAATTTGATTATTGAAACCTATTTTTATGGTACTTATAATCTAATTAAATTTATGAACAATTTAAAAGAAACATTCCAATTTAAAAAATTTAATATATGTATATATATAATATTTTGTAGACTAATATTGTTTTCACCATTAAGTGTTTTTAATCCCATATAACATGTATTAAAAACAAAAAAATTGGAAACATATTTTTTAAAATATATTAACATGATATTATGGAATTTATATACAATATAAATTTATATTTTATGAGAGAAAAATTTAAAAACATTAATAAAAATAATTTTTTCAATATAATAAATTATCAATTACCATTGTTATTAGCATTGATATTTGTACACATAATTTTAAAGAAAAAAAATTAAATTTATATTGTTACATAATTTGATCATGTTGATATAAAACTATTAAATCTATTTTGATATATTTAGTTTCTAAAACTGTTGAAAAATAATTTTTAATATAAACGAATAAAAATGGTTATTTAGAACAATATTACTCATGTGTCCAAAAAATAAAACATTGAAATTTTAAATTCAGAATATAAATTTTTAATAGTATATATTAACCATTAAAAATGTATATATTATATAAAAATAATATTAAAAAACCTATAAGTGAATATTTTTCATGATAATGTCATAAAAGTGGACGTTATATCCAAAATTGTTATTTTTACAACACATTGAAAATTTATTTATCATAGATAATTCTAAAAATTATTTCTAAGATAATATTATATTTATTTATCCAAAAAATACTAAAAATCATCAAATTAAACTTATAAAACATATAAATTTATCTTTTAAATGGATTTATAATTAATGAAAAAAAATATTTTGTCAAAAAAGGCCATTTTAATCATACTGTATGTTTAATATTATTTCATATAAATCAATGAATAATGGAATTATAAAATATTATTTAATAAATATAAATATTACCTATTATTATAATATTTTAACTATGATTAAATTAATTTGTTAAGATAAAATAAATAACCTTTTTCTAAATGGTTATTTGAATGTAGAGATAAATAATAATATATTATTATTCTAATTGATTATTGTAATTTTACCTAATGATGGTTATATTATTTAGGTACTTTAAAAATTTTATGGTTTTAGTTTATCTTTTTTTGTGTTAATTTTATGTTTCATGTGACAAAATCTATCAAATATAGTGTTAATCTAAAGTATCTAATATCTATTGTTGTTACAAGTAAGTTAAAGTATTTGATTATTCGATAAAACTTTGTAATTCACTTCCCTAGTACACTCTACAGCAACTAGATCAAATAGAAAACATGGCCTCAGGTTCAACTCCACATACAACATAGGATTCCAACTAAATGAAAGGGACCATGATGTTTCCTTGTTCAAGACTATACACTCATATCAATGTACTAAAAAAATGAAAAATCATCAATAAAAAACAATCAATGTATGTGGAAGAATTTAAATTTTATTTTTCTATGTTAAAAGAATGTGATGTATTTCCATAATGCATCCCAAATGGTATCCCACTAAGTAGACCATATAGAGAAATTAAATCAAAAATATGATTTCAAAGAAGCAATACTAATATCCCACTTCCATACCTCAATTCCAATCTCTAAATCCATGTTGAGATTCTCTAGTTGGAACATGAAATATTTTACCTTGAACCTATTCCTAAAATATCCTATGCTCCACCAGAATAAAAATATAAGTATATAATGTGAACCAGGGTTGTAACACCCCTTAAAAAGTGAGAATTAAAAAGGTTAAATTTTGTTATACATGTCTACAAGGTGATCATTTTTTCAGCATACGGGAAAATAACTCCATAGATAAATGAGGCTTATCCTTATTTAGTGTAATGATGGGTGGCCACTTGGGATGTTTCTTAGGATTTGTGTGAGTTAAGACAAATCACACTAATAGATGAAATGTTTCCCAATGGGGATAGTCATATGTAAAATAATTGATTATATTGGAAATAGCCTTTTGCATGATAGGAAGGAAATAAAGGTAATAAATGGGACTCATTGGGTTAGATAACTAACTTCGCAGAATCGAAAGGACAGTTCATCAAAATTTTATCGGATAAAATTAAAAGATGTAAGTGCAGTGGAACTGATAGGGATTCGAGTATGGGGTTGACATAGAGGGTGTTTTTTATTTTTCCTTCCTAATTAGAATGATATGTAAACCTAGTAGGTAATATCATTTGGTTTAATATGAAGGAAACAAATGTATTACAGGATACCCATGGGGATAGATGAACAGTTTCATAGGCTAGGGATGTTGGGTCATGATAAGGGTTCCTATGAAAGGGATGAGAAACATATTCTCTATAAGAAACCCTCAATGCCCCCCCTAAAAGACGATATCATAAAAAAGTGCATCAACATGTTATATTCTTATCCTTTTAGAATAATAAAATGAATAAATTTCTAAATCCTCATTAATCCTCAGGATTAGTCATTATAATCATGGTCGAGCATACCCTATTCAACCATTGCATGATCTCTTTATAATTGACGGTACCCATAAAGGGGAATGATTTTATCCTTTATGTGACAAATATTGAATATATAAAATCCACAAAGTGGAAGAACAACGCTCCTAAATTATCTTATATATATCTATATAATTAAGATAAATAATATTATTGGGGGGTGCACCTATAGAGATAATCTCAAATATATATATCACAATGATTCTGGGGGGAACAATTCCATTCCTTATAGTCTCATAAATGTAAATATAGTCTCTCTCATAATATCTTATAATATTTCCATGGGAATATTTCCACACATGGTAATGTCATCATGTGAAATTGTTCCACCCACCTAATATAACATAATCTATATATGGATTATAACACTCTTCTTAGTAATCACATTGAGGGGAATATAACCCAGATTTAATGTCTCATAATCATTATTTGGGAATAAAACCCTTTTATACGATCTCATTAAGGAGAATAATGGCCACTTATTAATATTTCATATATCAAAAAACGTCCAGGGTAATCGAATACCACCACAGAATCATTTACCATTAACCAAGAACTACCCCATTCTGTCTCAACCAAAATCCTTATAAATACAATGGTAATATATCATATGATTCTTAAGAACCTAACCCAAGCATCATATCATTCCATTTGTATGAGTCCTCCCAATAAATTTCTAAGAGAACAATCCACTCTATATAATTTCATTACCCACGAACCATTTCACTAATGTTATATAATAATAATGAACCAATCACTACCAATTTAGATGAAAATAAATGATATAAATTGATTCATCATTGGTATAATACTAGATATAAGTCATTAAAACACTAAAAACTATGATGTGAAATGGTACATTGAATGTTCCTTTCTGTACCTCGAATGTATTATCAATTCTCTACTCTGGGAATGTACTATAGACCATCAGGTTATGAATTTCAAATTTACATGGTTTGATCAATATTATATAGAATTTTACCCACATGGGGTATCATATTGTGTACCATACAATTCATATAAGAAATTACATCACTTAAATTCTAGCAATATACTTTAAATTTGGTTGCACAGTGTACTATTCATGGCATGTAACCCAAAATCGAGTGTTTGAATGAATACACATATACACATTAGGCCATATATAAAAGGTACTAAACAACATGTCCATATGGACTACATGTTGTGTAATCACTATCCTCCTCCTTTGAAGCATCAAATAACACACATCATGTTTCCTCGACCTACAAAATATATGCATGGGTTCTTCGAATGGAAACCCACTATGAATTTCATGAATACAACATTTCACCTGAAATCATCCCTTCAGTAGACATAAACCATCACCTAAAATTCATATATCACCTGAAAACTTAATAATAAATAATTCAATTGGGACATATTAAAAAATCGTTATAAAGGCTTATAGTGTGGTGAAATTATCAATTCTCGAGATAATATCCACACTCCAAGGAAACTACATGACAATTCAATTCTGATTGACCTCCTTGTTGTAGGGACTCAACTCTACCCCTAATTCCATCTCTTCTCATGAAGCTATGTGACAAGGGACATACACCCTCCCTCTTAGAGATTATGGTAAGGAATATTGTGGATGGTGAAATTTAATAAAAAAATAATAATAAAAATAAAAATAATTTACCTTAATACTCGTATAAAGTCTCAACCACAGACCCGATATATGAGTGATGATTATACCATATATAGGTAATTAATGCCTTTTCATTTTAAAGACCCGTAAAATTCAAGGGAGATTTTTTCTTAATTTTCTTTGAAATTTTACAAGAACGCAGTTTCAGACGACACTTGATTCCGAGACCTGGAGTGCCCGGAATTTCTATCCGAAGTTTAGCTCGGGTACGTTCAGTGAACGAACGAGCGGAAATTCCTATCTTTTGAACTGGTGCTCAGAATTGAAATCTTATGGCACCGATGAACTCGCAACGCTGGTAATCGCTTAAGGAAACCTTTACCGTAGTTGTGTTTGTGTGGGAGAAGAAGTTAATTAATGGGGTTTAATTAAGAAGTAAATAAAATTGTTGGATCAATTTTATTTTATATCAAGGTGGTTAATTTCTCCCATGGGAAGTTGGTGGTGAGGCCCACATCCACCCAACTCCCCATGTGTGGATAATTGAAAGGTGGGGCCCACACGAGCCCCAACATTTCACCTCCCCCCTTTTTAACTCCTTAACCCCCCATTTACGTTTTTCCAACTTATCACCTCTTTAATTTTATAACAACTCATGTTAATAACTTATGTGAGATAAATGTGGGTTTTGATTTTTCAAACTCTTGAATTCAAAAACCTATGTTGGGTTAATAAAATAAGTGGGCGACTTATTTTATTTTGGGGGTTAGTTTTTCTTGTGGTGGAGACTTGGGAGAGAAAGGGGTAAGGGTTTGAGGAAGTCTTGTTCTTCTTCAACTTCGACGAAGAATGTGAAGAACACCTCGGACTCCGACGAAGAACACCGTTCTTGAACAAAGAACATCTTCGACGAAGGACGTGAAGATCACCTCAGACTCCAACGAAGAACACCGTTCTTCAACGAAGAACATCTCCGCCGAAGAACGTGAAGAACTTCTCCAACGAAGTTTCCTCTTCAGACGCACCTCAATGACAACGAAATAGAGGTTCGTTTTCCGCAACACCCGACTTCCACGACGCTCGTCTTCCACGGCTCGTGGACGTGCACCGTTCTTGAAACCGAGGTAGGGGTTTTATTTATTTATTTTGTTCGTGAATACCAACTTGACGATCTCCATGGATTAAAACCAATTTTTATCTAATAACGTGAGGGTGCCGGACCGCACAAACATGACCGACCCTCCTCCTTATTTCATAATTGATTCCTTTGTGGTTTGGTACGGGAAGGCGTGGTGCCGTTGCACCACGCGGAATCAAGCGAAAGGAAAATGTGTGGCGCCGTCGCGCCGCGCCGTGGAAGAAGACCAAGGACGCGACGCCGTCGCGCCGCGCCATGATTTAATCCAAGGACGCAACACCATCGCGCCACGTCGGAGACACCTGAAAATACTGCGGCCGGTTCTGGGGCCGTGGCGGAGGGGCGCGGCGTTGTCGTGCCACGCCGGACGACAAGGGCCGCGGCCGGTTCCTGGCCGCGACGGAGCAAGGTGACTGGCGGCCAGACCGGGCCACCGGTGTCGGAGCTGGAAGGGGACCGGCCATCGCCAGTCCCATTGAGCAGGAACCGGATGGCCAGGTCGGGCCGGCTGGACAGGGAGGATCTGGGGGAATTAATTCCCCCAAACGGACTTCAAACGGCCCCCATAAATGGGGGGCCACGGTTACACAAGGGGGGAAGCCCCCCCCCCCTCCTTTGTCAACGGCTCGGCCTTCGGCCGAGCTGGAAGCGCACTGGGCGCGCTGTGCCTAGCCGGGCCGGGCCACACCGGGCCGGGCCGACCGGGACCGAGGCGGGTCGACCCGGTTCAGGCCGACCGGGGGGTCTTGGGCTGGGTCGGCCCGGGCCCGAAACCCCCATTATCGGACCGTCTTCGGTCTTTTGCCCATAACATGGGCTACGGGCCTCCAACCGACACACCGTCAATTGCGATGCGATCCTTGAATCGAGACGTTCATTTCGGTATATTGCACTCAAGGTTTCAGAATACTTTGAGTTCAGCTGGGTGGGTTCGTACACGAAACCAACTGGGCCCTCGGAGTGGAAACACTCATATCTTGAGCTTCGGACGTCCGATTGACGTGCCACCGACTTTGTTGAATTCCACATAGTGAGACGGATCTTTTGGATTACTCCGCCCGATGTTTGGACATAGGTGGAGTATGGTCGGGTTGGTTTTCCCTTAAAAATCAACCGGGCCCTTGGGACAAAAAAGCCAATAACTCTCAGACCGGGAGTCTGATTGACGCGCCATCTGCGACGTTGAGTTCCTGTTGGCGATATGGAACTTTTGGATACATAAACTCTAGACTATGTGTTAGGTGATGTATCAGCCTCTCAGCTCGTGGAGCGGACCCTCCCGAATGAGCTTGCTGTGTGCGGGAACCCTAGTGTTGGTTGCGACTGCTACTGTGACTGTGACGACGACTGTATAGAGATCCTCAGTGGATTCGGCGGCGATGACTACAGTACTAAGCAATCCTATGTGGATCAGTGCTACCGATCCTGTGTGGGTCCGATCCTGTGTGGGTCAGCGCTCAGCGGTTCTGTGTGAGCCAGTGCCTACAGATCCTATGTGGGTCCGATCCTGTGTGGGTCTTTGCGGGGGTTAGTTTCCTACCGATCCTGTGTGGGTCATTGCGGGGGTTAATACCTATCGATCCTTTGTGGGTCCGATGACTTAGATGGATCAGTGATCATCTCTATCGTCTTTCAAAGATGTATACCTGTGTGAGCTGAATCCTGTTTGTTTCCTGTGTGGATTGTGTTGTGCTATCCTGTGTGGATTAAGTTTTTCTTTCCTGTGTGGACTGGGTTGTACATGGTCTCATAGGATGGAGCGTACTGGAATTGATGACTTAGGTATATGTATGGGCATATACCTAAGCAGTGTCGGTTGTTACTTCGTGATTGTATCTTTCCTTTGTGGTTTATACTTTGTGTATTTTGGGAGACCTTCGGGGGTCTCGGGGTCCCTACTGAGCAGCTTATACTCACCTCTGCACGGGCTATGCCCGCACTACATTGTGTTGGTTGCAGAGGATGGACAGCGTTGATTGTGGTTGAGGCTTGCAGAGTTGGACGGTACCTGGAGGTGGACCACTAGGAGGGACATACTCGGCGCAGACGGTGGGACCCGAGGTGTAGTGGAGCTATATGTACCCACCCTTCAGGTGGGATTTCCAGTGGAAAGCTCGGCGTAGCGGCTTTTACTTTTCAGTTGTTGTTTTCCCCTTCGAGTTGTACTTTACTTTCAGTTTGGGTTTGTATACTGGCTCACTTACTTTTCCGCAGTTACTGTTGTACCTGTTTTTACTTAGTGTTTACTTTTTCCGCATGCTTACTCTGTGGTGCTTGTTTACTTTACAAAGGTAATGCCTTGCCTTTACTGGGATTTACGCCTTGGTGCTTGTCGCCAGCCCCTGGCCTATGGAAGGCGGGCTTGGGGAGTCACGACACGGGCCCTGAGGACGGGTCGTGACAAATTGGTATCAAAGTAGTTCGGTTCTACCGTAGACTCTGATCTTTCTTCTATGTGAAGCAATAGTGTTAAGCGTATTGGGTGTGGTTATCAATCCAGGGAGTCTAGTGTTGGTACGGCGGCTGACGTATCCGTACACCAGGACCCTGACTTCTGATTTCCGACTTAATGCACGAAAACATTGATTGCATGTGTGTTTCAGGTTTTCTTTGTGATTACTTTGTATCTGCTCACCATGTATACTGTTCTGACCGTGGTGCACCTGTTTCCTTTTCAGGATGGCCCCACGATAGCAGCCAAATAGGGTTCCGAGAGTCAAGCGTGACGACAGCCCACAGAGTGACGAGGCCTCGGTGTAGGGCCCTTTGTCAGTAGTGGCACCGACAGTAGCTCTACCCGCCGAGCCACCGATGCTTCCAGCACCAGCCGCTAATGATGCACGTCGCCTCAGTGCACTGCATGAGTTCCAGTGCCAGCGACCGCCCAGGTTCCGTGGGGAGATGGTCCCCCAGGCAGCCGAGGACTGGCTAGAGGCAGTCGTATGAGTTTTCAGGCTAGTGAGGACCCCAGCAGACCTCATGCTGATCCTCACTACGAGCCTACTGCACGCAGTAGTGGGCCAATGGTGGAGCTTGATGCTCCAGGTGCACGATGAGGCATCTCTACTTTGGATGGACTTTGAGAGCCTCTTCCTCTTGGAGTTCATCCCAGCCACCCTCCATGCGGTGCACATTCAGGAGCATCTTCAGCTGCAGCATGGCAGCATGACGATCACCCAGTACTCGGTGAGATTTACTGATCTCTCGCGCTACTCGACCGACATGGTACGAGACCCATTCTTCCGGGCCCGGTCTGTTGAGCAGGGATTGAGACACGAGATCAGGGCATCGCTGATCTCCCTCAGCATTCCGACTCAGATAGGAGTACTGGAGCGGGCCCTTTTGATTGAGAGCTTTCTTGCTGAGTCTACACCAGCACCGAGACCCACCGCAGGGCGGCACGTAGCAGAGTCTTCTGCAACAGGCAGTCGACAGATGACTCTTGGGTCCAGGCAGACCAGACCCTCAGGCAGAAGACCTCAGGACACTGGCTCAGCAGTGCGGGGCACACTGCGCGGAGCCAGTCTTTCGAGAGGCAGACAGTGCTACTTGTGCGGCAGGCAGGGCCACATGGCTCGTGACTGCCCGACCCGCCGTGCCGAGGAGCAGCAGACGATTGAGGGACCACTGAGGCAGAGGCCGAGGGTCGACCATGGCGGTCCACAGGGAGGAGACGGATGAGGCAGGGGAGCTGGTCGAGCAATAGTTGGTGGGCGACGCTTTGAGGCTCTACCACCACAACCACTAGGAGGTCACCCCCCCCCCCCCCCCGACCACAGGGAGCTCGCGAGCAGAGACAGGCACAGCTCCAGGCAGCAGAGGCCTACGACCACGGCGCACCCGAGATGATTCTAGGTACTATCTGTGTCTATTCCACCCTTGCTGCAGTACTTATAGACACAGGATCGAGTCACTCTTTCATAGCCGCTGCCCTTGTTCGGAGCTCGGAGATTCCGACAGAGCCGTTGGATCGATCCTTACGGCTAGATACTCCTACGGGAGCAGACTCGACGATTACGCACTGGTGCCAGCAGTGTGAGCTTACTCAAGGAGGCGAGAGATTCGACTGGGATCTTCTTGTAGCGGCGTCGAGGCCTTACGACGTCATCTTGGGCATGGATTGGTTGTCTACGGTCCGTGCACAGATTGACTATATTAGGCGCAAGGTGCGATGTGTATGCACCGACGGAAGCAGGTTCACCTTCACCGGAAAGAAGGGAGCCTTTGAAGCATAGGATGAACTCTCGCAAGGGAGAGGACAGCCCATCACTCATCAGTTGGCTAGCCTCATCCTAGGATTAGTTGACGTGAAGAGTCCTGGTTTTCCTGTAGTGGTGAATCAGTTTGCGGTCGTTTTTCCTGACGACGTTCTAGGTTTACCTCCTCGCAAAGAGGTAGAATTTTATATTGACCTGTACCCCCGGACAGCCCCGATATCGACTCCAGCATATCGGATGGCCCCCGTTGAGCTTCGAGAGCTACAGGTACAGTTGGGGGACTTGCAGGGCAAGGGGTTTATCCGACCCAGTGTTTCACCCTAGGCTTCCCCGATATTGTTCGCCAAGAAGGCGGACGAGAGCTTGCGACTTTGATTTGAATATCATCGCCTGAACCAGGTGACAGTGAGGAACAAGTATCCGCTACCGAGGATTGATGACCTCTTTGATCATCTCAAGGGAGCACGGTGGTTCTCGAAGATAGACCTCAGGTCAGGCTATCACCGGCTCAGAGTTCGAGACGAGGATGTGCAGAAGACGGCCTTCAGGTGTCGGTATGGCCACTATGAGTTCTTGGTTATGCCCTTCGGCATAACCAATGCTTCAGCTGTGTTCATGGCCCTCATGAACAGGATCTTTCAGCCATACCTTGATCGATTTGTCGTGGTCTTCATCGACGACATTTTGATTTACTCGATGATTGAGGAGGAGCACGCCTACCACTTACGGGTTGTACTAGACACACTCAGAGAGCACCAGCTTTATAGAATGCTCTCAAAGTGTCAGTTCTGGATACGTAAGGTCTACTTCATGGGGCACGTCATCTCTGAGGCGGGATTTGTAGTGGACCCTGCGAAGATCGAGGCAGTGTTAGCTTGGGAGCCACCCAAGAGAGTGATGGAGGTGTGAAGTTTCTTGGGACTAGCTGGATACTATCGGAGATTTGTGCCAGACTTCTCCAGAGTTGCAGCACCACTCTCAGCTTTGACGAATAAGGAGAAACCTTCATGTGGTTAGACAGATGTCAGCAGAGCTTTCAGGAGCTGAGACAGAGATTGACCAGCACACCTATATTGAGGTTGCCTGAGGAGGGAGTAGGGTACGTAGTCTACTGTGATGCATTAGGGACCGGACTCGGATGTGTCCTGAAGCAGGAGCGGGCAGTGATCGCCTATGGATCACATCAGTTGAGGCCGCATGAGAAGAACTACGCTACCCATGACCTGGAGTTATCAGCAGTGGTCTTCGCCCTAAAGACGTGGCGACACTATCAGATGGGCGAGCACTTTACAGTCTTTTCTGACCATCAGAGTCTCAGATACAAATTCTCTCAGAAGGATCTGAATCTAAGACAGTGGTGATGGATCGAGTTCCTCCAAGAATATGACTTTGAGATAGTCTATACTCATGGAAAGGGGAACATGGTAGCCGATTCCCTCAGCAGGAGGACGGGCATTCAGCTACTTGAGGAGGCAACGGATCAGCTAGCCTCTTTGCAGATATCTTTTGTAGATAGAGATGGAGCAGCCTTCCTTCAGTCTCTCACAGTCACTCCTCCACTACTACAGCAGGTCAGAGAGGCACAGCGTGGGGACGCTGACTGTGAGACGCGGCGTGCACAGATATCCTCAGGACATGCACCTGATGGTTTCTCCTTTGGAGTAGAGCACGACCTCCTTTTCAGAGGACATAGCTTGGTACCAGTTTCTTTACGGGAGGATGTGCTGAGAGGGTTTCACACTTCTCCCTTGGCGGTACATCCCAGAGTGGAGAAGATGTACCAAGATCTCAGACGACAGCCCTGGTGGCCAGGCATGAAGAAGGCTGTGGTAGAGTTCGTTTCTCGATGCCTCACCTTCCAGTAGGTGAAGGTAGAGCATAAGGTACTAGCATGCTTGGTACAACCCTTGGAGGTCCTAGAGTGGAAGTGGGACGGGATATATATGGACTTCGTGACTGGACTTCCACGCACTTCCAGAGGTCACGACTCCATCTGGGTGATTGTCGACCGACTCACCAAGTCGGCTCACTTATTACCCATCGGAGAGCAGGGCTAAGTGGAGAGCTTGAGATGTCTTTACGTTCAGGAGATTGTTCGGCTTCACGGTGTTCCATCATCTATAGTCTCCGACCGAGATGATCGTTTTACTTCCCGGCTATGGAAGGGATTGTAGGAGGCGTTCGGGATGCAGCTACGTCTGAGCACAACCTTTCACCCTCAGACGGATGGTCAGACGGAGAGGACCATTCAGACTCTCGAGGACATGCTCTACGCATGCATCCTCGACTTTGGTCGCAGCTTGGAGGACCACCTACCCTTGGTGGAGTTCGCGTACAACAACAACTACCACTCCACCATCGGGATGGCACCATACGAGGCGTTGTACAACCGACCATGTAGATCTCTTTTGTGCTGGACAGACCTTGGGGAGTAAGCACTTGTGGGACCGGAGATAGTCCAGGCCATGACAGAGAAGTTCCAGGTCATCCAGGAATGGATGAGGATAGCTCAGAGCTGGCAGAAGTCTTATGCTGACAGGAGGCGGAGGCCACTAGAGTTCGAGGATGGCAACCACGTCGTTTTGCGTGTCTCACTTCAACGTGGATTATAGAGATATGGCTGAGGTGGAAAGTTGTCACCACTCTTAATCGGACCGTTCCAGGTCCTCAGAAGGATTGGCGAGGTGGCTTATCGCCTGACTTTACCACCTCAGTTGCACCGGGTGCACGACGTCTTCCACGTATCTCAGCTGAGGAGATACATGCACGACCTGATGCACATCATTGACCATGGGGAGCTAGATGTTGATGATGGGGCGACTTTTGTGGAGGTCTCGGTGGAGATCGAGGATAAACAGGAGCGGATTCTACGTGGATTGTCGATTCCTCTAGTGCGCATCAGATGGAAACACGGGAACCTCCAGGAGAGCACTTGGGAGTGGGAGGCTCAGATGCGTGCTCAGTACCCACATTTGATTCCCTAGTTTTTGATGTATCTTTACAGGGACGTAAAGCCCTAAGGTGGGAGTAATGTAAAAACCCGTAAAATTCAAGGGAAATTTTTTCTTAATTTTCTTTTGAATTTTACAAGAACGCAGTTTCAGACGACACTTGATTCCGAGACCCGGAGTGCCCAGAATTTCTATCCGAAGTTTAGCTCGGGTACGTTCAGTGGACGAACGAGCGGAAATTCCTATCTTTTGAACCGGTGCTCGGAATTGAAATCCGATGGCACCGATTTACTCGCAACGCCGGTAATCGCTTAAGAGAACCTTTATCATAGTTGCGTTTTTGTGGGAGAAGAAGTTAATTTATGGGGTTTAATTAAGAAGTAAATAAAATTGTTGGATCAATGTTATTTTATATCAAGGTGATTAATTTCTCCCATGGGAAGTTGGTGGTGGGGCCCACATCCACCAAACATCCCATGTGTGGATAATTGAAATGTGGGTCCCACACGAGCCCCAACCTTTCACCTCCCCCCTTTTTAACTCCATAACCCCCCATTTAGGTTTTGCCAACTTATCACCTCTTTAATTTTATAACAACTCATGTTAATAACTTATGTGAGTTAAATGTGGGATTTGATTTTTCAAACTCTTGAATTCAAAAACTTATGTTGGGTTAATAAAATAATTTAGAGACTTATATTATTTTGGGGGTTAGTTTTTCTTATGGTGGAGACTTGGGAGAGAAAGCGGTAAGGGTTTGAGGAAGTCTTCGTCTTCTTCAACTTCGACGAAGAACGTGAAGAACACCTCGGACTCTGACGAAGAACACCGTTCTTCAACGAAGAACATCTTCGACGAAGAACGTGAAGAACACCTCGGACTCGGACAAAGAACACAGTTCGTCAATGAAGAACATCTCCACCGAAGAATGCAAAGAACATCTCCAACGACGTTTCCTCTTCGGACGCACCTCGACGACAACAGAATAGAAGTTCGTTTTCCGCGATGCCCGACTTCCGCGAAGCTCGTCTTCCGCGGCTCGTTGACGTGCACCGTTCTTGAAATCGAGGTAGGGGTTTTATTTATTTATTTTGTTCGTGACTACCAACTTGAAGTTCTTTGTGGATTAAAAACAATTTTCATCGAATAATGCGAGGGGGCCGGACCGCACAAACACGGCCAACCCTCCTCCTTATTTCATGATTGATTCCTTTGTGGTTTGGTACGAGAAGGCGTGGTGCCGTCGCACCACGCGGAATCAAGCGAAAGGAAAATGTGTGGCACCGTCGCGCCGCGCCATGGAAGAAGACCAAGGATGCGACGCCGTCGCGCCGCGCCATGAATTAATCCAAGGACGCGACGCCATCACGCCGCGTCGGAGACACCTGAAAATACCGAGGCCGGTTTCGGGGTCGCGACAGAGGGGCGCGGCGTTGTCGCGCCGCGCCGGACGACAAGGGCCGCAGCTGGTTCCAGGCCGCGGTAGAGCAAGGTGACCGGTGGCCGGACTGGGCCACCGGCGTCGGAGCTAGAAGGGGACCGACCATCGCCGGTCCCGTTGAGCAGGAACCGATCGGCCAGGTCGGGCCGGCCGGACAGGGAGGAGCCGGGGGAATTAATTCCCCCAGTCGGACTTCAAACAGCCCCCATAAATGGGGGGTCGCGGTTACACAAGGGGGGCAGCCCCCCCCCCCCCCCCTGCCAACAGATCGGCCTTCAGCTGAGCTGGCAGCGCGCTGGGCGCGCTGTGCCCAGCCGGGCCGGCCGCCCGGCCGGACTGCCAGGTCGGGCCGCGCCCAGGCCGGGCCTTACCGGGCAGGGCCGCGCCCCGCCAGGCCGGGCTGCACCAGTCTGGGCCGACTCGGACCGAGGCGGGTTGACCCGGTTCGGGCCGACCGGGGGGTCTCGGGCCGGGTCGGTCCGGGCCCGAAACCCCCGTTTTCGGACCGTCTTCGGTCATCTGTCCATAACATAAGCTATGGATGTCCAATCGACGCACAGTCAGTTGTGATGCAATCCTTGAATCGATACGGTCGTTTTGGTATATCGCACTCAAGGTTTTAGAATACTTTGTGTTCGGCCGGGTTGGTTCGTACATGAAACCAACCGGGCCCTCGGAGCGGAAACGCTCATATCTTGAGCTTCGGACGTCCGATTGATGTGTCGTCGACTTTGTTGAATTCCTCTTAGTGAGACGAATATTTTGGATTACTCTGCCTGAGGTTTGGACGCAGGTGGAGTACGGTCGGGTTGGTTTTTCCTTAAAAAGCAACCGTGCCCCTGGGACGAAAAAGCCAATAACTCTCAGACCGGGCGTCCGATTGACGCGCCGTCTGCGACGTTAAGTTCCTGGTGGCGATACGGAACTTCTGGATACATCAACTATAGACTATGTTTCAGTTGATGTATCAGACTCTCGACTCGTGGAGTAGACCCTCCCGAATGAGCTTGTTGTGTGCGGGAACCCTAGTGCTGGCTGCGACTGCTACTGTGACTGCAACGACGACTGTACAAAGATCCTCAGTGGATTCGACGACGACGACTACAGCACTCAGAGATCCTATGTGGATCAGTGCTACCGATCCTGTGTGGGTCCGATCTTGTGTGGGTCAGCGCTCAGCGGTTCTGTGTGAGCCAGTGCCTACAGATCCTATGTGGGTCTGATCCTGTGTGGGTCTTTGTGGGGGTTAGTTTCCTACCGATCCTGTGTGGGTCATTGCGGGGGTTATTACCTATTGATCCTTTGTGGGTCCGACGACTTAGATGGATCAGTGATCATCTCTATTGTCTTTCAAAGATGTATACCTGTGTGAGCTGAATCGTGTTTTCTTTCCTGTGTGGATTGTGTTGTGCTATCCTGTGTGGATTACGTTTTGCTTTCCTGTGTGGACTGGGTTGTACTTGGGCTCGGAGGTTGGAGCGTACTGGAATTTATGACTTAGGTATATGTATGGGAATATACCTAAGCAGTGTCGGTTGTTACTTTGTGATTGTATCTTTCCTTTGTGGTTTATCCTTTGTGGATTTTGGGAGACCTTCGGGGGTCTCGGGGTCCCTACTGAGTAGCTTATACTCACCCCTGCACGGGCTATGCCCGCACTACGTTGTGTTGGTTGCAGAGAACGAACATCGTTTATCGTTGTTGAGCCTTGCAGAGCAGGACGGTACCTGGAGGTGGACCATTGGGCGGGGCATACTCAGAGCGGACGACGGGACCCGAGGTGCAGTGGAGCTATATGTACCCACCCTTCAGGTGGGATTTCCAGTAGACAGCTCGGTGTAGCGGCTTTTACTTTTCAGTTGTTGTTTTCCCTTTCAAGTTGTACTTTACTTTCAGTTTGGGTTTGTATACTGGCCCACTTACTTTTCCGCACTTACTGTTGTACCAGTTTTTACTTAGTGTTTACATTTTCCGCTTGCTTACTCTGTGGTGCTTATTTAATTTACAAAGGTAATTCCTTCCCTTTACCGGGATTTACGCCTTGGTGCTAGTCGCCAGCCCCTGGCCTATGGAAGGCGTGCTTGGGTTAGTCACGGAACGGGCCCTCAGGACGGGTTGTGACATTCATAATCCTAAATGAAGTTTAAATTTCAAACCAAGGCTCCATTTAGTTGACATTTTTTTCACATAGAGAAAATTAATATTTAGTAAATAAATATTAAATTTTTAAAAAAACAATGATCATCATGGAAATCCACTAAATTATATCCCGATGTCATATTTTCCATCCCAAGATCAATAGAATCTTCAGAAATTAATCTTAAGTCATATTCAATAGAATGTATCTATTTCCCCTGGAAATCTTCACATACTAAAAATTAAATTTTACAACGACTTTAACATACTCTAATGAAAGATGAGAATATAATAAATAATAATTTTTCAATTATGATTCAATATAGACATCTGTAGAATTTTTTCTGGATGGAAAATATATTTTCAATGCACAAATGGAAATAATTAAGTATAATAAAATTTCACCCTATGATACAAATTTGAATATAATTTATTCTAAATTTATCCAAATGATATTTTAGAACAAAAATAATAATAATAAACATCTCCATGACATACATAATCATAACTGATTATTATAACCATTCTTTTAAATTTATTCTATGGTAATTGTACTCATTCTTAATCTATAGTTATTAAATTATCACGTTTCTTAAATAAGAATGTTCTAGAACAATAAATACTTAGAAGACTGATTGATCTACTTTTTATTAAATATTTAGTTAAAAAAGTTCCATACCTTTATCATAAAATTATATCTTGATGATACTCTATACACCATGATAAAAACCTTACTCATTCCCCCAATTAAATGAACTATTTCTATGAATCCCCTGTATTACTTAGAAACAATTGATGCCACCCCTTTCCCATATACAAAAGGATTAGATATAAAATGTACAATTGAGAGAATAAGTCATATGTATGTGGGGAATTTCACTCATAAAACACCAAACCACAATAATATAAAAACTCATATTAACAATATCAATGATATAAACTCAATTCATGATAATGTAACGTGTCAATTCGTATATGTATGAAATTAAAGTAATTATTTTAAAATAAATTAAAATAAACAAAAATTTATTGTAAATAGATCTTGTCAAACATTGGCCACTTTTCTCCATCAAATGAAATATATTTCTTCAATAGTTTGGTTAAAATCATAATCAACCAAACATTAAAGAACCTTATAATTACATATATATGTGTTTGGATTTGGGTGGGGACTATGTAAATATTTGGATCATCCCAAAAAATACAATGATAATAATAGGTGGAAATATAAGACTAATTAAAGATATATTTTATCTCTTCCCAAGAAAAACTTACAACTAATTTAATACTCAATCATCAACACAAAATTTCTATAACCATGTCATCAAACCATTAGTAACCCATAAGTTCTCTAAATTCTTGTTAAGTCATAGATCACCATAATCACACTATTCAATCCCCCCACATATCATATCATTATTTTTATAGGTTCCATATACTCCATGATCACTAATCGTTGGACTGAATACTTGTCATGTCATTTCCCTACTCAGTATTTACTATACTCTAAATGAACATTTAGGTAATAACTTATTATTTCTCATTTTTATGGCTCCATGAATGAATGAATACAATATATGGATTCATTATTGATGGATGATAAAATATATATTATCTACAGCCATATTTTATAGATACATTTAACATCAGGTGATATAATATCAAGATTCTTAATCCATAATCAAAGAACCATGAATAATCTATATTAATAGAAAAAAATCCTATATAAAACATGATCTTCAAAATATATAAAATACTACAAAAATAAAAATAGTCTTCTACCAAATATCATTTTTTATCACATCACTAGAAATATTACTATCAAATATAAATTGTAATAACATGATTAATTCTTAATGAATCATATCATTATGTAACCAAAGCACACACACCACTATGTTACATACTTATATTCAAATTATTATCATATAATGATACAAAATATAACTATGAATCTTCATATCATATCTTGGAATGAAACCAAAACTAAAATTAAATCTATGAAATAATTTATTATATAAATTTCATATAATATTCCACTTTAAAAAATGATTATTAAAGGCAAAATATGTCAAAATTATTTCATTTAAAATATCCCCAAGAATAATTATTCGTGAATAAATCATACTCTACAAATTTCTAAAGGTTATTTAATAAAATCAATGATGATATTTAAATGCTAAAGTAAATGGGGTCATGTGTTTTATGAAATGATGAAAATAATTCATGATTAATTTCTTTTCTATAAAAGATCGATCAGTCCTAAACCATTTCTCTAATGGTTAATTAAAATTTGACTGATTTTTTTTAGATTTTATTGCTTTAAATTTTTTGTTATGATAAAATATCATTTTTAATAAACATGAGCCCAATAAGGGTTTTTATTTTTGAAGTTATAATTTTTATTACATTTAAATTATTTAAAATTTAAACATATCCCTTAAATTGATATATTTAAAATAATTGATAATCATGTTTTATCTTTCTTGAATTATCCCCCTCCAATGTACTAGGCTTAATGTTTAACACCATTTATGCATAAGTTCCCCTCTATATGTTTTTAATATAATATAGATTTTTTCAATATTTGGTGAATTATGAATGCCCCATCACGCTTGGTAACCTCTTGTAGCCTTTAAATCCATATATATTTAATATTTAATCTATTAAACTTTTTATTACCAATTATTTAATTATTTTATATTTATATTATTTTCATCATCATTGTCTAGATTTTTATTAAAAAATATGGACCAAATAAGGCCTAGGGGACATGTCTACGGGGGTTGAAAATGGTGAAGTCTGAGGGCATCCCCTCGGATAATGTTCGTTCCTACTGGAGTTAAGCTGTGAAGGTCATGTATGAAGAGACTCTCCATTCCATGAATGTCGTTAGAGGCCATAAAATCCACCACCATGTTACACTCCCGTAAGGTGTAGGATATTTTGATCTTGTTGTCAAGGATATCATGGAATTTCCGGATTTTTTACGTTATAGGCCACAGGGTGTCACCGATACCCTTCAGAGCATTATGAATGACTAGAGAATCCATTTCAGCCTCTGCTAGGATGATCACCATCTGCTGAAAAATCATGAGGCCCGTGAGCATGGTGTTTGCCTCTGTGATAAGCGATGAGTCATTTCCCAAGCGGGTGGAGAAGGCTAGAATGACCGAACCATTGGAGCCGCAGATCATCCCTCCACCGCGCATGGGCCCCGCAACACAGGACCCGTCGATGTTGAGCTTGAGGCCCTGTGGCGGGGGTTGCCACCTTACCCACCTGCCAGCTGAGTTATAAGTGGTCGAAGCTTGGCCATGTGGATGGTGCACAATTTTTTGTATAGTGGGGGCCTCCCTTCTAATGTTTACCACTCTAACCAGGTCGAGTAGAAGGTTTTTTGTTCGGATCGATATTGCATGGCCGGAGGTGGGAACCCTATCATGAAGGATATTTTTCCTTGACTTCCAAATACACCAATGGACTGCTTATAGAACTAGTGCTCGAGCTCTCCCCTCCGGCCATTGGGTCCCTGATCCATGGAACCAATGTACAAGGAAGGATTCCCCCACCAATCCAAGAACCGAGATACCAGTAAAGTCAAAAAAACTAGACTAAATTACTTTTTCCCAGTCACATTCTAAAAACAAATGGTTTGTCCCCTCATCATTGTGCTCCTTACAACAGACACAACATGAGGCCATGTACCTGCCACATCACTTGATGTTCTCGTTTGTGGGGAGGGCTCTATGAACTATCCTACACTTGAGGAATTTGAGCTTCGTCAATATGGAACGATCCCATAGAAAGCCATTCCATTCATTTTTCTCCACATGCATGTTAGGGATACAGTGGTAATCCTTAGATGAGAAGGATCCAGAAGGGGGCAGGGTGAAGACACATCGGTCTGGGTGCAAAGACATCATGATGAGACAGAACACGTCCAATTGTTCTTTGTTAAGGACTTCATTGATGAAGGATGGATAACTGTTGTTATTCTTGAAGGAGATTCCCGTGGATGGATGACATGGGTATCCCATAATTTCACCACTCCAGTTGTCATTCCAGAAGGAAATATCATCTATTCCGACAACCCATTGGGAATGGTTCTAAAGCAAGGTGGTGAGGGGAGCAATCTCACACAATAAGGGAGTGGCGTGGAAGTCCCTGTCAACCCCTACTTTTTCATAACAGGTAATCATGGTTCTTCCCCAAAGGGTGCAGTTTTCTATCACCTCCCAAGACAATTTCTCATGCATTCATACCATTTAGTCATTGAGTCTTCGAACGTTGATACCACCATCATTGATAGGTCTTGCAATCTTTCCTGGGGAGGACCAATGCCTCCATTCCTCAGACTGAGGACTCTAATTGAACCCTGAAAATATTCTCTCCGTGCATCGAATGACCCCCATGGGAACCTTGATTATAGAGAGGTCTTAGATAAGGGTTTCCAAGGGAACGTTGCTGATTACAGTTATCTTTACACTGAAGGAAAAATAGTGGTTCTTCCAACTAAACACCCTCTCCGTGATCCTGGAGGCAATGGGGTCAAGATCCCGAATAGGCAGAGGCTTTGGGGAGATCGGAGCACCCATATACACCATGGGGAGGTTTCATTTTATCATGCCCAGTGAGAGGCTCGCACTGAAGATGTGCTCTTCAGTGCAGTGTTTTTGAGATCTAAAAGGTGCTCTTAATCATGTTGACGTGTTGTCCACTCCAGAAGCAGTAGACCTCCAGTACTCTGCGCAGGCCTCACACTGATCTGCTTGACTCATTGACGAAGAGAATAGAATCATCCATGAACATGAGATGTGAGAAGGAGGGAAGGCTCATCCTCCTGATAAAGGGGAGGGTCTTTCCCCTGCTGATGTTGTGGTGAATGGGTCTGTTTAGGACATCCTGTGTGATGATAAAGATAATTGGGGAGACATGGTCCCCTTGTCAAAGACCTCATGTGGCTTTGAAGAAGCCGATGGTTTTCCCCATTAATGAGATCTCCAACCATCTTGAACTAAAGAACCGATATATCAGACCAATATTCCATGAGGAATGTACAATACCTAAAAATACCTTGTTGATGAAGCCCCACTCCACGCGATCATAAGCCTTGCTTATGTCAGGCTTGATCGCCAAATTGGAGCTGTGAGATTTGAAGTGAAGAATCTTGATCAGTTCCTAGGCCAAGCCAATTTCCCCTGGAAGGAACGCCCTCTCACGAAGCCGTGCTACTCAATTTAGATCCATGAAGGTAGATGGGTCGATGAACTAGCATTAATGATTCATGATACTATTTTATATGGTCCATTACACATACTGATCGGACGAAAGTTCTAATCAGTGGTAGGGGATCTGTACATGGGAATGAGAACCATCGCGGTAGCACATGCAACACGAGGTAATTCACCACCCCTAAAAAAATCCTGAATGACCGCAATGAGGTCGACCTCACAGTGTGCCACGATGCCTTGTAGAAGGCTAATGGGAACCTGTCAGGACCTGCCACACTCTCCGGGTTCAGACTCTGCATGGATCTTCAGATCTCTCCCTCATACGACATGGCGCTTAGCGATTCATTATCACATCCTGATAGGATAGTCTTAATAACATCAAATATCTCCTTGTAATCTCCATTTTAACCACTAGGGAAGTTCATATTTGGGCCTATAAGTAGGTTGCAAAAGTGGTCATTGGAATGCTCCCCCACCAACTCCCTGTCGTCTGAGTAGGATCCATCCCCCATATCAATGTTCTGCGTTATCCACCTCTTCCTTCCCTTGATACATGCATGGAAGTATGTGGTGTTCTTATACACCTCTCTAAGACATTCTCTCCAAGCCTCCTACCTTAACTTTCGTTCATGTCTCAAAATCATGTCGGACATAATCTCTTTCTTGCTCGCGAGCTCCTTGAAGGATCGATCATCCCAGTTCTCTATGAGTTGTCTCTCGATTCGATCGACATCCTACATCACTTCTTCTAGGTCCCTAACTGAAGTCGGGGGGTCCGAGGACCATGCTTGGAGCCTCTTCATGAGATGAAGATGTTTGTTGTTGATGGATGAACATGTGTGACCCTGTGTTGGTATGTCCCAGGAGGTTCTAACCTGCTCGTTATAACCTGGGGTGATTACCCAATGTTGATAGAAGCAGAAGCGAGGGCAATGCTACTGAAATGACTTTAAGGTGATCAGTAGAAAGGAGTGGTCCTAGACTCTACGCGCAAGATGGGACACCTGGGATCCAGTGAACACTGAGAGTGCAGTCAGGTTCCCCATACAACTATTCAACCGACTCCATGATCTCTGTGTGCGACATTGGTTGTTGCACCAAGTAAATTGTTCTCCTCCGAATCTGAGATCTATGAGGCCCTTTCCACCCATGAAATGGGAGAAGGAAAGGCTATAAATATGATTGTAATGACCTATTCCCTTCCCTTCCTCGGGCTCTGTGACGACGTTGAAGTCCCCTTACAAACCAAGGTAGGTTTCCAGGGTCAGATCCGTTGCGAGAACTCCATAGGGACTCTCGCTGGAGGGGGTCGCAGATTTCATAAACAAAGGATACGATGAAGGTTTGGATACTATCAGGGACCTTTTATAGTTATAAAGTGGTCCCTCTCCTCTAGAAAATCCACTATACAGCTGAGATTCCAGAAGATCGACATGTGTTTTTATGAGGTCTGCTGGATAGAGCCATGCAATTTGAGCTTCCTGGAAACCCCGTTGATCCTACCTGGCTGCTTCTTGTGCTTCAGGATTTCCACCACTGATATTTTGTTATTTGATATTTTTGAGGCCAAGAAGTCTGTTTTGACATGGGATCTGATGCAACGGGCGTTCCAAATGAGTTGGGGACTCATTTCGGGAAGAGTAGTTTGGGACTAGCCCCAGAATGGATGGCCTTCTCGAAGAGGGGGGATGACCATCCCTTAAGTTTCCTGGACTGAGATCTTATGCACAAGCCACTTATAACATGCTCTAAGCCAGTGGGAGGAGACTTGGGCCATTTAGGAGATCCTGGACTTCGCCCCCAATATGTTGGGTAGGACATAGCCTCCCCCATTGTTCCATCCTACTTCCCTTTCGGGACTTTCCCAACTAGGATCTATTTGGGGATTGTGATCACAGGTGGAGGAGAGCCTTCAAATGAGTGTCCCAATGGCACAATCTCCAACGACTGCCCCTCTACGCCAAGGGCACTTGAGGCTAGAGGATTGACAAGGATAAGGGGGTTCATTCGACCATTTAAAAGGACTAGGGAAAGATAGGGGAGAAAACCGTGGCCAAGGGAAATCTCAGCGAAACATAGGCCACCCTATCCCAACATTCTACACTTCTGGGCACCGCTGTGGGATCAGATAAGGGAGTGTGGCTGGGGGACCCTTTAGGGGAAAGATATGGCTCAGATGTCTTTCCTTTAGGGGGAGTCCCCTTAGGGCCTCTTAGTGTTGTGTTATCAAGAATTTGACGTCACCCGCCAACCTACCGAAGGTGTCGGCACGCCTGCACTGATTGTCCCTACAGAAGGCAGTGAGGGAAAAAAAGAGGATAAACAGGATAAGAAATGTATTGGGACCAGAAAAGGGTTTCATGAACATGACGATCATGCTTTTATAGTACTGGGATCAAAAGTTCGAGTTCCACACAGATGTGGTCCGCGTCAACCTCTTCACATGAACTGGTCCGGAGGTCATAGCATAGATAGCCACCCAGAGAATCACCGATTGCTTTCAGAAGACCTGCATTTTGAAAAGGAAGCAGAAGGCCCAAAAGAGAGAGTGAAACCCCTGCATGAGGGAAATCCTTCCCCCGGTGAGCATCCATGGACCAACGGGATTGGTTGAAATGCCATCGACCCCAGGTTTGAGGGGCTCTGCATTATGCCTGAATAAAGTCCTCTTGTGATCCAAGGATGATGCAGAGAGAATAATGAAGAAGAAGGGATACACGCACATGGGACCGCAGGCCCCAAGAGCCCACACATCACTGGAATGCTGATAGGGAGGGTTTGGAAATGCAAAAACGGGCAACTAGATTGAGAGGCAGATAATCCGAAACATGCTGGAACACAGAGGCGGGGATGTCAAGGCACACCCAGTATCATGCGCACGACGAGTGGGCCGCCCACGATGCTACCTCCGGGAAGCAGGGGAGGGGAGAAGATGAGGAGGAGCCACGAATAACATCACGAAAGGAATGCAGGGGACTAGGGTCGGATGGAGAGCGTAGGACCATCACCCCTGGTCCCGTAGGGGAAGGGCATTGCACAGAAGGGTCGTCGGAGCTGGGAACAACATGGGAAGGGGCCGAGAGAGACTACGGTGATCCAGAAGAGGAGGCCCCAATGGTCGAATAACTTTGATCTGATGATGGCGCATAAGGCGCATTATTTTTGGGACCCTACTCCATGGAAATTATATTCTAATTACATTATTTTCATTACATATAACCTCCCCTCTTTGAATCAGTTCCTAAACTCATACGGTTGAGAAATATGATTTTGTAACAATTAATAATTTCTTATAAAACATCCTTACATCAGTGCCAATCTTTATGAATTGATCAAGAGTGTTACATGACCATATGTGTGATACCCCATGTTCCAACTTGTGATGACTAGTTATGAGGGTTTGATGACATACCTTAGAGGGATTATTCTTTCTATATCATCTTAAGAAATAATAAATAACGACTAAAAAACAAATAGTAAATTAAAATAAATAGAGTAATATGGAAATAGAGTAATATATTAACCATGATAGTATTATACCAGATGTAATACAAAAATTGAACCCTTAATGATCATAGAGTTATAAATTTTGACAATGATCTCCCCAAGAGATGATTCTATAAATATATATGTTTACTGAAAAAACAATTAGAGTCCAAACTATATTTACTCATCCAAACCATAGAACTATCACTACATCCCCATTGATATGTTCATATATGCTTCATATCTTTTAAGTAACAATCCCTAAGAATAAATCCAAATATCATAGAATATCATACACTAAGGTGTACTTGTAGGGTGTGATCATATAAATCTATAGTCCACTTCCAATTTAGTGGGTGAGATAAGTGCTATGCATCTATTCATTCTTTGTATGGATGGATTACCATTTTATTAATATGAATGAAAACTATATAATCTAAAATATATTGGGATTTTTTCTTGATGATGTTTAGAGTATGATGCTCTAATGTAATCCAAAAATTAAAAAAAAACTAGTATAAAAAATACTACCGTTTTCCAAGGTATGTTGTCTCAAGTTCCATCCTTCATTTATTGTCCTTTTCATAGATCTATTTCCACTAAGTGAGGTTGATTTTGTAATTCTTGGACAAATTCATCATATTAATATATATTCTAATTTCTCCACACATATATGTCTTTTGAAAAACAATTTCAAAGTTCAGTTTTCCTAATAAATTTCTAGTAGAATTGGTTTTCTTAATTACTTCCACTATATTATTTTTAGTGTATGTAAATTCACACATCCTGTTTTATGAAGTTTTCTTCACTATACAAGTTCATGAAGGTGAGTTCAAAAAAGTTCCAATGTGTTGATATTTTAATCATGCCCTATTTTATCAAGTATGAATTACTCAAATAGGAAGCCTATAATCCTCATCTAATTCTTCATTGGTTTATAATGAGCTGATATGTGAGTATTAAAATGGAAAACACCTGTCTTCTAATAACATTTCAATATTAAAAAATCACAGAGTTCAATTCATGAATTTAAACTTACATATCACCTATACCCTCACATATCACATGAAACATCAAATTAGTATAGTTCTCGAATTTTATGATGTTCCGTACATAGTGGAGAACTCAACCCAATAATCATGAACTCACATTTAAATTTACAAAACCTGCATAAATGCATAAAATAACTTGGAATAGAACGAAATATCATTGAATATCACAAAATTAATCTATTTTTACCATTATAAACTTTAGACATCCTCTAATTAACATCAATAAATTCAAATTTCATTGATATTTTTTCAATATAATTATCATTTCAAAAACATTAAAATAATTTCTATCTATAAAACATCTTTCATAATAAAATATTTTTACATATAACTCAATCAATAAAAACTTCTAAACTACAACCACTTTTATAGAAATGATAATAATAAACTCTTCTTATATCACAATGATTCCATCATTATCCTAGTTTTGGTTATATTGGAAATAGAAAATCTATTTCAATTACACATATAATCATCATGGATTGACGATATATATAGAAATCTATAACTCAATGTTTATCTAAGCACTACTCAATGATGAAAATAATAGATCATGAGAGAATTATATTCTAGTAATCAACCCCAATTTAAATTCCTCATTCATACCTAGACATTCATTCTCTGAACACCTTATTGATGGAATATATTATCAGTAAAAGTAATTGGTCAAAAAATAAAGACACTAACCCCCTTTAATATTGAATGTTCCAACTATATTTTATTGAATTTCACCATTATTTCTCTATTTTTTATATTAAACTCAAATAGAAATAACATTTACACTTCTAACTTATTCACATGTTCTTTTTATAGACCAATATGCCTGACGATACTACCCCTTTTTACTGTACCACTTGAGAAATAATATTAAAATGTTCAATTCATGGAGTCTGGGGTATTTTTAAATATATTCACATTGATGGAGGTCGTTGAGAACCATGTTTTAGTTGATGCTTTAGAAATGATTGAGTAGACACTGACTAAGTCATGGTGGCTACCACATGCTCATCTATAATAAATTTCTCTACTTAGATAATTTTTTACACAATTTTTTTTGATAAAGTGTTACATGTTTTTAGTATGTTTAGTAGGAGTGTATTGTGAGATATGTTTAATGAGAATTATCAGGCTATTCTAATCATAGAACATTATACATGTTTTTATAACTCTTTTCCAATATATTCCATTCATTTTATTATCCATAGAAGATTTTTTTGTGCCTAAGTTACTGATATATTGTCTTCTTCCACCCAATTAGGTCAAGTGCATTCATAATTATTGCTCATAGAGTAGAATAACATTATCCCAATGAAAAATGAACTATCTCTTATATATTTCCATCCGACCAAATCACTATTCTATTCCCCATAATAAAACATAGATAATTCATGATCCTTTCTTATATAAAAGTTCTTGATAAAACATATAGTTCATTCAATGTAAATAATAATTCGTTTTACTAATAAGAGATGATATTACAATGAAATACTTGGGAAATAGGCCACAAAAAATTTTATAAATAAAACATTAGGTCATGATAGAATCAATTGAACTATGTATCATTGTATCCTCCTTTAATATTTGAGATATAATGTGGAACGTCTCAGAACATGCCACTAATAAGTTCCCTGAGCCTATTTAGCCTCATGGCCTCATGCACATCTCCCCAAATATTACGAAGTCTACTAACTATCAGTGATGTCCTAGGCGAGTAATTGGGGAGACTATGACCTCATTTCCATTTTATATAACAATGGATTTCAATATCATTCAATAGAAGAAGTATATTAATAATAATACAACTCAAAAGTAAACAAACCATGAATGTGTAAAAAATATAGAAATGTCTCATATATAATGATGCACATGATAAATGTATCTATATAAAAAATAAAAAATATGTACATTAAAATAGAGTATAATACATGTATAAAAGAAGAAAAAAATTCCAAAAAAGTGTCCCAGTAGCATCGCAAGCCTCAGCTTGGTCAAATGCTCTCCTGCTCCAAAGTCATAATAAAACACCAGTCATTGGGAAATATGAAAATCAACACATTGAACAATATAATCTGTTTGGGTCCCCATGGAGGACCAAAAAAGGTTTGAGATAACATTTTAGTAGGTAACCACCAAGAAGACTTTATTGTTCTACGCAACCTAATGCAATCAGCTAGACAAGGGAGAGTAAGCAGGTATCATATACCAATAGAAATATTCCCATGGAATTTATACCACTAAATGAAAGTGATACTAAATATTCTCTCAAGGCCCCAAGAAAAAATTTCAACTCAAAAAAATTCACCAATACTAAATATAAAAAATAAACATGACCTCTCCGTACATCCATCCATATGTAGTCCCCACGACCAATCTGTACAATAAAACCATATCAAAATACCATATCCTTGTAGTGTCACCAAAGCGTCATATATCCCACAGTTGTGTTGTATAATGAATTATAGGCCACGATGGGCCAGATCCAAGGTATCAAAGACCATGGTGTCCTCATCGAGTCATAGGATCATCTCAATGGAAACTCGGTATAATTACAGGTTGGATTCCTAGGATCTTGTGTACCAACATTTCATACACAAATGGATGAATGTCGGATCCACATAGTTGTAATCTTCAAGGCATCTTAAATAATCATGGCCCACAAAGCATCACAACTCAAGGAGTCTACAAGCATTTTCCAGATCCATAGAGATCCATCCATGACATCTATACAACCAAATATCCATTCCATACCATTTAACAATTCAATTCTATATGAGTCTACCCACTCATATAATCAATTCTATTCAATTACAACCAATGAGTATAGCCACTCATTTAATCAATTACATTCCATTAGTATACCAACTCAATAAATCCATTTCAATTTAATATATCAGAGTGGTATACCAACTCATTAAATACCATTCAAAATTAAGCATATCCCATGGCTATACCTACCCATTTAACTAACTCCATTTAATCCATTGGTCAACTCAAGCATGGAAAACAAATTATCACTTGGCAATGAGGTACTACAAATCCAAACATGTAATTTATTATCATTTAAAAAACATTAAGCATCCTTAAAAAAGGAAAACTCAAGGAATCACCCCTTGGGTGGTTCATCAAGGTCAAACACAAAAAAATGGCCTGGCACACCCCATGGGGGTCCGGTTTTGGGGAAACAACAACCAACACATTAAAAGGAGACTATGGTCATCCCTAATACATCCTAATTCATTTATGTCAACTAGATGGTTCAATTTTAGGGCCAAGATGGAATGTCTGGCCGGTGTCATAACAAGTGATAACTCTATAAATTTCAAAATAATGAAAGAAAAGTATAGACCACGGACCTGGTCTCAAGATTTGAGTGATCATCCAGTGTCATGTTATGATTCGACTGAGTTTAGGAAAAATATAAAGAATAGACAAACAACCAAAAAATAAGGCATATGAGCCTAAATCAAATGAACAAAATTGATAGCCAAAATAATTGTGAATAGTGAAAAAGTAATTTATATTTTACAAATGAGATTACTAGAAGATGAACCACACCTGAAGGAGAGTCTGGATGGATAAATTGGATAAAATCTATATTTAGCTACCGTTGGGAGCTCTAAACCCCTCACCTTATTTCTATAGGAATGAAAATAATTTTCGGTTTAAAAAATAAATGTAATTATTTTAAAATTAATAAAAACTCAAAAATAAATGAGTTTCACTGTTTTTGCGCATGATTTACAAAACTATGTTCCATCAATTCATGGTTCCTGTAGTCTAAAGGGGAACCTACATGTTTTACAGGCAAGGTTTAAAAATGGTGTGGAAAATGTGTGCTAAAACCATATCAAAATCTACAAAAAAATGTTGAGCAGACCACATAGATCTATATCCCATTCTAGACGGTTTGGAAAAACAATTAACTTGTGTCACCCCTTTGTTCTACCCCGCATGCTTTAGTCAAACCATGCAGCCTGCCCTGCATGATTTGTACTAACTATGTGCTAGGCCAAAATCACCCAAAATCATTTTTCGGGCTCTGAACAAGACCCGCTAAACTCCAAAACAGAAGTGATCAATTTTGAAACTCATGGGCGTCTATATTTAATCCTTTAAATTGAAAAAGAAGTGATATCGACCTCAAAGAAAACTAGTTCTTAAAATATTCCCCCTTATAACAATAAATCACCAAATTTTTCTCTATAGGGTGGTCAATATTTATTTGAGATCAACTCTAACCAATGATAACTTTAATCACACACCTATTTCTAGGCCTCATCATATAAATGGCCATTAGTCCATAAAACTTGTACTTGAGGATGTAGCTATCCTCAGAGAACCTTAAATATCCTATCAACTATATGAATTGGATGATTCTAAAAGGATTCATCAACAAGAATATCAACCTCATAGGGTGGGAATACATGATATGGGTCTGAATGATAGTGGTATAGATGAGATACATGGAATACTTTGTTCATGGGTAAGTACCTATGAGGTAACTACAACAAATAGGATACCAAGAAGACTCTCTGGAATCTCGAATGGGCTGACATATTTTGTTGAATTCTTACCATTCATCATAATTCTCTTATGTTATAGACTTGATGAAACATGAAAGAAAAACTAATCTCTGGCCTTGAATTCTAAAGGTCATTTGTGGAGATTAGCATATGACTTCATTCAGGATTGTACCATGCTCATCTATTTTGGAATCAACTTGACCTTCCCAGATGTCTCCTCCATGAGATGCAGTCCCAATAATGTAACCTAACCTGCCTCTAACCAGCATAGAGATAATCAAAATTCTCTACCATACAAAGCTTTATAAGGTTCCATATCTATCAAATCATAATAGTTATTATTGTTGTAAATCTCAATGAGGGAAATGTACCTCTCCCAAGAGACCCCAAAATCTAGGACGCATGATCACATCATGTCCAATAACACCTGTATCATATACTCTTACTGGCCATAAATCTTTGGTTATTATGTTGTGCTTAGAAACAACATTGTACCTAGTGACCTATGAAAACTCTATGAAAAACGAGGTGTAATGTGGGCATCCCTATACAAAAACATATGAAGCAGGACTCGAGGTAGTTGTACCATATCACGAACATTCAACCATCTTATATCATCAACCCTGAAGGCCTCTTTTAATAGAAATAAATTAGAAACCATCATAAACCTATCAACAATATCCCACATAGGATCATTACATCGAGATGACCTCTTTAAACCGATCCCAAAATCCATCGTAACATCATCCCGTTTTTACTCCATAATAGGCAACTACTGTAAATTCCATGTCTATCACAAATGTTATACCTTCACTTAATAATAGGTGGAACACCTCATAACAAAATAAACCACTTCCCTTTCAAAGTACTTACGGTGTAAGTCATTGTACATCTTAGTGACTCCAGGGTGCACTACCCATGTAGATGCATGGAATTCTCACATATGATCCTCACGTATGTACCCTATAAACCTAACATGCCCTTTTATATGAAGGATCTCATAACAACCAATGATCCAACTAGGAGTTTTATCACCACTAGTCACACTCTCCCATGAGACTACACCCTCTAAATCTAGTAGTTTAATTATCCTTACTTTGTCTTGTAGGGTAGATGTCACAACTAAGGATGGTAGATAAGTCTTCCCATGATTTTTCTGAACCTCTGAACTCATATCATAGAACAATGTCATAAGATTCTTCACATTACTATCTTACTGCACTACCTGTATCTTATTCCCCAGGCTTAGTGAATCGGCCAATGTATTGCATTTACTTGGGGTGTAAGAAAGATCAAAGTCAAAAGACGGAAGGTACTCACCCCCCTACTCTAACTCAAATTTAGATAATTGTGTGTAAATATGTACCTGAGGATTTTTTGGTCCATATATAACAAAAGAGACACTCCCAGTAAGTGTTTCCTCCATCAATGTAAAGCATGAAAATCCACATCCAACTCGAGACCATGCAGTGGGTAGTTCCTCTCGTTTGTCATTTACAGTCGTGACCCGTACACCATGAATCTATTTCCCAGCATCATCATTTCTTCTAATATGATACATTGTGAATAACAATACATAGTATAGATATTTCCCTATTGTGAGAGTATCAAGGATCGTGCTGATATCAAACTTCCTTTCATTTCCTAAAAGGTTATCTCAAATAATCTGACCACACTAACTTCACACCCCTTTTAGTCAAGCCCATTAATGACACATCTAAGTTTGAGAATTCATGTATGAAATTTATGTAGTAACCAAATATCCCTATGAAACTAGGTATGTTAAAAAATATCTTCGTCAGTTCATAGGAAACTATAGCTCTCCCATTTTATGTGTCAACTGATACTCCAATATCTGAGAAGATGTGAGCCTCGAAGTGAATTTTATCCATCCTGAAGTGGCACTTTTTATTCAAAGCATATTACGTGTTCTCACATGGTGTATTCAAAATAAAATCAATATAGTTTCTGTTGTCATGTTGATTATGGTAATACATCACTATATCATCCATGAAAACCACCATAAAAGAATCTAGGTATTGATTGATTCCTAAGTTCATCAGCACCATGAATAAAGTTGGGTTATTAGTGAGTCCAAATGACATAACCAGGTACTCATATAGAATATACATACTTCTAGAGTTAGTACGAGGTATGTATATAGGTCAAACATGTACTAGGTGATATCCAGACCTAAATAAGAACATCATGAACACTCATTCTCCTCTAAGTTGATCAAACTTGTTATCTATTTGAATATATATATATATAGTTTTATTGTAACTGAAAAAAATTATTTTCACTAGAAAAATAGTATTGGTTACCTATTTTATTGCTCAACTAGATGGATTGTTCTTGGAAGCCTCCATGAATATCTTCCTCTAACTCTTGTAACTTGTTTCTTTTTACAAGGAGATAATAAAGGGGTTTTCTGTAATCCAGGATGTAATTGCTGATGATGCCATAGAAATCATAGTCGACCCACAATGAGCAGGAGAGGTTGATGTCCTAGAAACATCATGGGATATTCTCATACAATCAAAGGAAGATATACTGGAGACTGTTTTAACTATTCCTAATTTTGATTAGGATTTAGAAAAAATAAATGGGAGGATAATTCCAGTGTACACAAGTAAAGAGAAAAACAATTATATTGACAAATAACATTTAATCATGACTATAGGATTCCAAAATAATTAGATATTAGGGGAGGAGTTCTTGTAATCATGGGATATGCTGGCATCTCAATTTGAATCTATTTTCATAGAAGAATAAAATAAAAATGTATCAGCTCTATCCTGGGAATTATATAGGGGGATGAAGTCTAATATGTTTAAGCAGTTCTTTAATGATTTTTTTTTGATTTTATATTGTGTTTGATAGTTTGGTTGAACTTGAGGAATTTAAACTTTTTCAATTAAGTCTTATTTTATTAAAAATATATAGTTTTGAATCATCATCTATTTTTAACCATTATTCTAGAGAATAAATTTAGTATATTTCAACCTTATATGAATGTCTATGAGTTCCCCTCCCCTCACATAAAAAAATGAACCCCTTTTTTCTACTTAACATCACATTGAGACATATATATTGAACAAAACCAATCCAATTCTCTAATAAATATCACTAGACACAAATTAGAGGTTCTAATATTCATAAAATCCCATTCCAATGGCCATTAAGGAAGTATCTAATAGAGGCCAACTGAAGGAAATATAATCATCTTACCTAAATATTTT
Organism: Viscum album; assembly: GCA_963277665.1. NCBI lineage: Eukaryota > Viridiplantae > Streptophyta > Magnoliopsida > Santalales > Viscaceae > Viscum > Viscum album. The sequence goes on from OY728143.1 coordinate 1,238,633,482, forward strand.
CAATATATTCATTTTTTAACTCTTATAAATCTATGGTATTAATCATATGTAACATAAATGAAATAAAAATTTATTATGATTATGTAACCACTATTTTGCACCATTTATCTCTTCAATTGGGAAGTGTATGTATCCCTTGTTTGTATGTGTCAGTTACCACATCTATGTAGAAAAATAATTAATTTTCCATCACAGTATTCAATGGATAGTTATTATGATTGGATTAATGTTTATATATTTTATTTATCAAATAATTTTTATTTTATAAAATTTATATCATTTTTAACTTCTTACCATCTATCACTTTGGAGAACAATATTTTTATTTATTCATATATGCCGACTACAACCTCCACAAACTGACGTGATTATTGTTTCAATTCCTCATAAAATATATGGAAATATAAAAATCTTTTATTAATATATATGATATATATGATATAATAATGATTATGGAACGAAAATTTATTATTTAACTTTCTTTTATACCATATACTGAAAAGTGAAAATAGCATACATCTGTATACACAACATACTATCTCCATGAATTGTGTAATTCATTTTTAAATATATATACTTTACTATATAATATATATATATATATAATGTATATGTAATACATTTATATCATAATTAATATTCCTTAGGTAATGGAACACTGATCAAGGCAGAAGGAAGAGAAATACCAAAAAAAAAATCATATGGAAAATGAAACAATCAACACCCTCAAAAAAAATTTTAAAGAAGAATTGTTAATAAACTGGTGGTGAAATATTATTAGTGGAACATATATGATATAATAATAATGAAAATCACTGTATTATTGAATTATAATTATTTTAAATTTATTATATATGTGGTCAATGTTGTTTTGATGAAATATGAACATGATATGAAGGTTTCTTGTCTCACATTAATTCTATGATAGTTATTCCATATTCACAACATTTTCATTTTTATAATCAATATAACTACATTGAATATAGTTTATTATTATTTTTATTAATTTAATGGTAGTTTACATATCTATTTTTTGTTTTTAGATCCTTTTGATTATGTTTTTACTAATGTGGTTAAGTATTTACATTACAATATCGTTGATTGTGATTATGTTTTTAAAGATGAAATTTTATGACATAACTACAAAAAAACTAATAATGTTTTTTAACCTATGTCTATTTTAGGATAATACATGTTTTCTATCCATTTTCCTCTCTTTAGTAACAAGAAATTCATAATGAATATTTTTGTATGGAAAATCAAATTTATTTATTTCTTCGATCGAAAATCAATTTTTTACAATTTTAATATTTTCTAAAAACATTTAAAATATATTTTTAATATTATCATATAATTATTTAATGTCAATATTTATAGATTTTTTACATTTAAAAAATGGTTTAAAATAAATCTTCTTATGATTTTTTGAATGAGGTATTATTTACATTTTTACCAAATATGTGAGAAAATATTTTTTAGCAAACATGACATTAAAAAAAAGATCTTACAATTATGAAGTGTTTATAAAACATATTACTTTTCCATGGGTTATACTCTGATTCTAGGATATAATATTTATGAATTTTTTTTTGTTCTATGAGTTTTGGAATGATAATTGTTTTAAAATCCCGTGGAACACATATGTATGATTTTCATTATGTTACATATAAGATAAAAACTATATAGACCTATATTTTAATGGGAAATACGTATATCTTAGGAGTTAATGAGGACTTGAATGGGGATTAATACCAATCTAGTAAGAAACTATGACCACAATAATATTCTCTGTACTGAACATTGATTAAGAATACAATGTTTTGGGTACTGAACCCAAACCACTAAGAAGGTCTTTGTAGTGATCCTTATGAACTAATGAAGTTATTTTCTATGATTACGTTTATTCCATAAATTAATTTCATATTCAAATTTTATTATCTAATGGATCATGTTCTTTTATTACATGATAATTAATGTCTTATAAACTATGATGATTTATTCCATGACATAATATGACGATCTATGATATGAATGGTATGGTTTTCAATGTTTAATATCATTTTCTCATAACCTTATGCTGAGGTAATGTTAATGTGATCATTGATTTTTACCTTGGTTACCATTACTAAGAATCTTTTCTCACACTTAGTTACGTTCCTTTCCCCAGGCTAGGAAGTAATAATTTATGTATGATATTTCTATGAATGGTGATACACACAAATAACATAGTATGATATGGTATAGATTTCTTATAAACCAGTTTTTATGTATCCATGTTTCCGAAATTCTCTAAACCTATATGATTCTTGTGTGGATTACACTGTTATGTATTGAATATTAATCTAATAAGATGCAGAATTTTTGTATGAAAGGTATGGGGGGTTATAGATTCATTCATATAATCATGTTAGTATGGGGACAACTGATGATATTTTGAAAATTATGGAGTTGAAAACCTTCGTGTTTACATGGAATATAAGAATATCAATTCAGTGAGGATCAAGAATAAGTATCCATTTCCTTAGACATAAGATTTTTCTATCAACTAAGGGTTTCTTAGTGGTTCTAAATGATTGACATGTGATAGGGGTACCACTATTGAGGGTTAGGTATGCGAAATTACAAAGAACAACTTCCAAAAGCTAGAAAAAATAATTTGTGTACATGGTCATATCTGTTGGTGTCACTAATTCTCTTATAGTATTTATGGATATAATGATTTTGTTTATTCATATTTACAATAAATCATTCATAGTGGTGTTCGTAGATGTCACACCTCTACTTATTCAAGTTGAGGGTACAAATAATAAGATGTTGAGACCTTCCTTCCTCATGATGAAGGATAGATAATGACCTCGGAGTCCTTCCTCTATCAGGCCCCTAAGTGGAGACCATCACCAAGGGTATAAAAATCTCACCAAAAAATGGGAGGCATTACACTTTTTTTTCGATCCAATATTGGGAGGTAAGATGTATCAACCTCAAAGAACACCAAGACACACACACACAGATATATATATATGTTTATATATATATATAAAGAAACAAAAATACATTATGTATGCATGTTTAGAATAATACTATCATAAATATTCAAAAAATCTAAAGTAAGCACCAAAATAAAACTAAGCAGCAATAGAACAACAGTCCCTAAAATCCATGCCTGTAAGGTCTAACATGGTCCAATTAATCTCCCTAGAAACCTGTAGAGTGTTTTTTTATATACATAGGTTGATCATAAAATTATACTCAGTATGGAAAAACCGAATTCAGCCATGCACAAGTTGGAGAATCATACTAATTCCCATGAGAGAAAATATCATAAACTCAAAATCACATAAAAACATCAACTATTAACCCATCCTCAAGAAGCAATTCTCACCAAATAAGGCATGTAATGTAAAGTAAAGTAGTAAGAACATTTATATTTGGGTATCCTGCACAACATCCCACAGGTTAACTTCTCATATCTAAAAGTGAACGTCTTCATGCAACCATGTTCTTCTAAAAGACCAAGTATCACAACATACCTGCACACACCTGTGACACATACCACATCATATATCTCCCACAAAACCCGGGCTGAAAAACCAAAACCCCATCCCAAAGACACTTGGAAATAACCACACAAATCATCCCGAAAACCCCTAGAAAACACACGTCATATATAGACACTTGGGATTCACAACCACACCACAACCTATCTGGGGAGTCTGAGGATACCAATTCCTATAAGAGGGAGCAGAGAATAGACAATAACCACCCTTCTATCCTCATACAAGGATGTGGGGAAATGGAACCCTCCCCCATTTTAATGGTGGTGTATGGCACATAGTTCTCTTCACGGGTGGGGTGCATATACAAATCACAATGAACTACATATATATATATATATATATATATACTTACATAAGTACCAAACAATCATCCCAACCATTGGTTTTCCAAAAATGAAGCATCCCAAAACAAAACTTCCATTCCATCCAACCCTACATGAACGTACCACCATGAACTGGGGTCAGTTCCATAACCCAATAAATGAATTCTGCTTCACTACAAACTAAAACTAGAAATTTACCCCTAAATAATTCATTTAACAAATTGTTACTTAGAATTATGAATTTTTTTATTTACTCTACCTCAACCCGAGAAACTACCAAACTCTGAAAACATTATAAGGTGAAACAACCATAACAACCACTTCCAACGCCGAACAATAAAATAATGGCCAATGTGAAAGAATCCATTATAAATCTGATTAATAAAATAATAGTCTCTAGAAACTCTAGGTGAATTTCCAATGAAAGGTAACACCATACATATTCAAAGTCATACCACCTTGTCCTTATATTCAACAAGTAAACCCCTAACAAATCTCACTGCTGCAACACTCGGTAACCCCACTGCACTATAAAAACACACCATTCACACCCATAAACATGAACATTACACAACCCAGTCCTATTGCCCCACTGCCCAACCACCTCCCAGATGCAGTCCCACTATATAAAAACTTCATCCATTCGATAAACAACCAATATCTCAGCCTGAGATACCATTACACCACCCATACCATCCCATACTCATAACCATACTCCTAGAGAAAATACTACCTGAACAACACAATCACAAGGTGAATAAAACCACACACATCACATAGCCACACTAATAAGAAAAGGTTTATGCATATTTAGAAAAACCTGTTCTTTAATTCATCTTTATAAAATACAGGTGATCAAAGAATATGTTTGACCATAAGGCATCCATTTAATTAATATAATATACGTTTTTTACCAGAATCCAATTTTTACAGTAGTGATTCAAAAAGAATACATGTGATCAAATAGATACCACCAACAAAAAAGATTTTCATAAGGCATACAACCCTTACATAACACGATATAGGTAAAGTATAACATATAAAAAATTGAACATCATCCCCATCCTTCGAACCTCTTATTAATTAGATCTTATTATCTTCCTTAAATCTGGGTCCAACGGTATTCACAATGGTATATGAGCACACCCACCCTGCATGTTACACAATAAAAAGTGTGATGAAAGAAATCCCTACATGGAACTAGATTGGATCAGAAACTCTTCCATCTTGTGCCATGATAGGGGGTCACATGTGCAGTGGGAATGTATCCATGGAAAAAATAAAATGATGTTCACACTATAGGTTCACCACTCCACAGGGAAGAATGTTCTTGGTGTACCAATAGAAAACATAAGGGTTCGATGGAACAGAGGATTTTTTTCCATTAGAAAGGATTGATCCTAAAGATACAAAGAGAATGTTTGAAAGGACATTAAATATAGATCACGATCAAGTACATGCAGTTTGGGTATCAAAGGAAGATTCGGGTTTAAAGAAGATAAGTACCATTTTAAACGGTCCAAAAACACATCAAATACATCATTTAACTCATTTAATGTTAAAGAAAACATCAAAGTGGGAAAACTAGAAAAAAAATGGGAAAAAAATATAAATGACTAACCGATGTGTGAGTATTTTATGTGAGTCACCAATTATCGACTCAATGATAGATGAGAATCTAACACGACTCGCTGATACCACTGACTGATGTCTGGCCTACCGATGTCTCGACATACTGATTCCTTGACCTACTAACACCTTGACCTAAAAATTCCTCCAGTCACCAACATCCTAAGTCACTGATTCCTTAAGTTCCTGACGCCCTGGGTCACTTACGCCCTAAGTCACTGATGTTGAGAAACTGATGCGAGCAGCCAGCATGGCTCTCCGATAAATAACTCACTAATGGAAAACTAGAAATTTGGAAAAATCAGGAAATGGGCCACCATTGCCAATCAGAAAACCCCAAACATTAGATTTTGACAAACTAATGGGCCATAGAGGTCCATTTCATTACATAAGATTCCTCTAAAACTATTATTTCCCTCAATAATTTAAAACAAAACCTCAAAGAATGAGGGGTCCGAACAACCACCCCGTTAGATACCTCTCAAGGATCAACCACCATATGTGGTTCAAAAGATGGAGTAGAACCAAAAAATCCAAAAACACCTCTTCCCACATATTCTAACCCAACCATCCACAAGTCACACAAAAAATAACCAAATTACACTCTTCCTAAACACATGAATCCAGGAAATTTCTTTCTCTATGTCAATATACTATCTTTTTGGGGTGGCACTGACTCACCCACATGTGTTTAATTGTATCCACATTATTTCATCTTGATTATGAATCATGTGTCCCCATTTTCACATGTTAATAATTCATCACATACTACCGAACAAAGAAGAAACTCACCTTATTACAAATAATGTTCATGCACTTTATCACAAATAAAAACACACAAGAAAAACTCAAAACAACTCGTGGTACATGGAACACATCAACATTTATTGCTCCCAAGTACTATCCTCTAGGCCATCATTTATCCACAACACATGAACCAAAGGAATGGTCCATCCATGCATCACATTCCCTTGAAAATCCAAGCTATCCAATGGACACTCCATGAACATTGCATCATCCTCGATATACAACCCTCCCCAATAAATGACATTAGAGTCATCATAAAGATGATGAATAAGTTGGGAGACATGAAAGACATCATGTATACTCCTTAACTACAATGGAAACACCATATGGTATGCCCCCTCACCAACTCATCACAACACCACGATGGGTCTGATGAATCTGGGAGGGAGCTTACTCCTATATAAAACCTCCATTACCCACATCATGGGGAAGCCTTCAAGAACACATGGTCTATAACCATGAACTACAATGGCCTCCTACTGCAATCAACATATGTGTAATGGTCGAGACCTCTTTGGTCTTTTCCTTTGTGAAAATTTGTTGTCTGAGGTGTTCTGGGAGGCCAAGGTGACTTATCCCCAACACTTTTCCAAATTAACAATTAGGTGAATAGTGCAATGAAGACCTTATGTGAATAGTGTCATCAGTAATGTTAGGTGAATAGTGAAATAGTGACCTTATGTGAACAGGGTCATCAACAACCTTAGGTGAACAGTGCAACAATAACCTTTTGTGAACTATGTCATCGGCAGCCTTATGTGATGAGTGAAACAGTGACCTTATGTGAACAGTGTCATCAGTAGCCTTATGTGAATAGTGCAACAGTGAGGTTCCAATGATGACCTATTTCCTTTTCCAAATTTTGAGTTAATGAACAATGTTTCCAGAACTGTGAGGTTCCAATGGTGACCTCTCTCCATTGACAAATTTTGATTTCATGAACAGTGTTTTCAGAATGGTGAGGTTCCAATGGTGACCTCCTTCCTTTCCATGTTTTGATTTCATGAACAGTTTTCCAGAATGGTGAGGTTCCAATGGTGACCTCTTTCTTTTGCCAAATTTAGAGTTCATGAACAGTGTATCCAGAATGGTGAGGTTCCAATGTTCACCACTTTCCTTTGCCAATTTTTGTGTTCATAAACAGTGTTTCCAGAACTGTGAGGTTCCAACAATAACCTCATTCCTTTTCCAAATTTGGAGTTCTTGAATAGTGTTTCCAGAACGATAAGGTTCCAACATTGACCTCTTTCCTTTCACAAATTTTGAGTTTATGAATAGTGATTCATGAACTATGAGGTTCTAACAGTGACCTCTTTCCTTGGCCATATTTTGAGTTCATGAATAGAGTTTCTAGAATAGTGAGGTTCTAAAGGTGACCTATTTCCTTTTCCAAATTTTTATTTCAGAATAGTGAGGTTCCAATGGTGACCTCTTTCCTTGGCCAAATTTTGAGTTTATGAATAGTGTTTCTAGAATGGTGAGGTTCCAACGGTGACCTCATTCCTTTTCCAAATGTTGAGTTCATGGACAGTGTTTCTAGAATGTTGAGGTTCCAATGGTGAGGTTTCAACGGTGAGGTTTAGGAACAATGTTTTTCCTTATCCAAATTTTGAGTTCGTGAATAGTGTTTCCAACTTCCTACAGTTTATCCCCATTAATGTTTCCGTTGATGTAAAATGCATTCAACGCCTGGTTTTATAGACTCTAAGGCAGATTCAAAGGTCATAAATCCTATATTAATTCCCCTAAGACTCAGGATGCTTTTACATGATCAATCCATGTGGGTCAATGCAATCCGCTTTTAATGGAAAATCGATCATATGTTAAACCACTGCTCCATTAAATCTTCTAACAAGACTACATATCTTCCTTCAAAGTTCATCCTCATTGTTCTAGGCTGTGATATGCTCAAACATTTCATTCCATCCCGTAGTATTTTCTCAATCAAACATTCCCCTTGGGATTGGTTCCACTATTTTTTATACAGCCAAGAAGTATCGATCGATCTTTGATATAAGGTATGATCTATCGTCATTATTTTGGGTTCATCTCCTTCTATTTATCTTTTCCCTTTTTATGGAATTCTAACTCAATTTTTCTAATGGGCTTTTCTTAGGTGTTGACTGGTGTGTTGTTGTCTCTGCATCCTCAGGTGGATAAAGTTCTCATGGGGGGAGGATATTGTAACCCGTTGTGTGGCTCATTCTCATATAAAGAACATCAAGAACCATTTGAGGTAGGGGATTCATTGCTTCTCTTTTCTATAACGTGAAACTATTCAATTAGCATGTTTTATCCCACTAGATCACAATGTAATTGACATAATAAATATTTGAACTAGATAAATAAATTTATATTGATCGAATATTATTGCCTCTTGTTTTTCAAGAGAGTGATATCTATGATTACTTTGTTTAGATTTTCATTATTGATGGAAACTAGTAAATAATGTAAATCTAGAATTAATAGATAATTGTTTGGCTAATGATAAAGAGGAATTTAAATGAATCTAGTTCTTCGTGTTTTAATTTATTTTAATCAAATAAGTGTAGTAATCATGTTTATTTATTTGTGATATCTTACTGGTTATGTTTCCTTAATTTGGAACCTTCAAAATGTAAATCAGTTAATTCATGATGGATTAAAGAACTGGTTTCTTCATATAAGATAATCCCTTGTAGTGTTCTGAGTTACCCTCTTTCTTGTTTAAGGTCCAAGAGCCCAATTGACACGATGGTTGTTTTCCTACTGCATGTGTTCTAATGTGAGCCAGGATGGCTGCTGTGATATGTGGGGGTAGGGAGGCCTACTGGTTGTTGAAGCAATTGATTCCTATAGTGGAATGATGCATCATTTTATGCATATGTTAGTTGGGGAGGACACCAAAGATGATGAAATGGGTTGTATGTGAATGTTTGGATTCTTACTGAATCTTATTGTTTTCTTATCTAATTTACATACCAGAATACTCAAGGAAGCTGGTCTTTCATACCCTTCTTCCGAAAGGGGAGAAGATGTGCAGGGTATGCCATGTTCTTTCTGTGTTTAGCTTCATAAGGGAGGATGGGTCTATGATCTTTCTATAGGTAGAAAAAACTAAATGAGTAGTTCATCTACTCACCGTTTCGATCCTCCTTGTGTTTAATAGCTTTGATTGTTTTTCTAGAATTCCTGATATATGGGAAGGTAATTTTGTAAATAATTAATTGAATAAATCATGTTCACCCATGGGGTTGGAGCTTGCTAGGGTGCAATGCTAAGGTTTTAATTTTAAGGTATAATGGACATTGGTTGTGAGGCTAATGAAATTTACTATCGAAATTTTAACGGTTAATTAATGTTTAATGAATTAATTACCGTAAAGTGAAACCATAGGTATTCTTAGCCCTTGGGGTGGGGGTGTTTTCCCCAACATTCCAATGGGAGGATAGACGGAGGACTACCCCCTTTGTACCTAATCTCTTCTCTTGGTAGTTACTTGTGCTGGTAGGAACAGTGGTTAGTTTTTCCCATATATATCTGTAGAGGGCTGTAATGGCTTATGGTTATTCACACACAAATAATTCCAATATAGTTTCATATGGAATACTACAGGTGTATCGTTTATAGGCTATGATGGCTTGAGGATCCTTACTCAGTGTATGGGATATAATGGCATGAGGTTTAATACATGACGTATGATACACGTTATGTGATTAGTGGTGGCACATAGAAAGTTATGCCAATAGTGTTATTGTGATGTATAGTATATTCTGTACATTTTGTGTTTCTATACGCTACTCCACCCCATCATTAAGGATAATTGAAACCCCCTGTATTCTTATCCCTTGGGGTGGGTGTGTTTTCCCCAACATTCCAATGGGAGGATAGATGGGGGACTACCCCCTTTGGACCTAATCTCTTCTCTTGGTAGTTACTTGTGCTAGTAGGAACAATGGTTAGTTTTTCCCATATATATCTGTAGAGGGATATAATGGCTTGTGGTTATTCACACACAAATAATTTCAATATAGTTTCATATGGACTACTATAGGTGTATCGTGTATAGGCTATGATGGCTTGATGATCCTTAATCAGTGTATGGGATATAATGGCATGAGGTTTAATACACGACATATGATACACGTTATGTGAGTTTTGGTGGAACATAGAAACTACCAGTTTACTTTGCATACGATGATGTGGTGGTTTTGTTGCTCGAGGAGCATGTTGTGGTGATTCTCTCAGGTGTCTACAGGAAATCCTTTTTGGAGAGAGATGCTAAGGATGTGCGACATTGGGGAAAAGCGGCAAAATATTGTGGAAGTTGTAGAGACCCAAAGCTTAACGTACATGGATATTACATTACTTTCACAGAATACTTAATACATGACAAAAACAGATGCCCGGAGACCGTATTATTTTAGTGTCTTTGGAAACTCGGAACGAAATCTTCTAATAATGGTGAAAGATCTTCAACATCTCCCATAAAGATCTTCCCCATTTCGGTTTTCATACCTAAAACCTTTCTTTATATCCTGGGGAAAAGAAAACATATAAAGGGTGAGATCAAATGATCAGTAAGGGTAATCATGGATAAAATAAAACAAACCATATAAATTTGAACATAAAAACATGAACATAATGCTTAAACATCAAAATCTTGAGAAATTACATAAAACATGGAAGTACGTAAGGCATAGATCATAATGGAACATCAATCATGATAAAATAGCTTGGAAATAAAACTTTTAATTATGGAAAAACATTAATCACATGATATGATTTCCATAGTAGCCAAGGCATTGCTGCCAAGACCATCTTAGTGGACAAAGTCCCTTTTGGAATCGAGTTCACTCCTCTTTTCATTCCTATATCACTAAACCAGATTAACTTACCATTCCAGCCATGTCTATCACATGAGATATAAATTTTTACCCAATGCATTGGAGGAGATATTGGTCCCACCCATATCATAATGAAATCATTCTTCTGTGTTCCATAAAATCATAAATCATACACCATAGCATAACCCATGTAATAGAATGGTATTCTTAAACATAATGCCATCATAACATAATCCATATAAAAAAATCGATATCATTTCATCATAAGAAAAATAAAACCATTTAAATAATGGATACATTATACTTGAAACATAAACATATTAAGTAATGTCATTTTAGATGGAAAATATTTTTGGTCAAACACTTGAAATGAATTCTTGAGGAAAATATCCTTTCTTCTACTAAATCATTTTCTTTTCACAAAATGCCAAGAAATTTTAAAAGAAAAGGGGTTTGTTGAAAATAATCATGCAATATTGTAGATGAAGCTTCATAAAAATGAGGAGGTATGAAACCGTAAAAATCCATTCATGCCGTATAAGTTAATATAAACATTCTCCTCGTACTTTTGTTGGAAAAGTCAAAAACGTTCCTCGTATGGTGGAAAAAAGAAAGATCCCTTCCATAACATGTGGTAAAAGTCAAAATGGGTAAAAAAACATTAAACATACAGGAAAACATTTTTAGAAAACATGGACATGGATGATAAAATCAACCCTAGTAAATACTTACGAATAACAATCCTGGATCAGAACGAGATTGGAATAGTTTTCCGTTACCATAGGTCCGATATGCTTCGTACGTATCCAAACCTCCTATATAATGATTTAAATAATGTAATTGACTTATTACAGAATCATATTCATTGTTATGAAATCATATATGGCTCAATTATGACTTTATATTACTCGTTATTTTTTAAATTCCATGCTAAAGTAGCTTTTTGGGTAAAATCTTTTCATTTATCGTATGTGTTTCAACATGTTTTTCTTGATATTATTACTTATATTCATATTTATTTAATTACAGGATGTAAAAAATTATTAATATATATAATATATATTCATCATATACATATATATATGATAGATCAATAAATGGAATGAAATACACCGTTCATGTAGACGGTAGGTCGTATATACGCGTGAGCTCTGTTTTCATTTCCTTTTTGAATTGAATGGAATTAAGTAGATGACATACATATATTTATATATATACATAAATCCAGTATCATTATTATTTCATATATTTCATTATTATTCATTATATATACTTTGTAATCATTAATTAATGGGTAACATGGAGAATGAATCTCATCGCGTCGTGGAGACGGTAGTCCGTACGTACGCACGAGCGATGATATCATACACATGATCATGGAATTGTATTGAAGTGTATGTGTATTATTTTAGAATCAATATCACTTTACAATAGTCAAATATATTTATTTATTTACACCATTATTGTAATGACCCGAAGTTTCATTAATGGGAATCCCTCTTGATCTAATTAAATGTCTCTTCATGTTTATATAAAATGTCAAATTCTTTGGTTTTATGTTAAGAATTTTCACTATTTCTAATATATCCATTGAACAGTGATCACATGATTAGTATAAATATAGGGCTTTAACAAATCCAATTTACTCAGAAAAAAGAACCGATGGCCTCATCCAGTAGAATTGCTCCATACGAAGCCCATTAGTCGGAGCTCGGAAAAGAGGTGGCGTCTTTGGGCTTTTCTCTTGACCATGCCCAATCTGAGCTTCATCATGTCAAGCTCTAACGCGACCTTCTATAGGAAAAGTGGATGTTTATAGAGATTACCACTCAAGAAATGTTATCTGAGCCACCCCAAGAGTCTGTCACCATCACACACCTTACCCTTAGGTCTTATGCGTCTATTTTAAGGGGTTATGTACCAAATAGATAGCACTATGTTCATGTAAATTATTTTTTGTATATAATAAAGAATATACCTCCTTGTCATTTTTGATACATTGTAAATAGTTTTAAAAGTACAAAAAGTGTTTTTAGTTATTATTTAACTAAGAAATCTATTTTATTAAATTAATGGATTTTTTAATAAAATAATATTTTAACAAAATATTATTATTATTAAATTAATTTTTTTAAATATAAATGATCTTATAATTTTATGAATGCAATTGTAATTTTTATTATGGTTTGAAAGCCATTTTTTTCAAAACCCATGAATTTTCGATAAATGTCAGTTTTTATTTTAAAAGTGAAAATTATCATATTTAAAAAGTTATTTAGATTAAATAAATGTTATTTCTAGATTCAGGATGTCGAAATTATCCAATGGTGAATTTTTCATAATTTTCTGAGACAGTCAAATTTTTGGGTAAAAATTAAATAATGTTTAAATATATAATATGTTTTATGACATCATAATGGCCCAATAGTGATGTAATAAAGTACTATAAGCTTTATGTTAGGCCAATATATGTTTTAACATTAAAATAATGTGATTTTTGTTTTTTTAATTATTTTACAAAGCATTAATAGACCCCTCAAGACTTATTAAACATCTTGTCTTTTTAAATTATTTTCCATGGGAGTGTGACTCACCTCCACATAAGTGACCCCATTATTTTAAGAAGTTCGGACTTTGGAATTATAAAATATTTTTTTCCTCTTCCCTTTGGCAAAATCCATGGGCAAAAACCATGGGATGGTTTGTGTTTTGGATTAATTTAATATAAGTGGTCCCAAACCTAAATAATAAATAATTCCCTCACCTTTCCTATATAAACCCTCCCAAGCTCCCGCTTCCTCCTCACTCAAAGCCTTTGGAGTTAGTCCAACTTTTTCCCTACTCTCTATATATTCCTCCCAAGGTTCCCCAAGCTCCCAAAAAGCCTCTCTCAAGCCTCTCTCAGGCCTTTGGAAGCACAATTCCAAGTAAGGGTTTCTTTCTTGCTTTCTCATTTTTGTCCAATTTTTTTTAAGTTGTTTTCCCTTTTAATTTCAATTATGAATGTTGGGGTATGGTTTTTCAACTCCCTCATACTTACCTCTTTATGTTTGAATGATGGGAGACACTTTCTATATCATTAAATGCCTCCCATGTACACCCATTACTATGCTGAAATTCCGAAAGGAACTTCTCTCTCCTCATTTACATTAAAGCAATACTTTTGTATCATGAATATAAATTCCATTAAAATTGTTGGGATATGTATCTATATGACCTCCTTACTGTCCATTACATTTAAATTTGATGAGCAAACCCTTTCTCTCTCATCAACCATTTATATGAATTCTTATGTCACACCGTTACAGTGCTGAAATCGTACTGATTTTCTATGCCATTGCCAGCGTGTAGTGAATACCATGCCCATTTCTCCATGAAGGGTAATCACCTTTATGTACACTTACTTATTGATTATAATGTTTCGTGTATGAATTCCACATTACTTTATCGTGTAATAAATGATTATGTTTTATGAATCAATGTTTTATGATCCATGTGGCACACTTATGAATGAAATGAAATGTTTAATAAGGATGCTCCCTTATAGCGATCCAATGCTTTGGGTAAAGTATAGTATCATGATACGTCATGTGCAATGAGTGTTGACTCATTCTAATTCAAGTGAAACTAGGGTTTACTCGTGCTTCACGTGTATCTGGCTCAAATTATTGAGTCCAAGGAAGAAACCATCCTTGAAGAAATTCCAATTGTGAGGGAATTCAAGGAAGTGTTTCCCGAGGAACTGCCCGGTCTTCCTCCTAGAGGAGATGTTGAATTCTCAATTGAACTTATACCCAGGGCATTACCAATATCCAAGACTCTATATAGAATGGCTGTTGTAGAGCTTGAAGAGCTGAAAAACAACTACAGGAGAATATAGATAAAGGGTTTATACACACAAGTGCTTCACCATAGGGTGCAACAGTCCTCTTCGTCATGAAGAAGGATGGGTCAATGTGACTTTGCATAAATAATCATGAACATAACAGAATCATGATAAAGAACAAGTATCCTCTCCCATGAATTGATGAGTTGTTTGATTAGCTGCATGGAGCACAAGACTTCTCTATGGTGGAATTGCAGTCGGGATATTATCAAGTAAGGGTGAAGAAGGATGATATCACCAAGATTTCTTTTTGCACAAGATACGGGCACTACGAATTCATAGTAATTCCTTTTTGATTCAATAATGCTCTATCAATATTCATCGACTTAATGAATAGATTATTTAGAGATTACCTCAACAAATTTGAGGTAGTCTTTATAGATGATATTCTAATATACTCCGAAACCAAGGAGGATCACGAGGAGCACATAAGAACTGTACTAGATACATTGCGCATGGAGAAGCTCTATGAAAAGTACAACAAGTGAGAGTTTTGGTTGAAGGAGAACTCATTTTTGGGCCATATCATCAAAAGCAATGGGATATCTATGGATCCCTCCAAAACAGATGCAATTGAGGGATGGCCAAGGCCAACATCGGTAACAGATATCCGTAGCTTCTTGGAGTAAGATGGATATTATCAATGATTTTTGAGAAATTTTTCACGATTGTCCAACCCTCTTATCAAGATAGCTCGAAAGGGAGTAAATTTTTCTAGGAGTGATGAATGAAAAGAACGCTTCAAGGAGTGGAAAAAGAGGCTTCTCACTGTGCCCATGCTCACATTACCCACAAGTGGGGAACATTTTGTGGTTTTCAGCGATGCTTTGAAGAAGGGATTAGGCTGTGTGATTATGCAGAATGATAAAGTGATATCCTATGCCACAAGGTAGTTGAAAATCTATTAGTGAAACTATCAAAATCATGATCTAGAGTTGGCGACATTGATCTTTTCTTTGAAAATCTTGCGGCATTATCTCTATGGGGAGAAATGTGAGATATATACTGACCACAAGAGTCTTAAATATATATTCACATAGATAGAGCTTAATATGCGCCAGAGAATATGGATAGAGCTCATCAAGGATTATGACTGTTCAATACATTACCACCCTGGGAAAGCGAACAAGGTGGCAGATGCCCTAAGTAGAAAGGACCCAACAATTCAATCAATGATGAGAATTGAGAAGGATCCAATCTTTTTATACTTGATGAAGATGGACATGGGAATCGTAAAGAAGGGAACATCATCAATCCTTTCACAAATGATTGCTCAACTGCCTCTTTTGGAAAGGTTAATGGATGCTCAAAAGGATGATGTGGGAATTCAGGAAAAGGTGGAAGCTATCAAAAAAGGGAAATCCTTGGAGTTTAATGTTAATGAAGAAGGAATTGTGTGGTTTGGGAAAATACTATGTGTTCCATAAAGTCCGGAGCTGAAGAAGGAACTTTTGGATGATGCACATAGTTCAAATTTCTCTATTTACCCAGGGATCACAAAGATGTATCGAGATCTCTGAGAAAAATTTTGGTGGGATAATACAAAGAAGGAGATCACTGAATATACATCAAAGTGCCTGGTGTGTCAACAAGTGAAGACAGAGTGGAATAAGTATAAAGGGATGATGCAGCCACTGCCCATACCAGAATGGAAATGTGAGAACATCACCATAGACTTTGTCACTGGACTTCCAAGGACATCCAAAAGCAACAATGTAATCTGGGTTGTTGTGGATCGTCTTATAAAGACATCACACTTCATTACTATTTGGGAGGACTTGTCATTGGATCAACTAGCATGGATATATATCAGGGAAGTGGTAAGGATTCTTGGAGTACCACTATCTTTTGTGTCTGACCAAGATCCAAGATTCACCTCTATGTTTTGGAGGAGTCTTCAACATTCTTTGGATACTGAACTAACCTTTAGTATGGCTTATCATCCTCAAACTGATGGCCAATCCGAGTAGACTATCCAAACACTTGAAGACATGTTGAGAGCATGCTCAATGGACTTTAAAGGTGGATGGGATCAACATCTTCCTCTGGTTGAATTATCTTATAATAAAAGTTTCAACACGAGCTTCCAAATGGAACCATATAGAAGCCATGTATGGGAAAAGGTGCATAACACCGGCATTTTGGGATGAGGTCGTTGAACGTATGCTGCTTGGACCCGAAATGGTCGAAGAAATGGGGGAGAAGGTGAAAACCATTAAGCAGCATATCAAGGCAGCCCAGAGTCGAAAGAAGTGTTATGCAGATAACCGTCGATGAGACCGTGAGTTTAAAGTTGGAGACATGGGTTTTCTACGCATATCTCCGTGGAATAAGGTCATGAGGTTTGGAAAGAAAGGGAAGTTAAGTCCAAGGTACATCGGACCCTTCGATATTCTTGATCGTGTTGGGGATGTGGCCTATCGACTAGCACTTCCACCTACCATGGACAATGTACATGATGTATTTCATGTATCCCTCTTGAGGAAGTACATACCGAACCCTTCACATATACTCTCTTATGAGGTGGTACAGTTGGAGGATGATCTTTCTTATGAGGAGAAACCAGTGAAGATCTTAGATCGTAGAGAAAAACTTCTACGAAATAAGACAATTCCCCTCGTCAAGGTGTTGTGGAGAAACCAAGTGTTTGAATAAGTGACTTGGAAATCAAAGAAAATGATGAAGTTGAGTTACCCACATCTGTTTTAGTGTGGGAAATGGATAATTTTGAGGGAAAAATTTCTTAAGGGGGGAATATTGTAACGACTGAAAGTTTCATTAATGGAAATCCCTCTTGATCTAATTAAATGTATCTTCATGTTTATATAAAATGTCAACTTATTTGGTTTTATGTTAAGAATTCTGACCATAGATAATATAGTCGTTGAACAACAATCACATGATTAGTATAAATATAGGTCTTTGACAAATCCAATTTACTCAGACAAAATAAGTGATGCCCTCATCCAGTAGAATTGCTCCATATGAAGCCCATTTGTCGGATCTCGGAAAAGAGGTGGCGTCTTTGGGCTTCGCTCTTGACCAAGCCCAATCCGAGCTTCATCATTTCAAGATCGAGCGCGACCGTCTACGGGAAAAGTGGATGTTGATTGAGATTACCACTCGAGCAATGTCATCTGAGCCGCCCGAAGAGTCTGTCACCATCGCACACCTTACCCTTAGGTCTTATGCGTCTGTTTTAAGGGATTATGTAAAAAATCCCTAGTACTATGTTCATGTACATTATTTTTTGTATATAATAATGAATATACCTCTTTGTCATTTTTGATACATTGTAAATAGTTTTTAAAGTACAAATAGTGTTTTTAGTTATTATTTAATTAAGAAATATATTTTATTAAATTAATGGATTTTTTAATTAAATAATATTTTAATAAAATATTATTATTATTAAATTATTTTTTATTAAATATAAATGATCTTATAATTTTATTAATGGAACTGTAATTATTATTAAGGTTTGAAAGCCATTTTTGTCAAAACCCGTGAATTTTCGATAAATGTAGGTTTTTATTTTAAAAGTGACAATTAACATATTTAAAAAAAATTATATTAAATAAATGTTATTTCTGGATTCAGGACATCGAAATTATCCAATGGTGAATTTTTCATAATTTTCTGAGACAGTCAAATGTTTGGGTAAAAATTATATAATGTGTTTTATGACATCATAATGACCCAATAGTGATGTAATAAAATACTATAAGCTTTATGTTCGTCCATTATATGTTTTACCATTAATATAATTTTATTTTGGGTTTTTCTGACTTATTTTACAAAGCATTAATGGACCCCTCAAGAATTATTAAACATCTTGTCTTTTTAAATTATTTTCCATGAGAGTGTGACTCACCTCCACATAAGCAACCCCATTATTTTAAGAAGTTCGGACTTTTTACTTATAAAATATTGTTTTCCTCATCCATTTTCCAAAAACCATGGGAAAAAACCATCGGTTGGTTTGTGGTTTGTATTAATTTAATATAAGGGGCCCCAAACCTAAATAATAAAGAATTCTCTCACCTTTCCTAAATAAACCAACCCAAGCTCCCACTTCCTCCTCACTCAAAGACTTTGGAGTTCGTCCAACCTATGACCTACTCTCTATAGAATCCTCCCAATGTGCCCCAATATCCCAAGAAGCCTCTCTCAAGCCTCTCTCAAGGCTTTGGAAGCACACTTCCAAGTAAGGGTTTCTTTCTTCCTTTCTCATTTTTGTCCAATTTTCTTTAAGTTGATTTTCCCTTTTCATTTCAATTATGAATGTTGGGGTATGGTTTCACACCTCCCTTATACTGCCCTATTTATGTTTTAATGATGGGAGACCCTTTCTCTCTCAGTAAATGCCTCCCATGTACACCCGTTACTATGCGGAAATTCCGAAAGGAACTTCTCTCTCCTCATTTACATTCAAGCAATATTGTTGTATGATGAATCTAAATTCCATTAAAATTGTTTGGAAATGTATCTATATGAACTCCTTACTGTCCATTACATGTAAATATTATGAAGAAACCCTTTATGTCTCATCAACTGTTTTTATGAATTCTTATGTCACGCCATTATGCTGTTGAAATCACAACGATTTTCTAAGCCACTTCCATTGTGTAGTGAATACCATGACCATTTCTCCATCAAGGGTATTCATCTTTATGCACATTTACTTATTGATTATAAAGTTTCATTTATGAATTCCACATTCCTTTATCTTGGAATAGATGATTATGTTTTATGAATCCATGATTTACGATCCATGTGGCACACTTATGCATGAAATGAAATGTTTAAGATGGGTGCACCCTTATAGCGCTCCAATGCATTTGGTAATGTATTGTACCATGATACGTCATGTGAAATGAGTGTTGAATCATGATAATTCAAGTGTAACGAAGGTTTACTCATGCTTTATGTGCAATAAGTATTTACTCATGCTCTTTGTGCAATGAGCCTTGGCTCATGCTAATTCCATGTTAAGTGTTGTTGCCACATTTCCATGTTATGATTATCATGCGTTATCATGCCTTTATGTTCATGTTTCTCTTGTGCTCTATTGATATTCCTATTGTCCAACATGTATTGTACTCCTCATGTATTCCATGTTTATTCCCTTACTGGGATTTATAGATCACACTTTTTTTATGCATGTCCTCAGGTTATCCCATGCAATGCTATGTACGAGGGAATGTAGTGGTCATGTAAAGGAAGTTTTCAATAAAGATGTTCTATTTCATGTTTTATGTTTTTATGTAATGATCCTAATCCCCAAAGACACTAAACCTCTCGATCTTCTTATGGTATCAAGTGATGTTTTATGTAATAAATTACATTTAAGTCTGTAATAAAAGCAGCGATGTTATAATTATACCCATCCAAGTAAGGTGGTGGTGGAAAACAGATTACACCACGGCGTGGAGATGGTATTCCGTATGTACGCACGCACGGTGATTTCATTTTCTGTCGGATGGATAGAATATGAAATTTGGTTGTTTCATATTTATAATAAAATATCAGTATATGAGTGATATTGATGCTATTAATTTATGATGAAAAAAATAAATAAGAATAAGTAGAAGATGAAATAAATTAGAAAGGATCGATAAAGGATATTACCTCTTCTTTGACTCACCTCTTCTTAACCCCCCTTTAAGGTACTAGGGTTGGTCTTTTTAAGGAGACCAGAACCTCTATAATTATTATAGGGAAGATGAGAAAGAAAATGGGTAGGGGTTGGACGAGATTAAAGGCTCAAAAGGGTGATAATAGTAGAGGGAAGGGGTTCCCTTTTTATAATGGAGGAGAGGCGCACATTTGGAAAACATAAAATATTATTTTATAATAAAGTCTTATTCTTTTTTTAATAGCTCCAAATTGATTTATTTCGAAGATAAGGTGGGGATGGGTCGAAATCCTCTCAACCAATAGGTTTTAGACAAGTTTAGGTTACTATTTTATCCTTATCAGTTATATTTAACTCTATGTTAGATAATTTAACTTTTACCATGTCTTTTTGTTTTCTTACAATATATGGTTAATAAACCTACTATAACAAGCCAAACGAACCCCAAGTGGTTAATTATTAATATATATATCCTTATCTAAGTAATTTGGACGAACCATAGATTTTTAGGAATAAAATAACAATTGACAATATAATATTTGTTTTAAAAGCTATTTTATGTCAATTTTGACACTATTTGGTTCATTTTTTTTGATAAGTTACACTATTTGGTTCTTGATTTTTGTGAAAAACATAACAATATGAATAGTTCGAACAAAGTTAATTAAATCAATAATAACATGTAATATTATCCTATAAAATTAGTGTAATTCATAAAAAGTCTAAAATTACATTGATTTGGGTATTTATAATATCAATTTTGTTAATATTTCATTAATAAGGTAATTACTCCATCATCATTGTGTCATAAATAAATTAAATTATATATTGTCTAAAAATTATAAATAAAATACCATTATTTAGGAAATATTTTTATATTTTTAATGAATATTTATAGTCAAATTTATCTTATGTATAACCCTATATTAAAAATGTTTTAGCTATTAAACTTTGATTTTAACTATTTTAACTCTTTTTTAAATAAAATAATAATAAATTTCCTAATCTAATCCAAGTGGACCTAAATTATAATATTATATTCATAAGGTTTTTTATGGTCAAATTATATTTATCCAATAGAGTTAGGAATGTGTTAGGGTAATAATAATATCATTTGTATCCTTAATTACCCTATTTACTTTTAACCATGGTAAATAAAAGTAAAAAGTAACTATTCACCAAAAATTATTTGTATCATATTGAACCAGATTTTACTCCTTGATATTAACCGTGTCTCTCATATTTTTGAAATACCACTTATAGAAGCAGTAAAATTAAGTTTTATGTGAGTTTGCAAAAAGCTCCTAGGAGGGGGGTAAAAGACGGTGAAAAGTTAAGTAAAAATTTTATATATCTAAATTTATTATAAAATGACTCCAATAAATTACATTTAACTTATATAGGTATTATGTATCAATTTTTACCTAAAATAAATTTAAATAAAATAAATAATTATTTAAATAAAAAGTCAGTTTTTAAATAGTAACCCCGTGTTTTCATTATTCATAAAAAATTAAATGTTTTCAGAAAAATTCCATAAATTATCCCTAGGCTAATTTCAATATTTTGAATCAAAAAAGGAAGTCCATTCTGAAAGATAAAATTTATAAAATTTCAAAACATGGGTATTTCTATTCATAACGGCTAGTTTATATAACGTATCGTAGTTTAGAGAAACCTGATATTGCGTACAACACCCGTTATCAAGAAAGGTCGTGATTGCGTGTAATGCAAGCCAAGTCAGGGCTGCGTGTAGTGAAAGCTATGTTTGGTGTTGCATATAACGTAATCAAATCTTATTTCATTTATACATTAAACAAAATCATTACCTAATGTTGCGTAGAATAATTTCCACAAAACGAACTTGAAATTGTGTGTAACATGAGCCATGAATAGTGTTGTGTATACTATAAGCTAATACGGTGTTGTGTATAGTACAATTTATTCATGGTGTAGTTTATAATAGAAGATATCAAAGAAGTTAAAAATATTATATCTCATAAAATCTCAGGGTGTTATATTCTACCCCCCTTAAAATGAATTTCTCCTTTGAAATTCATCAGGGTTATAAATATTTTACTACTTGAAAGTTTCCTTCATAGAAACCCACATCATAAAAAGGAATACTAAAACTTAATTTAAAAAAGTGAAGAATGAAACATATCGGTTACCCGAATTAACTCATCACTAGGTTTCCACATAGGTGAAAATATGGATATGGAAGAGAAACCTAACCAACAAGTTCTGATGGAGAGTGGTAGAGATCATGGCTATGAAAAAGCCAACAATCACAAAGGCATAAATTTGTGATGATCTATGGACCATCTGATTCATCAGATATAAGATCACTAGGACAACATTTTTGGTTTTCAAGATCATTTCCCTATGTTGAAGAATTTTTGAATTAAAAGAATTACTTACTTGATTTTGGTACAATCTCACCATTGTTCTTGCCTTGAACAATTTCCACTTCATCTCTTAAAGAAATGAAGTTGAATTTTTTATTCGTGAAGTGTTATCAGATCATGAGATAGAATGACAGGTCATTCCATATGTCTGAAACAAAAGGTTAGAAAAAGTTATTAAATGTACATAAGTGCATTTATAGTGAGATTAATCATATATGGTTCTTATATATCATGCCACTTAGTAAATTAAAACTAATTTCTTCTAACCAGGGACTTTTTGTAGGCCAGTGGTAGGCGATAAAGTCCTGTCGCACATCAGTTGTGGGTTCAATTCTTATAGCCTTGTCCAACGTGACAGGTTGTCACTCGTCCTGCAATTTTTCCTTTTTCTAAAACTAAATTATTATAACATTCCATAAATAATATCAAAAAAAAGTTCTATCCTTAAATAATACTGACTTATGTCCAAAATAATCCATTCCAATATTTAATTTTATCCAAAATACTTTTGTCCAGGCTCATAGTATAAAGAAAACAATTACTAGAAATGTCATCTGTCGAGCATTTGAATACCATCATTTATCCCCCATATATCATACGATATATCTTGTTGGTCACATTCTAAACATGTGAATACCTTAATCATGTATTACCATAGAACCTTAGTGAAAACATGAGTGCTATCAAAAGTTAACTCTTTCCACATACCAACATCCCAAAATTTCTATATACTCAAAACATGATATCACTTTTTCCTTATATCAGTCATTAGATCATTAATACTATTAAACATTTCATTTTCTCTATATCATATCATCTGCTTTCCAAAAATATTTGAATTACTTTTCACGGTTACCAGTACCATATAATTATTGAAAACCATAATAAACCAATACATAGATATTCCATTAGATTCCACAACATTATTTTGGAATCCCGTTACATAAACACATAATCATTCCACTACATCGTTGTCATATTCAACATCTCCAATAGTGATCGCATGTGAATTCCATTTTTTCCTTTGCCTTAAGAGATTTTTGATGTCGATCATAATTAACCCTTGGATTAGGGCATTGGTTATCATAATGCCCCATTTCCTTTCACTTGAAGCATTGAAGTGTTAGTGGTGCTTTTTCTACAGACCTTTCTTTATTCACTTCGTTAGAAACCCTTTTTACATTACTTCGACACTCATATGCTCGATGACCTTCTTTTCCACACTTAAAACATTTTCTAGTTCCTTTAAGACAATCTCTACCATGCTTATTTCCACACTTTGAGCATAAAGAAACATTAATCTTATTTTCACGATTATTATGAGATTTCCCCTTGAACTCCATCTTTCTTTTCTTGTCAAAACCATGATATGTATATGTTACACCAACTTCCAGTTCTACCTTGATAGCACAACACACAATTTCTTCACTGCTACTGATGTCTCTTATAGTGAATTCCCTTCGAAGACTTGGTTTTAAGCCATTGTAGAATCGATCAACTTTACTTTCAGGTTGGATGATAAAGCCATATGCATACCATGAAAGTCTTGAAAAATTCTCTTCATATATACCAACAAATTAATCATCCTTCTGCTTAAGCTCAAGGAACTCCTTTTCGATCTTTTTTTCGAATAATACGAGGGAAGAACTTACTAAAAAACAAGTTCTTGAACACGTCCCATTCCATGGATTCAATTTCATATTGGGGCCTTGTATTATTATTTAGAGTTCACCATTGATCTGCTTCACCTTCTAAACGGTAAATAACCAGAATGAATTTTTCATGTTCCGAACAATGAAGTATGGAAATTATCTTTTCAATGGTACTGATCCATTGTTCAGCAAAAAGTGGATCAGAAGACCCACTGAAAGAAGGTGGATTTTGCCTCATGGGAGACTCAATAGAATATTGTTCCCTTCTCTTCTCGTTTGGATGTCCAGAATGATTCATAGCTTGTGTAAGTATAGCAACAATATTTTTCACTCCATCTCCCATAACGTTGGCTTGTTCAAGAGAAAAATCATTGCATCGTCCATTAAATTGATCAACATGGTTCCTTCGGGTTCGAGCCATCGTCTAAAACCCAAAAAGAATAGTGTTAGAGGCAAAAATCATGCTTGGGAAAACAACATAATAAAGGGGGAGTACCTTCGATATCTAACATCTTAGGTTTAATTATAATATCATTAACGTAATTCTAGGACTATAACCTATACTTATACTTAACAATAGGTACATCCCTAGACATACCTTAGAAATATCGCTAGGGATCTCACTAAAGTTTTTGCAACCTGGTTTCCAAAGGGTTACTAAACCTTTGCTGTAATACCAACTAAAGAGACCCAAAGATTGACGTACATGGACATTAAATTACATTCATAGAATACTTCATACATGACAAAAACAGGCTCCTGAACACTATATTAGTTTAGTGTCTTTGGAAACTCGAAACAAAATCTTCTAATCATGGTGAAAGATCTTCAACATCTCCCATAAAGATCATCCCATTTTTAGTTTTATTACCTAAAACCATTCATTATATCATGGGGAAAAGAAAACATATAAAGGGCGAGCTCAAATTCTCAGTAAGGGTAAGCATGGAGAAAATAAAACAAACCATAAACATTTGAACATAAAAACATGAATATAATGTTTAAATATCGAAATGTTGAGAAATTACATAAGACATGGCAGTACGTAAGTCATAGATCATAATGGAAAATCAATCATGATAAAATATCTTGGAAATAATACTTTTAATTGTGGAAAAACGTTAAGCACATGATATGATTTCCTTAGTATCCAAGGCATTTCTTCCCATACCATCTTAGTGAACAAAGTCCCTTTCTAAATCGAGTTCACTCCTCATTCCAGTATTGTATCCCTGAACCGGATTAACATACAATTCCATCCATGTCTATCTAAGGAGATATAAATCTGTACCCAATGCATTAGAGGGAGATATAGGTCCCACCCATCTCATAATTAAATCATTCTTTCATGTGCCACAAAATCATAAATCATACATTATAGCAATACCCATGTAATAAATGGGATTCTTAAACATCATTCCATCATAACATAATACATATAAAAAATTGGATATCAGTTCATCATAAGAAAAATAAAACCATGTAAATAATGGAGTCATTATACTTGAAACATAAACATATTAAATAATGTCATTTTAGATGGAAAATGGTTTTGATAAAACACTTGAAATAAATTCATGAGGAAAATAACCTTTCTTCTTCAAAATCATTTTATTTTCAAAAAATGCCTTGAAATTTTAAAATAAAGGGTTTTTTTTTAAAATAATCATGCAATATAGTAGAGGAAGATTCATGAAAATGATGCGTTATGAAACTGTAAAAATCCGTTCATGTCGTATATGTTAAAAGAAACATTCTCCTCGTACTTTTTCTGGAAAAGTCAAAAACATTCCTCATATGGTAAACAAAAGAAAGATTCCTTCAATAACATGTAGTAAAAGTAAAAATGGGTAATAAGGACATTAAAAATACATGAAAACATTTTTAGAAAACATGTACGTGGATGATAACAATAACCCCAGTAAATACTTACGAATAACAATCTTGGATAAGAATGAGATTGGAATAGTTATCCCTTACCTTAGATCCGATATGCTTCGTACATATCTGAACCTCCTGTATAATGATTTAAATAATGTCATTGACTTATTACAGAATCATATTCATTGTTATGATATCATATATGGTTCACTTATTACTTTATATTACCCGTTCTTTTGTAAATTTCATGATAAAGTAGTGTTTTGGGTAAAATCGTTTCATTTATCATACGTGTTTCGACATGTTGTTCTTGATATTATTACTTATATCCAGATTTACATAATTCCAGAATGTGAAACATGATTTATATATATAATATATTTTCATAATATACATATATATATATATGATAGATCGATAAATGGAATGAAATACACTTTTCATGGAGATGGTAGGTTGTACGTATGCATGAAAGCTGTTTTCGTTTTCTTATTGAATTGAATGGAATTAAGTAGATGACATACATATATATAAATATATATACATAAATCCAGTATCATTATTATGTCATATATTTCATTATTATTCATTATATATACTTTATAATCATTCATGAATGGTTAACATGGAAAATGAATCTCATCGCGTCATGGAGACGGTAGTCCGTACGTACGCACGAGCGATGATATCCTTCCCACGATCATGGAATTGTATTGAAGTGTATGTATAATATTTGATAATAAATACCACTTTACAATAATCAGGTATATTTATTTATTTACACCATTATACCCATCCAAGTAAGGTGGTGGTGGAAAACAGATTACACCACGGTGTGGAGACGGTATTCCGTACATACGCACGCGTGGTGATTTTATTTTCCGTAGGATGGATAGAAGATGAAATTGGGTTGTTTCAAATTTATAATAACATATCAGTATTCGAGTGATACTTATGCTATTAATTTGTGATTAAATAAATTAATATGAAGAAGTAGAAGAAGAAATAAATTGAAAAGAATCGGTAAATGATATTACCTCTTCTTTGACGCGCATCTTCTTAACCTCCTCTTAAGGCACTAGGGTTGGTCTTTTGAGGAGAAAAGAACCTCTATAATGTTTATAGGGAAGATGAGAAGGTAAATGGGCAGGGGATGGCAGATATTCAAGGCTCAAAAGGGAGATAAGAGAAGAGGGAAGGGGTGCCCTTTTTATAAGGGAGGAGAGGGGCACAATAGGAAAACTTAAAATATTATTTAAGAATAAAGTCATATTCGGTTTTTAATAGCTCCATATTAATTTATTTTAAACCTAAGGTGGGGATGGGTCGAAATAATTTCAACCAATAGGTTTTAGGAAAGATTAGGTTATTATTTTATCCTTATCAGTTAGATTTAACTCTAAGTTAAATAATTTAACTTTTACCATGTCTTTTTGTTTTCTTACACTATATGATTAATAAACATACTATAACAAGGAAAAAGAACCCCAATTGGTTCATTATTAATATATATATCCTTATCTAAGTCATTTGGATGAACCTTATATTTTTAGGAATAAAATAACAATTAATAATATAATATTTGTTTTAAAAACTATTTTATGTCAATTTTGATACAATTTGTTACTTGATTTTTGTGAAAATCATAACAACATTAGTAGTTATAAAAAATTTAATTAAATAAATTATAACACGTCATATTAACATATAAAATTAGTGTAATTAATAAAAAGTTTAAAATTACATTTATTTGGGTATTTATTACATAAATTATGTTAATATTTCAATAATAAGGTAATTACTGCATCATCATTATGTAATAAATAAATTGAATTATTTAACGTATAAAAATTATGAATATAATACCATTAGGTAGGAAATCATTTTATATTTCTAATGAGTATTTATAGTCGAATTTATCTTATGTATAACCCAATATTAAAAATGTTTTAGCTATTAAACTTTGATTTTAACTATTTTAAATCGTTTTTAAAAAAATAATAATAAATGTACAAATCTAATCCAAGTGGACCTAAATGATAAAATTATATTCATAAGGTTGTTTTTGGTCAAATTATAATTATCCAATAAAGTTAGGACATGTGTTAGGGTTATAATAATGTCATTTTTACCCTTAAATACCCTATTTACTTTTAACCGTGGCAAATAAAAGTAAGAAGATACTATTCACCAAAAATTAATTTTATATTATTGAACTGCATTTTACTCCTTGATATTAACTGTGTCTCTCAGATTTTCAAAATTCCACTCACAAAAGTGGTAAAATTAAGTTTTATTTAAGTTTTCAAAAAGCTCCTAGGAGGTGGGTAAAATACGATGAAAAGATCAATAAAATTTTTATATATCTAAAATTATTATAAAATGACTCCAATTAATTACATTGAAATTATATAGGTATTATGTATCAATTTTTATCTAAAATAAATTTAAATAAAATAAATAATTATTTAAATAAAAATTCTGTTTTTAAATAGTAACCTAGTGTTTTCACTATTCATCAAAAATTGAATGTTTTTAGAAAAATACCAAAAATTCAACCTAGGATAATTTCAATATTCCAATTCCAAAAATAAATTCCATTTTTTAAGATAAAATTTATATAATTTCAAAATGTGGGTATTACTATTCATAACATGTAGATTATATAACATATCTTTGTTTAGTGAAACCCGATATTGCGTACAACACACGCTATCGACAAAGGTCGTGATTGTGTGTAATGCAAGCCAAGTCAGGGATGCGTGTAGTGAAAGCTCTGTTTTCTGTTCCCTATAACATAATCAAAACTTATTTCATTTATACATTAAACGAAATCTATACTTAATGTTGCATAGAATAATTTCCACAAAACGAACATGAAATTGTGTGTAACACGATCCCAGAATAGTGTTGTGTATACTATAAGCTAATACGGTGTTGTGTATAGTACAACCTAATCTTGGTGTACTGTATAATAGAAGACATCAAATAAATAAAAAATAATATATCTCATAAAATCATAGGGTGTTAAAAAACTAGTAGCGGGGTACCCTTGATATTATTTATTATATTATATACTCTTGTATGCGTTACTCAGCTAGAGTAGCCCTGGTGAGGTTGGGAACATAGTATACCTATTTAGGTGATGAGATAGTTTTACATGTTGTTCACTATGAATTAGCATGCTTTTATTACTATCGCATGAGAGGCTTCAGGGAGGTTCCTTTTGAGTATACTGTTATATTCACCCTATGTCAATATAAATTATTTTCAGGTCACTAGGAGAAGGTTAGAGATCAAGCTGGTTTCTACTAGCTTGGGGTTGCAGGAGCTGTTTGGGATTATGGTTGATGTTTTCCTAGTTTCTTTTGGGTATTTGCAGTTTCCCCTTTTAGTTGTAGTAGTTTTTCATGACATTACATATGTGTACTTGGTATTTCTTTTAGAATGCATTCTGAGTTTGAGTTGGTTGGTGTTTGTCTTATCTCTCTCATTCTCATGTGTTCTCTTAGAGGGTAATGCCTACCATATGTGTGTTTACTATACCCTTGAGGGCTAGTCACCAACCCGGGGCCTACTGGAGGCGGGACTCATGGGTCATTATCTCCCTTCTCAAATTGTCGACCCTGGAGGGGTACACATTGTGAGGAGGGGGTCATTAGGGAGTTTTATCAGAGGGTGGTTGAGGGATAAGATGGAGTTTGGAGTTTGTCATAGGTGAGGTCACATGAGTTTGTACGGAAACAGTGTAAGTCATGTTTAGCGAGTGATGTAAACACTGGAGACCAATTGGGATATAAGAATTTCGCGCCCCCCTGTGATCTGATATATGGACCTTTAAGTTTACAATGGCTACTAAATGAGGTGATTCTATTAGAAGGATAAAGACATAGGAAAGGATCATACATAATTCTTACCTGTGTCTATGTTTGAATGGGTAGACCTTGGGATAGGGTAACCTATAATGAATTAATGAAAACAATTAATTAATTATTGTTAAATATTCTTTATTCCAGGTTTGGGAGCTCTAACTATTTGTTATTTTACAGTTATGGATTCAGGTCGATGTCCTCATCAGGATCACAAAGAATATGTCTAGAAGGTTGTGCCAAAAGATCACCGCAGGGTAGAGGTTGACTTTGATGACACTTGGAGAAGGACACACTGAGAGTTTCAGCACCAGAGTCTGCAGAAGTACGAGGGATCTCTTTTAGATGCAGTCATGGAAGACTGGTTGGAGGAGGTCAAGAAAGAATTTAGTTTGATCCATGCTCGGAAGAAGCTTTGGTTATCCATGGTTGTGTCAATGCTGCGTGGAACAGCGAGGGAGTGGTGGTTCTTGTTCCTCACAGATCGTAATGAGTAAGCGATCTCATGGGAGGAGTTCTGAGACAAGTTTAAAGTCATGTTTATTTTTTCGACTGTGAAGTCATCTAGTCTCCAAGAGCTTCTTACCATTCGACAGGGGAGCTCAAGTGTGCAAGACTTTGGAATATGTTTCAGGATCCTTTTATGATATGCTTTAGGCCTGTTTCCAGATGAGGAGGCTAGGTAGAGGCATTTCGAGGTTACTTTGCTTCCAGAGATCCAGTGCCAGGTCACCCCATTTTTGATGAAGACATATCTTGAGATATAGTAAAGGGAAGAGGTCTTTGAGAGGACATTGACCAGAACCGGATCATCATGATAGGGGAGTCATCATGATTCCTCACGAAGTAGAGCTATTGTCCCTGGTTCCCAGTTTTCAGGGAAGAAGAGTTTCCATTCGGTCGGGGGTAGGTACCAACACTCTCCATCTCGTTTCTCTTGGGGCGGTAGCTCTTCGGCCTATTACAAGAGATCAAGAGCTTTTTTTCTTAGGGTGTTTGAGGTCATCAATATCGAGAACACCCAACCATTCAGAGTAGTCAACGTGCACCAGGTTTTTTCCTGTAGTTTCCTTCATTAAGGTAGTTCAATCCGAGGCAGCAACAGCAGATTTCAACAACATTAGATCAGTATAGGGTAGACGGGGTAGGCAGAGGACCACTCCGTGATGATCCCCTTCCTCAGAGAGCATTGCACGACCATGGTGGTGTTCATCATTCGGGTAAGAGAGGTCATGGAGGTGGTCGTTGTGACCTTCATGCTGTAGCGTTTCCAGCTCTAAGTGAGCTAGACATCGTTCGTGGTACCCTTTTCTAGTTTTCTACCTTGGTGTATGCATTTTTTGATTCAGGAGCGACACACTCCATCATATCTTCAACCCTTTTATATGCATTGGGACTTGAGGTAGAGAGGCTTCTAGTGCCCTTGGTGTTGACTACACCAGTGGGAGCTCGAGCTGATTGGATTAAAGTATGTAGAGACTGTGAGCTAGTGCTGGGGTTGCACTGCTCATGGGGAGATTTTCTATGTTTATGAATACAACCATATGATGTTATCCTTATCATGGATTGGTTGTATTCGGTGCCGGATATCGTGGATTGCTTCAGAAATCATGTTTTTTTCTTCGATGCGGATGGAGATCCAGTAGTGTTTGTTGGAGAGAGAGACCCTTGGATGGGTTAGAGGCGTGTTACGTCCTTATCATCCATGATATCTGAGATGATGATTAGTTCGTTAGAGGTTAAACAATTGGTGCTTCCTAGGGTTGTGGAAGAGTACCCTAATGTATTTTTAGAAGAGATTATAGAATTACCCCTGCAACGAGAGATCATGTTTTGGATCGAGATACAACCAGGAGCGTCTCCAATATCTTTGTCTTCATATAGGATGGACCATTTTTAGTTATGAGAGATATGTATACAGCTTTATGGTCTGTTACAGTGTAGCTTTGTTCGGCCGAGTGTGTCACCATGGGGACACCAGTTTTGTTCGTGAAGAAGTTTGACATCAGTTTGGAGTTGTATGTCGATTATCATCTCAAAAACAAAGTGACAGTGAAGAATCGCTATCCTCTTCCACGGATTTATGATTTACTCGATCAACTAATGGGTGCAAGTTGGTTCTCAATGATGGACTTGTGGTCATGATATCATCAGATGCGTGTAAAGGATGAAGATATCTCGAAGACTGTTTTTCGTTATCGTCAAGGGCATTATGAGTTTGTCGTAATATTGTTCGGTTTGAAAAATGCTATAGCTGTGTTCATGGGATTGATGTACGCTGTGTTCCATGAGTTCATGGACAAGTTTTTTGTCGTTTTCATTGATGACATCCTTGTCTACTCTATGTCTGAGGAGGATCATGCAGAGAATCTACATGTCATTTTGGGAGTTCTTCATCTACATCTACTGTTTGGGATGTTTTTGATGTGTGAGTTTTGGGCTCTAGAATTCCGTTTCATGGGGCATGTTGTGTCCCATTAGGGAGTAGTTGTGGATCCATAAATTTTAGAAGAAGTTGTGTCTGGGGTAGCCACCAACACAGTGTCAGAGTTGAGATGTTTCCTTGGTCTCGCAGGTTACTATAGGATGTTTGTAGCCGATTTCTCTTGAGTTGTGGCTCCTCTAATTGCTTTAAACATGAATGATCAGGTGTTCATATGGACTAATCAGTGTCATGCAGCTTTCGAGTATCTAATGGGAAGTTATTATGTGCTCTAGTTCTCTATCTTCCAACTAAGGGAGTTCAATTTGAGGTTTTCTGTGATGCTTTGCATCTGGGGTTTGGTTGTGTTCTTATTTAGCAGAGATCAGTTGTTTCTTATAGGTCTCAACTATTAAATCCCCGTGAACATTACTACACCACCCATGATCTTGAGTTGGTAGTCATGGTGTCTGCTCTGATGTTGTGGAGACATTACCTCATTGGTAATCACTTTGTGGTTTTCACTGATCCTAAGAGCCTAAGCTATTTTTTATTCTAGTGTGACTTAAACTTGCGACAATCTCGGTGGATGGAGTTCTTATAGAAATACGACATCGAAATATCGTATACACCTAGAAAAGATAATTTTGTAGCTGATGTGCTAAGTCAGAAGGAAATTAGTAATAGAGTGCGTGAATCTGGTGACTACTGGAGAGTAATGGAAGAACTGATAGAATTACATATTGATATGGGAGAAGTTGGGGGAAAAGGATGTCTTTTTTAGATGACGGTGCAGTCATCTTTGGGGTAGAAGGGGGAAGAGTCCCAGTTGGGGGATCTTGAGGTGGAGGTCTGGAGAGTCCCTGTTGTTTAGGTTGAGGCCCCTGATGGTTGGACTGACGATTAACAACACTGAGTGTTGTATCATGGAAGTCTTTTTATTCCTTTGTAAATGCACAAGACAATTCTCGGAGAGTTCCATAGATCACTTTTAGCGGTGCATCCTGGCATGAAAAAACATACCAAGCCTTGATGAGTCGGTTTTGGTGGCCTGAGCTAAAGTGTCCAGTTGCAGAGTTTGTGTCAAAATGTTTGGTCTGCCAGAAGGTGAAGCCCAAACACCATGTTTCTGGCGGTCTTCTCTAGCCCTTTTATGTTCCTCAATGGAAGTGGTAGGACATATCAATGGACTTTGATACTGGTTTACCTTGAAATCATAGAGGACATGAAGCTATTTGGGTGGTAGTGGATTGTTTAAAAAAATAATCCCACTTCATTGAAATCAAGGAGTCAAGCTCAGTGGATGTTTTGTCGAGGCAGTATCTGGATGAGGTGGTGAGACTTCAGGGATTCCCAAGGATGATCATTTCTGACCGATATAATCATTTTAAATCCAGGGTGTGGAGAGGTATCCAACATGCTTTTGGTTTTCAGTAATGCCTTAGCACTGCATTTCATCCTCAAACGGATGTTCAGACATAGCAAACCATCCAGACTCATTAAAACATGTTACACTCTTGTGTCCTGAATTTTGATGGATTATGGACGAGACAAAAAATCTTGGTTGTGTTCTCTTAAAACAATAGTTTTCACTGTATCATTAGTATAGCTTCGTTTGAAGCCTTTTATGGACCTCCTTTTCGCTCTCTATTGTGCTATACTGGGTTCAGAGAGTCAGCAAATCTCAGACCAGATCTAGTGCAGAATACAACAGAGATGGTTTAGGTGATTCATGAGTGGATGAAGACAACATAGGGTCATCAGAAATGATATGCCGATCAAAGGAGGAGACACTTAGAGTTTTATTTTGGGGATCATGTGTTTCTATAGGTGACTCCTTGTCATGGGAAGCAAAAGTTTGGTCGTGGGAGTAAGCTTTCTCCCTGGTTTGTTGGGACATTAATGGTGTTAGCTCATGTGGGAGATGTGGCGTATCGAGTAGCAATTCTCTTGTAGATGATCTTGATACATGATGTTTTCCATGTATCACATCTACTTCGTTATCTTCATAGTGACTCTCACGTCATCGGTTGGGGAGAGATAGATGTTGATGAGGATGCGACCTTTGAGGAGAAACCTGTGGAGATCCAAGACTGCAAATAGAAGGTGTTACATGGGCATTCTATCCCCTTAGATCGTGTCTTGTGGTGACATGGTGGAATGGAGGAGACTACCTGGGAATATGAGTCACAAATATGTGCTCAGCACCCAGAGTTGTTTGATGATTACCTCTACTCATGTAATGATTCCCCCGTTGTGGTTATAGACCTTCCATATTTATGATATGGATTTCTTTTGGTTGATTCTTATGGTTTTCTCTCTTTTGAAAGGTATCTTGATGGGTGGTTGTTTATAATTCCTTTTTGTTTTCTTTTAGGTTGGTTTGAAATTCTTGAGGGCAAGAATGTTTTGAGAGGTATCTAATGTAATTTCCTGGACCCTTCTGGTCCATTACTTTGTGAAAATATGGTGTCTGAGGTGTTCCGGGAGGTCAAAGTGACTTATCCCCAACACTTTTCCAAATTTCCAATTATGTGAATAGTGAAATGGTAACCTAATGTGAACAGTTCCGTCGGTAACCATAGGTGAATAGTGAAACGATGTCCTTATGTGAATAGTGTCATCAGTAGCCTTAGGTGAACAATGCAACAACAACCTTATGTGAAGAGTGTAATCGGTAGCCTTAGGTGAACAGAACAACGGTGACCTTATGTGAACATAGTGCTTAGTACCCTTATGTGAATAGTGCAATGGTGAGGTTTCAATAATGACCTATTTCCTTTGACAAATTTTGAGGTCAAGAATAGTATTTCCAAAACTGTTAGGTTCCAACGGTGACCACTTTCCTTTTCCAAATTTTGAGTTCAGAAACACTATTTCCTGAATGATGAGGTTCCAATGGTGACCTCATTCCTTTGCCAAATTTTGAGTTCATGAATAGTGTTTTCAGAATGGTGAGGTTCCTATGGTGACCTATTTCATTTCCAAATTTTGATTTCATGAACAGTTTTTCTAGAACGGTGAGGTTCCAATGGTGACCTCTTTCCTTTTCCAAATTTCAAGTTCATGAACAGTGTTTCAAGAACTGTGAGGTTCCTACGATGTCCTCTTTCCTTTTCCAA
Organism: Viscum album; assembly: GCA_963277665.1. Classification (NCBI taxonomy): domain Eukaryota; kingdom Viridiplantae; phylum Streptophyta; class Magnoliopsida; order Santalales; family Viscaceae; genus Viscum; species Viscum album. Next base: position 1,238,669,501 of record OY728143.1, read on the forward strand.
ATTTTGAGTTCATGAGTAGTGTTTCCAGAACTGCGAGGTTCAAACAGTGACCTCTTTCCTTTTCCAAATTTTGAGTTCATGAACAGTGTTTCCAAAACGCTGAGGTTCCAATAGTGGCCTCTTTCCTTTTCCAAATATTGAGTTCATGAATAGTGTTTCTAGAACGGTGATATTCTAACAATGACCTCTTTCCTTTTCTAAATTCTGAGTTCATGAATAGTGTTCTAGAACGGTGATGTTCCAATGGTGACCTCTTTCTTTTCCAAATTTTGAGTTCAAGAATAGTGTTTCTAGAACAGCGAGGTTCCAATGGTGACCTCATTCCTTTTCCAAATTTTGAGTTAATGAAAAATGTTTCCACAATGGTGAGGTTCCAATGGTGACCTCTTTCCTATGCCATATTTTGAGTTTATGAATAGTGTTTTCTAACTGGTGAGGTTCCAACATTGAGGATTCAATGGTGTGGTTAATGAACAATGTTTTTCCTTTTCTTAATTTTGTGTTCCTGAATAGTGTTTCCAACACCATACAATTTCACCACTTTAATGTTTCCTTTAACGTAAAATGATTATAAAGCCTTGTTTTAAGGACCCTAAGGACAAATGAAAGGTCATAACTTCTACAATAATTTACACAAGGCCCGATATGTTTTTACATTGTTAAACCACATGGGTCAATGCGATCTGTTTTTAATGGAAAATCCAGTATTTCATAAACCACTGCTCCCTTAAATCTTATAAGGGGATGATATATCTTACTCCCTAGTTTTTCTCCATGTTCTCAGCTATGAGACACTCCAAAATTTCATTCTATCCTGTAAGAGTTTCTCAATCAAACTTCCCTCATTGGATTGGTTCCACTCTGTTTTGATACAACCAAGCAGTATCGATCAATATTTGATATAAGTTAGGATCTATCATCATTCTTTTGGGTTCATATCCTTCTATTTATCCTTGACCTTTTTATAGAAGGTTATATCCATGATCCAAATGGCCTTTTCATGGTTGTTTACTGGTGGGGTGGTGTCTCTGTATCCTTGGGTGGATACAGTTTTCACCGGAGGAGGATATTGTGACCCATTGAGCGGCTCATTCTCTTATAAAGAACATCAAGAACCGTATGAGGTAGGGGATTAGTTTCTTCTCTTTTCTTTTACATGCAACTCTATAGTTAGCATGTTTTATCCCACTGGATCGTAATGAAATTGACATAATAAATATTTGAACCAGATAAATAAATTGCTATCGATCGTATGTTATTGACTATTATTTGGATAGATAGTGTGATATCTATGATTGTTTTGTTTATATTTCCATTCTTGATGGAAATTGTTAATGAATGTAAATCCATAATTAATAGATAATTGTTTGGCTAAAGATAAAGTGGTATGTAAATGAATCCAGTTCTTCTTCTTTTAATTTTATGTTAATAAAATTGGTGCAGTAATCATGTTAAATTATTTTTCATAGCTTACTGGTTTGTTTTCCCGAATTTAGAACCTACAAAAAGTAAATCAGTTAATCCAAGATCTATTAAATAACTAGTTGTTTGATAAAAGATAATTTCTTGTAGTGTTATGAGTCACCCACTTGCGTGTTTAAGAGCTAAGATCCCAATTGATATGAGGGTTGTTTTCTTGTTTCTTGTGTTCTAATATGAGACAGGATGGCTATTGTGATATGTGGGGGCAGGGAGGCCTACTGGTTGTGGAATAAGTTGATGCATAGAGTGACGGGATGCATCAGTTTATGCATATGTGTAACACCCCAAGCTTCCATGATATGCTTCTCATTCAATAATGCAATAGCTTGCATTGTACGCAACATCGAGTTCTAACACACCACAACTAATCAAAGTAGACGTTATGAATAGTAATACCCACTTTTTAAAATTATAGAAATTTTATATTTCAAAATGGACTTCATTTTTGTATTCGGAATATCTAAATTAGCCTATGTTGAATTTTTGGTATTTTTCTAAGAACTTCCATTTTTTTATGAATAGTGAAAAATACTTAAAACAAATTTTTTAATCAAAATAATTTATAGTGATAAGTTATACTATATAGTGGTTTTAAAGTATAATTAGAATATATTTTTACCATTTTATCCAATGGTGTTCATTAGAATTAATTTAACATTGAAAATGGACATAAACAATTGCCAATCTTTTGATATAAATTGTTTTTTAAAACACGCTATTTGTTGTGACAGTGGGAATTAATTATGAAATTAATTATTGCAACTTATATGTTTGGAATTTTTTAAAATAGACTTCATTTTTTAATTTGGAATATCAATTATAGCTTAGGGTGAAATTTTGGCATTGTTCTGAAAAACTTCAATTTTTGATGAATAGTGAAACCACTAAGTGGTAGTTAAATAACTGATTTTTCGTTTAAAAGAAATATTACCACTTCTGTGATTTGATTTTCAAAAATCCGACATACATGGTTGTCATTAAGAAGTAAAATGTGGTTCAATGAGATTAAAATAATTTTTGGTGAATAGTAACTTTTAAGTTCTTAATCGCGATTAGAGGTAATTAGTGTAGTTTAAGGTAAAAATAATGTTTTAATAATATGAGATGAGCTTGACACTTGTCCTACTCCTATTGGATGAGTCATGGCCGACCAAGACAACCCATGGGTCAACTTGGGGACCCCATGGATCCACATTAGTTGGAAAATGACATAAATACCTTTTATTTAATGTTAAAGTAAAAAAAATGACACAAACATGAAATGTTTTACTAAAAAAACTTTTACATGGGGTTATACAAGTCATATTTTTGACTATAAATAGTCATTAGAAATCTAAAAAGATTTCCTACATCATAGTATTTTTTTATAATTTTTAGACATTAAATAAATTAAATTAGTTATGACATGATTATGATGCAGTGATGACTTCATCATTTAATGATTTTAATAAAATGAAAAGATAATGTAAAATCCAAGGCTTACACTTGTCCAAAGACAATTGGATGGGTATATTTCGAACCCTTATCACCTTAGCCACGAATTATATAAGTGTGGGACCTCTAAAATCCGAAACTCATTTTATAATAAAGTGACTTTTCTTTACATTCCAATAGTGCCCCTCCTCTCCACTTATAAAACGCCCCCAACTCTACCACCTCATTCACACTTTCAAGCCATTTGGATCGGCCAAACTCTGCCCAAATACTCTCCCAACTTCACCCTCTTACTCCTAGAAGCCTCACTTTGGGCAGAACTCTTCCCAAGGAAGCCTTTGGCTCAAATCAAAAAGAGTTACCCGATTTTGAGGTAATGTCTTCTCTAATGTTGTTTTGTTTTATTTTTCTTCTCCAACCCCCTAAATTTTTTTATTCATTTCTTTTGTAACAACACCAGTATCCTCAATATACTAGGATGTTTTTATAATAAGGATTCGAGCTACACTTACACACACCTACATCTAATGGTTAAAGAACATACGGTTTCTGTGGATGGCGAATTTCTGCCTCACGAAACGATGATTGTTCAACACTCATATAACACCTTCAAAGGTGGACATTAAGATGTAACTATATTTATATATGATATATAACATGTTTATGTTTTAATTATGCTTCTGTATTTCTCATTTATGGCATACATTATGATTTCCATTGTGGGTAAACGCGATAATTTCATTTTAGGAAGTGCAGAATACCGCCCCCTCAAAGTGATTTGAATCGTTAATTCCATATGTGGGATGTATAAAGGATGGAGTAAATGTAATTATACACTATATTAAACTGGAATTATATTATAAATTTATATCATTATTATTTCATTCCATTAAATACGAAATAGAAATGAAAGTAGCGTTCATACGTACGTACGGCATACCGTCTCCATGAATGGTGCATTTCATTTTTTACCTCTAAATGTTACGTAATATTATAAATGAATTTATATACTGGATATATATGATATATATGAAATCTAAATCATGAATATAATTCTGGAGATAATGGATATTCTACCACATAAACAACTTTTAATTATAAGAAGTCTATTGTTGACTCAAGTACCAAAGATCGACAAAACGACCGTTATTATCTTAAATAAATACATAATGTTCATATCATTGTAATAAGTGATTTAAAAAGGATAATAAAATTGAAAATGGTTCTTAATAAGTTATATATTAACTCTAGTTTTTTATTCAGGAGGTTAAATAACGGTTGAGTCAAGTCAAACATGAGGTAAGGGAACTTCTTAACCCAATTTCTATTCATTGGGTTAATCTCCTACTTTCAAATTATGTCATGATATTATTATGTAATATTTTGTATTTTTACTTTATTCATGTGTACCTATAGTGAATAAACATAATAGATCTATTTTATTTTAAAAATGATCTTTTTAAGTACTTCGTCTCAATCTCCTTTCATTGAGGCATATTTGGTTTTATACACAACATTAATTTATATAGTGTATAAACCCCTTTGACTTTTACGTTTATTCAAAAGGTTTTCTTTTATAATTATGTGATTTTTGAATTATTTCAAAAAAGAGATATTTCTGTCCAATATATGAAAATCCAGTGCAAATGTATACGTATTTAACGCAAGCTTAAAAATGTTTTCAGAAAACCCGACTCTCGAGTGTGGTAGACGGGAAGGGATTGGGCATGGACCCATCATGTCCTGTAATTAGTTGAGAAGTCTCAGAATTAGTTATTTTGTTTTCAAAAGCTTGCATAATGTTTTTAGAAAAACACTGGATTATATTTGAGCAATTTTAAACGTAAGTATATTCTAAAAAATTACATCGGTAGGTCTCATGAGACAACTAGACGTGGAATTGGCCGAGGCCCTTCCCCAATTTGATTTATGGTTTTGGCCGAGGCCTTAATCATTTTAGACGTCTTGGCCAAGGCCTTGACAAAATGTTTCAGAATGTCTGGCATTATACATTCCCTCATTATGAAAGTGGTTATTGATATTGCATGTGATTATTCGACTAGTAGAATATCCATGTGAGTAAGTAAATGGCATTATTTAATTTTATTTTTTCCATATTATACTGATGTTCAAGTTTAAAAGGCTTTTGTCTTAGATATACATTGCCTTAAATGTTTATGTTTATTTATGAAAGCTTCCGCAATATTGTTATCCTTACTGAGCATCTGAGCTCACCCCTTTCAATGTTTTAATATTTTCCAGGATGTGAAGAAGTATTGTATGAATGACCTGCAGGGATTGTCAGAAGAGGATATGAGTGTGGACTACAGAGACTTTGTTATTGTAGTTTTTAACTTTATGATGTAATGTAACGTTTACGAATGTATCTAGTGTTTCCAAGGATACTAAACTAATCGGTCTTTCGAGACTTGATCTTTTGTGATCATGCCAATGTTACGAAGTAATGCACCGACTCTGGGTAGCTGGGGTCGGGGCGTTACAGTTGGTATCAGAGGCCGTTTAGTACAAACCTTGGAAGCTATATTTAGATAAACTCTGATTAAAGCACATATCCCAAAGATAGACTTTGAGGATTAGTATAGAGGAACTTCTTAGAATTTTGTTCTTGTAGAGATTTTGTGAGTTTTGTGAGCAATACATCCCTGTCTGGATACGAGCAGGTAGATGCGGCTCTGGCACAGATGTACCTAGGGGTAAAACCCGAAAACACCACTTTGAGCTAGAATCAAACGGTAACTAGTGCACGACAACGGGCCTTGCTGCACTCTTGGTTACGACGCTCCCGGGGGATATGCTTAGGATAATTCTCATTTTCTTTACAAACCACTAAGAAGGGTTATGAGTATATACATTCTCAAAGAAAACTTTTTTATGGTTATGGATTATATCCATAAATAGTTCAATTAGTGTTAGGTGTTTTACAATTATGGAATTATGTATTTTATTTCATAAACTAATCTAGTTTATGCCATTGTTTAGAAATGGCGCATAGTGGAAGGCATGGAAACCGTATCAATGCACGCACTCCGTGTAGGGATTGCCCTCCTGATCAAGATAATTATTGTGGATCTGGAGATACAACTGGTGCTGATCAACTTATTACCATACTGGGACAACTCACTCAGGTTATTAATAATAACCTTACACGTATGGAGCACCCTGATCCACAACGTGGAGGATCAATGTTAGACCGCTTCTTGAGGAAACAACCACCAACATTTAATGGGGGTACAAATCCATTAGTAGCTGAGCAATGGATAAACTCCTTAGAGACAATATTCCATGCCTTGGGGAGTAGCGAAAGGGAGAAGGTTGTCATGGTAGTTTACCGCCTCACTGGAGATGCCGATCAGTGGTGGTCGCTGATTCAAAACACAAAGGAAGATGATGACGTATCGAATATGGAATGGAGGGGGTTCAAAGATATTTTCATAGAAAAATACTTTCCTCGTGACCATCGAGCAGATATGGAAAGGCAATTTCTGAGTCTGAGGCAGAAGGAGGATGAGAATGGCGCAAAGTATGAAGCTAACTTTACAAGGTTAGCGAGGCATGTTGCCGATTATATACGTAACCCAAGGAGTAAGATTGATCGTTTCTTTGATGGGTTAAAACCATTTCTCCGTAGATCTTTAGTATCACAATCTTTCTCAACATACGAAGATATTGTCTCATGTGCTATCAAGACAGAAAAGGAATTCTCTAAGTCTTATGACAACAAATTAAAGCAAGAGAAGAAGAGAATGGTGGAACAAGAGACAGATAAAGGGAAAAAGGTAAAGAAGGATTTTCGATTATGTGATAATTGTGGGAAGAATCACCCTGGTACTTGCCTAAAAGGAATGGGAGTTTGTTATAAATGTGGAGAAAAAGGTCACCAGGCGTGAGATTTCAAGGGAAAGAAAGAGGCTATCAATGTTGAATGATAAAATTGTAGAGAAATGGGTCATTATGCAAATGAATGTCCTAAGTGTCAAAGAAACTTACCTCAGAAAAGGCCAAGGGATCAAGGACAATCTTATGCTGTGACTACAGTTGAAGCGGAATAATTAATGTATTGGTGCTTTTGGACTCATGGATTATATTCTGGTTATTAGAATAACGTGATATATATAAGGATTGTACTGCAGTACTTTTTGATTTCAGTAAGGTTTTAATATGATGAAGGGAATTATATTTTTAGTATGTGACAATAAGAGAAACTTTACTTTGTTTGGGGAATCTGATAAATTGATTTTGGAATTAAGAGACCTTTTAGAGAAAGTCTGGACAGAGGTATTTTGGATAACTATAAAGGTTGGAGTGGATTAAGTTGAACCTTGGATAGTATTGTTTAAGGTTAAAAAATTTATTAAGATTATTTTTGGAATATTATGATATTATAGTTTTAGGAAAAGGACAACCTGCAGGGTGGGGCATAACCCATCGCGTCGGACAAAGCTGCAGGAATCGAACCCACAATCATAGTGTGACAGGCCTTTATTTCCTACCACTAGCCTATAGGAAGTCCCTGGTTATTACAAAATAATTTTACTAATCTAAATGGTATGTGTTAACATTTGGAACCATATACAATTAGGATAAGTATAATATTTTTGAGTTCTATTATCTTTTTGAGTGAATGATGAGTTGAAGGTTGAAACTCTAATTGTCAAGCATAAATATATATATACCTATCTCTTATTCAATGAATGAATTAATTCTTAAACTTTAGTAAAGGGATATTAAAACAAAAAAATGTGTTATTCTAATACCTTATGTCTTGTTAAACTGATGATATTTTAAATCAACATAGATTGAAGGCTTTGGTGCCCTCAATTTGACAGTTTATTGTGATTGATGACCTCAATCACTCCCTACAAATATTTACGTTTTTCCTCCAATTATATGTCTCTAATTTCCACCAATGTTCTCCTAATCGAGATCATAATTGGGTGGTGACTTCTTCATTTCCCTTTCCCTCTTATTAAGGCTAAATTTTATTAATCTTATTTCCGATGTGGGTTTTCCTCAAAGGTATTTTATCTTTTCAACCTTTTATTTTCAAAGAAAAATTTCAAATTGCGAGGACACAATTTATTGAAGGAGGGGAGAATGTAACACCCCGAGCTTCCACGATACGCTTCTCATTCAATAATGCAATAGCTTGCATTGTACGCAACATCGAGTTCTAACACACCGCAACTAATCAAAGTAGCCGTTATGAATAGTAATACCCACTTTTTAAAATAATAGAAATTTTATATTTCAAAATGGACTTCATTTTTGTATTCGGAATATCGAAATTAGCCTATGTTGAATTTTTGTTATTTTTCTGAGAACTTCCATTTTTTTATGAATAGTGAAAAATACTTAAAACAATTTTTGTAATCAAAATAATTTATAGTGATAAGTTATACTATTTAGTGGTTTTAAAGAATAATTAGAATATATTTTTACAATTTTATCCAATGGTGTTCATTAGAATTAATTTAACATTGAAAATGGACATAAACAATTGCCAATCTTTTGATATAAATTGTTTCTTAAAACACACTATTTGTTGTGACAGTGGGAATTAATTATTAAATTAATTAATGCAACTTATATGTTTGGAATTTTTTAAAATAGATATCATTTTTGAATTCAGAATATCAATTATAGCTTAGGGTGAAATTTTGGCATTGTTCTGAAAAACTTCAATTTTTGATGAATAGTGAAACCACTAAGTGGTAGTTAAATAACTGATTTTTCATTTAAAAGAAATATTTCCACTTCTGTGATTTGATTTTCAAAAATCCGACATACATGGTTGTCATTAATAAGTAAAATGTGGTTCAATGAGATTAAAATAATTTTTGGTGAATAGTAACTTTTAAGTTCTTAATCGCGATTAGAGGTAATTAGTGTAGTTTAAGGTAAAAATAATGTTTTAATAATATGAGATGAGCATGACACTTGTCCTACTCATATTGGATGAGTCATGGCCGACCAAGACAACCCATGTGTCATCTTGGGGACCCCATGGAGCCACTTTAGTTGGAAAATGACATAAATACCTTTTATTGAATGTTAAAGTAAAAAAAATGACACAAACATGAAATGTTTTACTAAAACAATATTTACATGGGGTTATACAAGTCATATTTTTGACTATAAATAGTAATTGGAAAGATAAAAAGATTTCCTACATCATAGTAATTTTTATAATTTTTAGACATTAAATAAAGTAAATTATTTATGACATCATTATGATGCAGCGATGACCTCATTATTTAACGATTTTAATAAAATGAAAAGATAATGTAAAACCCAAGGCATACACTTGTCCAAAGACAATTGGATGGGTATATTTAGAACCCTTATCACCATAGCCACGAATTATATAATTGTGGGACCTCTAAAATCCTAAACTCATTTTATAATAAAGTGAATTTTCTTTACTTTCCAAGAGTTCCCCTCCTCTCCACTTATAAAAGGCCCCCACCTCTACCACCTCATTCACACATTCAAGCCATTTGGCTCGGCCAAACTCTGTCCAAATACTCTCCCAACCCCCCCCCCCCCCCCCTATTACTCCTAGAAGCATCACTTTGGGCAGAACTCTTCCCAAGGAAGCCTTTGGCTCAAATCAAAAAGAGTTACCCGATTTTGAGGTAATGTCTTCTCTAATGTTGTTTTGTTTTATTTTTCTTCTCCAACCCCTTAAACTCTTTTTATTCATTTCTTTTGTAACAAAACCAGTATCATCAACATACTAGGATGTTTTTATAAGAAGTATTCTAGCTACACTTACACACACCTACATCTAATGGTTAAAGAACATACGGTTTCTGTGGATGGCGAATTTCTGCCTCACGAAACGATGATTGTTCAACACTCATATAACACCTTCAAAGGTGGCCATTAAGATGTAACTATATTTATATATGATATATAATATGTTTATGTTTTACTTATGCTTCTGTGTTTCTCATTTATGGCATACATTATGATTTCCATTATGGGTAAACGCGATAATTTCATTTTAGGAAGTGCGGAATACCGCCCCCTCAAAGTGATTTGAATCGTTAATGCCATATGTGGGATGTATAAAGGATGGAGTAAATGTAATTATACACTATATTACACTGGAATTATATTATAAATTTATATCATTATTATTTCATTCCATTAAATACGAAATAGAAATGAAAGTAGCGTTCATACGTACGTACGGCTTACCGTCTCCATGAATGTTGCATTTCATTTCTTACCTCTAAATGTTACGTAATATTATAAATGAATGTATATACTGGATATATATGATATATATGAAATCTAAATCATGAATATAATTCTGGAGATAATGGATATTCTACCACATAAACAACTTGTAATTATAATAAGTCTATTGTTGACTCAAGTACCAAAGATCGACAAAACGACCGTTATTATCTTAAATAAATACATAATGTTCATATCATTGTAAGATGTGATATAAAAAGGATAATAAAATTGAAAATGGTTCTTAATAAGGTATATATTAACTCTAGTTTATTATTCAGGAGGTTAAAGAACGGTTGAGTCAAGTCAAACACGAGGTAAGGGAACTTCTTAACCCAATTTCTATTCTTTGGGTTAATCTCCTACTTTCAAATTATGTCATGATATTATTATGTCCTATTTTGTTTTTTTACTTTCTTCATGTGTACCTATAGTGAATACACATAATAGATCTATTTTATATTAAAAATTATCTTTTTAAGTACTTCGTCTCAATCTCTTTTCATTGAGGCATATTTGGTTTTATACACAACTTTAATTTATATAGTGTATATGTAACGACCCAAAGTTTTTCAATAGAAAATTCCCTTCTTTTTCTATGTCATAAAAAACACAAAATAATGAACTACTAAGTGATAAGTTACCTTTAAACATAATTTTGTCACCCCTATGTTTGGAATTTTAAAAATCCAACATTCACGGTTGTGTTCAAGATAGTTTTTGGAGTCTAATGAAACAAAAATAATTTTTGGTGAATAGTAACCTACCCTTATGAATAGTAACCTACCCTTATGAACAGTAATATGAACCTTATGAATAGTAAATAAGAGTAACATTACCTATGAATAATAAAATAAAATTTAGACATCTTAGAAAGTGACAATTTGACCTTAGTAAACATTTTTGGTATTTCATAAGTCATAAATAATTAATTATAATTAATTAATTTAAAAGGATATTTATTTTCCTGAAATATATTCATAAATTATTGAATCATTGTCTAATAGTTTTTAGATAATTTTATAAGACCCTACGTAATTTTTAAAAGAACTGCAAAATCAGTTTTAATTTTAAAAACTGTTTTTTTAAGTAAATTATGATTTTAATTAAATATTAAATTAATAATATTTGGAAAATTATTTTTGAAAAATGGACTTCATTTTTGGATTCTACACGTCGAAAAATGGTAGGGGTAAAGTTTTGGGTTTATTCTGAAATTATTCAATTTTCGGGTGAATAGTAAAAAAATACAGTTTTTCGCGTAATCGGTGTACACTAAATTGCATCATTAATGATGTAATGATGACATAAAAATTCTAGAACTTTAGTTTCGGCCAAAACATATTAAATTTCATAAATGGTTTCTTAAAACACAATAAATCCAATTCTCAAACCTAAAATGAACTTTCCAAACCCTAAAGTCAAAAGGTGATTTCTTAATGTATCTTTTTCTCTTTCCTTCACTTTCCTTTTAATAAATTAATGAATTCGAATTATAAAGAAGAGTTAAAGCCTAAAAATGATTTTATTATATTAATATATAATTTAGGATGTCAAAAAACTACTATTACAATTCTAACTTATGATATATTATTTTATTTAATATTTTATGCCAAAACACCTCCCTCCTCATGTATAAATAAGCCCTCCCCCTCCTCTTGCCAAACCACACCTCTAAAGATTCTAGCATTGTCTAAGATCTGCCCAATAATCTTCCCTAGCCTCTCTCCCACGTCCAAGAGCTTCTGGTCTCATCAAAAGACCAAGCTTAGGCCCTTAAGGAGGTTCTCAAGAGGAGGATCCAAAAGGTGATTTCTCTCTCTCTTCTCCTTTAATTTCCTTTCAAGTTCAAGATCCTTTCTTGATCTCTACCAACCTATCTTCGTCCATATTGTTCTGTAAATCCAGTAGTATATGTATATTTTAATTTTATGATTCTAATGTTATATTATATCACCCCACACCCTTTCCCCCTTCCTTTTATTTTATTAAAGAGAACGTTGTTCATGTGGTGATAATTTATCACCTTCAAAAACAACATGCTCTCTTCATCCATTTATACCTTCAATCTGGTCATGAAACCATTTTTATGGTTGAACCAGAATGTTTTATATGTATTATGTTCTATTTTATGTTCTGTAAATAACCTATGGCCATACTACTAAGTGAAGAGTGAAAATGAGTTGGTTGTGATCCAAAAACCGCTCAAATTAGCCCAAATAATCTTCACTTAATTCTTATCTAATAATTCGGCCACATGGATCTAATATAACTCATTATAAAATCATCCAAGATTCTGTAATATCATTAATAACATGTAATATCAGTTCTGGATGTTTAACCAGGATCTACCCAAACATAAAATTAAGAATACAAGTGGACCGCTCAAGAAAACCATAAAAACGAACATCCCCGATCAATGTTTTTAAACTCTATAAGTCATCCAAAGGAACATAATATGAAATAATAAAACCATAATGAACCCTATTAATGTATAAAAGGTTCTGGAATTTATAATTAATGAATATAATGTCATTATACAGGACATTAGAGAGATGGAGGCATTCGAGTACAAGGTAAGGGGAAATCTCGAACCCAATTTTCTTCCTTCGGGTTCTCCCTCTTTCACTCCATTTTTGATATGGTTACTCCTCAAAAGTCTTTTGTTCATCATTTCCTTTACTTTTCTGGGATATACATGTTATTCACTGGATTTTATGTCCATCAAAATGTTTTCCAAAAGAACTCTTCTTTCAAGATCTCACATTTTTCCTCTCATTCAAGGTTGATGGTTCTTATAACAAGTATGTTGTTCCCTCTTTCTTTTGGGAACCCAAAGCTTATGAATGTGTTATTATGAGATGAAACCCATTCTTTTCCATGGGTTATTTATGTACATGTTTGATATGTGTTCTTTGTGGAAAGCATGATAATGATAATGTTATGATGTGACGAGTGCGCCCAGAATTATATAGCGCAATATGAATGTTTAAATATGACGGGTGCGCCCGGAATTATATAGCGCTCCAATGCATTGGGTAAAGTGATGAATCTCATGAGTAAATGTGAAATTATGCGTGAACATGATGCTAGCTTTGTTCACAAGTATGTGTGGTAGTTAACCACTAAGACATGATGTTTCATTTTCATGCTTTTCCACATTTCAAGTTTATTGTTTATGCTCCTCTCATGTTCATGATCTTCTTCTTATGTCATGATTATGCTCACCCCATGATACATTGTTCTTATCTATCCTCTTACTGGGCTTTTAGATCACCCCTTTTGATGTATATCCTCAGGTGGCTACATGTACTAAGGAGAGGACAAGTGCCAATAAGAAGATAGAGAAGATGAAATTAAATGAATGTTTATGCTTGATGATGTATTTGTTATGTGTGGTCCTAGTTTTCCCAAGAAACTAAACCTCTGGATCCTCCATGTGTAATACTATTATGTTTTCTATCTTTGAAATGATGTAATAGTAATGTAAGAAAAGGCTGGGTCGCTACAGTTGGTATCAAAGGATAGGTTTAGTTAATTTGGGAATTAGGATTAGTGAACCCTAAAGAAAACCTCTAGCATGAGACTAAGTACAAATATGCACACAAGGATATTTACCTAGGGATCCCTTATGTTATGTTTTTGGTATAATTGATTAAAAGGATAAGTTATTCATGACTTGTTTACTTATGTTTTGTTCTAACCTTTTCTATTTTAGAAAATGGTGGGAACCAGGAGAAATCAGGCCAACAACTCTTGTGAAGGTCAATGCAACGATTGCCCGAATGACATCCCCAATGATTTTGGAGGTGGAGTTCAAAACTTCATGATGATGCTTACCCAATTATCCCGGGTTATGAATAATAACCTTAATAATGGGGAGCGTCCTCCTTCACCAAAGAGGGAGCAGCTAGCTATCAAAAGTTTTATGCGGCAACGACCACCGACGTTTTGTGGATCTTCCGATCCACTAGTTGCGGAACAGTGGGTCAACTCCATGGAGAAGATATTTTCGGTTCATCACTGTTCCGAGATAGAGAAGGTGACTCTAGCCGTTTATCGTCTAGATGGAGAAGCTAATCAATGGTGGGCTTTGATTAAGAACACCAAGCCAAGGGAAGAAATTGAAGAGATGGAATCGGAAGACTTTAAGATAATGTTTCTTAATAAGTACTTCCCACGAACTCTTCACACGAAGATGGAGAGAGAATTCATAGAGCTCAAGAAAAAAGAAGGAGAATTTGTCACAACCTATGAAGCAAATTTCACAAGGCTCGCAAGGTATGCTTCGGGTTTTGTTATCAACAATGATAGCAAAATTGATAGATTCTTTAGTGGATTAAAACCACATCTTCGAAAAGATCTTGCAATTCGAGACTTTGGGAGTTATGAAGAAGTTGTTCGGTGTGCTCTCAAAGTGGATATGGAGTTTGGAGAATGGTCCCATGGCTATGGTGATAGGAAAAGAAATATGGAGTTTCAAGCTGGTGGATCTAGTGATAAAGATGGGAAGAAAACACCACGACCCACTTGCCAAAAATGTGGGAAGTTGCACAGTGGGAACTGCCTCAAAGGGACGGGGAAATGCTTCAAGTGTGGGAAAGAAGGACACCTAGCTCACGAGTGTCGAAGAGACATGAAAAGGAAGGATAATGTAGCCGATGAAAGGAGAGAACCACTCGTGGTTCAATGCTACAACTGTAAGGAGCTAGGGCACTATTAAAACCAGTGCACTAAACCTCGAGCTTTCGAGGGTAATCTGCGCCAACAACCACCAAAGCCAAAGGAACAAGGGAAGACTTATGCCATCACTACTGCGGAGGTGGAGCATGATAATGAAGTCGTACAAGGTACACTTCCTATTCACTCAAGAATGGAAAAAGTCTTATTTGATTCTGGTTCTACGCATTCCTTTATATCTTTCAAGTTTGCTAGAACTATAGAATTGAAGCCCCGAAACCTTGAAGTAGAGATATCTGTAAAAACACCAAGTGGTGCAATCATTGCAACCCAAGTGTTTGATTCTTCTCCTGTTGACGTATGTGGGAAGATTCTTCTGGCAAATCTCGTAATACTTCCCTTGGTGGAATTCGACGCTATAATGGGAATGGATTGGCTCTCGTTATATAGAGCACATATCAACTGTCGGGAAAAGGAAATATATTTTCGTATTCCGAACCATCCCATGCTCCTCTACAAATGCAAGGATGATCATGAATCTCCATTGAGAAATCCTTCAATGGTGTGGGTGATGATTCCCTATGAAGAAGCATACCTCTCCCAAATGATTGAGTCAAAGGAAAGTTCCAACCTTGAGGAAATGCCCATCGTAAGGGAATACAGAGATGTATTTCCCGAAGAGTTACCCGGAATTCCCCCGGATCGTGAGGTAGAGTTCTCAATTGAACTCATACCCGGAGCTACTCCTATCTCGAAGTGCCCCTATAGGATGGCTCCTATCGAACTGGAGGAGTTAAAGAAGCAGCTGCAAGAGCATCTGGACAAAGGGTTCATACGCCCTAGTGCATCACCTTGGGGTGCGCCAGTGCTCTTTGTGAAGAAGAAGGATGGTACCATGCGGCTGTGTATCGATTATCGGGAACTCAACAAGATCACCATAAAGAACAAGTATCCTCTCCCAAGGATTGATGACTTGTTCGATCAGTTAAGAGGAGCTCAATACTTCTCAATGGTGGATCTTCGTTCTGGATATCATCAAGTAAAGGTGAAGAAGGAAGATATTCAGAAGACTGCCTTCCGTACAAGGTATGGGCACTATGAGTTTTTGGTGATGCCCTTCGGACTTACTAATGCCCCTGCAATCTTCATGGATTTGATGAATAGAGTCTTTAGACATTACCTCGACAAATTTGTGGTAGTGTTTATTGATGATATTCTCATTTACTCCAAGAGTAAGGAGGAACATTAAGAACATCTAAGACTTGTGTTGGCGACATTGAGAAAGGAGAAGTTGTACGCCAAGTTCAGCAAGTGTGACTTTTGAATGAATCAAGTCACGTTCTTGGGACATGTGATCCCAAGCGAGGGAATTTATGTGGACCCTTCAAAGACAAAGGCGATTGAAGAATGGCCCAGGCCCTCTAGTGTCACAGAAATCTGTAGTTTTCTTGGATTAGCTGGGTACTACTGACGTTTTGTGAGAAACTTCTCACGATTGTCAAGCCCGCTAACTAAGTTAACAAAGAAAGGGGTAAAGTATGTCTGGACGGATGAATGTGAGGGAAGCTTCAAGGAGCTAAAGAGAAGGCTAATCACTGCACCTGTACTCACACTACCGAAAAGTGGAGAAAGTTTTGTGATATACAGTGATGCTTCAAAGAAAGGCTTGGGTTGTGTACTCATGCAAAATGATAATGTGATAGCCTACGCCTCACGACAGTTGAAGATCCATGAGCAGAACTACCCGACACATGATCTAGAGCTGGCAGCCATGATTTTTTCCTTGAAAATCTGACGGCACTACCTTTATGGTGAGAAGTGTGACATATACACCGACCACAAGAGCCTAAAGTATATATTCACACAAAAGGAGCTCAACATGCATCAACGGAGATGGTTAGAGCTAATCAAGGATTACGATTGCTCTATTCACTATCATCCTGGAAAGGAGAACAAGGTAGCTGATGCTCTAAGCAGGAAAGAACCTGCTACTCTATCCATGTTGAGGATTGAGAAAGACCCTAACTTCTTGGATATGCAAAGGATGGATTTGGGAATCGTAAGGGCAGGGGATACATCCTACCTTGCCCAAATGATTGCGCAACCATCCATCCAACAGAAGATCAAGGAAGCACAAAGGGATTATGTGGAGATACAAAAGATGGTGAATGCAGTAAAGGAAGGAAAGCTGCAAGAGTTCCATATCGACGATGATGGTGTGATCCGGTTTGGAACGCGGCTTTGTGTGCCTTCATCACACGAAATAAAGAAGGAGCTATTGGATAATGCACATAGCTCAACTTTCCCTATTCATCCTAGAAGTACCAAGATGTATCGTGATCTCCGAGAACACTTCTGGTGGGATAACATGAAGAAGGAGATTGCAGAATATATATCAATGTGCTTGGTATGTCAGCAAGTTAAAGCTGAGCAGAAAAAGTCCAAAGGTGTGATGCAGCCATTGCCTATACCCATGTGGAAATGGGAAAATGTCACTATGGACTTTGTCATGGGCCTCCCGAAAACGTCAAGAGGAAATAATGCGATATGGGTTGTGGTTGACCGACTCACCAAGACTGCCCATTTTATCGCTATTCGGGAAGACCTCTCACTTGAACAACTTGCAAGGATATATGTGAAGGAAGTAGAGAGGTTGAATGGTGTTCCGCTCTCGATTGTCTCTGACCGTGATCCAAGGTTCACTTCTAAATTCTGGAGGAGCCTTCAGCATGCTTTGAGTACTGAATTAAACTTCAGCACGACCTATCACCCCCAAACTGATGGCCAGTCTGAAAGGACTATTCAGACACATGAAGATATGCTAAGATCATGCTCTCTTGAATTCAAAGGTGGATGGGATCAGCACCTTCCATTGGTTGAGTTCTCATACAACAATAGCTTCCACTCAAGTATTCAGATGGCTCCGTATGAAGCTCTTTATGGGAAGCGATGTAGAACTCCAACCTGTTGGGATGAAGTTGGAGAATGAAAACTACTCGGTCCCGGTCTTGTTCAAGAGATGACAGAGAAGGTTAAAGTCATCCAGAAACATATCAAAGCTGCTCAAAGTCGGCAAAAGAGCTATGCTGACAATCGTCGAAGGGACTTGGAGTTTGACGTTGGAGATAAAATCTTCCTTCGAATATCTCCATGGAAGAGAGTCATGCGATTTGGGAAGAAAGGGAAGCTAAGCCCAAGGTACATTGGCCCCTTTGAGATCCTTGATCGTATAGGAGCCGTGGCCTATCGTCTGGAACTTCCACCGAATATGGCTCAAGTTCATGACGTGTTTCACGTATCACTACTGAGGAAGTACATTCTAGACCCCTCACATGTACTAAACTCAGAGGTGGTACAGTTGGAAGATGATCTCTCATACGAGGAGCAGCCGGTAAAAATTCTGGACCGAATTGATAAGGTTCTACGCAACAAGACAACCCGCCTTGTCAAAGTGTTGTGGAGGAACCAAAAGTTTGAGGAAGCAACTTGGGAACCGGAAGAGGCAATGAAGGATAAGTACCCTCACCTGTTTGTGTAAAGAGAAATTTCGGGGGCGAAATTTCTTAAGGGGGGAAGAATGTAACGACCCAAAGTTTTTCAATAGAAAATTCCCTTCTTTTTCTATGTCATAAAAAACACAAAATAATGAACTACTAAGTGATAAGTTACCTTTAAACATAATTTTGTCACCCCTATGTTTGGAATTTTAAAAATCCAACATTCACGGTTGTGTTCAAGATAGTTTTTGGAGTCTAATGAAACAAAAATAATTTTTGGTGAATAGTAACCTACCCTTATGAATAGTAACCTACCCTTATGAACAGTAATATTGACCTTATGAATAGTAAATAAGAGTAACATTACCTATGAATAATAAAATAAAATTTAGACATCTTAGAAAGTGACAATTTGACCTTAGTAAACATTTTTGGTATTTCATAAGTCATAAATAATTAATTATAATTAATTAATTTAAAAGGATATTTATTTTCCGTAAATATATTCATAAATTATTGAATCAATGTCTAATAGTTTTTAGATAATTTTATAAGACCCTACGTAATTTTTAAAAGAACTGCAAAATCAGTTTTAATTTTAAAAACTGTTTTTTTTAAGTAAATTATGATTTTAATTAAATATTAAATTAATAATACTTAGAAAATTATTTTTGAAAATTTTACTTCATTTTTGGATTCCACACGTCGAAAAATGGTAGGGGTAAAGTTTTGGGTTTATTCTGAAATACTTCAATTTTCGGGTGAATAGTAAAAAAATACAGTTTTTCGCGTAATCGGTGTACACTAAATTGCATCATTAATGATGTAATGATGACATAAACATTCTAGAACTTTAGTTTCGGCCAAAACATATTAAATTTGATAAATGGTTTCTTAAAACACAATAAATCCAATTCTCAAACCTAAAATGAACTTTCCAAACCCTAAAGTCAAAAGGTGATTTCTTAAAGTATCTTTTTCTCTTTCCTTCACTTTCCTTTTAATAAATTAATGAATTCGAATTATAAAGAAGAGTTAAAGCCTAAAACTGATTTTATTATATTAATATATAATTTAGGATGTCAAAAAACTACTATTACAATTCTAACTTATGATATATTATTTTATTTAATATTTTATGCCAAAAACACCTCACTCCTCATGTATAAATAAGCCCTCCCACTCCTCTTGCCAAACCACACCTCTCAAGATTCAAGCATTGTCTAAGATCTGCCCAATCATCTTCCCTAGCCTCTCCCCCACGTCCAAGAGCTTCTGGTCTCATCAAAAGACCAAGCTTAGTCCCTTAAGGAGGTTCTCAAGAGGAGGATCCAAAAGGTGATTTTTCTCTCTCTTCTCCTTTAATTTCCTTTCAAGTTCAAGATCCTTTCTTGATCTCTCCCAACCTATCTTCATCCATATTGTTCTGTAAATCCACTAGTATATGTATATTGTAATTTTATGATTCTAATGTTATATTATATCACCCCACACCCTTTCCCCCTTCCTTTTATTTTATTAAAGAGAACGTTGTTCATGTGGTGATAATTTATCACCTTCAAAAACAACATGCTCTCTTCTTCCATTTATACCTTCAATCTGGTCATGAAACCATTTTTATGGTTGAACCAGAATGTTTTATATGTATTATTTTCTATTTTACGTTCTGTAAAAAACCTATGGCCATACTACTAAGTGAAGAGTGAAAATGAGTTGGTTGTGATCCAAAAACCGCTCAAATTAGCCCAAATAATCTTCACTTAATTATTATCTAATAATTCGGCCACATGGATCTAATATAACTCATTCTAAAATAATCCATGCTTCTGTAATATCATTAATAACATTTAATATCAGTTCTGGATGTTTAACCATGATCTACCCAAACATAAAATTAAGAATACAAGTGGACCGCTCAAGAAAACCATAAAAATGAACATCCCCGATCAATGTTTTTAAACTCTATAAGTCATCCAAAGGAACATAATATGAAATAATAAAACCAGAATGAACCCTATTAATGTATAAAAGGTTCTGGAATTTCTAATTAATGAATATAATGTCATTATTCAGGACATTAGAGAGAAGGAGGCATTCAAGTACAAGGTAAGGGGAAATCTCGAACCCAATTTTCTTCCTTCGGGTTCTCCCTCTTTCACTCCATTTTTGATATGGTTACTCCTCAAAAGTCTTTTGTTCATCATTTCCTTTACTTTTCTAGGATATACATGTTTTTCACTGGTTTTTATGTCCATCAAAATGTTTTCCAAAAGAACTCTTCTTTCAAGATCTCACATTTTGCCTCTCATTCAAGGTTGATGGTTCTTATAACAAGTATGTTGTTCCCTCTTTCTTTTGGGAACCCAAAGCTTATGAATGTGTTATTATGAGATGAAACCCATTACTTTCCATGGGTTATTTATGTACATGTTTGATATGTGTTCTTTGTGGCAAGCATGATAATGATAATGTTATGATGTGACGGGTGCGCCCGGAATTATATAGCGCAATATGAATGTTTAAATGTGACGGGTGCGCCCGAAATTATATAGCACTCAAATGCATTGGGTAAAGTGATGAATCTCATGAGTAAAAGTGAAATTATGCGTGAACATGATGCTAGCTTTGTTCACAAGTATGTTTGGTAGTTAACCACTAAGACATGATGTTTCATTTTTATGCTTTGCCACATTTCAAGTTTATTGTTTATGCTCCTCTCATGTTCAAGATCTTCTTCTTATGTCATGATTATGCTCACTCCATGATACATTGTTCTTATCTATCCTCTTACTGGGCTTTTAGATCACCCCTTTTGATGTATATCCTCAGGTGGCTACATGTACTAAGGAGAGGACAAGTTCCAATAAGAAGCTAGAGAAGATGAAATTAAATGAATGTTTATGCTTGATGTTGTATTTGTTATGTGTGGTCCTAGTTTTCCCAAGACACTAAACCTCTGGATCCTCCATGTGTAATACTATTATGTTGTCTATCTTTGAAATGATGTAATAGTAATGTAAGAAAAGGCTGGGTCGCTACAGTATAAACCCCTTTGACTTTTACGTTTATTCAAAAGGTTTTCTTTTATAATTGTGTGATTTTTAAATGATTTCAAAAAAGAGATATTTCTCTCCAATATATGAAAATCCAGTGGAAATGTATACGAATTTTACGCAAGCTTAAAAATGTTTTCAGAAAACCCGACTCTCAAGTGTGGTAGACAGGAAGGAATTGGGCATGGACCCATCATGGCCTGTAATTAGTTGAGAAGTCTCAGAATTAGTTATTTTGTTTTCATAAGCTTGCATAATGTTTTCAGAAAAACACTGGATTATATTTGAGCAATTTTAAACGTAAGTATCTTCTAAAAAATTACATCCGTAGGTCTCATGAGACAACTAGACGTGGAATTGGCTGAGGCCCTTCCCCAATTTGATTTATGGTTTTGGCCGAGGCCTTAATCATTTTAGACGTCTTGGACAAGGCCTTGACAAAATGTTTAAGAATGTCTGGCATTATACATTCCCTCATTATGAAAGTGGTTATTGATATTGCATGTGATTATTCGACTAGTAGAATATCCATGTGAGTAAGTAAATGTCATTATTTAATTTTATTTTTGCCATATTATACTGAAGTTCAAGTTTAAAAGGCTTTTGCCTTAGTTATACAATGCCTTAAATGTTTATGTTTATTTATGAAAGCTTCTGCAATATTGTTATCCTTACTGAGCATCTGAGCTCACCCCTTTCAAAGTTTTAATATTTTCCAGGATGTGAAGAAGTATTTTATGAATGACCTGCATGGATTGTCAGAACAGGATATGAGTGTGGACTATGGAGACTTTGTTATTGTAGTTTTTAACTTTATGATGTAATGTAACGTTTACGAATGTATCTAGTGTTTCCAAGGCTACTAAACTAATCGGTCTTTCGAGACTTGATCTTTTGTGATCATGCCAATGTTACGAAGTAATGCACCGACTCTTGGTAGCTGGGGTCAAGGCATTACAGTTGGTATCAGAGGCCATTTATTACAAACCTTGGAAGCTAGATTTAGATAAACTCTGATCAAAGGACATAGCCCAAATATAGACTTTGAGGATTAGTATAGAAGAAATTCCTAGAATTTTGTTGTTGTAGAGATTTTGTGAATTTTCTGAGCAATAAATCCCTGTCTGAATACGAGCAGGTAGAGGCAGCTCTGGCACAGATGTACCTTGGGGTAAAACCCAAAAACACCGCTTTGAGCTAGACTCAAACGGGAACTAGTGCACGACAACGGGCCTTGCTGCACTCTTGGTTACGACACTCCCTGGGGATATGGTTAGGATAATTCTCATTTTCTTTACAAACCACTAAGAAGGGTTATGAGTATATACATTCTCAAAGAAAACTTTTTTATGGTTATGGATTATATCCATAAATAGTTCAATTAGTGTTAGGTGTTTTACAAGTATGGAATTATGTATTTTATTTCATAAACTAATCTAGTTTATGCCATTGTTTAGAAATGGCACCTAGTGGAAGGAATGGAAACCGTATCAATGCACGCACTCCGTGTAGGGATTGCCCTCCTGCTCAAGATAATTATTGTGGATCTGGAGATACAACTGGTGCTGATCAACTTATTACCATACTAGGACAACTCACTCAGGTTATGAATAATAACCTTACTCGTATGGAGCACCCTGATCTGCAACGTGGATGATCAATGTTAGACCGCTTCATGAGGAAACAACCACCAACATTTAATGGGGGTACAAATCCGTTAGTAGCTGAGAAATGGATAAACTCCTTAGAGAAAATATTCCATGCCTTGGGGAGTAACGAAAAGGAGAAGGTTGTCATGGTAGTTTACCGCCTCACTGAAGATGCCGATCAGTGGTGGTCGCTGATTCAAAACACAAAGGAAGATGATGACGTATCGAATATAGAATGAAGGGAGTTCAAAGAGCTTTTCTTAGAAAAATACATTCCTCGTGACCATCGAGCAGATATGGAAAGGCAATTTCTGAGTCTGAGGCAGAAGGAGGATGAGAATGTCGCAAAGTATGAGGCTAACTTTACAAGGTTAGCGAGGCATGCCGCTGATTATATACGTAACCCAAGGAGTAAGATTGATCGTTTCTTTGATGGGTTAAAACCATTTCTCCGTAGAGCTTTATTATCACAATCTTTCTCAACATACGAAGATATTGTATCATGTGCTATCAAGACAAAAAAGGAATTCTCTAAGTCTTATGACAACAAAGTAAAGTAAGAGAAGAAGAGAACGGTGGAACAAGAGACAGATAAAGGGAAAAAGGGAAAGAAGGATTTTCTATTATGTGATAATTGTGGGAAGAATCACCCTGGTACTTGCCTAAAAGGAATGGGAGTTTGTTATAAATGTGGAGAAAAAGGTCACCAGGCGCGAGATTGCAAGGGAAAGAAAGAGGCTATCAATGTTGAATGCTACAATTGTAGAGAAATGGGTCATTATGCAAATGAATGTCCTAAGCATCAAAGAAACTTACCTCAGAAAAGGCCAAGGGATCAAGGACAATCTTATGCTGTGACTACAGTTGAAGCGGAATAATTAATGTATTGGTGCTTTTGGACTCATGGATTATATTCTGGTTATTAGAATAATGTGATATATATATAAGGATTGTACTGCAGTACTTTTTGATTTCAGTAAGGTTTTAATATGATGAAGGTAATTATATTTTTAGTATGTGACAATAAGATAAACTTTACTTTGTTTGGGGAATCTGATAAATTGATTTTGGAATTAAGAGACCTTTTAGTGAAAGTCTGGACAGAGGTATTTTGGATAACTATAAAGGTTGGAGTGGATTAAGTTGAACCTTGGATAGTATTGTTTAAGGTTAAAACATTTATGAAGACTATTTTTGGAATATTATGATACTATAGTTTTAGGAAAAGGACAACCTGGAGGGTGGGTCATAACCCATCGCGTCGGACAAAGCTGCAGGAATCGAACCCACAATCATAGTGTGACATGCCTTTATTTCCTACCACTAGCCTATACGATGTCCCTGGTTATTACAAAATAATTTTACCAATCTAAATGGTATGTGTTAACATTTGGAAGCTTATACAATTAGGATAAGTATAATATTTTTGAGTTCTATTATCTTTTTGAGTGAAAGATGAGTTGAAGGTTGAAACTCTAATTGTCAAGCATAAATATATATATACCTATCTCTTATTCAATGAATGAATTAATTCTTAAACTTTAGTAAAGGGATATTAAAACAAAAAAATGTGTTATCCTAATACCTTATGTCTTGTTAAACTGATGATATTTTAAATCAACATAGATTGAAGGCTTTGAGGCCCTCAATTTGACAGTTGATTGTGATTGATGACCTCAATCACTCCCTACAAATATTTGCGTTTTTCCTCCAATTATATGTCTCTAATTTCCACCAATTTTTTCTTAATCGAGATCATAATTGGGTGGTGACTTTTTCATTTCCCTTTCCCTCTTATTAAGGCTAAATTTTATTAATCTTATTTCCGATGTGGGTTTTCCTCAAAGGTATTTTATCTTTTCAACCTTTTATTTTCAAAGAAAAATTTCAAATTGCGAGGACGCAATTGATTGAAGGAGGGGAGAATGTAACACCCCGAGCTTCCACGACACGCTTCTCATTCAATAATGCAATAGCTTGCATTGTACGCAACATCGAGTTCTAACACACCGCAACTAATCAAAGTAGCCATTATGAATAATAATACCCACTTTTTAAAATAATAGAAATTTTATATTTCAAAATGGACATCATTTTTGTATTTGGAATATCGAAATTAGCCTATGTTGAATTTTTGGTATTTCTCTGAGAACTTCCATTTTTTTGTGAATAGTGAAAAATACTTAAAACAATTTTTTTAATAAAAATAATTTATAGTGATAAGTTATACTATTTAGTGGTTTTAAAGTATAATTATAATATATTTTTACCATTTTATCCAATGGTGTTCATTAGAATTAATTTAACATTGAAAATGGACATAAACAATTGCCAATCTTTTGATATAAATTGTTTCTTAAAACACGCTATTTGTTGTGACAGTGGGAATTAATTATTAAATTAATTAATGCAACTTATATGTTTGGATTTTTTTAAAATAGACATCATTTTTGAAATCGGAATATCAATTATAGCTTAGGGTGAAATTTTGGAATTGTTCTGAAAAACTTCAATTTTTGATGAAATGTGAAACCACTAAGTGGTAGTTAAATAACTGATTTTTCATTTAAAAGAAATATTACCACTTCTGTGATTTGATTTTCAAAAATCCGACATACATGGTTGTCATTAAGAAGTAAAATGTGGTTCAATGAGATTAAAATAATTTTTGGTGAATAGTAACTTTTAAGTTCTCAATCGCGATTAGAGGTAATTAGTGTAGTTTAAGGTAAAAATAATGTTTTAATAATATGAGATGAGCTTGACACTTATCCTACTCCTATTGGATGAGTCTTGGCCGACCAAGACAACCCATGGGTCAACATGGGGACCCCATGGAGCCACATTAGTTGGAAAATGACATAAATACCTTTTATTTAATGTTAAAGTAAAAAAAATGACAAAAACATGAAATGTTTTACTAAAACAATTTTTACATGGGGTTATACAAGTCATATTTTTGACTATAAATAGTCATTGGAAAGATAAAAAGATTTCCTACATCATAGTAGTTTTTTATAATTTTTAGACATTAAATAAAGTAAATTATTTATGACATCATTATGATGCAGCGATGACCTCATTATTTAACGATTTTAATAAAATGAAAAGATAATGTAAAATCCAAGGCTTACACTTGTCCAAAGACAATTGTATGGGTATATTTCGAACCCTTATCACCTTATCCACGAATTATATAAGTGGGGGACCTCTAAAATCCGAAACTCATTTTATAATAAATTGACTTTTCTTTACTTTCCAAGAGTGCCCCTCCTCTCCACTTATAAAAGGCCCCCACCTCTACCACCTCATTCACACTTTCAAGACATTTGGATTGGCCAAACTCTACCCAAATACTCTCCCAACGTCCCCCTATTACTCCTAGAAGCCTCAATTTGGGCAGAACTCTTCCCAAGGAAGCCTTTGGCTCAAATCAAAAAGAGTTACCCGATTTTGAGGTAATGTCTTCTCTAATGTTGTTTTGTTTTATTTTTCTTCTCCAACCCCTTAAACTCTTTTTATTCATTTCTTTTGTAACAACACCAGTATCCTCAATATACTATGATTTTGTTATAATAAGGATTCGAGCTACACATACACACACCTACATCTAATGGTTAAAGAACATACGGTTTCTGTGGATGGAGAATTTCTGCCTCACGAAACGATGATTGTTCAACACTCATATAACACCTTCAAAGGTGGACATTATGATGTAACTATATTTATATAAGATATATAATATGTTTATGTTTTACTTATGCTTCTGTATTTCTCATTTACGGCATACTTTATGATTTCCATTATGGATAAACGCGATAATTTCATTTTAGGAAGTGCGGAATACCGCCCCCTCAAAGTGATTTGAATCGTTATTGCCATATGTGGGATGTATAAAGGATGGAATAAATGTTATTATACACTATATTATACTGTAATTATATTATACATTTATATCATTATGATTTCATTCCATTAAATAGGAAATAGAAATGAAAGTAGCGTTCATACGTACGTACGGCTTTCCGTCTCCATGAACGGTGCATTTTATTTCTTACCTCTAAATGTTACGTAATATTATAAATGAATGTATATACTGGATATATATGATATATATGACATCTAAATCATGAATATAATTCTTGAGATAATGGATATTCTACCACATAAACAACTTGTAATTATAAGAAGTCTATTGTTGACTCAAGTACCAAAGATCGACAAAACGACCGTTATTAACTTAAATAATTACATAATGTTCATATCATTGTAATAAGTGATATAAAAAGTATAATAAAATTGAAAATGGTTCTTAATAAGGTATATATTAACTCTATTTTATTATTCACGAGGTTAAAGAACGGTTGAGTTAAGTCAAACACGAGGTAAGGGAACTTCTTAACCCAATTTCTATTCTTTGGGTTAATCTCCTACATTCAAATTATGTCATGATATTATTATGTCCTATTTTGTATTTTTACTTTCTTCATGTGTACCTATAGTGAATACACATAATATATCTATTTTATTTTAAAAATGATCTTTTTAAGTACTTCGTCTCAATCTCCTTTCATTGAGGCATATTTGGTTTTATACACAACTTTAATTTAAATAGTTTATAAACCCCTTTGACTTTTATGTTTATTCAAAAGGTTTTCTTTTATAATTATGTGTTTTTTAAATGATTTAAAAAAAGAGATATTTCTCTCCAATATATTAAAATACAGTGCAAATGTATACGTATTTAACGCAAGCTTAAAAATGTTTTCAGAAAACCCAACTCTCGAGTGTGGTAGACAGGAAGGGATTGGGCATGGACCCATCATTCCCTGTAATTAGTCGAGAAGTCTCAGAATTAGTTATTTTGTTTTCAGAAGCTTGCATAATGTTTTCAGAAAAACACCAGATTATATTTGAGCAATATTAAACATAAGTATATTCTAAAAAATTACATCGGTAGGTATCATGAGACAACTAGAAGTGGAATTGGCCGAGGCCCTTTCCCAATTTGATTTATGGTTTTGGCCAAGGCCTTAATCATTTTAGACGTCTTGGACAAGGCCATGACAAAATGTTTCAGAATGTCTGGCATTATACATTCCCTCATTATGAAAGTGGTTATTGATATTTCATGTGATTATTCGACTAGTAGAATATCCACGTGAGTAAGTAAATGGCATTATTTAATTTTATTTTTGCCATATTATGCTGAAGTTCAAGTTTAAAAGGATTTTGTTTTAGTTATACATTGCCTTAAATGTTTATGTTTACTTATGAAAGCTTCTGCAATATTGTTATCCTTACTGAGCATCGGAGCTCACCCCTTTCAATGTTTTAATATTTTCCAGGATGTGAAGAAGTATTTTATGAATGACCTGCATGGATTGTCAGAAGAGGATATGAGTGTGGACTATGGAGACTTTGTTATTGTAGTTTTTCACTTTATGATGTAATGTAACGTTTACGAATGTATCTAGAGTTTCCAAGGCTACTAAACTAATCGGTCTTTAGAGACTTGATTTTTTGTGATCATGCCAATGTTACGAAGTAATGTACCGACTCTGGGTAGCTGGGGTCGGGGCGTTACAATATGGGTGTCAGAGACGACACCAGGGATGATGAAATGGTTTGGATGTGAATGTTTTGATTCTTAATGATTCTTATTGGTTGTTTATCTTCTTTACTTTCCCCACTTCTCAGGGTAGCTGGTCTTTCTTACCCTTTTTCCAAAAGGGACAAAGATGCGCGGGGTATGCCACGTTATTTCTGTGTTAACTTCCTAGGGGAGGATGGGTCTATGGTCTTGCTATAGGTGGTAAAGACTCGTCAGGTAGTTCATCCACTCACCAGGTTGAGCTCCCTTATGTTTAGTAGCATAGAATGTTTTTCGATAATGTCTGGGAATATGGGAAGATAATGTGATAAATAAACAATTGAATAAATGATGTTAAACCATGGGGTTGGAGCTTTGTGGGGCGCAATGATGAGGTTTTAATTTGAAGGAGCATTGGACTTTGGCTATGATGGTAATGAAATATACTCTAGAAATTTTAATTGTTATTTAATGTTTAAAAAATCAATTTACGTAAAGTGAATCTAATAAAAAGGGATTGATGTAATGTAATAAAGAATTTTAAATGGTTTTTTTCTTATAGGATTCCTAGTCTTTGAAGTACAACCCAGGATACCAAGAGGCTTTAGCAGGAGTTGAGTATAATACTAGGTTATTCCCATAGTGTTGTTCTATGCCATAATATATTCTATACATTTTGTTAATCAATATGCCACTTCACCCTGTCAGTAAGGGAAACTGCACCCTGGGGATTCTGAGACCTAGGGGTGTTTCCCCTAACATTCTAATGGGAGTATGGATGGCTGACTACCCCCGTGGGACTCACTCTCTTCACTTGGTAGTTACTTGTGCTGGTAGGCACAGTGGTTAGTTTTCCCCATATATGTGTGTAGAGGGCTGTAATGGCTTGTGGTTATTAACACAAATATATTATGGATATATTTTCTTATGGACTACTATAGGTGTAATGTGTAAAGTCTATGATTTCTTGAGGGCACTTACTCGGTGTACGGGCTATAATGGACGGAGTTTTAATACCTGACGTGTGATACATGTTATTGGAGCTGTGGTGGCTCCCAGAAACTACCTAATTACTTTCCTTAACTGGAATTGGTGGTTTTGTTTCATGAGGTGCATGTTGTGGTGATTCGCCCAGGATTCTGCGAGCAAGAATTTTTTGAGAGAGATTCTTAGGACATGTGAGATTGGGGAAAAGAGGAAAACCAATGGGGAAGTAGTAGTGGGGTACCGTTGATATTCCTTATTATATTATATATTCTTGTATGCGTTACTTAGGGAGAGTATCCATGGTGTGGTTGGGAACTTAGTATACCTGTTTAGGTGAAGAGTTAGTTTAACATGTTGTTCACTGTGCTTTAGCATGATTTCATTATTTTTAGATGAGTGGCTTCGGGGAGGATCCTACCGAGTATATTTTTATACTCACCCTATTTCTGTATAAACTATTTTTCATATCACTTAAGAAGGTTGAAGATCAAGATGGTTTCTACGAGATTGTGGTTGCAAGAGCTTTTCGGGCTTGTGGTTGCTGTTTTTCTTACTTTCTCTTGGGTATTTATAGTTTCCCTATTTAATTGTAGTAGTTTTACTAGGCATTACATATGTCTACCAGAAATTTCTTTTATATTGCCGTCTGAGTTGGAGTTGGATGGTGTCTGTCTTATCTCTATTTTTTTCATGTGTTCTCATAAAGGGTAATGGCTCAAATTTCTGTGTTTACTATACCCTTGGTGGTAGTCGACATCCCAGGGCCTACTTGATGCGGGACTCAGAGGGTCATTATCTCCCTTATCACATTGTCGACCCAGGAGGGCTACACTTTGTGGGGAGGGGGTCGTGAAAATATGAATTATTCTGGGGCAATGGAGCCTTCATCATATTGTAGTCAAGTTGCACCTTCCTAGTCATACTCTACAAAACCACTATACCAAGAACAACTGCTTCCCCATCTTCTGTCTGGCATAAGGGTGAACAACACTATCATCTGTGTATATCTTCAAACCAATCCATGTAAATAGAAGAGTGATATATATTATTGTAAAAAAGATCTTCCAAGTAGAAATGTCACTCCCAAGACCCACTAAATTCTAGAACTCATGTACAGAACATGTACTTTAACATATGGATGGTCCTCTTTATTTTCCCATTCGTTGGGGGGGGGGGAATCAGGGCTGAGGCATAACTCAGTTCCAAAGGCGTACTGAAATACCCTCCAACATCCTGATGTAAAATGAATATTCTGATCTGAGATGATATATCTCAGAATACAATTCATCCACACCACCTCATCCATATACATCTGCACTAAAGGATCTTCTATGTTCGAATACTTGATCGCTATGAAGTGAGTTAATTTCGTCCATAGATCCACAAAAACGCAGATTTCATTGTATCCTCCCTAAGACCAAGGTATCCTATGAAAACAATCCATTGATAAGTCATGCCATTTCCACTCTGGGAAATCTATGGGCTATAAAAACCCACCGAGTACATGGTTCTTAGAATTCATTAGTTGGTACACCAATCACTTTTCCACAAACTCTTCCACTACTCGCTTAACCATAGACCCCCGAAACAGTTTCTTCAATTCATGATACAACTTGAAAATCCTCAAGTGTACCGCTAGGGGTGAGCTATGAAACTCACCAAAAATACCCTCATGAATCACAGTGGAATAAAGAAATTCCCATGGAACAACATCTGTTTCATACCATCTTCCAGCCATCCCTCTAGAGCATCACCCTAGTCAATGTGTTCACACATTACCTCTGCCTCTGAGTCTCCCCATTTAGACATCTCTAACTATTTCCTCAGAGATGACTACACTATCATCAGAAATATATTGCCTCATACTATATTTATTCCGGCATCTATGTAGAAGGTAACCAACACCTCCAACAATGTCCAAGAAACCATATATTCTCAAACCACTTATTTCTTGGACATCCTACTCAAATCATCGACCACAATATTCCCCTTTATTGAGGTACATGAGATCTCAAAATCATAATTCAAGAGAAAATTCATCCTCCACCACTTCCATAAGTTTTCATCTCACTAGAAAATGATGTACCTCTTGCTCTTTTGATATAGGAATACCAATAAGAGCTCATAAATGAGTTAATGTCCCCACATATTTAGTGCAAACATGACCAATGTGAGCTCTAAATCATGGTTGGAAAATTTAAATCCATGGGGAAGTAACTGACCAGACCCATAGGATATCACTCTCCATTGCTAAGTCATCACACACCCCAATCCTATATGGAAAGAATCAAAAGACAACTTGAAAAACACCCATTCCCATTGAAACCGGAGCATTGGGGAACTGACCAACTTCAACGTCAGATAGCCGAACTCTGCCTAGAACAACTCCCTCTACATAATCTAGTCCTTTTTACTCAGATCCATCAATTGACCTGTTAATAGATTTAAATTAGGTACTAATCTCTATTAATAGCAATTCATAATAATAAAAGTACAAACATCTTCCAAATTATTTGTTGTTTCCTAAGAAAAAACTTTCTTGACCTTTGATGGGTCTACTTCTATACCTTCCTAAGACACCACTTGCCCAAAAAAGTGGACTTCCCATGTCCAAAATATGTACTTCGACTAACTTTTGTAGATCTAGTGGCTTTGATGGAATTTTAGGATAGTGTTGAGATGCTCGGTATGCTCCTCCGCCAACTTTGAGTAGATCAGAATGTTTTTGATGAATATGATGATGTATCAGTATAGGAACTCATGAAAGACAATGTTCATTTGTCCTATGAACAAGGCTAGTGCATTTTTAATGCTGAATGACTTAACCATGAAAACGAAGTTCCCATTCTTTCATCTGAAAGAATACTTCAGAATGTCACCCTCCTTCACCCCCAACTAATGATACCCAAACCATATACCATTCTTAGAAAAAAACTTCTCCCCTTAGATTGTCAAAAATATCATCCATATTTAAGAGATGGTAATTGTTCTTGATTGTTACCCGACTTTACCTTCAATAGTCTACACATAACCTCTGACCTCCATCTTCTCCCATTGAGAACAAGATTAGAGAACCCCACGATGACACACTCGGCTAGAAAAATCCCTTCTTCATTAGATCGTCAATCTATATCTGCATCTCTAGCAGCACAAAAGGTTCCATCTTATAAGGATCCATCGAAATAAGATAATCACCAAGCTAAATACTTTTCCCAAACACTACGTTGGGTTGAGGGGGTAGAGTCACAACATCCACAAAAAAAAATCCAATAACTCCCCAAAAACTCTGGGATATCCCACCATCTATGCGTCCATTGATTCTAGTAACAACATGGACAACATGTAATGAAGAGGCTCCCCATAAAGAATCCCCAGTAGAAAACTTCTATCTCTAATGAAGAACACATGTTGTCCATCCACATCTGAATAAAAGAACATTCCCTGAAAGCATTATAAAATAACACTCATAGAGTAAAACCATTAAATTCTAAGAAAAATTCCTTAAGGGTACATCTATATAATAAATAGGTTCCCAATGTACTGATGTAGCCCTAAAATCAGTCTACCATCAAAAAACATCAACCAAGATGGTCTGACCTCCTACTAGTGTATTTAAAACTAGGGGCACAAAAATCCTCTTTATGTCTAGTCATAGTGGATGAGATAGACTAGGTGAAACAAAGTAGTGTGAAGATCATAAATGAAAGAAGGCACATCCATGATTACTAAACACACTGACATTACATTGAATGTTATCTGGAACTATGGGAATGGTTTCCTTTGTGATGTGCAAAAAAATGTACCCATCCCCATGGCCCTCTATTGTCAGATGGCACCTAACGATTCCTAGGTCGAGGTACCTATCGAACTCCCTATTTTTTGGACTCCTCCAACTCAGTCTCCATTCGGTGGAGCAGAACCCTGCTGTCCCTAATACTGAAATGGCCAACCCAACAACTACTACTGAGGTTGGTGCTGGACTTTCCCACCTCCATTACACTGATATAGAACTGAGCAATGAATCTGAAGGATTCCACATACTCCAAAAGACAATCACCTTAGTCCCAAGCCTATGGGAAATGGATGAGTGCATGAAGGTCAGAACTAAAAATGAAGCGGTCGGCTCCCCGCCAACTGAAACCTTGATGGTCCTGACAGTGGAGACCTGATGCTGACAAACTTATCCATTGTATAACTCAAATGTCTCCCCTCTTGTGGTCAACCTACGGACGAGTGAATCTTTTCAACTTCCTCATCTTTCATCTGAGCCTCTAAGTATGTAATTAGGGTAAATGAAGTGATTGTATACTAGAGAGATGGACAGAGTTCCTCCCCTAAACATCTCACCAGAGACTATTCATTCGGAATGAGATATGATGCAAAGATAAGGAGATCCTTGAACACTATCCCCAGTTCCTATACCAACATACCAACGACTGATGGGAGAGTAGCTCACATCCCTTCTTAGCCTTCATCGTTGAAGAGAAGAATTCCACCTGGAACTCCTAATCAATGTCATCCCATGAAACATCAGTCTCCTTTCTCTATTGGAGGCAATGTTTCCACCACTAACATGATGCTCCCATAATCTGGATCACTACCATGTGAACCCAGTACTCCATCAGATCATGGATCAAGATAAAGGTGAACAACAACTACTCAAGAAAAATTCTTTTCTATATGTCTGAGACACTATGCTCATACTTTCCCAGTGTCAGTCATTTGAATGAATAAAGTATATTCTTCTACTAGTTTTCTACCTCATTTAGATCAACCTCCACTGATCAGCCGGATTATCCTACTGAGGCTCCACTACCCGATCCACTCATTGATGATGACCGGGTTCTATAGCTGTAATGTAAACTTGGAATTACAAATCCCAATTTGTATGTAATTTATTTAGGATTAAATTTAACTTATTACTTAGTTTAATTCCCCAATATCACCTAAAACAAACAAGAATAGAAGTAATCAGTATTCATATACATTTCTTATGGTCCCTACCTCGCAAATGTTGTAGCATTCCTTTTCCCTTCAGTAAGCTCCGTGTCCTTGCATAGAATCATGGGGGACCTAAAATATTTTTTCCTTACCGATCATCATCGGCCTATGTCTCACACCAAGGTCACATAAGACTATTTCCCAACCAACCCATGAAATACTCACTTTTCCTAACTCATAACTCTATCATATCTCCCAAAAATCATCTCTAATACCATTCTATCACGGCCTTCCTTCATCATGATAAGGGATAGAATAACAAGATGTTGAGACCTTTCTTTCACAAGATAAAGGAGAGACAATGACCCCCTATGTCCCACCTATAATATAACATAGTGTGACAACAATCATGAAGGTTATTGAAATATACCAAAAAATGGGAGGCATTACCTATTTATAGTAACAACGATTGGTAGATAATATCTATCTACCTCGAACAAATCCATGAAAAACACACATATATAAAGAAACCAATATCCATCCCATATGAATAATGAAAATAAACCTTTTATAAATACAAGAAAACACCAATTTATGTACCAAAATAAAATTAAGCAATAGAATAAAAATTATCCACAATACCCGAGCCAGAATGGTCCATCACGATCCACGTAATATCATGAGAAACCTAAAAATGTTATTATATACATAGGGTGAGAATAAAAGTATAGTAAGTAGGGAAAACCCAAAGTGACCTATGAACAAGTGGAAGAAGAATACTAATGCCTATATGAGAAAATAATAGAAACTCAAAAGCACCGAATAGGGTATTGAATCCACTGGTCAAATAATGTAAAGTAGTAAGAACATTGACATTTGGGTACCCTTCACCACTTCCTAGTGGTCAACTGATCATACCTAATGGTGAACGTCTTGATGCCATCACGCTCTTCCAAAAGCCTCATTATCATATCTTATATACATAGAACTAGTATAGAAACCACATCACATATAACACAAAAAAATAGGGGGCCACACAATGCAACCCCATCTCAAAGACACCTAGTAATCACCACAAAACATATCCAAAAGACACCAAGGAAGCACACCTCGCTTGCGGACTTGTGGGCCTCACAACCACACCCCAACCCACTCAATGAGTTTAGGGTTACCAATTCCAAGAAGAGGGATTAGAGAAGAGATAATAACCAACCGTCTGTCCTTCGACCATGATTTTTGGAAAGGAAACCCTCCCCCATAACAATGGGTGTGTTCGCCATGTATTTCTCAACATGGGTGGTGTGCTTGTAGAAATCACAAGGAATGAAATGTATATATATATATATATAGGTACCAAACACATATCCCGACCTATGGTTTTCAAAAAACAGCCAAAAAACACCAAAACTACCTTTTAAGACAACCATACAAGCACGCACCACCACAAATGATAGTCACTTACATAATTAGATATATGAATTCCACTTCATTAAAAGACACAAATAGAAACATACCCCATAAAATTCATTTAACCAATTTCCACTATCCATTATTTATTTGATTATTTACTCATTCCATACATAGGAAACTACCAAACACAATAAACATTATAATTTAATGGAACCATACCAACCACTACCAAATCTAAAAAATGAAATAAAGGCTAAGTTATAAGAATCCATTTTAACACCCATTCATAAAATAACAGTCTCTAGAAACATCACATTAAAGTCCCACATAAGGTAAAAATATCATTATTCAATGCAATTCCACATTTTCTGTACATTCAACATTTAAAACCCCCACCACACCTCATTACA
This sequence comes from Viscum album, assembly GCA_963277665.1. Lineage (NCBI taxonomy): Eukaryota > Viridiplantae > Streptophyta > Magnoliopsida > Santalales > Viscaceae > Viscum > Viscum album. The sequence continues at coordinate 1,238,705,903 of OY728143.1, forward strand.
ACCCCACCCAGTAGCCCTGCTACACCACAAAACCACACACAACATACCCATAAACATGAACATGTCACAACCCAATCCTGCATCCTCACTGCCAAAACACTTACTAGATATAGTTCCACTATATAACAAGTTTATCCATTAAAAAACAATCTCTTAGACTTAGATACCATTACACCACCCGTACCACCATATACTCCCAACCATACTCCGAGCAACAACACTACATGAACAAAAATGACACAAGTCGAACTGAACCAAACACATCACATAGCCACACCAACAAGACAATGTTTATTTAGATTTAAATGCACTCATTCTATAAATCCACATGATAAAATAGGGGTTATCATATAATAATATTTATCCTAGAGAATAAAAATAATTAACCAAATATATGTGATTAACTAAAGTAAAATTTTTATAATACTGATTCAAAAATCATAAAAGTGTTCAAAAAGAGCCCACCAATAGAAATGATTTTCATAAGGCATACATCCCTTACAAAACAAGCCAAGGATCAAATATTACATATATAAAAAACTGATCATAACCATCATAATTCAAACACCTTATTTGTTACTTCTTTTCTATCTTCCTTAAATTTGGGTCCAAACATAGTCATAAGAGTGCATGAGGACACCCACCTTTAATGATACACAATTAGAAGTTATAAGTAGGAAATCCCAACATGGAATAAGAGATGATTAATAAATCTTCCTTCTTGTTCTAAAATCGGGGATCGTGCGAGCACCAGAAAAGGCTCCAGGGGAAACCTGAATATACTCTTACACCAATGGTGCACAAATCCTTGGGGATGAAATGTTCTTTGCACACTAAGATAAATAAAAAGGGTTCAAAGGAAGAGAGTATTTCATAATAACAAAAGACTAGATCCCAAATCTATGGGGGAAACTATTTTTAAGGCCATTAATGATAGATCACAATCAATGCCATTACGTTTTGGGGGAAAAGAGATATTTGAATTTTTAGATGAAAAATACAATTTGAAATGGTCCAAAACTCATTAAATATGACATTTAACTCATTTAATGTTAAAGTAAGTGTTAATGGAGAAAAATTGGAACAACTTGAAATGACTCACCGATGGGAGATTCATCGACATGAGTCACCGACACCTGACACATCAACGGATGAGCCACTCACATTGATCCACTAACATGAGTCACTTATGCCACTCACTAAGGCCACTCCCCGATTCTTGACATACCAATGCCTCGACCTACCATAACCCTATCATATTAACACCTTAATTCAGAGATGCCCTATGTCACTGACGCCCTGAGTCACTGATTCCATAAGTTGTTGATGCACTATGTTACCGATGCCAGCTATAGATGTGAGATACCTACGTGAATCACTGATGCATAACTCACTGATAGAAAACATGAAATTTCGAAAACTCTTGAAATAATCCACTGATGCCTCCCAAAACACCCAAAACACGTTATTTTGACAAAGTAATTTATCATGATGGTCCGACCATTACAGTTAATGATATATTGGTTTACTCAAGAACAAAATTATAATATAAGGTATATGTAATTGTTGAGTTTGGGAACCCTAAGAGACCATCTTATATTTGAAAAGTTATACCAATACTAGTTTTTTTCAAAGAGGTGAAATTTTAATGTCATGTGATATATACATGATGAATTTTGGTGGTGTAGGATTAGATTCAACCAAATATATCATTAGAGACACCCAAGATCATATTTGAGTTTCAGAGTTTCTTTGGAAAAGAATGTTATTAAGGATACCTTGTATAAAAATTCTATATAGTAGAATCTTATTTGACCGATCTAACATGGATGATTTTGTAATTATTGTGTCATGATAAATATTATATATATTTTGAGGAAAAATAATTATAGGTTTCCTTTTTTATTCATTTTAAAATCTGGAATGGGATATGACATATATTGTGATTCCTTAGGTTTGGGTTGGGGAATGTATTGATGCAAGGTGAACATGTCAGGGATTATGTGTCTTTCCATTTATTCCCACAAAATAGAAATATCCCCCCATGAACATGAACTATAATTTGTGATTCAAACAATAAAAACATGACACCAAAACATCTTTTGAAAAAGAATTGTAGTGAATTCATATAATACAAGTAAAATTTATATCTTTATCCAGTTGGATATAAATATTTTAAATAGGTAGAGGGTAGAGTACATCCAGACTTCGTATTTTAATATGGTTATTATCATGAAAATTGGAAATATAGAGGCTAATGTAGTTTATAAAAAATTACCAATGTAGTTAGGGATGTATTCTTAGGAGGAATGGTGTCTGAATTTTTTTTCACTGAGAATATCATCTACATGTGGAGGATTGAAGTGATTTATTATTCCTAACTTTTATTATTATCAACATGTATATTGAGTGTTAGATTCTATATAGGCTTAAGATGTATACTTGAAATGCCAGTGGATTATTGGAATCAAAATATTAGCGAGACCTTGGGTGACTTGTCAAGGTCTCATGATGATGTACAATATTTTAGGAAATGGTTGGTAGTACCATTATCATTGAGGAGGGTTATAAATAGTGTTGATCACCACACTAGTTTTCTCATTCACCCATGTGATACAAACATGTACTATGATATGAAATAAAAATATTGGTGGTTATAGTTGAAAAAATATATCATTGATTTTCTAACCCGATGCCTCACTTTTAAAGAATCAATGATGAGTTATTTGATCATTTCCGTATAATAATATGCAAATGTGGTGATATATCAATATAATCAATTAATTTACTTTTATATTTCCGTAGTGTAAAGGATTATATATGTGTATGTAATAGCCGGTTAACAAAATCATATAATTTTATTATTATTAATGATTCAATGAATGTAGAGGATCTAATATGACATTACATATTTTAGGATCATTGAAATTGTTGTGTGATTTCATCAATAATATTATATAATGTCCCATGAATCACATCATTTATTTTTATGGGACTCTAGATGTCTTTGAGTTCCTAGTTCAAATTGCGCATGGACTGTGATCTACACACCAATGTCCATCCAGAGCAAGATATCTAGATTTATACAGAGATTCTTTGAGATTACATCATTAACATTAGCGTCTCGTGGGAGAATCAATTTTCATTTTTAAATTTCCATACACTAATTTAAACCAATCATCTAAAAATATTTTTACTTATGAATACATATATAGATGGTTGTTTTAGTCTCCTATATATTAGATTTTACTTGGTGAGAATTCATTTATTTGGGTTTTAGTATTGTTTAAGAGACAAAAAGAAGGGTTCAAATAATCCAAGAAAGAATGGATATAGCTCATAATGACAATATATCACACACTGACCATTATCATAATATGATGTATTTTGATTATGGACCAAGATTTATTAAATTCTATACTTGGTTGGGACTTCATATTTTAGTAAAGAATCATAAATTGGTATAGTGTTATGTCAGGGAATATCAGATTATAGATCCTCCTATGAAGGTAGAATACTAGTTAGCCATTCCATCCCATATGAACTATAGTCTTGACGTATTCCCTTTTCCCTAATTGAAGAAGTATATTCTTAACACAACCCAACTGGTGGAATGGGATAGATTTGACTTGGTTCATAACATATCTATGGTTGAGAAGATTGGACATGTTCATGATCACTAATTCTAATTATGTTAATTTAAATCAATACCTATATTTTATGTAATATGAAATTATGTTTTGTATAACAAGCAGAATAGGGATTTTTAGACATTATTGATAGAGTAGTGACCTAATTATTCTTTTTTTATGATGATTTGTGTTGAATTTTTGAAGCAAAAGTTGTATGGTGTGAATAATTTTTACACATGTTGTTTCAAAAATATGTATTTTTAAATCAATGTTTTTTATTTTTCTTTATTCATAGCATAGATAATTATATTTTTTGTCAAAAACTGGTTGGTGCACAATGATGGAACATGGTTAGGATTCATATTTTATAGAATAATGAAGATGGGGGTGTGGAATTCTAGATTAATTTTTGGTGGTATCTAAATTTTCAATAAAACATAAGAGACCATAAATGAACATTTTGACACAAGTTAGTAGAGAGTGTTTCATTACATTGTTGGTTCATGGTCTTGAAAAACATGTGACATTCATTATATTCAGAAAATTATAGAATTTACCATGTTAAACTCCTTTTTTTGACATTCTACCTTGCTCATTCCCTCCCTTATTCAAATCAGGTCATCCTATACGTGAATCATTTTTAACACTTGATCCATGGTTGTTTTACACTACTTTGTGGGAAACTATCTTGAGGTAAGGCCAAGTCTGATTGATTTCCACCTATTAACATATTATTTTACAAAGTTCATCCCTTTATTTCTCATTCCCCAATCCCTAAAGTCCACAAAGATCCAAACCGTTGTTTTATAATGGGGGTTTGTTGAATTTCTTTTATATATAGTTCATTGAGGATGCATCCTCTTCCCTTTTTATAATATTTTATAAAGGAGACATATTTTTACCAATTTTTATGTATTTCACTCTATATACATAAAAATTACCTTTTGATTACCTTGGTTCGTGGGTTTGGATTTGGTTTTCGTTGATCTATGGTTCATAGAATGATTTTTTTGAATGATTCAACAAATGTGAAATTTTAAATCCAGGATTATGTTGAAAAAATAGTTTTTTATTTAAATTTTAAAATCATGTTTATGTATGTAAAATGTTTAAAAAATGGAAATAATAAAATAGTTATTTCTAAATGATATTTCGATGATATTTTGAAAGATAATTTTCAAAAAAAATTTATGTTATGGACATGGGATTTACTATTTTTATGGATGTTTCTATACGTGTACATGGGATTTATAGGATTTTATATAAAAAACATGATTTACCCAAGCCTTAGTCCAAAGTTAGAGAGGTTAACTTTTTTTAACATCAAGAGGCCTCAATTGGATTACTTCTTTAAGTTAACATAGGCTTATCTCTCATTCATGATCATTTCCAAGAAATCTAGAGGTTGTACCATAGATGTCCCCCATTGGGAACATTTTTATTGGTATTGATATGAGATTAACTTTTTTCTTTCCCATGTATTATTGATAGTGATAACTTGTTTATCCCAGTTTGGGATAAATTAAACTTTGTGATTATATTTTTTTTACTTGTATTATTTGATTATTTTATAAAAACTGAACAGTTTATTAAATTATTCTTAGATATTTTTTTTTCAAAAAAATAATAATTTGGATTGAGAGTGTTAATTGACATGTCGATTCATTGTGGTACCTGATCAAGCTTTTCTATAAACAATTCATATACTATTAGGCGTATCTAGACTTGTTTCCCCTTGATATATAGAATGGTAAGGGATATGTATCTCATCATCTATAATCATCATTCTTATGTCATCTACCATGAAATGGGATAGTTGGGAAAATATCTTGATAAATATTGTGTATTTAATATTTTGGGATACTAAATATTTTGGATTTTTTTATTTCATTTAAATAATATCTATTTAAGAAATGTTTTTGTTTAAATATCATACTTGATTATATTACTTTTTAATTCACACATTAGTGGAATTATGTCATCATTATTTCATTTAGGTTTATGATTCTACTGTTTATACCATGTCTGGAATGAATTAAGATCCTATAACTATTTATTTGATAGTGTGGACATCCAACCTATGGATGGGTTGTATCACATTCCCAGTTGTTTAAATTGGTACCATGGCTCTTTTAATCATGTTGATGTTACCAGGAAAGAACATCATGCCATGTGGATGACTAAAATAGGTCATGTGGAAGAGTAATCCATAGTAATTCATTAAAACAACTCTTATGAGACATTTTTATTTACTTTCTACGTGATACATGTTTCTATTTTTATTCCAACAGTTCATTAATGTGTTCTCGATCTTTACATTAATAAATAATCACTTATTATTAATAATTATTTTGTGTAATGTGTTAGAAGGTTGAATTTCAATCAAGTGTTTGAGTAAAAATCTATTCACATTAAGCACTTATATCTTATTTAACTTAACTTCTATAAATTAATTATTTATATTTCCATTTATTTTGAAATAACCTTAATTGAAAAGAATCACTATTCTTTCAACTCATACCCAAACATTATTAATTGGTTTATATTTCAAAATATTTGAAATTGGAAGCCACTATCAAGGATCTTGGCAGTATTGTTATTCGTAACATTGGGATATTTTTTTCAAGATTATCTCCCTATCTCTTCTTCTTTTATTCCAATGATACACTATGTTCATTTGGGATATATGATACCCTCTTATCTACCATATAAAAATACATTTCAAAACTATAGTCATGTTTATAATCCAATGGGGATTATATATTTTTTGAATATAACCATCATGATTTATTTTTTCATTATTGTACCTTTCACATCCATAGTGTAATCAACCAATTATCCATTTCAAATAGTAAATTTGTTTTGAAATTATATGAAATAAATAAATATCTATAATGAGTATTTATTATATGAGAGGAATGATATTCCCCCTTATTCATTGATGATTTCTAGGTCATAATTAATTCAACTATATAATCTCATATTAAACATAATATATGATGTGGAAAAGAGAGACACAATACTAATATTTCATAAGAATAAATTTATTCTCTCCTTTATTCTTCCACATATACCAAATATTTTTAAATTTCTATAGTTGATTATTTATACATAAAGACTACAGGTTATTTCTAACCCTTTGGAATATTTTACAATGAGTATTCATTATACATAAAATAGTTATTTTATTTTTGAAACTAGAATAACTACCCTTATACATCCATTTTTTGATCCATTATTTTAGATTATTTTAATGTATTGTCATCATAGATATTTCCACTTTTAGCTATGAATCTAGGTTTTTTTCAACAACATTTTCTTAATACCATTAGATCATTGTTTTCCCTTAATAAAAAATATCAAAAAAGAACCATCCAAAATGAAATTTCTAATTTCAAACAATGTGTTTTTAATGAATATTACTTATTAATTGAAACATTTTTTCTTCAAGAAATTATGAATTATTTATCATTTTTATAAAAGAATCAATTTCACCAATCACCAAAAAATATTCTTTCATGTTTAGAATATAGTTCACCACTTAGTAAAATTTCCCCTAACCGACTAATTGGTTATTATTACTTCTAAATTCAGGTCAACAATAGCTTTGTATTGATCAAAATAAGTATTATATTATTTATAATTTCTTAAATATTTTTATTTATATATATTTTTATATCATTTCATTAAGATCCCCTTCACGTTTCACCTTGATATTGATAACACGAACTAGTTATTGGTCATATTTGATCGAAAAAATACATAATTCAATAGATTCTATCATGTATTCTTTCGTATCCGAAATGAATTATATTTCTATCATCACTAGCTAGTATTCATCATCATATTATTTTTCTACATTCCATAAATTTTTAATGAATCATCTTTTTTAATGAATTTCTTTGTTGGATATATTTTTGGGGAAGAAATATTCTTTATGTATTCTATTAGATTTATTATTCACATCAATAATCTTCAAATCTCAATGGTCATCTTACTATTATTTTTAAAAACCTTCAACATCAAAAATAGGATAAGGTGATTTTTACAATAATTCTATCTTTTCACCTATTTATTTTTTGGAAACTTGATATTGTTGTAAATAATCAACATCTTCTAATTCATTTCCAAATTCAGTGAAATTGAGATTTTCTATGGCATTGAATTCTATCAATTTATTTTTATTATTTCATATTTATTTTATCTTAACTTCTATTTCATTTCCATCAAATTTCTTAGTATATCATCTATAGATATCTTAGTAAAGTATATTACATTAGCAGTAGAAACCTTTATATTGTACAGAGGTGGAAGCATTTTCAATATCTTTTTAATGATTTTAATATACTATATTTATTCTCGGGGTCCATAAATATATCTGAAAAATATGATAATTCTATTGAATAAACTATTTTTATTTTCAGAAAGGATCATATTAAAGTCATAAAACATTTTTTATGTTCTAAAATATTAGATTTTTTAACATTACTGTAACCCTTATAAATAATAACCAATTTATCCATCATGGATTAGGCACTATTATAGCTCAATTTTTTTTATGTAGATACGATTCGTTAGAGTTTCAGATAAACAAATTTAATAATTGGAAAGATAATAATGTATACATTTTTACCACTTCATTCTTATAATGTTATAATACATCACCTGTAACACCCAGATATAATATAAATTAAACATTTTTCTATAGAATATATGATTTGATACACCGAGAATGAATGAACCATGAAATATTTTTATTTTAATACTATTGTTATAAAGTACTTTCAAAATTATTGTTTATGATTAGAATTAAATAATTTATGAAATAAATAAAAATTTTATACTAAATATAAATTTATGGATAAAATCAGTGTAAATAATCATTGAATATTTATTATAGTAATTTTATAATGAAAAAATAATTTTTCTTCAAAAATAATTTTTATTAAATTTTATAACAACATGTTATAAATAATTTATAAAAATTCATGAAATTGTATTTTATTAAAAGGATATACATTTTTTAAATTGTCATATGAAAAATACCTAATGGTGAAATGTTTATATTTTTCTAAAAATCTGATTTCTCAATGAATAGTGAAAATCAATGATTATTATTAAAAATTATATTTTCATTCAATGTAACTATGAATTAAAATTCCAAATTTTATTAGTTTTTAAATATAATTAGTTCTATTAGAGTAAATATAATCCAATTATTTTCTTTTGAATGCATTTTATACATCACTTTGGAATAAAAGCCTTTTTATAATAATAAGGCATTGTTATGGAAATGTGTTCCTAATTTTAGATGTAAATAGACATAAATGTTTTCTAGAAACTAAATAATGAAAATTTTATTTCATATATTTTCTCAGGAGGTCCAAATTTGATAATTGGTTAGCTTTTATTTTATTTTTTATCACTATACAAATTGATCAAGGTAAATAATTGTCACCACAGTACTGGTAAATTAGCTAATTCAGATTAAAAATAGTTTTATAAGAACTAAAAAATGATCCCAAAATATGAATTAGTATTATTATATAATTTTAATTTATAAAAATTAGTTTAATTTTTTAAAATATGGTTTTATTTTTTCATATTTCTTTGAATTTGACTTTTATATTACTTTATGTAATGAAAAGTAAAAAATACTATTATATTTATTTTATTTTCTCTATACTTTTGAAATAGGGACAAATAAAGGTTATGTTTAGGTTGATAAGTGTTATTTTAAAGATAAATTACTTTTTCCTATTATGGTAATTTATTTCCCCTTTTGAGTGATAAATTAATTACGCTAAATGCTTACGCAATGTAAACACTATATTTATTAAATTAATTGAAATATAAAATAAATTATTTCAAAAATCATAAAAGTAATATAATTTTAATTAATTAATATTTTCCATTAATTTCTATACAAATATAACATTATAGCGATGTTTTAATATAATACAGTTGAATTCTTTTGTCTTCATGTTATTTTGAAAGTCAAATTATGTGAATAGTATGAAAATGAAATTACTAAAATTTAATATTAAATAATACTATATTAAATTATATAATAATCATAAAAATATTTGAGATTTAAAATTATGATGATATGTGGTATGAAATAATTACCATCTCAATTTATGATTCAATTATGACCTTGAAAGTAATATTATAACTCTTTAACATTGAATAAGTCATTATCAGAGTTAATGTTGAAATTGGTTAACCACAGTGTTAATAAAAATGTTATGGTTTGAAATAATATCAAAACTGATCAAAATATTATTTGATAAATATTTTAATAACAAAACTTAATTATCATAGAATAAATTTAATTTTTGTTTAGCAATTTTATATAAGTTAGAAAAATATTATACTATAATATTACCTGTATTTACTAAAATGAAGTAAATGATATTTTATAATAAATAATATTATATTTAATTAGTTAAAATTTCTGAAAATCCTATGTTTACACAATAGAATGGGAAAAATTCAAAATATAAAAAAATCAACTTATAGTATAATTTTCTATTTATACTAGTTGTACTCTCCCCCATGTAGTAAAAACTCATTTATCATTGTAATTATTTGAATGAGTAAATGTTAGTTAAAATATTGAGATAAGGGTAAAAACTGAATATATGGTTTCCCAAATAGTATTTAATTGTATTATTTGGACTCATCCTAATTCTAAATTCCAAAAATATCTATGGGGAGATTATTACAAATGGAAATTATTTTATATTATTTTAATGATTTATGAAATTTCAAGAATTCCCCTCAACTCATTTTAAATAGGAACCCCCAATCCTCATTTATACATATATTAAGATCCATTTGTATTGAATAATATATTCTCGAATATTTTCATGGTATCCTACCCATATCTAGGAGGACTAAGTCTGATCATAAATACAACCTAGGAAGGATTTAGGTATAATACTAAAGAGGATGTATTAAATGAGAGGTGTACTTTTTAACCAAGCATTTTTTTGTATTTCTTATTATACATCCTTCAAATATTATCGTATCATTATGATGTAATAAAATCATAATATAAAATATAATGATATGTTATAATTTAAATATAATAACATATATCAATCAAAAAATCTGTCAAATGTTAAATGAAACCATCATTATTTTTTACAGCAGACTAATACCTCGCTAACAAATCAAATTAAATATCCATATCCACCTCTAAAAGCATGTTATAATAAAGTAATAAAAGATTATATATGATAATAATGTAATAATAATCATTATTAAAATATAATATACCATCTATTTTCGAAAAATCCCATTTATTGGGAAATGATAATGTTCTTCATGTGTATGTGTTGATTACCACCTCTAGGAAGCAATGTGATTTGTTTTACATAACCACATCACTTGGATTCTATAAAATTTATTATTTAAGAAAATGATACTATATATATTACATAATCATCATTATATAAATATACACTAACATTTAACTTTTTTCCATCATGATTTTTGGAAAATGAAAATGTTACTCATGTGTACTTACCACCAACCTTCTCTAAGATTGAAACATAATAAAATTTTTCAAAAATATCATTAATGATTGGGTTTAAAATTAAAGTCGATAAAACTATTTATTATTTCAAGATTATTAATCTAGATACGATTTAATAATGACTTCATTTCCCATAGTCAACTGACGGAAGACATTTTGGACATACGAGCTTATTATCTTCAAAACGTATGACATGAACCTAAATGATTAATTACTTTTATATATTAGTGTAATAAAGGAAAAGTAAAAATTGAATATAATTTTATTTAATAACTTAAAAAATTGAAATATTTATTTTATTTTGGAATATGAAGAATATATGTATGGATTTAGTCTCTATGAAATAAATAGTTTACTATAAAAACATAGTTTAATTGATTGAAATATTTATTTTCTAAATATTTTATATCCCAAACCATGTTATTGAAATTATTTTATTGGGAAATATTTATGGAAATTAGTCTAATATAAATGAATTTTTATGTTTTTATGATCTTTAAATCATTTTCAAAGCTATTCATTTTATATATTTTATACAGAATGTTTTGACTTTATTTTGAAAAGAAAGAAAAAGAATATTATATTTTAACATATATGATGTATATAGTTTTCCCCATAAAAATAGTTATTTTAATTTTGGGAATTTTTCTAAATAATCAATTATTTATTTTAGGGAAAACTATTTTCCAATTCAGCTATGTATTTTTCTAAATGGTTTTAAATGGAATTGATATTTTAAAATCTATAAATGTTTTGATTATGGTTTTAAGGGATCTCTCTAAAACACCATTTTCTTTGGGTTTTGGTCATTATATCTATAAATAACATTATATATCCCTCTATTTTTGATTAATTCCTCCAAATATTTAAATATATCTCTTATATATATTCCTAGATTATTCCTCATTTTATTGACGGTTTAATAAATTCTATATGTTTTTTTTCATTAAATGCAACCCATTTGATTCCATGGTTATTTATTTAAGCTAATGACTTATGATTGATTTCATTTTTTATAATACATAAGCATGTACATTATATAGTAATTGTGAAAATATAGATATCAAAGGAATTGGTTAAGGTTTTTGTCTCTAAGTGTGATTTTTATGGCATTGGGGAGAAAAACAAATCCATGATATGACATTGTCCACCTAGGATAATTTATTAAATGTTAGAATTGACTTATGATTATGTAATGTTTTATATTGAGGATAAATTTCAATTATTGAAATTATCATATGATATAATTTTCTTTTTGTTAATCATACAAGTTATTTCTCTTGAGAATATGTTTAAATCAAATTATTTTATAAATTTTAAGGGTGAAATTTAAAACTTTTTTTGATATTTTTCATTTAAATTCACATTATTAAAAAGGATACTTTATGAGTTTCACTTTTCCATTATTAATTATGAAGATATTTTATATGACAATGCGTAAAACTTTATCTCATGGATAATAATTTTTTTTATTTTCAGTATAATGTTTAATTTAGAAAAATAAAAATATTGTAATATATTTCCAGAAAATAAATCTTGTTATATCATAAATGTTTTGTTTTTTTTGTGAAAATGGATACTTTGTGGAAGTTTCAATTTTTTTATGTAATATTTATTTATGTATGGTTCACGGCTTAATTATGTAAAACTTTAAAACATAAATATTATAAAAAGTTTAAAAAATTATTTTCTGATTTAAAATTCATGATGAGTTAATGTTTAATGATAGGTCTCTATAGTTGTTATTAGAGAAAAGGTTTATAAAATTTTAGATATTAATTTTTTTTTCAAGTAAGGTTATCTAAAGAGATCTGTATATGATCAGGGGTTTTTATGTTTAAGGTAGATAATATGGACAAAGGCCTAGAAATCCCTTTTTGAGGTTTTATGTGATAGAATATTATGTGGATTAATAATATATTAGGACTTGTTTAATTGGATCTATTATATAAAACCTTTAGATTTAACTTTGAATAATATTTTAAAATATTTATATAACATTATTTGGTATGTGAGCTTAGAGGTTTGAGATAACCTATGAGGTTATGACATTTACTAATTATGAGAATATTTTATTTATTTATTGAATGATCTATATTGAGTATTTGGTGATTAATTAATTAATATAATTCTAGATGAATATCACTATAATTTTGGTAACCATATATGATTAAGGTATAAAATATATTATGGTAATGTTTAAATAATAATTTGGTCTTTGATATGATTTTAATCATTAGTTTTGGTGATTTAGGTTATTTATGAGAATTGTTAAAATATTTTTGAGATTATATAATTAAGGCAAATGAATATTGGGTATATGGATTTATGAGTGTCTAATGTTGATTGGTATGAAATTTTTTAATATAGCATGAATGAATATGTGATGAAATCCTTATTAATTTTGGGTTTGAATCATAGTTTGTAATATTTTTATGTACTGTAAATACATTTATTCATATAAAAATCCATGTTTATCTTTGGTCATTATTATTGATGATTTGGTGATTAATGTTACATTTCCACACGTGAAGGTTTATTCCTTTTAAAAATTATAATATACTAACCATTTTTGTTTTTACTAATATCTAAATACACGAGGTATCACTTTTTATCATTTTATATATAATGTGAGAAATTTTAATTTTATTTTATTGCTTCAAAAAAATCAAATCCGACTTGAATACTCTATGATTGATGAAAACATTAAGATTGTTGGGAAAATTAAATCAAAGTTAAAATTCATCATGTCAATAATGTGTACATATTAATGTTATAAATCTAGTTGGTAATGAATATTTAAACTCTTGGAAAAGGATATTGAATCAAATACTTCTTCATATTACCTTCATATTTAACAACTCTATAGAAATTTTTCCACCTTTTTTGTTTATGTTTTTATGGTCATTAATATTCTCTGGATAATTAAATTTCTTGTGATCAATGTTCTCTATCACTATCCATCATTATTTGGAAATTAAATTTATCCTCAATGTCTATATTTTTTGTTCACAAAAATTTCCTCCAATTTAGAATGCTTGGTATGTTTTATTAAAAATGAACTTCATATTTCTATTATTTTCTTTCAAGCAGATTTTTATTAACAATATTTATAATGGGGGTATATAAAAATGATATATTTATATGTAAAAACTATCATTTACAAGATCAATTTCAAATTGTGAGGTTGAATTTTATTAAATGAGGGAGAATTTAGAACCCCTCTATTTTAAAAATTAAACTTTTTTTGATAGAGTATTCGACATGAAACACCAAGCCTAAACAAACAATGAATTAATATTATTTAAATATGACCATTATAACCTATCCACCATATTAGATATTATGAATTAGAATTAAAAATTAATTAAATATATACGAAGGTACTAAATAATATAATTGTATTGATAAATTACTAGTACAAAATCACTAAATATTTAGTAAATTCGTTTTATTCATCAAAAATAAATTTTCTGCCAAATGGAAAACAATTATTTTAATGAGAAAATAAATTCATAAATATTCAGATATTTGTAAAATATTATTTAATAATATAGGTATAATTTTTTTAAAAATCATATAAATGTTATACTATGATGAAATTTATATATTTTATAAAAAATTATATTTTTCAATAAATAGTGAATATACTATTTTTCCAAAAACAAGTATTATCTTTTAAAGTATTTTCAATTTAAAATTATATGTTTGATACTATTTAAAATTTAATTAGTAATGGTTGATTAAAAATAGTCCAATTATATACTTTTAAATTGATCTTTTACATGAGTTTGGTGTAAACCCATTTTTATACACAAATAGTTATATTAAGAAAAACTATTTTTCATTTCATTTATAATTTTGACACTTTATGAATGCCTTCCACTTATAGAAATTAAATATTGAAAAATTTAACCATATTTTAAATCAAGTGTTCCAAATTTTTAAAAATAGTTCCTTTTTATTTTTCATTATTATGAATAATAACCATAAAAAATAATTATATCTATGGTAAGGGTAAAATGGGTAATTATGGTAAAAAATATTATGATATGGACTAGGAATGACCCATACAATTTATTTTATTATATTTTATGATTAGTTTTTATCCATGTGTACCAAAATTCATGAGAATATGGTCACCTGATGTCATTTAACATTTATTTTTTCATTTATAAATTTTTTTATTGAAAAGTTAAAAAACATTGTCTTTGTATTATTATCTGAAACGTATTATATAGAGATAAACCGATGAAATATTAGATTATAAAATGTATCTTTTAAATATAAATTTTTTACCAGGTAAAGTTTTCTAATTTTAGTAATGATATAATTACTTTAAATGCATACACAATTTTGATAATGTATCAATTCAATTAATATAAATAAAAAATAAATGTTTTTAAGAAATAATAAATGTAATTTAATACAAATTAATTATTTTTTTCCCAATACATTTATGTAAAATATAATATTTTAGTGATTTCTAAAGATAATATTTTAATTAATTAACAATCATGTGGTTCTAAATGTCAAATTAATTGAATATTGTCAACATGACATTAATGATATTTTATGTTAATTTTTTTTATAATTTATTAAAATTTCGCAACCTTTTTTATAAAATAAAATTAAAATGAAATATTTTCTTAAATTTTATCCATTTTCAAATTATTATCCAATTTTTTTACTTATATTTATAATTATAACCCATTAATATTGAAAATGTCACTACCACATTTAATGTAAAAATTCATTAACCAATAGGTTAATCTCAAAGTTAATATTTCAAATTATATCACAACCAATAAAAAAATAGTTTTAATGATTAAGTATACACTCTATATTCTATATCATTTAATACATTTCGTTTTTTAACCATTTTACAAAATATTGACATTTATTATAGTATAATATTTCTTTTACTTCCAAAAATGACATAAATGATATTTTATATTAAATAATATTTTCTTAAATGATTTAAGAATCTTGAAGATATTATCTTCTACAAAGTTAATTTGATATTTTTTAAAATAAAACCAAAGGTCCATTTTTGAGATAAATTTTCGTTTGTAGTTAATATATATCCCCTTTAAGAGAAAAAACAATGTTATCACATTAATTATCAAAAAGTGATAACGTAGGTGAAAAAAAAGAGATAAGGGTAAAAACATAATCTAGACAAGTATAAATTTTATATTATGATAATATTCCAATAATCATAATATTATATTAAAATTTTGTATGTTTGGATCCTTTTGGTCTTGAGATGTAATTTGTATTAGTTTTATGACTTTTGAAATTACAAGAATTACCTTCCCCTCATTATAAATGGGAACCCCTATCCTCTTGTCTACACAAATAAAGAATCATTTAGACTATCTAATATCTACCTAATCTATTATATAATTCTCAGTCCCATCCTATATTCCTTTTATTAAAAATAAATAAATCCTCGAATGAATTTAGATATAGTCATATAGTGGCTTCCAATGGATATGTAGGGTTTTATACCAAGAGTTATAATTATATTTGTTCTTATACACCATTAAAATATAATCAAACCATTATAAGATAATAAAATTAATATATTCTAGGTAACTAGATGTTATTATGTTAATTTAATATCATATATCCATTTAATATTCCACAAATTGAAAAAAAGGCCATTGTTCATTTTTATAGAGGACTATCACATCGTGAATATATATATTTAATTTTCCATCCACACTACTCACGTATGGTTAAAATTATTTAATTATTGTTTTTATATGATATTAATGAAATATTTATCATTATTAAAGGAATATATATCATATATTTTCCTACCTTTCAGTTTTATTGAGAATTGATATTGTAAATCATGCATACATGTAGACTACCTCCTCCATGAATAGATGTGATACATTTTTCATAACCACATCCCATAGATAAGATATATTAGTGTAGCTAACTAATTGATATTATATTTTTGTTATAAAAAAATTTCTTTAAGGATAAAATTACCTTTATCTCTTTTCATCATGATATTTTTAATTGAAAAATGTTGCTCATGCTTACTTATATACTACCATCTCCAGGATTTTAACATAGTTTGTTTTTCATAACCATCCATCTTGATAAATATTAAATGTGTAATTTTATTTATAGAAACGATAGTTATTTTATATTTTTTATTCTATATATAATTGAATAATGATCTCATTAATCATATTAAAAACATCATTTTAAATGATATAAGGATTTATTTTCTATATCAGTCTCTTCAGTGCCTATATACATGAAATTATTTTACTTATGTCATTAAATTGGAACAGATAAATTATAAATTACATTTTTCGTTACTTTTGATATATTATGAAAGGTTTTAAAAATAAATTTTTTAATTATTTCTTTATGCACATTTTTAATTTCATTATAAATGACGAAAAGAATGTTCTATTTCAATGTATTTGGAATCAATCATTTTTACCGCCACCATAAAAATTATATTATGTTTATATTACTTTCTAAGATTCCTCATTTATTTATTAAAATATCCTAATTCTATTTATTATTTTTTTTCACAAATGGTTTTAAATAATTGGGATATTTTGATATCTTAAATATTTTTCTTGATATGTGTAAGTGGTCTATACGAACTACACTTTTTGGGTTGAAAATTTATCCCTATGAGTTAAAATATATCTATATTTAATGTTATATAATTATTTTAATGAATGTATATTTCAATCACACAAATACCTTTTCTATTATTCATTCCTTTTATTGTGTATTTCATACCATAAGTTCTTTTTTAAAATGCTTCCCAATTCACTCCATGGGTAATTTTTTGTAAATATTATTATTTATAATTGATTTATATTTATGGAACACATACGAATTTAAATGTCATGAGGGGTAAAAAATATATTTATCCAATGTATTGGGTAATGCTTTTTCCTCATGATAAGTTATTTATAGGTTTAGTGGGAGAACCTAATCAATGACAATAATTTATCCAATATCTGAGGTTGTCCTTGGAGTTATCCTTGATTAATTCTTATGTCATATTTTGTGTTTCCACCAAATTTCCTATATTTCTAGGATCTTATGACATCATTATCTTTTTTCTTATTGTATTGTGTGAGTAATCACAGGACTATGATTAAAGGAATGAATATTCAACTTTTTAGGGATAAAATGTTTATTGATTTTTGAAAAATTGTCTATAATATTTTCATGATTTCAAATGAACCATTCTGAATATTAAACATCCTATTATAATTACCATGAAAGGATTCATCGTAATATTTGGGAAGAAGTTTTCATTTCTAGTCTAAATTTGTCTATATTGATCTCAAAGTGTAATTTTGAAAAATAATAATCTATTATAAGTATTAATGAACTAGTTATACACTTTTTTATTCTAATACCATGTTTTAAATTGTTTTCCATGTGGTTATAAACATGATTAAAGATAAGAATGAGTTGAAGATGAAAAATATAATGGTATCTTAAGATAAAATAACATGACTTTAAATAAAATGTTTTCTATATGTAATGTGGATTATAAGCAGAAGTGTTCACTACATGATGTAATATTTATCTATGTAAGGGTAATGAAATATTAATCTAATACAATAAACAATAATATTATTAAAATTGTATATTTTGAATTCCTAAATTAATACTCATTATTATGTAATGGTTAATGTTGTTTCACTAAGTCACCAACATGTATCCACTATAAAATGGATGATATATCTTAAAATCTAAGAATACATAAGAGATATATTATAGTGTTAATCTATATAGATTAATAATTTTCATCAAAGAGAGAAACCCATTCACAATTTACTATTTTCTCTATATGGATATTCATTTAATATATTAATCACATATAACATTAGATGATACACCTCTTGTTACATCCCGAGACACATTGAGAGGATCAAGGTGATTTCTAGTGTCAAATTTGTATTTTCAATCGTTGTATATATTTCCCACGTAGGTAATCACTTGTAAAACCTTTTTAAATCAATTTCAATCCAAATAAAAAATATAGATATATAAAGGGAGGAAAACGATATTTACTAGGTTCACCCGTAATATCTTGTCTTAGGATAATATGCATGACATTATTCTAGTGCAACATAATCCACAAATACTGTATAAATTTGTGGAGATAATTTTTGAACATGATAAATTAATACCAATCACTCATTCAATAAAATAAAATTAAGGGATCAGTAAAATTCCATCACTATATCACTTATGTTGAATCATCCTCTGTGCACTATTTTGGAAGGATGTATTTTTATTTTATTAACATTTAAGTCAATTCTTTTTATTTGAAATATTTTTTTTTTCTTGAACATGAATTCTTGAGTAATGATATTTAATGAAATCCTACAAATTGGAATGGAAAATATGAAAAACATTTCATTTTTCTTATGTAAATTTATATAATTCCTATCACTCATGTTGGATCCATCAATCAAGTATATTCCAGCTATGTGATATTACTCAATTAATGTTCATCAAAATAATTTTCACTATTATATTAAACCATGCATGATCTATCAATCAAGTGTATTTCATACACATAGATACTTTTACTTAACAACATCCTAATACCATATGTGCGTATGTTACTTTATCAATCTATTTCAATCACGTCGAGTTTATGAAACTCACACTTATGTAGATTGAGATCCTCTAATCCTCCTAAAAATATATTTCAATTTATAATGTGGGGGAATCCTATAATTTATAGGGAACATACCATCCTTTATCTAAACATTCAATAATTTATAATGATAGTGATTCATTGACTAAACATTATTTGTGTTACACCTATACCTTCCCAAATCAAAGTGAACTACTGATTAACATGGTTCCTGAGTTTTTTGAAGATCAAAATTTTTCACAAATCACAAAATTTTTTGTGGTGACATTTTTTGACATGTCTAAAACCACTTGAAATGTGAAATTATTACTTAATTTGTGAAAAGTCACTTTCACTTCAGAAAAATACCTACCTTTCCACTAGAATAAACCATATAATTTCTACAATTTACGATTAGATAATGAATTTTCTCTGAAGTCATTCACATTACCTTAACACTTCAAAAAAATTGAGAAATAATTTCCTTCAAAATATATTAATTTTAAATAATAATTTACCTAAATACTATTAAACGAATCATTCTACACCAAGAATATATTTAATAACATCATAACATGAAACTCCATCAGATATCACCATGGTTCTGATATTATTTATTACCAATAGCTTATTACGAGACTACTATACTGAATTCTATATCATACAACTATCTACTGAAATATCTAGTATAAGGACTATAGAATATAATAATTAGTTGGAAACTCATCAAAACCAAATATTCCTTAGTTTGGAATGATATTTCTAAGCATACAATATTTGGATTATCATATCATATCAATGGCTGGTGAAATGGTTAATAGAGGAAATCCTTTATCTAACAATGGGACAGAAACACATATAGACATGGGAATTGTTCTACATTATTAGTGATATCAAAATATAGTTTATTAATTGAATTTTAAATAGATGGATCAACATGATCCTCCACCCCCATGTTTGTTTAATTTTATATCAACATATAATTTTAGGATACAATCATAAAAAAATAATCAACCGTGTCATCATACTTCAAAGATGATATCGATTAAAACACATTACATCTCATGGGTCACACATGTTAACATACTAAAAATATAATACCTAATATCCTAATATATCACTATCATGTGTGGGGTATGTTAGTGGACTAAAAATAAGTTCATCACACCAATATCCCCTTATGTAATCACAATACTCATATATATTTTAAACTGTATTAAATCTATATAATGTAACTCATTTATATCTTAAAAGTCATATCTAATATAGTGACATAACTGTAAGGGTCATTTTTAACTCATACTACACACCAACCCCTAGATAAACCAATAATTTGGAAATTGGCTTATTATAACACCCTTGCTGAAAAAACAATTACAAGATAGTCTGGGAAGAAAAGGTTTCTCCCAAAAATACTAATCTAAAACCTATATGTTATCCCTTGTGGATAAGTAAAATTGAATAAAACTTCCCAAATTTCCAATTTTATGAATCACCTGTCATCGATCAGTATTAAAAAATTAATTATATCATTTTATAAAATACCACACATGGTGTAACACCCCAAGCTTCCACGGTACACTTCTTTTAGAATAATTCAATAGTTTTCACTACATGTATCATCGAGTTCGAGCTCACCGTGACCTATCGAACTAGCCATTTGAAAAGATTTTATGAATAATATGAACCAAATTTTTATTTTTATACCATAAATATAATATTAATATTCATTTTCTTTGTTTCTTAGGCATAATATAAGAACGCATTCTATTTTTCAGAAAAAAGTCTTATTTTTTAAAAAAAATGCAGTTTGACCACCTTTTAATGGGGAACCACTATTTAAATAATATATTTCACACGTTTATAAATTAAATATAAAAATATAAACATATTAATTATAATAGGTTCAAACAAAATGTAGTTTTGATAAATTTTTAGTGTTCTCTGATAACATTCGTATTTTAATGAATAGTGAAAAATACTACATTTTAATTCAAAACATATTTTTCATCTAAATTATTTATATAGTTATACTCTTTTATTAATTTGTTTTAAATTATAATAGTATTTTGTGTTTATAATTTAATCCAATTTTAATCATTTAATGTATCTTGATTTTTAAATTTAAAGAAAACATAGGTCAATCTTTTGTTTGTTTTTACTTCTTGAAACCTCACTTTCTGGTTTTAAAAATTAGAATTAAATTTAAATTAAATAATGAAACTTATATGTATTGAATTTGAAATAATTAATTATATATTTGGAATCATATGTTATAAATTATTTAAATATACCTATTTTAATTTTTGGATATTCTTAATATTAAATTCTGTAATTATTTTTATTTACCACGATTAAAGCGTAATTTAGGTAATTGGGGGTAAAATTTGTATTATGATATTATAGAACTACACTAAAATGTGTCATAACCATTTTTTATGAGATATTTGCTACCAATATAATATTTCGGATGCAAAGTTGTCCTTGGGAAACCACTTGGGTGTGATTGCAACACATAATACTTTTAATTTAATTTAAAAGAAAATATGATATAAACATGTATCTCTTTATTAAAACAATTTTAATATGGGGATATATAACCGATCTCTTTAACTATAAATACTAATTATAAAGATATAAATTTTTCCTAAATCATGGTATTTTATTTATAATTTTTATACATTAAAAAATAAATTTATATAAGACACAATTATGATGTATTATATACGTTATTCATAAAAGAATCAAATAAATGATATGACAAAAATTAAAATATATAATAAAATAAATATTATTTGAAATATTTGTAACATCCCAGGTAAATAAAGAATAAAGAATTTCCATATTTATTAATATTTACGAATTAAATATTAATTTTATTTTAAATGGGTTTCTATGTTCGATAGCGTACCTGATACGCAACGATGAGTTTCTTTGAAACTTACGTTGCACACTAGTAATAAAATAATATTATTTTAAATGTTAGTTAACATGTAGCCGTTGTATTGGCGGGAATGGATAGAAATAACTAAAATATGATTAGATATGTTTTTAAATGTTTTTACATTTACCCAATAAAAGATAAAGGCTTAAATTACGGAAAGAGTTCAATTTTAGGGCATATATACTCTAATTTTCACTAAAGGTGCACTTATCACCTTTTAATGGTGAACCGTCATTAAATATAGTTTTGATCACTCTTATACTTTATTTTGGACCAAATATAACTCTTCTTTAGAATCGGGACATCAAAATTTACTTTGTGTAAATTTTTGGTACCTTTCTGATAAAGTTCTTTTTTTATGAATAGTGTAAAATGTTGTATTTTAATTCAAAACCTCTTTTTAATCTAAATTATTTATATGATTAGATTATTATTTTAATTGGTTTTAAATTGAAATTATAAAATATTTTTACCATTAAATCCAATAGTGGTCGTTGGAATTAATTTCACTTTGAAATCGGACTTAAACTAGTATCAATCTTTTGATACTTATTGTTTCATAAAAACACGCTATTTGCTCTGACAGCGGGAATTAATTATTAAATTAATTAATGTGACTTATATGTTTTGAATTTTGTAAAATAGACTTCATTTTTGAATTCGGAATATCAAATATATCTTAGGATGAATTTTTGGTAATTTTCTGAAAAACATCAATTTTTGATGAATAGTGAAACCCCTAAGTGGTAATCAAGCAATCTGATTTTTCAGTTAAATGAAAGTTTACCACTAATGTGTATTGAATTTTGAAAATCTGACATAAATGGTTGTCATTAAGAAGTAAAATGTGGTTCAATGAGATTAAAATAATTTTTTGGTGAATAGTAACTTTTTTTCATTAATCGCGATTAGAGGTAATTAGTGTAGTTTAAGGTAAATATGGTATTATAAGAATGTGAAAACACCATGACACTTGTCCTACACCTATTGGGTGAGTCATGTCCAACCAAGAAAATCCATGGGCCAACTTGGGGACCCCATGGAGCCACTTTAGTAGGAAAATGACATTAATATATTTTTATTTAATGTTAAAGTGAAAATGACACTAACATAAATTGTTTTACTAAAATAATTTTTGAGTGGGGTTATACAAGTCCAAATTTTGATTATAAATATTAATTGGAAAGATAAAAGGATTTCCTACATCATAGTAGTTTTTTTTATAATTTTTAGACATTATATAAATTAAATTATATATGACATAATAATGATGCAGCGATGACATCATTATTTGACGATTTAAATAAAATGGAAAGATAATGAAACATATAAAACCTACACATGTCCAAAACCAATTGGATGAGTGGATTTAGAACCCTTATCACCTTATCCACGAATTATATCAATGTGGGACCTTTTAAAACGGAAACACATTTTCAAATAAAGTAATATTTCATTACTTTCCAAAAGTGCCCCTCCTCTCCTCTTATAAAAGGCCCCCACCTCTACCTCATTTCACACACATCTCAAGCCTTTGGCTCGGCCAAACCCTGCCCAATTACTCTCTCCACATCCCTCTCCTCATCCTAGAAATTTCCTTTTGGGTAGAATCCTTTCAAAGGAAGCCTTTAGGCTCAAATCAAAAGGGAGTTACACTTTTAAAGATAATTCATTCTCTCTTGTTCATTTGTTTTATTTTGCTTCTCCAACCCTCTAACTCTTTTTATTTACTTCTTTTGTAACAACACCAGTATCTTCAATATACTAGGATGTTGTTATATGATTTATTTGAGCTAAACTCTCACAAAACTACATCAAATGGTTAAAGAACATACGGTTTCCGTGGATGGAGAAATTCTGGCTCCCGAAACGATGATTGTTCAATACTCATTTAACACCTTCAAGGGTGGCCATTATGATGTCACTATTTTTATATATGATATATAATATGTTTATGTTTTCTTTAAGCTTCTGTATTTTTCATTTTTGGCATACCTTTATGGTTTCCATTATGGGTAAACACGATATCTTCATTTAAGGAAGTGCGGACTACCGCCCCCTCAAAGTGATGTGATTCGTTAATGCCATATGTGGGACGTGTAAAGGATGGATTTAAAGTTATTATATATGATTTTATACTGGAATTATAATATACCTATATATAATTATTATTTCTTTCCATTAAAGTATGAGATATAAATGAAAGTAGCGTTCATGCGTACGTACGGCTTACGGTCTCCATGAACGGTGCATTTCATTTCTTATCCCCAAATGTAATGTACTATTAAAAGTACATGTATATAATGGATATATATAATTAATGATATATCTAAGTGATGAATATAATTCTGGAATTAAAATATACATACCTCTCATTTAGTTAAAATTCCATTAATATGACAAAGAAATGAAAGTAGCGTTCATGCGTACGTACGGTTTTCCGTCTCCATGAACGGTGCATTTCATTTCTTACCTCTAAATGATTATGTAATATTATAAATACATGTATATGCTGGATATATATGATATATATGATATCCAAATCCGGAATTTCATTCTGGATATAATGAACTTTTGACCACACGAACAACATGTAATTGTAAGAAGTCAACTTTCGACTTAAGAACCAAATATTGAGAAAACAAAAATTATTAACTTAAATGGTTACATAATGTTTATAACATGGCAATAAGTGATATAAAAAGAATAATGAACTTTAAAAAGGTTCTTAATCAAGTATAAATTAACTCAAGTTTATTATTCAGGACGTTAAAGAACGATCGAGTCCAGTCAGACCCAAGGTAAGGGACTTCGTCTCAATCTCCTTTCATTGAGGCATATTTCGTTTTATACACAACTTTCTTTTATACGGTGTATAAACTCCTTTGACTTTTACTTTTATACAAAATGAATCTTTTTCTACGAAGTGTTTTACTAAACGACAAAAGGAATGTTTTTTTAACGTACGCGATGATAACGACCTTTTCCGCCACCGCGAGTATTATTTGATCTTTGGCTTCCTCAACAAGACGTAATGTTTTTAAAATAAAATAAATACCATATACTATTTTATGTATTGAAAATGGTTTTGATAAAGTATTCTATTATGTCAATATATTTATGATATATTGTGATTGAAATGTGGAAATTTTATATTTCCTTTATATTGGTTTTATGTTTTATGATTTTATATTGGTACTTGGACATTTTAACGGGTGGTTACGTTATAAACCATATGATGGGTGGTGCCGTGAATACAAGGATGGGTGGTTACGTTATAACCTCCAATGCATTGGGTATGGAAGTCGGCCGTATGGCTATTCCATTAAGTATGTATGGAAATTGGCCGTATGGCTATTCCATTAAGTGATATGTGTGGAAGTCAACCGTATGGTTATTCCACTTAAGTATGTTTATGTCCCAAGTTACCTTTATATATTCTATGTGTTATTTATATGGGTTTTATGGTAATCCTTTGGTTACAAAAAGGTAAGTAATGATACTTTATTCAGTGAAGATTTTTTTACTACTTCATGAAGGTGAAGGTATTACTTTGATATAGTATACATGGTTTACTTGATGTTTGAAAAACTAAAAGTTTTCATTCTTTTTGTATCCCTTACTGAGCTTTTTATTCCCACCCCAAGTTTTTCGAAATGTTTTTCACAGGACTTAAAGTGGAATAAGGTCAAGGATGGGATCAAGGGAATTTCATGCTATCTAAAACATGGAATCTAGACATCTTTCTTTTTAAGAGTTTTTATTTTATGGAGACTTAGTAGAAGTGTCTACTCTGTAATATTTTAAGATGTAATAGTTATGTTCTAATTCTCTAAAACTCTAAACCTGAAAAGATCCTCAATGTGAATTATTCATTTAATTCAATATTAAGTAAGGTTTAAGGCTGGGGCCTTATAATATTTCATTCCATACACGAATTTTATGGATGATTATGAAATGTTAGGGACTATTTAATTTCTTTTTATTGAAGCAATCAAGTAGTTATGAATTTAAAAAAATAAATTACTAAATTGTGACAAAATTGACATAAATGAGTTTTTTAAACAAACATAATTTTATTAAATTATGTAGTATTAATAAAAATAAAATATTCGTAATAATAACATAAATATTGTTAATAATTTCATTAAATATTCAGTTGAGGTTATACATGAACTTTCTAGAAATTATATTAACCATATACTAAAAAAATACAAAACACATGGTAAGAGTTAACTTATTTTACTAAGGGTTATATGTAAAATATAATGTTACTTTTATAAAATAAACTTGTATAAAACATATTTATTGAATTTATTAAGACCCATACACATATTATCTTTGAAATTAATCACTTTGAAGACATTATAATATAAAAATCAATTTATAATATATCATTATTTCAAGACATTCCTAAAGTTCCTCTCAGCTCTCCTATAAAAGGGCACATATCTTTCTCATTTATTCACACCTCCAAAGCCCTTGTGGATCAGCCAAAAAATTCCCAAAACTCCTCCCAAATTCCCTCAATTAATCATATATACCACACATTGGTCAGAAGAAAACTAAATGAGTCCTTTTGTGAAAATCAAAAGGAGATATTCGAAAAAGATGTAATCATTTTATCACCATTTTCAAAGTTATGTTCCTCTACTACATCCTATTTCCAAGATTTTTCCATAACAAATTAGTAAATCAAGTATCATAAAAATATTAAAATTTTATAATAATTATTTTACAAGCATATTCATCATTTTATTCATTCTACGAATAATAATAACACAATGCATGCGTAAGTACGACTTACTGTCTCCACATCATGGTGTAATTTTTTATTCAACGTTACTTTTTTGGATTTTATAATGATGAGTACAGTAGAAATAAATAATTAATATTAAATTATTATGATTATGAATATTTAATACAACATCATGATCTATGCCATTGAACCATTAAAGGAATAATATCGTCACTTGTGTGTACGTACAACCTAGAGTCTCTAGGGTGCGATGCAATTCATTAGCCACATTAACCATTCCAGAATGATTAAAAAATTAATTTGATGACTAAATATAATATTTATGATCTTAATATCATTCTGGAAATGGATAAAATATATCTTATTCATATGAAACAAGACTTACATGGCAAAACATGCATAAGATAACAAAAAAATTAACACCCAAAAATGGTAATACAAAATTATTTTTAACAAAATGATATAATAGGATCATTTCTAATATCATAAATATAGATATGGTTTTTTATAATTAAAAAACATACTTTATATCTGAATGTTTTTGATGAATACGATGATGTATCATTATAGGAACACATGAAAGACAATGTTCCCAAGTCCTATGAATAATGCCAGTGCATTTGTAATGTTGGATGACTTAACCAAGAAATCGAAGTGCCCACGCTCTCATCTGAAAGAAGTCTTCAGAATGTCACCCTCATTCGCCCTCAACTAATGACAGCCAAACCATATACCATTCTTATAAAGAAAACTTTATCCCCTTAGCTGGCCAAAAAGATAATCTATATTTAAGAGGTGGTAATTGTTCATGATTGTTACTTGATTTAACCTTCAATAGTCTACATATAACCTCTGGCCTCTATATTCTTTCTTTGAGAACAAGATTAGAGAACCCCATGATGACACACTAGGATGGAAAAATCCCTTCTTCATTAGATCTTCAATCTGGATCTGCATCTCTCGCAGCACAAAAGGTTCCATCTTATAAGGGTCCATCGAAATAAGATAATCACTGAGCTACATACTTTTCCCAAACACAATGTTAGTTTGAGAGGGTAGAGTCACAACATCCAAAGAAAAAAGATCAAATAACTCCCCAAAACTCTGGGAGATCCCACTATCTCGGCATCCACTGATTCCTGTAACAACTTGGACAACAAGTAATGAAGATGCTGCCCGTAGTGAATCCCTATTAGACAACTTCTATCGCAAAGGAAGGCCACATGTTGTCCATCCACATCTGAATAAAAGATTATTCCCTAAAATCATTTGATAATATCACTCATAGAGTGAATCCATTAAATTATAATAACAATGCCTTATAGGTACATCTATAGAATAAATAGGTTCCCAATGTACTGATGCAGCCCCAACACCAGTCTAGCGTCAAAAACATCATACAAGATGGTCTAACCTCCAACTAGTGTATTGAATACTAGGGGAACAAAAAACCTCTTTATGTATAGTCTTGGTGGATGACATAGAATGGGTGAAATAATGTAGTGTGAAGATCCTGAATTAAAGAAGGCGCATCCATGATTACAAAACACACTGATGTTACATCTAATGTTATCTGGAACAACATGAATGGTTGCCTCTGTGATGTGCAAAAAAACATACCCATCCCCATGGACCTCTATTTTCAGATGGATCCTAATGATACCATGGTCGAGGTCCCTATCGAACTCCCTATTTTTAGCCTCCTCCAGCTCGGTCTCTCTTCGGTGGAGCAGAATACTTCTGTCCCTACTACTGAAATGGCCTGGCAAACAACTGCTACTGAGGTCGGAATTGAACATCCCCACGTCCATTACACTGAGTTAAAAATGAGCAATAAATCTAAAGGATTCCACATACTCCATAAGAGAAACACCTTAGTCCCAAGCCTATGCGAAATTTATGAGTGACTGATGGTCAGAAATAAAAATGAAGGGGCCGGCTCCCTTCCAACTGGAACCTGGACGGTCCTGACAGTGGAGACCTAATACTGATGACCATCTTTATTGAATAACTCAAATGACTCCCCTCTTGTGGTAAAACTACGACCGAGAGAATCCCTTCCTCTACCTTGTCATTCTTCTGAGCCTCTATGTATGTAATTAGGGTGAATGAAGTGACTGTATATGGGAGTGATGGAAATAGTGCCTCCTCTAAACATCTCACCTGAGACTATTCATCCAGAATGTGATTTGAAGAAAAGAGAAAGAGATCCTTGAACTCTATCCCCGGTTCCTATACTAACATACCCTCGACTTATGGGAGAGTAGATCACGTCACTTCTTAGCCTTCATCATTGAAGAGAATAATTTAACCTAGAACTCCTACACAATGTCAGCCCACAAAACATCGGTTTCCTTTTCTCTATTGGAGGTAAATATTCCACCACTAACGTGATTCTCCCATCATCTAGATCACTACCAGGGGAACCTATTACTCCATCAGAACATGGATCAAGATAAAGGTGAACAACAACTCCTCAAGCCAAATTCCCTTCTATATGTCTGAGACACTACCCTCATCCTTTCCCAATGTCATTCATTAGAAAGAATAAAGTATATTCTTCTACCATTTTTATTCCTCTTCTAGATCAACCTCCACTGATTAGCCAGATTAGCCTACTGAGGCTCCACTGCCTGAGCCACTCGTTTATGATGACTGGGTTCAATAACTGAAATGTAAACATGGAATTACAAATCCCAAGTTGTATGTGATATATTTGGGTTTAATTTTAACTTATTACTTAGTTTAATTCCCCAATATCACGTAAAACAAACAAGTACAGAAGTAATCAGGATGCATATACACGTCCTATGGTCCCTACCTTGCAAATGGTTTAGCCTTCCTTTGCCATATGGTATGCTCCGTGTCCTTGCATCGAAACATGGGGGACCTAAAATGTTTTTTTACTTGTCGATCTTCACTGGCCTATGTCTCACACCATGATCACATAACACTATTTCTCTACCAACCCATGCAATACTCACATTTCCTAACTCATAAATCTATCCTATCTCCCAAACATCATCTATGATACCATTTTATCATGACCTACCTTCTTCATGATAACAGATGGAATAAAAAGATGTTTAGACATTCCTTCCCCAAAATGAAGGAGAGACAATGACCACCTCAGTCGCACCTTCAATAGGCCATAGTGTGATGTCAATCATGAAGGGTATTGAAATATCCCAAAAAATGGGAGGCATTACCCATTTATAGTAACCATAATTTGTAGATAATATGTATGAACCTCGAAAAAATCCATGAAAATCACATATATATAAAGAAACCAATATCCATCCCATATGAATGATGAAAATAGAACTTCTATAAATACAGGAAAACACCAATGTAAGTACCAAAATATAACTAAGAAATGGAATTAAAATTATCCCCAACATCTGAGCCAGTATGGTCCATCACAATCCATGTAATATCACTAGAAACCTAAAAAAGTTATTATATACATAGGGTGAGAATAAAAGTGTAGTAAGTAGGGAAAACCCAAAGTGACATGTGCACAAGTGGAAGAAGCATACTAATGCCTCTGTGAGAAAATAGTAGAAACTCAAAAGCACTAAATAGGGTATAGAATCCACTGGTCAAATAATGTAAAGTTTTAAGAACATTGATATTTGGGTACCCTTCACCACTTCCGAGTGGTTAATTGATCATCCCTAATGGTGAACATCCTGATGCTATCACACTCTTCCACATGCCTCATTATCACATCCTATATACACATACCTAGTACAAAAACCACATCACATCTCACCCATAAATACATGGGCCACAAAATGCTACCCCATCTCGACGACACCTAGTAATAACCACAAAACATATCCAAAAGAGACCAAGGAAGCACACCTCGCCTACATACTTGTGGGCCTCAAAACTACACCACAACCTACTCAATGAGTTTAGGGTTACCAATTCCAAGAACAGGTATTAGAGAAGAGATAAAAACCAGCCGGCTATCCTTCTACCAAGTTATTGGGAAAGGACACCCTCCCCCGTAACAATGGGGGTGTTCTCCATGTATTTCTCAACATGGGTGGGGTGCTTGTAGAAATAAAAGGAATGAAATATATATATATATATATAGATACCAAACACATATCCCAAGGGATGGTTTTCAAAAAAACAACCAAACCACGTCAAAACTGCCTTTTAAGCCAACCCTACAAGAACTCACCACCACGAATGATAGTCACTTACTTAATTCGATAAATGAAATCCACTTCACTAAAATCAATATATCAAAACATAACCCATACAATTCAGTTAAATAATTTCCACTCTCCATTATTAATTTGATTATTTACTCATTCCATTCATAGGAAACTACCAAACACTACAAACATTATAAGGTAAAGTAACCATACCAACCACTACCAAATCTAAACAATAAAATAAAGGCGAAGTTATAAGAATACATTCTAACAACCATTCATAAAATAACAGTCTATAGAAACTTCACATTAAAGTCCCACATAAGGTAAAACTATCCTTATTCAACTTTAATGTCGCATTATACTCACATTCAACATTTATAACCCCCACCAAACCTCATTACAACCACACTCGGTATCCCTGCTACACCACAAAACCACACACAACATACCCATAGACATGAACATGTCACAACCCAATCTTGCATCCCCACTGCCAAAACACTAACTAGATATAGTTCCACTATATAACAAGTTTATACATTAATAAAATAATCTCTTAGCCTTAGATACCATTACACCACCCGTACCACCAAATACTCACAACCACACTCCCAACAACAATACTACATGAAAAAAAATGACACAAGTCGAAATGAACCACACACATCACATAGACACACCAAAAAGGAAAGGTTTATTAATATTTAAATGCAATAATTATTTAACTCCACATGATAAAATATGGGTGACAATATAATAATATTTATCCCAGATAATCAATATAATTAACCGAATATATGTGATTTACTAGAGTAAAATTTTTACAATAGTGATCCACAAAGCATACATGTGTTCAAATAGATCCCACCAATAACAATGATTTTCAGAAGGCATACATCCCTTATAAAACAAGACAAGGATCAAGGATGACATATAAAAAAAGTGATCATAAACATCATAATCCAAACACCATATTTATTTCTTCTTTTCTATCTTCCTTAAATATGGGTCCAACCATATTCCTAAGAGTGCATGAGGACACCCACCTAGCATGATACAAAATTAAAAATTATAAGAGGGAAATCCCAACATGGAACAAGTGATGATCAATAACTCCTCCTTCTTGTGATAAAATAGGGGGTTGTGTGAGCACTAGGAAAGGATCCAGGGGAAAACTGAATATAATCCTACACCATAGGAGCAAAACTCCTTGGGGATGAAATGTTCTTTTCACACTAAGATAAATCAAAAGGGTTCAAAGGAAGAGATTATTTCCAAATATAAAAGGATAGATCCCAAATCTACAGGGAAACTATTTATAAGGCCATTACTACTAGATCAAAATCAAGGCCATTCTGTTTTGGAGGAAAAGGAATCTTCGAATTTTTAGAAGAAAAATACAATTTAAAATGGTCCAACACTCATTAAATATGACATTTAACTCATTTAATGTTAAAATAAATGTCAATTGGGGAAAATTGGAACAACATGAAATGACTCACCAATGGGTGAGTCATCGACATGAGTCACTGACACCTAACACATCGATGGATGAGCCACTCACATTGAGACACTGACATGAGTCACTTATGCCACTCACTAATGCCACTCCTCGATTATCAACCTACAAATGCCTCGAACTACCAAAACCCTATCATATTAACACCCTAAGTCACAGATGCCCTAAGTCACTGATGCTCTATGTCACTAATGCCATAAGTTACTGATGCACTATGTTACAGATTACAGCTATAGATGGGATCTACCGACGTGACTCACCGATGCTTAACTCACTGATAGAAAACATGAAATTTTGAAAAATCTTGAAACGATCCACCATTGCCTACCAAAAAAACCAAAACTTGATATTTTGACAAAGTAATTTATCACAAAGGTCCGGCCATTACAGTTGATGATATCTTGGTTTACTCAAAAACAAAATAATAATATAAGGTCTATGTAATTATTGAGTTGGGAACCCTAAGGGACCATCTTATATATGAAAAGTTATACCAATACCAGTTTTTTTGACAAAGAGGTGACATTTTAAGGTCATGTGATATATAAATGATGAATTTTTGTGGTGTAAGATTAGATTCAACCCAGGGTATATCATGATAGACACCCAAGATCATATTTGAGTTTCAGAGTTTCTTTGGAAAATAAGGTTATTAAGGATACCTTGTTTATGAATTATATATAGTAGAATCTTATTTAACCAATCTAACATGGAATATTTTTAATTTATAGTGTCATGATAAATATTAGAGATATTTTGAGGAGAAAAATGAGAGGTTTCATTTTTTGTTCACTGTAAAATTTGGCATGGGATATGACAAGTATTGTGATTCCTTACGTTTGTGTTGGGGAATGTATTGCTGCAAGGTGAACATGTCCTGGATTATGTGTATTTCCAATTATTCCCACAAAAAATAAAAACCCCCTCAAGAACATGAACTATATTGTGTGATTCAAACAATAAAAACATGACACCAATACATCATTGGGGAAAGCATTGTAGTGAATTCATATAATAAAAGTATAACTTATATCTCTATGGAGTTGGATATAAATCTTTTAAATAGGTAGAGGGTAGAGTACCTCCAGCCTTTTGATTTTTATATGGTTATTATCTTGAAAATTTGAAATATAGAGGCTAATGTAGTGTATAAAAAATTACCAATGTAGTTAGGGATGTATTTTTAGGAGGAATGGTGTCTGATAAATTTGTTCACTGAGTATATCATCTTTATGTGTTAGATTCAAGTGATTAACTATTCCTAACATATATTTATATCACCACATATATTGACTATTAGATTCTATAGGCTGAGGAAGTATACTTGAACTGCCAGTGGATTAATGGAATCAAAACATTGGTGAGACCTTGGCTGACTTTTCATGGTCTCGCGATGATGTACAATATTTTAGGAAATGGTTGGTAGTAATAATATCATTGAGGATGTTTATAAATAGTATTGATCCCCAAACTAGTTTTATCATTCACCCAGGTGATTAAAACATGTACTATGATATGAAATGAAAATATGGTTGGCAAGAGTTGAAAAAATATATCATTGATTTTCTAACTCAATGCCTCACTTTTTAGTGAAACAATGATGAGTTATTTGATCATATCCATATAATAATATGAAAATGGGGTTCTATATCAATGTATTCAATTAATGTATGTCCATATTTCTATAGTGAAAAGGATTATATATGTGTATGCAACAACCGATTAACAAAATCATTTCATATTATTTTTATTAAAGTGTCAATGAATGTAGAGGATCTTGTATGATATTACATATTTGAGGATTTTTTTATTTGTTGTGTGAATTCATCAATAATGTTATATAATGTCTCATGAATCACATCATTTATTTTTATTGGACTCTATAAGTCTTTGAGTTCCTATTTCAAATTGTGCATGGACTATGATCTACACACCAATGTCCATCCAAAGTAAGATATCTAGATTCATATTGAGATTCTTTGATTTACGTCATTAACATTGGTTTCTTGTGGGGGAATCAATTTTCATTTTTAAATTTATATACAATAATTTAAACCAATCCCCAAAAAATATTTTTACTTTTGAATACCTATATAGATGGTTGTTTTGGTCCCCTCTATATTAGATTTTACTTGGTGAGCATTCATTTTTTTGGTTTTAGTATTCCTTAGGAGACAACAAGAAGGGTTCAACGGATCCAAGAAAGGATGGATATAGCTCATAGTGACAATATATCACACACTGACCATTATCATAATACAATGTATTTTTATTAGGGATCAAAGTTCTTAAATTCTATCCATGGTTGGGACTTCATATTTTGGGAATGAATTATAAATTTTTGTAGTTTTATGTCATGGAATATCAGATTATAGATCCTACTAAGAAGGTAGAATACTGGTTAGCCACTCCATCCCCTATGAACTATAGTCTTGATGTATTCCCTTTTCCCTAATTGAAGACGTACTATCTTGACACAACCCAAGTGGTGGAATGGGAGAAATTTTACTTGGTTCATAACATATCTATGGTTTAGAATATTGGTCATGTTCATGATCATGAATCCTAATTATTGTAAGGTAAATCAATAACTATAGTTTATGTGATATGAAATCATGTTTTTTATATCCATCAGAATAGGAATTTTGAGACATTATTGATAAAGAAATGACCTAATTCTTTTTTTTGATGGTGATTTGTGTTGAATTATTGAAGGAAAGGTGTATGGTGTGAATAATTCTGACACATGTTGTTTCACTAGTATGTATTTTTAATTCGGTGTTTTTTATTTTTGCTTATTCTTAGGTTAGATAA
Organism: Viscum album; assembly: GCA_963277665.1. Lineage (NCBI taxonomy): Eukaryota > Viridiplantae > Streptophyta > Magnoliopsida > Santalales > Viscaceae > Viscum > Viscum album. The sequence continues at coordinate 1,238,741,939 of OY728143.1, forward strand.
TAATATTTTATTGTCAAAAATTGGATGTTGCACAAAGTTGGGACACGGTTAGGATTCATCTTTTATAGAATAATGAATATGGGGGTATGTAATTTTAGATTCATTTTCGGTGGAATCTAAATTGTCAACAAAACATAAGAGAACTTAAATGAACATTGTGACTCATGTTAGTAGAGAGTGTATCCTTACATGGTTGGTTTGTGGTCTTAAAAACCATAGGACATTCATTATTTTCATAAAATTCTATAATTTTCCTAGTTAGACTCCTTTTTTCGACATTCTACCTTGCTCATTCCCTCCATTATTCGAATCAGGTCTTCCTATACGTGAATCATTTTTAATACTTGATCCATGTTTAAGTTACAATAGTTCGTGGAAAACTAACTTGAGGTAAGTACATGTCTTATTGATTTCCACCTATTAAAATATTATTCTACAAAGATCATCCCTTTCTTTCTCATCCCCCAATCCCTAATGTCCACAGAGATCCAAACCTATGTTTTATAATGGGGGTTTGTTGAATCTCTTTTATGCATAGTTCATTGAGGATGAATCTTCTTCCCTTTTTATAATATTTTTTGAAGGATACATCTTTTAACCAATTTTGAGTTATTTCTCTCTATATACCTAAACATTACCTTTTTATTACCTTGGTTAGTGGGTTTGGATTTGGTTTTTGTGGATCTATTGTTCTTAGAATGATTTTTTGAATGATTCAATACATGTGTAATTTTGAGATCCAGGATTATGTTGAAAAAATAGTTTTTTATTTAAATTTAAAAATCATTTTTATGTCTATAAAATTTTTCAAAAAATGGAAATAATAAAATAGATATTTCTAAATGATATTTAAAAGATATTTTGAAAGATAATTTTCTAGGGAAATTTATTTTATGGACATGGGTTTTACTATTATTGATGTATATTTCTATAGGAGTAAATGGGATTTAGAGGATTTTATTTAAAAAAACATTATTTTACCTAGCCTTAGTCCAGAGTTAGAGAGGTTCATTTTTTTAATATCAAGAGGCCTAAATTGGATTACTTCTTTAATTTAACATAGGCTGATCCCTGTTTCATGAACATTTCCAAGAAATCTAGAGGTTTTACCTTAGATGTCCCCCATAGGGAACATTTTTATTGGTCTTGATATGAAATTACCTTTTTTCTTTCCCATATATTATTGATAGTGATCACTTGTTTATCTCGTGTTGAGATAAATTATACATTGTGATAAAAATTTTTGTTACTTTTTTTATTTGATTATTTTATAAAAACTGAAGGGTTTATTAAATTATTGATAAATAATTTTCTTTCCAAACAATAATAATTTGGGTTGATAGAGTTTTTTGACATGTCAATTTATGGTGGTACCCGACTAGGATTTTCCATAAACAATACATATAATATTAAGCATATCTTGACTTGGTTCTAATTGATATATTGAATGGTAAGGAAGATGTATCTCATAATCTATGATATTTATTATTATGTTATCTACCATGAAATTGGATAGTGGGGAAAATATATTGATAAATATTGTGTATCTAATATATTGGGATACTATATATTTTGGATTTTTTTGTATTTCATTAAAATAATATCTATTTATGCATATGTTTTATTTAAATATCATGCTTGATTATAGTACTTTTTAATTCACACATTAGTGGAATTATGTCATCATTATTTCATTTAGGTTTATGATTCTACTATTTATACCTTGTTTGGAAGGAATTATGATTCTATGACAATTTATTTGATAGTGTGGATATCCAACCTATTGATGGGTTGTATCACATTCCCAATTGTTAAAATTGGCACCATGTCTCTTGTAATCAGGTTGAGGCTACCAGGAAAGCACATCATGCCATGTGGATAACTGAAATAGGTCATGTGGAAGATTAATCCAGAGTATATCATTAGAAAAACTCTCAAGATATATTTTTATTTACTTTATACATGATACATGATTCTATTTTTACTCCAATAGTTCGTTAATGTGTTGTCGATCTTAACATTAATAAATAATCACTTATTATTAATTATGAATTTTTGTAATGAGTCAAAAGGTTGAATTACACTCAAGAGTTTGTGTCAAAATCTATACACATTGAGCAGTTATATCTTATTTTTCTCAACTTCTATATATTAAATATTTATATTTTTATTTATTTTGAAATTACCTTCATTGAGGAGAAAAACTATTCATTCAACTCATACCCAAACATTTTTAATTGGTTTATATTTCATATTATGTAAAATTGGAAGCCACTATCAAGGATCTTGGCATTATTGTTATTCATAACATTGGGAGAATATTTTTCAAGATTTTCTCTCTCTCTTCCTCTTTTATGTCAATGATACACAATGTTCATTTGGGACATAAGATACCATCTTATCTACCTTCTAAACATACATTTTAAAACTAATTTCATGTTTATCATCCAATGGGGATTATATATTTTTGGAATATAACCTTCATAATTTATTTTTTCATTATTGTATATTTCACATCCATAGTGTAATCAACAAATTATGCATATCATATAGTCAATTTGTTTTAAAATCATATCAAAAAATAAATAAATATCTATAATGATTATATATTATACGAGTGGAAGGATATGATCCCTTATTCATTGATGATTTTTATGTTATAATTAATTCAACTATATAATATCATATTAAACACAATATATGGTGTGGAAAAGAGAGACACAATACTAATATTTCATAAGAGGAAATTTCTTCTCTCTTTTATTCTTACACATATCCCCAATATTTTTAAATTTCTATAGTTGATTATTTATACATAAAGATTACAGGTTATTTAAAACCCTTTGGAATATTTTACAAAGAGTATTCATTGTTCATACAATACTTATTTTTGTTTTGAAACTAGAATAACCACCCTTATACATCGATTTTTTATCCATTATTTTAGATTATTTTAATCTATTATCATCATAGATATTTCCACTTTTAGCTATGAATCTATGTTTTTTTCAAAAACAATTCTTAATACCATTAGATCATTGTTTCCCCTTAATAACAAATCACAAAAAACAACTATCCAAAATGAAATTTTTCCTTTCAAACAATGTGTTTTTAATGAATATTACTTATTAAAGGAATCATTTTTTCTCCAATAAATTATGAATTCTTTTTCCATTTTATAGAAGAATCAATTTTATCAATCACTGCAACATATTTTTCCATGTTTAGCATATAGTTCACCACCTAGTAAAAATTCCCCTAACCGACTAATTGGTTATTATTACTTTTAATTTCAGTTCAACAGTAGCTTCCTATCGATCAAAATAATTAGTATATTATTTATAATTTCTTAAATATTTTTATTTATAAATATTTTTATATCATTTCATTAAGATCCCCTTAAAGTTTCACCATGAGATTTATTACATCAACTAGTTATTGGTCATATTTGATTGCAAAATCACCAAATTAAATACTTTCTATCATGTAATCTTTCGTATCTGAAATGAATTATATTTCAATCATCACTAGATATTAATCATTATCATATTATTTTCTTACATTCAATAATTTTTTTGATACATTTTTGTTAATGAATTTTATTGTTGGATATATTTTTTGGGGAGGAATATTCTTTATGTATTCTATGAGATTTATTATACACATCAATAATCCTCAAATCTCAATGGACATCTTACTATTATTTTTAAAAACCATCTATATCAAAAATATGATAAAGGTATTTTTACAATAAATATATCTTTTCCCATATTGACTTTTTTGGAAACTTGAGATTGTTGTTCACAATCAACACATTTCATTTCATTTACAAATTATGTAAAATTGAGATTTTTTATGGCATTTAATTTTATCTCTTTATTTTCAGTATTTTATATTTATTTTATCTTAACTCGTATTTCATAGCCTTGAAATTTCAAAGAATATAATCTAGATATATCTTAGTAAAGTAAATTACGTTAAAAGTATAAACTTTTCAAATGTACTGAGGTGGATAAATTTTTAATATCATTTTATTGATTTTAGTATACTTTATTTATTTTAAAGGTCCATAAATATATCTGAAAAATATGATAATTCTATTGTAGGAACAATTTTTATTTTCATAAAGGATCATATTAATGTCATAATTTTTTTTTAAGTTCTAAAATATTAGATCATCTTACTTTACTATAACCTTTACAACTGAATTCCTATAATGTTATAATGCATCACTTGTAACACCCAGATAAAATATAGATTAAATTTTTTTCTATAGCATATATGATTTGATGCACCGAGAATGAAAGAACCATGAAAGATTATTATTTAAAAACTATAGTAATAAAGTACTTAAATAATTATTGTTTATGATTACAATTAAATAATTTATAAAATATATAAAAATATCGTACTAAATATAAATTTATGGATAAAATTAGTGTAAATAATCATTTATTATTTATTATAGTAATTTTATAATCCAAATTTTTTTTCTTCAAACATTATTTTTATTAAATTTGGTGACAACATGTTATAACTAATTAATGGAAATTTATGAAATCATATTTTATTAAAAAGATATACATTTTTCAAATTGTCGTATGAAAAATACCTAATGATGAAATTTTTAGATTTTTCTAAAAATCTGATTTCTCAATGAATAATGAAAATCAATGATTATTATTAAAATTTATATTTTCATTTAAAGTAATAATGAATTAAAATTCCGAATTTTATTAGTTTCAAAATATATTAGTTCTATTAGAGTAAATATAATCCAATAATTGTCTTTTAAATGCATTTTATAAATGAATTTGGAATAAAATCATTTTTATAATAATAAGGCATTATTATGGAAATGTTTTTTAATGTGTTTCTAATTTTAGATGTAAATAGACATAAATGTTTTCTAGAAACTAAATAATGAAAAAATTATTTCATATATTTAATTAGAAGGTCCATGTTTGTTAATTGGTTAGCTTTTAATTTTTTTATCATTATAAAAAGTGATCATTGCAAATAATTGTCACCACAGTAATGGTAAGTCAAGTAATTCAGATTAAAAATAGTTTTATAAGAACTAAAATATGACCCCAAAATATGAATTAATATTTTTAAATCATATTACATTATAAATTTTTTTTCAAATGTTTAAAATATGGTTTCATTTTTTCATATTTCTTTGAATTTGAACTTTATATGTTTTTATGTAATGAAAAGCAAAAAATATTAATCTATTTATTTTATTTTCTCTATACTTTTGAAATGGGGATAAAAACGATATGTTCAGGTTGCTAAGTGTTATTTTAAAGATAAATTAATTTTTTTCTATTATGGTAATTTATTTCCTCTTTTGAGTGATGAACTAATTACACTAAATGCTTACGCAATGTGGACACTATATTTATTAAATTAATTGAAAAATAAAATAAATGATTTCAAAAATCATAAAAGTAATATAATTTTAATTAATTATTATTTTCCATTAATTTATATACAAATATACCATTATAGTGATGTTTTAATATAATACAGTTGAATTCTTTTGTCTTCATGTTATTTTGAAATTCAAATTATGTGAATAGTGTCAAAATGACATTACTAAAATTTAATTTTAAATAATACTACATTAAATTATATAATAGTCATAAAAATATTTGAGATGTTAAATTATGATGATATGTGGTCTGAAATAATTACTATCTCAATTTATGATTCAATTTTGACCTTGAAAGTAATATTATAACTCTATAACATTGAAGAAGTCATTACCAGAGTTAATGTTGAAATTAGTTGACTACAGTGTTAATCCAAATGTAATGGTTTGAAATAATATACAAACTGATCAAAATATTATTTGATGACTATTTTAATAACTAATATTAATTATCATATAATAAATGTAATTTATGTTTAACCATTTTATATACATTATAAAAATATTATACTATAATATTTCTTGTATTTACTAAAATGAAGTAAATGATATTTTATAATAAATAATATTATATTAAATTAGTTAAAATTTCTAAAAATATATTTTTACCCATGAGAATGGGAAAAAATTTAAAATATAAAAAAAATCAACTAATGGTCTTATTTTCCATTTATAGTAGTTGTAATCTCCCCTATATAGTAAAAACTCATTTATCATGGTAATTGTCAGAATGAGTAAATGTGAGTTAAAATAATGACATAAGGGTAAAAACTGAATCTATAGTTTTCCAAATACTATTTAATTATATTATTTAGACCAATCCTAATCCTAAATTCCAATAATATAAATGGGGATATTATTCAAAATTTAAATTAATTTATATTATTTAAATTATTTATGAAATTTCAAGAATGCCCTTCAACTCATTTTAAATAGGAACACTCAGTCCTCATTTATACATACTTTAACATCCATTTGTATTGAATAATATATTCTAAAATATTTTCAGGGAATCCTACCCATATTTGGGAGGCCTCACATTGTTCATAAATACAACCTAGGAAGGATTTAGGTACAATACTAAAGAGGTTGTATAAAACAAGAGGTGTATTTTTTACACAAGCATTTTATTTTTTATTTCTTATTCTACCTCCTTCAAATATTCCCGTGTCATTATGATATAATAAAAACATAATATAACATATAATGATTTTTTATAATTTAATTATAATAACATATATCAATCTCAACAACTGTCAAATGTAAAATGAAACCATTTTTATTGTTTACAGTGGACTAATACCTCGCTAAAAATGAAATTAAATTTCCATATCCACCTCTAAAAACATGTTATAATAAAGTAATCAAGGATTATATATAATACTAATGTAATAATAATCATTATTAAAATATAAAATACCATCTATTTTTTCAAAATCCCAGTTATTGGGAAATGATAATGTTGTTTGTTTGTATGTGTTGATTACCACCTCTAGGAAGCAATGTGATATGTTTTACATAACCACATCACTTGGATTATATAAAATTTAGTATTTAAGGAAATGAGATTATATATATTACATAATCATCATTATATAAATATACACTAAAACTTAACTTATTTCCATCATGATTTTTGGAAAATGAAAATGTTACTCATGCGTACTTACCACCGACCTTATCTATGATTGTAACATAGTAAATTTTTCAAAAATATCATTAATGATTGATTTTAAAAGTAAATTCGAAAAAAACTGATTATTATTTCTATATTATTAATATAGATATGATTTAATAATGACTTCATTGCCCATAGTCAACTGATCGAAGACATTTTGGACATATGAGCTTATTATCATCAATACTTAAAATAAGAGCCTAAATGATTAATTACTTTTATAAATCACTGTAATAAAGGAAAAGTAAAAATTTAAAATATTTTTTTTTAAATAACATATAAAATTGAAATATTTATATTATTCTAGAATATGAGGAACACATGTGTGGATTTAGTCTCTAGGAAATAAACAGTTTACTATAAAATCATATTTTAATTGTTTGAAATATTTATTTTCTAAATATTTTATTTCGCAACCCATGTTATTAAAATTATTTTATTGATCAATATTTATGGAAATTATCAAATATAAAGGATTTTTTATGTTTTTATGATCTTTAAATCATTTTCAAAACTGATATTTTTAAATATTTTATACAGAATATTTAGACTTTATTTTTAAAATATAAATCAAGAATATTATATTTTAACATATATGAGGAATATATTTTCCCCATCATAATATTTATTTTATTTTTGGGAATTTTTTAGAATAAAAAATTATTTATTTTAGGCAAAATTATTTTCCAATTCATCTATGTATTTTTATATAGGGTTTTAAGTGGAATCGATATTTTTAAATCTATAAATGTTTTGATTATGGTTGTAAGGGATCTCTCTGAACCGCCATTTTCTTTGGGTTTTGGTCATTATATCTATAAATAACATTATATATCCCTATATTTTTTATTAATTTCTCCAAATATTTAAATATATCTCTTATATATATTCCTAGATTATTCTTCATTTCATTGACGGGTTAATAAATTATATATAGTTTTTTCATTAAATTCAACCCAGTTTATTCCATGGTTATTTTTTATGCTAATGAATTGTGATTGATTTCAATTTTTATACTACATAAACTTGTGCAATATATAGTGAGTGTGAAAATTTAGATATCAAAGGAATTGGTTAATGTTTTTTCTCCTAGGGTGATTTGTAATCCATTGGGGAGAAAATCAAATCCATGATATGACCATTTCCACCTGTGACAATTTATTAAAAGTTAGAATTGACTTATGATTATGAAATGTTTTATGTTGATGATAAATTTCACTTCATGAAATTATCATATGATATACTATTCCTTTTGTTAATCAATCAAGTTATTTCTCTTGAGAATATGTTTAAATCAAATTGTTTTATAATTTTTAGGGGTGAAATTTACAACTTTTTTAGAAAAAGATCCATTAAGATTTTCATGATTAGAAAGGATACTTTATGAGTAAGGATAAGGATATAGTGATGACGAAAATTGTAAATATATTTCCAGAAAATAAAACTTGTTATATCATAAAAGATTTGTTTTCTGGGAAAATGGATACTTTGTGGAAGTTTCAACTTTTTTACCTAATATTTATTTATGTATGTTTCATGGATTAATTATGTAAAACTATAAAACATAAATATTAAATAAAATTATAAAAATTTGTTCCTGATTTCAAATTCATGATGACTTAATGTTTAATAATAGGTCGCTATAGTTTTTATTAGAGAAAAGGTTTATAAAATTTTAGAGATTAATTTTTTTTCATGTAAGGTTATCTAATGTGATATTGATACGATCATGGTTTTTTATGTTTATGGTAGATAACATAGACAAAGTCCTAGAAATCCCTTTTTAGGTTTTATGTGATAGAATATTATGTGGATTAATCATATATTAGAAGTTGTTTAATTGGATCTGTTATATGAAACCTTTAGATTTAACATTGACTATTATTTTGAAATATTTCTATTACATTATTTGGGATGTGAGCTAAGAGGTTTTAGATAACCTTTGAGGTTATGGTATTTATTAATTATGAGAATATTATATTTATTTATGGAATGATCTATATTAAATATTTGGTGATTAATTGATTCATATAATTCTTGAATAATGTCACTATAATTTTGGTAACCATCTATGATTTAGGTAAAAAATATATTATGTTAACGTTTCAATAATAATTGGGCATTATAAATGATTTTAATCATTATTTTTGGTGATATAGGTTATTTATGAAATTTTTTAACATTTTATTGAGGTTATATAATTATGGAAAATGAATTTTCGGTATATGGATTTATGAGTGTCTAATGTTGATTGGTAATTTTTTTTAATAAATTATTAATTAATATGTGATGAAATAATTCTTAATTTTGGGTTTCAATATTATTTTGGAATATTTTTATGTACTATAAATACATTTATTCATATAAATATCCTTGTTTATCTTTGGTTGTTATTATTGATGATTTAGTGATTAATGTTACATTTCCACATATGATGGTTAATTTTTTTTGAAAATTATATTATAGTAAACATTTTTTTACTAATATATAAATACATGAGGTATCACTTTTTATCATTTTATACACAATGTGAGAAGTTTTAATTTTATTTTATTGCTCCAAAAAATTAAATCCGACTAGAATACTCAGTGATTGATGAAAGAGTTAAGATTGTGGGGAAAATTATATCAAGGGTAAAATTCTACGTGTCAAGAATGTGTACATATTAATGTTACAAATCTAGTTGGTAATGAATAATTAAACTCTTGGAAAAGAATATTGAATCAAATAATTTTTCATATTACCTTTATATCTAACAACTCTATAGATGTTTTCCCACCTTTTTGGTTTATGTTTTTATGGTCATTAACATTATCTTGATAATTAAATTTCTCATGATCAATGTTATCTATCACTATCCATCATTATTTGGACATTATATTTATCCTCAATGTCTATATTTTCCATTCAAACAAATTTTCTCCAATTTAAAAATCTTAGTATGTTTTATTCAAAATGAACTTCATATTTCCATTATTTTCTTTCAAGCTGAATTTTATTAACACTTTTTTTAATGGGGGTATATAAAAATGATATATTTATATGTAAAAACCATCATTTACAAGATCAATTTCAAATTGTGAGGATTAAATTTATTAAAGGGGGGAGAATTTAGAACCCCTCTACTGTAAAAATATAACTTTTTTGATACAGTATTCGACATGAAACACCAAGCCTAAACAGACCATGAATTACTATTATTTAAACACAACCATTATAACCTAGCCACCATATTAGATATTATGAATTAGAATTAAAAATTAATTAAATATATATTAAGGTACTAAATAATATCAATTCATTGATAAATTACTAGTATAGAATCACTGAATATTTAGTAGTCGTTTTATACATCAAAAATACATATTCTTCAAAATGGAATATCTTTATTTTAATGAGAAAATAAAATAATAAATATTCATATATTTATAAAATATTATTTAATAATATGGATATTTTATTTATAAAAATCATTAAAATGTTATATTATGATGAATTTTTTTCCTAAAAAGTTAGAATTTTCAATAAATAGTGAATATACTATTTTTCTAAAAACAAGTATTATCTTTTAATGTATTTGAAATGTAAAATTAAATGTTTGCTAATTTTTAAAATTTAATTAGTTAAGGGTGATTAAAAATAGTCCAATTATATTCTTTTATATGAATTTTTTACATGAGTTTGGTGTAAACCCATTTTTATACACGAAAAGTTATATTAAGAAAAAATATTTTTCATTTCATTTATAATTTTTAAAATTTACCAATACCTTCCACTTATAGAAATTAAATCTTGAAAAAAGGTAACCATATTTTAAATCAAGTTATCCAAATTTTTAAAAATAGTTTCTTTTTATTTTTCATTGTTATGAATAATAACCATGAAAAATAATTATAACTATGGTTAGGGTAAACTCTGTAATTATGGAAACAAATATTATGATAGGGACTAGGAATGACCTAGATAATTTATTTTATCTTATTTGATGATTAGTGTTAATCCATTTGTACCGAAATCCTTGAGAATATGGTTACTTGATGTCATTTAACATTTATTTTTTCTTTTATAATACTTTTTAATGAAAAGTAAAAAAAACATTTTCTTTGTTTTATTATCTGTAATGTATTATATAGAGATAAAAAGATGAAATATTAGATTATAAAAAGTTTCTTTTAAATATAAATTTTTTACCATGTTCATTTATTTCTAATTTTAGTAAAGATATAATTAATTTAAATGCATACACAATTTCGGTAAGGTATCAATTCAATTAATAGAAATAAAAAATAAATGTTTTTAAAAAATAATAAAAGTAATTTAATATGAATTAATTATTGTGTTCCCTATACATTTGTGGTAAATATAATATTTTAGTGATTTTTTAAGGATAATATCGGAATTAATTTACAATCATCTAGTTTTGAATGTCAAATTAATTGAATATTTCCAACATGACATTAATGATATTTTATGGAAAGTAATATTTTATAATTTATTAAAATTTAGTAACCTTTTTAAAAAAAGAAAATTAGGATGAAATATTTTCTTAAATGTTATACCTTTTTTAATTATTGAAAATAAATACATCCTAGAACGAATTTAGGTATAATCATATAGAGGTTTCAAATAGATATATAGGGTTTTAGACCAAGAGATATAATAATATTTTTCTTATACACTATTAAAATATAATCCAACCATTATAAGATAATAAAATTTATATACTCTAGGTAACTTGATGTTATTATGTTAATTTAATATCATATATCTATTTAATATTCCACCAAACGAAAAAGGCCATTGTTTATTGGTATAGAGGACTATCACATCGTGAATATATATATTTAATTTTCCATCCACACTAATCACGGATGGTTATAATGATTTAATTATTGTTTTTATACGATATTCATGAAATATATTTCATTATTAAAGGAATATATATCATATATTTTCCTACCTTTCAATTTTATTGAAAATTGATATTTTCATTCATGCAAACATGTGGACTACCTTCTCCATGAATAGATGTGATTCATTTTTCATAACCACATCCCATAGATATGATATATTAGTGTATTTAACGAATTGATATTATATTTATGGTATAAAAATATTTTTTTAAGGATAAAATTACCTTTATCTCTTTCTGTGATGATATTTTTAATTGAAAAATGTTACTCATGCGTACTTATATCTTACCATCTCCATGATTTTAACATAGTTTATTTTGAATAACCATCCATATTGATTAATATTAAAAGTGTAATTTATGTATAGAAATGATAGTTATTTTATAATTTTTATTCTAGATATAATTGAATAATTATCTCATTAATAATATAAAAAAACATCATTTTAAATGATTTAATTGTTTATTTTCTAAACCATTCTCTTAAATGCCTATATTCATGAAATTCTTTAACTGATGTCATTAAATTGGCACAAATAAATTATAAATTACATTTTTCATTACTTTTTAAATATTATAAATGGTTTTAAAAATAATTTTTTTAATTATTTCTATCTGCACATTTTTAATTTCATTATAAATGACGAAAAAATGTTCTATTTCAATGTATTTGGAATCAATCATTTTTACAACCACCATATAAATTACATTATATTTAGATTCATTTCTAAGCTTCCTCGTTTCATTTATTAAAATATCCTAATTCTATTTATTTTATTATTTTCACAAATGGTTTTAAATAATTGGGATATTTTGAAATCTTAAATTTTTTTCTTGATATGTGTAAGTGGTCTATACGAACTACACATTTTTTGTTTGAAAATTTATCTCTATGACTAGAAATATATCTATATTTAATGTTATATAATTATTTTATTGTCTATATATTTCACTCACATAAATACCTTTCTTATTATTCATTCCATTTATTGTGTAGTTCATACCGTAAGTTCTTTTCTAAAATTCTTCCCATTTCAATGAATGGGTAATTTTTTGTAAATATTATTATTTATAATTGATTTATATATGTGGAACACATAAAAATTCAAATGTTATGATAGGTAACTAAGATATTTATCGAATATATTGGGTATTGATTTTTCATCATGATAATATTTTTTAATGGTTGGGACCGAAGACTCATTTATTATTTAAAGAAAAGACCTCATTCAAACTGGGTAGAGGGGGACCCATTACATAGCCCGAAGTCCCAAGACCAGTTGGTTAGAATACATGGCCTGAAAGCCCATTTTTTGGCCCAAAGAGCCCTTCTGTGAATAGTACTACTACAGTACCCGGGCGACTATAGTACCAGCTATAGTACCGCCACCGCTACTGTGCCAGCTATAGTTCCTCCACCGCTACTACAGTTCCACGAATGCTAAAGTACTGCTATAGTGCCTTGCTACAATGCTGCTACAGTACCTGGAAATTATTACCTACCTGAATTTGATCCTGGGTCTTTTGGATTCAAATCATGATCCTTTATTTATAGGTTTAGTGGGAGAACCTAATCAATGCCAATAATTTTTATATTATATGAGGTCATCCTTGGAGTTAGCCTTGATTAATTCTTATGTCATATTTTGTGTTTCTAACAAATTTCCTATATTTCTAGGATCTTATGATATCATTATCTTTTTTCTTTTTTTATAGTGTGAGTAATCATGAGTCTAATAATAAAGGAATAAATATTCAACTTTTTAGGAATAAAATGTATATATTAATTTTTGAAAAAGTGTCTATAATATTTTCACGATTTCAAAAAAACCATTATGAATTTTAATATTCCTATTATAATTATCCTGAAAGGATTCATGGTAATATTTGGGAAGAAATTTTCATTTCTAGTATAAATAATTTTTTATATTGATCTCAAAGTGTAATTTTGAAGAAGAATATTCTATTATATGTATTAATGTTCTAGTTATACACTTATTTATGCTCATCCCATGATTTAAATTATTTTCCATGTAGTTATAAACACGATTAAAAAAAGTATGAGTTGAAGATGAAAAATGTAATGCTATATTAAGATAAAAGAACATGACTTTAAATAAATTTTTTTCTATATGAAATGTGGATTCTAAGCGGAAGTGTTTACTATGTGATGTAATATTTATCTATGTAAGGGTAAGGAAATATTTCTCTAAAACAATAAAATATAATATTATTAAAATTGAATATTTTGAATTCTGGAATTAAAACTCAATATTATGTAATGTTTAATGTTATTTCACAAAGTCACTAACATGTATCCTATATAAAATGTATGATATAACTTAAAATCTAAGATAATATAATAGATATATTACAGTATTAATCTAGATTGAATAATAATTTTCATCAATGAGAAAAACTCGTTCATCATTTACTATTTTCTCTATATGGATATTCAACTAATATATTCATCACCTATAACATTAGATATTACACCTCTTGTTACATCCTGAAACACGTTGAGAGGATCAAGGTGAGTTCTATAGTAAACTTTTTATTTTAATTCTGTGTATATTTTTTCCACAAAGGTAAGCACTTGTAAAAACTATTGAAATTAATTTCACTCCAAATTAAAAAAATATAGAAATATAATGGTTGGAAGAATGATATATATTAGGTTCACCCCTAATATATTGTCTTACGATAATATGCATGACATTTTTATTATGTTACATAATCCACTAATATTTTATAAATTTGTGGAAATAATTTCTGTACATGATGAATTCATACTAATCACTCATTCATTACAATAAAATTAAGGGATCGATGAAATTCCACCCTTATAGCACTTATGTTGAATCATCCTATGTGCACTATTTTGAAAGGATGTATTTTTATTTTATCAAAATTTTACTCAATTCCATTTCATTTAAAATATTTTTTTCTTTTTCATCATGAATTATTGATTAATGATATGTTATGAAATCCCTTAAATTGGAATGGAAAATATGAAAAACATTTCATTTTTCTTTTGTACATTTAAATAATTCCTATCACTCATGTTGGATCTATCAATCAAGTCTATTTCAGCTTTGTGATACAACTCAATTAATGTTCATCAAACTAATTATAACTATTCCATTAACCCATGCATGATCTATCAATCAAGTATATTTCATACACATAGATCCCTTTACTTAACAACATCCTAAAACCCTATGCACGCATGTTCCTTTATCAATCTATTTCAACCACGTCGAGTTTATGAAACTCACACTTATATAGATTGAGATCCTCTAATCCTCCTCCAAATATATTTCAGTTTATAATGAGGGGTAATCCTATAATTTATAGGGAAAACACCATCCTTTATATAAATTTTCAATAATTTATAATGATAGTGATTCATTGACTAATCATTATTTTTGTTACACCTACAACTTCCCAAATCATAGTGAACTACTGATTAGCATGGTTCCTGGGTTGTTTGAAGCTCAAAAGTTTTCATATATCACAAAAACATTTGTGACAACATTATTTGACATGTATAAAACAACTTGAAATGTGAAATTATCATTTAATTTTTGAAAAGTAACTTTCACTTAAGAAAAACTCATATATTTTCACTAGAATCGACTATATAATTCCTAAAATTTACTTTCAGATAATTAAACTTCTATGAAGATATTCAAATTACATTAGCACATCAAAAAAATTAAGAAATACTTTCCTTCAAATGATATTTATTTTAAATAATAATTTACATGAATACTATTAAATTAATCATTCTACACCAAAAATATATTTAAAAAATCATAACATGAAACTCCATCTGATATCACAATGGTTATGATAATATATATTACCAATAGCTTATTATGATACTACTATAATGAATCCTATATCGTACAACTATCTACTAAAATATCCAGTACAAGGACTATAGAATATAATAATTAGTTGGAAACTCATCAAAACCAACTATTCCTTAGTTTGGAATGATATTTCAAAGAAACCAATACATGGAATCTCATATCATATCAATGGGAAGTGAAATGGTTAAAAGGGGGAATCCTTTATCTAACTATAGGATAGAAACACATATATACATGAGAATTGTTCTAAATTTTTAGTGATATAAAAATATACTTTATTAATTGAATCTGAAAAATATGGATCAACATGCCCCTCCACCCTCAGGTTTGTTTAATGATATATCAACATATAATTTTAGGATACAATCATAAAAAAATATCAACCATGTCATCATACTTCATAGATGATATCGATTAAAACCCATTACATCTCATGGGTCACACATTTTAACATACTAAACATATAATACCTAATATCCTAATATTTCACTATCATGTGTGGGGTAAGTTAGTGGTGCAAAAATAAGTTCATCACACCAATATCCTCTTATAGAATCACAGTACTCAAATATATTTTAAAATGTATTAAATCTATATAATGCAAACCGTTTATATATTATAAGTCATATCTTATATGGTGACATAACTGTAAGGGTCATTTTTAACTCATACTACACACCAAACCCTAGATAATCCAATAATTTGGAAATTGCCTTATTATAACACCCTTGTTGAAAAAACTATTACAAGATAGCCTAGGAATAAAAGGTTTTTCCCAAAAATACTAATCTAAAACACATATGTTATCCCCTGTGGATAACTAAAATTCAATAACATTTTTCGAATTTCCAATTACATGACTCACCTATCACCGATCAGTATTAAAAAACTAATTATATCATTGTATAAAATACCACACATGGTTTCACACCACAAACATCCATGGTACACTTCTTTTGGAATAATTCAATAGTTTTCACTACACGTATCACCGAGTTTGAGCTCACCATGACCTATCAAACTAGCCATTTGAAAAGCTGTTATGAATAATATGAACCAAATTTTTATTTTTATACATTACATATAATATTAATATTCATTTTATGTGTTTCTTAGACATAATATAAGAACAAATTCTATTTTTTAGATAATAGTCGTATTTTAAAAAAATACAGTTTTACCACCTTTTAATGGGGAACTCCCATTTAAATCATATATTTCACTCGTTTATAAATTAAATATGAAAAAATAAACATATTAATTATAATAGGTTCATAAAAATGTTTGTTTTGATAAATTTTTAGTGTTTTCCAATAACATTCATATTTTAATGAATATTGAAAAATACTACATTTTAATTCAAAACATATTTTCATCTAAATTATTTATATAGTTATATTCTTTTTTTAATTTTTTTTAAATTGTAATAGTATTTTTTGTTTATAATTTAATACAATTTTTATCATTTTATGTAATTTTTTTTAAATAGGAAAAAACCACAGGTCAATCTTTTGTTAGTTTTTACTTCTTAAAACCCCGCTTTCTATTTTTAAAAATTAGAATTAAATTTAAATTAAATAATGAAAATTCTTTTTATTGAATTTGAAAAAATTAATTATATATTTGTAATCATATGTTATAAATTATATAAATATACCCATTTTATTTTTTTGGATATTATGAATATTAAATTCAGTAATTATTTTTATTTACCATGATTAATGGGTAATTCAGGTAAATGAGGGTAAAATTTGTATTATGATATTATAGAACTAACCTAAAATGTTTCATAACCATTTTTATGAGATATTTGATACCAATATAATATTTGGGATGCATAGGTGTCCTTTGGAAACCACTTGGTTGTGAGCGACACTTAATACTTTTAATTTAATTTAAATGAAAATATGATATAAACATGTATCTCTTTATTAAAACAATTTTATTATGGGGATATATAACCGATCTCTTTAACTATAAATACTAATTAGAAAAATATAAATTTTTTCTACATCATGGTATTTTATTTATAAATTTTATACATTAAAAAAATAAATTTATGTAAGATACAATGATGATGTAGTATATAAGTTATTAATAAAAGAATCAAATAAATGATATAACAAAAATTAAAATAAATAATAAAATAAATATTGTTTGAAATATTTCAGGCCATACACGAATTTTATGAATTATTATGACATGTTAGGGATTATTTAATTTCTTTTTATTGACGGAATCAAGTAGTTATGAATTTAAAAAAATCAATTACTAAATTGTGTCAAAATTGACATGAATGAGTTTTTTAAACAAACATAATTTTATTAAATTATGTAATAGTAATAAAAATATAATATTCACAAAAATAACATAAATATTTTTAATAATTACATTAAATATTCACTTGAGGTTATATTAGAACTTTATAGAAATTATAGTAACCATATACTAAAAAAATACAAAAGACATGGTAGGAGTTAACTTATTTTACTAAGAATTATACCTAAAATATAATGTTACTTTTATAACATACACATGTATAAAACAACTTTTTTTGAAGGTATTTATACCCATACACATATTATCTTTGAAATTAATCACATTGGAGACATTATAATCTGGAAATCATTTTATAATATATAATTATTTCAAGTCATTCCTAAAGTTCCTCTCACCTCTCCTATAAAAGGGCACATATCCTTCTCATTTATTCACACCTCCAAAGCCCTTTGGCTTTTCCAAACAATACCCAAAACTCCTCCCAACTTCCCTCAATTTATAATATATACCACACATTGGTAAAAATAACTAAATGAGTCCTTTTGTGAAAATCAAAAGGACACATCTGAAAAATTTGTAATCAGTTTATCACCATTTTCAATGTTATATTACACTACCACATCCTATTTCAAAGATTTTTCCTTAACAAATTATTAAATCAAGTATCATACATATTTTAAAATGTTATTATAATTATTTTACAACCATATTTATCTTTTTTCCATTCTACTAATAATAATATCACAATGCATGTGTAAGTACGACTTACTGTCTCCACGCCATGGTCTAATTTTTTATTCAACATTAATTTTTGGTATGGGTATAATGATGAGTATAGTAGAAATAAATAATTAATATTACATTATTATGATTATGTATAGTTAATACAACGTCATGATCCACACCATTTTACCAATAAAGGAATAATATCGTCACTTGTGCGTACGTACGGCCTAGAGTCTGCATTGTACGATGCAATTCATTATTCACATTAACCATTAAAGAATGATTATAAAATTAATTTCATGAGTAAATATAATATTTTTGATCTTAATATAATTCTTGAAATGAATAAAATATATCATTTTCATATGAAACATGACTTACTTGACAAAACATGCATAAGAAAACAGAATATTTAACACTCGAAAAAATGGTAATACTAGATTATTTTTAACAAAATCATATAACATGATCATTTATGATATCATAAATATATATATGGTTTTTTTATAATTAAAAAAATACTTTATTCATTATAAAGGAGTTTAAGGAACACTTGACTAAACAGAAGTACCAGTTTAGGCTTATTTTAACAATATCTTTATTATATGATTTTTTTTTATAAATATCTATAGGGAAATACCTATAATCCACCTCCATATTTATTAGAATATAATTAAAAATATTATCGAAAATTATTTAAATCTATTTTTACACATTTTTTACTTTTTGAATTTTCTTGGAAAAGAATCTTTCCATAATTTTCCAAATGAGGTACTTTATAACCTTTTAAACAGATTAAGGAAAGAATGTTTTTTATATTATATGGTTAGGGTAGATATTTTCTACTATTATGTTGAGATACCACTTCGAATCTTCCATTATAGACTTACAAGGTTATTTTGGAAATAAATGTTTTATTTTAAAAATTTCATGGAATTTTAAATTATTTAATGTAAAAATGTATATTTCCCTCAATGGGTTTTAATGAATTTTTTAAATTACTTTCATATATGCCAACATACATCATTGGATTTTAACCTTGTTTGAGGTTGATTTATTATGATCCTATATTCCATATTTTATTGATGTTTTTGTGATATGTTTTACAACGGATGTGATATTTTTATATTGTTCATGGTTTATGGTTAAAGTATTTAAATTTTATATTCTTGTTTTAATATGAATCATTATGTTATGTTTCAAAAATTTGTTATAAGGAATGGATTGGAATTTAAAAGTGACAGACAAAGCCTATTATATCCCCTCGATGCATCAATAGGTCCCATGAGACAAACAAGTGTCATGAATAATGACTTGATTGAATATTTGTGTATGGTGTTGGCACGGGAACCTGGTGTAGTGGTTATGATATCTTGCATCATGCATTCACTCATTATGAAATTATTTATTGATTTTAAATGTGAATATTCAACTATTAGAATATCTATTTGATTGTTTAAATTGAATTATATTATTTATTCTTTGCATATTATACCGATGATGTTTTTTTAATTGGATTTCATTTTAGTTTTGTACCTTCCCGTTAATGTTTATACTTATTTTTGATAGCTTCTTCTCTATGGTTTTTCTTTACCAAGCATCTGAGTTATCCCCCTTTTTATGTTTTATTTTCCCAGGATGCCAAGAAGTGTTTTATGAATATTATGCAAGTTTAAGCTAGGGGAATAATGGAGTTCTAAAAAGATAATATATGATGAATTTGATGTCATAAATTGTAATGTAAAGTTAATGTATGTATTTTATTTTCCAAGAAAACTAAACTGATTGGTCATTCTGGACATGATTCATTATAAGCGCGCCAATTTATTAAAATAATGCACCATCTCTGGGTAACTGGGGTCCTGGAATTACAGCTGGTACCATAGGAAGTATAGAAACAACCAAGTAAATATATTTAGAAAACATAGTTTAGGGATCATAACCCTAAGATAGATGTTGAAGATAAGTATAAAAGAACCCCTATAATTTTGGTAAAGAAGAGATTATGTGGATATTCCACGTAATAAATCCCTATTTGTATACTACATGTGGATGTGGTTCTAGAAATGTTGTACCTAGGTTTGAAAACTCTAATAAGGTGTTTCAATATTGACTTTGGAAAACCTGGTACACAACAACAGGCCTTACTGTGCACCTGGTCTGACACTTCAGGGGAATATGATTAGGATAATTCATATTTTATTTACAAAAAATTATGAAATATTTATGAGTAAACATGTCCTCAAAAGACCATATTTATGATTATGGTTTAGATATGCATAAATTTATCAATTTATGTTATGTATTTTACTAGTTTATAATTAATAATTATGATTTATAACCTAATCTAAAGTATTAATTTTTTTATAAATGGTGCATAGTGGAAATAATGGAAATCATACCAATGCACATAATCAATGTCATGTTTTCCCTCCAATGAGATATTATGATAAGGGATATGGTGACACAATTAGTACTGAACAGGTTATAACCATACTGGGACAGCTGACTTAGGTTATGAATAATATCATTATCCATATAGATCAGCCCGATCCATTGGACAGAGGATCAATTATATGCTAAATCATGAGACAACAACCTAAAAAATTAAATGGAACTACAAATCAATTTTTAGTTGAGCATTGGATAGGTTCTGTAGAAAAAATATTTCATTCTTTAGGATGTAATGAAATAGAAAATGTTATCCTAGAAATTTATAATCTCCCAAGAGATGAAAAATATTAAAGAGGGTGATGAAGTATAAAATATATAATGGAGGAAGTTTAATGAAATTTTCCAAGAAAAATACTTTCTTCATGAACAACGAGCTGATATAGAAGGGAAATTTATTAGTCTGCTAGAAAAAGAGGATAATAATGTTGTGAAGTAGGAGGGTAACATTACAAGTTTAGCAAGGCATGTTGCATACAACATATTTAACCCATGATATAACATTGATCAATTCATTGATGGGTTAATACAATACCTCCAATGGGCATTGGTCTTACATTCTTTCTCATCATATGAATATATATATCTCATGTGCTATCACGACATAAAATAAATTATTTATGTCTTTTGATATTAAATTTAAGAAAGAGAAGAATAGAATGGTGGATCAAAAGATAAATAAAGGGAAAAAGGGAAAGAATGATTTTTTCTTTATGTGATATTTTTGGATGAAATCACCAAGGTACTTTCCTAAAAGGAATTAGAGTTTGTTACAAATGTGGAGAAAAAGTTAACTATGCTTGTTATAGTAAGGGAAAGAAAGAAGTTTTACAGTGATATACTTGAAATGATAAAGGAGATTATGCAAATTATTGTCCAAAGAATCTAGTAAATATAGATCATAAGGACAAAATGGATCATGGTTAAGCTTATGCTGTTACTATTGTCAAAGAGGATTAATTAATGTATTTTTGTTTTTGTATTCAAGAATTATATTATTATTGTAAGATGAATGTGATATATATAATGATTTTACTTCATAAATTCTCGTTATCATTAAGGTTTTAATATGATGAAGCTAATTATATATTCAATACGTGATAATAATAGAGAAATTACATTGTTTGGTGAATCGGATGTTATTATATATTTTTTCAGTCTAGATACAATTTTTATAGAGTTTGGCCAGATGTAATTTGGATAACTCCAAAGGTTCGAGTGGATTAAGTTGAAATTTGGATATTATTTTTTAAATTTAAAAAATTTCTTAATATGTTTTTGGAATTTTATAATAATATATTTTTAAGAAAATGACAACTCGTAGGTCGGGCAATAAACCATTGCATCCAGAAAGGTTGCAGGACTTGAACCCACATCTGAAGGGTGGCAGAGGTGTGTCAACTACCATAGGCCTATGTGATTTCCAATTTCGTATAACATAGTTTTTTAAATGGTGTTACAGGTTATATATAAGTTCATTTTTGGAACCTTATATGATTAAGACAAATAGAATATTTTTTAATTTTATTATCTTTTGGAGAGAGAGATGATTTTTTGTAGAAATTAGATAAAGGATAAAACTATATATGTTAATTACGAATTATTCATTGATTTCTTAATCGATGATGTAAATTAATTTTCCAACAGTTTGGAATGGATCATGAAACCAGAAAATGATATCCTAGTCATTTTATCGTTGGACCAAATAGTCCCTTAAATTATCACAGATTTATAGCTTTGGGATTGATAACATTCTACTCATAATCTTCTATATCACTCTCCATCAGAAATCGATGGTTATATTTTTCTTTCTTGTCCATGTTTTTCCACATGTAACCTCTGTATGTGATATTTCTGGTTACACACATACTTCCCATTATTTATTTTATGGTAGAATTTTTATTAACCATTTTTCTCATGAGGGATTGTAATAAAGAGATTTTGTGTAATCAAACCCAAGATACAAAAATAAAATTATAAAATTTTGAGGATGAAATTAATTGAATTAGTAGAGAATGTGACATCCCAAGAATCCACGATAAGATTATTTTTTAAACAAATTATTGTTTTGCACTACATGCCACAGAGAGTTCATGCACACCCCAACCTATCAAACTAGATATTTAAAAAGACATTAGGAATATTATTAATTAATGTTTGAATATTATATATTCAATATAAATTTATCATCCATCCTATGTTTTTCTATGACATAACATTAGAACAAATTCTATTTTTTTGAGATAAAAGAATTCTTTTTTAAAAAGTGCAGTTTTAAGGTCTTTTAATGGAGAACACTTTTTAAATAAAATATTTGAAATTTTTATTTATTCAATTTTACATAATAAACATAATCATAATTCTGGAGACATAAAAATTTATTTTGGATAATGTTTTGGTCTTTTTCTGAGAACTTTTATATTTTAATGAATATTGAAAATTACTGCATTTTAATTCGACAAACATTTTTCATCTAAATTAATTATTTATAGGTCATATTTTTAGTTGTTTTTACATTATAATTGTATTGTATTTTTATCATTTCATCCAATTGTGATAGTTTTAAGTAATTTAACATTGAAATTGGATATAAACAAATGTCAATCTTTTGATAGTTTTTACTTCTTAAAAACACACTTTCTGGTTCTGAAAACATGAATTAGATTCAAATTAATTATAGAAACATATGTATTTTGAATTTGGAAAAATGAATTCCAGTTTTGTAATCATAAGGTCCACATTATGGAAATAAGCCCTTTTTATTTTTGAACATTATGAATAGTAACTTCAGTTAATATTTTTATTGACCACAATTAAAGTGAAAATCAGGTAAATAAGGGTAAAAAAATATTATAATAATATGAAACTATCCTAACATGTGTCACAACCCTATTTTATGTGAAATGGCCAGACAAGACAAACATTGGGGTGCAAACTCGTCCTTTGGAATCCACGTGGGTGTGATTATGACACTTAAAACATTTAATTTAAAATAATGGAAAATATGTTACAAATATGTACCTCCTTACTAATAAAATTTTAATATGTGGTTATATATGTGATATTTTTAACCATAAATAGACCATATAATTCTGAAAATATTTCCTATATAATGGTATTTTATTTATTTTTAGATTTTACATAAATAAATTTATTTATGACAAAACAATGAAGAAGCGATTACCTTATTAAAAAGAATCAAATAAATGATTTTATAAAAATTAATATAAATATTATTTTAAGTATTTCATTCCATCCATGAATTTATTGGATTCTTATGACATGTTAGTGATGAGTTAATACTTTTTTTCATGAAGCAAGTTTTTATGAATTTAACAAAAATCAATTACTTAGTACTAGTAAAATTGACATAATTGCATTTTTATAACAAAGACTATTTTTAAATTATATAATAGTCATAAAAATATAATATTCGTCCAAATTAAATAGTTAGAGTTAAAATTTTCATTATTTATCCCTTGTATATTCTCTTGTCATTTTATTGTATCGATATTAACCATATATTATAAAAATAATGAAGATATGGAAAGAGTTAAATTATTTTACTAAGGGTTAAATCTAAAAGACAATGTTATCTTCATAACCTAAACATGTCTAAAAACTAATTTTTGAGAGGCTTTAGACCCAAATTGCATTATATTACAAATAAATCAATTTATATCTATTATATATTTAATATAAATTAATAATAAATTTATACTTCATGACTTTTCTAAAGTTCCCCTCACCTCGCCTATAAAAGGGCACTTCTCCATCTCTTTTAGTCTCATCACCAATGCCCATTGGCTCTGAAAAAACCTAACCATTTACATTCCTCAATTCATCCTATAGTCTACACATTGGGTAGAAAAACAACATAATGAGTCCTTTTGTGAAAATCAAAAGGAGACACCAGAAGAAGAGGTAATCAATTTATCCCCTCTTTCAATGTGATTTTCTTCTTCAAATTACTTTTTCTATATTTTCCCATATCAAAGTAATAAATATAGTGTCATACATATAATGATATGTTATTATAATTTTGGGACAACCATATTCATTATTTTATCTATCCTACGAATATTACTAGGCTTGTGTACATACATTTTACTATCTCCACATCGTGGTCTAATTTGTTATTCAACAATAATTTATTTGGATTGGTATAATGATGAATTTAATTGACATAAATAATTAATATGACATGATTATTAATATCAATAATTATTATATCATCCATTTCCATACCATTTAATCATTAAAGGAATTATATCATCGCTTGTGAGTATGTATGGCCTACTATCTCCATAGCGCGATGCGATTATTCTCCACATTATCCATTCCAAAATGATTATAAAATTAATTTAAGAGTAAATATAATATTTATGATCTTAATATCATTCTTTATATGAAACATTATATCTTATCCCTGAGAAGATTGAAAAACATGAAAAAACATGCATAGGAAAATGAAGCAATTAACACCCGGAACAATGGTAATAATAAAATATTTTTTACAAAATGATATAAGAGGATCGTATATGATATAAAATATATGAATATGGTTATTTTATAATTTAATAAAAAACTTTATTAATTATACAAGAGGTTAACACAACCTCTACTAATGTGAAGTACAAGGTAAGGGTTATTTTCTTAGTTTATTTACTATCCAAGATTGCTTATACGTATATATTTACTTGGACATCCTTATCATCCATGTCCATGATTATTAAAAGTGAATTCAAAATATTATAAACAATTATTTAAATTCTTTTTTTAAAATTTTTTACTTTTTACAAAAAAAAAAATTAATGGAATATTTTTGTCGTTTTCCCAAATGATGTACTTTATAACTTTTTCGAGAAATTAAGGAAAGAATGTTTTCTATCATATATCGTGTGACTGTCTTTTTTCTACCGTTATGTTACCTTAATATTTTAAAGCCACCATTACATGATTATATGGTTATTTTCAAAATAAATTTTTCGTTTAAAAATTTCCCAGCTTTTAAATGATTTAAATTAAAAAGGGATATTTCCATCAAAGGGTTTTAATGAATTAATTAAATTATTTCAGCTATGTCAACATCCTTTATTGGATTTTATGGTTGTTTGATATTGATTTATTATGATAAAATATTCAATATTGTATTGAATTTTCTTTATTTGTTTAACTTTGGATGTGATATTTTTATGCCATTCTTGGTTTATTGTTAAATTACTAGCATTTCATATGATAGTTTTAATACAAATGTTTATGTTATGTATCATCCTTTTCATATAAGGAATGCATTGGAGTTAGTAAGTCATGGGAGGGGACCACTATAGCCCCTTGATGCATCTGTATTTATGAAGAGACAAACTAGTGTCTTGGCATAAGGCTTTGAGAGAATATTTATGTATGGTCTTGGCACAAGGCCATGATGTAGTGGTTATGATGTCTGATATTATGCATTCCATCATTTTGTGTTTAGTTATTGATTTTACATGTTATCATTCAACTATTAGAATATACATGTGACTGTTTAATATGAATTATTTTATTTATACATTCCATATTATGCTGAATATAATGTTTTAAAAATATTTTGATTTAGTTTTGTAACTTACCTTATATGATTATGCTTATTTTTGATATCTCCTGCTATATTCATTTTCCTTACTAAGCATCTGAGCTCACCCCATTCTTATGTTTTATTTTCCCAAGATACCAAGAAGTGTTATTTGGTTGTTTTGAAGGGTTTAGGTTAGGTAATGATGACATTCTCAAATGATTATCTATGATATATTTTATTTTAGAAATTGTAATGTAACGTTATGGCATGTAATCTTTTTTCAAGACTACAAAACTGATCAGTGCTTCAGGACTAGATTCATTGTAATCATCCCAATGTATTAAAATAATGCAATATATCTAGGTAACAATGGTTTGGGTTTTACTCATAGATTTATAAAATAAAAGTTTTTCATTCTATAATTACATATTTAAATTCATTATAAATTTATAATCAAATAATTGATATTTATAGAAATTACATAATTTATACTGATAGAATCGTAACATGAGATTAGGAATAGTAACATGACCATTAAGAATAGTAATTTTTCCTTAATAATAGTTACCTAACCTATGAGAGTATACATATTTTTTTATCTTACAAGTACAATCACGATATATTTTTAAAATGGAATAAGTAAATAAATATTTTGAAAATGATAATTTAATTGTTGGTATTTTTTTAAATCATCAAATTACAATTAAAATTTATGAATTAATTTTATAGATTTTAAAAATAATTATTTTCAAAAAATTAATTCATGATTTATTATTTTGTTTTCTTAATATTTTAAGAAAATTTTATGATAAAGTAATTAATTTCTAAATGAGTTAAAAAATAAGTTATAATTTCAAAATAGGTATTTTTGAAATAAATAATTATTTTTATTAAAAATTAAACCTCTCATATATAAGATATTAATTTTAAAAATTGGAATTTATTTTTGAATTCTACATGTCGAAAAATGGTTGGGGTGAATATTTGGGATTTTTTAAAAAAACATGATTTTGTGAATGGTAATATATAGTAATTTACGATATATATACACATTATAAGATAAATAAACTATTACTAGAGTCATAATTTATTTTAGAATCATAATGTCAAAATTTCCTTTATTATTTTATTATATCTGATGATAATGTTGAAATTATTTATAGTTATGAGCCAAATTAATATACTATTGAATATACCAATGAGATAACCCCACTCCTCTCCTCACACCTATCAATATTTGAGACTTATAAAATTTCATTCCAATTAATTTCATAGTACTTTTCCAAACGTCCATGACTTTCTTTTCTCATGAAAAGTCCAAAAAAGGGCCTTAAGGAGGATTTGAAGGTGGAGGATTCAAGAGGTAAAATACTATTTCATTTTCTTTTATTATCATTTCGAATAATTTTAGTTTATTATGATATATTCACCTAATATTATCCATGAGGTATGACAACTATAGTTTCGTATATATACTATACTTTTATCATGTTTATGTAAAAATTAATCATCCAAATTCATCTCCACTCCCACTTATTCTAGAAATAGAATCATTGTTCATGCTGTATAAATTTACCGACATCGTAGATGATATGTTTTTAATTTCCATTACTACCATCATGGTGGGTCTTAAAAAAATTTCTATGGTTGAAAAATATTTTAATATTTATAATATAATAGCTTTTCTTTTCTGGTATTAACATATATACATAATATTAAATTATATAATGAAACTAGTTTCTGATTATCGACGATCCACCAAAATTATCTAAATGAATATCATCAATGATTTATCTAAATAGTAGTTATAATAAAAAAAGAATTATGGTTTCACACAATATTATGAATACATATTAATACCATTAAATTCTACTTTGGGAGTTTTATTTCCATTTTAAAATAAAATCCATAGTGAACTGACCCTGGAAACCAAGCAAAGAACGCCACCAAATTATTTGAAATAAAAACAATTACTATTAAATTGGTGGAATGTTGTTTTAAAATGATAATATAGGGTATTATAAAAATAAATATGTTTTTTTAAAATATTTATAAATTTTTATATAATTATACAGGAGGTTTTAACACATTTTATAGAAGAAAAACATTAGGTAAGGGAATTCTTAACCCAATTTCAATTTTTTGTGTTAATGTTATAAATCAATTATTTTTTCATTCAAGGATTATTTTTGAAATTAAAATTTCATATATTATGTTTATTTACTATTCATAGACATATTCTATCCATTTAATCAATTATTTATCCAACGATATGGTAATTGAAAGTGACTTTTCTTTTTAAAATCCTCTTTTAAATTCAAGTTTTGACAAAACTAAAAAGGTATATTTTATGCAAGTGTTTATATTTTATGATTATTTTCATGTTATTTTGATTTATTAATGATTAGTGTTCATACATATATCTTTATCCAATGCATTGGGAGTGTTTAGGTTGGTGGCCGACCTTATAGTTACTCCAAGTGTCACTACAATAGATACACCATAAGGTAACCATGAGGGTTAAAATGTAAGGTAGATGTGAGGGTTACAAAACCTAAGGTAGCCAAAAGGGTAAAAATATCAAGTATGTAATTCCTCAATTTTACCTTATGTACTATTAATGTTTTCTATGTTCTATGTAAATATTTTTTTTCAAAAAGTAACTTTATGATACCTATTGGGTGGGATGTATATCTTTTTGAAAATGATTCCACTTGTTTTTATGTATTCGTGTACCACCAGTTTCTATCATTATTTTTTGTATCCATTACTCTGGGATTTCTACTAAAACCATGTATATAAATGTTCTTCATAGTCTTTAAGGATGGGTCAGATAAAGGAGAATACATTATGAATGTTGTGAAATCATTTCACGAAAATATTTCATGTTTTTAATAAAAGAATTTTTATTTTGAGAAAAATTGGTATTGTTTTAGTTTTACCCTGTTTATATGCTTGTGAGTTTTAATCTATGAATTTTATTCAAATTTTATAAAACTATAAATTGAAAATGTCCTTGGGAATGTAATATATGATTCCAAAAATAATTTACTTGACTGTGTAATTGTTAAGCAAGGGTCCTTATAGTTGGTATTAGAGCATATTTCAGATAACTTTAGGGGTTAAGATGGGGTTAATAGACTAACATAAATTATCTTAAATTTATGTTGAAATGATATAGAATTTTAAGATTACCATGTGGCTTCATCTTTGTTTTATATACTAAGAATGGTTTTTTCCGAAAGATATATATAAGATGATTTGGAAGGAACTAAGATGCTGATAACTTCTAGAATCAAGAACCCAAATTAGTGGGAATAGAATCAGAATAGTTTTTAAAAGAAATAAATTAGTTGAAGTATGATATAAATGGTTTTGTAATCCATGAAATTGAACAATTAGATCTACCACAAATGAGCATGGTGATTTTGGAACATTTTACAAGGAAACACTCTGCTTCTTTCTGGGGATCTTCTTACCTAGTTACGACTGAAGGATAGATTACAACCCTTGAAAATATTTTCTATGTTATAGAGTGTTCAGAAAATAAAAATTTTATTCTTTCAATTTATTATTTTATGTTGAAGCGGAATTTTAGTTGTCAACGATCATGAAGATCAAGGATAATGATGTGATTGATGCGTTAGAATGGGGTATAATTAAAAATTGATTCCTTGAAAAAAATATTTTCTTAAGGTTTTTTGAATTATGATTGAGAAGAAATTCTTGGAATGGAAACATAATGAGGAAGATTCAGTGGTTTTTTATGGAGGAAACTTTACATTATTGGAAAGGTATTATCCATATCCTTTTTAGGATCTTTATAGTGAAATCATTTTTTTAACACAAGATTAAATCCATGGTATGAAGGTTATTAGCCTCACAATTTTTTTGAGAAACTCTTCAGATGTTCAGATAAGGTAGAAATGGAATTTTCTAATGATCACATGTACTTTGGAAACAAGTAAAAGAATAGGTCCAGATGGAATGTGGTGGGTAAGAATCAATAAATGAAATCTATGTTTAAGAAAGTTTACATTCTAGATTGTGTAAAGTGTGGTAAACATAACCCTGAGGAATTCCTTAATAACAATGGGGAAGTTTTTTCAACGTTGTATGTTTGAACATATGGCCTGATATTATAATGAATATGATATTAATATTCATTCTGATAAGAAAATTATAATTCTTTTTAAATTTCGTAAGATGAATCATTATGAAAATACCTTCCCAAATAGGGTTCTAAATGATAGAATGATGTCAGATTATTAGAAAAAAGCCACAATGAGATCCCTTGCAACTATTTTAGCAGATGTAGGCCCATCCAATGAAGTGGCATTAGGTACATTTTTTGTTTACTAATATTTTTTTGATGTCTTATTTTATATTGGGTCTACACATTCCTTTATATTGTAGAATTGTTTTTTAGAAAATGGATAATTTTTACTCAATAAATGAGACAATAATTTATGGTTAAAACACCAGGGAAATATTATTGAAAAAATTCATTATAATAATCCTCATGCTGTTTTCTATGGAATGAAATTACATGAAAACCTTGTTGTTTTTCCTTATATGATTTGATGTCATTAGGGGTGTGGATTGGCTTTCGGTTTATTATACAATGATTAATTTTAGATCTAAATAAGTGGATATTTAGAAAGTGTTTCATCTTTTATAAAAGAATGAACATATATGATTGATAACATATTATTAAGCATAGAAACTATTAAAATATGGAATAGAAATTTATCTATCTCGAGTTCTTGAAAATAAGGGAACTCTTCAGATTCATGATGTTCATGTGGTAAATGAATACATTGATATATTTTCCAAGGATTTTCTCAGTTTTATAACTGATTAGAATGTTGAATTTAACATTGAATTATTTCTTATTCCTTCACAAATTTAAAATCCCCCTAAAATAGTTGAAGTATAACTTTTATAATTGAAAAATCAGTTGCAGGAGTTGCTTAATAAAATCATCATTTATTATAGAACATCACCATAGGGGTAATTCTAATTTTTTCACTAAAAAAATGGTTATGTGAAACATTTCATTTATTATATATCATTGAATAACTTTACTATTTGGAACAAGTATCCTTTTCTTCATGGGCATATCTTTTTTGATCAACTCTAGGGAGCACTTTATTTTTCTAAAATTGGCTTGAGTTTTGTGTTCCACTATCTAAGGGTGACAGAAGATTCCATTTCAAAAATAGCTTCTCTTAATAGATATGGGCATTCTTAATTTTTTTATTCCCTTTGGTTTGAAAAATTACCCTACTATATTCATAGATCTTAAGAATAGAATATTCTGTGAATATTTGGATATATTTTATAATATTTTTATTGATTATATGTGCTTCTTTTCAAAAATATATGAGGATCATGAAAAACATTAAAATATTGTCTGGAAAACACTCAATGAAATGTAGTTATACCACCATTTTAGAAAATGTGATGTTCATCGGTAAGAGACTTATATTATTGGGAACATTATAAATAAGGATGGAATAAAAGTTGATCTTTACAAAAAAGTGGTTGATGAATGGAAAAGACCTAAAAATGTTATAGAGAGTCATAGTTTTCATTTATTATCATGTTATTAACGATGTTATGATAAAAAAAATTCATGTTTATTGATCTCAATAACTATGTTAACACCAAATAGGGTTAGATTTATTTATAAAGATGAGTGTTTTTTTGTCTTCAAGAACGAGAAAAGAGATTGGTGAATGCTTCAGTTTTGGATCTACCCTCCGGAAATGGTTAATTTGTCATTTATAGTGATTCTTAACTGAAAGGACATTGTTGTATTCAAATGTAGAATGATTTTATAATTTCATATTGTTCAATATAAATAAATCCTCGTGAGTTAAACAATCGCACACATGATTTCCAATTATGATATGTGGTTTTTTCTGTGACAATTTATAAGATTCATTTATATAAATAATAATGTGAAATAAATACTAACCACAAAATATTGAAGTATATAATCACTCATAAAGAACTAAACATGAAGAAGATAAGATAGATCTAACTGATAATTGATTATTATGGAACCATCAATTACCATATTTGAAAAGAAATCAATGTGGCTAATTCCTTGAGTCAAAAACATCATGCATTATTAACAATGTTACGTTTGGTATAATACCCCTTGATGAATGAGTTGATGGATTTGGCTTGTAATTTGTTGGTGACGGACATTCCATTGTTTGTATTTAAGTGTCAGTGTTGTGGTCTCTATCAGATAGAATTAATAAAGCACCTAAAGAAGACTGTGAATTAAAAAAAAACAGGTACAATTTGATAACAGGGGTATGTTTAAAAAATTTAATGTTGATAATGATTGTGTATTAAGATTTGGGTGTATATTATGGGTGCCTTGTGATTCATTGTTAAAGAATGAGTTGTTATGTGAAGCTCTTAGTTCCCTGATTTCCGTTAATCATTGAAGTATGAAGACGCACAGAGGCCTTGGGGAGTATTATTGGTTTGATGGAATGAGAAAATTATTTTATATTTTACCGTGAAATGATTGACATGAGTAAAAGTTATAGAATAGAAACAAATACCAAAGGGGATGCTTTATCCTTTTCTAGTTCAGAGTGGAAATGAGAAAATATATCCATATACATCACTGTGGTACTAGAATATACCCCTCAACGTAATAATAAGAATTGGGTTATTGTTGATTGCTTGACTAAAGTTTCACATTTCTTTTTTATTTGAGATAATATGTCTTTGGATCAGCTTTCTCGAATTCACCCCAAAGTTATTATCAGGTTACATGTAGTGCCTCTTTCCATTTTATTTGACCATGATCCTCGGGTCACTTATATCTTTTTGAAAGGCCTTTAGAATTTATTGGGAACAAAATTAAATTTTAGTATAACAGTCAGTCCTCAATCAGATGGACAGACTGAGTTATCAATACATACATTGGAGAACATGCTTCAATCATGTTCAATAGACTAATAGGGAAGTTGGGATCAAAAAAATTTCTTAGTTGATTTATCATATCCTAACAGTTTTCATTCCAATAGAAATATAGAAACATTTCCACACTTGTTTGTGAAGTGGTGTCGAACTCAATCATTTTGGGATGATACTAGAGAAAGGATGTTTGTGGGACCAAAATTAGAAGAGTAAATTGATTGGAAAGTTAATATCATCTAGAAACACCTAGTGAAAACTCATATTTGGTAGAAAATTTATACAGATAGTAGCAAGATAGATTTTGTTTCAAGGTAGGTGAATATGTTTTTCGTAGAATCTCACAATGGAAAACTATTATGAGTTTTGTTATGAAAAGAATGTTATGTCGACGATTCATTAAACATTATGATATCCTAGAGAAATATGGACTAGCCACATAATGAGTAATTTTTTCCTTTGATTTTATCCCAAAAACACAACGTTTTTTATGATTAAATGTTGAGATATTTTGTGATAGATTAATCTATTTTTTTGAGGCTAGATGTAGCTCAACTATAAGAGATCCCTTCTTATAAAGAAAAACCTATTCAGTTCCAAGATCATAGAGATAAGGTATTGGAAAATAAGGTAATCCATGAGGTAATGAATTTTTTAGAGGTACCACATGGATGAAGGAGAAACATGTGAATCTGAAATTTTTAATAGGGGAATATATGCATACCTTTTCAATGAGTTAGTA
Organism: Viscum album; assembly: GCA_963277665.1. NCBI lineage: Eukaryota > Viridiplantae > Streptophyta > Magnoliopsida > Santalales > Viscaceae > Viscum > Viscum album. The sequence goes on from OY728143.1 coordinate 1,238,776,548, forward strand.
TAAATTATAAGGACACAATTTACAGAAGGAATAGTGAATGTAATGACACATGTACTTAAAAAATAATTTGTTTTCATTTTGAAATTAAATATTTAAATTAATTATAAATTTATAATGAAATAATTACTTTTTATATAAATTATGGAATTTATACATATGGAATAGTAATATGACCTTAGGAATAGTAACATGACCATTAAAAATATTAATTTGACCAATAGGATAGTAAAATCACCTATGCGATTATATATCTTTTTTGTGTCTTATAAGTGTAATCATGATATATTGATATAATGGAATAACTAAATAAATATTTTTGAAATTATAAATTAAGTGTTAGTAATTTTTTAATTCACCAATATTTTTTTTAAATTTTAGAATTTATATAATTATTTAAAAGAAATTTTATTTTTCATAAAATATATTCATAAATTATTAGTTTCTTTATAATTATAAGATAATATTATGAGGCATTAATTAATTTTTTTGAACTATTATAAAATGAGTTTAAAATTATGAAATTGGTATTGTTGATTCAATAAGGTTTCCTTATGAATTTTCCATACCTCTATTTTTTGAAAATCACAAACACGTTATCTTAAGGAAAAGTTTTATTACCAGTGGATTATTTTTATAATTGAAAATTTCCATTCTCTAAGGAAATTATTATCCTTACCACAGATTTCACTATTTAATTTTATAATCTATCCAAATAAAAATAATTTTATTACTAAATCTAAAATTTGGATTCTTAAGTAAAACCTCAGAATCATATAATTACCTAGATATAGAGTCTTCTATTTTCAGACTCTAAAATCTATAATATTCAGACACCAAATTCTCTGAAATTCAGACACCGAATTCTATGAAATTAAGACTCCAAAATATCTGAAATTTAGACTATAAATTCTCTAAAATTTCCACTATAAATTCTTGAAAATCTATACTCTGAATTCTCAAAACTTTTGACTACTAATTCTCTAAAATTCAGACTCCGTTTTATCTGAAATTTAGACTCCGAATTCTCTATTGTTCTGACTCTAAATTACTTAGAATTAAAACTTCTATTTCTTTATAATTCATACTCTGAATACCTCATAATTCAGGCTCTGAATTCCTCATAATTCAAACACTACATTCCTCATAATTCATCCCCATAATTCTTTATAACTTTGACTCCAAATTCATTAAAATTCAAATTCTAAATTCAATGGAATTCATATACTGTAATCTATAGAATTCAGGTTTTGAATTCATTGTAAAATAGATTCTGAATTTTTATATCTTATAAACTCTGAATTTATATTTGTAAGACTCCGAATCTTATTTTTCAATATACTTCAAAAAATATATTAGATTAAGAAACTTCATTTTCCAAACACAGGTTATTGTTATGAAATGATGTCATGCAATCTATTTCTAACTAACCATTGGTTGAGTTACATGTGTGCAGATCCCCCTGAGATTCATGAAAAAATATGACCGTTGGAGGAGGGAGCTGATTGTTGGAGTTGTGCCTCTAAATAAAAGATCATTTGAAGAATCTCACAATGGTTTTATCACTCTATAGATTACATGCTATTGATGTTATTTGTGGAAAGAGAGACTCTCATGACATGTGTGTACTGAACATCTTGTTCAACATGCTTCGTGTGACTCCGATTATTGCTGAGTACAATCGAGGGCTTACGAGGATAGGAAGACATAGGATTCAACTACCTTAAACATCAAGGATATCCGGTTATAGGAAGAGAGATGTGTAGACTACCTTAAAGTTTGAGGGCTTGCGGGGATGGAAAGATATATTACAATATTTAATTTTGAGGTCTTACCCTAGAGTGGGTAATAAAAACTTTATTTAAAGTATAAGTCAAGGGACCATTATCCAAGGTTTTTTGACACCCTACTCTTTGGGATAAAAGATTTCATTTTTTGTCACTTGTTTTGTTTCATGTTTATTTCCATTGTATTTTGATAAAAAAAAGTATAACCTTTATATAGTTTATTTTTCTTTTATGTACTCTGATAAATAATATTCTATATAATTTGAGGTAGAATCATTACCTATTAAAACATTAACTAAGATTCCCTTCTGAAACCATATTTCTAGAACCTAACAAGATTGTCTTATAGAACTATTTCAAGGTTTTTTAATTTACCTAGTTTAACTTTGTCAAACATATCTTTCCTTAAGGTTAAAAACAAATGTATTTAAAATTAAAATTCACCCCCACTTGTAATTGAGCATCTACATTCATATTTTGATCCTACAATTGGTATCAGATCCGGTCTATGAAATACTTATACTCACATATATGTTTTCTTGCTCAAGTTTTCCTTTTTCTGAATTTTCTTTCTTAACTTTTCTGGGTTATTTTTTTATTAGAGTTTTTTTCTCTATTTATAACATTTTCTATTAACTAATTTTGTGGAAAGATATTTTCTATAGAATGGAATGAATGAATATTGGTTTTATTGAAAATATAAATCCTAATAGACAACCTATTTTTGATGGAAATGATTATGAGTACTTGAGAGATATAATGAAGACTTTTTTTACTAACACTAGAGTAGACAATATTGTAATGATTACTGGAGATTAGAAAATTCCTGACAAGGAAGTCAAAACCTTCAAGAACCAAGAAAAGTTAGAATATCATCCAAATTACAAGGTACAAAATACATTGTTTTAGTCTATAACCATGAATATATATTGTCAAATTTCTTATTGTGAAGATAAAAACTACATCTGGAAGAAACTTAAGGTTACTCATTTTGGCACATTAAAATTGACAGATACTAGAAGAGTTAAGCTTAGAGAAGAATATCATGGATTTTAATTTTCTTCTGGATAACCAGTTTTCAATGTGTGACCATTATTTTTGGCCATTGTCAATTGTCTATAATCTATGAGAGAGAATGTTATTGATGGTGAAGCCATTGTGGAAAAGATAATTAATATCATGGAAAATGTGTGGGAATAAAAAACAACATCTATTAATGATAATAGGAAGGTATCTCAAATTAATATTATTTATATTTTTGGAACACTTATTCAACATGAAACAAGAATGAAAATATATGTTGATATGAATAAGAAGAATAATGGTAATGGAAGTGTATCTTTTACTACTACTAAAGTAAAGACTCTAAAAAGGGTTACATGAACTAGTTCAAAGAATGATAATGTTCTATTTGAGTCTAGTGAAAGTGAACATTCTAAAAATGAGATAGATAATCTTACTCGAAGGATGAAAAAGATAGTGGGAAAGAAATATTTATAGTATAGATATAGAAAGAAAGAAATAAAATACCAAAAGAGATGAACATATTAGGCCATATTGTCCTATACTTAAATGAGAAGACAGAAAGGAAAAACATTTTAAGAGAAACAGAATGAAATATTACAAGGAAAATTCTTACAATATTTTGAAAGGAAATGATACTTGGACTGCTAGTTATGGTGACTCTTCAAATGAATCCTCAGAGTTTTTATCTTCTAGCCCGAAAATTCTTGGTCTACTAGCCAAAATACCCATTGAAAATCATTTTCTAATGTCCAAGGTACACAATTAATAATCTATTACTAATGTATCTTTGAATTCAAATTCTACTGATGATAAGTATTATCAAGCTTTAGACGATGACTCTTCTTCATCACATGATGATATGTTAACATCATTTGAAGAAGTGTCCATATTTTCTAAACTCCTTGAAAATGAAAATTGAAAAATAAAAAATAATTTAGAGGAAAATAATTGTAGAATATCTACTTTAACTAATGAAGTATGAAATGTTTCTAAAGATCATGATCTGAAAATTTTTTATTTTGAAATTGATTCAAAAAACCTTGAGGAAGTAAATTTTTAGAAGGATAATCTTTCTAAGGATCTTGAATATATTATTTCAAAAAAAATATTTTAGAGGCTAACTATAGTTCTAAAAATATAGATTCTTAGGATAAATATTTTTTTATTACACTAATGTCATAAATATTTTCCTTAATGAAATGTTTATCAAACATTTCCTCAGGATAGGAAAACATTGACAAGATGTATTCCCAAATTAGTCCTTCAAGAAATCATTCTTGATTTGGTTATTGCTATTCTAAACCAGTTTTTAGTAATAACTATTTTGGTGCGCAATGTTCTCTATTTTTCACTAACTTCCAATGTAGTGGAAATTATGAGAAAATGTTTTCTTTAATCAAAACTCAATATTTATGTTTTCATAAAGCCTATTTATTTAAGAAAAATTTGATTCCAAAAATCTTACTTACTGAAATTTATGGATCTGAGAACGTTTTGATTCCCAAATTCTATCCCATTTATTTTCAAGAAAATAAATAAAGTGATAAAAGAAATACATGGTACATGGATAGTGTATGTTCCCAACATATGACTGATATTAAATAATTCTTTGAAAATATTATAAATATGAAAGGAGGAAAAGTAACATTCATATATAATTCACAGGGAGAATTGTTGTTATAAATAATATTGTTTTTCTTGAAAAATAATTGATTTCAAAAGCTTTATTTATTTTGGGTCTTAAGAACAACCTCATTATAATAATATAACTATTTCATGAAGGTGAAATTATAAGTTTAATGAATGATAGATTCTTAGTACCCAATTCACAGGAAGAGTTTATTCTTTCTTCCCATATGCAAGAGAATCTATACACACAAAACATAAAAGAGAATAAGAGACAAGATCTAACTTCCCTTATTGTAATGGAATATCTATGTTGGTTATGTCATAGAAATATAGGACATTATAACCTTATAAACCTTTTAAAACTCTTAAATAAATGAATTTTTAAGGATCTACCCGAGATTAGATCAGATTCTTCAAAATTTAATGACCCTTGTAAACATGAAAAGCCACATAAATCAATCTTTAAATCAATCAGTGAAGTCTCAAATTATTTTCCATTATAGTTAGTGCATGTGGATATTTTCATTCCAACACAAACTATAATTATTGAAGGAAGATATTATGTATTTTTTTTAGTTGATGATTACACTAGATATACGTTGGCCTATTTTCTAGAAAAGGAATCTGAATATTTTTATTTTTTAAAAAAATTTAGAGCCCAAGTTAAAAATGGGAAAATAATTCCTTTGATAAATGTTAAGTGTGATTATGGAAGATAACTTCAAAATTCATATTTTAAAACTTTTGGTAGTAAGAAAGTCATTACTCAAAACTTATCAGCACTGTAAACTCCTCAACAGAATGATGTTTTTGAAAGAAGAAATCAAATTTTTCAAGATATAACTAGAACCATTTTGTGTGAATATTCTATTTCTATGAACATTTCGGCTGAATCTATTAGGACTGATTGTTATAGTTTAAATCGAGTCTTAATCAGACCTTTTCTTAACCAAACAACATTCGAATTTTGGAATGTTTTAAATCATAGACTTTCTTACTTCAAAGTATTTGGTGGAAAAGTATTCATCCTAAATACTAAAATAACTTACATAAATTTTCACCAAAATATGATGAAGGAATTGTCTTTGGCTACTCAATAAATTCTAAGGATTAATGAGTTTTTAATAAAAACACTTGTACTATTGACGAAACAATGAATGTTAAATTTGATGAAACTGATCCTTTTGATTTTAAACAACCACAACCTACATCTTCGAATGTGTTTTCAAAAATGGATTTTCCACAAATGATAGAAGATCCTTATGAAAGGGAACATTTTCAAGAAAATACTTTTGAAGCATTTACACCAGAATAGTTCCAACCATATGTTTATGAACAGGTTTCAAAAAACACAAATCAGTTGTTTCTTAAGAATCTTTATAGTGATAGAATCATTGGTGATGTAAATAAACCTGTAAGTACTATATAAATTAATAAATGAAGTAGAACATCTAGAAATTCTTTCCCAATTAGAACCAAAAAGCACATATGAAGATTTAGGTGATGATGATTGAATTAAAGTCATGCAAGATGAGCTAAATTAATTCAAAAGGAAAAAAGTCTGGACATTAGTTGAAAGACCTAAGGAAACTTCTGTAATTGGAGTAAAATGGTTCTTTAGAAATAAATGTGATGAAAATGGAATTATTGTACGAAATAATGCTAGATTAGTAGCTAAAGGCTATAATCTAAAAAGGGAATAGACTATAAAGAAACCTATGCTCCAGTATCTAGACTTGAATATATTCTTATTCAAATTTTTTTCGAATAATTCTTTAATTTCAAACTTTCTCAAATGGTTGAAAAGTGTTATTTTCTTAACAGATATTTTCAAGAGGATGTTTATGTTAAACAAGATATTGGTTTGGAAGTTAAAAAACACCCTAAACATGTTTTTAAACATTCTAAATCTTTTTATGGACATAAATAATCCCCTAAAACATTGTATGATAGAATTACATGAATTTAGTTACAATACAATTTTGTCAAGGAAACTACAGATCCAACAATTTTTACAAAGAAATATAAGAAAATTTTTTATAGTATTCATATTTATGTTGATGAAATTATATTTGGTTCAACTCAGTAATCTTTAACTATGCCATTTGTGAATTTAATGAAATATGAGTTTGAAATGAGTACGATGGGTGATTTAACATTTTTCCTAGGTTTTCAAATTTCTCAAAAACAGAACGAACTTATAAATCCCAAAATAATTATATTAAATATCTTCTTAAAATGTATGTATTTGAAAACACTAAAACTATAAGTACTCCAATTGGTACGTCAAATTCTCTTGATCATGATGAAGTTGAGAAACCAGTAGATCAAACATCATTCAGAGGTATGAAAGGAGGAATATAATACATGACAACTAGTCATATAGAAATAGTGCTTCTAGTTTGATTATGTTCTAGATATCAATCTAATCCAACAGAATCGCATTTAAAAGAACTAAAAATAATTTTACGCTATTTAAAAGGAACCATGGATTTAAGAATGTGTTTATACTTCGGGAAATGATTTTGTTCTTAAAATATTTTTAGATGCTGATTTTGGTGGATGTAGAATGTATAGGAAAAGTACATGTAGAAACGTTCATTTTATAGGAAAATCATTAATTTCTTGGTCATGGAGAAACAAACACTCAGAAGCACTCTCCACTGCTGAAGTGAATATGTATCCGCTGGAAGTTATTATGGTCAAGTATTTTGAATGCAACACATACTCATAGACTATGGTATAAGTTTAATAAAAACAAAAATATTATGTGATTATACTAGTGCCATTGCGCTAAGTAAAAACCCCACACATCACTCTCAGGAAAACACATAGATATTAGGCTTCACTTTCTTAGGGATCACACACATAAAGAAGATATCATTTTTCAGTTTATCGAAATGCAAGATCAATTTACATTTATTTTTACAAAATATTTACCCTCTGATAGATTTGAATACATTACAAAAAATTTAGGAATGATCATCGTAAGGTAATTTTCCACATTAACTTTTTGTTGAAACCTATCTCCTTACATTAAGTAACCCGGTTTAATTGGGGGTGTACATTTTCATTGTTAATCAAATTTTTTTCATAGTCAAAATTTTATATAATAAATAGTTTTTTCAAGATTTATTTTTTTATTCCTTGAGAAAATTTTCCAAAATCTAAAATTTCTTCTGAAGATTATTTATCCTTATAGATTATTTTCAGTGAAATCCGGATGGTATGATTCTTTAATTAATTTTTCATAATGAATTTTTTTCTTGTTTTTATTTTCATCTTATTTTAAAAAATTATTTCAGATTAAATTTTCGTAAAACAAAATTTTTATCTAAAAAACCTCAAAATAGTAGAACCTACCAAAATATTTCTCCAGATTTCATCTTAATTGTTAGATAATATCAAGCTTCTTTCAACCATTGGATTAATATGGGAATATAAACTGTCAATTTAATGCCTATATAAAAGGCTCACCTATTCTTCATCCCACATCGGTTTTCACGCCTTTTCATGATGAAGATATACTTCAATACATAGGGGCCATTCCACTTTTTTGATTTCCTTAACTCTAGATGTCTTTTGAAATTCCTCCTCAGAAACAAATTTCTTCAGTCAAGGAAATTTTATAATGGCCGATTTAAAGAGAGAGGTTAGTAGATCAGAAATTATAATTGAAGTATTATTCTCTTATTATGAAAAATATCAAACTGAATGGATGGGAAAGAATGTGCATAGCCAAACCAAAAAGACATGATCCTATTTATTTGATGTTTCTTGTATAATTTTAGGAGTTAGTCAGTTTTTCTAATGATGGTGGAAGAGATAAATTATTGTACCAATGTTATGGGAAAACTTATTTTCATTATTTCAATAACGCATCTAGTATCATTGGAATAATCTATGAAGGAGAAACTATTTTCTACGCCCACAAACTACTAGATGAATCATGAATTATTGAGAATGATAAGGCATTAGAATTTCTCGGACACATAGGAGTCAATACAACTAATATAAACCATCTCTCAACAAAATTATGGTTGCAAGAATTATGTTTTTAGGGTTTCCTAAATCCGACAGAAAGGGATAAGGAAAACTTGAAGAAGAGTGATATATTTTCTCTGGATTTCCTATTGATCTTGAAGAAGAAATATTTAGTAGATTATATCATCCTAGCGATCACAAATATCAAAAATGGCACCCTCAAATCTCAAATCATTATGTATTTAGAAATCTTATTCATTATCATTTTATTACACCTTGACTCTTTTAAAATCCCTTATAGTTCAAATCCTAGACCGTTCAATGTCATGTTTCTTAGTGATGATACCTTGAGAAGGATGAAAGTTGTATTAAATAGCATATTCGATGAATTTTGTGACTTATCAATAAGTGAAATAGAAGAATTATCTAATAAACCAAAAGTAGATAATAATCATAAGAAGGGTTTGAAAAAGAGAAAGCAGAAGGAAATAAAAGTCAAGGGAAAAACTTCTATAGTTCAAGAAACTAAGTCAGCACACCAATAGTCTAAGAAAGAATAACTAATCCTGATGAAGTCATTGCAATATGGAGGGAAGAGAAGAAGAACACGAAGTAAGGAGATCCTATGTTTGACATAGATACTACTGAGGAAAAAGAATTCAAAATTAAGGCTGCTGAAGAGTATGGAAAACAATAAAAATAGAGTAAGCAAAAGAAGAAAATTTCTGATGCTAAGGATGTTCAATCTCTTTTTAAGGATACAGAGAATGATTTTGAGAAGATTCTGGTACTAAAATCATTCTGCAAAGAACTAATAACAGAAAAGACATCAGGAAAGATGATGGTATTTCAAGAACATAAAGGAGAAGGAATTGTTTAGGAAAATGAAGTGGAAGAAAAATAAGAGGAAGGATGTGATGACATAGAAGATATGATAATAAAGTTGAAGAATATCATGAAAAAGAAATTCCTTTAGAAATATTTTTGATCCGGACTTCTCAGGATAAATCAGGAAAAATATTTCACCAGGAAAAGAGGATGTAGATTAGGTAGAGGATAAGAAACCATCTGATGATGCGATAAACTATCATGACTTCAATCAACTATATTATCTTAAGGAAAATGCTATGGAGGAAAATGTTTATGAACAAAAAAATAGTTCAAGTATCAGATAGTGAACCTGAATCCTAAAAATCTATGAAGACCATTTCTAAAGATGATAAATGAAAAAAGTTGATTGATGATACACCAAAGAAAGCTATGGTAGCTAATAATGTTGTTTGTAGTTATTCAAAATGAAATGTAGTTGATATTGAGAAAATATCCTCACCAAAAATCGAATCTAATTCGGAATTGTCTTCCTCAGGTCCAGACTTTGTTGTTCAATTGTTGAAGAAATTAGTTGAAACTATTCCGTCGATTCTGAGTATTTTCTCGAGGTGTCAAATGATTTATCATTAATTTGATTAGAAATAAGATTCTCTTATCATTTTTAAATAAAATTTATTAAGATTGATGCTGATTTCAAAACATTCTATACCGGGTATGACGCTCGTAGAAGATCTTGAAAAGAAATAACTGAGTTGTCCAAAAACATGATTGAAGAGCTTAGAATTATTGATTATGTTCAAGACACTATGAAATAATCCTTTGATAGAGCCTATGTAATGATGAAGTGGCTCATAATTGTTTTTTCAGAAAATCTGAATCTCGATCAAGCATCCCGGAAGAATGAAGTAAACGATCTAAATAGGAAACAAAACTCAGATTATATGAATTTATAGAAGGAAATTGATCTTAGAATAGTGTTTTAAGAGAAGTTAAGTAAGAAAGAAAATCAATTGAGGTCTTAGGAATAGATCCTAAAGTCATAGGATGAAAAAATCAAAGCTCTGGAGAAGAAAAATGAGGATCAGGAATAGCTGATCATCCATTTTAAAGAAGATCATAAAAAGCTTAAGAAGATGAAGACCATTATGGATAATTTCATGCCGAAGGAGAAATAATAATTATTTTGTTTCAAATATAATATTTTTTGGTACCTTCCTCATATCAATATTTTCAATCATAATTATAATTCTTCCAGTGATTCATTTTTGTTGTTGTATATTGATCTAATATTTAAGATATCATTTTTCCATTCTCTCTATTTCTTTATGAATATCACAAAGGGGGAGAAAGGAATGATTAAAAATAATACCAAGTAATGAAGAGAATGTCCTATGTAATGTGGAGTCCATCTAAGGGGGGGGGGGGGTTTACTCAAAAATTATTTCCTTATGAAAGAAAAATAAAAATATCTTTAAGAATGTCAAAAATACGATCCTTAAGGATTTCAAAAACTAAGGGGGAGTTAGTCTTGTTTACTATAATTCCTAAGTAAAAGGATATATGTTTTTCTTTGAAGTTTATAAAGTAAAATTCTTAGTTATTATATTCTTTTTCGTAAGTATGTATGTAATTTCCATAAAGGGGATATTTTTTAGTCAATAATGTATCCTTATTACTTTTCTAAACCTCTATGTTTTGAAAATCAAAAACACTTTATCTTAAAAAAATTGTTTTCCCCAAAGGATTATTTTCATAAGGAAAATTCCCTTTCTCTAGGGAAATTTTTATCCTTACATTTATTTTTTGTTTTATTTTATAATCTCTCTAGATCAAACTCATTTTATTAAAATGTATAAAATTAATTTTGTTATTAAAAACCATAGAAACTTATAATTCCTTGGATATTGAGTTCTCTATTATCAGATTTAGAATTCTCTGAAATTCATTCTCGGAATTCTCTGAAGGTCACACTCTGAATTCTCTAAAATTCAGACTTCAAATTCTCTGAAATTCAGATGCCAAATTATCTAAAATTCATACTTTGATTTCTCTAAATTCATATTCCGAATTCTCTAAAATTTGTAATCATAATTCTCATAAATTTGGACTCCAAATTCAATGATGTTCAGACTCCGAATTCTATGGAATCTAGACAATGAATTCTCTAAAATTAAATCTCTATATTCTCAGAAATTCATACTCAGAATTCATCAGAATTCGGACTCTGAATTCCATAGAATTATGATTCTAAATACCTCAAAATTCAAACACCAAATTCCTTAGAAATAAGACTCCGAATTCCCCATAATTCAGACTCCTAATTCCTCAGAATTCAAATTCTAAATTCATAGGAATTCAGAATATGTAATCTATAGAATTATGAATTTGAATTCTTTATAATAAAGATTCTAAATGACTATGTCTTAGAAAGTCTGAATTTTAAATTTGGTAGGACACCAAATCCTATTTTTCTTTTGACTCCGAAAAACATATTTTATTAAGAATATTCATTTTCCGAAACATGTGATGATTATGAAACGATGTTGTGTAATCTGTTTCTAACTAACTGCTGGTTGAGTGACATGTGTGCAGGTACCCCCAAGATTAGGAAAAATATGTCCATCGGGGGAGGGATCTAACAATTGGTGTTGTTCCTATAAATAGAAGATAATTTGAATTATATCACAATATTTCCATAATTATATAGATTACAAGTTGTTGAAGTTGTTTTTAAAGAGAGACTATCTTGCCTTGTGCATACTAAACATCTTGTTCAGCTTGCTTCGTGCAACTCTGATTATTGTTATGTATAATTAAGGGCTTCTGAGGATAGGAAGATAGAGGTGTCAACTACCTTAAAGATTGAGGAGTTTTAGGGAGAGGAAGATAGAGGTTCAAACTACCTTAATGTTTGAGGGATTTTAAGGATATAAAGACAACATTAGTTATTCTTATCGAGGGCTTACCCTAGTGTGGGTAGGAAAATATTTCTTGAAAGTATAAATCAAGGGACCTTTATGCAAGATTGTTGGATACCTTACTCTTTAGGTTTAATGACTTTATACATGTTACATGTTTTGTTTCATGTTTATTTCCACATTATTATGATAAAGGAATAAATTATAACCATCTTATACATTCTAATTATATTATGTACTTTGATAAATTTGATTATATACTCTTTAAGGTAGAATCTTTACATAAGAAATCATTCCTTAAGTATCCCCTCTTGAACCATATTTCCGAAACCTTGCATGTTGGCCTTATAAGAATATTTTAGGGTTCGTGAATTTACCTATTTTAACTTTGTTAAACATATTTTTCATTAAGGTTAAGAACATATGTTTTTAAACATATAAATCACCCCCTATTGTAATTGAGCATCTACATTTATATCTCGATCCTACACGGTGTTTTAGAATAAATTATGATTTTAATTAAATATTAAATTCCTCAAATTTAGAGAAATATTTTTATAAAATGGAGTTCATTTTCTAATCATACACAACTATAAATGGATTTGGTGAAATCTTTGATTTTTTCTGAAATAATTGAATTTTTGGTGAATAGTAAAATACAGCAATTTCTGGTATATAAACATTATAAGATAAATACACTATTCCTTCATTCATGAATGATGAGAGAACCATAATATTGAAATTCCACTCATTATTAGGATATATTTTATGATAATTCTTACACTATACAAAGTCTAGAACTAAATTAATAAACCAATAAATATAAAAATTAGAAAACACCCCTCTTCTCCTTAAAAATAACAGGATTTGAGACTTGTCCAATTTATTTCAAACTACTATCCCAGGACTATCTCCCACATCAAATACATAATGGTATCACCAAAAGTCCAAAATTAATGTTTTTAAGGAGTTTCTTATGTAGGGGGATTCGAGAGGTAAAATGAATTATTCATTTTCTTTATTTTATTTTCAATTATTTTTCTTTTCTTATACTCTCTTTACCCAACCTAATCAAAGAGGCATGAAAAATAAATAATCCTATATATAATTTGGTTTTATCATGTTTATGGGAAATATTCATCATCATTTTTCTTCTAGTATCACAATTATTCTGAAAATAAGAACACCGTCCATGATGTGTCAATTTACCAACATCATGGACGATGTGATTTCAATTTTATTACCACATTCATGGATGTTCATAAAACCATTTTAATGGTCAAAAATATTTTAAAGTTTATTATATAACATCTTTTATGTACGGGGATTATAATATATGAATAATATTAAAATATAAAATGATACTAATTTGGGATTATCATAGAATCAATAAAATTATCTAAACGATTATCATTAATGTTTTATCAAATGATTCATCATTATATACTAAAAAATTGAATTTCAGAATCATATAATATTTCATAAACATATTAATACCATTTAATTCTACTTCTGTAGTTTCTCTTAAATTTGAGAAAGAAAATCCATTATGAACCGACCATGGAATCCATGTAAAGAAAGCAGTTGAAATATTTGAAATAAAAAATATTATTAATAAATTGGTGGAATAATGTTATAAACTAATCATATAATGTTTAATAAAAATAAATATGTTTCTTTAAAATATTAAAAACTCATTTTTAACAATTATATTATAGGTTAAAACACATTTTATGTAAGACACACCTGAGGTATGTGAATTCATATCCAAATTTCAATACTTTGGGTTATCAATATACATCAATGATTTTGTTATCTAAGATTATTTTTTAAATGAAATTTGATTATAATATTTTTTTATTCTATTTATTTATATTTAATATACATATTACTTTCATTTTATCAATTATCACTTTAGTAAAATGGTTATTTTATGGAACTTTTCCTCAAAAATCATCTTTTAAATTTCTATTTTAACAAAATTCAAAAGATATGTTTGTATAGAAGTGTTAATATTTTATGATTATGTTTGGGTTATTTTTCATTGCTTATGAAGAATGCTGGTACCCATATCTCCATTTAATGCATTTGGTGTTTATATATTATAGGTTGACTATATGGTTACTCCAAGTGTAACTTCGATGGTTACACCAAAAGGTAGTTGTGAGGGTGACATTCAACGGTCATCATGAGGGTTACAAATCATAAGGTACATGTAAGGGTTGCAATATTAAGTAAGTAATTCCCCTAGATAACTTTATGTAAATATATATGTTTTATATGTCCTATTTAGATCTCATTTTTTCACAAAGTAACTATTTGATACATATTGGGTGAAAAATATGTCTTTGTTAAAATGATATCATATATTTATAGGTGTTCATATAATAATAGTTTATCTCATACTTTTTATATCAATTAATGTGATGTTTGTTCTCATCCCATCATTAAAAAATTTCTTTCATAGGCTTTAAGGATGGGTAAGAGAAAAGTAGAATACAATATGAATGTTGCGAAGACATTTCATTAAGACATTTCATGTTTTAATAAAAACTTTTGTATTGTAAAAAAATAGAAATTGTATTAGTTTTACCCACTTCATATTTTTATTGTATGATACATTTATTTATGTCATAATTTTCAAAAATTATAAACGAAAAGATATTTGGGAATGTAATAAGTGAAATCTAAAAGAATTTACTATATTATGTAATCATTGTGTCTGGGTCCTTCTATAAAATCATTACTGAAGAATTGACAACATCTAGAACATCACTCACTATTTAACTCATGTTACTTTTCATGTTATAGTTATGAATAAAGTGAATTCCCAATGGAGAATGTAAAAATACACTATGATACCCATAAAGGGACTTACCCCTTTCTTTTTGAAAACATAGGTTCATTGATTCTCACTCATGTTAATCACACCCACTTACCCAAACATTCATGTCATAAAATATAAGAAATTACGTATATGGGGGTTAAATGATGTAATACCTACATTATACATTATCCCGTTTATATCCATGCTCAACAACATAATTTATTATGTTATGTTCATTAATGTACCCAATCCCAATCTTATATAATGTCTCATGAAATTTAAATTGTGATATTTCAAATTAATTTTATTATAAAATTCCATAATTTAAATACAGTACTAATAATTAGGGAGTACTGTATTCATTTAAAAATAATATAGAACCAATTAAATGTTTTTTCAAAGGACCCCCTGAATAACTCTATTAGAAAATTATATAATTTCATATATTATCGTGTTAATGAATTTTTCCAAAAATTGATAAAATTCATGAAATAATGAAGTAACTGTCTTACGTCTTGTTATATGGTGTGAAAAAATGTATGGCCATTCTTAAATCGAATTCATTATCCTATAAAAGAATATAAAACCATTGTATTGTAATGATTAAATAATTATCTATTGGAATATTCATAATATCCCTAATTCTATACAGGTTAAATTAACATGAATGTATGGATATTAATTAAGGAACATGAGGAGGGAGAAACCTACCTCTGATAGATACAGTAACACCTCCTAATACAACATGAGTTTACAAGGAACAAGGGGGATATATATTGATGTATGAGGGAATATACCCCACTCTATGACCAATTTAAGACCACCATACCCAAAGGTATAAAAATTGGATAAAATATTTAATCTTATGTCCACTCATGTATGGTCACCCTTGGCCACGAAGAGATTGGCTGCCTCCACTATAGTATAGGTGACCCCACAAGGTCCTATTTTCTATCCACCAAAGCCCTGATGGAGTTTCTCACTATAACTATTTCGATAGATAACATATTCTAGAAAACCGTAACATTTTTGTAGCTTACTACTACATATACCAATGTTACCACATATATTGTTGTGTTGAAATTTGAATTTGTATCTTATTAAAAAATATATATCTAAAAAAATCTGTTAAATCATCTAAAACATGATCAAAACCACATTTTTCCAATTTATTTCAAAAAAATCAAATTAAAGCTAATTCAAGTTTAACTATTGTTGGACTCTTTCTCATACTATTAAAACACCAAATGAAATGAGTAACTATAAAAATTCCACATGATATTATTTCTTATTATATAAAAATATTCTCTTTCCTTTCCAATTGACCACAATTTTCACCATCATGTGATGCATTATCCATATAGTGTACTCTAAAATTAACCAATTATAAGAAAGTATCCAAAAATCAAATTAATTTTGAAATATTCTTAAGTATATGGTTATTGTCACTCAAATGACAATCCTGAGTAAAATATCAAACTCTCTGTTGAGACTAAGATATGTTTATTGGGTGTTTATGATATCTAAAGTGATTTTAACATCAGGAGATATTGTTGAGATCCAAAAATCATATTTAAATTTTGTATTTGTTGATAAATCCTCTAATAAATTTGTATATGTTAAATAATAAATAATTAAGACTTTAAAATAAATGATATTACATTCTTAGATTCCCAAGAACTCTTATGATTATAATTTCATAGAATTATGATAAGCATTACATGTAAATATATAAACATCTAAATAGTGTCAAATTTATATTCCAAATTATGTTCATAAATTTATAATTTTATTCCATTAACATGTTATTTAGTTAATTTTAAATTATTCTCCATAACAAAAAGGTTTCCATTCACAATGTTTATTCAGATATTTATACCTTATTATTTTTCTATATATATCATAAGCAGCAAAATCTCAATCAAGGATATAAAAATTATGAAAACCCATTATTCTACTAGAATTAACGAGAACCCAAAAAATGCTTCAAATTTTATCAGCAAACACAATGAATAAAAATAAATCATAATCACATGTGTCAATAATACTTTTCTCAAAGATAACATTCTAAAAATAAAAAATAATTAGAATTATTGAGAATATGAAAACCCATGAAAATGATTTTCAGTGAAAAAAAATTCCTTTATAAATACTGAATACTATGTTGAAAAAATAAAACATTCTCTTTAAGAATCATTAATTTAATTAAAATACATTTTTCCATCTTGAGA
This sequence comes from Viscum album, assembly GCA_963277665.1. Lineage (NCBI taxonomy): Eukaryota > Viridiplantae > Streptophyta > Magnoliopsida > Santalales > Viscaceae > Viscum > Viscum album. The sequence continues at coordinate 1,238,793,778 of OY728143.1, forward strand.
TATCTATCAGGACCCATGATGAATTAAATGATAGAACCATTTCCATATAAATACGTTAATCATTCATCACCGGTTTATTATATTTGATGATTAAATCAATAGAATATTCATTATAGATCTATATCTATATCTCATACATAATTATCTATAATTCTATTCTAATGTATCATGAGTAATAAATTTATAATATTTCACCATTTCAATATAAAACTATTCAATGATACATTTGAATATAAAAATAAATTGATTCCATTTTCACATAAAAGTAGTGGGAAATTACTTTTCCCATTAAATTCCCTTTAAAAATGAAAAATTCCAAGATTATGTGAATAAAAAAATTATACAAAAAACTCAGAAACAATATAGTATATGATTTATAATATTCTACTTAAATATCAATATTGGAAGATGTGAGACCAAAAAGATGAGTATAAAGAACATTAGATGTTTATTCTAAAACTTTTAGTAACTTTTTACATCCTGATTAATTGTCTCACATCATCAAACATTAATCACATGATAATGGATCCCTAGGAATTAAAGTTCACATATCATGTGTCCTTCATGGGGTGTTGTGATTTTGTTTTTATATTATATCTTTTATTCAAATCATAAATCTTTTTCCTATATTTGAAGTATTTCAAGGAAGTTTTCATCATATCATTATGCTTATTTTTTTCCATGAATAAATTGCTGATGTTTCTGAGTTTTTGGAATAATGATATTCAAGCATTGAATTGTTAGTTTATGCCATGAAATTTGTTATGCATCTAGTTAACACATTCATTCATAATGATAAAAATGATTATATTTGGTCTCATATGCCTTAAATGAACTTATATAATGCCTATTATATTCTGAAAACCTATGAATGTGATAAATAAATACCAATGGGTGATTGAATATGAAAGACAATATCTATAAATATATATGAAAATTTTCAACCAAATAAATCAAGAATGTTTTTTTGAAAGATATATCAATGCCCTTAATATTCTCAAAATGAAATATGGTATTAAACAACTTCATTCCATTTCTTATTATACATTCCTAAAAATGTAAATTTATCCCTCATTTTACATTCTTAAAGGATCTTACACTTTTACATGTTTCTTTTGAAATATTAATAATTTATTTTATCTAAATTTTCTACAGAGATAATTGAGTTCTTTGTAATGGTTTTGTAAAAATTTATCCCCTATCATTATAATATTATACTTTTCAATATATTCTAACCACCATTAATGTTATAGATCCGGTTATTTATTTCTGTTAAAATCTTTAGTCATCACTTTGATATTAGTTTTCCATTATAACTAAGGGTTTCATTCATCTTTTTTAGTTCTTTTTTTGTTAAGACTAATTGGTTCTTTTATATTTGTTTGTTCTTGGTGTAACATTGACACCAAGTGACATATACAAATCTCTAAATCCTTTATAAGGTTAGGAGACATAGGGGATCAGTTTTTACTGTTCCTTTTTAACTATATAAATTTTTTTACACTATTATTATGTTTTGATTTATAACTATACTCACTTAAATTTTATTTTTTATAGTTATATTGATTTATGACTTGATAATCGATTTTATTTTAGAGACATATTTGGAATCCATTTTAATGGAAATTCAACTCTTACTATTTTTTTCTCCAACCCACATTTTAAATCAAAAGAGATATTTTAGTATTTCTTAAAAAAATCATTAAAAAATTAATCAAAATTTTGAAAGTCTCAACTAATATCAATGTTTTATAATTTTAAATTTAAATATTTTTTTGACATCATTGGTGGTCAACAAATTAATTTTACTAGTTATTGAACATTATTTAATGTTTTAAAGAATACATATTAGAAAACTCACATGTCATATATTATTGGACATTTAGGATACCCTTTTTCAAATATTGTTATACATGGATTCACATCTTCGTATAAACCAGAATATAAATAGAATCCAGATTTTATAACTAATTTTGAACATAATATCATTTATATGAATTATTTACATTCTTGTTAAGCCTATAATGAGTTTAATAACATTTTTAACTACAACCCCACTAATAAAACATAGAAATTTCTATAATTTACTCATAATTTATGAAATAAAGATAATGATACTAGTGATTAAACATATTGAAAATAATTTCAATGGTTTAGTATGCATCATAATGAATGTTTTTCTAATATGTTTACAATCTTTTCTAAAATTTTCAATGTTCAAAAGTACCTTGGTCGTTATTTGTATAGAAAACATATAGTGGAAAATATTCTTTGGGAATTACTAAGTAATTGGGAACCCAATTTGATGGAAATAAAAGAATCCAAAGATATAAATAAAATGTCGATAGAGGATATAATAAGATCTCTCCTGAAATATAAGATATTAGTAAGGAGAAAAAATGATAATGAAGGAAAAGTATTTGAAGATAATAAGATGTTTCCATCAATGTAATGAATGAGGACTCGTATAATGATGATTTGATTGATATTTTACATTAGAATATTAACACAATATTAAAATGAATCAAATTTGACCAACATGAAAAAAATGAGGATGATCAATGTAAACAAGAAGTGTCTTTATTCAAATTAAAAAAGAGAGGGATATATATTGTAATATATCACCTTTATGAAAACAAATAAAATTTTCAATAATAAAAAATATTTTAAATTCTTCAATGTTCACCCTAAATTTCAAGTGATGAGTCTCCCTCCACAGTTGAATCAAGTAACAAAAGTAACATTTGTAGCATGGCTCAATTCAAGGTGTCTATAAATTAACATGAAATTATTCTTAATCCTCCTCAAATTATTCATTATATACCAAAAATTACTCTTCCTTTAATCATATAACCTATAAGAATATAAATATATTTTCGATCAACAAGATTATTTTTTTGGTAAAAAATTTTAATGTTCCAAGATATTTAATTGATTAATATTAAGAATAATAATGAAAAGTATCAATATGATATAAACATTTGAAATTCAAATAAATATTAATTATTAATTGTATGTGAATGAATTGAAATAAAACATCTATGAGCATGAAAAGTATCACTGAAAATTCACCCCAAGGTGATTAATAATTAAATAAAATACAGTTTCTTAGAAACCTAAAAAATATTCTTTTTGTTTTTTAAGTAATGAAAGTTATTCTAAATAGAAAACATTTTTTAATAGTATTTAACTGTGAATATATTTTAATTTTTATCATAAAATATATATTTTAATTAATTAATATAATTGAAAAATCTATTTATATGTTAGACAAAAATGTATTCAGCAAGCATTAAATTTATTATTATATAAATCATCCTAAAAAAATTGGATTACCTAATACCTACCATCTAACATATTTGGGATAAAAAGCTAGGTATGAAAGGGAATGTTATCTTATTTTTGTATGAACTGTTTCTAAAGATTAACTCGTAAAAAGAGTAATAGTAATGGGATATTAGATTCTATTTACGCATTTTTAGTGACCAAATAAATTGTACAATGACATCATTAAAAAAGAAATAATAATTTAATATTCTATTCACATCAAATTTTATGAAATTATCCTTGAAAAATCATTTATATTCAAATATTTGGATATTATTGAACCATTTATTTTGGGTAATATTTTTTCTCTTAAAGAACATATTGTTTTTTCTCCACAAATTTATTTTTCTTTAATCCATTGAAAAATATAATGACCAACCCTTAGAAAATAATATCCAAGACCTTAAATTTGGCAATACTACAAGAATATCTATCTTAAATGAAGTGGATCATCATTATTTTCTTTCTATTCTTAATCCTAAAATCCATAACTATTATATTAAGGATAAAAATGTTGTTTTTTAATGCTAGAAGATTTATGTAAATTCTATTGGAATTATGTTAGGACTTATATTTTATTTCTAACTGATTATACAATTTTTCGTAGAAAATTAGTTTTTTTAAATCACATAGTCCATAATGTTGACATAAAACATTAGAAATCTACACTAATATACAAAAGATATAATTACAAAGAATACATTGATTATGTTGAACCATTCCACCATATTTATTAGTTATAATCCACAATATTATTGATATAAATTTCCTCTCATATCAATTCTAAATGATTTCATTGGATGTTGAATGTATTTTTATAAATTGAAACATATTTGAAAAGGCGTTTGATGTAAAATAACCCTTTTTTGAATTTTTTCGAAATAATATTTTCAAATTTACAAAATATTTTTATAATTTAAAAAATGCTTCTATGTCATCATAATAAAGGTTAACTAATTTATTTTATCAAATTAATTAGTATAGGGAAAAGTGGATTTAATTGATTATATCAAATAATGATTCAAATAATATTTTAATAATTCAAATATATGTAAACAGTGAAATTTTTCGATTTTTCGATTTAATTCTTTTAAATTAGTTTATAAATATTATAAAAAAATATGAAATATGTTTTATGGGTGGTGAAAAAAATTCATGGTTTTAAAATATCTAAAAATAAGGATGTAACTTTTCAATAACAATTTAAATACACTAAATAACTACTGAATGATTTTTTGATGAATCATATTTAGAATTTATTCACTCCTATAACTTTATATTATTAGATAAAATTGTATTCAACTAGTAAATTGGTTGAAAAAATGTTTTATCAAAGTATTATTGGGGGTCTATATTACAATAAAATGACCTTGACAAACATTATGTTCGATATTTTTATTTTTTAACATATAATAGTTAACCCTAAAAATATATTATTAACTCAATAAAAAAGTTCCTCTATGTAAAGGAATCTAAAAATCATTGTTCATTTTTTCCTAAATGACCCTGTTTTTTAATTTTTATATTTTCCCATATAGGATTTAGGGGATTTCTACTTGATAATTTATTTAAAAGTTGGACTTGTAACATTATTGGACCTTCCATAATCTATAATAGTAGTGAATAAAAATATTCAATTGTTATTTCTATGTCCATATAAAAATATATATATGTATGGTTCTAATCTAAAAGATTATGTGGATAAATGAAACTCTATTATAATTTGGGTTAATTTGTTCTCTTGTTTTTTTTAAATTCAATAGTTCTATTTTCAAAAGTATTTCATGAAATCTAGTACAGTGAGTAATAACTAGTCACATTTATATTTTGTGCCTCTCTTTAGATACTACTTTGAAGAGGGACATATATTGTTAGTGATCATTAACATGAGTCATCAACTATTTAATATCTTCAAAAAACCACTTAATTTGTACTATTTTAACATTATTATAGTTGATATAAGAGTGGATTTCTCTAATTTTTGTGTTATTTGTTATTATACTTGTTTTTTGAATTCCAAAGTATTGAATATAATTTTTGGTTCTGTTTAAATGAATATTAAAAGAACTTACTAGAATTTTTTAATTTTTATTTTTAAGTTCAACCATATTTTTTCATATTTTTCTATTATATTCTAACATTTGTTGAATATATGAATTTTTGTAATCACAGTGGGGGAGAAGTATTTCTTATTTGTTGTGATGTAAAGTCTAATAGATGGGAGAAAAGATTTAAATTAGAGGCACAAGGTTTATTTTTATGGGGTAGAAAAAGGTAATTTTTTTGAAATAATGGTTTATCTTTAAGGGAAGGATCTCATTCCATGTTGGGAACTTATGCATTCATCGAAACTGGTACATCAAAATCTATATCTTTTATCTTTTCTAATTCTATTTTTTCTTTCTTTTTCGCATCCTTCTTAGCAATTCTCTTTTATTTTAATATAAATGAGTGTTTATGATCATCAAAATGGAGATATTGTTGGACTTATAATGTTTTTTAATAATTACAATAACCTATGTTGTCTTTAAACATTTATTATAATTAGATATCATTATTGGAAATTTTCAGACTCTAGAAATTTCAAACACCTTTAACATCATTAATGTTTCATAGGGTTCCATTTCACATTAAAAATGGGTTCAATAGGGTGTATAGATAGTTTTTTTATTCTATAACTTTTATTAACCTCATAAATTTCATTCTATTCATTAAACGATTTAGGGGAATATTTGTTTTCTTTGATGAATATTTATTTTGGAAAGGAATAAATCAAGAGTTTTTGAGAGTTTCTCAAAAAATTATATTTCATCTATGAAATTTATGTTAATTCAATGGAATTAGTCTTCAATAAAGTCAAAAAAAATCAATCATAATTGTTAAAAGAATTTTTAATTTGGTGTCATATAACTTTTTATGAATTATAGAAGATTTTTATTAATTATTAAAAATATAAATTGAGAATTATAGAATCATGGATCCAAAAAAATTCAACATCTATGATGAACCCCTCCATGAAATCAATCCAATACGTTATTTTCATAGAGGTGTCCATGATAATAAATTTCAAAAAATGAAATCTTGGATATCACCTTTTTAATACATTTATTCATTTATTTATTTTTTTTAGAAATTTTCTCCCATATTGTAATTTATTAAAGACTCCTCCTTTTCTTCATTTTTTTATCTAAAAAAATAATCTTACATTCATTTTAGCATTCTTGAGAGATAATTAATTTATTTAAAATGGGTTCGTAAAAACAAACAAAAATGATTATAATCACCTTATTTTTGTTCTGACGATCCTTAATTTGATGGATGGTGGTTATTGGTTTCCATAAAAAGTGAGTGCCTTCTCTTACATTTTTTCCCATGAAAAAATAGATTATTTATAATTATTTTATTCTTAGTATTCTGAGTGCATGCATGGGTGAAATATATCCCACTCACTCTTTCTTTATTGCATGATAAATAGGGGTTATTCATGAGATATTTCAGAACTCCTTTTCAATGTTTGAATTTTTCATTTTAGTAATTCATTTTCAAAAATTCATAGTGTTTTATATTCTTCTATGATTTAACTAATTTGTTTTTTACACTTATATCATTTTATTTTGGGATTATAACTTTTCCTTTAAGGAATAATTTGAAAAAAATTAAAGGAAACTCATCAACATCTTTCATTTTTATCTCCAACCTAAAATCATGTGTCGTAACATTCATTATATATTCTAAAAACCATGAATAATAGATTTATCTAATTATTTAATAACTTAAAAACCATTCCCCTATTCATTCTATTATAATTATTCAATTTACTTCATTTTTAGTATGTTTTATTTTGATAATAATTTTTTTATATTTATGTTGAATGTTTTGAGAACATTTGGTAAAAAAAATTGATGTATTGACCATTATTTAATGGGACATGAGTCCACATTAACTGGGATATTAAATATGACATAATTATATTTTCATATATTTAAAATATTTTAAGTTTCTTCCATGTAAGGTGATAATGAAAAATGAGTTATGTTATTCATATAGGCGGTAGTCCATACGTACGGATGAACAATGTTATGATTTTTATGATAGATGAAAATGAAATAATGCTAGAAAAGTATAACTAGTAAAAAAATTAATTATATAATAAATACAATATTTATCCTTTTTATCTATATATATGACTATCCAACTACGGTGGAAATGAAAATTGAACGGAATCACTATTTGGAGATGGTAGTCCAAAATAACACATGGGAAATTTTATTATTTTCTAACATATTGGAAGGTTATTGAGTGGATCCCAGACCCACATTTGTATATTCTAATGATTATTAGAATATTTTATATTTAAATTTATTTTAGAGGATAATCAATTATAATATATGTTAGTACATTATATAATGTTATTCTGTTATTATTTAGATCTTGAAAATCTGAAATTTTAAAGAAATAACCATTATTGAAAAAATAAAAATGTCTAAAAAAGACAACATGAGGAAATATTAATTTCCCATATGAAAAAATGAACTATATAAATGAAGAAAAATGAACCGACCACATGAATAAAAACGAACCTATTGATTAATTAAAAAAAATGAAGATGCATGACAAAAAATGAAATAATGACATGAAGAGAAATAAACTGACTAGAAGAAGAAAAAACATAGTACCATTTGGTTGAAATTTGAGAAAATATTGAAAATAAAATATGACCCATGCTGAATAAAATGTTTTAGAATTCAGGAAACTACATTATGACCAACATGCATTTAATTATTTTTTTTATATTTATTCTCAAAATGAGGCCTCCTGTACTGATTATTTTATATTATCAATTACGTCATGTTTGTTTCATATAGTTTACGTTATTTAATTATTCATTATAAAATAAAAAATTAATTCTAATATTTGTGGGTTTATTATTAAAAATATTATGTTGTAATTATAGTGGATTAAATAAGATCATATGTGTATTAATATATACACTTTTTCCTTGGAACTTGAAATGTTTGAATTTGGATTATTTGAAATGTTAATATTCTTCCTCGCATGAGATATATAATATTTCCAAGAACATTTCGATATATTTTTATGATTTTATTTCAAACTATATTAAATTTAAAAACAATTTTTTGTTCAACTACTTTTAGTTTTACAAATTATCATTTTAAACCTATATGGTAATAATTTTTATGTACATTCAATGACGAAATAAGGTATTTCTTTGTGAACGATGAAATAAAATTATCTTTATTATTAAAAATATTTATACATGAAATTTCGTTATATAGTGATTTTGATAGAAAAATATTAAAAATAAGGTTGTGGGTATTCAATAACTTTACTATTCAATAATCATTGTGTATAACATACTACATTTATTAAAAAATCAATGGTTTTATCCATCTCTAAGAGAGATATACTTGCTGGCTCGATACTCAGATCCATACTTGTTTATTTTGTTTTAATATATGTTACTTATTTATATTCAAATATGTATTAACTATGTTGTGATATACTACCCATAAAAGGTATGAGTTTGGTTATAGTACCCCATAAAAAGTTATGTGTTCTCCCATAACCAATAAATAGAAATGTGAACATTTTGAAAAGGTAGGGTTTAGTTCTACCTCAACATAAAAAATGAATATATGGGTTGTTCCCTTATGTGTTAAAAAGGGTGGGTGGATATGTAAAACCACCATGTTTATAAATATAATGTATTTCATTGTGCCTGTTGGTTTTAAAAATAAAATGGTAAATGGTTACGAATATATTTAATCAACAAAGAATCCATTATATTGGGTACAATATCTCACTCTGTTTGAGAGAGTTGAAGTCTGGTGTATGATAATTTATATATAAAGTTAAATATATACCACTATTATCATTTATTATTTTTATTCACATAATGATGATAAGTGGTTAAGACCATTTTAAAATGTCAATTAACCACCTAGTTAACCATTTGGTTATTCTCATTAGGACCTAAAAATTAATATATAATTAGGGTCCCTAACATTACCCAATCATTATATTAAATTTGATAGTGCCATAATAAATTAATCTATCAGTTGGAAGAGATATGTTTTGAGATAGTAGGAATGAATTTAAATGATGGTGGGACACTAAAATGTCTTCTACTCTTTGATGAAACTTGTTATGCCCACATTTATTCTAGAATTGAAGATTTTCCTAAACACATGTGTATTTAATGTTTGGAAATCACGATGAAACCATATAGAATAAATGAATTTGGTCTGAAAACATTAGTTGTAAATGAAGTAATAATGTATTTACTAAATTATAGGGTGATGAATATTCTATATTGAGAAATTAATAGAAGTTCATATAGTCATGTTTCTTTATCAAAAAATTATACAACGTTTTGAAAATAATGGAATTTACTATACATGGTTCAAATATATTCATATTAAATTAGTCTTGTTGAGATTAAGGAATCATGAATTCAAACTATTATAATAATAAAAATTTAATCAAATGTTTTATTTATTTACAAGTATTTTAAATTCCATGAGTAATATTGGGTAAATATAAAATAATTATATTCTAGTTGAATGAGTTTTAAGTGACCTAATTAATAAATTTCATTCTAAAAAGGATTCTATTTATGATATTGAGAATTTTAATGAATATAGATTGTATGTGTTATTGGATATTTACTAAAATATGGATTAAAATTGAGATATATTTCCAAATGTGAGAATTAAAGTTAAAAGGAATGTATTTTTAATCAATAATGCATGTCACTACTCCCATTGTTGACTCTGAAATGAAAATTAGTGAAAGATGATATGTTTTCCATGTTCCCAAAGGATTAATAGAGAAATTATTCTAAGAAAGAAATAAAATAAATTCCCACAAAATCAATTCAAAAAGGGTAATGATAAAAATGATGTTATAAATAATGAATTTAGAGAAATATTTTACTTTATTAGTAACATTTATAAAAAAATTAATGATAATAAAATGATTATAAAATACAATAAGTAACTCAAAGAGAAGAAAGATTTTTCTATTTACACTTTATATTTATATACTATGTGATGAATCTAGTAAAAGAAATGTATCAACAAACATGATCATAATGGAATTATAAAAAAATCTAAGTCAATATGATTATTCATACCCCACTAAATCTAGTTATTTTACACTAAATATGATTTGTATGTTGAAATTCAAATACTCAGTCATAAAATTCACAATATTATTATATTATTCAAAAATAATAATATTAAACCTAAGGGTATTTTTTTTGAAAATGAAAAATAAAAAAAAATCATTTGGGTACCAAAATAAATTATATGCTATCAAAAATAAAGATTAACTTGAAAATTTTAGGGTTTGTGATTATAATTTTAAATTTTATGGAACTAAAATATTTATAACATAATCATTATTGAGAGAAAATGATAATATCAATAATAAAATAGATTGATTGAAAATTGATTTTACCACATTTTTTATATAGGTACAATATTATAATAAAATGATGGGTTTTAATAAAATTAATATATACAAAATATATATTTGATTAGATTATATTTTAACATTGTTTTAAATTAACATTGTTTTAGAAATTTCATGTAAAAATGTTCCAAAAATTACATGCTTTAGATTTTGAATGAAGGAACATTGTAAAAATGAATGTTTCTTGATATTTATACTCTCTTTGTCAAACCAATTATTTTATATCAAATTCATTATCTTCTAGATTTCTTTTAAAAATAATTTTAAATTATTTTGGGTTTACCAAACTTTATTTTTCTAAAATAATTATAACTAAACAAGTATAGGTACAAACAATTTAAAAAATCTATTAATGTGAAATACATTTACTGGATGAATAAAACGGGTTTTGGGACATTGATTCTGGATGTTGATGAAACATGAATGTTTGTATTTATAAATATGTGTCATTTAATATGTGTGATAGTGGTGGTGTTATATTCTATAATAAATTATTAGTAAAATAGACGGTTTTAGAGAAGTCAAAATATAAGATTCAATTTTTTTTCTAAAGATTATATGTTTAATGTTTAAATTTTTTTTAATTATATCATATATTAGTGATTATTATATAATTGTGAAATTTAAAAATTAAAATATATTATTGTCAAATAATTATATGTTATTTCTTATAGAAAAAGTAATGATCATATTTATTCAATTAATTTTTCTGAGTTTAATAAATAAAATATAAAGTCTTTATGTGTTGAGAAAATTTCAAATGATTTGTGGAATATAATAATAAACACTAGAAATTTCAATTTTTCATAGAATTTTTATAATATTAATAAGGGATGGATTTTACAGAGATGAAACTAAAAAAAGGTATGTATATGATTCATTCTTAAAACATAAGTTGTATAAGGAGTCATTAAAGTGTGTCCAAGAGATATGAACTACTAGATTACTTAAAAAATTAAATTATTTATTATTGGGACAAATTAAAACTGCTAGTCTTGAGAAAAAAGGTATGTGTTTTTTATTATTATTGATGAGTGTTTTGGATTTACATAGAATTATTTTGTTTAACATTATCAGAGACATTTTATAATTCGTTTTAAATTGAAAATTATAAAAAAAATAAGAAAGGTCATATATTTTTTTCAATTAGATGTTTGGGAGGTAGTGAGTTTTCCAATAATAAATTGATAAATGCTTTGATGATAATTAGTATATAATTTTTTTCATCCCATAAGACTCTATAAAAAATTGTCTGTTATAACAGAAAAATAGTACATTACAATAATTGTACATATTAGTATTAAATGATTACTTTATACCAATATATTTTTTGGTATAATATATTAAATTTTCATTCTTTTATTCTTTTCTAATTTTTCTTTTTTCCATTCTTAAGGAATACTCTTTATGAAATCTAGTGTAACACCCCAAGCTTCTACGGTACGTTTCCCTTTGAATAATGCGATAGCGTGTGTTGTACGCAACCTCGAGTTCTAACACACACCACAACTAATTAAACTAGCCGTTGTGAATAGTAATACCTAATTTTTGAAATTATATATATTTTATATTTGAAAATGGACTTCATTTTTGGACTCGGAATATCGAATTTAGCCTAAGGTGAAATTTTGGTACTTTTCGGATAACTTTCATATTTTGATGAATAGTGAAAATTACTAAATTTTAATTAAAAACAACTTTTTTAATCAAAATAATTAATAGTGATAAATTATGAATTTTAGTATTTTTATAGTATATTTAGAATATATTTTTACCATTTAATATAATGTTGGTCATTGGACATAATTTTACAATTAAACCGAACATAAACAAGTGTCAATCTTTTGATAGTTATTATCTCTTAAAAACACGCTTTTTGTTTTGACAGCGGGAATTAATTTTAAATTAATTTCTGCCACTTCTGTGTTTTGAATTTAGGAAAATGGATTCCATATTTGTAATCAGGATGTTCAAATTGTGTAAATGGGTAACTTTTATTTTTAGACATTTTGAATAATTACTGCGGTAAATATTTTATTTACCATGGTTAAGGGTAAATACGGTAAATAAGGGTTAAAAAATAATATTATAATAATACTAAATTACCCTAAAACGTATCTTAACCCTATTGGTTGATACATGGTCGACCATGGGCATCTTTGGGTCTATTTTGGGACCCCATGGATCCACTTGTAAGTGATAATGACACTTTATTTTAATTTAGTTGAAATGAATACAAAAATGACACAAGCATATATCTTTTAGAACAACAATTTTTACATAGGGTTATATATGTTGGATTTTAGATTATAAATATTCATTAGAAAGCTAAAAAGATTTCCTACATAATGATATTTTATTTATAATTTTTAGACATTGAATAATATATTTTATGTATGACACAATGATGATGCAGTAATTACTATAATAGTGAAAAATTAAAATAATTGATATTATAAATACCCAAATAATTATAATATGAAACTTTTAATGAATTAAACTAATTTTATATGATAATATGATATATTAGGATTGATTTAATTGACTTTGTTCGAAGTAATAAATCTGTTAGGAGTTTCAAAAAAATCAACTATTGAATAGTGTCAAAATTGACATAAAAGAGTTCTTAAAACAAATATTATATTATTAATTGTTATTAAATTCTTAAAAATCTAAGGTTCGGCCAAGAGACTTATATTATGATAGGTTCCTCATTAATGGACCACTTGGGGGTCGCTTGGATGTATATAGTAAGTTTATTAACCATATTATATAAAAATACAAAGAGACATTGTAAAAGTGAAACTAATTAACATAGAGTTAATACTTAAAGATAAGGTTAATATAAGTACCCAAACCTGTCTAAATTCTATTGGTTGAGTGGTTTTCGACCTATCCCCACCTTAACCTTTTAATAGTCAACTTTGGAGCCATTATAAACCGAATATGAATTTATTATAAATTAATATTTCTAGCTTTTCCAAAGGTGCCCCTCACCCCTCTTATAAAAGGGCACTCCTCCTTCTCATTTCTTCACACCTCTAAAGCCTTTTGGTTCGGCCAAAATCTGCCCAAATACTCTCCCAACATCCCTCACTACAACATAGGGGCCTTAGTTTGATCAGAAAGCCAACCTAAGGAGCCCTTTTGATCAAATCAAAAGGAAGAACCCGAAGAAGAGGTAATGTTTTCACCACCCCTTTTCCAAGTTCATTTCTTCTTCCATTTCTTCTTCCTTTGTTGTTACCATTCTAAAATAATGACTCCAGTATCATTTATATACTGTGATGTTATTATAAATATGGTACAACCATATTCAGTATTCTATCCACCCTTTGAATAACATGTCACCATACGTGCGTACGTACGGCTTACCGTCTCCACGTCGTGGTGTAATTGTTATTCAATATATTATTATTTGGATGGGTATAATAATGATGTGTAACTCATGTAAATAATAAATATAACATATTAATGATTCTGTATATATGATATACCATCCATTTATATATTATTTTAATATCAAAAGAATGATATTGTCGCTCGTGCGTACGTACGGACTACCGTCTCCACGAACGCGATAAGATTCATTCTCCATCATATCCATTCAAGTATTATTCTCATTTTAGGGTTAAAAATAATGTTAATATCATTCTGATTATGAATAAGATATAATCTATCCATTACAAACATGTCTTACGTAACCAAACATTTAAGAAGAACGAATCGATTATCACCCGAAACGACGATAATACTAAGATATTATTAATAAAGCAATGTTAAAAGATCATATATGATATCATATTAATGTATATGATTCTTGTATAATTTAATAACAATTATTTCACCATTATACAGGAGGTTAACCTACCCCAACAAAGGAAAAGTACAAGGTAAGGGTTATTTCACAATCTCTTCTTTATCCGAGGTTGTTTATACGTAATAATCTACTGGGATCTCGTTATCATCCACATCCATGTTTCTTCAAAATGTATTTCAAAACATTTTTACTATTTACAAGAATATGGGTTAAAGTCATTTATACCCTTGTTTGACTTTTTATAAGAGGTTTATAAAGGAATCTTTCCGTCGTTTTCAAAACAAGGTCCTTTTTAACCTTTTCGACAGAATTGAGGTAAGAATGTTTTTTTTTAACTTATACGGCGGGTGCGGTTATTTTCCGCCGTTATAAAATTGTCGAAGCTTTCCATACAAGCTTATAAGAATATTTTCAAAGAAAATGTTTTATTTTATATGGATCTTAAATGATTTCAAAATAAAAGGAGATACTTCTTTAAAAAGAATTTTGATTTCATCTATGTCAACATCCTTTGATGGATTTTAAGATTATTTGAAGTTGATTTATTATGATAAAAAACTTCTATATTGTATTGAAGGTTTTGTGATATGTTTGACTGTGGATGTTCTATTTTTATACCATTCATAGTTTATTGTGAAAGTATTGACATTTCGTATGCTAGTTTTAATACGAATGTTTATGTTATGTTTAAACCTTTTCATATGGGAATGCATTGGACTTAACAAGTGACGGGTGGAGCCCGCTATAGCTCCTCGATGCATCGGTAGGTCTCATGAGACAAACTAGTGTCTTGGCACAAGGCCTTGACAAAATCTTATTTGTAGTCTTGGCACGAGGCCTTGGCTATGTGGTTATGATAGTCTGGCATTATGCATTCCAACATTATGAAAGTGGTTATTGATTTTTGCATGTGATTATTCGATTAGTAGAATATCCATGTGAATAAGTAAATGGAATTATTTCATTTTATTTATGCCATACCATGTTGAAAGTTAATATTTAAAAGGCTTTTGTTTTAGTTATACATTGCCTTAAATTTTTATTCTTATTTATAAAAGTTTCCGCTATATTGTTATCCTTACTGGGCATTTGAGCTCACCCCTTTTCTATGTTTTATTTTTCGCAGGATGTGAAGAAGTAAGTTATGAATGACCTGCAGGGATTTTATGGGGGGTTAATAGTGTGGATTGTGGAAACATTATGTTGTTGTAGTAGTTTTTCATTTTATAATGTAATGTAAAACTTATGAATATATCTAGTGTTTCCAAGGCTACTAAACCAATCGGTCTTTCGAGATTTGATCTTTCTTGTGATCATGCCAATGTTATGTAATAATGCACCGACTCTGGGTAACTGGGGTCGGGGCGTTACATCTAGAGAGGAATGAAACCAAGAATTGGCTATTTCGGAGTATTTAGATGGAATGTTCGCAATCTTAATACCAATGATTCACTAAAATATTTTGTTTCAAAATGAAATGAAATTATTTCTCAAGCGTATTCTAATTTCAGGATTGCATATGTCATTATAAAAAACAACAATAGTAGTTGAATAATTTTTCCATGTTATATTTACTAAAAATCAGTTTAGAGAGGTAAATTATGATTTAGAACTATACGATGAAGGGTTTAGAGATTTCAACTATGGTAAACATATAAATTTAGGGTTGGATAAATCTATTGAGGTGAGAATACTTATCATGAACAAACATTCAATGTTCATAACATTCATCATGTTAATAATGAAATTGGTGATAAAACAGTTGCGGTTAAAACGAGAAATTGATTAAGAATTTTAAATTATATTATGATTTTAATTTATTATTTTTACATTGAAATATTTTTTAATTTTTTCCTTATTAAAAATGAATTTTTTAAACTAATTAAAAATTAAATTTTTCTTTAAGAAACAATTTGGATCCAAATTTTTACCCCATAGGATCTTAATTTTATTGGAACAAAATAGATCATTAGAAATTGGTAAGATGTGTATTTTAAAATAATTACATTCGAAGCCATGTTTGTGGATCAATGATATAATCATGAAGAAGGAGTTAGGATAAGAGAATATTTTTCCCTAGTTATCAATTAAAATCTATAAGATTTGTATCTTTACCCTCTCTGGTATGTGTGTGCATATGATGGTGTTGAAATGAGAGATATGATATGGGGACCACCAAAGTCTTATATCTAGTTGGTCCTGGGATGGTGATGAGAAAAAAGGGTATTTCAAAATTCAAAATGGGAGGCATTAACCTCTAAACGAACATTTGGAAGAGGTAGATAATATAGATTCACCAAAAAAAATACACCTCACACATATTAAAGACAAAGAATGTGCATTCATTTAATTAAAAAAAGGCTAAAACAACTATTGAGGGAAACTGCTAGTATCTAAAAGGGAAACCTAGTAGTGACCATGATTGCAAATATTATCTTATAAAACCATGATAAAATTGTATACATAATATTCTATAGAATACTCCAACTAAAATAAAAATTAATTTATATACACATGGGGTGACAATAATAGTATATTCTGTAGGATCCTCCATGAAGCCTCTCAAGAAAAATATAAATTGTGCAAAATAAATCCTAATAAAAAAGTGAATTTAACACATCAACTAAAATGATATAATATATTCCTAGCCTCATCATAGATAGCCTTTGTATTATATATATATAATCGAATAAAAAAATTGTTAATAAAAAAACAAGGGTACCATGTTACCACTCCCCCACTAGTTTGCTTCTCTTCCCCAACATCGTATGTCCAGAACCATTTCTTATAAGAAAAATTTAGTTTGAAGACACTAGGGATTATTATAGAAACATCCATATCATGCATAACATAATTTAATTGTCCAATACCCATCTCAACAGAGTAACCGAGAAACATCCAGGAGCCACCACTACCCATATAATGTGTATCACACACTAGGTTATATAACTTAATAAATCATATCCATACACTCATTAAGGAAACTAACAATATAAGTTCTCATAATTCTCATTCCTATAATAGTATATTGTATATTATATCATGAGATACATGTGTGTGAAATAACAATAATACATTACTACCCTCTACATTCATGTATATTTGGAACTAAAAACTATTCATTCTAGTTAATAATACAATGTGATGAAGAGAGTGGGTCTTGAGTGGGTAGTCATTCTTCTATCCTCACCACCATGATGTTTAGGAAATCACCTTCTTAGATTCCACTAGGTTTTATTTACCTTATGGACATGGGTATAATACTATATGAAATAAAAAAATGCACACGATACAATATTACTAATAGCAACACCATTCCCATAACCGAGTCCTAGGATCAATATAAATTGTCATCACTCAAACACCATAGTACAATTTATAGGGACTAGATATACTATAAGAAGACATGAATTTAAGAATACATACATTAAATTACATATTTTAAAATTTTACAATTATCCTTTCATTAGTTAAATAATTATAAATTAATTAACAAGAAACCTTTATCTTTTCATTAAACATAAATTAACATCGATTAGACCATACATTAATATCTTCAATCAATGTCAATTCCCTCTAGGTATAAACCAACCTATCCCTTATTTATCTAGATTTACATCACCTTCATAATAGAAAATTTGACCCCTTGTGTTAAGTCATTAATTTGTAATTCTTAAACTTTCTAAAATTCAAGGTACTCTAGGGAACATCCTAAGTTACAATCATGAAAGGTATAACCGAACACAACCAGCTATCAAAAAACAGTGGCGCATGGAATGTGTATAACTAAGAGGCCTAACCAAATAGCTATAATAAGATTTATTTAATAACATGATTGTCATCTTTAATAAATTAAATTGGAAATCCAAAATTCAACATACTCTAAAATCTCTATCTCTATCCCCTACCCCAACATGAATATCGACATGCATCACACAATCATAGACATCAATTACGGCTACAACCTCAGGCCACCCTAACCATATATCATCACCTATCCCATTATCCTATCACATGAAATATCAAGCCTTTCATATGACTAAAGATTGGTAAAAAAACCAATAAATTAAACTTTCTAACGATAGCCTAAAATAGGGATTGATACATCACATGCAAACAAGCTATCAAATCCACAACACAGGAAACCTTGCTTTCACAAACAATAAGATACATTGATCACAAACATTTACCATTAGAAACAACAATTTTTTTTTATTTCATATTAAGATAACTACATTATTTATTATAAGATCCATATTTAGTTAACGAAAGGAATCAACAATAAATATCTATTTAAAATATTTTATAATGTTCTTAGAATGAATTTTTATTTCACTAAAATGAGGTAATAATGATTCTCATTTGACATAATTGTTTTACTATATTCATAAAAAAATTTCCAACTTCTTGTTCAATTTCAAATTACAAGACATATGGAATAAAAATATTCACTTAAATAGGCACATTTATCAGTATTACTTCCATAAAATTAAAATGAAACACAAAATTTATTAAATATTCATCTTATTTAATTATTCATACTAAAAAAAGTGTCTCCAATATTATTTTATTTATTATTTACATTAAATTAATCATTCTAAATCATTTATAATTTTTTTTAAAAAAATGCATTTTAGAAATAGAAAACTATCTAGAAACTGAGAGGGTGTTATTTTATCACGGTGGTAAAAAATTACATGTAGTCTCTAAAAATAATCAAATTTAATTTTAAATCCATTTTAATATTCATTTGGTCAATTTCAATTTCATCCAAAGGGAAAAACATGGTTAATTTATCGTTTCAGGTTAATAATAATGATTTAATGAATCCCCTACCTCAAACTATGGATTTTCTTGAAATAGAAATGCACATAAATACAGATCTTTGACCACCTCTCATGTGAAAAAGTGTTGATCTCCCAAGAATTCAATTCCACAAAAAGACCAAAAAATGAAACGTCAATTAGAAAAAGAGAGATTATATTCGATATCATGGATAGAATGATGAAAGTAAAGCAATATCCAAAAAATATAAACAACATAGAAAATGGGGAAGAAATCACATTGGTCTGCCTCAGATCGATCATGGGAAGCCATGGATTAATAAAATTCAATTGCACTTCATAATTCCTCAATAAGACACTACTAGCTTCTAGGAGCATTGGGAGAAAATGTGGGGTCTGAGATGTCACGATGGAAAATAAAATTTATAGGTTCACTACATAGATTATATGTAAAATGTGGATAAATCAATAATGTCTTGAATATCTTGAAATTTAACTCTTGTAAAAAATGAATCTATTGAACCATTTTACCTATTTTTAGTTGACATTTTGAATCCCATTTTCATAACACCATTATTTGGATGAATTTATAGGTTGAAAAAAAATTATATTCAAATGGTTAATTATAAAAACATTGTGAATGTACCTTGAAAAAAACCACCAAAAAGTTTTGAATTAAATTAGTTTCATCAACCAAACTCAAACACAAGGTAGTAATGACATATTCAAGATGTGAACTACCTTTCACCCTTGAATTCCCCCATATTCTAGATTTTAACTATGAATAACCTCATACCTAGATATAGGAATCCCCTATGAACAAAATGAATCCAAAACACAAAAAATAATAAATAAAAGATGTTGGGACCTTATATTAGATAACTCTAAAACTGTTCAATTCGTTGATAATTTATACCAAAACCTAGAGAGGATGAATGAAAAAGGTACCTCATGAATAGTTACCTTTTACGATACCTCTCAATGATCTCTCCAAATTATGTGATCAACAAGAAAAATATTAGGAATCATGTTCAAATACATTCAACAAAAACAACCATCTCGAAAAAAAACTGCACATGGGTGATACCAGTGATATGAAAGTAAGAACACAAAATGAATCAATAGAGAAAACAATATCATCAATTAAAAATTGTTCAATATCTATATAATGATAAAATATATAAGATAAGACCTAAAAAAAGACAATATGTGGTATCCGATGCATATTTTCCACCCACATTCCTAGGTGCTTCAGGGAATGTCACAATGTTTCTAAAAGAGAAATCCCAAGGGAATAACATGTTGGAATCAAGACTATTCGTTGATAAAAATTTACTATGGTGTGTGTTTGTTTTCAATCTGCACATGGATGACTAGGGAGTTTGTTTGGAATGTGGTCATGTGTTTGAGGATAAAATAGTATTTATGGAGGTGTAGTTTCCCATTGTTTGTTAAATTTTTGTTCCCCACAATTGGGAATCAGTTCATATGAATGTATGAAATAGAGAATGGTAAATGAATTTAGTAAACGGAGAGAACTGTGTGGCCTAGGACATGGACCACATACCTGTCTGGGAATGGATGATGGACCGTGTATGGAATATTGAGAATGGTACACAAAGCGGTTCACAAAACTGAAATAAGTTTGTAGTGAAGGCATGCAGAAGGAGGTGTGCAATAAGAAAAATTCAAAAGATTCATGGGATAATTGTAGTTTGAGTGACATGAATGGTACAATGTTGAGGCTTTACAAAAATAAATGATTTGGTAAATCTTTGTTTAATGTATTTTTCATATCCATTACTTCCTATATTAGGAGAAGAAATATCCTCCATTAAGGAGATGGATTATAGATTAAACATTCAAGAAGAAATCTGGTAAAGAATAAAGTGGTTCATGTAGGAGAAGATGGTACACTGAGCGAACCATCCCCAAGAAGAAAATAGATTGTGGATGAAAGTTTAGTTCCTAGAGAAATCTCTCACAGTACACAGAAGAGAAAAACAGTACCCATAGTAATGTTTTATGTGAAGAAGTTGAGTGGAACACAGTGTAAGGAAGTATGCAGAGCAGGGAAGCTCAAGGAAGAGTTAGACAGTATGTAGAAATAGTAGTGATATGCAGAAGAGGTGATTCATGAACCATACCTTGAACATAGTTTGTAGAATAGGAGAGCGGTACACAGAACACCCATAGAAGCTGGAAAATTGACCAAGTTTGTTCGAAACATAATTACCATAACCTATCTGTGTGCGGGAAAGTAATTTACATATTTCGGAAATAACGAGACTTCAAGAAATCATCCATTTACAATTTCGGAGTCTTAATTTAATGCTACTATATTGATGAGGCCTTCATGTTGATAAACTGAGTGAAGATTCTTTCAATGTTGTGAGAAAGGGGGAGTCAGGAGAAGTGATCTATGGGACATACTGTGTTATCCCTAAAACCTTATAAAGGTAGTGTTCCTGGAACATAGTGACTCTGCAAAACTCTTATAATCCACAACATGTAATTATTAGTAGTTATTGGGCACACCTGACACACTATATGTGCATGCTCCTTGGACATATCCCATAACAGTGAATGAATTAAAATTATTGTATCTTTTTCTTTTCATGTGATTTTTTTATCAACAATTCCACTTCAGACATATTTAATAGGTTCTTATCAATGTTGGAAAATGATCCATCAGTTTAAAAGATAAATTTGATACCCTAATTCAAGACGCCTCTTTCTGGGTGTTCTGGGGTACTTCAAGTGGCATGAGAGCCAGTTTCCAGGTGTTGAATATGTCTTCTCCTGTCATATAGAATCCAGTCAATGTTAGGGAGGTTTCTATCTTTTAAGGACGAAAATTTTAAATGTGAAACATATGATGAGATCTCACCTATGATATCTTAGAATGGATGTCTTGTTTTCTACTAGTAAGTAATACAAGTCACTAATCTTATAATACTGTCAATGACTGATACAGATAGGAAATTTCTTAATGGTGATGAAAAAGCACATAATGCACTCACTGAGTCCCATTCTCATTATATTTATTTAATGGTAATGAGTTGAAATTATTCCAAGTAAATGATAGATAAACTATAGTATATTTATAAATAAGATAGAAAAGTAAAGGAGGTGAAACTTCAAGTACTACACAATAGGTTTGATGATCTGAATATGCACCCTGATGGGAATGCAGACTCATTTTTCAATCAAAATACTGAAGTTGTTGGAGAAATCCAAGGTCTAGGTGATGAAATCAAAGTCATTGTCATAGTAAAGAAAATCATGAGAATAATTCCACCCCTATACAATACAAACGTGTCAAACCATGATGAAAGGGATCTCTCCATACTCTCAATGGATGACCTTCTGATAAATCTATCAGTATATGAAATGATAATCAAACTAGAAGAAGCTACGACTCATGTGAGAAAATAAATGGAATTCAAATCCATAGACAAATTAAATGTTTTAGGAGAGAAAAGTGACAATAATGACGAGGGAAAAAAACTATTTCTATAATTTATTATAATCTCAAAAAGGAATAGGGAAATTTTATGGGATGCTAACTATGGATTCTTTTCACTATGGAAGAGATGGGCACATTGTCTCTTGGTTCCCTAGAATGTTCAACGATGGAGAAAGTGATGATGGAGACATTCAAAAGCCTTATAATATATTTTTCAAAAAGAGAGACTTTAAATCTGAAATGAAATACCAACAAGATAGTTTTGTATACGAAGAAGAGGAAGATGATAATGAACTCTTGAAATAAAAGGATGAATAATTAAAATATGTGAACCACAGTTTCATGATGGATACAATTAAAAAATATAATCCTTAAAATATAAGGTGTGTTATAATCAGTTGCCCACTGAATTCATTCCCAAGCTACAACATAAAGATGCTTTTAGTATTCTTAAGAATAAATGTAAGAGATGCAATGAGTGGAATGTAATTATGGAAGAGTTATCAGAATATGTTGATCATCATTATGTAGAAATTGAACAATAGGTAGAATTTGTGAACAAGTAGTAATAAATCCTTTAAAGAACAAAATATGTCCTAGAACTTGAATTCAAAAGTGAAGAATAGGGAAAGGACATCAATGAAGTTACCTCTTTACTAGAAGAGAAATCCAAGACTATCGATGGACAATAAGAATAAGTTTTTACTCATTGTAGTAAATTCATAATCGAATAAAATTAAAATGAAGAAATTAAGAAAATACATTTTGGAAGGTTCTTGGATGTTGAAATGTTGGAGGGTGAAAAACATAGTTCTAATGGAGTTGAATAAATCATCAGTGATCAAAGACTCGAATGCATTGGAAAAAGTGGAGTTGGTTTCGATACTGAAATGTCATGTTCTAAAAAAAAGTGAAACAAAATAAAGGCAAGGTAATAGTTGATTATGTTGAAAAGACACTAGAAGTGATGAAAAAGAAACCCTTTAAATCAAGCTAAAATTTGATCTTAAGACTATCCGTTAATTTCTATAAATTATAGGCATTCAAGATATTTTACCAAGGAAGAACTCATGAGGATAAATTGAAGTGAGAAAACATTTCCTCTCATGTAGCGTCGGTTTTGTGGCTATCTAGACCATACGATGTCATTCTACAATGAGGAAGGGAGCTATATGAATGGGGAATATTTAGGAGATCAAAAATGAAGAAAATATTCATATCCTACTTCATATGGAAGAATTATTTACTATGGATATTGATTTCATTGTTCTAACATTGTCCATAAATATGTGTATTATAGTCTGGGGAATTATAGGAGAAATTTTTATAATTCCCAAAGACTGGACAATACATGTCTTATCAGTCAGTGTTGATATTTAAAATATGTTTTCTCTTCTAGAAGAAGAATTTGAATATGAAGAACCCATGTACATGGAAGAGAGAATTGAATGGCCATAAGTGTCCTACACTAAACCCAATATCTCATGGAATGAAAAGAGGAAAATTAAAAAAATACAATCTTGTAGATGTATCCCTAAAAGCTACAGGAAAAACAGAACCCAGATTCTTGATAGCAGATGTTCATACCACATGACATGTAATCTAGACCTATTACCAAATGTCATGAAAAATGTCGGAGGATAGTGATGTTTGGTAATGATGGTGCGTTGATGATAAATGGAAATAGAAGTACTGAGCTTGATAATGGAGAGCTGAAGAGGACTAATGTTATTTATGTGGACGGTCTGTGTCACTACCTTCATAGTGTGGGACAACTATTTGACATTGGTCTTATTATGAAAATCAATCTGAATGGTTATACTATATGAGAAATGACCAATAATTCCATCATGAAAGGCTGTATAATAGTAGGCAACTAATATCAGGTTGATAGAAAAGAGAACAATTTATACCTAATAATTGAAGAGGAAAACAACTTGTGGCATCATAGAATGGGACACATTAATCATAATTACATAGAATATATGTCTATGTCGAAGATAGTCATAGATATCCTAAATCTAACATGTGAATGATGAAATTCCATTGATGCTTTCATGTCAGGGTTGTTGGTATGTAGTTCCTACCGATCAAAGAAGAAAAGAGCATCTATTCTCCTTAACCTCAGGCATACAAATGTATCTGGCTCGATAAATTTTCCCGGAACAAATGGATAAAGATACTTTGTTATTTTTATATATGATTATAGTATAATGACATGTATGATCATTATACACCAGATGTAACAAATTCTATATTTCATGAAAACCTATCGACGAATCACTAATAATGATATTGGATTGAAGACCCAGTCTAGCAGTCGGACAATGGAGGGGAATACACATCCATTTAATTTTAAAATTATTTAGATTGTCATGGGATACAACACGAGGTGCCTGCTATGATAACTCCATAGAAAAATGGGGTGGTTGAGTGCAGGAATCAATAGGTAAAAAACATGGACAATCCAATATTGATCGAGAGTTGTATTCCTCTACCTTACTAGAATGATACTATTTATACTGCATTGTATATTTAAAAACCAAGGATATATATGCGTGATACAAAGAAACCATATGTTTCAATAAACGCTTTGGAAGAATTGTGGAAAGTATTGATGTTAAGTTCATTAATGTAAAAAATATGAATGCGTCAATGAATTATTATTCTAATATGATAGAACATGAGGAAGAATGTAAAAATAAAAAAAAATAGAAATAAAAAGTTAGTGGAAGATGTACAAAACAATCAGGAGTCACATTAGGATGTTGACTACAAAGAAGATTCATAAGAAGAATCCATAGATGGAGAAAATTCATTTGAACCCAAAATGAGAAATCAAAGAGCAGAGACTGATTAGTCCAATATTATCAAGGATTAGAATGCACCTACAACGGAAAATATAATGGGTAATAATGTACCATCTACATTTATATCAGGTGTGGAACCATCCTCATTTGAATAGGCTGCAAAGGATGAGTCATGGGTGAAAGCAATGAATGATTAGTTAGATCAGGTAGAAAAAAACATACTTGGGATCTTCTCAAAAGACAAAATGGTCACAATGTGATTGGTACGATTTGTATTTTGAATAATAATTGACGACCATCAAAATGTGATCAGAAATACAATTTTCTTGGTCTGTAAAGGGTATTACCAAATCAAAGGTATTGATGTTGTAGAGAAATTTTCTTCTTTAGTGAGACTGGATTCCATTAGACTGTTTCTTCCCATGGAAATCCAAAGAGGATATTAAGTGTATCAAATGAATTTTAGGTAAGAATTATTAAATGGATTTTTGGAATAAGAAGTCTACATTAAAAATCCCATAGGGTTCTTTCAAGAAAATGATGAACTGAATGTTATCAAAATAAAGAAATCTCTCCATGGCCTGAAAGATTCACCACAGGTCTTGTACTCTCTATTGGTCTCTTAAATGGGAAAAATTGAGTTTAAAAGTGGAGGAGTGGATTACAATCTCTCTGTGAAGATTTCTCAAATGAATCAGTTCATGTTATTTGTACGCGTGGATGATATTATTATCAGTGGAAGCTGGAAGGGATCAGTTGATGACTTTTCTAATAACATGAAATAAAAATTTGAAATTTCTGTGATTGGTGAACGCAAATACTTTTTATGGTTTTAGGTTATTCAGAATAAGTATTACACATTCATTTCTCAGGAAAATTATGCAAGAGATCTATTGAAGAAATTCAATATGCATGATTCCAAACCAATTTCAACTATGATTTTGATTAGAAAAAAGATCAACACGTATGAGGAAGAGACTTCTAGGGATCCCATCATTTATTGAAGAATCATTGGAATCCTACTATACCTGATGGTGGTAGGGTCATATATTGTATTTCCAACTTACGATGAGGCCCCATTTTAGATTAATCCAAAGGAAGAAAATATGGTGGAAGTGAAAAGAATCAAGCCATATATTCATGGTACACATAATTATGGGATATTATTTGATGCTACAATAGGTAGTGAGTTATCCTCTTGTTCTAGTACTGATTGGTATGGATATGTAGTGGACAAAACGTCAACTAATGGTGGATCATTCAATATTGGGACGGAATGCATGGGATTGATGAGTAAGAAATAGGTTAATACTTCTCTTGGTCCTATTAAAGTTGAATATATATCCACTACCAAAAAATGAACTCAGTTAATTTGGTTGAATCCGCAATTGATTGACATTAGCGATGAGGTAAAAATACCAATATTGACTTACTGTGATAACAAAATAGTAATTGATCTTAAAAAGAATCATATTGAACATTTGTGTACGAAACATGTTGTAATAAAATATCAATTCATCAAGGAAAAAGTTGAACAAGGTGTGATTAAAATGGATCATGTGGGAATTAATGTTCAAGGGGCTGATATCCTGACCAATAAACTATCAATAGAAGTGTTTGAGAATCATTTGTTGAAGCTCAGTGTTTAGCCACCTACCATTGTATAATAAGGTCATTAAATTACCCTCTCCACATTTTTTAATTCATTTTAATATTGTTGTGGAAGAAATCTATGTTTTTGGGGGAGATAAGATCTTTGGGGATCATGTATTTTGATCTCTACAAGTCATGATTCAATTATTTGGGTTTATTTCCAATTGGTAAGAATGGATAAATTCAGTGGAGAGTGATATGTCGATGAAATGAGAATAAAAATAACTCAATGGATAACGACCTCTGAGAGAAAATTAAGAATGATAACTCAATACATATAATTTCTCTTATTTTCTACACCAACCACTACTCACGTAGACATAGAGTTATGGAAGAATAGTTTCCTGAAGGTTTAGGTTTTGGTCACGTTTGGTGGTTTAGTGAATTTATTTAAAGATTTCCAGAAAACCCAAAGGGAGAGAATGTTGGAACTGAGGATGCATATGGATAATAACAAAGTGTGGATTTTGTTTGTTTTGAATTTGTACATGGATGAATGGAGAGTTTTTTTTGGAATTTTTTCATACATTTGAGGCTGGACACCTCGTACCATGTTCGGGAAAGGTTCACAAACCGCATATGAAAATATGAGAATGGTAAGTAGAGAGTTCTGTGTAACTGAAATCGGTTCACAATGATGGTTTGTGGATGGAGGAGTGCGGTATGCGTAAGGGTTGTGTTTCATGGGATTGTTATACTTTGCTGGACAGGGGCTATACGTGGTAGAGGGTTTTCCAAAATAAAAGATTTGGTAAATCTTGGATTATCATATTTTTTGCTTCTATTAGTTCCTATATAATGAACAATAATATCGTTAATCAAGTTGTTGGATTATATATTAAAATTTTAAGAATAAATATAATAAAATCTGAAGTGGTTCCAATAGGAGAAGACGGTGCGTGGATAGAACCATTCACATATGGAAAAATAATCCGCAGAAGAAAGTGCAGTTTGCAGAGGAAGCTCCGGTAGTACGTGGTGGAGAAAGACAGTACGCGAAGTAGTGTGGTGCGTGAAGAAGTTGAGTAGAACATGGAGTAATGTACTACACTGAATAGGGTAGTTCATGGTGGAGATCGGTGATATGTGGAAACAATAGTGGTACGAAGAGAAGTTGATCCATGAACCATACCTGGAACATAGTATACAGAATATGATAGTGGTGTGTGGAACACCCAAGGAAGCCTGAAAATACTCCAAATCAGTTCCGAAAATAATTAATATAAGATATCAGTGTAAAAAATGTAAATTACACTAGTGGGAAATAATGGGACATAAAAAGAGCATCCATTTATTCTTGGGGATGTATAATATAACACTACTTCATTGAAGTGACCTTCATCTTGATAAACTAAGTGAAGATTATTCCAATACAGTGAGCAAGTGGGAGTCAATGGATGTGATATGAGGGTTGTAGTGTACTATACCTAAAATCTTGTAAAGGTAGTTCACATGACACATAGTGACTGTGATAAACTTTTTTAATCCACAGTATGTGAATATTAGTGGTTATTGGGTATGACCGACACACTTTCGGCATAGGCTCCATGGATGTCTCCCTTAGTGGTGAACTAAGCAAAGTTGATGTTTCTTTGTTATTCATGTGATTGTTTGTTTTCTGTAATTACTCATCAGAAAGTTTTAATGGGTTTCAATTAACGTGCGAATAAGATTTATCAGTTTAAAAGAAATATGTGACACATTGATTCACCCATCCACTCTCAGTGTGTTCTGGGGTCCTTCATAACATGCCACTGAATCAGATTCTCCTTATGGTTTTAGATCACCACATTTACATCTTTTAAGGTCTTATCATGATCAACACTGATCTCACCCCAATTAATTATGTGAGACACAACATGAAAGAAGAATATGAGTTTTAAAACATTATAAAAAGTCATTCTTCGGGATTATATTTGGGGGACTTTCTATTTGATACTTCGTTACTCCGACATTAGTCAACACCTTGAAAGGCCCAAAAAACTGGAGAGGGAGCTTCCTCTGATTAAAAAACCTTACAACCCACGATTAAAAGTCTTATTATAGGAATAATGATCTATATTATCAAACTCCAAAGGTCTCCTTCAAAGATTGATATTGATCATTTCATGATATTGTTTGTCTTTAATCCTTTTATGAATCCACTATGAAATATCTATCATTACATCTACTAGTTCAGGCCAGAGAATCTATGACTCTCCACAAAAAGTCTTTCAAAATAGATAATGGAATTGTGGTTCATATAATTCTTAAAATTATGTACTATCTATAGTGAATTGAAAATTATTGTTGTTTGAATACTCATAAAATGTAGTTTTTTTCATCCATAGACATGAAAAATCTATGACACAGAGACACAAAATGCATTCAATAGTCCAAATGGTTTTCTAAATATGACCTCCTATATATAGATGAAATGTATTCCTAAGGTATAAATGAGAGGAAAAAAATCATTCTAGAGACCCCTCTACAGTGTGGCCGTAAAATGAGTATCACGATCAGAACGTACAATCCACATGACTCCATGTTGTCTGAACACATCCTTTAAATACGTCCTTGATAGAAAAACTACTATGATCGACTCATTAAATTCAAAAAGTTTGGTCAATTTCTTCAATAAATCCATTTTAAACCCTATATCTTCAAATAATCCAATATATTGAGGTAAACTAGTAAAAAATACAATTATCATGTCATCCCATAACAACAATGTATTTTATAATGGTTGGATAAAATGATTGGGATCTTGATGGTCGACCATCTTCTTCTATAAAAATAAATACTGGGACACAAGATCCCTACTGACATGCATTAATCCAGTCCCTTGAGATTTTCCTATCAAAGCATGTTATATATTTGTCACATCAGGATATACATTAATGTTTGAGATATGTTTCACAAGGAGAACCATATCACACATCACCAATGGGATGAAAATTCAACCTTGAAAAAACACCACGTGTTTTTCATTATAACACCAATAATTTGGGGAATCAACAAAGACAACTTGGTCTCTATAGACATCAACCTTATAATCCCCCATCTTGGAGTCCTCCACATGTTTCACAAAATATTACTCCACTATAATTTGTTAATGAATACATATTACACCAACCTCTCCCATATATAGATTCACAGTTGGGAGTTCTTCCATTACTATCCATGAAAATACAATTTCACCCACTGAATCATTACCCAAAATCCTACACATCACATCGAATACAAAATTTCCCTTACCTAATTAATATTAAATCTTATTTTCAAAATTGTACAATAATTTTATCCTCCTTCTATTCTAGTTTTTCAACTCACTCTAAGAGAATACACACGTTAGGCTCTTATTATTTCTAAAAACTACAAAATAATCACCATTGAGATAATGTCTCCATAACATCAATAAAAAATGACTACTACCAAATTTATAACATGGGATGAATAGTTAAACTCATTGTGATGTAACTATTGAGACCCATAAGAAACAAATTATATCTGATATATTAAATAAAATCATAATCTATGATGAAAAGCTTCACAGAAATCCTTTAACATAATTCCCTCTTCGAGAATATGAAGAACTGAAGGGCATAAATCTTCTTCTTTAGGTGATCAGAATATGTTTTAAATTAATTATTCCATAATAATTTATAATCCTTTATAGTCAAGGATATCATAGGGGTTGTTACCAGAGTGAGTTCAAAAACAAATCTTCTATAATATCCTATATTACTAAAGAAACTTTTACTTCTACATCCATCAAGGGGGATGCCTATGAAACCTATTTTTATATATTCAAAAGGGTACAATATATTAATTGATTAAAAATTATTTTCCACAACTAATTGAATTAAAAATCCCAAAACTCACACTTTCAAAAACTTACAACGTAGTTGCTAATGTAGATGACCTCATAAAAATTGACACTGATGATCTACATTTTCCACTTGAGATGTGAAGTACATAAGGATGTAATCAAGGATAACTACCATGAACCAATAAAAAAACACTCTGAACAATACTTTAACTAAATATGTGATTAGTGCTATAAAATTCATCATTCTTAATGACATGAAAGTAATCTCAAAATTATTATAACAATATATCAAAATATATCTTTAGAATGTCCTCCACTGTTACCAACATCTGATGATACCATGAATGAAAATTGATCATTGAGAACATGCTTCCTCCATTCAGTTGTATTAATAGGTCACCAATCCACAGTAGAGGATAAAAGATCTTAATTGTCACATGGTTCATGTGATGATAATATATTCAAATATACATAGTGTCATCATCCTTCTTCATGAAAAAAATTGGTGCAACCCAAGGTAATACACTTGGGAAAAAACCTCACTACAATAAACCTTTGAGCTATAACAATAGGTATCTCAACTCTGTAGGCACCATCTTATTTGGAAACATTAATATTGTAGAAATTACCAATTGTAGATAATCCAAAACAAAATATCCCATCCATGGGGTAAAACCATAACATCATTGGGAAAATCATCATTGTAGTCTTCAATAACCCCGGGAAACACCAACGGTTGTACCTCTAATAAACTCAATATCATATACTCTATAAAAAAAGATAATGATATAAAAGGTCTTCGTACCATCTATGGGTCACACTCACCAAAAAAACACTACCGCAAATCTATCAGCCTAGTAGAAAAAAACGTTCCTCCTATAGAAATACACAACAGATTCAACTGAATACATCCAGTATATAATGTGGATAATGTCATAGAGTTGTATTTTTGAACATAGTATATATCCTGAAATAGATTCTTTATCATGAATAATCTGACAATCATTTCATTCATCAAAATGATATGATCTCCCACTGAATAATTTAGTCATTACCTAGGGAACTGGAATTCTCTCATCTCATGTTTCAATGCATGGACTAGGACATTCTATATGGTAAAGTGCAAAGATGTTGAATAAAAAAATGAATTCACCAAATTTTGAAACATGAAAAGGGTACCTCAACCATTTTTTATCTCTTCTGGGATAGCAAATACATGACCATAAAGCTAACCACTACCTTCTATATGGAATCTCTACCCCTGATAATGACACGATCTATCACTATGATCTTCCCTTTGAGGATGAAGATAATCTCAGGGATACCATATTCCTTCCTTTTACCCTATTTACTGATCCTATGATGCAACATCCTAATAAAACTATACTGGATGAAAATCCATCAATTAAGAAAGGTAAAGTGAAACACATTGTGCATACTACCTACCCAGAATGATCGAGGATTGTCTCCATTGATAACCTCAAAAACCACAATTGAATCATGTGATTGTTCCCTGACAATAGGAATGCTAGCCACCACCTAAATGGAAAATATATGAGGAGGGATAAGATATAACCACATTTTTTGGAAGCTTATTTATCTAGGGAAACTATTAATCAAGGACCAATTTTATACTACATGATTAATTCTGATGAAAATCCTCCCATGAAAACCATAATATGCATAGAATACTCTCAATAACCTCTATTATATCCTGTACAAGGAGATAAGTGAATCAAAATTGAGACCTAGAGTTGGATCTATGGATGGAAAGCCACTAAAAAGTTCCCTATCATGCCTCTAAAACTTACAGTATGTTTGAAAATGATCTGAGAAGGGTCCTGAAAGGGATCCATGACTGTTTCACTGTAGAACGTACCAATAAAATGTTATGTAGTTCTTTATGACTAGAATCCATCATGTTTGATGAATGAAAATATTCTTCGAACTAGTACCAGAACTTCTCCCATTACACCTGTCAATCCTCATGATATATAATGAAAAAGATCCATCACAACTTCAATACTGTATGATATATTTTCAAAGCCAACAAAACACAACGCCTTTCTTGAGAATAGATCAAACAAGAATTTTATCTCAGTCTCCTCCAAACAGTCCTCTATGATTGAGTGTTAAATGGATCCACTATACAGTTATAGAAAATAGAAATGAACCACATGTAGTTTCATCTTCCATGTGTCATCATAGTTGACCTCTACTCTTTGGTGATATTTTGTAACATCATTCTAAACTTCATCAATGAGATACTAATGATGATCTTGACCTCTATAAATGATTGTATGGTTTTCAAATTGTTATTGGTCCTAAAATGTAAATAGGGAATATTTATGATTAATTTATTGGATAAACGTATTTATTTTAATTATTAAACTATCCTATGGTCTACCTAGTTCAATCATAGGCGCAAAAAAATGATGCATGGTAACTTCCATGTTCTCTACCGCTAAACTAGTATCACTTCATTTATTAGCTTGGTAAAAGTGAATGTATATGAATTGAATCATAGGGGGACCTAAATAACCATGTCTTAGATAGAATCATTTAGTTATATTACATAAAAAACATAACTGACATTATTTCGCTACCAACCTATGCCATACTCGAATGATACTAACTCAAAAATCTATCATATCCCTCAAATTAATCCTCTGATTCAACTATTTTCATGACCCCTCGCTGAAAAAGTTCCCATCTAGGTCTTGAAAAGGGAGAGGGGGAGATGGTGGCCAAGTAGGTCCCACCAATTTTTAGACTTGAATTTGAGAATAGAACCAAGTGTATATCATACACATGTATTGAAATAATTACCATCTAAATGAACATGAAGAGGATATTGATAAGATTGATTCACCAACTAACTCCTCCTTGTAATTGTAATGAAAATCCAAAGTGAATACATACAATTTTATACAGACCTATAAAAACATGAATGGAGAAATTTGAGTACCAAAATGGAAAACATGGTAGTGGCCATGAATCCAAAATAGATCGTACAAATACATGATCTATTAATATGGTTCATCGTCTCTAGACAACTAATATTATGCAGAAAAAAATATTATATATGTGGGGGTTATCATAATAGCATACTCAGTAAGACCCTCATTGGATCCACTCATACAAAATATAAATAAATCATGCAGATTTATGGTAAACAAACAGGGTAATGACTCATCACCAAAATGTTTATAGTTTGTTCCAGACCTCACTATGTATAACACTAAACAAGTATCTCACACGGAGGATGATATAATGTAGTAATAAAATAACATGTGTTCCTTGTTATTACTTCCCCACTTGTTTTCTACTATTCCATAATGCCAAAAACCTTGAGCCATCTCTATCAAAAATAATTTATACCAAATACACTTATTCTACACATCACAACATGTGTCTTGTTCATCACATTATCTCATCATCCCATATAAATCTCTATATATTACCCATGTTGTTTCCAGAATCCACTAAAGAATATATGTCATGCATTATTGATCAAGTGTTATACATCACACCATCACAAAACATATATAAAATAAGCTAGATCATTCCACCATATCATATAAACATCATAACTCTTATAGTACTTTGGATTCTTATCTTGAGATAAATATGTTTTGAAATACCTAAATGACATTATAGTAGTTCACAAACATATATATGAGAAACTAACCATCATGCATGCTAGAACAGAATATATCCCATATAAGAGTGTGGGGATAGAGGGGGTAGTCATCCATCTATCCTCACCACCTAGAAGATATGTAAAACACCCTACCAAAGTTCTATGGGTGATAGTCTCCCTACAGACATGGTTGTGGTAGCATATGAAATCTCAAAAAGTACAAGATATGATATTCCTCACAACCACAATATGGAAATAACCTAGAACAAGGATGAAATTCATCTATTGTCACTCATACACACAGTTTTTCCTACGAAGGACTAGGTATACTCTACGAAACATAGAATTTATGATGAGTTGCATTAAATTATTTATTTTCTCTTCTAAATGTAATCTTTCATTAACTAATTAATTAATATGTAATTAAAATCAATTCAATTTCATTTTAATAACTATAAATTATCATAGATTAAACCATACATTAATATACTAATGTAAAGTCCACATCCTCTAGACATAATCCAACCAAATATAGGGATTTTCAATATTAACATCTTTTCCACCTCAGAAACCCTAATCCCATGGGAAAGTTATTTATTAATAATTATTTAACATTACATATTCCTAGGTACTCTAGATTAAATATTTTGCTACTGTCATGAGATGAATGACCCAACAAATCTAGCTTCTAAATAAATAGGGGAATGGAATGTAACACCCCAGGTAAATAAAGAATATAACTTTTTTATATTTATCCATATTTGTGAATAAAATATTAATATTACTTTAAAGGGGATGTTATTCTCGATGGCGTACCCAATACGCAACAATGAGTTTCTTGGGAATCTTATGTTGCACTATAATAATAAAATAATATTATTTTAAATGGTAGTTAACGCCTACCTGTTGTGATGGCGGGAATGAATATAACTAACTACAAAATGATTATATATGTTTGTCAAATATTTTTACTTTTTACAATAAATGTTAGAGGATTCAAAATGCGAATGAATCCAATTTTAAGCGTAAACATTCTAATATTCTTTAAAAAGTCGATTAACCGACTTTTGATGGGGAACCTATTTTAATTCCACTTTTTGAAAATTGTATCTGTTATATTTAACAAAATAAAATTCTTCTTTATAATCGGGACATCAAAATTTACTTTGTGTAAATTTTTGGTATTTTTCTGAAAAAGTTCATTTTTTAATGAATAGTGAAAAATGTTGTTTTTTAATTCAAAACCTCTTTTTATTATAATTTATTTATATGATTAGATTATATTTTGAATTGGTTTTAATGTGAAATTAGAATATATTTTTACCATTTAATCCAATAGTGGTCGTTGGAATTAATTTCACATTGAAATCGGACTTAAACTAGTGTCAATCTTTTGATACATTTTGTTTCATAAAAACACGCTATTTATTTTGACAGTGGGAATTAATTATTAAATTAATTAATGCAACCTATATTTTTTGAATTTTTTAAAATAAACATCATTTTTGAATTAAAATATCAAATATAGCTTAGGGTGAATTTTTGGTAATTTTCTGAAAAACGTCAATTTTTGATGAATAGTGAAACCACTAAGTGGTATTTATAAAAACTAATTTTTCGTTTAAATGAAATTTCGCAATCATTGTGTTTTGAATTAAAAAAATCCTACATACATAGTTTTCATTAAGAAGTAAAATGTGGTTCAATGGGATTAAAATAATTTTTTGGTGAATAGTAACTTATTATGTTTTTAATCGCGATTAGAGGTAATTAGTGTAGTTTAAGGTAAGAATAATGTTTTAATAAAATTAAATGACCTATACACATGTCCTACCCTTATTGGATGAGTCATGGCCGACCAAGAAAATCCATGGGTCAACTTGGGGACCCCATGAAGCCACTTTGGTTAGAAAATGACATAAATACCTTTTTATTTAATGTTAAAGTAAAAATGACACAAACATGAGTCGTTTTACTAAAACAATTTTTACATGGGGTTATACAAGTCAGATTTTTTACTATAAATAATAAATGGAAAGATAAAACGATTTCCTAAATCATAGTAGTTTTTTTATAATTTTTAGACATTAAATAAATTAAGTTATATATGACATCATGATGATGCAGCGATGACCTCATTATTTAACGATTTAAATAAAATGGAAAGATAATGTAACATCTAAGACCTAAACATGTCCAAAACTTATTGGATGGGTGGATGTCGAACCCTTATCACCTTATCCTAGAAATACATCAATGTGGGTCCTTTAAAATCCGAAACTCATTTGAAAATAAAGTAACATTGTGTAACTTTACAAGAGTGCCCCTCCTCTCCTCTTATAAAAGGCCCCCACCTCTACATCCTTACACACACATCCAAAGCCTTTAGCTCGGACAAACCCTGACCATTTTGTCTCTACACATCCCTCTACTACTCCTAGAAGCCTCACATTAGGCATATGTCTTCCCAAGGAAGCTTTTGAGCTCAAATCAAAAAGAGTTACCCGATTTTAAGGTAATGTCTTCACTTGTGTTCTTTTGTTTTATTTTTCTTCTCCAACCCCCTAAACTCTTTTTATTCATTTATTTTGTAACAAATCCAGTATATTAAATATACTAGGATGTTGTTTTAAGAATAATTCAAGCTACACTTACACACACCTACATCAAATGATTAATGAACATACTGTTTCTGTGGATGGCGAATTTCTGTCTCACGAAACGATGATTGTTCAACACTCATATAACACATTCAAAGGTGGCCATTAAGATGTCACTATATTTATATATGATATATAATATGTTTATGTTTTACTTATGCTTCTGTATTTTTCTTTTGTGGCATACCTTTATCTTTTCCATTGTGGGAAAACACGATAATTTCATTTTAGGAAGTGCGGACTACCGCCCCCTCAAAGTTATTTGATTCGTTAATGCCATATGTGGGATGTATAGAGGATGTATTTAAAGTTATTATATACGATGTATGTTACATATAAATGATTAATATAATTATTTAACTAAAATATACATACCTCTCAATTAGTTTTAATTCCATTAATATGACATAGAAATGACAGTAGCGTTCATGCGTACGTACGTCTTACCGTCTCCATGAACGGTACATTTCATTTCTTATCTCAAAATGTTATGTACTATTATAAGTACATATATATAATGGATATATATGTAATATATTACATCTAAATTTTGGATATTATTCTGGAATTATAACATATATATATATATATATCTCATTTTGTTTTAATTCCATTAATATGACAAAAAAAATGAAAGTAGCGTTCATGCGTACGTACGGCCTACCGTCTCCATGAACGGTGCTTTTAATTATTATCTCCAAATGATATTGAATAGTATAAAATGAATATATACTAGATATATATGATATTTAAAACATCAATACTATTCTGTATATGATGTACATATGACTACATGGAAAATTATTTTCCAACAAGTTCAATTTTTGACTCATGTACCCAACATCGACAAAAACATCTGATATGAACTCATATTATTAAAAAATTATTATAACATTAAAATATTTGATATGAACTGAATAATAATTTTTATAGGAGGTCCTTAAGAAATTATAAATTGAAATTTTTTTATTATTCAGTAATATAAATAAACGAACAAGACAAGTTGGACTTGAGGTAGGGGATCCTACTCCTCTCTTTCTTTTTAAGTACACTCTTTTATGTCGCTCCTTTTAATTCTCATATTTTTTGTTATTGGGATATTATTTTATATTACTCTTACTGTAATATTTATTTTCATATTATGAGAGACCCTCTTCTCTCTCATCAATCCATTTTGGATGTTTTGAGTGGCGCCGTTAGGCTGTCGAATTTTAGTAAGAGATCCAACCTCTCTCTCTTTCTTTTTAAGTACTCTCCTTTATGTCACTTATTTTAAGATCATCTTTGTTTTTTTAGGGGATGTTATTTTATATTCCTATTTCTTTAAAATTTATGTTGATATGATGAGAGACCCTATTTCCTCTCATCAATCCATTTTGGAAGTTTTAAGTGGCGATGTTAGGCTGCCGAGTTTTCGTAAGATATTTTTCATCTCACTTTTATTCATGTGAGATTTATGCTACATTTTCCACAATTTCCTTTGAGTGGTGTATGTACTTCCCATTATTTTACTCATTTTGTAATATACTTTCATTTATGAGTACCTACATAAATGTTGTATTGTCCTTCCTTCACAGGGCATGTGTTTCGAAAGATACCCATGTCGGTAAGGGAACCTTTCACCCTCCTCTTTTTAAAAAGATATATTTTGTTATGTCTTTTAATTCACATAACGTTATGTTGGGATATGTTCTTCTATATCCTTAGTGATTTAAATTTTATGTACAAGTGATGAGATAACATTTTTATCTCTCATCAACTCATTTCCTGAATTTATAAGTGAGGCCGTTAGGCTGTCAAATTTTTGCAAGGGAACTTCTTAACCCAATTTTGATTCTTTGGGATAAGCTTTTACTCCTTGAATATGTCGTTATATGAATATGTGTGAATATCATCTGATTGTTTTACACTTAATATCCACTTTTATTTGGTGTATTATTCTGTCACACATAATTATGTAATTGATTTATCCTTAATCCAAAGATACCGTCTTTGTATGGGACTTCGTCTCAATCTCCTTTCATTGAGGCATATTTTGTTTTATACACAACCTTCTTTTATACGATGTATAAACCCCTTTGACTTTTACGTTTATCCGAAAGGAATATTTTTTTATACAAAGCGTTTTACTAAATGACAAAATGGAATGTTTTTGTCGTACATATGCGGTGATAATGACTTCTCCGCTGCCGTGACCATTATTTGAGTTTCGGCTTCCTCTACAAGCCATACCTTTTTTTAAAGAAAAATAAATACCATGTTTTACTTTTCTTTTATTTTGGTATTGAAAATGGTTTTCATAATGTTTTTATCTCAATCTGTTGTATTGATATCTTGTGATTGAAAAGTGGAAATGTTATGTTTTCCTTTATGAATGTTTTATGTGATATGATTATGTTATGGTTCTTGGGAATTATTATGAAGACGGGTGGTTCCATGATAAACAAAGGGTGGGTGAGCCCGATATAGCTCTCCAATGCATTGGGTAACGCGAAGGAGTGAAACGTTAAGGTTTCTCCGAAGAGATTTAGGGAATATACTGTGGTGGGTATTCCAAAAGTAACCAAGAGGGTTACTCCCTACATAAGAATGTTATGAATGCCTCATGTTACCTTTTATGTCTTGTGATTTCTATGATTTATTCATGATTTGATGAGGTATGTTAAAGTGCTTATGTTTTATGGGTAAAGTATGGTTTCATTCTTATGTATACATGTACTCATGTTTCCTTTCCATATTTTTATATCCCTTATTGAGTTTTTATGCTCATCCCATGTTTTTGAAATGTTTTTCACAGGTCAAGGGAAGGGTACATGATATGATGATAGTGTCAAGGAAGTGTGAAGAAAGAATCCATGTTTTATTTTAAATATGTTTCCGTTGATGGAAAAATGAATACTATCTTTTATGTAACCACTTTGTTTAAATGTGGAATGTAATGAAAGTTTTATGATCTAATTCTCTAAAACTCTAAACCTGAAAAGATCCTCAATGTGTAATCTTGTAATAACTCCAGAATAAGTAAGGTTTAAGGCTGGGGCCTTATATGGAATGTAATGAAATAAGAAACGCCATGAAATTTCCATTAAATAGTTTCCATAATAAACAAGAATCCCATATTTCAACACATCAATGGGTAATACCACTTTAAAAACGTTTCATACTCTCTAGTTCAATCATTTACACCCTCAAATACTTAATCATGCATCTCTTCACCATAATATTGTGCAACTTCAACAATCTTGGGCCTCCCCACCTATATCTCATCATCCATCCCAGTATCACATCACATCAAATAGAAAGACTCAAATCGAGTGAAAAAAAATGTATAAGAAAAAAATAATGTAAACATTCTAAAAAATAACATACATCCTTCACATGCAAATGATCTATCAGGGGCATAACAAAATCCACATAGCCTTCACATACTATGGGAAATGTAGGTCCCAAACATTTATCTTTATGTGAAATATTTTTTTATTCCACTAGAATAAAATGATTTTATTGTTATAGGTTCCAACAAATTGTAAGTGATGAAATCAACTATAATAATCTATTATAACATTTTAAACATGATCTTAGCATTAATTATAGTATCAAGAAACTGATACAAGATCCTTTCTAATTTTACATAACATATAATATGATTCTCATAAATATGGTTTATGACTACATGTTCTTTATCCAATTCTATTAACACGAGGAAGACATATTCAACTAAAACAGAATTTTAATCAATTTTATTTCCATAAAATTGAAAAGAAACACAATATTTACTAGAACATACTCTTATTTAATTATTTATATAAAAAATAATTTATTTACGGATTTACATTCCCTACCAATTTCATTAATTTAAATATGCCAAAAAAAGAATAAAATAATTAGATTCAATGAAATGTATAGAAATAAATCTATAAAAAAAATCAATGGGAATATATTATATTGGTGGAAACATCAACAATTTGTCACTAAACTTAATCAAAATTAAATATTTAATCCAGTTTTAATTTTATTAATATAATTAACCCATCATAAAATCGATAAACCATGGTCAATTTTTAGTTTCTTATTAATAATAGAGAATGAATAAATCACCTAAATTAAAAAGTTGACATTTTTTAAACCGAAACAGAATGCCAATGTGGATCTATCATCCTCTATTCTACAAAGAAACTATGATCTCACAAGAATGAAATTCCTTGAATGCATAAAAAATACAATAAATACTCCATTATAATAATCTAGATTAAATGTCATAGAATATAATGAAGATAAAAAGGAAAATGAAATAATGTAGACAGAAAATAGTATAAAAAGGTTGTATAACTCTCTTCATGTCACCTCATGTTGATCACCTGATGTTTGGGATTAATCACATTTTAAGAAGCTTCAGAACTCTCTAAAAAAACACTACTTGCTGCCTTGATATTTGGAAGAATGCATAGGGTTTGAGAAGGCCGAAGGTTTATAATATTTATATGCTCACATCTTAGGGGATAACTATAACATTTATATTTTATTAACATCATTTCAATTTCATGCTTTACATCCCACAAAAAAAATTTTTTTCCTCGTCCATTTAACCTACGTCTAATTACAATAATGAATTTAATGTTTATTGCGTGGGTTTTTCAGTGTTTGATTCACAGATTGGAAAATCTATTACATTAATATTGTAAATTACATACAAATTGTGAATAGAACCTAGAAATTATCACACACAAGTAAGGAATTCAATTCTTTTCATGAACTAAACTATTACAAATTCCATGTATTGTGCAATCATAATGTAAACACCCTTCCACATGATAAATTCCACTAAATTATATATTTTAACTTCTAAATTACATATATCATACTTCAGGACTCTTCTAATCACCATGTTCTTTAGAAACACCAAAAGGGACATGCTAAAATTCCTGGATACATTAAAAATTATTTTGGAATATGCATATATTTGTGGAATTAATTTTTTTTCATATCGATGCTATTGAAAATGTTTTTTGTAAAACTACCAAGAGGTTTTGAGAGTAAATATAAACCTTACTATATATAGAAACCTGGAAAAGTGATTAATCATTTGTATAATGCTATTTAAGCTTGGTGTGTGAGGTTGTCACTATTTATTTTGAAAAATGGTGCTGAAATGAATTTGTTTATCTTACTTTACTTTTTTTAAATGGATTTTAAAGATAGTTTAATTGATCAAACATATGTATTTGATATTAGGTTTATATACTTGAGTGATTTACTTTAAAATAATTATTCCCATTTAATGAAATTATAGTTTTACATGATTATTATGGGTGTACTTTAGTTATATTTTTTATTAAAAAAATTCAATGAATAATTCTGTATTTCTTAATCAATAAAAATATGCTAAATTTTTAAAAAATATTTTTCATGGTAATTTAAAATATCAAATACTTCAATTAGAATTAACTTAATATAGACTATGATGAACATGTAAAATTTATTTAGAATAATATTTTTGATGTTATGATTGGAAGAAATATATTATATTATTGAATCAAGTTCATATTTAATGTTTTTATTATATATATGTGCTAGATTATTATATATGCGAAAGAAATACATTTATAGTTTTTCAAAAGAGTAATTAATTAGTTTCATGTATCAGTGAATCATATATTATTTTTTCTTCCACATACATCATATGAAAAAACTGATTTTTCAAATTATAATTTTAGAATATTAAAAATAGATACAGAATGATCAAAAGTGATTTTCACTTTCTTAGAAAATTTTATGTTTCATGGATTTATCTAAAATAATATTTATTTACTATATAAACTACTAAATGTCTATATATTTCTATTATATATATTTTTTCATAGTAATTATGGACTAAAAAAGAACCTTCTATTTTTTGTATTAATTTTGGGAGGATTTTGTTTTATTGTTATAATACCTCTTTACATTTAAAAATATTTTTTTTACAAAATTAAATGACAAAACACATTGATGTCGAGTATCACCTTTTTATGGATCATGTTCAAAAAGTTAAAAATATATTT
This sequence comes from Viscum album, assembly GCA_963277665.1. Classification (NCBI taxonomy): domain Eukaryota; kingdom Viridiplantae; phylum Streptophyta; class Magnoliopsida; order Santalales; family Viscaceae; genus Viscum; species Viscum album. The sequence goes on from OY728143.1 coordinate 1,238,837,293, forward strand.
ATATGTTTCTAGAAATGATCATAATATGGATTTTCTTTCTAAACCACTAGATTTTACTAGTTTTGGGGAAAAGGAATCTGAACATGATATGATAGAATTATTGATTTAGAGAATATGTTTATGGGGAGTTATGAAATATTATTAAAAAAATAATTCAATTATTATAAATGATAAAATTTTATACTTCTATGTATTTTATTATATAAAAGTTGGATACAAATTAATTTATTGAAAATATTGAGATATTTTATTAAATTATTGAGGTTTATAAAATACCATTCTAAAATTATTTATACTATTATAAACTAGTATCTTTTTATTTCTGTATATAGATTTTGAAGATATACAGATTTATTGATAATCCTTTTATGTTAGATACTAATAAATAAGGGGTTATTTTCATTCCTAGTAACGACTATTAATCATAGGGGCAGACATTGACCATAATATATATATATATATATAATTAAGGATAAATCTATTAAATATTATTTATCAATCTCAAAAAGGGGGCGAAATTATTTAATTTATATTTCATTTGTAATTAAAAAAAGGGGTATAATATAGACTGGTTCAATAATTTTTTTATAATTATATTATGGATTATTACGAATTGATATCTAAAAATAATATCATAATATGGGTTGATAATTTATAATATTTTAATATTTTATTTGAAATATTATGAAAATTTTACAATGTCTAGAAAAATCATGAGTTGAAAATTGAAAAATTATCCAACTGACAACAGAATGTAAAATAAAAAGAATGTCTAAAGAAATTGTAACTAACCGATGAAGAAAAAAAACAATCCCCATTAAGAAAAATTAAAAAACTACATGAAAAAAATGAATCGACTAGATGAATAAAAATGAACTAAAATCATTAAATAAAAAAACAACATGGAGAAAATTAATTGACCACATAAGATAAAAGAATTTACCATAAGATGAAAAATCAACCTACTATTAGTGAGAATTATTTATATTGTTGAACAAACTGATGTTTGGACTTGTGTAAGATATAAGAAAATTCCTGAACCTACATTAAGGTCTAACATAAATGAATTTTTTTCATTGAATTGGTAATACAGTATGACATGTATTGATGTAGTCAAATTTTCATATTTTTCTCAAACCATAATATATTTTACATATAATTTCATATTATTAATTACTACATATTTATTTGAAATATTTATTTTAATTTAATTATTCCTGGAATGATCAATAATAAATTTAAACCTTTGGGAATTTATTTGTAGATACTTTATATAATATTTAACATGTATTAAATATTATCATAAATTTATTAATATACACACTATTTTTCTATAACATGAAGTTTTTGAATTAAAATTATTTGAAATATAAAAACTCTATCACAAGATTAAGAAATAATTAATGAAAATTATGTTTAATTATATGAGTTTATTTTGTATTGTATTAAATTTTATACCATGTTTTTTGTACAACCTCATTTAGTTTTATAGATAATTTATCGTTACCCATGTGGGAATAGTTTTCATGAATAGTAATTAATGAAACTACATGGTTCTTTATAAAGGATGAAATTTAAATGGCTTAATACATTGGATTTGATGTGAATGAAATAAAAATATATATTATATTTGACAGAAGAAGATAAATAATGATGTTTAGTATATTCTTAAAATTTACTATGCGATAAATGTCGGTAGTCAAATACAACATTCTGTTGAGCATTTTTGGCTCGATCCACCACTACTGGAGAAACCCATATTTCCTTAGCACTCAGATTCATTATTGTTTATTTGGTTTCTATATATTTATCTTCCCAAAAATATTATGTATACATAATCATTTTGGGTTACACTAATATTAAAATATAAAAACTCTATTATACTACTTCATATAAAAGGTATATCTTCTTCCATATTTGGTAAAAGTCATAGGGATCCGTAATGACTCAATCCATGTTAAACGAAGGTTTTCGTTCACCCTCCACCATTAAATGTAGATTATGGGTTATGAATCTAGTTGTGAAAAGGGTATGGTGATCTAGTTATTCCCCTAGGCATGATATAATCATTTCCTATATTATGACAATAAAGCATAGAAATATTTTTGTAACGGGTTTTATCCCATTTTAAAATTTAGAAACTCCATTTGAGTGGGTTTCATATCTCTCTAAATTTCATAGGGTCGAAGTATGGATTAATATCATTAATATATGAACTAATATTGATATCATTATGTTAATTTTCCTTTATATTTCCACTCTATTAACATAACATTGATATGTGGTTAAAATAATATTTAAATATTAATTAAGCGCTATCTTTAGAATTTTTCCTTTCTTATCAGGTTATAAAAAGGGTAAACAAATTAAAACTATTTTATTTTTATATAAACAGAATTATTTAATAAAAATAATTTATATAAATTAAATACATGTATATATCCATCCATGTAAGTTTGTGATGTAAAATGAATCAAATCCTTAAATGGATGGAGTATTTCACTCCAACACATTAGTGATGTTTTGATGATTCATAATATAGAGATGTGGAAGAAAATAGTATTCAATTAATATAATTACATTTTATTATATTAAAACTATGTATTTAATTATCTAATGATTACTATTATATGTTTTTTGGAGTTAGAATAATAAATAAACATTAAATAATTCAATCAATAATTATAACTCATCCATGGATATCCTCTTGAATCCCACACCATAATCCTTAAATTATTTGACTTTTGGTATACCAAGACATCTTAGACAAGAGGACATATTTTAGAATGGATTTTTATTGATATATTCTGGGATAGAATGCTCAAATTGTTTGTATAAATGTGGATAGTATGTTCCCTTAAATAATTGATAGAAGTTGATTGCTTGTAAAAATTATGATCAATAAAATATAAGAATTTTAGTTACACATTAAGGTGGATCCAATTTAATATAATTTATAAAATATGGTATGGTAAGATCTAAATACAATCATAAAATCAAATTTAGTAATGTTTTAGTGATATTTAATTTCTTATATCTCAGTTTTACACCCATCGTTAAACTATTAAACTCTTCTAATTGTGTCAAACTTTTACCTTGATAAAAATTCATTAATACTATAAATGATATTAAAGAAAATAGAAATTTTTAATATTCAAAATTAAATAATGGAATCAATTTTATAATATTCTATTTCAAAAAGTGTTAAACATTACTTTTAATATAATTTCAAAGAATTCATTAAAAATAATTTATAGAAAACTCCTGTTTTTAAGGATAAAAATGATTTTATTCCCAAATAATTATAATTCGGATTCAAATGTAACTAATTAGATTATTTTAAATAAATTTATTGATATATTACTTTATAACTATTCAAAAAATTAAATGAATCGTCAAAATACTAAATTAAAAGATATGAACTAAAAGAATATTATTTCACTGCTTTTTTATAGAATTAAAAAAATACCATTATTATATTTATAATGTTCAATGTATAATTATAAATAAATTACATTAAATTGTAAATAATATTTATTTACATATAAATTTTTTCACTATGTTTCAAGACATACTTATTTCATAATAATGTCATTAAAGTGAGTATTTTTAAAACCTGTTCTTTTCACTATTTACCAAAAAAATCAACTATATTATAGAAATATAAAATATTAACATTAGTAAAATCTTTATATGATGAAAAAAAGAATTAAAATATTCAGAATAAGATTCCTAATGATTGAGGAAATTAAATCTAACATCCATGCACAATACTTGTGAAATCCTTTTTTCGAAGAAAACATTTTTTCAAAGAATAAAATGAACGTATGTTCATTCCTAACCACATTATAATCGTTTTATTAAGGATTATTAATATTTTTTAACCTTTATAACCAATAAATTGACATAATTTTAATACTCTATGATGATAATTTACCTTTAAAAATATATGTAAGAAAACATTGTTTAAAATCCCATATTTGTTTTCCAAATTGTTATTATACTTTCATTCCTAATCATTACATTACCATTTTCAGATGTAATTATTATAATATAATATTTTCTATGAAAATTATATCAATAATTTTTATAAATATTTTTCATAAAATTTAATATGTTGAACATATATTCATAATTCAACAATGTAGTCGAAATCATCTCATTAGAATCAATTGTATTTTATTAAAACAATTTGTCCCATTTTACATTACAAAGTCATTTATTTGTAACAAAATTTAATTATCATGTAAGTAATTTTGTGTACATTATTGAATAATTATTCACATAGGTTTCATTTTACATTCAAAACAATCTATGAAATTATTTATATTTCTTTTCAAAAAATATATTCTAAAATATCAAGGTGTTACATTATCCCCTCTATAAACAAGTTGAATCCTCATAATTTTATGTCATGATTAAGAAATAATTGTTTTAAAATTTCTAGATTCATTTTCCATCAATGTAATATGAATTTAGAAACTATCATTATGAATTTAACATTAATAAAAAATCCATCAAATAGTGGAAATGAGATAACATGTGGCATGAATGTTAAATATACATAAGTGCTGAAAAATATCATTTAGCATTTTTGAATGGTTTGAATGAAATCAAATTAATAAAAGTTTGTTTTGAAAAGAACAATATGGTAAAATTTAGACTAGGAAATTTAACACTCTAAAATGATTTCATAATCCACACATTTACAATTTTGAGACATGAACATGTGGTTAAATTTAAGAAAGTTTACCAGGATACCTTTGTGTTATTTTTCAAACAAGACTTGATTAAATTTCTTTAATCTTACTTGAAAATGAGTAATTTATTTCTAATTATATAGATAACCTGGTAAAAGATACTAATTTATTTACTTCAATTTTATATGAAAAATTTTATTCTTTCTGTTATGTTTAGATATATTTCCTTTCTCCACATCACCTCATATTATAAATGATAAATAAAGATTTTGAATTTCTTATTTTATATTGTCTAAAACTATAAATCAAAATTTCATAATATCTATGAAATTATGAGCCATTATTCCTCTTCATTATATACATTAACAATAGTTAAAATGGATAGTACATATTCGGATAATATAAAATATTAATAAACCATCACATAATTAATTAATACATTAATATTCAAAGCTGAAATAATATCAATCCTAAATCAAATCAAATCACTCCATAAAAACACAACTGTATAACAGTTTAAAATTTCTATGGATAAATTTTTAAACCCAAATAATCAAATAATTATATCATATATTCCTCTAAAATCAATCAAAACTTGATCTACCAATAAAATTAGTCATCTATAAAGTCACATACAAAAAATATATATTCTAAATGATATGAACATCATTTCCCAAAATAGCTTGAATCATCCATATTTACAGCACCCACAAACCCATATATTCTTTCAAATATTTACTCAATTATTATTCCTCATATAATATAAACCATCTTGAAATAAAATATTACATCCTATGAAAAAAGTATATATTTTATTTAATTACAATAGTGTTACTAAAAATATATTTATCTTCTAAAAAACAATTAACCACATAACAGAAAAGAATTATATCACATGGTTATCTATAGGTTAAAACATGATTTCCCAAAAATATAATAAACCTTTATTATAATTTAAAATAATTACCTCGACATCAAATGTCAAATTAACCCTAAATGTTTTTTACCTTACAAAACATATCCATAATATAATATGATTATTCTCAAATAACCATAATTAAAATTATATAATAACTTCAAGGGTTATGTATTCCTTAATCATATATTAAAACCAAAACAACAATTTTCCAAAACAAAATAAATCAATAGAATTAAAATAAAATAAAATAATTCTTTAAAATTGATTTAAAACCCTATAAAATTATAATTTTCCATAAAAATATTGATCTATACATCGAATATGAACACAAAAATACTATTGAGGAACTATATGTAGACACCTCAATAATATAACTTCATAAATAATCATTAACCGAAATCCTCCATCATATTCTATAATATTTACTTCCTATAATCAAAATAATAATCATATCTCAATATTAATCCATCTCAATCTATTCTTGTTTAATGATTTAAACATAAAGAATTATGTTAGAATAAATAATACCTTTTATATATAATTTATAGTATCTTTATCTCCATCATATGGCCCACTAAAACAATATTCATACAATCATTGTATTATTTTTAACTAGTTTTCAACCTAGGTCATGAATTTTCATGATGCCCATATTCCCCATTTTTAAAAACTAAAATTTTGCCTTAAGAATTATTATATTCCTCTTCACTGTGATTGCTAAAATCTTCATTATTCCATGGAATTTAATTTCCATATTCCCTCTTTTACTACATGTAAATCATCTTTCAATTCCTTATACACATTTCAATAGTTGATTCTCCCATCATTATTGACACATAGGATTTTGAATCTTTTTATTTTCATGATCCCTATCACACAACCATCCATGAAAAACTATTTTTATATTATTTGGGGTGATAGGAAAGACATCATGCTCTGGGTTTTAACCATAAAATGATATAAATAGTTATGCATTGCCAAAAAGGTTTTCACTAAAATTAATATCCCATTTGGTTTTATATAATGTCTACCAGCATTGTTTCCATTATAGGCATTGTTAACATGGTTACTACTAGTTCCAACCATTACTAAAACCAAAAATATTTATTATGAGTATTAAAAATAAAATAATAAGAAAATAACTTATGAGGAGGATAAATACTATGATATCCATAACCATTTCATCTTTTATTCAACTCTTCTAATTGAACCAACAATAAACATAATTTTCTTCATATGATAATGTTAGGCAATTCAATCACATGTCTGATGTTTCTTGGATTTTGTAAATTTAAGAGAAATATATTCTTATTCATATACTTATCTATGGATACAATCTCCAAGTAAAATAAATTTATGTATTATAATTTCTTTGAAACATGAGTAATTATGATTTTGTGATGAATCTTTTTTCTTTCCTTGAGGACATTAAATAAAGTTAATTTAATTTGATTTTTTTTCTTTTAGAACATTTCATAAATAATATAGTGGTTAAATCTATTAAATTTATTATTATAAATAAAGACACAACTATATTAAGGGATAATACTTCATATATTGTTGAACATATAGTTAACAATATGCAACTGGTTCATAAATATCAAAATTAATTTTTATACTTAATTACTATTCAATAATGATAGATTAAAGAAGTCATGCAATTTCAAACAAAAAACTAACTACAATTTCTATCTATGTAATGGTAAATATGAAAACATTAGACTTATGTAATGGTAATATGTAAAATCTAATGTTTTCTTCACTAAAAAATCCATCATTGTGAATATCTATTTAAATTTTCAATTAGAAAATCAATAAAAATTTAATGGTTCAATAAAATGATCAACACTATTGGATTCATTACTATTCTACAATGAGTTTAGAAGTCAGAAAATATTATTCTCTTGAGAATTATATATGGTTGTTTCATTAAGAGATTCATGAAAGATATACACATTTTCAAATTATCTAATCATAATATATCATGGAGTGATTTTTGATTCTTATATATAAAAAAGATATTCAATCAATTCATGGGAATATTTCAGTATGATTAATGAGATGGGTTTTTCAAGGCGACTAAAATGAGAAATAAGATAACTGAAGAATTTTTAGTATATGTGTGTTAGCTAGTTGTGGGGAATAAAATAACTAAGAAAGTGGAAACTCATACAAAATAATTATTAAATAGAAATGAAATGAGATTGTGGTATACAATTCACATATAAGCTCTTGAGAAAATTAGAATCATTTTTCATTGAATATTCTGTAGATATTATATTTTAAAAATATATAAATTATCATTTTCATATGAACAACATATAAATAGACAATAATTATATAGTTTATTTATAGGTTAAATCATAGTGATATAATGATTCTAAATTATTTGATGAAAAATGTAACACCCCGACCCCAAAATCCCAGAGTTAGTGCATTATTTTAATACATTAGAAATATTACAAGGAATTAAGTCCCAAAGGAGTGATCAATTTACCTATCTTGGAAAATAAATTACACAAATGAATGTTACATTACACATTAGAAAATATAACAATACATAAATGATCCTTTTAGAATGCTATTAATCCCCTAGAATAACTCTATTTATCAATCATAATACATTTCTTGGAATACTGGAAAAATAAAACATAAGAAAGGGGTGAGCTGAGATGCTACGTAAGGATAACAATATGGCAGAAACATTCATAAATAACCATAAAAATTTAAGGCAATGTATAATACTAAAACAAAAACCTTTTAAACATAAATTTCAGCATAATATGGCATAGATATTTCATATAATTCCATTTACTTATTCTCATGGATATTATAGTAGTCGAATAATCACATGTAATATCAATATCCAATTTCATAATGATGGAATGCATATTTCCAAACATCATAACCACATAGTCAATGCCTTGTGCCAACACTGCAAATAAGATATTCTCAAGGCCTTGTCCCAAGACACTAGTTTTCTAATGAGACCTACCGATGCATTTAAGAGCTATAACAGGATCCACCCATCACTTACTATGTCCAATTCATTCATTATATGAAATGGTATAAACATAACATAAACAATCATAATGAAACTAGCATAGGAAATGTTAAAAAATATCCATAAACCATGAATGGAATAAAAATAACACATCCACAGTCAAACATATCACAAAACTATCAATAAAATATGAACGATTTGTATCATAATAAATCAACATCATACAAGTTTAAAATATATCAAGGGATGTTGACATAGATGAAAATGATTTGTAAAACTGTTTGAGAGAAATATAACTTTTTCATGAAAAAATTAAAAAGTCACATAATTTAGAAAGGAATAAATTTAAAGGAATTTATTTATCAATGTTTCCCACACCACTTTGAAAATTATTAATGGAATTAAAATATTAAAAACATTCATGTCCATATAAATAAATCCTTAAAAACCATTTTGAAAACATGGACATTAATAAGAATGATTTAGAAAAAAAATTATTTCAATAATTTAAAATGATGATCTAGTTAATGAGTCCCTTGCATAAAAGTATAAAATATTTGTTTTAAATATAATTTTATGAAACAAAGATGTTGATGATATAGAGGTACCAGTAGATACACATGTAAAAACAACATCAGATAATTAAGAGATTGCAGAATTAACCCATACCTTGCAATTTCCTTTGGTCAAGGGTACATTTAACCACCTATATAATGGAAATGTTATGTTATTAAATTATAAAATAGCCGTATTTATATTTATTAAATCATACATGATACATTTATGACTTCTTATTACCCATTTAATAATGATTTCAATGGTAAATTAACTTTTTGAGTAATAATTGCTTTCTTTATCGTACGTGTTTTAACTTGTTATTTTTGATCGTATCATTTAGATAACGATTTACAAAATTCTTTAATATGAAACATTATTTATTTATCATATATATTTACAATATAAATATGTATAATATACAGATAAATGAAATGGAAAACACCATTTTTAGAGATGGTAGGCCGTATGTACGCATAAGCATTGTTTCATTTTTCATATCATATTGAATGGATGTAAGTGAATAAGATATATGTAATTAAATATATATATATATATATACATACATATTAAGTGTCATTATTATGTCACATATTACGTACTTATCAATAATATATATATTTATAATCATCTTTGAATGGTGAATGTGGATATTAATCTCGTCGCGTCGTGGAGACAGTAATCCGTACGTACGCACGAGCGAAAATATCATTATATTGATGGTAAAATCATATGTAATGGGATGTTATATAATATATAAAAAATCATTAAAATTTTATATTTATTTTTTATATCATTTATACTCATTATTATACCCATCCAAACAATTAAGTTATTGAATAACTGACTACACCATGACGTGGAGACTGTATGTCATACGTACGCACGTATGGTGACTTATTCATTTATAGGATGGATAGAATAAAGAATATGGTTGTACCATATTTCTAATAACATCACAGTCTGTAGGAGGCACTGGATTTATTATTTTTTATGGAAACAACAAACAAAGAGGAAGTGTACGAATAAAAGAACTTGAAAGATGGTGGTGAAATTATTACCTCTTCTCTGAGAGTTTTCTTTAGAGTTGATCAAAAGGGCTCCAAAGGTAGGCTTTAAAATCAAATGAAGGACCCTAGGATTATGTGAGCAAAGTTGGGAGGATATTTTGGCTGTGTTTTGCAGTGCCAAATTTCTTTAGAGGTGTGATTTTGAGAGAAGGGGAAGTACCCTTTTATAAGAGAGGTGAGAGTCACTTTATAAAAAACATGAAATATTATTTTATAATGAAATAATTTTTGGTTTATAATAGATTCAAAATAATTTATTTATTCTATTAGGTGGTTATTGGTCGAAAACCACTTAATCAATAGGTTTTAGATAGGTTTTGGTCACCATATTATACTTATCTTATATATTTAACTCTTAGTTAAATATTTTATCTTTTAAAGTGTCTTCTTATATTCTTAAACTATATGGTTTATAAGAATAATCTAAACATCCAAGATAAACTAAAGTGGTTCGTTAATGACATATATAATATTATTTATGTCCTTTGGATGATCCTCAAATTTTTATGGATATTATATCAACCAATAATATAGTATTTGTCTTAAAAACTAATTTATGTCTATTTTGATACTATTTGGTATCTTGTTTTTTTGGATGTCATAACAAGCTTATCACTATGAGAAAAATTTATTTAAAAAACCTTAACATGTCATATTAACCTATAAGTTTATTTGAATTCATCAAAAGTCTCAAATTATATTTATTTGGAATTTTATAATATCAATTAATTTAATATTTTACTAATAAGGTTATTACAACATCATCATTAGGTCATAAATAAATTTAATTAATTAATTTCCAAATATTATAATTAAAATACCATTATATAAGAATTATTATTATATTTTTAATGAATATTTATAGTCAAAATTATCTTATGTATAACCTCTTATTGAAAATGGTATCGTTAATATACTTTGAATTCAACACTTTTAACTCTTCTTTAAATAAAATAATAATAAAGGTCCTCATTTAATCCAAGTGGAGCAAAGAGGATCATATTTTACTCATAAGGATGTTTTTGGCCGAATTACACTTATCCAATAGAATTAGGACATGTGTTAGGGTAATTATAATATCATTTTTACCCTTAATTACCCTATTTACTTTTAACTGTGGTAAATAAAAGAATAAAGTTACTATTCACAAAAGAAATTCAACTTATTGAACCAACGTTTACTTACTGATTTAAATTGTGTCTCTTTGATTTTTGAAATTCAACTCAGATAAGCGGTAAAATTAAGTTTTATGCAATTTTGCAGATGCCCCTAGAAGGTGGGTAAAAGACGGTAAAAAGTTCCATAAAAATTTATACATCTAATTATATTATAAAATGATTTCAATTAATTACATTAAAATTATATAGGAACTATATATATATATTTAAAATAAATTTAAATAAAATAAATTATTATTTTAAAAAAATTCAGTTATAAACAATAACACAATGTTTTTCAATATTCATTAAAAATTGAATGTTTTCAGAAAAATAAAAAAAAATCAACCTAAGATAAATATGATATTTAAAATTAATAAATTAAATCCAATTTACCAAATTAAAAATATATAGGTTTCATTAATTTATTTAAAATTAATTCCCATCGTCAAAACCAAAAGCGGGTTTTTCAAAAAGTAAAAACTATCAAAAGATTAACATGTTCTTATGTCAAATTTAAATGTAAAATTACTTATAATAACCTAAATATTATTAAATGATAAAAATATAATCTAATTATACATCCAAACTATTCCAATGAATAATTTATTACTATAAATTATTCGGGTTAAAAAAGTTTTTTTCAATTAAAATATAGTATTTTTCACTATTCATCAAAATATGAAAGTTGTTAGAAAAGTACCAATGATTTATTCAAACAAATTTTTTATGTCCTTATTCAAAATAAGTATTCAAATTCATTAAATTTAATATATAAAAGATTCAAATATTGGTTTTAATAATGGATCGCCATTAAAAGCTAGTAAAATTTCATTTTTTGAAAAATAATTCTTTTATCTGAAAAAATGAATTTGTTCTCATATTATGTCTATGAAACACATAATATGGGTGTTAAAATAATATATAGTATATTAGATTCAAAATGCATTAAATACAATTCATAACCGCTTTTTGAATGGGAAATTTGGTAAGTTGTGGTGCATTCGAAGTCGGTGTTGCGTGTAGCACAAGCTATTGAATTATTTTAATGAGATAACGTACTATGAAATCATGGGGTGTTACATTATCCCATACTTAAATAAATATATTCCTCGCAATATGAAATTTTTCATTGAAAATAAAATGTTAAAATAGAAAAATATCTTTGTGGAAATCTGACATCGGAAATTAGGTTAATGAAATTTATTCTTAATAAGGGGGAAAGGAAATGAAAACATCAGCACCAAATTATGATCTCTATAATGATAACATTGGTGGAAATTAGAGACTCATAATTAGAGGAAAAATGTAAATACTTATAGGTTGCGATTGAAGTCACCAGTCACAAACAAGTGTAAAATTGAGGGCCTCAAAGCCATCAATGTATGGTGATTTAAAATATCATTTGTTCAACAAAACATTAGGTATTAGGATAACACATTTTTTGTTTTAAGATCCCTTCCAAAAACTTTTAGTATTAATTTATTCATAGAATAAGGGGGAAAATATACTTGATATGTATAGTTTCATCCTTCAACAGAAATCCCACCACAAACACATCTTCCACTCCAAAAGATAATAGAATTCAAAAATATTTAATTTGTCCTAATAGTATAGGGTTCAAAAATAATGAATTTATAATTAATTAATCAGAATATTAAAAAAAATGCATTATACAAACCAGTATATCACATATTCTAGTGGTAGGTAATCCACCCTTGTCACCCTTCGGTAGCGGGTTCAAGTCTCCCGGCCTTGCCGGATGCGACGTGTTGTCGCCCGACCTCTAGGTTGTCCATTTTATGACAATCCAAAAATAATCTCAATAAATTATTTAACCATAACAATATTATCCAATGTCAATCATAATCGATTCTAACCTTTACACTTATCCAAAATACATATATACAAACTCACAGACAAAAATATATATGGAAGGTAAACACAATGAAGATCTTTTTTCCATGTTATAACATGTGAATACCTTCATCATATATTATTTTAACACACTGTAACTCCCTAAATTACCATAAAACATTATTCATTACATTCATGGTCCCTTATTCCTTATAGAATACTACATATACTACTTCTATCCAAAAATTTTGTAAACTCCAACTATGATGGAATATACAAATCATTAATCACTTTCAATATAGTCAAGAATATAAAATATAATTTATCCTAATAAATAATATATTTTCCCAAAATCACTACCTCACTATCAGAACAATATTATCGTTTATCTTTCTCTCAACTATATATTTTCCAAAATATTTGACCTACTATTGAGTCTCTTTTCTTGGTTCCACAAAACCTCAAGTCCTAAATGAAATGGTACTGCCGTACAATCCTTATATAATGTATAATTCATATAACATGTACATCATTAATACAATATTCAAATGACACAATACTTTTATAACAACATAAAAACTCTAATCCTTCCTCTTCATCATTGTAATATCATAACTTGATTATTATCCAATAGCTGCATTTGGGGTATACTCTGATAATTTGGACTTTGATTCACGTATTCTCCCAAGTCCTTGCAGATGTAGCATTTTATATTTGAAACCTTTTTATTACCCTTAAAATCATGTACTTGGTGTCCTTTTTCTCCACACGTATAACAAACTTCAATTCTCTTCAACCATTTAGCAAGGTGATTCTATCCACAGTTATCACATATGGGAAAATACTTCTTTCCCATCTTCCCTTTATCCAACTTTTTCTCTTTCATCCTTTTCTTCTCTCGCTTCCCTTCAATTCCATGGGACTCAGAGAATTCTTTACATATCTTATTAACACATGATAATATTTCTTCATATGATGAGAATACTTGGGAGACTATTTTCCTTTTAAAAGTTGGCTTAATACCATGAATGATACGATCCTTCTTAATCTTTAAATTATGCGTATTGCTGGAATTCTCATTACTTTTACTAGGAACCATCTCTAAACAATGGCATACACTAGGATAGTTTATGAATCACAATACATAATTCCAAACTTGTAAAACACCTACCCAAAATTGAAAAGATTGTGAATATAATATATAATCATAAAATGTTTTTTTGAGGAAGTATTTACTCATAAATCCTTTATAATGGCTTATAATGAAATTGTGAATTGTCCTAAGCATATCACCTGGGAGTATCATAACCAACAGTGCAGCAAGGCCCATTGTCGTGTCCCAGGACACCCTAGGTCAATCCCAAAACTCCTTGTCAGAGTTTTCACTCCTAGGTACATCTATGCCAGAGACGCCTCTACCTTCTCATATCCAAACATGGATGTAATTTTTGGAAAATACAAAAAATCACTACATTACCAAAATTCTAGGAATTTCTTCTATACTAATCCTCAATGTTTGTCTTTTGGTAATGTTTTGAAATCAGTGTTTATTTAAATCCATTTCAAAGGTTGTTGCTAAACTTCTTCTGATACCAACAGTATTACCCCGACCCTAGAAGCACGGATTTGGTGCATTATTTTAATACATTGGCATGATTACAAGGAATAATGTCTTAAAAGACCGTGTAGTTTAGCGGTCTTGGAAAATAGATTACATACATTAACATTACATTACACATTATAAAATAAAAAACATCATAAATGGTTATTTGAGAATGCTATTAATCTCCTAACATAACCCTACTTATTAATCATAATACACTTCTTGGAATCCTGGGAAAATGAAACATAAGAAAGGGGTGAG
Organism: Viscum album; assembly: GCA_963277665.1. Lineage (NCBI taxonomy): Eukaryota > Viridiplantae > Streptophyta > Magnoliopsida > Santalales > Viscaceae > Viscum > Viscum album. The sequence goes on from OY728143.1 coordinate 1,238,852,419, forward strand.
TTCATATTCTCTGTGATGATAACAATATAGAAAAGACATTCATAAATAAGCATAAAAATGTAAGGTAATGTATAAGAATAAAACAAAAGTCTTTTAATCTTAAACTTCAGAAAAATATGACAATGATAAATAAAAAAATTCTATTTAATTATTCACATGGATATTCTACAAGACAAATAATCACATGTAATATCAATATCCAATTTCATAATGATGGAATCCATATTACAAGACTTCATAACCACATAGTCAATGACTTTTTCCCAGAATGAATATAAGATTTTTTCAAGGCCTTGTTCCAAGACACTAGTTCGTCTCATAAGACCTATCGATGCATCGAGCTATTATAGCAGGCTCCACCTGTCACTTACTAAGTCTAATGTATTCCTTATATTAAAAGTTTTAAACAAAACATAAACATTCGTATTAAAACTATGATACAAAATTTAAATACATTACCCATAAAACATGAATGGTTTAAAAATAATACAACCACAATCAAACATATCACAAAACATAAAATACAATATGGAATATTTGTCTCATAATAAATCATCTTCAAACAAGTTTAAAATCCATTAAGGGATGTTGATATAGATGAAAATGATTTGTATTACTCTTTGATAGAAATATCACTTTTTCATAAAAACATTTAAAATTCACACAATTTAAAATGAAATAAATTTGAATACATTTTTGAAGCAATGTTTCCCACACCAATTTGAATCTATTTAAAGGAAAAAACATTTTAAAAACATTTATGTCTATATAAATAAATCCTTAAAACCCATTTTGAAATCTTGGACATTAATGAAAATGATTTTGAAGAATAAATATTTAAACAATTTACAATGATTTTCTTGTTAAAGAGTCTCTTCTATAAAATCTTAAAATATTTCTTTTGAAAATATTTTTATGAAACACATATGTGGATGATATAGAGGTCCCATTTGATACTGGCATGAAAACAACCTCGGATAATGAAGTGATTGTAGAATTAACCATTACCATGCACATTCCTTTGGTCGAGGGTATATTTTACCTCCTATATAATGACCATAGTATGTTATTAAATTATACCATATACATATTCATATTTTTTATATCATACATGATTAATTTATAACTTTATATAACCCTTTTAATAATTATTTCCATGTTAAATTAACATTTCGGGTAATAATCACTTTCTTTATCGTACATTTTTTTACTTGTTATTCTTGATCGTATAAATTATATCATGATTTAAATAATTCAAAAATATAACACATGATTTATATATCATATATATTTACAATATAAATATGTATAATAGATAGATATATGAAATGGAAAACTGTATTTATAGATAAAGTTAGTCGTACGTACGCATAAGCGTTGTTTCCATTTTCATATCATATTGAATGAAAGTGAATAAGATATATGTAAGTACATATTTATAAATATTATGCCACATTATTATGTCATATATTAAATACTTATTATTAATATATATTTTTGTAATCATCGTTGAATGGTGAATGTGGATATGGATCTCATCGCGTCGTGGAGACGGAAATCCGTACGTACGCACGAGTGACAATATCAATATATTGATAGTGAAATCATATGTAATTGGATGGTATATCATATATATGGAATCAATAACATTTTAAATTTATTATATACATCATTTATACTCATTATTATACCCATCCAAAGAATAAAGTGTTTGAATAACCAACTACACCACGACGTGGAGACGGTATGTCGTACGTACGCACGTATGGTGACATTGTCATTTTTAGGATGGATTGAATAATGAATATGGTTGTACCATATTTATAATAAAATCACAGTATGTAGGAGGTACTAGAGTTATTATCTTGGTATGGAAACAACAAAGAAAGATGAAGTGGATGAATAAAAGAACTTGAAAGAGGGTGGTGAAATTATTACCTACTAGTCGGGTGTTTCCATTCAAGTAGATCAAAAGGGATCCATAGGTTGGATTTATGATCAAAGTAATGATCCTAGGTTGATGTTAGGGAATTAGGGAGGATAATTGGTCCGAGGTCGGATGATCCAAATGGCTTTGGTGGTGCAATTTTGAGTGAAGGGTAAGTACCCTTTTATAAGAGAGGTGAGGGTCACTTTAGGAAAAGCTTGAAATATTATTTTATAATAAAATCATTTTCAGTTTCTAGTGGCTCCAGAATGATTTATTTCTATGGTAAGGTGGATATGGGCCGAAAACCACTTAACCAATAGGTTTTAGATAGGTTTAGTTTACCATATTAACCTTATATTTTATATTTTACTATTATTTAAATAGTCTAAATTTTACTTTGTCTTCTTGTATATTTACATTTTATGGTTAATAAAATCACAATATACATCCAAGAGAAACTCAAGTGGTTAATTAATGACATATATAATATCATTTAAGAAATTTGTCTGATTCTTATATTTTTAAGAATATTATATCAACCAATAATATATTGTTCGTTTTAAAAACTAATTTATGTCAATTTTGACACTATTTGGTCTCTTGTTTTTCTAAAGTAATAACTACCATATAAATTTGAAATAAAATTATCTAATAATCCCTAAATTGTAATATTAACCTATAAGATTAGTTTAATTCATAAAAGTATTGAATAATATTTACTTGGATATTTATAATATCAATTATTTGAATATTTTATTAAGAAGGTAATTACTGCATCATCATTGTGTCATAAACAAATTTATTTTTTAACCTCTAAAAATTCTAATTCCAATACCATTATATAAATTTTTTTATATTTCTAATTAATATTTATAGTTCAATTTATCTTATGTATAACCCCATATTAAAAATGGTTTAGTTAATATACTTTGAATTTAACACTTAACTCTTCTTTAAATAAGATAATAATAAATGTACAAATCTAATACAAGTGGACCAATGAGGATCATATTTTATTCCTAAGGTTGTTTTTTGTCAATTTAAAATTATCCACTATAATTATTACATGTGTTATGGTAAATGTAGCATCATTTGTACCCTTAATTACCCTATTTACTTTTAACTGTGGAAAATAAAAGTCAAAAGTTACTATTCACCACAAAAAAAATTCATCTTATTGAACCAAATTTTACTTACTGATGTAAACCGTGTCTCTAGAAATTTTGATGGTCTACTCACAAAAGCGGTAAATTGACGATTTATGCAAATTTTAAAATACTCCTAGATAGTGGGTAAAAGATGGTTAAAAGTTCAATAAACAATTATACATCTAATTTTTTTATAAAATGACTCCAACTATTTAAATTGAACATATATTGGTACTATATATCAATATTTACTTAAAATAAGTTTATGTAAAATAAATAATTCTTTAAATAAAAAGTTGATTTTAAACTAAAACGCAGTGTTTTTCACTATTAATCAAAAATTGGATGTTTTCAGAAAAATACCAAAAATTCAACCTAAGTTAATTTTGATATTCTGAAATAAAAAATGAATTCCAGTTTACCAAAACAAAAATATATCAGTTTCATTGATTTATTTAAAAATAACTGTCATTGTCAAAACCATAATGGGGGTTTTTTAAAAATTAAAAACTATCAAAAGATTGACATGTGTTTATGTCAAATTTAAATATGAAATTACTTAAAATAACATAAATTGTAATAAATTATAAAAATATAATCTAATTATACTTCCAAACCATTCCAATACATAATTTATCACTATGAATTATTTTTATTTAAAAGGGTGTTTTCAATTAAATTTTGTAGTTTTCACTATTCATCAAAAAATGAATATTATCAGAAAAGTAATAAAAATTTATCCAAACTAAATTTTTCTATCATGATTCTAATGAATAATTTAATTTCATAAAACTGAATATATAAAAGTGAAAAATATTGGTTTTAAAAAGGGTTTTCCATTATAATCTTGTGAAATTTCATTTTTTAAAAATACTTCTTTTATCTGAAAAATGAATTTGTTCTAATGTTATGTCCAAGAAACACATAATATGGGTGTTAAAATTATATAGAGTATATAAGATTCAAAATGTAGTTAAGACTATTCATGTCCACTTTTTGAATGACATGTTTTGTATGTTGTGGTCCATTCGAACTCGATGTTGCATGTAGCGCAAGCTACTGAATTACTGTAATGAGATAACGTATTATGAAATATTGGGGTGTTACAAAAAATCACAAGGAAGTGGAATGATGAGTATATTTAGCCCGTTCTAATGAATATAATCTATCAGTATTGAGGCTAAAAGAATAAGATAGATCAATGTATCATTCATAGAACATATAATGAAGCCACTGTTGAGAATTGAAATTAAAAATAAGTTGATTAGATAAATTTTTATCTTTTTTTGTAATTATTTGTGTCTCAACATTCAGATGTGAGGTTTTCTAGTAAATATTTTCATAATAGTTTCCTCTAGATGTGAATTTGGGAAATTAAGGACCAGTTCCAGATGAATTAGAAACTGATCAGAATACAACAAATCATATTTAATGTTTTATTTGAAGACCTAAAAATAGATAGAGATATTGCGGTGAAGAATATGAATAATTTCCATGTAAAGATACATTATAGTGTTGTACTTTTGACCTTCATCGTGATATGAATGAAGTGATAAATAATAACTGGTGGTATTCTAGTACAATGTATTGTAGTTGTAAGTTAAAGTGATCACTTGTTTAATATATTGATATCACCACTATTAAGTATGGTATGTGTTGTTTCATGATGACACTATTAATTATAAACTTATATTTTAGATATAATTAATTGTGTAGAATCCATGACACAGACATCCCAAAAACATTAATGTGTAGGTTTTCCAATAGGGGTTGAACATTATAAAAACATTTATACTGGTTTAAATTATTATAATCGATTTCATATATTTGTAATCTAGTTTAAAAACACAATATATGATATTCTTGTCAACAACAAAGGGCAATGTTACTAGGGGTTGAAATTCTTCAAAACATGGAAATTGAAGTTGGTAATATTAGAAAAAACCTAATCCCCCACCCCATGTAATAGTGTATACATGGTCTAATAGGAATTTAAATTGGTATTATAATTTATATAAACTATATTTTTAATCATTGTTAAATTATTTTTAATGGAATTTGTAACATCTCTTATTTTCATAATTTAATGTAAATAAATAAATAATATATTAATTCATTAAAAATATTCTAATACATTTATAAATACTAAAATAATTATTTATTTTTATATGTTAATAAATATTTTTCTATAGCTATATAAGATAATATATTTCTGCAAGAGTAATATATTAGTTTGATACCAAAATGACATGATTGGGAAATTTCAATATAGCATATCGTGTTTTATGAAAAAATTTAATAGTGTTTAATTAAGAAAACCGTAATCCCAAAAAGGGGCCTGCTCAACCACATGTGGGACCAAGGTTTAACTATTTGTGAGGTGGGTTGACTAAGAAGTACCATGGTGACATGTTGTATATAACATTAATATATTCTATTTTGACAACATATTTTCAAGGGTGCATGTTGAGCACATGTCATTGCAATGTGTGTGTGGTCGCACGCAAGAGGAGGGGGTGGATCGGCCCAACACATGTGGTGTGTGTGAGGGTTATAGTTTCCAATCCATGGTACTAGATCATGTAGTCAATAAAACACAAAAATATGTATATGAGTGTGGAACAAAGTGAAACTTTGATAAGGGATGAAAAATGAGGTACACATTATAATGGAATAAAAAATACAAACATTAAAGGGGTTATACAATCATTTTATTCTAAGAAGGCCAATCTCCTTTAGAGATCATCTACAGCCTCTTGTTTTTACTAGAGATCCCAAATATTATTATACAAATTTTGATACATTTATCTTCATCAACCCTCTATGAATTTCCTACCTCAATGCATCCTTCTAACTCTATTGTAATCTTCTATAAGTGGCCCAATAGCAATCCTTGATCCAAAATACCACAAAACTGTATGAATTAGGAACCATATAGCTACACTAACTATCGACATATATATCAACAATTCAATATTAATTAATCTTATACATAATTCATGTAGATTTAATGGATTTTAATTTGTGAACTATCCAATGAAACTAAAAAATTACTTGTGATGAAAAATAATATGACAAGTATTATCATGATTAAATATTTCTTCTAAATAAATCACAATGAAACTAGAATAAGAAATATATATACATATAAATATAACGTTAAAAATAAAATTTTAATATTTATTTATTTTCCCATAAAATAAAAAGACTCTTTAAATTTCCTCATCTTCTAATTCTTTGGTCTTGCACTGGTTGTAACCACAAGATTTATATATATTTGTTATATTATTTATCAATCTATATTATATACCAACAGGGTATAATAAATAATTGACCCTTGAAAATTAACATTTTTTCATTAGTGAATATATGTTTGTTTTCAAAATAGGTTGTGAATCATGTTTATTTATAAGTCTAGATCTTATGATGATTTTGATAAACTGTATAAGTATTATTCCATTTTATAAATATAATAATTCATGTGATTGAAAATGACGAACAACGAATATGGGACAATATTCTTAAATCCTATCAGGATCATAGTTTCTATAATTTATAATTATGAAAGTAAAATTTTAGTTTTCAAAACTTCAGTATAAAGGACATATATTTTCCATAATAGAATCCACTCCTTGCTCGTCAATTTATACCATCAGTATATTCTTCCATTCCTATCACTATATGTGGAAAATTCTACTCTATAAATGTAACACCCCAGGTAAATAAAGAATATGACATTTTCAAATTTATCCATATTTGTGAATAAAATATTAATATTACTTTAAAGGGGATGCTATTCTCGATGGCGTACCCAACACGCAACAACGAGTTTCTTGGGAATCTTATGTTGCACTCTAATAATAAAATAATATTTTTTTAAATGGTAGATAACGCCTACCTGTTGTGATGGCGGGAATGAATATAACTAACTAAAAAATGATTATATATGGTTGTCGAATATTTTCACTTTTTACAATAAATGTTAGTGGATTAAAAATGCGAATGAATCCAATTTTAAGCGTAATCATTCTAATATTCTTTAAAAGGTCGATTAACCGCCTTTTGAAAGCGAACCACTTTTAAATCCAATTTTTGACAATTTTATGTGTTATATTTGACAAAATAAAATTCTTCTTTAGAATCGGGACATCAAAATTTACTTTTTGTAAATTTTTGGTATTTTTCTGAAAAAAATCAATTTTTAATGAATAGTGAAAAATGTTGTATTTTAATTCAAAACCTCTTTTTAATCTAATTTTTTTATATGATTAGGTTATCTATTGAATTGGTTTTAAAGTTAAATTAGAATATATTTTTACCATTTAATACAATAGTGGTCATTGGAATTAATTTCACTTTGAAATCAGACTTAAACTAGTGTCAATCTTTTGATACATTTTGTTTCATAAAAACACGCTATTTGTTTTGACAGTGGGAATTAATTATTAAATTAATTAATGAAACTTATATGTTTTGAATTTTTTAAAATATACATCATTTTTGAATTCAGAATTTCAAATATAGCCTAGGGTGAATTTTTGGTAATTTTCTAAAAAACTTTATTTTTTAATGAATAGTGAAACCACTAAGTGGTACTTATAAAAACTGATTTTCCGTTTAAATGAAATTTTTCCATATTTGTGTTTTTAATTTCAAAAATCTGACATACATGGTTGTCATTAAGAAGTAAAATATGGTTTAATGGGACTAAAATAATTTTTTGGTGAATAGTCACTTATTAAGTTTTTAATCACGATTAGAGGTAATTAGTATAGTTTAAGGTAAGAATAATGTTTTAATAAAATGTAATGACCTAGACACATGTCCTAACCTAATGGGATGTGTCATGGCAGACCACTAAAATCACTGGGTCAACTTGGGGACCCCATGGAGCCACTTTGGTTGGAAAATGACATAAATACCTTTTTATTTAATGTTAAAGTAAAAATGAGACAAACATGAAATGTTTTACTAAATAAATTTTTACATGGGGTTATACAAGTCATAATTTTTACTATAAATATTCAATGGAAATCTAAAAAGATTTCCTACATCATAGTATTTATTTTATAATTTTTAGACATTAAATAAATTATGTTATATATGACATCATGATGATGCAGCGATGACCTCATTATTTAACAATTTAAATAAAATGGAATAATAATGTAAAATCTAAGACCTACACATGTCAAAAACATATTGGATGAGTGGATTTATAACCCTTATCACCTTATCCTATAACAAAATCAATGTGGGACCATTGAAATCCGAAACGCCTTCTAACATAAAGTAACATTTCTTTACTTTCCAAGAGTGCCCCTCCTCTCCTCTTATAAAAGAACCACACGTCTACCTCCTTACCCACACTTCCAAAGCCTTTGGATCGGCCAACCCCTACCCAATTTGTATCTACACACCCCTCTCTAACTCCTTGAAGCATAAATTTGGGCAGAAGTCTTCCCAAGGAAGACTTTGAGCTCAAACCAAAGGCAGTTACATGATTTTAAGGTAATGTCTTCACTTGTGTTCTTTTGTTTTATTTTGCTTCTCCAACCCCGTAAACGCTTTTTATTCATTTCTTTTGTAACAACTCCAGTATCTTCAATATACTAGGATGTTTCTATTAGAAGAATTTGAGATACACTTACACACACCTACATCAAATGGTTAAAGAACATACTGTTTCTGTGGATTGCGAATTTCTTCCTTAAGAAATGATGATTGTTCAACACTCATACAACACCTTAAAAGGTGGCCATTAAGATGTCACTATATTTATATATGATATATAATATGTTTATGTTTTACTTAAGATTCTGTATTTTTTTTTTGGCATACCTTTATGGTTTCAATTGTGGGTAAACACGATAATTTCATTTTAGGAAGTGCGGACTACCGCCCCTCAAAGTGATTTGATTCGTTAATGCCATATGTGGGATGTATAAAAGAAGTATTTAAAGTTAGTATATATGATTTATGTTACATATAAATGATGAATATCATTCCGGAATTAAAATATACATACCTCTCATTTAGTTTTAATTCAATTAATATGACATAGAAATGAATGTAGCGTTCATGCGTACGTATGGCTTACCGTCTCCTTGAACGGTACATTTCATTTCATATCTCAAAATGTTATGTACTATTATAAGTACATATATATAATGGATATATATGTAATATATTACATCTAAATGATTGATATCATTATGGAATTATAATATATATATATATATCTCTCATTTTGTTTTAATTCCATTAATATGACAAAAAATGAAAGTAGCGTTCTTGCGTACGTACGGCCTACCGTCTCCATGAACGGTGCTTTTAATTTTTATCTAAAAATGATATTGAATAGTATAAAATGAATATATACTTGATATATATGATATTTAAAACATCAATACTATTCTGGATATGATGTACCTATAACTACATGGAAAATTATTTTCCAACAAGTTCAATTTTTGACTCATGTACTAAACATCGACAAAAATGTCTGATATGAACTCATATTATTAACCAATTATTATAACATTAAAATATGTGATATGAACTGAATAATAATATTTATAAGAATTCCTTAAGAAATTATAAATTGACCAAAGTTTATTATTCAGGAATATAAAGAAACGAACAAGACAAGTTGGACTTGAGGTAGGGGATCCTACTCCTCTCATTCTTTTTAAGTACACTCTTTTATGTCATTCCTTTTATGCTCATATTTCTTATGATTGGGATGTTCTTTTATATTACTCTTACTTTAATTTTTATGTTCATATGATGAGAGACCATATTCTCTCTCATCAATCAATTTTGGAAGTTTTGAGTGGCGCTGTTAGGCTGCCGAATTTTCTTAAGAGATCTAACCTCTCTCTTTCTCTTTAAGTACTCTCCTTTATGTCACTTCTTTTATGCTCCTCTTTGTTATGATGGGGGATGTTCTTTTATATTCCTCTTGATGTACATCCTATTGTTATATGATGAGAGACCGTATTTTATCTCATCAATCCATTTTTAGAAGTTTTAAGTGGCACCGTTAGGCTGTCGAGTTTTCGTAAGGGATTTTTCATCTCACTTTTATTCCTGTGAGATTTATGCTACATTTGCCACAATTTCGTTTGAGTGGTGTATGTACTGCCCATTATTTTACTCATTGTGTAATATAATTTCATTTATGAGTATTTACATCTATTTTGTATTTTCCTTCTTTCACGGGGTGTATGTTTCGAAAGATACCCATGTCGGTAAGGGAACCTTTCACCGTAATCTTTTTAAAAGACTTATTTTGTTATTTCTTTTAATTCACATAACATTATGTTGGGATATGTTATTCTATATCCTTAGTGATTTAAATTTTATGTCCAAGTGATGAGATACCCTTTTTATCTCTCATCGACTCATTTTCTGAATTTTGTAGTGATGCCATTAGGCTGTCAAATTTTTGCAAGGTAACTTCTTAACCAAATTTTGATTCATTGTAATAAGCTTGTACTCCATGAATATGTCGTTCTATGAATATGTGTGAATAAAATCTGATTGTTTTACACTTAATATCCACTTATATTTGGTGTATTCGTTTGTCACAGATAATTATGTAATTGATTTATCCTTAAACCAAGGATACTGTCTTTGTATGGGACTTCGTCTCAATCTCCTTTCATTGAGGCATATTTTGTTTTATACACATCCTTATTTTATACGGTGTATAAACCCCTTTGACTTTTACATTTATTCAAAAGGAATCTTTTTTTTATGAACTATTTACTAAACGACAAAAGGGAATGTTTTTGTTGTACGTATGCGGCGACAACGACTTCTCTGCCGCTGTGACGATTATTTGAGTTTCGGCTTCCTCTACAAGCCATATCTTTTTTAAAAAAAGAAAAATATATACCATGTTTTACTTTTCTTATATTTTTTTATTGAAATATGGGTTTCATAATGTTTTTATATCAATGTGTTGTATTGATATCTTGTGATTGAAAGGTGGAAATGTTATGTTTCCTTATTGCATGTTTTATGTGATACGATTATGTTGTGGTTCTTGGGAATTATTATGAAGACGGGTGGTTCCGTGATAAACTAAGGGCGGGTGAGCCCGATATATCTCTCCAATGCATTGGGCAACGCAAAGGAGTGAAACGTTAAGGTTTCTTTGAATATATTTAGGGAATATATTGTGGTGGGTATTCCAAACGTAACCAAGAGGGTTACTCCCTACGTAAGAATGTTATGAATGCCTCAAGGTACCCTTATGTCTTATGATTTCAATGATTTATTTATGATTTGATGAGGTATGTTAAAGTGCCTATGTTTTATGGGTAAAGTATGATTTCAATCTTATGTATATATTAACTCATGTTTCCTTTCCATATTTTTATATCCCTTACTGAGCTTTTTACGCTCATCCCTTGTTTTTTTGAAATGTTTTTCACAGGTCAAGGGAAAGGTACATGATATGATGATAGTGTCAAGGAAGTTTCAAGAAAGAATCCATGTTTTATTTTAAATATGATTCCATTAATGGGAAAAAATTGAATACTATATTTATGTAACCACTTTGTTTAAATGTGGAATGTAATTCATGTTTTATGATCTCATTCTCCAAAACTCTAAACCTGAAAAGATCCTCAATGGGTAATATTGTAATAACTCAAGATTAAGTAAGGTTTAAGGATGGGGCCTTATAGTTGGTATCAGAGGTCAGTTTAGATAACTTTAGAGGTTAGTGTATTCTCTAAGCACAAGTGACATTACCATAATGGTTAGGATTTCAGAAAGAGTCCTAGTTTTAGATAAAGTGAATGAGTAAGTATATCTTAGTGTTTATCTTCCTCCTTAGTACATGATGGTTTTGTTGATATACTCACACTGACATTTCTGTTTTTAGTGAATGGGTGGATCTAGCAGGAACCAAAGTGATAATAGGTTTGAAGGAAACTGTGGTGGTTCTCTGATTAAGAGACTGGATGAAATGGGGGATTCAATGAGGAAACTCATGGTTGTTCTAAACCAACTAGCAAGGAGTCATGATCAACCACTTGAACCTTGGTATGATCTGTAATGCATCATGTACGAGATGACCAATCGATGTGGAAGTTCAGGTAATAATTATAAAGTTAACCATTAGAGTTTATATGATTCTTACTTTTGAGGTAATTATGGGTTATTATATGTTATGATGGAAAATTAAAGGCATGAGATAAACGTGAGGTTAAAATATGTTATGATTGTTTTTGAAGATTTTATATTGTTTTGGGGAATGTTTTAATAATTATATAGTTTTGGAAAAAGGACAACACACAGACCATGTGAAAACCCGTCGTGTTGGACGAAGCTGTGGGAATCGAACCCACAACCAAAGTGCGACTGGTATTTATCACCTACCACTGGACTACGTGAATTCCCTGGTTAGTTTGACTGATTCTTTTTAGTTAGATGATTTTATGAATTAAGAGTAAGTTTATTTTGGGTTATCTATGGAAATTTATTAACCTATCATGGAGGATATGTGATTAGGTTAATTACTTTTCAATACGAGACATTAAGAGCAACTGATATTGTTTGGAGATAAATGTTACGATTTAACTTGGAAGACTATGTGACTAAATACTTCAAATATTTGGGATTAAATATTAGTTTTGTTTACTTTGAAGAATATTATAGTCAAATTGTTTATCGGATGGTCTTTGTTGAACTTTGGGTATTGTTTGATAAATTTTTGAGATTAAGAATAGATTTTTTTTTTTAAAGGATTATCCTTTTTGGGTATTATCTGATCTTGTACTAAACTTTTTGGTTTTTTTTTTGGTTAAGGTCTAAAGATATAGGAAGTATATAGTTCTCTTTTGTGGATTAGGTGATACTCTAGAAGTTGATTATAGTACTCTTAATGTGAAGAAGTCTTCCTAAATACTCGTCTTTTGGGGAAAGTATGAGTTTGTGTAAGAAATCTAGTAAAAGTTGAAAGTCAACGTGACAAGTAAGTATGTTTCCTTAAGATAAAAAATAAATTCCCCAATGAAGAGTAACATAAAACAAAAATTTTGTCTGTTAACTTTTCCTACGGAGGAATCGAATACCATTTAACCCATCACAAGTTTGTGATTTTATTGTGGTTAACTTTCTCCTAGACATGTTTACTATCACTATCTATCGAAACATGACCCTTTGTATTTTCCTCCATGTCAATATTTTCATACTTGGAATCCTAGTATGGGTTAACTCGGGTGACCTTTGTTATTATCTTTCTTTATTTTAAAGTGATTGTTTTACTCAGTCTTGTTCCGATGTGGGATTTTCAATGAAGTTTCCAAGCACAATTTTAAAAATTTTGAGGATGCAATTCCCAAAAGGGGGGAAGGATGTAACACCCCAGGTAAATACAGAATATGACATTTTCACATTTATCCATATTTGTGAATAAAATATTAATATTACTTTAAAGGGGATGCTGTTCTCGATGGCGTACCCAACACGCAACAACGAGTTTCTTGGGAATCTTACGTTGCACTCTAATAATAAAATAATATTATTTTAAATGGTAGTTAACTCCTAGCTGTTGTGATGGCGGGAATGAATATAACTAACTAAAAAATGATTATATATGTTTGTCAAATATTTTCACTTTTTACAATAAATGTTAGTGGATTAAAAATTCGAATGAATCCAATTTTAAGCGTAAATATTCTAATATTTTTTAAAAGGTCGATTAACTACCTTTTGAAGGTGAACCACTTTTAAATCCACTTTTGACAATTTTATGTGTTATATTTGACAAAATAAAATTCTTCTTTAGAATCGGGACATCAAAATTTTCTTTCTGTAAATTTTTGGTATTTTTCCAAAAAAGATCAATTTTTAATGAATAGTGAAAAATGTTGTATTTTAATTCAAAACCTCTTTTAATCTAATTTTTTTATATGATTATATTATATTTTGAATTGGTTTTAAAGTGAAATTAGAATATATTTTTACCATTTAATCCAATATTGGTCGTTGGAAGTAATTTTACTTTGAAATCAGACTTAAACTAGTGTCAATCTTTTGATACATTTTGTTTCATAAAAACACGCTATTTGTTTTGACAGCGGGAATTAATTATTAAATTAATTAATGAAACTTATATGTTTTTAATTTTTTAAAATTTAAATCATTTTTGAATTCGGAATATCAAATATAGCCTAAGGTGAATTTTTGATAATTTTCTGAAAAACTTCATTTTTTGATGAATAGTGAAACCACTAAGTGGTACTTATAAAAACTGATTTTCCGTTTAAATGAAATTTTGCCATCTTTGTGTTTTTAATTTCAAAAATCTGACATACACGGTTGTCATTAAGATGTAAAATGTGGTTCAATGGGATTAAAATAATTTTTTGGTTAATAGTAACTTATTAAGTTTTTAATCGCGATTAGAGGTAATTAGTGTAGTTTAAGGTAAGAATAATGTTTTAATAAAATGAAAGGACCTAGACACCTGTCCTACCCTCATTGGATGTGTCATGGCAGGCCAAGAAAATACATGTGTCAATTTTGGGACCCCATGGAGCCGCTTTGGTAGGAAAATGACATAAATACCTTTTTATTTAATGTTAAAGTAAAAATGAGACAAACATGAAATGTTTTACTAAAACAATTTTTACATGGGGTTATACAAGTCATAATTTTCACTATATATATTCATTGGCAAACTAAAAATATTTCCTACATCATAGTATTTATTTTATAATTTTTAGACATTAAATAAATTAAGTTATTTATGACATCATGATGATGCAGCGATGACCTCATTATTTAACAATTTAAATAAAATGGAAAGATAGTGTAAAATCTAAGACCTACACATGTCCAAAACCTATTGGATTAGTGTATTTAGAACCCTTATCACCTTATACTCGAAAAAAATCAATGTGGGACCATTAAAATCCGAAACTCATTCTAAAATAAAGTAACATTTATTTACTTTCCAATAGTGCCCCTCCTCTCCTCTTATAAAAGGCCCCCACCTCTACCTCCCTACCCACAATTCCAAAGCCTTTGGCTCGGCCAACACCTGCCCATTTTGTCTCTCAACATTTCTATATAACTCCTTGAAGCCTCACTTTGGGCATAATTCTTCCCAAGGAAGCCTTTGAGCTCAAACCAAAGGGAGTTACATGATTTTAAGGTAATGTCTTCACTTGTGTTCTTTTGTTTTATTTTGCTTCTCCAACCCCCTAAACTCTTTTTATTAATTTATTTTGTAAAAACTACAGTATATTCAATATACTAGGATGTTTTTATTAGATTAATTCAAGCTACACATACACACACATACATAAAATGGTTAAAGAACATAGAGTTTCTGTGGATAGAGAATTTCTGCCTCACGAAACGATGATTGTTCAACACTCATATAACACCTTACAAGGTGGCCATTAAGATCTCACTATATTTATATATGATATATATTATGTTTATGTTTTACTTAATCTTCTGTATTTTTCTTTTGTGGAATACCTTTATGGTTTCCATTGTGGTTAAACACGATAATTTCATTTTAGGAAGTGCGGACTACCACCCCCTCAATGTGATTTTGATTCGTTAATGCCATATGTGGGATGTATAAAGGATTTATTTAAAGTTATTATATATGATGTATGTTACATATAAATGATGAATATAATTCTGGAATTAAAATATACATACCTCTCATTTAGTTTTAATGCCATTAATATGACATAGAAATGAATGTAGTGTTCATCCGTACGTACGGCTTACCGTCTCCATGAACAGTACATTTCATTTCTTATCTCAAAATGTTATGTACTATTATAAGTAAATATCTATAATGGATATATATGTAATATATTACATCTAAATTATGGATATCATTCTGGAATTATAACATATATATCTCTCTCATTTTGTTTTAATTCCATTAATATGACAAAAAAGGAAAGTAGCGTTCATGCTTACGTACGGCCTACCGTCTCCATGGACGGTGCTTTTTATTTTTATCTCCAAATGCTATGGAATAGTATAAAATGAATATATACTTTATATATATGATATTTAAAACATCAATAATATTATGGATTTGATGTACCTGTAACTACATGGAAAATTATTTTCCAACAAGTTCAATTTTTGACTCATGTACCAAACATCGACAAAAACATCTGATATGAACTCATATTATTATCCAATTATTATAACATTAAAATATGTGATATGAACTGAATAATAATATTTATAAGAGCTCATTATGCAATTATAAATTGACTAAACTTTAATATTCAGGAATATAAAGAAACGAACAAGAAAAGTTGGACTTGAGGTAAGGGATCGTACTCCTCTCTTTCTTTTTAAGTACACTCTTTTATGTCATTCCTTTTAAGCTCATCTTTCTTGTGATTGGGATGTTCTTTTATATTAAACTTACTTCAATTTTTATGTTCATATTATGAGAGACCATATTCTCTATCATCAATCCATTTTGGAAGTTTTGAGTGGCACTGTTAGGCTGCCGAATGTTCGTAAGAGATCTAACCTCTCCCTTTCTCTTTATGTACTCTCCTTTATGTCACTTCATTTAAGCTCCCATTTGTTATGATGGGGGATGTTATTTTATATTCCTTTTGATGTAAATTTTATTTTAATATGATGAGACACCGTATTTTATCTCATCAATCCATTTTTGGATGTTTTAAGTGGCACCGTTAGGCTGTCGAGTTTTCGTAAGGGATTTTTCATCTTACTTTTATTCCCGTGAGATTTATGCTACATTTGCCATAATTTCTTTTGAATGGTGTATGTACTACCCATTATTTTACTCATTGTGTAATATACATTCATTTATGAGTATTTACATCAATGTTGTATTGTCCTTCTTTCATGGGATGTATGTTTCGAAAGAAACCCATGTCAGTAAGGGAACCTTTCACCCTCCTCTTTTTAAAAGACTTCTTTTGTTATGTCTTTTAATTCACATAAAATTATGTTGGGATATGTTCTTCTATATCCTTCGTGATTTAAATTTTATGTCCAAGTGATGAGATACCCTTTTTATCTCTCATCAACTCATTTTCTGAATTTTGTAGTGACGCTGTTAGGCTGTCAAATTTTTTGCAAGGTAACATCTTAACCCAATTTAGATTCTTTGGGATAAGCTTGTACTCCTTGAATATTTCGTTCTATGAATATTTGTGAATAACATCTGATTGTTTTACACTTAATGTCCACTTATATTTGGTGTATTCATTTGTCACACATATTTATGTAATTGATTTATCCTTAAACCAAGGATACCGTCTTTGTATGGGACTTCGTCTCAATCTCCTTTCATTGAGGCATATTTTTTTTATACACAACCTTCTTTTATACGGTGTATAAACCCCTTTGAATTTTACGTTTATTCAAAAGGAATATTTTTTTATATGAAGTGTTTACTAAATGACAAAAGGGAATATTTTTTTCGTACGTATGCGGTGACAACGACTTCTCTGTCGCCGTGACCATTATTTGAGTTTCGGCTTCCTCTACAAGCCATACCTTTTTTTTAAAGAAAAATAAATACCATGTTTTACTTTTCATTTATTTTGGTATTGAAAAATGGTTTTCATAATGTTTTTATATCAATGTGTTGTATTGATATCTTGTGATTGAAAGGTGGAAATGTTATGTTTCCTTATTGCATGTTTTATGTGATACGATTATTTTGAGGTACTTGGGCATTATTATGAAGACGGGTGGTTCCCTGATAAACTAAGGGCGGGTGAGCCCGATATAGCTCTCCAATGCATTGGGTAACATGAAAGAGTAAAACGTTAAGGTTTTTCTGAAGACATTTAGGGAATATACTGTGGTGGTTATTCCAAACGTAACCAAGAGGGTTACTCCATACGTAAGAATGTTATGAATGCCTCAAGTTACCCTTATGTATTATGACTTCTATGATTTATTTATGATTTGCTGAGGTATGTTAAAGTGCCCATGTTTTATGGGTAAAGTATGATTTCGATCTTATGTATATATGAACTCATGTTTCCTTTACATATTTTTATATCCCTTACTAAGCTTTTTATGCTCATCCCAAGTTTTTTTGAAATGTTTTTCACAGGTCAAGGGAAAGGTACATAATATGATGATAGTGTCAAGGAAGTGTCAAGAAAGAATCCATGTTTTATTTTAAATATTTTTCCGTTGATGGGAAAAAAATGTATACTATATTTATGTAACCACTTTGTTTAAATGTGGAATTTAATGAAAGTTTTATGATCTTATTCTCTAAAACTCTAAATCTGAAAAGATCATCAATGGGTAATCTTGTAATAACTCAAGATTAAGTAAGGTTTAAGGCTGTGGCCTTATAATAAACATGCGTATTTTACATTATAATATTCGAGCGATATGGTATGGTAATTGTATACTCAAAAATATATTTAATGAATAAAAAAAATCCCATATGTAAGGTAAAATAATTTCAAAAAATATCTCATTTATCATCAATGTAATATAATTTTTTTTTATAAAATCGTCTTTGTAGAATATTATTTTTTAAGGACAAGACTTTAATTATTTTTTGATAATTGCCCTTTTTAATATTACTGTTTCTCAATAGGGTTATATTTTAGTCTAAATTCATAATTTATTTTGAGATGTTATGATGTTGATTTTATATATAAATCATTATTTTACTAAAATAATTAATAATCATGTTTATAGGTATAAAAATTTGCTAAAATTGTCATAAAAATTACAAACAAATTCTGAAAAGAATTTTTAAATTTTTTTCCTTTATATTAATCATTTTATAGTGTTGTTTATAAATAATAAAATTATCCAAATATTTTTTGTAAAGAATTATGTTATTAAGGGAAGTCCATTATAAAGATTATGTGATATAATATTAATTTTGTATCTGATAATTATTTATTTAGTTTTTGGAAGTCTGAGTTTCTGTAATATAAATGAGAAAGGAAATCCTTCAAAATGTTATTTTATATTTTTAATATGAGTATTTATTTTTAAGATGATAAATGGAGAGTTAACCCACTATATAAATGGTGAATCATGCAATAATAGTGATAATATCAATATTAATAATATCCATATGGTTAAATTTTGTATTCTTTGTATCATTATATTTCATGATGAGATATTAATATAATGTAAATTATTTAATGTTTTAATGGATATATCAAACATTATATTAAAGATTCTTATTTTTTTAAATAAAATGTGTTTTCCAATTAAAATTTATTTTAAAAGTTTATATAGTATTCCATATAGATTTTTGTCGATAAAACTATATTCATTTTTAGAAAAAATATTTATGATATCAATTTTTATTAATTAATATAAAAAGTAATATTTCTAAAATAGTTTTCAAACTATTTATAAGTAAATTATTTTACCACTTGTTTGAAAACTCCCATATAGATTTTTTTCACCATACATCTTATGTTGGTTTTAATAGGATTAGTTGTGAGAAGATGATCGTTGGTGTTATGTTTTGATTATTTATCTTGCACGATTCAAACAAAAAAATATTATTATATATTGTATAAACTCTGATATGTAATAAGGTTTTTCCTAACCATCATGTGTACTAGAACTAAATGGACCTTGGTATGCATATTTTTTTAATAAAAAACATATAAATTATATAACATGTTCTTAGCACCAGATCTATGAGTGCCTATCTTAAGATGAAAATTTTTGGTATCATATATATGGTGTCAATAATTATGGAGATTATGATGGTAGCAGTAGATTATTATATAGTTTTAGAGGTGTTATATAAATTATTTTAGGGTAATGAGTAATCTTATTATCCTAGTTTCAATATTCATAAAATTATCATTCCAAAATTTGAAAATTTATTTAGAAATAATTTTTCAAATGCAGTTACTTTAAGGGGGTTGAATATAACATCCCATGATTTTATAATTGAAATTAATTAAATAATTGAAAAAAAAATATTGGAACTATAATAATAGTGTCATAAATTCTAAAATTATTAATATTTTTATAAGTAATTTTTTATTAATGATAAATTTGATATTATTTTTTGTAATTAGAATATAATAAGTTGTAATTGAAATTTATTAATATTCAAATTGTAATGTAGTATAAAATTTATTTGGAATAATGTTAAATAGTTTAAATATTGGCCATCTATAAGACCCTAACAAAATGAAATCAATAAAATGTGGGACCATATTTTATCCACATGGGAGTTAGGTCACCTAAGAAAGACCATCACATCATCGTTAAATCTCTAGTGGATAGAATGGTGCGAAATAATAGGTGCGTGTTTTTATAGTGAGTGGATGGAGCCTATAAATTTTCCATAGAGGAATGAAATGGGGAACATAGGGCGGTCTTCCCAATATGTGGTGTGTGAGTTTTGTAGGTACAAAAAAACATTTTCAGTTCATGGTATGTAATACATAAAGAAATATACATTTGATTGTGACACAGAGTAAAAATTGTATGTGGGGAAAAATTGTTGGACACAATATACCCATTTAAGAAAACATGTACATAACTACGGAAATCTATATATTTACTTCTATGCTATCTTATCTTCCTGATATATCAACATTAAACTCTTACTATGACTAGTAACCCTGAATCATCTTATTCTACCTCTGACATATGTTTTGTCCTCAACACTACATGGACATCCCAACTTGATGCCACCCTATACCTCCCTTATCATCTTACTTCGATGGCAGTATTGTAATATTCAATGACAAAAATCCCAAACACTAATTGTGTCAACCCATTAGTCAGCACAAATCATTGAATTCTCTTACACTAATTATGTGACCAATTAATCATATATATCATTCACATAAATACAATATAATAAAATTCACGATCATTCCAAAAGACATCATTAACAATTGTGATTATAAAGATACCAATGGGTATTTTTGTTATTATAGAATGACTCATAAGGATTCTCAATTAAATTGGTATAAACTAATTTTCATACATTTATCGATTAATATTTATTAAAGAAAAACAATTCATGATCCTTACAAAGTCACCATAATCATTTATGATGAAAAATACACATGTGGTTATTTTCGTGTCTAAATAATGATTTTCAATGGAACTAAATAAAATCAGGCCTCAAAAATGGACTTATTTTCATCAGAGAATATATATTTATTTATTTTAAAATATTATTTCAAGATGAGTTTGTTTATGATTATGAAATTATTGAGATTCTTAAGAACTACACAAGTATGATATCATTTTAGATATACTGTAAAAAATGACAAATCAAATTTCATTCCTAAGATATGGTATTGGATCCTCAAATAATTGGAAGATAATAGTGTGTGTAGCCTAAATTTATGAAAATAATCATTTATTTTTCAAAACTATGATATAAAGACGATGCATTTTAATTATTGGAACCCCCTCCATTCTCGCCCCTTTCTCCCATAATTTTATACATCCATTCCAAACACTGGATGTGGAAAATACTAGGCCTTATCCTTGTATATGGTCTAGTATACAATAGATTTTTTAAGGTATGAGAATTTGTTTTGAAATTAATATTATATTTTTCACAAAATCCTTTTGTAAGGGAAAATAATTTCATGAAAACTCATATTTATCCTTATTAAAAATGAGATGTATTTTCTCTAAACCATAATTGAATTTGTTTATGATTTAATTATTTGAAAATAATATATTTATTTTTAAAATTCTGAATTTAATAGATTATAAATGTGAAATAAAATCTATAAAAATGTTTTATTAAGAAAATTTCACATGGGTAATAATTTTGAACATGATGAATGGGGAGTAAAACCACTAACTCAATGTATAATTCTATCATAGAAATTTTAACTTTATAAATTTTTGTGGACAAATGAATTTATTATGATTTCTCTATACCCTTATATTCCATAAAGAGATATAAATTTAAATGTACGTTATTTAATTTCTTCATGCAGAAATATATTTTTATTTCAATGGTTAATATATTTGGTAAAAAATATTGTTTAAAAAGTAAAATTTATTTTAATAGTTTTGAATTGTATTCCTTATGTGTTTCTCATGAAATCCCAAGATTCATATTTTGGAAAATTATTGACAATATAAAAGGTTTTTCATTTGATATATCATATTTTTTAAAAAGTTATATATTAAGTATATGAAAGAGAATTTACCCCAAATTTTAAATCCCCATTATATTGAAATTGTTTTATCACCGTATGTCAAAAAATTAATACATTATTATTAGTGATGAGTAGGTGAATTTTGGTGTTCTTTTCAGAAAATATATAGAGCCCAGGTGATGTCATTTAAATATATGTTGAATTTTTATAATTGTTGAAATATAAAAAATATTTTTTTATTATTTTAGTGTTCTTTGCCTAAGAAGTCCTTGATCTATATATTTTTAGATAATATTTTTTGAAAATATATGAATATTTATTTTTTCACAAGAACTAGGGGAGTGGGTATCTTGATATTATAGAATTAGAAGTTAAAGATATTCACTAATAATTTACCTTTTTTGATAGTTATATTTTACATGAAAAATATAATGTGAAATTTTAATATTCACGGAAAAGATAATCATATAAGGAATATTGATACCATTAAATTAAGAATATATTTGGTTGCCTCATAAAATAACCTGATAAAAATGATTTATAAAGGACCATGAAATAAAAAAACTCAAAAATTGAACAGTAGAATTCAATAACTAATGATAATCTTAATGGTGTTAAATTATCGATGGGTTCAATTGATCCTTATTATTATTATGATACATTTCTTAGTTTTCAGAGATATTTCATTAATTCAACCAATTAATTTTACCTTGTGGTTAACTAATATATAAATAATATCTCTATTGAATTGGTGAATTATATATTCAAATTTATGAAGGTACTGTTTAAATAAATGACATAGTTTGAGGAAGAGATCGATTTTGAAGAATAAGTATTAACTATGTGACTGAGCTCTTATGAAATTCTCCAAAATCATTTGTAAGTCAAAAAATAATCTTATTTATATTTTTATGAAAAAATTTCAATGATTTTTAACTAATTTCATAATCATAAAAAATATAAATAAATGACACTAACTATTTTTTTGAGGTATTCCATACATTAATAGATTTCCAGATAGTCTGAATGGATATTTAGTATTCCTAGCTAGAAATTAAATCAAAATGGGTAACGAATTTGGATCACACACAATTGGAGTGAATGATAAATTATAATATCAAAATTTATGTTATTAATAGTAAATTCGGTTAATGTTTTATTTCAGTTGAGGATAGGAAATAAAATCTCAAAATAATTTTTCAAAAATTAGAAATGAGATTGAAGAACTAGGTAGCTATACATTAATAAATATCCCAGTCAAATTGAATAAAAATTGGATTCCACATTATTATATGAGTTTTATTTTTCATTTACATATTATAGTGACCCTATCCTTTTAAATATATCATTACATGATTTTAAGCATAGTAAATCAGCATATTACAATCCAAGGATCGTAAGGTTTATTTCTTGAAAAAATTGGTACATAAAATATAATACATGAAACTAAATATAATATTTAATTATTTAGTTATCATAAAGATCCCCTAAACTCCATTTTGATAATATATGTTCAGATAATTACCTGGAGATAATATGAATAGAGGGATGAACTAAAAACCTATAAGGTAATAAATATAAGAATAAAGCTTTAGTACATGGGTTAGAAGAAATGAAATAATGATATTAAAGGCATAAAAAATTTCGAATAATAACATATATACATGGGATCATATAAAAAAATATTAATAGTAATGTGGAAGAAACTTAAAAAATGACATTATCATGATTCAATGCTCATTGCACATGGCAGGAAACATGTCAAGGTTGACCACAAAGACAGTTGAACATGGCAGCACGAATCAGGGATATCTACCAAGAACATTGCACATAAATTATATATGAGACTAAAATTTAACATATTCATTAGAGTAATATATGCGAACACCCATCATAAACTATTCGTGAATATTCTTTTCACATGTATAATCCTATATAATCAATCATACATAAATGTAAGTGTTACTCCTGGAAATAATCGAGTATAAAATCATATAAAAAAGCATAATAAATGGGCGTATCATAAATGTGTAAGTTAATTAAATGAATAAAAACATAAATGGACATTAATAAGATAAAATTGGAATATATCATGATATGGAATGTCAATTTTACGTGATAATAGACAAAAATATTATTTAATAAACTTTCGAATTAAAACATTTAGTATGGTTTAATGAAAATATAGATTATAAATTAAACCATAAAATTAAATAATATTTTTTTGAAAAAATATAAGGGAACCAAGAATTATTTCATAATAAATTTTTTTTTTTATAAAAAATATTTTCTTAAAATAGATTATATATTGTACATAAAAATGGGAAAGAATTTCGAAAGTTCCCATAAATGGGGTTGCTTATCAGGAAGTATTCATGAGGGAACCATTTAAAACATTTTTAAACCAAATTGATAAGGATGAATATATCATTATTCATGAGTTTAGATCATATAAAAATAATTTAAATGATATACAAAAAAATAGAAAATATAACTTCATTTGGATAAAAATAATGACAGAGCAACCTAATGGAATAAAGGAAGTGTTTGTCGAATCCCATAAATTATGTCTGATGATGTCCTTTACATGATATTAATTTCATTTATAACAAAATTAAATTCATAAATAAATATTTTCTGAAAATAATATATAATTAATTGATTTATTATATCCGTATTATGTTCATTCAGGACATTTTAATGGGATAAGAAGTTCAATTCATTATTTGTTTCATTGGTTTTCATGATTGGTTTACTTATATACATATAAGTATAAAAAAGTTAGTTGGGAATGGATTTACATAATTAATTTTGTATTTATTTAGGGATCTTAAATTAGATTAAATGGTTATAAAATTCATTTGGTTATTTAGAGTGAATATGAATCCTTATATAAAACATTAATGTAACGTTTTTTGTTAATTGTGGGTTTTTTATCACATCGAACACATTTTACTTTATAAATTAATATCATGGGGTAAAAATATTATAGAACCTTAAATTATAAATAATACATATATTAAAATATAGTTCAACCATAAAAATGATTTGATGTCTAGAATTCAAGATGATAATAGAAATTGAAAACCCATCATCCTTGAATGTGAGAAATTAACACATCTGAGATTGTGTTTTCATTTATAATATAAAATGAGGTCAAAGGAGATATGATAATGAATTATTCCATTATCATATCAAAATTATATTATACACAATGTGATGGATTTATAATTACATTTTTTTGAAACGAGGTGAGGAAATAAAAATAAAAAAATGGAACTTGAGAAAAAATGAATAGTAGAATTTACCTCTTGAGTATATCTTCTTTAAGAAACTTATTTATGGAGATTATTTTTCCTTTTTAAGAGACCATGTTATGATAGACATGGGATAGGGTCATAGTGAGATATTTAATCATAACTTTCACTCGTCACAAGGCTTTAGAGGAGTGAACAAAAGAGGGGGTGAGGGGGTTTTATAGTAGAGGAGAGGAGAGTTTTCATAATAGTTTATTTATTATTTTATTATTTTTCTCATGACAATAAATATTATTGGTTATTTTCACAACAAAACAGTAATATGTACCTATGGTTTGGATCCTAAGGTTCTTACGTCAGCCATGACTCAGTAAATAGTGTATTTAGCATATAATTAACATATACAATAATTTACTGTATTTTAATATTCACAAAAATCACGTATTTCATAAAAATCACAAAATTCACCAAAACAATTCATCAATGTGTAACATTCAAAAAAAAGACAAATTTATGAATGTAATATTATAAATATTTTATTTTTCCTTCCAATTAAAATCTATATTTTATTGAAAAAAAAAAATTTTAAAAATAAAAATGTTTTTAGAACACTTTGAAAGATTATTTAAGGCATCTTAAATTTATCATATAATAATATGGCATACAAATACTTCTTTATGAATAAGTTTTATAAAAATAATATTAATTTTAAACTATTAAATTAATCAAAAAAATTTAATTAAATATACATGGCTCACAAAAATACCTTCATTAT
Source organism: Viscum album (assembly GCA_963277665.1). Lineage (NCBI taxonomy): Eukaryota > Viridiplantae > Streptophyta > Magnoliopsida > Santalales > Viscaceae > Viscum > Viscum album. The sequence goes on from OY728143.1 coordinate 1,238,878,668, forward strand.
AATATAACTAAATGATATTGTCACTTATTATATGGATTAATTTTATTTATATATTAATTAGTAAGGCTACTTTTTCACTTTGATGATTTACTATTCATAATGGATGTATTACTATTCATAAGGGTAATATTAATTTTTATAAGGGTTAGTTACTATTCACCAAAAATTAATATTAACTTTACGGACTCTAAACATATTACTAATCACAATTGTGTATGCCATATTGTTAAAATTCAAATCATAAAAGAGAAAATATTATGTTTAAAGGACTAGTAGTACTTATTAGTTCATTTTTTTCTGATTTCACGTGACAAGACCATATGAAATAATTATAAGAATGTATTTTCCATTGAATAAACTTTGGGGCATGAAATTCTTCCACCTTATGAAATATCACCAATGAATTTCATTTTATATCATAATATGTAAACTGGTGTGGGTATTATTACTTTATTTACTCCTCTAGTTCCCATGTTGCCTCTTCATACATTTTGTTCTTCCATAATGCATTGACTAGGTGTATAGTCTTTTTGCATTGAACTAAATTTCTACAATCCAAGATCTTTACTGGTTAATCCACGTTAGAACGATCATTATCTCACTATTCCACCTCTAAAGGTTGTATATGTGAACGATCTGGTATGTACTTCTTTAAGAGGGATACATGGAAGACATCATGTACTCTAGACATTGTAGGTGGTAGTGGTAGTAGATAGGCCACAACTCAAACACAATCAAAAATATCAAAGGGCTCAATGTACATAGGGATCAATATTCCTTTCTTCCCAAATCTCATGACCTTCTTTCATAGAGTGGTGTGGAGGAATACCACGTCTCCAAATTTAATCTCAATGTATCGTCATTGATTTCCTTCTTTGTTATTTGGTCGAATTTGGGAAAAATTGATGTGATTCTTAATGGTTTTAACCTTATACAATATTTCATTGTCCAATTAAAGTATAGCTGCATATGCTCACTAACTCCATCCCAACATGCCATTTTTCTGATCCTTTTCCCAGAAAGAGTTTCATATTATTCCAATCAGATTCTTGAGTCGAAACTATTGTTGTTGGAGAATTAGATTAGTGGAAGATTTTGTTCTCATCCTCCACTGAAGTCCATAGAACATGCTCTCAACATGTATTCCCTTTTCTAAATAGTTATCTCAGATTGGCCATCATTTTAAGGACGATAGTTTGTACAGATGTTCAGTTTAGTGATTAGAGAATGATGGAGACTTTTTTAGAACATCGTGGTGAATCTCAGATAACTATTGAATATAATAAATAGTTTTACTCCATGCAGTCTTACCACCTATTTGATATATATCCATGTAATATGATCGAATTAGAATTCATATAGAATTTATATTAAGTGAGTTTTCAATGTATGGTGATCCACAATGACCCATATAACATTAGTTCCTCAAGATGTCCTTTAAATTCCAGGGAGTGTGTTAATGTGGTTCAGAAAGACTCTCTTGGGCTTCACTATTTTCGTCCCCCGTGAAATGTAAGGTGTCTTTCTCTTGGTTTTAATAAAAAATAACTTTCAGCCAGGGACATATTTTATTGTGATGTTCTCCCAATTCCATGATGGTATGGGTTGTGGTTGCATCATCCCATTAGACATTTTCTTTTATTCTTCACCTACTAATATACAAGGAACATTGATGTATACTCGGTGTTATCCTTCTTCATATTATCCAACCAAAAGTGATTTCAGAAATATTGATACATTTATCTGCTCCTTGGGTGAATTGAGAAGATTGAGTATGTGCTTAATTCAAAATATCCTTCTTTATATCTGGATCAGATGGCACACATAATCGTGACCCAAATATTATAACTCATTCCTCAACAATATTAAACTCCAACAATTTCTCATTTCTAATATCTTCTATCCTTTTCAGAATTTAAACATATTTTATCTGACCTTATTATATTTTCATCATGAGGGATAGCTCAGAAATCATTTGATAAAGGATTGATGATGTTTCTCACATAATGATTCCAATGTCTATCCACTGTAAATCTAAGAAGATTGAATTCTTTAAAATTATAATCATTGATAAATATGCATTATCTCTTATACATAGGGAGTCTACCACATTATTTACCTTATAGGGATGGTAGTTGATTGAGATTTCATAAATATTGATGAGCTCTAACCATATTCTCTAGCGTATATAAATCTCTTTATGTGTGAAAATATATTTGAAACTCTTTTGATCAGTGTATATCTCATTGATATCCCCATAGAGATAATGCCACCAGATTTTTAATGCAATGATCACATCTTCCAACTCAAGATCATGCATGGGATATTTTTTCATGGATTTTCAGCTTCTATGAGGAGTAGGCAATCACATTTTCATTTTGGAACAACACAATACCTAATACCTTTTTTGAACGATCACTGTACACCATAAAAAACTCTACACTTTTCAAGATTGTGAGTATTAGCACAATGATAATCCTATTTTTCAACTACATAAAACAGTATTCATATTCTTGACTCTAGACAAGCATTACTCCCTTACTTATCATCTTGGTCATTGGGTTCAATAATCGTGAACATTTTTCATCAAATATTTAGTAATACCAAGCTATACCAAGGATGCTACAAATATCCATTATAGATTCTTCCATGACCCAATATTCAATTTCCTTTGTCATGGAAGGGTCCATAGTTATCCCTTTATTGGTGATAACATGCCCCAAGAATGATACTTCCTCCATCCAGAACTCACATTTAATTTACATTGAATAAATTTTCTCCCCTTTCAATGCCTTTAAAATAGTATTCAAATTCTACTCATGTTCCTAGTTGTACATAGATTATATCCGAATATACTTGATAAAGACTACCAAAAATTTGTGCAGGTAATATATAAAGACTTGATTGGTTTAAACCGTGAATATTTAAAGAGAATTACTAAGTCTGAATGGAATCACTACAAACTCATAGTGTCCATACCTCTTTCAAAAGGAACACTTTGGAATATCTCCATTGTCATTAATTAGTGATATAATGACTGATGGTGCACCATAGTGAAATAACTGGCCCCCTAAAGCTGATCAACAATAGCATCTTTCCTTTCTATAGGATACTTATTTTTTTTTATGATTTTATTGAGCTCATTATAGTAAATACCTAGGCACATTAATCCATCCTTATTCTTGGAAAAGAGTATTGGTGCACCCCCTGGTGAATCTCATGAGAGTATAAAACCCTTCTCCACATTCTAGAGTAACTTCTTCTTTAGATCTTCCAACTCTACAGTGGACATTCTATAATGTTTCTTTAATTAAATCATAGACCTTAGAATGAATTCGATTGACAAATCAACCTCTCGATCCGGAGGAAGGCCCAACAATTCTTGAGGGCATACATCAGTGTAATCCCTCATAATGGGCACATCTTCATGAAGTACCATCTCCTTTGTCTTAATAATTTATCTATACATGCTTGATCTTATGTAATTAAGAGACACGCATGAGACATTGATTATAAAAGGGATTCATCTTCCTCCTTATACTTGTAATGAATTAGAGGATGCATTCAGTTGTGAAGAGTGATCACCCTTTCCCAAATGTTGATGTTGGATTTGTATAAATATAGATAATCCATTCCCAATATAATATTGAACTCCACTAAAGAATGTATGATGAGTTTTGATAATAGGTTTACTCTATAAACACTAACGGAGGAGGATTTATATAATTTGGATTTAGTAATTTTTGCATTTTCTATTCTCATGGATAACTCAACCACTACATATTAAGGGGGTGTTTTAATAGTTCTAATAATCATGAAAGATATGATAAATGCGTATAGACATAATCGAATAGTACATTATATATTTTTGAATGAATATATAGCATACCTATCACAACATCATTGTCCATCTCCACCCCATTAGTAGTGATAAAAAAATACCTTCCTTGTTTCCTTGGAGGTTGTAATTGATTTCCTCCAACAAAGCATTTCTTAGAGAAATTGTTCGTATATTTCCAATGCTCTTTATTGTTGTAACATTTCACTATAAGCATTGAGTTCATCTGAACATTCCTTTCTTCTTACAAATTAGTGGGACTCGTCATATCACTTTGATAGTTTTTGTTAGATGCCCCATCATTCCACATTTGAAACAATTCATAATTCCCTTTTGACAGTTCCAGTGATGCTTCTTCCCCTAATTTTGACATGTTGGATATTCAATCGTTTTTCCATCATGGGATTTATTTACCGACAACCCTAATTAGAATGCATTTTCTGATTTTCCCATGTACTATGAGACCATTGAGAGCATTCGATCTCCCTTTCAACCTTGATGGCACAACAAAAAATCTCTTTATAATTTTTGAATTAACAAAACACCAATGCTTTTCATATACTCGACTTTAGTCCGCTAACGAAGTGATCAACCATTATTTCAGTGGTCATGACATTCCAAGAGGTGTATCTTGCATTCCTTGTGAAGTTTTCTTCTTATTCCCTGATAAAATAGTCGTTATTCTTCTTAAGTTCAGGGAACGCTTTTTCAATATTGAGATAGAGTATTCAAGGAAAAAATTTATTGAAAACATTTTCTGGAATTCCTCCCAATCCATGGAGTCAATTTCTCAATTGGACATCGAATTCCTTATCGGTTTGCACCACTTATCAGCTTCCCCGTCAAAATAATATACTAATATCATGAATTTATCTTCATTTGAGCACTAGAGGGCAGAGAATATATTTTAATGGATTTAATGCACTTTTACATGACGAGGGGGTTAGAAGATCCACTAAACAAGGGAGGCCTATTACCAATGAAGGATTCGACAACAACTTTCTCTTCCCTAGGAGGACGAGGGTGTTCCACAGGATTCAATTTATTATTTATAACGTGATCCAGGTGAGCATGTTCTACCATGATGTTTTGAGAACCCCTTACCATCATATCTAGCATATCATTAGGGAAATCATCACATTGTATTTCAAATTGATTTTTGGAACATGTTCTTATATTTACCACGATTAAGAAAAAGAGAAGATACAATTATGGGGCTAAAATACATATCTATTAAGAATATAAAGGAAATTTTAAACATAAAGGGATAAACTATTAAAGGAAAATTATATCCTAACATTGTGATTATAATTTTTTATATCTAGGATATCCTTGTTCTATTTCATAACTTATATTTTTATGGGATCTTTATTTATTTCCTAAATAATAGTTTATACAATGCTTATGAATTTAAAAATGCATATCCTCTAAAAATATCAAACCAAGAGTAAAACAAGGCCCTTTATCATGCACCAGTTCCCATTTGAGTCTATCTCAAAGTGGTGTTTTTGGGTTTTACTCTTAGATATATCTATTCTAAATCTAAATCCAATTGTATGTATTCAAAAAGTGATGTATTTTCTTTATAAACCATATACACTATACTTACTAAAATTTTGGGATGTTTTTATATAATTAGTCTCATCCCTGTGGTTATTACTAAATTGCTCTATTACTAATCTCAAAAAATAGATGAACTATTCTATAATACCAACTATAACATTAATATCCTTTTACACATATCATTACATGATTTTAAGCATAATATGGAATCATATTACAATACAAGGATCATAAAGTCTAGTGTCTAGGAACACTAGGTAAATAAAACATGAAGAATAAAACTAAATATAGAATTTATTTATTTATCCTTTATAAAGAGATCATAACATCCATTATTCTCACACATATTCCAAGGATAATTTGGGGATAACATGAACAAAGGGATGAGCTAGAAATCCCAGTAAGGGAATAAACATAAAAATAAATATTTTGAAAATTTTTTAGACAGAATGACAAAATGGTATAAAAAGGAATCTAACATACGGAATCATAACATATAAATTTTGGATCATATATACACAAATTCATAGTAATGTGAAAGAAACATAAAACATGAATTTAGCACAAGTTAAGGCTCTTTTTACATAGAGGATAACAAGTCAAGGTTAACCACCAAGACCATTGCACATGGTAGCACGAGTCAATACTAACCGCCAAAACCATTGCACATAACATCTCATGGGACCTAAATTCACCTAATGAATTTGAGAGATATCTGGGAAGAACCATAATGACATGGTCACAAATATGATTTTAACATACAGGATCATACACAATCAATCATACAAAAAGTTAAGTATTAATCATTGAATGAGTTGGTTACCATATTAATGTCATAATGAAAAATAAATAAAAATATCAAAATACTGTAAATAAAAGAAAAGAATAAAAATATAAATGGAAATTAATAATGTAAAATAGGCATATATCGTGATAGGTTATGTCTATTTTTAGTGATAAACTTCAAAGAGTATTTATAAAACATTAGAATTTAAACATTTTTGTGAGGTTTAAGGAAAATATCAAAGATCACATAAAACAGAAAATGGAATAATCTGTCATATAAAACTAGAAGTGAACCAATAATGTATTCATAATAAAAATATTGGTTTTTAAAAAATATCATGGCTTAAAGAATATTATATAGTGTACTTTAAATTGGTTAAAAAATCACGAAGTTCCCTTAAATGGTTTTTCCTTTCCAGATGTATTCAAGAGAGAATCATTTAAAAACAAGTTTATCTCCAAAAGTTAATGATGAATGGATATTGATACATGATATTGGAAAATATAAAAAATATTTTGGATATGTACATAAAAAGAAAAAATAACTTTATTTGGGAGAAAATAATAATAGAGAAACTCGAAATAATAAAGGATGTTCATATAGAATCCCTTACCTTAAGTATGATGGTGACCTTCACTTGATCCTAATGTCCAAGATAACAAAATCAAGTTCACTAATTAATATTTTTAGAACATAATATTTACATAATGAATTTATTATATCCTTATCAAGTTCAATAACTCCCTTTTTAGGGGTAAGAGGTTTAATTTAATTGTTTCTTTCATTGGTTTTCATGATTTCGTTACTAATATACATGCAACGATAAACATATAAGATGAGAAGGGTTATCAAGAATTGGATTTAAATGATATTGGTGAAAATATAGTATATTTCCTGGTTATAAAATTAATTTTGTTGTTTTGAGTGAAAATAAATAATTAAATAAAACTTTAAAAATAATTGATATGGTTAATTGCCGGTTTTTTGATCACATCAAACACATTTTAATTTATAAATTAATATCATGTGTGAAAAAGATTATTGAACCATAAATAGAAATTATAAAAATATTATAATATGGTTCAACCATGAAAATGACTTCATGACATGAATAGATGATGGTAATATAAATCGAAAACCAGTCATCTTCCAATGTGAGAAATTAACACAACTTAGATGGTGCTTTCATTTCTAGTATAAAAGGAGGATAAATGAGAGATGACAATGTATTATCTCGTTAACATAAAAAATCAAATTACACATAAGTTACTAGAGTTATTATAAGATTTGGAAGAAAGGTGTTGATGAATGAATGAGGAAATAATAAAACATGAAAGAAAAAAATGAAAAGAAAAGGGGAATCTACCAATTGAATATATCTTCATTAAGAACCTTTTTAGGGGAAAGGACTGGGCGTTTTGAAGAGACCAAGGGATAATGGATATGGGAGTGGGTATTATTCAGATATTTTAGTAGAATTTGGACTAGTAATAAGGCTTCAGATGAGTGAATTGAAAAGTGGGGTGGTGGTGGTTTTTATAGCGAAGGAGAGGATTGTTTTCTTAATATTTTTTTTTTGCTCAAGATAAGAAATATTATTGATTATTGTGACAAAAAAATTAATATGAGTAGGTTATTTCTATCCCAAGGTGATTACATCATCCATGACTCAATAAATAATGTATTTCACCGATAATATATATATACAACAAATTATTGTATTTTACTATTCACAAAAAAAATCATGTTTTTCAAAAATATCCAAAAAATTCACCCCAATATTTTTTCAACATGTATAATTGAAAAATAAATTTCATCTGATGATATTAATTTTCTAAATATTTGAAATTTAATTTTTAATTAAAATAATAATTTACTTGAAAAATAAAAATTCTAAATTTAAAACTACTTTTATAACACATTGAAAAATTAATCAGTGACTTTTAAAATAATAATATAATAATAAGTAATAAAAATACTAATTTATGAATATATTTTATGAAAATATATTTTCTTTTAAATTATTAAATTAATTATAAAATTTTAATTAAATATACATGCTCATGAAAATAAAAAAAACTATGATATAATTATATCATATTGTAACTTATAAGATGAGTAAATTTTATTTATAATTTGTTTTGGTATGGTTACATATTCACATATATGATTTAATATTCATAAGGATCATAATAGTATTTATAAGGGTGACATTACTTTTCATAAGGGTAAATTGTTATTCACAAAAAAATTAGTTTCTATTATCAGACTCCAAACATATTACAGATTGAAATAATGTAGGTCATATTTTCAAAATTAAAATCACCAAAGTGATAATATTATGTTTAAATATCACCTAATACATAATGGTTCATTGGGTTGTGATTTCATGTGATTATACTACATGACATAATTATAAGAATTTAATTTTCATTGATTAAACATTGGGTCATTACACATAGACTCATGATACTAGTATAGAGATATTTATATCATCTATAGAAGCCTAATCATTAAAATCATCGAAAAATATAACAAACTATTCATATTCATACATATACACAAAAACCGGTTTTATGAAATGTGAAAGAAAAACATAAATTATTTAGATATTTAAGAGAAAAATTATTGTTATATATTTCAATATTAAAAATATTTTTTTATCATGTTACAAAATTATATTCTTTAAAAAGAAGTCCCAAATATTGTGGACCAACCTAAAAAATTTCATGGGTTCCTACCTGGATAAGCTTTACCAAAATGAGAAAATATTGAGACCATTTATAATATTTCAGTTCTATTAGTGGTTTTGTAATATTTATATTTAGGGAAATAATAACATGAAATCATGGGAAATCATGTAAGTCCAATAGCATGAGGATTATACATAGAAATAAGAAAAATATTTGGTTAATTAAATAAAACAAATCATAAAAAATATCATTAAAAATCTTATTATTATGTGTAGAAATATATATAATTTATTTAGTATCTTTGTTTATTTATATATTGAATTATAGTACAACCATTCATGATATCATTCATATAATCACCTGAAGAATGATCCACTATAATCATTAAAGCATGAAAAAGAGAACAATAAAACTTCTATGCAGGATAAATCGGAGAAGAAGGATGTTAAATCAAATCCTCATAAGAAGTAATTGATGAGATTAGAAAAACATAGTCAACCTATACTATAGATACTATTAAATTATGAAAAGAGTTGTAACATCATTAAATATTGTAAAATATATATGAATATCGTGAATTTATGTGGAAATAATAAAATTTAAAGGGAAAAGATTTCAAAACTCATGGTAAATAGAATGAAAGGATACCCAAAATGGTATCTCAAATATTTATATAGGTTTGTGTGGAAGGTTATACAAGGTTGGAGAATAGTATAACTATTTGATGACTATTTATCTTGGTCAATAATTGCAGGGAAGATGAAAAGAGAACGAATTTTCATACACATACATCAGTCAGAATGGCTCGAAGGCCTTCATTATTTATTATTTTTGATAATCCACATTTCAAGGGGTGATGTGGAACCCTTACAAGGCCCAAAGTCTTAGATATAATTACATGACCCATAGGTCTTAGTGGGAATCACCATGAAAAGACCACTTGGAACTACTCCTCCCTAGTATATGTCATGATATCAGCACTCCACCTTCGCTGGGCTGGTCTGCTAGCTGTCCTATGAAATGCTCCACATGCCTGGTACCTATGGCAAATCAATACCCTCTCATTCTCCCAAGTCCTCTCAACTCTGCTCTAGTGAATGCGCCTAGCCTGAGTCCTCATCTGAAGCCTTGTTCCTTGTAGTGTAATTAGTACATCTAAATTCAAGTGGCCGAAAGGCCTTAGGGTGTTCCTAAGGCCATAAGGTGGCCCAAATCCCTTGGGAATCAACTGTACTGAATGCCATGTAGGACTCGAGGACCAAAGCCCCAAATGGATGAATTGTTCTGGCTACTATAGTACCGAGCAGTGCCTGTTATAGTACTGTTACAATATCCGGCAATACGCCTCTATCCAGATTTGATCTCAGGTCTCTTGGATGCACCTACTCAGTTCTCACCAACCGATCTTAGGCTCATGTGCATATATACCTACATCAAAGAGGATTATACGAAGAGGTAATCCACATAGAAGAAGAATATTGTGAAAATGAGAAAAAATATATTTTTAATAATTCTAAAATATTTAGAAGAGTTAATAAATTTAAGAATTCTAAAGGATATGATATGTCATAAATTTATATTTAAAAAAGATTTTTTCATTTATGAAATAAGTTAGAAAGTGATGAATAATATGATTCTATGAGTGGTTTATAAATAAAACGTAAAATAAAATTTGATCAAGAAGTGTACGATACATTTTAGACAATCTAGAAAATGATATTTTGAGTTGAAAATTCTATCATATCCCTAGTGATCAAGATAAGGAACAATTATAGGATTAAACTTATTCCCATAAAATATATATTTTGTTCAAAATTTTGAAATTAATGGTGAAGAAAAATAAAATTAATCGTAGGAGGGGGAGTTATGAAAAAGATTAAATTCAACTAGAATTTCATATTTTCTATAAATTTAAAATATGTATAGCCTTTTAAAATGATAAAGGATGTGTTTTGTTACACACTCTACAAACTATAATTTGGTTCATTAGTTTTCTAATCATATAGGGGATGTTTATAGATAAAAAATTAGGGAGTTGTATTTATTACATATGAGTTGTTTTTATGGGTTTTTTAAGATAAAAAAAATATCAAACTAATCATGGGAATTTTCTTTAAAATCCCAAAATATATGATTTCTGAGTTAGTACAACATTATAAAATATGTATGGACAAAATTGTGGATTATTAATTTCAGTACTTTTTTCTAGATGAGGTAATCCCAATAAGACTTAGCAATATATAATATGTGGAACATTCAATCATTGGAATAATTTTTTAAACATATAGGGATAAGTGATTACATTGAGATAATAGAGATATAAATTTATTTCCTACAATTTGTTCTTTTATATTAAGGGGTGATATGTTTTCCAGACATTTATTTTATTTTCAATAAGGTGGAAATTTCTTTTGCGATTAAATTTGTATTGAAGAAAATTATAAATGGTTGATTTAGGTGACCATCTAGATTTTCTATTCTTCAAATGAATTTTTCTAATATATTTTTAATGGAATGTTAATGTGTTATGTTATTATTTCTTATTATATAATATTATTCACCCAATAAAAGAATAATTTTATTGCGATAATTTTTGGTTAATTAAATTTTGGTTTTTTCTCCCTAATTAATATTCCACACATAATAATGTCATAAAAATTTATATATAGTATTGGAAGAACATATCATCATGGAAAATATTAAAATTAAAGAAACAAGTTTTCTATTCTGATCTACAATAGTTCTAATAGAGGATTTTTTGATGAGGTAAACAACTTAAACGGATATAATAACCAGAGATAAATTGGCAGAGAATAAGGGGATTTTATAATCCATGAATTAGAAGAATCCAAAAAAGTTATTTTTTAATTTAATAATGAAATCATTATTTTATATATATTAGAACCATGTTTATTTATTATGAAATAAGGTTTGAAATTTACATGAAGATGAATTATTTTAAAATAATTACTATTTAGTATATATGCACCGTAGACATTAGAATTTCATTCAAGAACATAAAAATTATTATAATAGTTTCTGAAATCATTTTGTCTTCATTTAAGGAGATTGATGAAGGTAGATGTTAATATATAGAATCCATTATCATGATATTTAGGGAAAAAATTATTCATAGGAAATCTATATTGGTTTCATTTAGTGCCTATATATGTGTCATCAAACCTCAACCTAATCTTTAAATTTTGAAATGGATTTAAACATTACATTATAAACTAATCAATATATCCTTTATCCATGATGAGTTATATTCATTTATGATCTAGTGTAAATGACATATATTAAATTTTTTATGTCATCATAGAAAATGTATTGGTGATAGCCTAAGTGTAATGTTGACATCATTGAACACACAAGTCATCAGATCATAATTAATTCCCCATGAAACACATTATAACTTTTTTTGAATATCATTATACAAATAATGAGAATTTGATCTTATAATATCTAAATGGATAATTCAATAAGTATTATGTCAAAGCTACGAATCAATGATAATAATATCATAAAATTGAAATTGTGAATAATTATTGAAATTCGGGAGAGATGGTTTAAATATTACTGTTAATATAAAGATGAAAATATGATAAATTTGAATGCTATGTAAATTTACTTCAAAAAATATTCTAGCAACATAAATGTCTACAGTGAATAAATATAGTTTCTTCAAGGTAAATGATTGCTATTTGAGGACCAATGTCGAGGTAATACTGAAAAAACAAAAGTGACATTATGGTCGAATAAGTCACTCCATATTATTGAATTAGTTTATATATCTTGCGAAGATACAAACTGAACATGAAATATTTATAGATAATTACCAATAAAATTTTTTATAAGAATCTCATAATTGAAATCCATATACTCCAACTGTCCAGTCAGAACACCTAATAGATAAATTCATGGTGTCTATAATTATTAAAAAATTACATTAGCGGTTTAAATAAAAATTTAATATAGAAATTGAGAGGGGTTGTTTGAGATGAATATAAGAATGATGAAGTGAAATCGAGGCTGCTAGAAGATGTTAGAAGATTTTATTTTATCCAAAAAATTGAATGATACTAAAGAGAATTACACTATTTTTAATCTAAAATGGACATCTAAATGATGAAAAAATAACAACTAAGATCATGGAGAATGATATAATTAGATTTCTCATGAGAACTAATATTCTATTTCATTCAAAAAAATTATATATTGTTGATAAAATGTGACTCAAGGGTCACTAAATAATTTTAAGATATTGTATACTTTTAAGATTAGAATTTTCCATTCCAGGTAAACTATAAAAATTTGAAATCGAATAGTGGGAAGTTCGATATGATTATTTTGGGAGATATTTTGATTGAAAAATATTTAATCTAACTATATACAAAGAAAGATGGTGTGTATATTTACACAATACTGATGATAATAATCAACTAAGATTATAGGTTGAAGGAAGTAGAATGGTAATTTGTTTTTTTTTTGTGAGGATACAATAGATCCATGGCTTAGAGGTATAGGAAGAACGAAGATGAGTGAGAGACCACCATTGATTATATTTGAATCAGTTTTTTGAGTATTTAACAATTGGGAATATGAAATGTATATTATTTGTGTTTTGTTTCTGGTATGTGATTATTTTTATTCCCATAAAATAATTTAGTAGAACAAGGAACTAAGAGAAATACTATAGATGAAGTTTCATGTATATTTTTTGAAGACCTACCAATAGTTAAAGACTCCCAGTTGAGGAAGGAAGATTGTTTTGGTTTTCGGAGACAGATATATTCAACATTTTGATCTAAATGAATAGAATATGGAAGAGATAAAATGTAAATTTTGGGATGATAATGTTTGGAGGGTCACGATAATGCTTCATTGATAATATTTTTAATGTATTGATCTTTTATTGGGGTACTATAGTGTATATGTTTTCAGTATTATTACAATTAAAAAAATATTGTGAATAATATTTCAAACCCTTTAACTTAATATCCAATTCATATAAAAGTGTATGTTTTACCGGAGGGGATATACATTGTAAAAACACATGTGTTGATTTACATTCCAATATTCCATTTCACATTAGAGGACGATAGATTAAACAACACATTATCCAATAGTATTAAATAAAATTAGAAATTCCATTCCAATTTTTTTTCTTCCAAAATATGATATTAAAATATAGATAAATTATATACCACCCCCCCGTCTCATGTTTTATTAGAGTGTCCATTAAACATAATAATTGACGTAAGTATTCCCAAAACATACAATCCCATTATTTAATGTAAATTTTTAATCCCAAAATAACTAAGTTAATAATGGATATTATGAAGACACAATGATTATTCTAATAAATAACCAAAAAAAGATATGATATGGGTTGATAAATGTGGTTGTTATATCTAACAAACAATTTCATGTTCTGATTTACCATGTGAACCATGTAGAATTTCAAAACACACCAATTAAGTGAATCAGAATGTTTCATGGATGTTCAGGTAATAAATACCATGGTGGAATAAGGATTTTATTTCATACTTGTGATGAATTTGGGAAGAATCACATAAGGATATTTATAAAATGAAATAAATGTTTTTTAATGTTTTACAAAAATGAACTAAGAAAGAGGACAAAAATTAAGAATAAATAATGAGTTTTGATAGCCGAATGGAGGAAAATAATATTTTCCATGTAATAACCCAAATAATTTTTTTTTAAAAATACATATATAAAATAATTAGTGAAAATAAATTCATTATCCTAATGGATAATATAAACAATATATCATAGAACCCACAAAGACCAATGGTATAAGGTTGAAATGATACCACGACTACTAATGAAGGGGGTAATGACAATTAGGTTACATTTATCCTCCACTAAAAAATTGTCTATATTTTTGTGGATTATATTAGTAGACCCTCTATTATATCTATTAATATTTCAACATATATTAAATAAACACCAAAATTATTTGGTATTGAATTAGCAATGAAAACTACAAGATGCTTGACTATTGCATCCCATGTTATAATTTTATAGAATTTTCCATTAAGAAAAAATATTTTACTTATTATCAGTGATTTTTATTTCATTATGTAAATTGAGTGTAAATCCCCACATGGAACCCATATTAATCATAGTAATTATGAAATAATATTTCAAATTACAAGCCAATGAATGATCACTAATCAGTTCAAGACTAAATATATACATTATTTGAAAAGTAATTCCATTATATTAATTTTATAAACCCTTAATGAGGGTTATATTTCCAAGTTATTTAACATATACTAAAAAAATGTGATATTCCTATTATTAGGGGAATTATTTTTTCCATAGTCATAGTTATAATTTTAAGAGAATTATCTTATTATAATTTGTACCTCTAGTCATCATTATTTAAATAATACATAAATATATTTTCAAATATGAATGAAATTAATATTGTGAGGATCCAATTTATTTAATGTTAGATTTAAATAACCATTTTAGACCATTTATAATTATTTAAACTATATTTATAAAATTTTTAATAATGGTTCATTAATTATTTCAATATAATTTGAATTGATTAGGAAAATTAACATAATATTTAAATAAGTCTAAAAAGGCATTGTTTATTTATAACGGGACATTACAATAATGGTACATGAAAACCTTATTAAAAACCATGGAATATTACATATCACAAATTAATACATTAATTAAAAATGAATAAATTAAAATTGGATAATAAATAGAAATGAATTATATCCCTTAAACTAAGAGATATACAAGATCTTTTTGACCCTTGAGAATCACCATTAGATGAAAAATACCGAAAATTAAAAAATGAATCCTTAAACAAAATTACATTATAAAAAACCATGATAGAAATTTATATATTGAGATATTTAATTTTGAATGTAAGAATGGAATGAATTTATTAGATTTAATAGGGAAACTATTTCAATTATAAAGCAAAATATAGTCATTTGAAATATAGTAACTGGAATTGTGGTCATTGGATATATAGTAATTTGATATAAATGAATATGAAAGGAATAATGATGTTCAATATTTTATGAAATAATTATCAAAAAATATAACTCCCAAAAAATAAAAAATTGAAAAAATAACATTTTTCTAATATATGTTTTTATATATTTTTCATAAATAATTATTAATGAAATTTTTATATGATGTATTTAATTCAATTAAATATTATAATATCACTTGATACATAAAATAAAAATTTTAGGATTGGAGTAATTAATTTTAATGTTATTTTTTAAATATTATTTAAAAGTGATATTTATAAAATAACCATTTATTAGTTTTTAATATATTTTTCAAAAAAAAAATATAATTAATAAATAAATATTATTATAAATAAATTTGATATTATAATTTAGAAAATTAATTTACATTCATATAATAGTTAATTTATGTAATTGAATAAGAAAAAATTTAATTTATGCCTAAAAAATAATTTATTTACTAAATATATGTGTCTATTATCTACTTCTATTAAAATAAAATTTTATAAAATATTAAAATTAATTTTTATTAAATGAGAAATAAAAAATTAGTGATGAATGAAAAAAACAAATATTGTGGTAAAACTATTATTTTACAATTAAAGTATTATATAAATGTTGTGTAGAATTTATATAAATACATTGAAACCTTATTTGTTATTGTAATATGTTTTTAAATATTATATAATATGTATCATTACTCATTTATGTAAATATTTAAATGATGTATATAAATAAGCTATTAATTTTTTATAAATAATTTCTTTATAGATATGGTTGATTCTTTATATGTTTTTTTTAGATTTAAATTATATTTCTTTCATAGTATGAATATAAATTATATTAAATGGAATCAGAATTAGGAATAAAATTTTCCAATTCGTGAATGGTGGTTCAACTTCATTTTTATGAAAAAAATTCTTCAAAATGATAATAATTTAATCTACTTTAATTAGGTTAAAAATGGTTAGGTTAATACAGTCCAAATTTTTATAATTAAACATGAAAACTACATATTATAGAAGTCATTTATTTCATATAAAATCAATATTAATATTTCCCTATAAAATTTCCTTTCTTAGATCAACTAAATAACATGTTATTCCATTTATACACCATAAATGACAGTGTATTCCTAGGATAAGTATATATTTTTTCACCAATAAAAGGACATCACACCCAACCACATCAAGAAACACATATTCCACCAATTTCACATGAATCATAACACATTTTTTTCTCTAATGTAATATTATTATATGTTTTTTAGAAAATTAGAGCCAAGGCTATTATTATTAGATAAAAATAAATACAATAAAGGGATGGAGGGAAGGGTTCTTATAAGGAAAAATATCCTAAATTTAGGTGTCCCAAACATTTCGTTGATCTTTTCAACATGTATTCCTTCTTATTCAAGCGATACTCTCCAGTTGATTCCATGCCCACACCATTAACCGCGACCTCAAGGGTATTATTCAGCTATACTTTCTAGTTCCTTCTGCAATGTTTTAATTTCAGAATCATCCAATCTAGAAGGTTTAAGGTTAGTTTCTTCTGTATTAGCAATACAATCATCTCTTCTCCATCCCCAAACCTAGTTTCACATGTGGAGACCCTATTTCCAAGAATTGGTATGCAATCAAGATCCGTCTTTCTTGACTTCCTTTATTTTATAATTCTACTTCCCCATTGGACTCACCTCCCTATTATCTTCATCATCCTGATTTCCCATTATCTATTGCACCAAATCATTTGGTTTCAGCTATATGGAGAGCACCTAAAGGGATATAATTTTTTTTGGAGAGATTTATTAATCATTGTTTTAATGACTTTGTTATTTTTAGTGAGATATGATAATATCCAAAATAGTACTATTATCATCAGATTGAGAAAGTGATACGAAGATTTTATAAAGGACCATATGAAGTATTTCCTTGTAAATAGGATTATATTTCTTTATCATTTCATGGACATAGCTTTCCTACATTTTATTATATGCATATGGGACTCATCCCTCTTTCTCAGCAACACCAGGCAATGAAATCGCAACTCTATCCACTGGTGAAAGGCCAGATTACATCATTGGATCCTATTTAGAGAGTTTCTCAAGGGATTCAATAGCTATATTTTGTTTTCCTTTTCTTTTCATGTTAGTAATTTTTTTTCAGGAGGATCATTTGATCAGAAAAACATTGGATGATATCTTCTTCTAATAATTTGGCATCATCCTAGTCATCAATAAAAACATCAATTATAACAGTCTCTTCATTACCCATCTAAAACTGAAACTTGAATCTATTTTGCGGAGATTCTGTTACCAAAGTGAAATGATTAGTATTTAATAATAACATTACCTTATAATATGGATGGATCCTTACATACACACCATCATTTTCAAAGAGTTTTTGTTCCTCATAAATATTGGAAGTAACTTCCTGTGTTAGATGAACACATTATTTTATCTCAAGCTTCACATTAGATGACCTCATGTCATTAACTTCAACCTTGTTATTGGAAACATCAAGGAGATTCTTTAGAGTCCATTTCATGGTATTATTCACATTTTTCCCCTACAGTTTGCAGAGGTATTCCCCTCTGATTTGAGAAAATCATAGTAAGCATCATGCATACAATTCCCCTCATTGTGGGCCTTGATTTTACACCCACTGCAAAATAGATGGAGGCTCCCATTTCTAACATCTATCTCAAGATATAAATCCTGCATTGATAGAGGCACGTGATCCACATTAGATGAGGTACAATTAAATAAAACTAATAAGTATGAAAATAATCCAAATCGACCGTTGTAATTTCCTAGAAGTTATATACATATTTTTTAATTATATATAATTATCTCAATACCAAACGCTCTCATGAAACCTGATTCTTGTGACCAACTGAGTCTTGAATAGAATTTTGATCTTTCTTTAAGTTTGTTTATGTAAAAATGTGAGCAGGTTTTTCTATCATTTGAACATGTGCATGAATCAAAAATATGGGGGCTCTGTTGAACTTAGAACATAAATATTTGCATAGAATGGAACTAACTCTTACTGATATGGTTCATATAGAAATGATAATTTTTGGAATATTTAGAAAAAATTAAAATAACTTAAAAGATATTTTATTTTGTTTTTTGAAACCCATGGGGGAGAAAATGGTGGAACTATGGTGAAATGATGAAGAAAATTAATGGAAGCTCTTTCATAGATCGGAATTGGGTGGTGTATCAACATGACATCATAGCGTAACAGAAATGCTATGACGTGTTATGTATTAATGGCTTAAGGCGTTGGAGAGTTGAGAATCAAATGGTGAAAATATCTTTGACAAGATGATGGTGAGAACACTCACCAAGGACGAATGACGAACCCCGACAGATCATTAATGACTTTGATGCATCTCAAAGAACAGGACCGGTGAGTGAAAAATGCCTTTGCCCTCTGGAATATTTGCAGGAGGACCCCTCCAACATAAATCATCTTTGAGGTAGAGGTTTAATTATTATATGTTTTCCCCATTATTATTCTAAAACAACGAATACAGATCAACCCATGAATAGGATGATATGTAAATCATGTGTTATTTTGGAATAGTTATTTCCTTGGGGGTTTTCCACCTGGATTGATTATTATCCAATAGAAATATGATCCCATGCCTCCCTAGTTTTTTAATCTTTCAACGCGGAGGGTTCAGGCCAACACGATCAAGCCCTAAGCCCCTCTGCCATGTGCGTTCTTCATGGTCGAGCAATCAAATTGGTGGGAAAGAAAAATATGATGCCTTTACAGGGAAATAGACACCCTACAGAGGCTAGAAGAGAAATCAGTGTGAAGAATAGACCACATGTACTGACCTTGGGGGCCACATAAGAGCCCACCAGTATGCATGTGGGGCCCGTCGTAGCAGTTGCGTGGTGGAGGCATCTTACCATGATAGTGCACCCGAATGAGTGTCGTGGCAGGATCGGGCCATGGCGGTGTAATATAAGAATCTTATGGGGTGGGTGCTTGCGGAAGGATGCAGCCCCTCGGCAGCATCAGTGGAGGGGCCCATAGCCACGGGCCACTATTCTCTGGGTAGGGAATCCCCTGACTGTAAACGGATGTTTCAGCCGGCCAGTTTGTCAGCCGCTTGATGGAACCTCGGTTATGTTATGTGTCTGTGTTGGAGGAGGTGACCTTACGGTGACCCATGGGGAAGGAGGGTTGATGCATCAATCAACCACGTCCTAGCTAGGTAGAGAACCAGTATGCCTCTGGCGGACCGGGCCGTGTAGCGGGCCGAACCTGCCCCATCGAGTCGGGCCAGAACCGCTACCCAATTGGTCAGACCAAACCAAGCTGACGAAGACCTAAATCAGGTTGGGATAGGTCAGTCGATCTAAATTGATGCATGTGGGGCCCTCAGGCTATGTTGGTTGGGTCGGTCCACCCAGGTCGGATCGGGCCGATATGTAACTAGCCCTTATTTACTAAAACACCAATAACATTCAAACTAGGGATCCAATTGATGAGATTCTTCTGTCATTGGAACTCTTGCGTGGAGTTTGATATTTGTGTACAATCTAAGAAGGATTCCATGGAATTTGAAATATGAAGAATGTCTTGGGGAGCGGTTCTTCTGAGATCAAGCGTGCTATTTGTGGAAACCATTCAGTTGGATGAGACCTGAAGACTTTTGACATGCGACCCTATGTGGATCAGCTACAACGGCCCAGTGGGAAGTGTCTCTTTGTGACCTAGGAGGCCCAAGGTGGGGGTTGTCTCTATGTGACTGAATAGACCCACAATACATGATGGGGATGAGAACATAAGTATGGCCAAGGTGGGAAGCAATTCTGTGTGACCCGGTAGTCCCACAGTGGGGAGAGACACTGTGTGACTTGACATACCCATATTACTTATAAGGTAAGAGTACCACAGTAGTCCAAGAATGGCGGGAAGAAGATTCCTTGTGACATGGTAGGCCCACTGTACTCATTGAGGTGGATTTCTCCTGCCGTTGAGGTGTTTGATGATATAAATGATGATTATACTTTTCGACTCTAGATTATAGCTTGTGTGAGATATCTTGCTTCATGATCAAGATTCCTACATTATTTCATGGATTTATTTATAGACTTTCGTTTGGGTTTTGGGATCCCTACTGAGTATTTTGTCACTCACCCTTGCACGGGCTTCGCTCGCATGTGTTGTGTCTTGTACAGACGATCATCAACTTCATGAGGGACCTGGTTCCGTAGGACCCAGTGGTACCCATTGATACCAGGTATGTGGGATTCCCTTCTTCATCTTCCACACTCTATTCCACACTTACCCGTCTGGTGGGGTTTTCAGAGGATGGCTATCCAAATTTTTTTTTACATTCCTATTTTTTTGTTAGTCTATTATTGGGTTTTTATTCTGGCTCATTTGACGTTCATTTGTACCTGTAATCACTAGTTATTTATATTAGACAACTTGTTCTTCTTTCTGATTTTGGGACGTGGTTGTGTGTGTGTGTGTGTAGTTACTGAAGAAAATTACTCCCCCTTCCAGGATGACACCTTAGATGCAAGTCTCCACCCACTGTCATTCGGGAGGCGGGCATGGGGGAGTCATGCCACCTGCCCTATGGAACGGGTCCTGACAATGTGGTATCAGAGGTTTTCAGTTCTAACTCAAATATCGAGAGTATTTTATTTTGATATTCAGAAACAATATTAAATGTTTTGATCTTGGATTCCAGATTCAGGGAATCCAATTTTGGTGCGGCATCTATCGTATCCATACATGAGGACCTTGAATTCTGATTTTTGACTATATACATTAAAACATTGCTTACATGAATCATATAAGAATTGAGTGTTTCCTTATGTTCATCTTGAATAAGAGTCATCTCACTAGGTATAACCAATTAATAGTGGTACATCATTACTTGTATCAGGATGAATCCACATATACGGCCTTCTTGGATTCTATTGTGTTACTGTGACGAAAACCCACCTAGTGATGAGTCGTCGGTTTAGGGACCAGTGCTATAGATGGCCCCGTTGGGTGGTGCACAAACGTTATCCCCAAACGTTGATGGGAAGTTAAAACTGGCTTTACCAGTAGGGGATGCAGACAGGTCAACCCCTTTCACAAGTTCTAGAGACAGAGACTTCCTTGGTTTATGGGATAGACAAATCCTTAGGTTGTTGAGGACAAGATAGAGGTAGTGATGTGGGTCTTCTACTTTGTGAGGATTCCACTCAACCAGATGGAGATCCTCGTTCTGAGCCTTCTTCAGGTCTCGGTAGGGAGATGGTCGATCCTAATGATTTTGACTCGTGATGAGGTGAACCTCCCTTGGGATGAATTCAAGTAGTTTATCTGAGAGGATTTTTTCCTCGCAACCTTGCACTCAATGGACATATAAGATTTTCTTCACCTACAACAAGGCATATTATTAGTGACTGAGTACTCTGGGAGGTTGACAGACCTCTCTTGCTACTCCACAGACACGATGATATTCCCTTTCATCAGGGCCTAGACCTTTGAGTAGGGACTCGGATGGGAGATCATGGCATCCACAGTTTCTTTTAGTTTCACATATTAGGATGTAGTGCTAGAGCCAGCCCTTCTTATGGAGTGATTCCTGACAGAGCAAGAACTAACTATTGGAGCCACCAGCATTCCTCAAGTAGAAATGTCCTCATTGGTGAGTAGCAGGTAGCAGACACAGGGGGAACAAGTAGGCCAGGGATTTCAGGGGGTGACCCCATGAATCAAGGTCGGTAGTGCATGGAACCTAGAACAAAGGGAGTAATCAAAGAGCCAGACATTGTTACCCGTGTGAAGGGCACCGACCCATGGCTTGTGACTGCCCGACCTTCCAAACATATGATCATCAGATAGTCGAGGGACCTCCGAGGTAGAGGCCGTGGGTTGAGTGAGGAGGTCTGAATGGTGGAAGGCATGGAAGGGGAATATATCACGTGGCAGGTAGTGGACAATGGTTCTTGGTACTACCACAAAAAACCCCAGGTGGTCCACCACGTGATTAGGGATCCATCATATAGGGGTGATCCCTACTTCATGTGATGGATGTTTATGACCATGGTGCTCCATAGATTATTAGAGGGACGATATGTGTCTTCTCTACCTTAGATGCAGATCTTATAGACATAGGTTCGAGTCACTTTTTCCTTTACTCAATCATTGTTTGAGGCTTAGAGATTCTGGTGGAGTCGTTGTCTCCATCATTACAATTAGAGACTTCTACGAGAGGGGATTCGACGATTAAACATAGGTTTTGGTAGTGTGATATTACACAAGGAGGTGAGAGCGTCAGCTGTGATCACATTATAGCGGCGTTGAGGCCGTAAGATGTCATTTTGGGTATGGACAAGTTACCTATAGTCCATTTTTATGTTGAAAATATTTGGTGCAAAGTGTGGTGTGTTTGCGAGGATGGGACCAGGTTTTCCTTCATCATCTAGAGGGGAAATTTGTAATACGTGAAGGAATTTATTGGTGGAGGGTGAATCCAATCACTAACCAGTTGGATAGCCTCAATCTCTGTATGGTGGATGAGAATATTCCAATATTTCTTGTAGGTGTGGAGGACTATGAGGATTTCATTCCTGAGGATGTTCTGGGAATCCCTCCTTAGGGGGAGGTATACTTCTTAATCGATTTGTACCCAGGGATGACCCTGATATCCATAACAACATATCAGATGGCTCTCACAGATCTTCGTGAATTGAGGATAGTGTTGGAGGACTTGTAGATGAATGGATTTGGGAAGCCCAACGATCACCATGGATTCCACAGTTTTATTTTCTAATATGGAAGATGAGATATTGAGGCTATGTGTGGACTTCTATAGCCTGAACTAGGTGACCATTAAGAACAAGTATCCACTACCGAGGATTGATGACCTCTTCGATCAGCTGAATAGATTGAGGTGGTTATCAAAGATAGACCTCAGATCAGGATGTCATGAGATTCGGGTATGGGATGAAGACATATTGAAGATATCCTTTAGATACAAGTAAGGCCACTATGAGTTTTTTGTGATTCTTTTCATCATGAACAATTACCCAACAATGTTCATGGGAATGAGGGAAAGGATATTCCATCCCTACCTCGTTCATTTAGTGGTGGTATTCATTGATGAAGTCTTGGTGTACTCATAATCAGAGGAGGAGAACACTACACACCTACGGATAGTCTTGGATACATTACGAGAGAACCAAAATTACGGTAAGCTGTCGAAGATCCGCTTTTGGATATTGGAGGTCCACTTTCTGGGAAAAGTCATCTCAGAGGTTGGAGTTGCAGTGGATCCAACAAAGATAAAGGTAGTTCTTTTTTGGAATCCACACAAGAGTGTGACCGAGGTGTACATTTTCTTGGAGTTAGCTGGATACTATAAGAGTTTTGTGCCCAACTTTTTTAGAGTAGAAGAACCCTTATCACCTTTGACATGGATGGGATGGCCCTTCATATCGAAGATGAAGTGACAATAGAGTTTCTAGAATCTGAGGTAGATATTGATGAGTGCCCTCATATTGCGACTACCAGAGGAGGGAGTTGGGTATGTAGTTTTCTACGACGCAACAAGGACTAACTGTGTAGTGTTTTGATTGAGGGGAAATTAGTGATCGCCTACAGATCATGGAAGTTGAGGCAACATGAGAATAACTATGAAACCCATGACCTAGAGTTAGCATCAATGCTATTTTCCTTGATTATGGGGTGGTAATACTTTATGGGTGTGTAGTTTACAGTCTACTCTTACAATAAGTGTCTCTGGTATATCTTTTCTAGAAGTGCCTGAACCTGAGGCAACAACGATGGCTTGAGTTCCTCTAGGAATATGACTATGAGATAGTCTATACTCTTGGGAAGGGGAACATGCACTAGTGCAAAAAACATTTTTAACGTCACCATTTTTTACGTCGGTTATATATAATTGATGTGAAAATATGAAATGCGTGGTCTTTTACGTCAGTTATTTTATAACCGACGTAAAAAATACGTAGAGTAAATTTTTTTTGTCGGTTATTTTAATAACCGGTGTAAAAAATCCCGGGTGTTCGTTTTTTACGTCCGTTATAAATTAACTGACGTAAAAAAATCAAAGTACCGAATTTTTTACGTCGGTTATTTGATAACCGAAGTAAAAAAATGTCGTATCTTCGAATTTGTTACGTCGGTTATAAAATAACCGCCGTAAAAAAGGCGGCATTTGAGGCCATATTGACGTCTGCTATTTGATAACCAACGTAACAACCTAACCCATAAACTTTTTAACGTGTGATATATTATAACCGACGTAAAAAACCAACACCCTGTAGTTTTTACATCTGTTATATTATAACAGATGTAAAAACTGTGGTTTCTGATTTGATTTTTACGTCGGTTATATAATAACCGATGTAAAAAATGTGATATCTGATAAATTTTTAACATCGGTTATTAAAATTAATGACTTTATAAATGTAATAAAAAAATTTTATAAGATAGTTTATTAACTAACAGACGTTATAAAACATTTAAAAAATTAACACGCCCTGTGGATTGTCATTTATGATTTTCTGATCGACAAACCGGCGACTCTTCTCTCTCACGTGGAAAACCCTAATCGACTCTTCGATCTCATTTTTTTAACTCATTTTTCCATCATCTTTTATCATCTTTACTCTCCTCGGATCTATCATCTCCACTCGCAACACTCAAGTAAGCCTCCCACGACTGTATTTCGTTCGTTTTTTTTGAATAGTCTATATTTACGTTTTGCAATTATTTTGTTTCAACTAGGTAAGATTCTTTGATTTCGAACCCTCTTACCTTGTTTTTTCATCATCATTTTATTTATTATCACCAAAACTATTAGACAGACTCACAATATTCATGTAAGCCTCACCTACTTCTATTTTGTGTGTTTTTTTTCACTAATGCACGAAATTTATGGTAATTTTTGTTTCCATTGACAACTAATTATCACATTCACCTATATTACTATAATTTATATGTAAACCATTGTGATACCCCCATTTTGTGTACCAGTGTGATTTATTTCAAAAGTATATATTGAAATTCATGGTGGAATTTTTGTTTTGGATCCATAGTTGTTTCTATTTTGGGTATCACTTTTTTTTGTTCCATAATCTATTTACGTAGCTTATTTTCATGGACTATTATAAGACTTCATATTCAATTAAAACCCAATTCATTTCACAATAGAGAATTTTAGACTAGTAAGAGATGCAACGCGTGGTTCTCATTTTGAATAATGGCATGATTCCAAAACTAGTAGATTGAGGTTAAAATCTTTAGATATGCCAAAAACAGTAGCTTGAGGTTAAAATCCCCTAGTTCTGGGAGGGGGGGCTGTCAAGAGGGTTGGTGTCTGTCCAGGGGGTTGGGGGCTGTCCAGAGGGTTGGGGGATGTCCAGGGTGTCCATGGAGGGGGGGTCCAAGGGGGTGGGGCCCGTCCAGAGGGTTTGGGGGGTTTTCCGGGGGGTGGGGGTCGTCTAGTGGGTTGGGGGTGTACAGGGGGTGTCCACGGGGGTAGGGGTGGGGGGTATTGTCTAAGAGGGGTGGGGGCTGTCCAGAGGGTGGGGGTTTTCCAGAGGGGTGGGGGCTATCCAATGGGGTGGTGGTGTCCAGTGAGTGTCCAAGGGGGTGGGGGTGGTGTTCAGAGGGTTCGGAGGGTTGTCCAGAGGGTTGGGGGTGTCCAGGGTGTCCACAAAGGTGGGGGGGGGGGGGGGGGCAGTCCAGGGGTGTGTGTGTGGGGGGGTGTCCAAGGGGGTGGGGGTGTCCAAGGGGGTGGGGGGTTGTCCAAGGGGGTGGGTGGGTGAAGGCTGTCCAAGGGGGTGTGGGCCTGTCTAGAGGGTTGGGGGGGGGGGTTGTCCAGGGGTGTGGGGGGGATTTCCAGAGGTTTGGGGGTGTCTAGGGGGTGTCCAAGGAGGTTGGGGGTGGGGGTGGTGTCCAGGAGGGGTGGGAGTGCTGTCTAGAGGGGTGGGGGATGTCCGGGTGGGGGGATGTCCAAGGGGGTGGTGGTGTCGAGGGGGTGTCCAAGGGGTGGGGGTGGTGTTCAGAGGTTATGGGGGCTGTCTAGAGGGTTGGGGGTGTCCATAGAGGTGGGGGTGGGGGGGGGGGTGTAGTCCAGGGGTTTGTGGGGGAGGGGGGTCCAAGGGGGTGGGGGTGTCTAATGGGATGGGGGCTATCCAAGGGGGTGGGGGCCTTTCCAGAAGGTTTGGGGGTTGTTTAGGGGGGGGGGGTTCCAGGGGGTTGGGTGGTGTCCATGGGGTTGTCCAAGGGGGTAAGAGGTGTGTGGTGGTGTCAAGGAGGGGTGGGGGTGTTTAAGAGGGGTGGGGGGGCTGTCCAACGGTGTGGTGGTGTCCAGGGGGTGTCCAAGGGGGTGGGGGATAAGTGTCAGTTGGGATTGACTACTGTATCATGGTTTTTGAGATTATAACTCGATGATTGTATTGTTTTATGGATATTAGTGTTGCAATATGATTGTTTTTGGATTTATATATTTTGACCTGTAATCGACTATGATAAAATTATGGTTTATGGGGGAGACCATGTCGTGGTTTTCAAATATGCGAAGTTATATGGACCCCATTGTGCTGTGATGATTGGCTTTACATTGTGATTTTCTCCATCCGAGTATTTATTTTAAATTTGATTTGATTCTCAGGTTTACTCCATTTTCTACAATTTTCTATCAACCATTGGAGGCCCCATGGTTTTCTTTGATTCATTGGAATTTAAAACTGTTATATCTAACTATATTTTCTTTTTAAAATCATATTCAAGCATATTTTTTAAAAAACGCATATATTTTTTTTATATTTGAAAACTGTTTTACATTCAGATTATGATTTTTTTCATACAAACATATATTTTTCTTATCTCAAAAAGATGTATAATTTTGATATTTATTAGAGGTAATAATGATTTGAAGTTGGATTATGGTACATCGAATGGAAAATGAATATGAGGAAGTTGTTGATTCCTTTTTGTAATTTTCTAAACGAAATGTTCCATGTAGTGCCATTTTTTTTCTGTCCATGCCTGAAATGTTTGAATATAAAGATGTTGAAAAGTAGAGAGATAAAAGAACATCTGATTTTTCATGGTTTTAATCCAAGTTACAATCCTTGGATTTGGCATGGTGAAACTGGATGGAATGCCACTGATGAAAATGATTCACAAGATGGCAACTCCTAAGGAATTGAAGAAATGTTTCATGATATTGCAGCACAACAAATGGAGATAGAACTGATAGTTGAGCGTCTATATGGTGATGCTGAAAAACCATTATATCTTGGTTGTATAGATTTTGTTGGTTTGTCAGCAGGGTTAAAATTGATTAACCTGAAGGAGAAACATGGATGAAGAGACAGAAGTTTTACAGAGCTGCTACAATTTATGGAATACATTCTTCCAAAAGATAAAGATCTTCCAGATTCACATTATAAGGCCGAAAAATGTTATGCCCAATGGGATTAGGATACAAGAAAATACATTCCTGTTCGAATGACTGTATTATATATAGGAAGAAATATGAATTTCTATCAGAGTGTCCTAAATGTGGGACATCACGGTATAAGGTGAAAGAAAAATAATAGGCTGATGTAGAGATTACAAAGATCCCTTCAAAGGTATTTCGGTATCATCCTATAATTCAACATTTAAAATGTTTATTTACTAATTCACATGATGCAAAAAGGTTCAGGTGGCATGCTGATGAGTGGTTATGTGATGGAAAAATATGTCATCCAGCTGATTGTCCCCAATGGAAGAAAATTGATGAGTAGTATTCTACATTTGGAAATGAAATTAGAAATCTTAGACTAGTGTTGTGCACAGATGGAATGAATCTATACCGAACCCTCAATAGAACACATAGTTCATGGCCTGTTTTATTGGTAATTTACAACCTCTCTCCTAAAGTTTGTATGAAGCATAAATATTTCATGTAGAGTATAATGATCTCTGGTCCGAAGCAACCCAACAATGATATTTATGTTTACTTGTCACTGTTGATTGATGATTTGAAACTTTTATGGGTTGATGGTATTAGGGTGCATGATTCTTATAAAATGGAATATTTTCAACTACATGCAGTCCTTTTGTTCACTATAAATGACTTCCCATCATATGGAATTTTTTTTGGATACAGTGTTAAAGGGCATAAAGCATGTCCAATTTGTGAACTACAGACGCCATATTGTCAATTGCATCATGGGAGGAAAAACAGTGTACATGGGTCATCAAAAGTTTTTTCCTATGGATCACCCTTATAGAATACTATAAAAGGCATTAAATAGCTCACAAGAATTTTATATTGCTCCAAAAACTTTATCCCCAGATCTTTATTTTAAGAGGGTGAAAAATTTTGATGTGACATTGAGAAAGACACAGAAATCTGGTAATGATAGACATATTTGGAAGAAAAGGTCAATATTTTTTGAGCTACCATATTTGATATATCATGATATTAAACATAATATTGATGTCATGCACATGGAGAAGAATATCTATGATTGTTTGATTGGAACATTGTTAGATATTAAAGGAAAGACAAAAGACAGGTTGAATGCAAGATTAAACTTACTATCAATGGGAATATGTTTGGAATTAGCTCCTAATCTTAAAGGAAGATGAACAGTTCTTCCCCCGTCTTGTCATACATTATCAAAGAGGAAGAAAATTAGCTTTTGTCAGTGTCTTCATTATATCAAAGTGCCTCAATGTTATTCATCAAATGTAACAAAAATTGTCTCATTGAAGGACTTGATGTTGATAGGTATGAAATCACATGATTGTCACGTCATGATGCAAAAACTTCTACCAGTTTCCTTGCGTGGAATATTGTCCATCTGTGTCAGAAAGAATATAATGAAGTTGTGTTTTTTTTTCAATTCAATTTGTAATAAGGCGATTGATGTGAATGCTTTGAACATTTTGGAAAAGGATGCAATTTTTATACTTTGTCAATTAGAAATGTATTTTACTCCAACTTTTTTTGATATAATGGTGCATTTAATGATTCATCTGGTTCGAGAAATAAAGCTCTGCAGACCTGTATATCTTCATTGGATGTATCCTTTTGAAAGGTATGTGAAAATATTGAAGGAGTATGTTAAGAATCCATATCGAACTGAATCCTCCATTATTGAAAAGTATATTTCTGAGGAGGTTTCATAATTCCGTACGAGCTACTTGGCTGTGGCGCAACACTTAGGTTTGCCTCTATATCGCCATGAATGGGTTAATAATGAGGGAAATGGGATTCATGGCTTGAAAGTCAAATCATTATCAACTGAACAGATGAAGAATTTAGAATCATAGATCTTTAATAACATAGCTGATGATCAATCATATATCACAATGCATATTATTGAGTTGAAACAACGTCATCCAAAGAAGAATGAAATGTGGATTTTGAATGAGCACAACAAAATATTTTTGTCATGGTTCAAAAATACCTTGCTTGGTAGATCAGATGTATCATAGAAAATAAAATGGATAGTGGGTGGTCCATGTTTAAATGTGATCACATGGTCCGGTTATGAAATTAATGCCTATATATTTCCAACTAATGCTCAAGACAACAGAAGTGCAGTTCAAAATAGTGGTGTATTGGTGTTTGCAGAAGCAATGCATTTTTCGAGTGCTAAGGACAGACACCCAATTTCTGTAGAAAGTGCATATTATGGAGTGATTGAAGACATATGAAAGGTTGATTACTTTAAAATTAATGTTCCTATTTTTAACTGTAAATGGTTTATCGTTAACAACAGTGTCAGACACGATGAATTTGGAATCAAACTTGTTAATATGAATATATTGGAAGACACATCTGATTCTTTTATAAAGGAACCACATGAAAAAAAAAATTCTATGTAGTAGATCAATCAGGTATGTGGTGGACTATTGTTTCATAATGGAAAAAACAATATGTTCGTGAGGATGAACATGATGAAGATTCAAATTTATGTGAGATCCCTACTTCCATGGAAAGATTAACAGAATATAATGATGAGCATGTTGAAGACATGGTATGTTCCATAAGGAACGATCACGATTAAAGAATTTGGGAAAACAATCCATTTTTACATTCCTAAAATTACAGGTAACATATTTTTATTTCTTCTTTACATTTATTTTTTTCATAAAATGATAGATATTGTATTTTTTTTCTTTATTAAAACATGTATTAAAATAAAATAAGTATATGTTTTTGTTTTTATTAAGTTTGTTTATTTTACATTACCATGTTTAAGATTACATGAATTATATATCTATTATTTTTTATCAGTGAGAATTACTTTACCATGTTTACTAGGTTTGCTAGGTTTATAATGTTTACCATGTTTACCATCTTGACCATATTTACTATTGTTTAACATGATTACCATATTAACAATGTTTATTTTTACGTATCTTAGTACAATTTTCTATTTTCTGATTACATTAGTTTTAAAATATTTAAATTTGTATATTTGTGAACTAATGTTTATTTTTTTTACTTGAAGGATAATGACAGATCATTCAGTTTTTCAACCACATGATTTTGGAGATGAGAATATTGTTCATACCTATGGGGAGGGACATTCACATGCTCCTCTTGATGTCCCCCAATCTTCCTCATGTGCTCTTATTACAACAAAGAGTTCAAGAGTTGGTAAATGTGGGTGCACATGTTTACCAAAATTAGCACCTTCCCATACACAAGATCAGAGGATTCGTATTGAGTTTGATGATGATGATATTTCAAGAGGTCCAAATGCAAAATATTTGAAGAGTTTTGTATCAAATCAGGCTAAGAGAAAAATATGCATTTTGTATTATGACTAGAGAAGTGTGGATAAAGCAATAATCTCTCAGTTGTGGGTGACGATTTTGGTAATATCTTTTTCTATTTTTTGACTATTATTTAAATGTTTCTAGTATATATAATATGTTTAACCTCTTCTTTATCATATGAAATTTAATATTCCTGACACTGGAGGAGTCAGGAAGAAATGCTTATCGATGGCTTCCAGAAGATGGAGGGATTTCAAATCAACCCTCTCATCTGATTTCATTTTTGGTCATAGGAGTCATGAAAATCCATGTCGTATATATCGTTATATATATGAAGCCACATGGAGACTGTTTGTTGAAAGTAGAATAAAATAGTCATTTTTGTAAGGGAAATGTAAAATTTTATAAGATTTCTTATATAAATGATCTTATCAATGTTTTGTTAATGATTTCTTATTCTTAATTTACAGCAAACATGGAATTCTCATCAGGTGATCCAATCTAAAAATGTATACCCTCATAGTTTATCTCGGGGAGGGTATGCATTTTTGGAATAACAAATGATGGCAGAAAAATTTCAAAAACTAAGATATGAGTCTTCAAGCTCTGGAGAGGTGGCCCCTCCATCCCCTCCATCTAGCCATGAAAAATGGAAGATAGCTTGGATGAGAAAAGAAGGGAAATATCTTTTGGAAGAATCAGGAATCATAGCTGAGAGGATTTTAATATATCTATTTTATTTATTTAAGTTAACTATTTTCTTCATATGATATAAATCATTACAAAAATGTTCAATTAATTAATACAGGACTCTCTTGAGGAGCATAGCTCACAGGGGGAATTTAGAGCTACTGGGGGGCAAGATATTTTTTCTGTATCATTGGGAAAGACCGAACATCATGGTCGTATAAGAGGATATCTGGCAGGTGAATCGGTAAGAAAAGTGTTGCCACGTTCTTCAACTTCTAATGTCGGGGTGTTTATAAAAAAATAGAATCCTTGGAGACTGAAGATCATAATATTAATGTGACAATGGAGGAAAATATTAGAGCGTCGGTACAGTCTATGTTTGCCGACATGAAAATACAATTTCAAACTGTAGCTCCCACTCCTCCACCTCCCCCTGCAGATCCCATTATTTATCCTCCACCTCCACTAGTAGCTCCCACTCCCCCACCTCACCCTGCAGACCCCATTTTTTTATCCAAATCCTCCACCACAGCTTCCTACATTTTTCTTGTTGTATATTGATGATCCTCAACATCATATAGTTTCATATGGGTTGGTATATTTAATAGGAGATACAATTCATCAATAAAAATTAGAGGTAGAGAATTAGAGGTTCACTGTACAAAATATTATATATTGATTAGCTCGAGTACTATTACCTACAGATGAGGTGATGAAAGTTGGACATTGTATCGACCATTTTTTAATTTGGCCATCCAGACTTATTCGAATCATTACCATAGAGGTATGAATGTTATATCTTTTATTTTTTTTATTAAAGTTGTTTTATCATTTGAAAACTAATATAATTTTCTATTTATTTTTACAGGAATACTTCAAAGGTAAAGATATACTGTATAGACAACAACAAAGAAAAATGGATATGACATCAGATAAAAATTCTAGTTGTCTTGACAAATTGTCAAGATATTCAAATTTGTTGGCAGGTCATTATGATTTTCCAATGGAAGCCCATGTTTGTGGACATGCAATAACTGTGGGTATTATGAAAACTGATATCATGGAGCCAGTTACAGGAGATAAGTTGGGAATAAACATGGTGTAAAGTTTTTCCATGTAAGTCTTAACACCTTTTCCCTGCATTATATTTATGAAAAATGTATAAAAATGTCTATTTTGTATTAGGTATCTTTATAAAAAATTTTATAAGACTGAGCTAACAGATGTATATGGATTCATGGACCCGCAATTGATTTCCCCTGAAGCATGTGCATTGGATGTGGAACAAATAATTCTTTATATTGCTGAAATAATTGAACAGAATATAGTCACATAATGTTGGATGATGCCTTTTTTGAGAGGTATGAAACACATCTCTCTCAAAGAGTTCATTATCTTTTATCATAAAAAGCCACTAACATTAAAATTTCTTTTATCAGTGATCATTGGATGTTAGGGGTTTTTTCCCAAGGGAGAAAACACTTTATTGGATATGCTCTGTCCATGATGATGTGCGGGAATAGTATAAGAATATATTGGAAAAGAATGTTTTAGTTTGTCAATAGTTTTATATATTATAATGAATTTTAAATTTACCCCATTCGTATTATTTCCTAACAGGGGATGGGTCTACTTTCGAAAAAACACAATTAAAAGGAGTGAAAAGATCAAATATGTAAATGTGAAGGTAAATATACATTTATAATTTGTACTTTTTGATTTATTACATTAAAATCATATATTGAATTTACAATAATTCAAACATAATTTGTCATGAACAACAAGGCTTCATCGAATGCAGATATTATATGTTACAATTTATATATGAAATAATAACAACTGGGATAGTTTTGAACTTTGACCATGTGAGATTTCCTTTTAAACTTTTCCATAATATTTCAATTTGATTTATTCATTATACACGTTAACTACTATCCTTTTAATTTGTATCTATTTGATGACCCTCAACCCTATACTTCTCAAGAAATCACACACTTACAAGTGGAGTGGTCAAATTATATTACAGTTTTGATTGAATTTTAGTAGTTTGTAGTGTAAAATGTAATTTTGAATATCTTCTTTGTAATTGTGTATTCTGAAGTCGTTTAGGTTGGATTTAGTTTTTTTTAAGTTGACAGTGTAAGTTTTTAATGTTATATATGTGAATGTTTAATTTAGATATACTTCTTGTTTTGGTCTACTTATGATGGTTTTTCTGGTATGGATTCTGGTCTGGGGGGGAGGGCTTCCAAGTGTGTGGGGGGTGTTCAGTGGTGTGGGGGTGTGCATGGGTCTAGGAGGGCTGTCTGGTGGGGTGGGGGGTCCTGGGTGTCCATGAGAGTGGGGGCGGGGTGGGGGGGGGGGTCTAGGAGGCGCCGCCATCCCTCGGGGGGTTGAACGCCACTGGAAGGTATTCATCACTCTCACATGTGAAACATTTTGAGAGGTCAAGCTTCACATGTGGGAGTGATGAGTAACTTCCCGTGGCGTGCCCCCAGAGGGGGTGTCCAAGAGGGTATCCAGGAGGGTGGGGGTTTTCTAGGAGGGTGGGGGGTTGTCCAGGGGGTGGGGGTGTCCAGGGGTGTGGTGGGGGATGTACAGTGAAGTGAGGGAGTTATGGTCTTTTTCTGGTAACTTTTTGGTCTATTTTAGGGGTGTGGGAGGGTTGTCCCGGGGTGTGGGAGTGTTGTCCAGGGGGTGGGGGTATACAGGAGGGTGGGGGTTGTCCAAGGGTGTGGGGGGATGTCCAGGGGTGGTGGGGATGTCTAGGGGTGTGGGGGCTATCCAGGGGTGTGGGGGTAGTCCAGGGGTGTGGGGGTGTCTAGGGGTGTGGTGTGGGATGACCAGTGGGGTGAGGGGGGCTGTCCAGGGGGTGGTGGGGTAGTCCAGGCGGGTGGGTGGGGGGGGGGGGGTTGTTTAGGGTTTTTGGGGTCTGTCCAGTGGGTGGGGTAGTCTAGGGGTGTGGGGGTGTCCAGGGGTGTGGGGGGATGTCCAGGGGGTGGGGATGTCCAGGGGTGGGGCTGTCCAGGGGGTGGGGGTTGTCTAGGGGTGTTGGGGGCTGTCCAGGGGGTGGGGCAGTCCAGGGGTGTGGGGGGTGTCCAGGGGTGTGTTGGGGTGTCCATGGGTGTGGTGGGGGCTGTCCAGTGGGTTGAGGGGGTTCTGGTCTATTTTGGTAACTTTTTAGTCTGTTTCAGGGGTGTGGGAGTTATGTCCAGGGGTGTGGGAGTGTTGTCCCGGGGGTGGGGGTATATAGGAGGGTGGGGGATTTCTAGGGGTGGTGGTGATGTCCTGGGGTGTTGGGGGGGAGGGTGTCCAGGGGGGTGGTGGGGCAGTTATGTGGGGTGAGGGGGTTGTGGTTTGTTTTTGGTAACTTTTTGGTATATTTCAGGGGTGTTGGAGGGCTTTCCAAGGGTGTGGGAGTGCTGTCTAGGGGGTGGGTGCATACATGAGGGTGGGGTTGTCCAGGGGTGTTTGGGGCTATCCAGGGGGTCAGTGGGTAGTCCAAGGGTGTGGTGGAGGATATCCAGTGGGGTGAAGGGGGGTGAGAGTGTTATTCATGGGTGTGGGAGTGATGTACAGGGTGTGGGGGGGGGGAACACATGGGGGTAGAGGGTTGTCCCGAGGTGTTTGGGGCTATCCTTGGGTGTCGAGGGGTAGTCCAGGGGTGTGGTGGGGGCTGTCCAATGGGGTGACGGGCGGCTGTTCAGGGGGTGGTGGGGGGATGTCCAGTGGGGTATGTTTTAAATGTTATCAATGTAAATGATTAATTTTCCTTTGGTTCTTGTTTTGGTATACTTTTGTTCTTATGGTAAGAATTCTTGATTTGGTTTCTGGTTGTTTCTCAGGAGAGCGGAGGACTGCATTCCATTTAAAAAACATTGGTCTTCCACATCGGTTATTTTATAACCGACATGATAAAGGAATGGGGAAGGGTTGATCACGTCAGTTATTTGAATAACTGACATGATAAACAGTTCTGGGAATGGTTTATCACATCAGTTATTTAATAACTGACGTGATAAAACCCTCTCGGACCGGTTTATCACGTCGGTTATGTAATAACCGATGTGATAAAGGCTTGGGAAATGGTTTATGACATCGGTTATTATATAACCGACGTGATAAACCCTCCCCCTGGTTTTTTCACATCATTTAATTAATAACTGAAGTGATTAACACCGTGATGTTATGTTTTTTACGTCGGTTTTTAAATAACAAACGTAAAAAAAATATTTATAATGTTGTCTGTATTAACGTCGGCTAAAAACCGACATAAAAAATAAAAAATAGCAGACGTAAAAAATGTTTTCTGCACTAGTGGTGGTGGCAGACGTGCTCAGTAGGAGGGCCAATTTACAGCTACTGAGTGAGGCGATGAAGGAGCTGGCCGTGATGCAGATATCCTTAGTGGATAATGATGGAACAAATTACCTTTAGTTGATGACTGTCACACTCATACTCTTACAGTGAGTTAGAGAGGCATAACATGTGGATATTGACAGCGAGGATTGATGTGCTCATTTATCCGCAGGACAGGCTTCTAATGGATTTTTTATATGTGGGGAGCACATCATCCTTTACAGAGGTCACATTATTTTTCTAGTGATGTTCTAGGGGTAGGTGTTGAGGGAGCTCCATGCATCCCCTATGGCGGTATATCATAGTGTGGAAAATATGTACCAGGACCTACGATGTCAGTACCGGTGGAAAGGGATGAATAAGGCAGTGTAGAGTTTTTATCACGGTGCCTCAAATTCCAGCATGTGATGGCCGAGCATCCAATTCTAATAGGCCTGGACCAGCCAATTGAGGTACCATAGTGTAGATGGGATGGTATATCGATGGACTTTATGATGGGGTTTCCACACACGTCTAGGGGCCACGATTCAATCTGGGTGATCATTGTCCTACCCACCAAGTCAGCTCACTTCCTACCCAACTGGGAGTAGTGATCAATAGAGATCTTAGGACACCTCTACATCTAGGAGATGGTGCGGCTCCATGTAGTGACTTCGATGATTGTCTCAGACCATGATTTCTGCTTTAAATCATGTTTGTGGATGGGATTGCAGAATTAATTTAGGACTCAACTGCACTTGATCTTAGCATTTCACCCTCAAATAGATGGTCAAGTTGAGAAGACTATATAGACCATGGGAGACATGCTTTTTTCTTTCATTTTATATTTTTTTTGTTGTTGGGAGGGCCACCTACCCCTGGCAGTGTTTTCATACAACAACAACTATTACTCCACCATTGGAAAGGAACTATTTGAGGCCATATATGAGCAACCTTGATGATCAACTATTTTCTGTAAAAACCTAACAGTGTCAACACTCATGGGTACGAAGATGGTACCGGCAACCACTAAGAAGGTGCTTGTTATCCAGGAGTGGATGAGGACTGCACAAAGCATATATGAATCTTATATTAATAGGGGATTGATGTCCTTGGCGTTTGAGTTGGGAGAACATGTCTTCCTTTGGGTCTCTCCTTGATCGTGTTTTCGGGGATTTTGTTGGGGTGATAAGTAATCTCTAACGATCATCAAACCTTTTCAGATATTGAGAAGATTTGTTGCGGTGGTGTACCGCTTAGCTCTTCCCCCACTGATGCACTAGGTGCACAACATTTTTCATGTATCCCTACTGATGTGGTACATGCATGATCCATCGCAAGTCATCGACTCAGGAGAACAATAAATTTATGAAGGGGAGACATTTGTGGAGTTTCCAATAGGGATAGAGGATAGACAAGAGCGGGTCCTTAGAGGCCGATTTATTTTTCTGGTGCATTTTCAGTGAAAGCATGAGAATCTTTCAGAGATCAGAAGGGAGAGGGAGGCTTGAATTCATTCTCAGTACAACCAATTTTTTATGTAGGATTTTTTTGTCTTAAAAGGACGTAAATCCAAAAAAGAGTAGAGTAATATAATATTACAAAAATTACGTGTAATGTTTTTAATTAAATAGATTTATCCTAAGAATATATTATCTGACGGCACCAGATTCTGAATCATGGTGATCTTAGAATAGAATGTTGAACTGTTTTTGTTAAAGTAAATGTGTGAGAATTGTTTGCTATCTTTTGAACCGATGCTCAGATCGAAAATAAGATGTCACTGTTGAACTCAGAATGCTAATATTCACCTAAAAAGATCCAAAAATTGACCTCTAAGGGTCAGACATAAATTTTAATTTTCAGACTTTTCGAAAAAAATATCCTAAAATATTTTTTAATTTTTTTCTAAACCATTGGGTGACCAGACTGTGGAACTATAGTGCAATGATGAGGAAAAATAAAGGAAGGTCATTAATATATCATAAATATATAGCGTAATGACGTGACCTTGCAGTGTAACAGAAACAATGCGATGTGTTTGATTTTATTGGGTTAACACATTGAAGAGTTGAGAATCAATGGGTAGAAATTTATCTAATGAACTGATAGTGATAACTCTCTCAAATGATGAACGAAAAATGCCAGTTGATCGTTAACGACATTGATGCATAATGAAGAGTGGGACCAATGAGTGACGAATTCCTTCGACCTCTTGAATCGTCATGGATGGAATGCTTCAACATCGATCTTCTTTGAGGTAGGGGTTTAATTGTTTTATGTTTTCCCCATTCTTATTCTAAAACAATGAATGTGGATCAACCCACGAACATGTTGATCTGGGGATTGTGTGTTCTTGTGGGAGGGTGTTTTCCTTGGTTTTGTTTTATAAGGATTGATGATTTTATGATACAATTGTGATGCCAAACCTCCTCTAATTTTTTAAACATTTAACATGGAAGGAACAAAACAAAACCAAAAAGGCCCAAGCCCCTTCACCTTCTTCTTTGTTCATGTCCAAACATTCAAATAGGCGTTAATGTAAATTAGAGGCCTTTGTAGGGAATGTGACAACCCATAGTGGGAAGAGGTGTAGGCATCCAGTAAAACGGACCACCGGTGAAAACCCATTGGTCTACATAAGATCCAATTGATGCACCAATGTAGGTGACCAACCAGGGTGGCCCTCTTTGGCAACCTTGGGTTGGAGGCAATGCACCACAACGCCACGGCCGAAGCGGGCCCCGAAGGTGAAACATAAGCTGATGACCGGGCCAACTCTGTCCACGACCACCACTGTCGCAGGCCGTGGTTCTCAGGACATGTTGTCCAATGACTATATGCGAAAGGGATATATGGATAGTTGGTCAGCCGTGTGATAGTGCCTCAGATGCGCTATGCTTATGGGATAGAGGAGGCGGGCCTGCAGTGACCTACGTGGTAGGATGTCCGTTGTAGCCATATGTCGCGTCCCGTATAGGCGGAGATGTGGTCCACCTCTGGAGGACTATGCATGGTAGGTGGTCGGACCCACGCCATTGGGTCGGACCCGCGCCCAGGTGGCTATCCATACCCATCAGACTGGACCTGCCCCATCAGGTCGGCCCTGACCTGCAACTCAATTTTCCAAAACGGACTGTGATTACCCAGACCTGAACAGGGTCAGGTAGGGTCTTCCGAACTAAACTGGGTCATGTGGATCCCTCAGTTAGGGTATGTTGGCTTGGTCTGACCAGGCCCAAACACAACTGGCCCTGGTTTACTAAGATGCTTATATCTTGAAAATGAGTCATTCGATTGATGAGATGTTTGCAGCATTGGAACACTCAAGACTATGTAGATCATTTGGTATATTATAATGAGGATTTCATGGAAGATTAAATACAACTAAGGGCTTGGGAAGTGACCCAAACGAGATCAAGTGTGCTGCGTGAAAAAAAAATGTGGTTGGTTTAGAACTGAAGATTATTGACAAGAAACCCTATGTAGATTGGCTATGATAGCCCAGTTGGAAGCGTCTCCATGTGACCTGGAAGGCCCATAGTGGCGAGCAACTCTATTTGGCTAAGCAGATCTAGGGTACACAATGGGGAGGAGTACCTCTATATGGCCAAGGTGGGAAGCACCTATCTGTGACCCTGCATTCCCATTGTGGGGGGGGACTCTATGTGACTCAACACACCAACAGTACTCATTAGGGATGAGTTCCACATCCTTCCAAGGTTAGTGGGAAGTGACTTCGGTGGGACTCATAAGTTCCACTATACTCATTATAGAAGAGATTACAAACTACTGAGGTGTTAGATGATATGATAGATGATTCTAGTTTCTTAATCTAGATTATACATGTTTTTAGATATCAGCCTTTTGGTCTTTTTTGTGTGTTTTGGGATCCATATTGAGTATATTGTTACTCAAACCTACATGGGAATCCCCCATACATGTTGTGTCTATTGTAGACAAGCAATGCCTTGATGGGGGACTAGGTTGCATAGGACCCAATGTTGCTTTGTAAGACCAGGCATGCAGGACACACTTCTACAGCTTCTGGAAGATACTCCACGCATACCATTCTTGTGGGGTTTTTAGTGGATGGATATCAATGGTTTATTTTGTACTTTCATGTTTTCCAGTTTGTATTTTTTGGGTTTTTATTCTTGAACATTATACATTCAGCTGTTCTTGTACTCATTGGTTATTCATAGTATCCTACTTTTGATTCTTTCCAGTTTATGATGTGGATGGGTGTGTGTGCACAGGTACTCAGAAAAATGCCACCCACTTATTGGTTGACACCTTCGGTGCTAGTCTCTAACCCCTAGAATTTGGGAGGTGGGCTTGGGGGAGTCACAGTATGAGCCCCATGGGAGAGTTTGTGATAATCTTCTTCTATTTACTGGTCAATCATAATTGGAGAGCTATATGTGGAATAAATATTGAAAATATTTTTTGGGTGCCACCAAATCCATCTTAAATGATTGATATGAACCCATAATTTAGACATAGAAAAATTATAATATAGACGCTTGAAGTTCAGATGCTAATTTTTAAGGAAGATCAAACATGTTATGAGGTAAATAAGGCTAATCCCCCACAAAATTTCTTCTTTCATCCCTCCAAATGAAATAAAATGTGAAATACCCACTCCCAACCAGAATACACTTCACATCATGGAATCCCAAAGTGTTAAACAAACTATGAATCACCTCACCTATCATACATGGTTTATTCCCCAATGTGAGGAACATTTTTAAAACACTTGAATGTTCACAACTCTGTATTGTATCAAGAATAAGAACTTTGTTTATATTAATTATGGGAGAGTTAACTTAGTTAACGATACAATCATATTCTACTCCATTCCCTATCTCAATACTTGAATTATATTCTATCCTTAATAATATAATTAAATTACTATAATTAATATAAATAAATGTTATTACATAATTATAATAATAATTTTCTACATTTTTCAAATTTATTTGAAAAATGAAAAGGTAACTCTTATAATGTATAAATCACATCTTCCATGAATCGTGTTTTTCATCTTCCAAAATCGAATTTTTTGGATGGTTCTAAAAATGAATTTTATTAATATATATTTTATTTTAACATTATTTTTAATTATTAATTATTAATTTTGAATTCTATTAATAATACATTCATTGGGTTTTCAATGTAAATTTAACCACCTTAAATGGGTATTCCATGAAGAAAATGAAATTATTCTTTGTAACTAATATCATTTTAGCATACCATTTTTTGAAAAATATTCTCAATTATTATTTACCACCTAAAGATATATGATAATTATATATATTTAATATCATTAATTTAAATAAATACTTTATAATATATATATCCACCTAATATAATATATTCATGTATAGTACAGTTTAACTACCAACATGAAAAGATCTATAAATTTAAATCGTGGATGAATATGGATACCAATGTAATCAAAATATTACATATTAATTGCTAAACAATGTTTTATTTTTGTTAAATTTATTATAAATATTTAAACTCATTATTAATGTACCATCCTTTATTAATTAAATTTAACCAAAATAAGTTCATCATAGATATGATCTTGAAAAATAATAAAAAAAATCTCATGTAACGTTATTATAACATTATTACTCATTAAGGAACATCCATTAAACTAACATAGTCATTAATTTATGTTTGAACATGTTATCAATGAATGGGTATCGATATCTCCATGATGATGCTTGTACAAAATGAAAAAATACTAACTAATGATGATGAAGTAAATCTAACATATGTGACAAAAATGATTATAAATGTACTTTGGAAAGGGTAATAGATATGAATATGGTTATCAAATAAGTTATTATGATATTTAATTTTATTATACAAGAGTTTATAGCACATCCAACTATTGGGGAAGACATGGTAAGGGTTTTCATCTCAATTTCCCTTCATTTAGTAATTTTTTCATAAAATGAAAATCTCTTGTTTTATATGGTGTAAATTGTACCCAAATTTACTAAATTGTAATTCATTTTTTTTAAATTATATTATTTAACCCCTTTATATAATTCATTTCAATTAACAGTTATAAAATTCATTTGGGGTTTTCATAATGTAAATATCGTTTAATATATTTATAATGTTTTGTCATTAGATGAATCCTTATATATATGGTTTCACTCACCTTATTGTTATATTATATTATATATCAACCCACATGCCCTAAATTTAAAATTATATCTATTTTTGGGGTTTTATATCAATGATTATGTTTTCTGTAAATATTTTTTCAAGTCAACCTCAATTTATTTTTTTTAAAAATATCCATTGACTCTGAGATTATAAAAGAGTTATATTTTTAAATTTCATCATAGCACCTTCAGTTGAGGAATGTAGAATTTTTTATGATATTTTAGGTGTTTATAGTGCTTGGGATGAGTTGGGAAGAGGTTAGATGAGTTTGGAATTATTTTGAATAAGTTTGGAGGATTTTCTAAGGGTGCATGGTTTGAGCATGATTTTGGGAAACTATATAGGTTCTCCATGAAACCATGCAATGGGAGACAATAAGCTTTGTATGGCCAATGCATAGCTTTCCAAACCGTGCGAGGAAACCGTG
The DNA here is from genome assembly GCA_963277665.1 of Viscum album. Lineage (NCBI taxonomy): Eukaryota > Viridiplantae > Streptophyta > Magnoliopsida > Santalales > Viscaceae > Viscum > Viscum album. Next base: position 1,238,922,027 of record OY728143.1, read on the forward strand.
TGAACCCCTTCTCTTGAGATAGTGTCAAGTGAACAGTTTTCCAAACCATGCAGATAATAGTGTGGACACTTAATGATGGGGTTTTTAAATATGGGCTCCCTTGGGCTTAACTAATTTCAGTCCTAATCTTCTCCCACTTGATCCTCACTTTGTATTTTGGATTCTCAAAGAGTTTAGGTTCTATCCAAATTATTTTTGGAATCAAATTGAATGTGTTTCTTGGTGGATTTAAGGTATTTCTTCTTGGGAAAGTCTCCTCTCGTGGTTCTTTGTGTTTTCCTTTAGATCTACATCTCTCTCTCTCTCTCGGTTTTCAATATCTACACCCGTTGATTGTAGATATAGGGATGTTGTTGCCTTGGGTGTTGATTTTAAGTATTTTTTATGATATTCAATGAGATCTAGTGTATTTTATTAGAGCGGTCACTAGATTGGTGGTGCAGTTGTTTGTGGTTCAAATTTGCAGGATCCCTAAAGGTAGTTGGCTTCCCTCTCGACTCCACTTGGTTATAATTTGTGGCATGGGTTGCGAATAATTTTTTTTATCTTGAATTTAATTATGATATAGATTTGTGAGTCTTTTTGGAAACTCATTTGGTGGTGAGTTGGGTATTTTGGGGGAAATGGTTTATTGAGGAAAAGGTGTTGGTCATGTGATTTTAAAATGTTTATTTTAAAATTGGTTTTGGTTGATTGGGAAAAATGTTTTGTGAAATATGGTTTTCAATAAAAAATTTATTGAATTGTGGTTGGGAAAGAAAAATTGGTTAAACTGGGATATCAATAAATAGGTGATTTATTTAAGTGGATTCACAAGAGATGGAAATGGTTATTTGGATATTGTTATGGACTTGGTGCATTGTGTTTGGTTATGAATTGTTTATGTATTGTGTGTACATTGGTTGTGAAGTACCACACTAAAAGGGAGGGTGGATAGTGGCTGGAAGGGACACCATCAAGGATAAGAGGACAGAATGTGCCATAAAATTGTAAAGGAATAGGTTGGACAGAATTGTCACCTTGATTGTTGTACAGGTTTGGGATTGTGAATCATTGTGTAGTTATTGATTGTTTTGTGGATATGAGAAGTGGAAATTGGTTGTGCTAATGTGTGTGATAGTGATATGGATTACGACATGTTAGTGTATTTCTATTGTTTCACATGTCTTATTAAGGGTATATTTGGCATGTGCTAAATGTTGAACTATTGAATGTTTTATATAAACAATTTTATATAAATGTTCTAATGGTTTTATCCAAGTGGAAATTGTAGGGAAGTAATTTTGGGAACACCTAATGAGTATTTGTACGTACTCCCTACTACAAAAAATTGGTGTTTTGAAGATTTCATATTCCGAGACAATAGTAAAGGTAAATCATCTCATTGCTAGTGTCTTATGGTGATGTATGGGAAATGTTTTGGTTCTTGGATCATGGAGCTTATTGTGGAGCTATGTTGTGTGACTTGGTTTATTTTCAATCTCTTGTTTTGTCTTCCTCTTGGTATTATGATATGGTTTAGTGTGATTGGATGTATTTGTACTGAGGTTTTATTTTTGATTAGTTGGTTGTCATGTTGTACTGTTTGGGTTTGGACATTTTATTGACATGCATTATATAGTTTTTTATTAGTGGATTATTAGTTTAGCTGGTTATCTATCAAGGTAAAGTCATTCCCCCATTTATTCTCAAATCCATCGGCATTTATTTCTTGCCTTCGGCACCTTGAGAAAATTTATTAAGGCCCTGTAACCTTCCACCTCCCTCTCCATCCAATGAGATTGGACATGATGTTAAGACTAGTATCAGTTTATTCAGTTCTGGATTTCAATTGAGAGCAGTTTTTCAACCCTTGGTGTTGATCGTTGGTGTTGGTGTTGAAATTCATTCTCAGAATATTACTTTTGTTGGGATGGTAGAAAGGTGTATGATTTTTAGAACATGGAATGTGTATTATAAAAGGATGTACCTAACCCTTATTTTCTTAACTTCAAGTTACTATAGAGTTAGGTACATAAGTGTTTAGAGACAATTATAGGCATTGGATATCTCATTGTCGTGGGTGTAGAAAATTAGGTGATCATGACATGAACGGTAAGAAGGATTTCCTACTAGGATGCATATTTTATTGGGGTATATTGAATTATGTTGTTATATGAATGTGTTGATTTTGAAAATATTTATTGGGTTTCAAAATAGAATGGTTTGAAACATGGAAACTGGTGGTATTTTAAAAATGGCTTTATTTTCAAAACATGGTGGATTTTTCAAAATAGTTCAATATGGGAAATTTAAACTTGTGGAAAGACTAGTTGTGATAGTTGTTATGTAATTGAATTTGAAATTTTTATACACTTTCTTGTTAAGGGAATTAAACTTATGGTTGTTTTTGGGTCGATAGAAATGGAACTGGGTAGGCATCATAGAGAACAACCGGAGTAAGCTGCTTAAAATGTTGTTTCACCTTAGCCCTAGGTGAACACGAAGCTAGTTCAGAGTAATGTGAAAGCTTTCCAAAGAGTGAAAAGTGAGAATAATGTGGATGAACCAAGGCTAGTGGATCGTGCAGTTCGGTTTAAAAGGTGAAATCCACCCATCCTTAGGTGTGCTTCAGATACCTAGAGGGATGAAGAATCTATGAATAGAGTGAATAATATATTTTTCTTTTTTGGAACACTAGAAGAGATGAAAGTGATGTTATACACATATATGTTGGATGATCATTTCCTTCAGTGCTGGGAGATGGCGGTCCATGTTGGGCCAGACCAATGTGTGACATGGGAGGGGTTTGAGGAATTGCTTAATAATAAATTCTACCCTCATACGTTAAAAATTCAGCATACAACAGATTTCTTCAGTTTAAAGAAAGGGAACATGGAGTTGATGGAATATGCGGCTAATTTTATGAACATAGTGTGGTTTTCACCTGAGGTGGATGGTAATACATCACTGAAGGCACAAATTTGTTAACTTTTCTTGAACTATGAAATTCGTTCAAAGATAGTGGTGTTGTGCATAGATGATTACATTGAAATAGTGAATCGATCTATGGTGGATGAATAAGATCTTGTCAAGGTTACATGTGGGAGAAGTATTTTCTACACATGTGAAATAGTGGGAACTCGAACACTGGGTTCAAGTGGAAGAGGGAAACTTATTTCAACGATGGGAGCATAGATTAGAATCTGATGAAAATATCTATGAATCTTCCCACGAAGCCTCAGAGAAAGCTGAGATATTTTATGTGGTTCAATAAGCCACATCATGTGGGATTTTATGACATAGCCTTTAGCATGTCATAGTTTAAGAAGATGGAGAATCTGCAGCATTATTGTCAGAATTATATGAGGTCGGGTGTCTGTGAATCTTTTTAGTGGTCTTTGTGGTCATATGCCTTGATGGGATGGGGGTAGCATCATACCCATCATTAGAAGAGTAAATTAGGTCATAGTGATTCTCATAATTCCACGACGCCTCAATAGGGTAATAAGGAAAATAGTGTGCCTAGTAAGTAGTTATTTGGAGCTGAGGAGGTTGTGGTGGATGATCAGTCAAGACCATCCATCGTGTGAGGTACAGATCTTTTAAATTCAACTTTTTTGGAAAAATTGTTTTTATATAGATTATTTTCATTCTATTATTACTCGTTCATTGTTTATTTGTTTGGTTCACTTGTGGAAATGATGACTTTTGTGTTAAAAATAAAAAATACTATGTTTCAAATAGTGGGTCGAGAATTCCTTTATAGAGCGCGTTGCTTAGTTGTGGAAGACATTGAACTGATGTGGGATTTCTTATTTCTTAAGATGGATGCTCCGGATATAATCCTAATAATGGAATTATTGACAATGTTTATGTCCCAAATCGATTAATACGCACGAACGATAAGTTTTGTGATGGAGGATGGAATTAGACATCTCTTTATAGGAGAGAAGTGTGAAAAGCTGGGTTCAAAATATTTTTTGGCACCAAATGTTGGCATGATCTCAATTTATTTAGAGGCCTTTTCGTTGGAATTAGTATAATTTATTGAGAATATTGTTCTTCTAACAATTTTAGATGAGTTTATTGATGCATTTCTAGAATAATTATCAGGGTTTCCACCAATGAGAAAAGCAGAGTTTATGATTGATCTTTTTCTGGGGACCAGTCCTATCTCACACCCGTCTAACTGAATGGAACATGCATAATTGTGGTAATTAAAGGTGTAGTTGGAAGGATTGGAAAACAATTGGTTCATTTGGTCGAGTACATCTCTGTGAGAAGCACTGGTGTTTTTGTTAAAAAGGTATAATAAACCTTATGGCTCTATGTTGATTATCATAGACTTAGTCAGGTTACAATAATGAATTGTTATCTACATCCATGCATTGATGATTTTTTTTGAGTAGTTGTGGGGATATCAGTGGTTCTCCGTGATTAACATGTGGTCAAGATATAACAAAATGCGGATGAGGAAGGGGATATCCCGGAAACTGCTTTAAGATGTAGATATGGCCAGTACGAGTAAGCGGTTATGCCTATTGTTCTAACAAATGCACCAATGGTGTTCATGGGATTGATGAATCGGATATTTCAGTGATATCATGATTATTTTATGGTGATATTTATTGATGATGTACTAGTGTATCCGAAGAAAATGGTGGTGCTTTAGCAGCACTTGGCAATAGTGTTAGGGATCATGAGGGATCATTGGTTGTAATCCAAATTTTCAAAGTGTTAAATTTGGACATAAGAGGTTTAGTTACTTGGCCATGTTATTTCTAAGAAGGGTGTTTTAGTAAATCCATTAAATATATACGTTGTTATCTCATTGAAACTTCCAAATAATGTTTCGAGATACGGTTCATTCTTGGTATAGCTGGGTATTTTAAATGATTTCGACATGATTTTTTAGGATTGGATTCACCAATGATAGCTTTGACATGGAATAATATCCCATATAAATAGGATTATTAATACCAAAAATGATTTGAAGGGTTAAAGGGTAACCTTACATCAGCGCCAACCTTGGGTTTTCCAGAAGCATGGAAATGGTACGTGGTGAATTGTGTTGCATCAGGATCAAGGTTGGGGTGTGTTATCATACAGGGGGGTAATGTGGTTGCATATGGCTCACGACAATTGAGGTTTCATGATAAGAACTAACCAACACATGGTTTGGAGATGGCATAAATTGTTAATTCATTAAAAGTGTGGATTCATTATCTCTTCATTGAGAAATTTACAGTGTTTTCTAACCATAAGAGGTGAAAAATTATCTTTTCTAAAAGGGATTTGGACTTGAGTAAAAGGAGATGAATGAAATATCTAAAGATGATGGATTTAGACTTAATGTACAAACTGGGTAATGGAAATTAAGTGGAAGATACATTAATTAGGAAATCATAAACTCAGATGGTAAAACAGGTATCTGATCAGTGGAAGTTGATGTCATTCATAGCCGATATGCGGTTGGAATGTGAGGACCGGGGTGACAGAGAATTCTTCATTCCATTTTAGTTTGTTCTTGATTTGATTGGTTTTCATAAAGAGTCACATGCATCTGATTCTGAATGTATTATGATGAGGTCTAAACTCAATCGTGGGGAGACCACTGAGAATAGGGAACTGAATGGGAATTAAGTCTTGTCTTTTCGGAATCTGATGGTGGTACCAGTGGATTCTTGGGAAGAACTTATTAGGGATTATAATCATTCTAGGTGCGATGTCTATCCTGTAATTTAGAAAATGAATAAGGTATTGAAGGTACATTTTTTGTGGGATTGTATGAAAAGAAATGTGGTCAGGTTTGTCTCGAGATGCTTGACTTGTCTGCAAGTCAAAGAATAACATCAGTGGCCTGTAGGCATGTTGCAGATTCTACCAATAACTCTATGGAAATGGGAGCAGATAGAGAAATATTTTTTGATGGGTCTCCCATGAATGGTCCAGAATCACAATTCCATATGGGTGATTGTTGATTGGCTCACAAAGTTGGACCATTTAATCCTGATTTTTGAATCCCATACGGTAGAAGATCTATCCAAAATCTATACCTAAGAGGTGGTAAAGAGGCATGGTGTTCTAGTTTCAATTATATTAGATAGGGATCCGAGGTTCACATCTTGTTTTTTGAAATCCTTGAAGAAATACCTAGGGACACAGTTGACTATGAGCATGGAATATCATCCATAGACGGATGGCCAATCCGAGAGGATGACACAAACCATGGAGGATATGTTAAGGTCTTGTGTGACATAATTTTCTTGTTCTGGGGAGGATCACTTACCAATGTAAGAGTTCTAATATAATAATAGTTATCAAGAATCGATACATATGGCTCCATTTGGGGCTTTGTTTGGGTGTCCTTGTCATTCTCCACTATGTTGGGTGGAATCAGGCGATATATCGATGGTCAAAAAGAGCCTTGTCCAAGGGACTATGGAGAAAACCAAGTAGATAAGGAAGGGGATGTAGATAGCTCAATTTAGCTATAAAATCGTATGTTGACCATCTTCGATGTCTATTGTCATTCGAGGCGGGTGATCATGTGTTTTTTAGAATCTCTAATAGGTTGGGACATCGTCGGTTTGGGAAGTAGGGTAAGTTATCTTTGAGGAATATTGGGCCTTTTGAGACACTTGAGAAGATAGGAGAGGTGGATTATTATTTGGATTTGACACCATGGTTTAGTGTGGTGCACAATTTGTTTCATGTGTCACAGTTGAAAAAGTATCAGTCAGATCATGAGCATGTGATTCGTTGGGATCATGTCGAGCTAGAACCAGATGCTTCCTCGGCGAACATTCCAGTGAGGATTTTGTATAGGAAATATAATGTCATACGTGGTAAAATAATTGTTTTTGTTCTTCTTTTGTGGAATCATGGTCAGATTCAATAAGAGATTTGGGAATGAACGAAAGTGATGGCCATGCAATGGCCCAAGCTATTTCAGAAAATCAATGATTCCCTACATTCTAAGGGTGGAAAGCCCAATGTTGGGGAGAATTTAACACCACAAGTTTGAGTTACGTATCCTTTATTAATTCGTTTTTATGTGATTAATGTACTTGAGATGAGTTCAGAAGAGTTTGGGAGAGTTATGAATGGATCGCATTTTAAAATATAGGATCCCTCGGGATTAACCTATTTCACTCTGAAATTTCTCCCCCTCAATCCTCACTCAAGATTTTGGGTTCTAAAAGTTTGTAGGTGCTCTCCCACACATTTTGGAATCAAATATAAGGGGTTTCTTGGGGGATTGAAGGTGGTACTTCTTGGGTTAATTTCTTCTCATTGTTCTTTGTTGTTTCTTCTTGATTTACCACTCTCCCTCTCTATATAAGCTTTCAATATCTACACAGATTTTGTGTAGATTTAGCATTTTTGTTTTCTGGTATGTTGATTTCAATGATTTTTAATGAAAGGTAAGGACATTTAGAGCGTTATAGTGGAGTATTCACTAGATTTGTGGTGCGGTTGTTCATGGTCCTAATTTTCCAGAACCCTAAAGGTAGGTGGATTATCTCTCTCCACTCCTCTTGGTTATAATTTGTGGCTTTGGTTGAGATTATTTATATACTTGAAATTAATTTTTATAAGTATGTGTGAGTCTTTTTGAAAACTCATTTGGGGGTGATTTGGGGATTTTGAGGAAAATGGGTAATTGTTGCAAAAAATGGCTTATTCTGTTATTTTAAAATGTTGGTTTTAAAATTGGTAGGGGATGATTATGAAAAATGATTGGTGAAATATGGTTTTCAATAAATATGTATATTTAATTGTTTTTAGGTAAGAAAAATTGGATAAATGGTGGTTTCAATAAATGGGTTATTTATCGAAATGGATTGACTTGTGATGGAAATGGTTATTTGAATATTGTTGTGGCCTTGGTGTGTTGTGCTAGGTTATGAATTTTTTGTGAATTTTTTGTAATGTGGGAGAGATGTACCTCTATAAAATAGAGGATGGATAGTGGGTGGAATGGCGACCATGAAGGATAAGTGGATGAGAAGTTCCACTAAATTGGGAAGGAAGGAACAGGTCGGACGAAAGTACCGCCATGATTGTTACACCAGTTTGGGTTTTTGAAGCATTGTGTAATTCTTTACTATGATGTGGCTATGTGATGTGACAATTGGTTGTGGTAATGTGTGTGAAAATGATATGGATTATTTCATGATTTTTTCTTTCTCTTATTTAGTGTAGCTTGGTAAGGGTGTATTTGGCTTGTGGTAAATGTTGAACTGTTGAATGTTTTATATAAGCTGTTTTATAAAAATGTGCTAACGGTTTTATCCTAGCGGCATCTATAGGGATGTAATTTTTTTGAAAAACTACTGAGTATTATTACTCACTCCCTACATTGGAACTTTGGTTCTTTTTCAGATGTTCTATTCCTGTACATATGTAACGGTAAGGCATCTCATTTATAGTGGCTTGTGGTTATTCGTGGGATATGTGTTGGTTGTTGGAGCATGGAGCATGGTGTCGAGCTGTGGATTATGTATTGGTTTATTTTGGGTCTTTTCGGTCTTCTTCTTTGTACTCTGATATGGTTTAGTGTTCTTGGTTGTATTTGGCATGTGGATTTATTGAAAGCCTTGACCATGATTCCTAGTGGAATCTCCAATCCGTATTATCATACCATAAGAAAGAGCACAATTTATTCTTGGGTTTTTTCTAGAATTTTATCAGTGCCTTGTAGATAGAATAAATACAGATAGTATTTAATTAATAAAACCAATCATTAGAGTAATTCATACATCTATCAATAAAAAATGGTTCATCTAGTTTCTAATTATATTAGATATATTTTTAATAACTCCATAAAAATGAGAGATTCAATATATATCGGGAAAGATTGGTGAACCAAATTAGACAATTGTGATGCTCCTACTGTGAACCCCAATATTGGTCTAAATCATTACATAATGCCTTTGTTTACATAAATACAAGATGTAAATACATCCCTTATAAAGGATAATTATATAACCACTCCATTTAATGTATTTATCTAGTTTTTTCTTGAATCCATAAATGGATTTTATAATTCCGTTGGAGAAAATTTATTTCATCTATAAAGATTAACTGAGACCCTCCCGTAATGTTATCTCTAAATCATAATGAGAGGATGCTCCAAATATTCATCCATATGTTAACATCAGTAGAGAAATTATCATTAACCATAATAAAAATAGTGTGAAAATGTGGGTCCCCAAACATTAACTCTCGAAACTTATTGAAGAATATAGAATTTATACCCATAAAATAAATAGATATCAAGGGGGAATTAAATCATCTGTGGAGGAAGTCAGTCACCCAGAATGAGTTGTCCATGTATGACATCCTTTTGAGGAAATATCCCCATTCAATCGTATCATATACATTATACATGTAAACAATAATAGAAATAATAGAACCCAACATTTTACTATTGATATCGGTAATTATCTATAGGGTCATGGATATCACACATTGGGTTTAATGTCCCTTGATGAAGCCATGAACTAATTATAAATTTTTTTTCTAGATTCATATTGAGTATACTATTTATGAAACATACAAGGACCATATATAAAAAGTTGAAAATGTTTATGGGGAAGTATTTATTCAACTATAAGATTCTATTCACCAAATGGAATGAATATTAGTGTGGTAACATGCCATCCCAGGTATCCTATCCCTTCAAAATTACTATTTGTTTTAATCATTGAGTTTTAACTTCACAAGGTCCCATAAAGTCACATAATGTTATATTGGAAACACATCATGTCCTAGTGTGATTATGGTGTTGAGAAATAAAAAAATTCTATATTTCATTTTCATGAATAATGATTCACAAGAAAAAGTTAATGTGATATTACACTAAATGGGGAAAAGAGTCGAGTAGGTCTCCATGTCCCCTTTGGAATCCATAATATATACATGGGTAAGAATAAGTTAATAATGAATTAAACTATTCATCACTAACACGACCCACCATAATTGTATCATTGGTTAATAAGACTTTTTCAATTTAGTTGTTTTTTATGATTCACCTCTTTCATACCCTGTTTCATGCCTAAAAATATGTTGTTTACCAATCAACTTCCATGAACCACATAGACCTCAATAATTCCATTACATGATTTTGGGTTCCAATGTAATCACGGATAAATGTTTTAAATAAATTTTTTATAATTATAACTACATCACTCATATTTTAATCATGTCTAAACTTTATTAATATTTTTTTTATTTTTACACGCTTGAATGTGTGACGATTTTTGGGAGTTACAGGATTTATGATCCACCATCAATCAAATGATTTTTATGATGCCTAACCACTAATTTCCACTTTAGGAGTTTATTTTAAAATTATCACACCATATTATTGATGTTGGGATTAGGGGACTACTATTTTGAAACTAATAATTGTTTTTTTCAAATTCTAAATGGTTCAAGGTTGATTAGATGGGGAGAGTAATCATAGAAGGCCCACATATGGTGGTATATAATTGCATTTTTATTGGAAGATAATTCATAGAGATTGGAAAAACATCATTACAAATGACTCTAGGTGTGATTATCCCCTTGTATATTATTTCCCTCAGTCAATTTATAACATGATACTCCCATTTCCATTATCCAATTTCAAAATATTAATGATAAAAACTTACGTCTATATTCTAGGGTTAAATCCTTATGCCATTATTCTATTAAAAATCTGTGATAGTGTTGATGTAACCACTAATTTTCCAAGAGTATTCTACCATGTTAAAAGAACCATGGTAGTGCCACAACATTTTGATATCCACCACATCAAATTATTTTTAAATGAAGGATATGAGTCAAATGTGAACACCAAATCATACCTTTAGAGTGATATGGTTGTTTGAGGTTTCTATATTGTCCACCAAGATGTTGTTTATCTAGAATATCATTATGATTCGATTAAAGGGAACAATAATCATGAATTTACATAAACCCATTATATGAGATAAATATAAAATAATGTGAATATGTTTATTGGGATCTTCCACCACCTCCATTGATTATTTGTTGTTGAGAAGACCATAAGATAAGAATTAAATTTTCAGTCTGGCTCCATGGATACTTTCTATAAGGCCCCAACCTTAATCCTTACTTAATCTTGAGTTATTACATGATTACACATTGAGGATCTTTTCAGGTTTAGAGTTTTAGAGAATTAGATCATAAAACTTGCATTACATTCCACATTTAAAAAAAGTGGTTACATAAAAGATAGTATTCATTTTTCCCATCAACGGAAACATATTTAAAATAAAACATGGATTGTTTCTTGACACTTCTTTGACACTATCATCATATCATGTACCCTTCCCTTGACCTGTGAAATACATTTCAAAAACATGGGATGAGCATAAAAAGATCAGTAAGGGATATAAAAATATGGAAAGGAAATATGAGTACATGTATACATAAGAATGAAATCATACTTTACCCATAAAACATAAGCACTTTAACATACCTCATAAAATCATTAATAAATCATAGAAATCATAAGACATAAAGGTAACTTGAGGCATTCATAACATTCTTACGTAGGGAGTAACCCTCTTGGATACGTTTGGAATACCGATCACAGTATATTACCTAAATCTCTTTTGAGAAACCTCAATGTTTAACCCCTTCGCTTTACCCAATGCATTGGAGATCTATATCGGTCTCACCCACCCTTAGTTTATCACGGAACCACCCGTCTTTATAACAATTCCCAAGAACCATAACATAATCTTATCACATAAAACATGGATAAAGGAAACATAACATTTCCACCTTTCAATAACAAGATATCAATTCAACACATTGATATAAAAACATTATGAAAACCATTTTCAATACCAAAATAAAAGAAAAGTGAAACATGGTATTTATTTTTCTTTTAAAAAGAAGGTATGGCTTGGAGAGAAATCCGAAACTCAAATAATGGTCACGGCGGCAGAGAAGTCATTGTCGCCGCATACGTACGAAAAAATCATTCCCTTTTGTCATTTAGTAAAACGCTTCATATAAAAAAAGATTCATTTTTGGATAAACTTAAAAGTCAAAGGGTTTTATACACCGTAAAAAAGAAGGTTGTGTATAAAACAAAACATGCCTCAATGAATGGAGATTGAGATGAAGTCCCTTACAAAGAGGGTATCCTTGGTTTAAGGATAAATCAATTACATAATTATGTGTGACAAACGAATACACCAAATATATGTGGATATTAAGTGTAAAACAATCAGAGGTTATTCACACATATTCATAGAACGACATATTCAAGGAGTACATGTTTATCCCAATGAATCAAATTTGGGTAAAGAAGTTCCCTTGCAAAAATTTGACAGCCTAACGGCGTCACTACAAAATTCAGAAAATGAGTTGATGAGAGATAAAAAGGGTATCTCATCACATGGACATTAAATTTAAATCAATAAGGATATAGAATAACATATCCCAACAAAATAGTATGTGAATTAAAAGACATAACAAAAGAAGTCTTTTAAAAAGAGGAGGGTGAAAGGTTCCCTTACCGACATGGGTATCTGTCGAAACATACACCCCGTGAAAGGAGGACAATACAACATTGATGTAAATACTCATAAATGAAAGTATATTACACAATGAGTAAACCAATGGGCAGTACATACACCACTCAAAGGAAATTGTGGCAGATGTAGCATAAATCTCACGGGAATAAAAGTTAGATGAAAAATCCCTTACAAAAACTCGGCAGCCTTACAACGCCACTTAAGACTTACAAAAATGGATTTATGAGATCAACTAGGGTATCTCATCATATTAACATAAAGTTTACAGAACGAGAAATATAAAATAAAATCCCCCAACATAACAAATATGATCTCAAAAGAAGTGACATAAAGGAGAGTACTTAAAAAGAAAGAGAGAGGTTAGATCTCTCATGAAAATTCGATAGCCTAACAGCGCCACTCAAAACATCCAAAAAGGATTGATGAGAGAGAATAGGGTCTCTCATCATATGAGCATAAAAATTACAGTAAGATTAATATAAAATAACATCCCAATAACAAGAATTATGAGCTTTAAAATGAATGACATAAAAGAGTGTACTTAAAAAAGAAAGAGAGGAGTAGGATCCCTTACCTCAAGTCTAACTTGTCTTGTTCGTTTCTTTATATTCATGAATAATAAAATTTGTTCAATTTATAATTTCATAAGTACCTCCTATAAAGATTATTATTTAGTTAATATCACATATTTTAAGGTTATAATAATTGGTTAATAATATGAGTTCACATCAGACGTTTTTGTCGATGTTTGGTACATGAGTCAAAAATTGAACTTGTCGGAAAAACAATTTCCATGTAGTTATAGGTACATCATATCCAGAAAAGTATTGATGTTTTAAATATCATATATATCCAGTATATATTCATTTTATACTATTCCATAGAATTTGGAGATAAAAATTAAAAGCACCGTTCATGGAGACGGTAGGCCATACGTACGCATGAACGCTACTTTCATTTTTTGTCATATGAAAGGAATTAAAACAAAATGAGAGATATATATATATATATATATATATATATATATATATTAATTCCAGAATTATATCAATCATTTAGATGTAATATATTACATATATATCCATCATATATATGTACTTATAATAGTACATAATATTTTGAGGTAAGAAATGAAATGTACTGTTCATGGAGACGGTAAGTCGTACGTACGCATGAACGCTACTTCCATTTCTATTTCATATTTAATGGAATTAAAACATAATGATACATAATAGTATTTTAATTCCAGTATGGTATCATATATAAAATCATTAAATATATCATTTATACGTACCACATATGGTATTAACGAATCAAATCACTTTGAGGGGGCGGTAGTCCGTACTTCCTTAAATGAAGATATCACGTTTACCCATAATGGAAACCATAAAGGTATGACATAAATGAAAAATACAGAAGCTTAAGTAAAACATAAAAATATTATATATCATATATAAATATAGTGTCATCTTAATTTCCACCTTTGAAGGTGTTAGAAGAATGTTGAACAATCATCGTTTTGTGAGGCAGAAATTCGCCATCCACAGAAACAATATATTCTTTAACCATTAGATGTATGTGTGTGTAAGTGTAGCTCTAATAATTGTTATAAAAACATCCTAGTATATTGACGATACTGTATTTGTTTCAAAATAAATTAATAAAAAGAGTTTAGGGGGTTGGAGAAAAAAAATAAAACAAAAGGACACAAGTGAAGACATTACCTTAAAATCGAGTAACTCCCTTTGGTTTGAGCTCAAAGGCTTCCTTGGGAAGACTTCCACCCAATGTGAGGCTTCAAAGAGTTAGATAGGGATGTGTAGAGACACAATGGGCACGGTTTGGCCGATCCAAAGGCTTTGGAAGTGTGGGTATGGAGGTAGAGGTGGGGGCCTTTTATAAGAGGAGAGGAGGGGCACTCTTGGAAAGTAAAGAAATGTTACTTTATTTTAGAATGAGTTTCGGATTTTAATGGTCCCACATTGATGTGTTTCGAGGATAAGGTGATAAGGGTTATAAATCCACCCATACAATAGGTTTTGGACATGTGTAGGTCTTATATTTTACATTATCATTCAATTTTATTTAAATTATTAAATAATGAGGTCATCGTTGCATCATCATGATGTCATAAATAATTTAATTTATTTAATGTCTAAAAATTATAAAAAAATACTATGATGTAGGAAATATTTTTAGCTTTCCAATGACTATTTATAGTAAAAAATATGACTTGTATAACCCCATGTAACAAATTGCTTTATTAAAACATCTCATGTTTGCGTCATTTTTACTTTAACATTAAATAAAAAGGTATTTATGTCATTTTCCAACCAAAGTGGCTCCATGGGGTCCCCAAGTTGACCCATGGATTGTCTTGGTCGTCCATTACACATCCAATTAGGGTAGGACATGTTTCTAGGTAATTTCATTTTATTAAAACATTATTCTTACCTTAAACTACACTAATTACCTCTAATCGCTATTAAAAACATAATAAGTTACTATTCACCAAAAAATTATTCTTATCCCATTTAACCACATTTTACTTCTTAATGACAACCATGTATGTCGGATTTTTGAAATTCAAAACACAAAGATGGAAAAATTTCATTTAAATGGAAAATTAGTTTTTATAAGTACCACTTATTGGTTTCACTATTCATCAAAAATTGAAGTTTTTCGGAAAATTACCGAAAATTCTCCCTAAGCTATATTTTATATTCAGAATTCAAAAATGATTTCTATTTCACAAAATTCAAAACATATAAGTGGCATTAATTAATTTAATAATTAATTCCCGCTGTCAAAACAAATAGCGTGTTTTTATGAAACAAAATGTATCAAGAGATTGACACTAGTTTAAGTCTGATTTCAAAAGTGAAATTAATTCCAACGACCACTATTGGATTAAATGGTAAAAATATATTCTAATTTTAATTTAAAACCAATTCAAAATATAATCTAATAATACAAATAAATTAGATTAAAAATAGGTTTTGAATTAAAATACAACATTTTTCACTATTCATTAAAAATTGAACTTTTCCGGAAAAATACCAAAAATTTACACAAAGTAAATTTTGATGTCCCGATTCTAAAGAATAGTTTTATTTTGTCCAATATAACACATAATACTGTAAAAAAGTGGATTTAAAAGAGGTTCTCCATCAAAAGGTGGTTAATCGACCTTCTAAAAAACATTAAAATATTTACGCTTAAAAATTGAATTCATTCACATTTTTAATCCTCTAACATTTATTGTAAAAAGTAAAAATATTTGACAAACATATATAATAATTTTTTAGTTAGTTATGTTCATTCCCACCATTACAATGGCTAGGCATTAACTACAATTTAAAATAATATTATATTATTATTATAGTGCAACGTAAGATTTCAAAGGAACTCATTGTTGTGTATTGGGTAATCCATCAAGCATAACATCCCCTTTAAATTAATATTAACATTTTATTCACAAATTGGGATAAATATAAATATGTCATATTCTTTATTTACCTGGGGTGTTACATCCTTCCACCCTTTTGGGAATTGTGTCCTCGAAATTTTAAAATTGGGCTCAGAAACATCATTGAAAGTCCCACATCGGAACAAGAGTTGGTAAAACAATAACTTTAAATGAAAGAAAGAGGAGTACAGAGGTCAACCGAGTTAACCCATACTAGGATTCCATGTAAGAAAAAATGGATATGGAGGAAAAAAACAAAGGGTCATGTTCTGATGGAGAGTGATAGTAAACATGTCTTGGAGAATTTTTACCATATGAGAATCACAAACTTGTAATGGGTTAAACGGTATTAGATTACCCAGTAGGAAAAGTTAATAGACAACACTTTTGTTTTAAGTTACTCTTCATTGAGGAATTTATTTTTGATCTTAAGGAAACATACTTACTTGTCATGTTGACATTAAACTTTTACTAGATTTCTTACACAAACTCATACTTTCCACAAAAGACGAGTATTTAGGATGACTTATTCACATTAAGAGTACTATAATCAACATCTAGAGAATCACCTAATCCACAAAAGAGAACAATATACATCCCATATCTTTAGACCTTAAACAAAACCAAAACCAAAATGGTTAGTACAATATCAGATAATACCCGAAAATGATAATCTTTTTTTAAACATTTCTATTCTTAATCTCCAAACTTTATCAAACAATACCCAAAGTTCAACAAAGACCATTCAATAAACAAATTGTCCATAAAATACTTCAAACTACACCAAAATAATATTGAAACCCAAATATTTTAAGGAATTAGTTGCATAGTCTTCCACGGTACAAATTAACACTTATCTCCAAATAACATCAATTACTCTTAAAGTATTGTATTAAAAAGTAATTAACCTAATCACATATCCTCCATGATAGGTTAATCATTTCCATAGATAACCCAAAATAAACTTGCTCTTGATTCCTAAAATCATCTAACTAAAAATAATTAGTCAAACTAACCAGGGACTCCACGTAGTCCAGTGGTAGGCGATAAATACCAGTCTCACTTTGGTTGTGGGTTCGATTCCCGCAGCTTTGTCCGACGTGACGGGTTGTCACACGGTCTGCGTGTTGTCCTTTTTCCAAAACTATATAATTTTAAAACATTCCCCAAAACGAGATAAAATCATCAAAAAATGATCATAACATATTTTAACCTCAAGTTTATCTCATGCCTTTCATTTTCCAGCATATGATATAATAACCCATAATTACCTCAAAAGTAAGGATCATATAAACTCTAACGGTGACCTTTATAATTATTACCTGAACATCCACATTGATTGGTCATCTTGTACATGATGCATTACAGAACATCCCAATGTTCAAGTGGTTGATCATGACTCATTGATAGTTGGTTTAGAACAACCATGAGTTTCCTCATTGAATCCCCCATTTTATCTAGTATCTTAATCAGAGAACCACCACAGTTTCCTTCAAACCTGTTGTCTCTTTGGTGCCTTCTAGATCCATCCATTCACTAAAAACAGAAATGTCAGTGTGAGTATATCAACACAACCATCATGTACTAATGAGGAAGATAACCACTAAGATATACTTACTTATTCACTTTATCTAAAACTAGGACACTTTCTGAAATCCTAACCATTATGGTAATGTCACTAGTGCTTAGAGAATACCCTAACCTATAAAGTTATATAAACCGAACTTTGATACCATCTATAAGGCCCCAGCCTTAAACCTTACTTAATCTTGAGTTATTACAAGATTACACATTGAGGATCTTTTCAGGTTTATAGTTTTAGAGAATTAGATCATAAAACTTGCATTACATTCCACATTTAAACAAAGTGGTAACATAAAAGATAGTATTCATTTTCCCATCAACGGAAACATATTTAAAATAAAACATGGATTCATTCTTGACACTTCCTTGACATTATCATCATATCATGTAACCTTCCCTTGACCTGTGAAAAAAATTTCAAAAACCTGGGATGAGCATAAAAAGCTCAGTAAGGGATATAAAAATATGTAATTGAAATATGAGTACATGTATACATAATAATGAAATCATAATTTACCCATAAAACATAATCACTTTAACATACATCATAAAATCATGAATAAATCATATAAATCATAAGACATAAAGGTGACTTGAGGCATTCAGAACATTCTTACGTAGGGAGTAACCCTCTTGGTTACGTTTGGAATACCCATCACAATATATTCCCTAAATCTTTTCGAAGAAACCTTAACGTTTAACCCCTTCGCGTTACCCAATGCATTGGAGAGCTATATCGGGCTCACCCGCCCTTAGTTTATCACGGAACCACCCGTCTTCATAACAATGACCAAGAACCATAACATAATCTTATCACATAAAACATGCATAAAGGAAACATAACATTTCCACCTTTCAATAACAAGATGTCAATACAACACATTGATATAAAAACAATATGAAAACCAAATTCAATACCAAAATAAAAGAAAAGTAAAACATGGTATTTTTTTTCTTTTTAAAAGAAGGTATGGCTTGGAGATGAAGCCGAAACTCAAATAATGGTCACGGTGGTGGAGAATTCGTTGTCGCCGCATATGTACGACAAAAACATTTACTTTTGTCATTTAGTAAAACACTTCGTATAAAAAAGATTCCTTTTTGGATAAACGTAAAAGTAAAAGGGGTTTACACACCGTAAAAAAGAAGGTTGTGTATAAAACAAAATATTCCTCAATTAATGGAGATTGAGACAAAGTCCCTTACAAAGATGATATCCTTGGTTTAAGGATAAATCAATTACCTAATTATGTGTGACAAACAAATACACCAAATATAAGTGGCTATTATGTGTAAAAAATCAGAGGTTATTAACACATATTCATAGAACACCATATTCAAGGAGTACAAGTTTATCCCAAAGAATCAAATTTGGGTTAAGAAGTTCCCTTGCAAAATTTTAACAGCCTAACAGCGTCACTAAAAAATTCAGAAAATGAGTTGATGAGAGATAAAAAGGGTATCTCATCACATGGACATTAAATTTAAATAAATAAGGATATATAAAAACATATCCCAAAAAAATATTATGTGAATTAAAAGACATAAAAATAAGTCTTTTAAAAAGAGGAGGGTGAAAGGTTCCCCTACCGACATGGGTATCTTTCGAAACATACACCCCGTGAAAGGAGGACAATACAACATTGATGTAAATACTCATAAATGAATGTATATTACACAATGATTAAAATAATGGGAAGTACATACACCACTCAATGGAAATTGTGGCAAATGTAGCATAAATCTCATGGGAATAAAAGTGAGATGAAAAATCCCTTACGAAAACCCGGCAGCCTCACGACGCCACTTAAAACATACAAAAATGGATTGATGAGATCAACAAGGGTCTCTCATCATATTAACATAAAGCTTACCGAAAGAGTAATATAAAATAAAATCCCCCAACATAACAAATAGGAGCTTAAAATAAGTGACATAAAGGAGAGTACTTAAAAATAAAGAGAGAGGTTAGATCTCTCATGAAAATTCGACAGCCTAACGACGCCACTCAAAACATCCAAAATGGATTTATGATAGAGAATAGGGTCTCTCATCATATGAACATAAAAATTACAGTAAGATTAATATAAAAGAACATCCCAATAACAAGAAAGATGAGATTTAAATGGAATGACAAAAAAGAGTGTACTTAAAAAGAAAGAGAGGAGTAGGATCCCTTACCTCAAGTCCAAATTGTCTTGTTTGTTTCTTTATATTCCTGAATAATAAACTTTGGTCAATTTATAATTACTTAAGTACCTCCTATAAAGATTATTATTCAGTTCATATCACATATTTTAAGGTTATAATAGTTGGTTAATAATATGAGTTCATATCAGAAATTTTTGTCGATGTTTGGTACATGAGTCAAAAATTGAAGTTATTGGAAAATAATTTTCCATGTAGTTATAGGTACATCATGTCCAGAATAGTATTGATGTTTTAAATATCATATATATCCAGTATATATTCATTTTATACTATTCCATATCATTTGGAGATAAAAATTAAAAGCACCCTTCATGGAGACGTTAAGCCGTACGTAAGCATGAACGCTAGTTTCATTTTTTTGTCATATTAATGGAATTAAAACAAAATGAGATATATATATATATGTTATAATTACATAATGATATCCATAATTTTGATTTAATATATTACATATATATCCATTATATATATGTACTAATAATAGTACATAACATTTTTACGTAAGAAATGAAATGTACCGTTCATGGAGACGGTAAGCCGTACGTACGCATGAACGCCACTTCCATTTCTATTTCATATTTAATTGAATTAAAACATAATGATAAATAATAGTATTTTAATTCCAGTATGGTATCATATATAATATCATTAAATATATCCTTTATACGTACCACATATGGTATTAATGAATCAAATCACTTTGAGGGGGCGGTAGTCCGCACTTCCTTAAATGAAGATATCGCGTTTATCCATAATGGAAACCATAAAGGTATGACATAAATGAAAAATAAAGAATCTTAAGTAAAAAATAAACATATTATATATCATATATAAATATAGTGTCGTCTTAATGGCCACCTTTGAAGGTGTTAGAAGAATTTTGAACAATCATCGTTTCGTGAGGCAGAAACTTGCCATCCACAGAAACAGTATGTTCTTTAACCATTAGATGTAGGTGTGTGTAAGTGTAGCTCAAATAATTATTAGAAAAACATCTTAGTATATTTAGGATACTGTATTTGTTACAAAATAAATAAATAAAATGATTTTAGGGGGTTTAAAATCAAAATAAAACAAAAGGACACAAGTGAAGACATTACCTTAAAATTGGGTAACTCTCTTTGGTTTGAGCTCAAAGGTTTCCTTGGGAAGACTTCTGCACAAATTAAGGCTTCAAGGAGTTATAGAGGGATGTGGAGAGACAAAATGGGCAGGGTTTGGCTGAGCCAAAGGATTTGGATGTGTGGATAAGGAGGTAGAGGTGGGGGCCTTTTATAAGAGGAGAGGAGGGGCACTCTTGGAAAGTAAAGAAATGTTACTTTATTTTAGAATGATTTTCTGATTTTAATGGTCCCACATTGATGTGTTTCGAGTATAAGGTGATACAGGTTCTAAATCCACCCATCCAACAGGTTTTGGACATGTGTAGGTCTTAGATTTTACATTATCTTTCCATTTTATTTAAATCGTTAAATAATGAGGTCATCACTGCATCATCATGATGTCATAAATAATTTAATTTATTTAATGCCTCAAAATTATAAAAAAACTACTATGATGTAGGAAATATTTTTATATTTCCAAATACTATTTATAGTCAAAAATCTGACTTGTATAACCCCATGAAACAAATTGATTTATTAAAACATCTCTTGTATGTGTCATTTTTACTTTAACATTAAATAAAAAGGTATTTATGTCATTTTCCAACCAATTTGGCTCCATGGGGTCCCCAAGTTGACCCATGGATTTTCTTGGTCGGCCATGACACATCCAATGAGTTTAGGACATGTTTATAGGTTATTTAATTTTATTAAAATATTATTCATACCTTAAACTACACTAATTACCTCTAATCGCGATTAAAAACTTAATAAGTTACTATTCACCAAAACAATTATTCTAATCTCATTGAACAAAATTTTACTTCTTAATGACAACCATGTATGTCATATTTTTGAAATTAAAAACACAAAGATGGGATAATTTCATTTAAACGGAAAATTAGTTTTTCTAAGTACCACTTAGTGGTTTCACTATTCATCAAAAATTGATGTTTTTCAGAAAATTACCAAAAATTCACCCTAAGATATATTTGATATTCTGAATTCCAAAATGATGTCCATTTTAAAAAATTCAAAACATATAAGTTGCATTAATTAATTTAATAATTAATTTCCACTGTCAAAACTAATAGCGTGTTTTTATGAAACAAAATGTATCAAAAGATTGACACTAGTTTAAGTCCGATTTCAAAGTGAAAATTAATTCCAATGACCACTATTGGATTAAATGGTAAAAATATATTCTAATTTTAATTTAAAACCAATTAAAAAGATAATATAATCATACAAATAAATTAGATTAAAAAGAGGTTTTGAATTAAAATACAACATTTTCACTATTCATTAAAAATTGAACTTTTTCGGAAAAATACCAAAAATTTACACAAAGTAAATTTTGATGTCCCGATTCTAAAGATGAATTTTATTTTGTCAAATATAACACATAAAATTGTCAAAAAGTGGATTTAAAAGAGGTTCTCAATCAAAAGGCGGTTAATCGACCTTCTAAAGAACATTCGAATGTTTACGCTTAAAAATTGAATTCATTCACATTTTTAATCCTCTAACATTTATTGTAAAAAGTAAAAATATTTGAAAAACATATATAATCATTTTGTAGTTAGTTCTGTTCATTCCCACCATTACAACGGCTAGGTGTTAACTACCATTTAAAATAATATTATTGTATTATTATAGTGCAACATATGATTTCAAAGGAACTCATTGTTGCATATTGGGTAAGCCATCAAGCATAGCGTCCCCTTTAAATTAATATTAACATTTTATTTACAAATAGGGATAAATATAAAGATGTAATATTCTTTATTTACCTGGGGTGTTACACTTTCATTCCCAATTATTAGGGGTATCATTGATTGAAAAGACACATGACCTAGAAAGATGATGATAGAGTGTTTTTTGTTTGAGGTGATGATAGAATAACCTATCACAATGAGATATATATTTTACCGATGCGACTAAGGTATTTGAATTTATATAATGCGGCTAGATACAATAAGGTTGGTACGTTGTCTGACAGTGTAGAGATATCATTAGAAAAAGAAATATGTGGACATCTAGATGGTCCAGAGTCATAGATGATCATAACTGAAGAGGGAACCAGGCCATGAATGATCAACCAACAATGTTGAAGTTCCTTTGTAAGTGGATATTTTGGGGTCTTGAGAATGGTAATCTATGATGCATGCCTTTTAATTTTTCCTATAAAGGAATAACTCATGAAAATGAGCTTACTTGACTAGGTAATATAACAAGGAGATGTATGAACTATAGGGCATGGCGGGGAGTCACTGTTATTAGGGGTGGGTGATCTTACTTTCTTAAAAATACAAATAGTCAACTGGTAGAAAGCATTGTGTATTCCATCCTTCAATGTTGGGAATGATGTTCCTAGAGCTCGAATGAAATCCATTTGAGAATCCATAAGCCTTGTGTGGATTAACCTACATGTTTAAATAAAATTTCCTTAATGAGGACATTTGGAGAAAAGATTATGTTCAAAGATAAGAAGGATGTGCTTCTACCAGGAGTCATCCTCGTCGGCATGGAGAATAAAATGCACATAAACATGTGTCTTATATATATGAACCATTTCTAACCAATATTATTATTGATAAATTAATATCATCGTAATAATATATACTTAGATAAAATGTAGAAAAAAATATAGATACTCTATATTATTTTAAACATAATAGTATTTCCTAAAAAAATAAGAAGAACTCTATAATTGAATGTATTTATATTGTCAATATATATTCAAAATGATCAATAAAATTTTTCAACATATACTATGGAAAATTATATAGAACCATAATTAAAACATTAATGAGTAAATTGGCAACTTGAATATGAGTTGTAGAAGATAAAAAATGATTGATGTGACCCCATAAAGTAAAAATGGAATCAAAATTACTTTTTTTAAAATATTTTCCAATATAATCATCATTAATTTCATGATTAGTAATATTCCTTGATACTGTTATGTTCAAACACTTACTTCCTTCAATTTTTGAAAAAATTAACTAATTTATTATTTTTATGAGTTCCAGCCCTTAATATGGGTAACTACATTCTTATTTTGAATGGTATAATATTGGACACATATTAGTGAAATTAATTGATATGTATCATTTCAATGAGATCATTTTGTAAGTATTATCATTAACCAGCTATGGGTATAATCCAAAATGTTTAATGTAATACAACTTGTCCATAGTCTATATGGGTGTACATGTAATGAATAAATACCCATTGGATGTTCCATATTTTTTTATGTTGTTCTTGATTATTAGGAAACATTTTATTTTTTTTTGAAACCGTCCATTTTATATTTAAGGCCAAAACCCAAAAAACAAAAGATAAGTAAAAAATTAGATTATTAGAGTAAATATTTACTAAATATTCAATTCGTTAGAGATCATGATCTTCCAAACGTGATTCTTGATGAAAAGATGTTTTTTATTCTATTTTTCTCATTATAAATATCATTTATTATTTTTTATACCACCAATTATTCATACAAAAATATTATTTTATAGAAAAAATTTAAAATATAACATCATGTTGTTCGATTTACAATATGACAAGTTCTTTGTTAAGGCCTTAAGGGTTCCTTGAATTCTTATATGATAGAAAAAAATTAGTGGAGATAACATAGGATTATGTTCTTTGTTATCACTTCTTAATAGGATGCATGAATACATGAAATTTAAATTGTTTTTATGAGTTCTCAATAATGAACACCATTATCTTATTGATATTTATTATTATTTTTATATTTTTTATTTATTTATTAATATTTCTAGTATTTACATAATGTTTTTTTCTAGCCATTTTTTATATGTAATGAGATTCTTTAAATCGGTAAAAAATATTATTTTATGTTCTGTACAATTAAATATGTTGAATATCATATGATCAATTTTATCTCCTTATTTATCATAATAATTATTATTTTGGGTTCAATTAAATTGATTATGAAAAAATTGTATTATATATTTCAATCTTTAATGATTATACTAAACTTAATTTACAATACCCCATTGGAAAATTTTATGAATATCTTAAATTAAAATATATATATTTCTCAATATATAACTACTGAATTTTGAAATTAAATTTTAATACATAACCATTAAATAATTATTGAATCTTGAGTTTCATATTATAATGATAACTTATTCCTCATGAGTTTTTGTGAATTTTCATTTTTCCAAAATTTTATATAGTAAAAGTTATTTTTTCAATTCATTTTAGAATTAAAAATGAAATAATATATATATTATTCATATTAAAAGATTTTTTTGTGAATAATATGGTTCAAAAGATTCTATATTGTATTGATTAGATAAAAACTATATAGATAATTAAATAATAGTTCTGTTTAGAATTTTTACATGTGTTGTTAAATGATTTTTCAGTATACTTCCTTACATTTTCAATCAAACAATATTAGATAATTTTTTCATGTATTTTAAAATTACAAAATAAGGTATAGTTTCATTAAAAATCTTCATTAAAAGTAAATATAATATAACTATACATATATCGCTATTTATATTCTACTATAAAAAATTTATTTAAAAACATTTAATTTTTTGAATATCATTATTTACATTAAAGAAAACATTATTTAAGAAAATTTCCCATATATCATTAACCCTTGTAATATATTGTTCTTAAATCCATGTTTGAATCAATACATCAATTACTGTTTTATGTAACATAAAATATTTTAGTGTAAAAATTACATTAGAAAAACATGATAGGTGGTCCGTACCTTTGGGATGAGGGCTATGACATACCTTTCCCTCTTATGTGTGTAATGTGTTTGTATGTTTAATGTAATTTCAACCCAATGAAACTAAAATATATATTTTCAATTATTTTATGTAATTTTATTATTTATGTACACTACATAACTAATATTTTGTATCAATATGGTATATAAAATTTCATCAAATGTTTTGTGAACATATATGATGTAAAACCCTATGATTTTAAAATGTGTACATCATGTTTGATAGAGTATATGACATGAAACACCGAAATTATTAGATAATGTTACACCTCATAAATTTACAATATATTTCTTTTTAAATAAATGTATTCTTTTCAATATATTATGATCCAAGAAACATCGGGTTTTAATGAAACATGATTCAGTATATTATTATGAACATTATAACCTATTCATTATGTCAGATATTATGAATAAGACTAAATAAATTATTAAAATTATATTTTTTACACATATTTAAAGTTAATTAATTAACTATCTATTAACTGGTAAAAAATTATAATAAATTAAAATATAATAGAATATTTTTTGAAAAATTGTATTTTTTTTAGAAAAAATATTAGTCATATTCTGTGAAAATGATTTAAAATTCATTTTTACAGAATTTAGATATTTTTTTAAAAAAAATTTATTTTTAATTTATTATATTAATATTATATCAGATTTAGTTTATTTTTATTTTCATTTCATGATGAAGAGAAAAAAAATTGTTTTTATTGAAAACTAAATTTCAGTTTAAATCATCTGAATGATAAATTTAAAATTAAAATTATTTTTAATATAATAATATTTATATTATATTACAATAAATAAAATTTTATTTATTTTAATACATTTCATATTTAATTTTCTTAGTGAAACATTTTATGTATTGTATTTTTCCTTTTTCCAAACTTATTTTTCATTACTTCTACATGTTAAATTTTAAATTAAATATTGCCAATTTTGTGAGTGGAATTTGGTTAAATGGATTAAATAGTTATAATAATAAAAATTATTATTGTATAATAAGTCCGATGTAATTTTTGACCATAATGAATAATGAAAATAGTAAAAATTAATTACAGGGTTAAGGGAAACAAGACCATACCAATGACATAAACTAAAAATATAAACGATTAAATTACAAAAAATATCCCAAATTCATATTTCATGGAACCTTATCACTGTAGGATTGAGGTTTTATCATTTTATGGGAAACATTTCCCTAATTATTCTTTATATAATAGCTTATTTGATTCAAGTGAAAAGATGCCACATTCATGCTTTTAAATATCAATTATTTATTCAGAAAGGGAAAATAAAATATATGAATAAATATGGAAGTTAATTTTTCTACATTTAAAATATATTCAATAGGGAAATTTATTTCAAATATTTAGTAATTATATAATTACATTAAATTCTTAAGAAACACTAAAAAAATTATTATTTAATTAGTAGATGAAACATATATGATTATGAAAATATTAAAATTAAAATAAATTGAATGATTTATTTTGCTACATGATTATATATATATATATCATGTTATTGTGGTGTGAAAATATTGTATTCATATTTCATTATTTTCTTAATATTTTTAAATTTTAAATTAAATGAATAATGAAAAAATTAACAATAATATTATTTTGTAACAAATGATATTTTATTCATGGATTTGAAATTAACAAGAGTATTATATTTAGTCATGGGATTTATAAATGATCTAAAATATAAACAATGTTATATTAATGGTATGAAATTTCTTTAATAGAGACTATGTTGACCCCAAAAGAGTAAAAACATTATCAACTTGGTTATGGTTAATGTGGTGTTTTTTCATATTGCATGCACTTTTATTAAAATTAATTTTGAACAAACACCAGTTTTTTATTTTCTATTTTTTCTTTTATATTGAGAATCAATGGGTCAATATTATCTAATAACAATCATTTTATATCAGTCTTAATAGATATATTACACTGGTTAAAAATGGCACTTATCATAGTGTGTAATTAAAATTGTAAATGTAAGGAAACATAGATGTTAAGAAAACCCTGATTTGAAAAGTGATTTTGTCTTTTAGTTAGTATTTTCTCGACTATATAATCCTAAAATCCATTTAAATATCAATTTTGGGGACACTTTGGTTGAGAGTGACTTTCAATTATTCCTTGAAATGCCACTCATTCCCAACTATAAAAGGTATCTCAGTCTCATCACATATTAACTACTCTTAATCCATTTTTTATGACCAAAATTTATATAATTCCCTCCCCTACATCCTTATCCAAATTATAGATATTTTTCTATTCATAAAATAAAAATACCTAGATTCCATGGGCATTGATCCAAAGTAGTTTTCAATTTTAGAAGGTCATTGGATTTGGTAATCCGATTCATTTTCATACATTTTTAAAAACATTAAATTATTCCTTAAAACATCAAATAAAATATGCCCAATATATATCATATATTCATATTTTGTTATTTTTATATCATTATGTTTCCCTATCTTTAATTTCATCCTATTGTAAATAATATTTTCAATCGTGTATAATTCATTCTACCGTCACACGAACTATTATAACTCATTATCCATCAACAATTCTCATAATTGGATATAATTATGTATTGAATATATAAATACATATGTATAATATTCATAATACAATTATACTCTTAGATTTCTAGTTTCTCCTATAACTTTTCATATTCAATTCCATTTAAATTATAACAATGTCTCTCATGTGTATTGTGTAATACTGCCTCACAAAGCGATGTGATTAGTTTTCTAGTCACGCCATTAATAGAATTTAATAAAGATATATTTAAATAATATTTTTGATAAATAAGAAATTATATTAATTATGGAAAGTTATTATAAAGTAAATTTTTTTACCTATTCTCCATTTAAGGGAATGATATCACTGGTTGTGTGTATGTACAACCAACCATGTTTACAAACTGAAGAGATTAAATTTCGATGTACAATTTGAAAGTATGGATCTAATGTTGTATCTGATGGAAATTATTATCATACTAATATTGTCCTGAGTGATTAAATTTATGTGTCCAATTTGAAATTATGGATCTAATGTTGTATCAAATAGAAATTATTATCATATTAATATTCTTATGGTGATGATGGAACTATATCATATGTACATGAACCAAAACCGAAATGATAATGCATGCATGAGAAAATAATAAATTCAAGAACAAAAACAAATATAAGAATGATATATTATTAACAAATGTGTGTAAAATTTTTATAAGATGATCTTATATATATAGATTTATATTACTATGTTTCATTATATGATGTATAATAAACTTTTTCTATTTATATAAGTGTTTCAGATATATATGAATTGAGCCGAACATATGGTAATAGATTCTTGTCTCAAATTAATTTCCAGGATACAAACACCCTATTCATTACTTATTCCTTTTTTTAGAGTGTATAATGACTGTTATGATATATTATATCATTAAAATATTTTATTTAATGGAATTTAATGTTTCATTGGAATTTATTTCATTCGTGTTGATTATTATACATAAGTTACTAAAGTAGTAACTATTTATTTCATAATATCTACATAATTTGGGATAGTTTTTTTTCAAGACTCCCTTGTGGGATTTATTTTATATTAATATCATAAAAACATTATACATTATTTATCACAAGTTATTTATATTAATTTTATATTAATTTTACCATTTCCAAAACATTGGTACTTTTGATGACTGAGAAAATGATTTTTTGAAAACATGAATTTATTTAAATCTTCAGTTAGTGATTCTTTTATATAAAAATACATGTCTTCAAAAAATGATTTAAAAAATAATATATTCATATTAAAAAAATTCCATTGATTTTTTTTCCAAATTTTAACTTTTTATAACTAAATTTTAATGTTATCTGTTGACTTTTTCAAAAACAATTCGAAATATTTATTTATTTAAAATTTATGAGAAAACAATGTTTTAATGTGTATAGAATGATTGAAATTTTCCACTATAATGACCTCTAATTTTTTTAATTATTATATTAAAATATATCATATGTGTTCTTTAATGAAAATTATCTTCGAATTAATCTTTGACAATTTTATAAACAAAATATTTTCAAAGTGAAAAGGTTATTTTCCATAAAATGGTATTTCATGAATTTTTTATGGAATTTCTACTTATCAATGACATAATTTATTTAATTTAAATTTTATGTAATTGGGATATTTTTTTATTGATATCATCCTAATTATTTTTTATGGTTTATGATCAGTTTTATTGTGGTTGTACAATTTTATTACAGTTCACTATATTTTATGAGAAGGTATATGATTATAAGTATTTGATTCGAGTATATATAAAAATTTGGTATGTTTTTTTCTATGTGATTTTTTATTTTTGTTATTTCCCACCATTTTCATAGGAATAATTAATTGGACATTTTAATTGTTGGGTGGGGATTTGTTATACATAGCCCCTTAATTTATCACAAGATCATATAAGACAAATCAATTGGCCAACATAGATGAGTTTATACCCAGAGTTTTAAACCATCCTATGAATATTATCGATCTTTTAAAATTATTTACATTAAGAATTCCCTCATTTTAATTTTATTTATTTATTTCCAGATAATTATTTTATTTTTAAATAATCCATAAAAATTTATTAAGCTCATGAGATTATTTATATAGATTTATTTGATCATCATTTTTCCATATTATACTTATTTTATTAATTAAATGGAATGTATTTAATCTATTAACCATTCTATATTGATTGTTCTTGTTTAATCATCATTGGTTCTACATTACACTCATTCTTACTTAATAACTGAGCTCGCCCCATGTTTTTTATTTTCTCTAGTATACAATAATGTGTTTTTTCATTAATATGTAGTTATATGCTATATTGAATAATGGAATTATAAAATAAATCACAGTTCGTATTTGAATTTTTAAAATGATTAAGAAATGAAATCTTTTTTTTTATTTCTAAGACTACTAAATTATTAGGTACATCAAGATTCGATATATTATATATAGTGCTTGGGTAATAATGTAACCACCAGCTCCGAGATACGCAAGTGAAGGTCATTACATAATATTTTTTAATATTTCCTTCAACAATTATATATTTAACAAGAAAATAAGACCATATCATATTATATGAATTCATAATGATCATGGAATATTTTTTTAATTAAATGAATTTTATGTTCTCTATGATGATATTTTATTTGATTTCTAAAATAGGCTTTCTAAAATTATTAAATGTCCAATAAATTAAATTTTATTTAATGGAAAAACAACTATAAAAACTCATTCCATCAAACTCATATATTATTATTTTTATACAACCATTAAACATTTATAGAAAAATGTAACATAATATTCCAATGTCTTCTTCACTACTTTGACCTCACATTAACATTCCATCATTAATATATAATTAATGAATGTAATTTCTTATTATTTTGATAATATACTTTTTCAATAATGGTATGTAATTTATTTCAAATATTCCTAAAATTTTCATTTATTTTGAGTAGAAATATAAGATAGAATATATTATTTTCTTTTTTAATATGTATATTGTAAAGACCAGTTAAAATGAAGGGAAATTTTTTCTTAATTTTCTTTGGATTTTACAAGAACGCAGTTTCTCATGACGCCTGATTCTGAGGCACGGTGTGCCCGGAATAAATTTCCAAAGTGAGGCTGGGGTACGTTCAGTGAACGAATGAGCTGGTTTTTATAACATCAAAACCGGTGCTCCGAATTGGAATCTAAGGGAACCGATGAACTCGTAGTGCCGGTAATTGTTTAAGAAGACCTTTTCCAGAGTTGCGTTTTCTCGTGACAAGTTTTTTAGTTTTGTGGATAAAGACTTCCGAGAAATAAAATTTTTGCAACTAATTTCATTTCATTAAAGTGGTTAAATCCTAAGGATGGAGGTTGGGTGAACCTAACTACCTAAGTGAGGTTAAATGTGAGGTGAGTCACACACGAACCCCACCCCTTCATATTCCCAAACCCCCTTAACTCTTTCCTTGAAACCCCCTTGTTTTTAATGATGTGACTTCCTTCTTCACATTTATGATGCCAACTTAACACAAAATTCAATTTGACAACTCAAGTTTTATTAATGAGGTGATTTTTTTTGAATTTTGGATTTTCAAATACATTCCATGATTTAATAAAATAATAGGGACTTATTTTATTGGGAGTTAGCTCGTTTTATTGGGGGATTGGAGGAGATAGAGTCCATATTCTTAGTTGGAGAATGAGAAGAACGCTGACGTCTACCCCGACTTCCTCTCTTCCGACGATTGACGAAGCTTTCCCTTTCTTTGACGCGCGCCAACGTCGTCATCAAAACCACCCCGCGATGCCATTTTCTGTGATGCTCTTCGATCGTCAACTCATTATCGAGGTAGGGGGATTAATTTGAGAATGTTATTATTCCTGTGGTTCATTCCTTCTAAAACAAAGAACCCGTATCTACTCATCATTAAGTTGATCCGCGAATGTTTTATTTTGCGGGTTGGAAATATTGGTATGATTATTTTTTATTTAAGACGTTGTAGGGGAATCTCTTAGGCATTCTCTTTATCTTTGAGGAAAGAATGACGAGCGCGGACCCACCACTTCCAGGTTGATCCACATATCGTTCGTTCATGCGGGTTGATGTTGGGTTTTATTGTTTTCTTTTCCATACGTCGACATCTTTTTGTTGGCCGCTTCCTATAATTATAACGGGAGGAGGTCGGACCGTACAAACATGGCCGAACCTCCTCCCCCCTTTTGTTGATTATGTTGCGACACAAACGAAGACGGCACCATGCAATGGCACTGCGCGGAAACATGGAGAATTACGGCAAGGATGCGCAGCATCGTCGCGCCGCACCGTTGAGACCGAGCGAAACCGCGGCCGGAGTCAGGGCCGCGGAGGCGATTCGAAGACTCCACTGGTTGAACGTTGTGCACGGATTGATGGGTGACGACAATCGGGGCTGCAAGGTCATTTTGAAGCCTCCGTAGTGAAGGTCGGGTCCCGGGAGGACCATTGGTGAAGGCGGAGAGCAAAACGGACCACCGGAGCTCATCCGGTGGTCCGTGAGAGGTGGAAGCGGGGCACCACGCCGGTGTGGCGGGGCCGGCGACAGGCGGCGCTGGCGCGCCGCTAGAATAGGAACCGCCGCAGCTGAGCCGCGCCGGTTCATTGTCCGTGGGGAGTTGAACACCCCCCCCCCCCCCCCCCCCCCCCGCCGCACCCGCTGGCCACGTGGGCGCCGCGGCCGCAGGCCAATCGGCCGGGCCGCACCGCGCCCACTGGGCCGGCCCCAGCACTTTTGGGCCGGACCCGGACCCCGGGGGGGTGTCGGGCCGGGTAGGACCGGGCCCAAACCCCCTATTTTCGGGCAGTTTTCGTTTATACACCCACATCATGGGCTACGGACCTCTGATCGATGCACCGTCAGTTGCGATGTGATCCTTGGATCGAGGTGGTTGTTTCGTTATTTTACACTCAAGGCTTCGGTGAACTTTGGGTATAGTTGGGTTGGTTCGAATACGAGTCCAACCGGGCCCTCAGAGCGGAAATCGTTATATCTTGGGCGTCGGACGTCCGATTGACATGCCGTCGACATTGTTGGATTCCTCTTGATGTGACGGAACTTTTGGCATACTTCGGCCAAGGTTTGGATGTATTTGGAATATTTCCAGGTTGGATTGTACACAAAATCCAACCGGGCCCCTAGAACGGAAAATCTGATATCTTTCAGACTGGACGTCCGTTTGACGAACCATCAACGGCGTTGGTGATCACATTGAGAAATGGTCCCTATGAGTATACCCTATGATAGTTCGGGGGTACAGATTAGATTCCTCTGGGTTGGTTTGCACACGAAACCAACCGGGCCCCTGGGACGGAAAGGCTAATAACTCACAGACTGGGCGTCCGATTGAAGCACCGTCTATTGTGTTGAGACCCCTATGACGAGGCGGTCCTTTGAGATACTTCTTCGTGGGACTTTGTGATACTTGGAGTATTGACCAGTAGCTCTTGGATCAGACCCTCCCGGAGCCGAGCCTGCGGAGTACGAAGACCGTGTAGATGAATGAAACTTGATGACGGTTGATCGATCGACTCGGTGAGTTTCGGATAGCCCAGTGGGGAGAGCTTGGTTGTAGCGGCAGACCCACGGCGGAGGAGTGCTTGGTTGTAGCGGCAGACCCGCGGTACTCAACAGAAGGAGTACCTCTGGAGGCTGTGAGGGGGAGCGCTTGGTTGTAGCGGCAGACTCATGGTGGGAAGTGCTTGGTTGTAGAAGTAGACCCACGGCGGAGGAGTGCATGGTTTTAGCGGCAGACCCGCGGTACTCAACAGAAGGAGTACCTCTGGAGGCTATGAGGGGGATCGTTTGGTTGTAGTGGAAGACCCATGGTGGGAAGCTCATGGTTGTAGCAGCAGGCCCACAGTACTCGACAGATGGCGTACCTCAGCAGTCTTAGGTTAGTGAGCAGTACCTCGGAGTCGTGACAGGACCACTGTACACTCTAGAGACGAGGCTCTTCAGCAGTTACAGTTTCGATAATGAAAATCCTGGTTTGAGCTGAGTCTTTTATCTTTTTGTTTCCTCATGATTAAGATGGGATACTTGATAACATATGTATATGTATGGGCATATACCTGGGTAGTGTTTATCCATTGATTTCATAATCATTGTGTTCTCTAATGATTGAGATGGGTTACTTGATAACTTAGGTATATGTATGGGTATATACCTAAGTAGAGGTTATCTGTTGTGATCTATCTTTGTGGATATCCTTGTTGGATATTGTGAGACCTTGAGGGTCTCGGGGTCCCTACTGAGTATCGTTATACTCACACATGCACGGGCTATGCTCGCACCTCGTTGTGTTGGTTGCAGACGACGGGCAGCGCAGACAGAGGCCGAGTTTTCGAGGACTGGACGGTACCCGGAGGTGGACTTCACAACGAGGCGACACTCGGAGGAGGTTGAAGGGTGAGAGCGTTGTAGAGGCTATCTATACCTACCCTTCAGGTAGGATCCGTGGTGGATGATCCAGGAGCTGCGCTATCTGTACCTACCCTTCGGGTAGGATCCGAGGTGGACGATCCAGGAGCTACGCTATCTGTACCTACCCTTTAGGTAGGATCCGAGGAGGACGACCCATGAGATTCTTCCTTTCTTTCAGTTGTTTGTCTTTTATGTTTTACTTTTGTTCAATTGTAGCTGTACTTTTGATTGGGTTTGTATTCTGGCCCATTTACTTTTCACCACTTCCTTTTGTACTTAGTGTTCTACTTCCGATTGTACTATGTGGTGTTTTGTTTACTTTTATCAAGGCAATGTCTTCCCAGTTATCGGGATTTACGCCTTTGGTGCTAGTCGCCAGCCCCTGGCCTATGGAAGGTGAGCTTGGGGTAGTCATGGAACGGGCCCCGAGGACGGGTCGTGGAAAATTGCTATCAGAGGAGTTCGGTTCTACCGCAGAACTCAGGAATCTGATCTTTTTCTATGTGAAGCAATATTGTTAAGGGTACCGAGTGTGGTCTTCAGTTCAGGGAGTCCAATGTTGGTCCGGAGGTCGACGTATCCGTACACCAGGACCCTGACTTCTGATTTCCGACTTTGTGCACGAAAACACTGATTGCGTGTGTATTTCCAAAAGTATTAAAGTCAGCTCAAACTAGGTCAGGTCACCAGGTATAAATTGTTGACCGTGTCACATCTGTTCAGGATGTCTACATGCAGACAGTCAGTTCGAGTTCCGAGAGAGTACTTGATGACGGCTCATCGTGCGACGAGGCTCCGGTGTGGGGCCCTTAATCTATGTTGGCACCCTCGGTTTGTGTACCAGCAGCACAACCACCTGTTGGGAAGCAGATTCCACCAGCCTTATTAACTAATTGTGCACGCTGGCAGAGCGTGTTGCACGAGTTCCAGCAGCAGCGACCTCTGAGGTTACGAGGCGAGGCGGATTCTCAGACAGCAGAGCACTAGCTTGAGGCGATTGCTAGAGTTTTCCGCCTAGCTGTGACACCAGAAGAGTGGATGGTAGGCTTGGCTACTAGTGTTTTCCAGTGATTGACCATGAGGATGGTCCACATAGCGATGACGCTTCGGTATGTGGACCGATGCCTGAGATAGTGCCTTCGGGTAGTGTGTCAGCTATACATCACTACATGTTGGTCTACAGTTACAACCGATGGTACCAGTAGGTGACACATATAGCTTACTCCCTTACACGTGTTCTAACATCAGATACCCTCAAGATCCGAGGCGAGGCCAACTCACAAGAGGCTGAGGACTGGCTTGAGGAGGTGGCAGAGAGTTTTTCTAGAGCTTATACAACTTCGACAGGATGATGTTTCAGTAGCTGAGTAATCATCGAGGCGTACCAATCGTTCTTTGTACTTGATGACTACGATATGATCAGTTATTTATAGCTTGGAACTCAGAGCGAGGTGTGTTTAAAGGATATCTGAGTAATAACTATTTTCTCTATGCATTCCTACCTATGTTAGGGTGCTAGAAAGAACCTTTGTGGTTGATTGTTCGTTGGCTGATCGGTTTTAGCCAGTGAATGTTAACAGTGGGAAGATGCGAACTGGCGTCAGTCTCAGAGACTTGGACGTGTAAAATGTTTCAAGAAGAGGAAGTTTCAAGGAAAGATTAAACTGCAGAGCAGCGGACGTGGAATTAGATCTATGAGAGCAGCATGCGGTGGTGTACATTTCAACATGTTACAACCACCCGCCTTTGTTGTCCCCACCAGGCTCAGGGATATGGATGGAAGGGGAAGAGAGTAGCTGCATGCGGTCAAGGAGAGTGACCCAATGGATTTAAGAATGATTCGAGGGGAAGTCTGT
Source organism: Viscum album (assembly GCA_963277665.1). Classification (NCBI taxonomy): domain Eukaryota; kingdom Viridiplantae; phylum Streptophyta; class Magnoliopsida; order Santalales; family Viscaceae; genus Viscum; species Viscum album. The sequence goes on from OY728143.1 coordinate 1,238,958,627, forward strand.
GCCCACTATTAGCTTCCATAGTAACGGACTTTGATATGAATCACTCCTTACTCCCACGAATCTTGTCCCAGACCTAGAGTTTCTGGTAAGCCGTAGACTTGACCCTCGTGTCTGGAGATACCTTGGGAGGAGACTTGATAATCACACTTATGCCGACGGTGTGATCTGACCCTTGAGGCCAGAGTCTTGGTTGGGACCTCTTGGTGGCAACATTGAGGCCTTACGATGTTAGTTTGAGTATGGATTTGGAAATCACTGTTCATACTCAAATTGACGGTATTAGGCAAACGTCGGGATGGGTTTTCCTTGGTCGGAGAAAAGTAAACCGCAAGCATAACAAGGTTAAACTCGTGCATGGGAGGGTGTAGCCGATCATTCTTGGGTCGGCCAACCTTACCCTCATGTCAGCTAGAGTTTTGAGTTTCAATTTTAATCTGGAAAGGGAGACCTCTAGAGATCGAGGATGGCGACCACATTCTTATACGGGTCTCACCTCGACGAGGTTTACGGAGATGTAGTCAAGGCGGTGAGATATATCTGAGGTTCTGTAGACCATTTCAGTTCCTTATTAGGGTAAGCGAGGTGTATTACTGCTTGACCAATCAACCTCAGTTGCACCAGGTGCACGATGACTTCCACGTCTCTCAACTGAGGAGATACGTGCTTGACCCGACACATGTCATCGACCATGGGGAACTGGACTTTGCCGATGGGGTGACTTTTGAGGGGTTCCAGTAGAGGTTGAGGATCGATAGTAGCGGATCCTATGAGGATGGTCGATTCCTTGGATGCACTTTCACTGGCAGCACGGGAACCTCCTGGTGAGCACATGGGAGCGAAAGGCTCAAATGTGTGCTCAGTACCGCTTTTGTATTCCTAGTTTGTGTTAAAGATTTACGAGGACGTAAAGCCCTGAGGTGGGAGTAATGTAAAGACCCGTAAAATTCAAGGGAAATTTTATCTTAATTTTATTTGGTATTTTATAAGAACACAGTTTCTGATGGTGCCTGATTCTGAGGCCCGGTGTGCCCAGAATTAATTTCCAAAGTTAGGCTTGGGTACGTTCAGTGAATGAACAAGCAGGTTTTTCTAAAATTAAAACCGATGCTCGGAATTGAAATCTGAGGGCACTGATGAACACACAGTGCCGGTAATTGCTTAAGAAGAACTTTTCCAGAGTTGCGTTTACTCAGGACGAGTTTTTTAGTTTTGTGGATAAAGACTTCCGAGAAATAAAATTTGTGCAACTAATTTCATTTATTTAAGGTGGTTAAATACTAAGGATGGAGGTTCGGTGAACCTAACTACCTAGGTGAGGTTAAATGTGAGGTGGGGCCCACACGAACCCCACCCCTTCATATTCCCTAACCCCCTTAACTCTTTCCTTGAAACCCCCTTGTTTTTGATGACGTGACTTCCTTCTTCACATTTATGATGCCAACATAATACAAAATTCAATTTGACAACTCAAGTTTTATTTATGTGGTGAGTTGTTTTGAATTTTGGATTTTCAAATACTTTCCATGCATTAATAAAATAAGAGGGACTTATTTTATTGGGAGTTGGCTCGTTGTATTGGGGGATTGGAGGAGATAGAACCCATCTTCTTAGTTGGAGAACACAAAGAACGCCGACGTCTACCCCGGATTCCTCTATTCTGACGATTGATGATGCTTTCCCTTTCATTGATGCACGTAAACACCGTCATCGAAACCACCCCGCGATGCCACTTTCTGTGACGCTCTTCAATCGTCAACTCGTTATCGAGGTAGGGGGATTAATTTGAGAATGGTATTATTCTCATGCTTCTTTCCTTCTCAAACAAAGAACCCGGATCATCTCATCATTAAGTTGATCTACGAATGTTTTATTTTGCGGGTTGGAAATATTGGTATGATTATTTTTTATTTAAGAGGTTGTAGGGGAATCTCTTTGGTATTCTCTTTATCTTTGAGGAAAGAATGATGATCATGGACCAACCATTTCCAGGTTGATCCGCGAATCGTTCGTTCATGTGGGTCGATGTTGGGGTTTATTGTTTTCTTTGTCGTACATCGACTTCCTTTTTTTGGCCGCTTGCTATCATTATAATGGGAGGAGGTCAGACCGCACAAACACGGTCAACCCTCCTCCCCCTTGTTTTTGATTATTTTGCGGCATGAACGAAGACGGCGCAGTGCAATGGCACCGCGCGGAAACATGGAGAATTACTGCAAGGATGTGCGGCACCGTCGCGCCGCGCTCTTGAGACCGAGTGAAACCACGGCCAGATTCGGGGCTGCGGAGGCGATTCAAAGACTCGTTAGTGAAGGTCGGGTCCCGGGAGGACCATTGGCGAATGTGGCGAGAAAAGCGGAACATCGGAGCGCGTCCGGTGGTCCGTGGAATGCGGCGACGGCACGCCACGGCGGCGCGGCGGCGCTGGCGACCGGAGGCGGCGACGCACCACTGGAACAAGATTCGTCGGGGCTAAGTCGCGGCGGCTGGCTGAACCAGAACGACAGAGCCCTTCTAGAGGCCGAGAGGCGCGGCTTTGAGCCACGCCGGTTCGTCGTCCGTTGGGGGGTTGTAACCCCCCCCCCCCCCCCACACCCGCTGGCCACGCAGTCGCGCCAGCGCGGCAGCCCAACCGACCGGGCCGTGCCACGCCCTTATGGGCCGGACCCAGTTCGGGCCGACCCAGGGGGGGTCTCGGGCCGGGCCCGAACCCCCTATTTTCTGGTAGTTTTCATTCAAATGCCCATATCATGGGCTATAGACCGCTGATCGATGCACCGTAAGTTGACATGCGATCGTTGGATCGAGTCGGTCGTTTCGGTATATTACAGTCAATGTTTCGGAGAACTTTTGGTATGGTCGGGTTTGTTCGAATACGAGACCAACAGGGCCCTCAGAGCGGAAATGGTTATATCTTGAGCGCCGGACGTCTGATTGACGTGCCGTTGACTTTGATGGATTCCTCTTGATGACACAGAACATTTGGAATACTTCTCCCAAGTTTTGGACGAAGTTGGAGTATGGCTGGGATGGATTGTACCCGAAATCCAACAGGGCCCCTAGAACGGAAAAGATGATATCTTTCAGACCAGACGTCTGTTTGACGAACCGTCAGCAACGTTGGTGATCACATTGAGAAATGGTCCCTATGAGTATACCCTAAGAGATTTCGGGGTACAGTTGAGATACGGCCGGGTTGGATCTCACACGATACCAGCCGGGCTCCTGGGACGGAAAAACTAATAACTCACAGACCGGGCGTCTGATTGACGCAACATCTATTGTGTTGAGACCTCTATGAAGAGGCGGTCCTTTGAGATACTTCTTCATTGGACTTTGTGATACTTGGAATATTGACCAGTAGCTCGTGGAGCGGACCCTCCCGGAGACGAGCGTGCGGAGTACGGAGACCGTGTAGATGACTGAGACTTGACGACGGCTGATTGATCGACTCGGTGAGTTTCGGATAGCCCAATGGGGAGCGCTTGGTTGTAGAGGTAGACCCACGGTGGTGGAGCGCTTGGTTGTAGCGGTAGACCTGCGGTACTCAATAGATGGATTACCTCTGGGGGCTATGAGGGGGAGCACTTGGTTGTAGCGGGAGACCCGCGGTACTCAACAGAAGGAGAACCTCTGGCGGCTATGAGGGGGGGGGGGCGCTTGGTTTTAGCGGCAGACCCATTGTGGGAAGCACATGGTTGTAGCAGTAGGCCCACTGTAATCGAAATATGGAGTACCTCAGCAGTCTTAGGTTAGTGAGCAGTACCTCGGAGTCGTGACAGGACCACTGTACACTCTAGAGACGAGGCTCTTTAGCAGTTACAGTTTCGATAATGAAACTCCTGGTTTGAGCTGAGTCTTTGATCTTTGTGTTTCCTCATGATTGAGATGGGTTAATTGATAACTTAGGTAAATGTATGGGAATATACCTGGGTAGTGGTTATCTGTTGATTTCATAATCTTTGTGTTCCCTCATGATTGAGATTGGTTACTTGATAACTTATGTATATGTATGGGTATATACCTAAGTAGAGGTTATCTGTTGAGATCATTCTTTGTGGTTATCCTTGTTGGATTTTGTGAGACCTTGAGGGTCTCGGGGTCCCTACTGAGTATCGTTATACTCACCCATGCACGGGCTATGCCCACACGTCATTGTGTTGGTTGCAGATGACCGGTAGTGCAGACAGAGGCCGAGTGTTCGCGGACTGGACGGTACCCGGAGGTGGACTTCACGGCGAGGCGACACTCAGAGGAGGTTCACCGGTGAGAGCATTGTAGAAGCTATATGTAACTACCCTTCATGTAGGATCCGTGGTGGACAATCCAGGAGCTGCACTATCTGTACCTACCCTTCAGGTAGGATCCGTGGTGGATGATCGAGAAGTTGCGCTATCTGTACCTACCCTTCAAGTAGGATCCAAGGAGGACGTCCCAGGAGATGCTGCCTTTCTTCCAGCTGTTTGTCTTTTCTGTTGTACTTTTGTTTATTTGTAGTTGTACTTTCGATTGGGTTTGTATTCTGGCCCATTTAATTTTCAGCACTTCCTTTTGTATTTAGTGTTTTACTTCCGCTTGTACTTTGTGGTGTTTTGATTACTTTTATAAAGGCAATGCCTTCCTAGTTATCTGGATTTACACCTTTGGTGCTAGTCTCCAACCCCTAGCCTATGGAAGGCGGGATTGGGGTAGTCACGTCACGGGCCCCGAGGACAGGTCGTGACATATATAATGATGTTATATGATTCAAAATTCATGTTAGGTTATAAATTAATCATAAAATGTCTTCAAAAAATTCATTGATCAGTTTACATTAAAATATAATATGTGAAAATATAATATTTATAGTAATTGAAAACATGTTAGTTGCAACTCAAACATAGAACACGTTATGTATTCTTGTATATTAACATCTATTCCATAAAATATTTTATTTCACAAATATATATTAGAAAAATATATTAATACTTTCAGTACTCGAATATACCCATTAAAACACCCTAACCAAAAACATCGAGTCTAATCTGAGGTTCCACATAACCTCATTCGTGCCTCCCCATATTCTAGAGGTTTCTGACTAGTAGTGAGAAAGAAAGGAACACTATGGGGTACTAATCTATTGGTACAAGGTAAACATCAGAGTTCATATAAATTGCAGGTTAGTAAGAAATGAATAAATAATTATTTTTTAATAATCATTCATGTAATGATCACCACAAATAATACCTGAGTAGTAGATATATGGCATGTTAGATACAAAGACCGAATTAATAAAAAAAATCATGTATGAAGTATGTCACTAATAACATAAATGTGGTGACATCTATACATGTATGTCCAACAAAACATCCATACCCTTACAAACCTTCTAAACAATCTATCACAAAGATATTTTCTATTTTAAATTTCTTGGGCATCAAACATACAAGAAGACATAAATGCATGAGTATTTTGTTAGTAGAAGACATAAATGGACCCCACCAATGACCATTAACACAAGCTGTATACTATATATTAAATAATTACATTAATGTAAAAATTGAATAGGTAATTTAGAATGTATCACCCAAGAAAATATAATCATGTCCTTAATGATTGACTATAATTTATTCAGTTCCTTATTGAAAGGAGGACGAACTAATTCTTAACACATCCTCATTGTTGGTATTGTCTGAAAACCTGACATACATATTGCACAAAAATATATATCCCAAAACATTGTTATCAACATTCTAACATACATCATTTTCCTGAATAGTTCTTGATTCTCAACCAATATTCTTGACAACAAGAAATAATATCATCCTAATATGATAGAAGATATAAATGATAGATCCAAAAAATCATATAAACAAGTGTAATTTATAGAACATTCAATGTACACAAAACTCCAAAATATGAATCGAAGGAAAAATAAAACACATCACACATGGTCAAACATAAAACATAGTTCTCTTTGTGATACAGATGAAAATTGTCATAGATACCATGAATCCATATAACACATATGATAAAGTCCATCACTTCCAACCCCAATTGTAACTACAATGATAATGGATAAATTCAACATGAATTCTTAAAAGAACCACAAAATCCTTGAAATATTACTGATTTGAATCATTTAGAACAATATAATTATGTTATAACAGTAAACAACTCCAAATGGGATTGGATTAGATAATAAAATTAGGAATATTATGTCACAAAATGGTATTTGTCGAAGAATTACACCAAATCCAAATCCATGAATTTAGATTCTGATTCTATCAACGATCATAACTACATTATTTAGTTAAAAAATTATTAATTCAAATATATAATCATCATATATAAATTTTCTTTATCAATGAGATAAGTATATTTTTGATTATGAGAAATTATGAACTTACCATATTTTTTATGGATGGCCAGTGGGTGTGAGGCATTGAATGAAAGAGACACAAGTAGTGAAGGGACCTTAAAATTCGTAGGGATGTCCTACACATTAAATAAGAAGAAAAATTAGGTTACTGAGAATGGAAAAGTATTTTCCTTCATGAAATATATTAGAACTATATTATTTAATCATGTTAATTAAATATTGTCATCTTGAAATTATATGAAATATGGTATACTGAAAATCTAATCAAATCTTAATAATTTTTAAAAAACACAATTCATTTTTTGAATTTCTAATCACATTATGAATATATTTATTCTTATGAATTTATATTCCTGGAGTCATCCCATGTTCAATTAATTTCATGAATATTTGATAATAGCTTACAATTATCTTATAGAAAAATCCTAACATTTCGGCAATTTTCATCTCCGAACAACACTAAAAACCACAAGAAAATTCACTACACTAATAAAAGTTAAAAACATAAATTGTGGAATAAATAATTATTTATTATTTAAAAAATATCACTCTTAAGTGACTTATCATCCTTGATATGTCTCTAGAATATTTTTCTAACAACCCCATCAACTACGTCCAAATGCCCATTTTTCGCTCCCTTGTCTCTTATTGAAAAATCATATGCTTCTATAGAACACACATTAATATAAAAACTTATTCCTAGAAAACCATTCTATCATAAAACCATTTTCATAACTTGTTCATCAAAAAATATCAATCTGGATCTAGGTAAACATCCTTACAGTTGATCACATACGCATAATAAAGCTCGTATCTCTGAAAATGAGAAATGTTGAACAAATTATACATACATGGGTAACATGGAGGGAAGTATAATGGGTAAAAAACTATCATATTTTGTTTAATGATCATGATTTTCTTATTAGAACACAATTCTAAAATACATTTCTTGCTCATATGTTTCATACATTATTGAGGGGATACCCATAAGAAAAATAGATGGTATACAGTAGAGCTCAATTTTTGTCTCGTTCTATCAGGAAAAGATGAAATCATGATCTGATTCATTTCAATAAATTTTCAAATCAACTTCACCAAAATTTGGTTATCATATAAAAAACATACACCAAAGAATAAATATTTATATTCCCCATTCTAGTGAAAATGGTGAAAGAATGGAAACAAATTACAAAGCCTCAAATAGAGCCATCTAAATTTAGGATCTGAATATATTATTGTTTCTAAACCCCACTAGACATAAGTGATAACTACAAGATCCTCTTAAATAAAGATTAATATCATAAAACATATCATTCAATGAATTATTGTTCTTTTTAACTTCCATTCATTTGAGGTTGAAATGGTTGTACACATCTTCAAATGAATACCCATTGGATTTTAGAAACAACGTGAAAATCATGAGGTAAAAAAATAATATCTATAAGATAATATTATATAAGGATACCTATTAATATGTAGCATATACTGAATATAGTGTATTCCTTTATCATCCACTAATTACATCTCGTATAACAATATGAAGTGATTTACTGTGGTTAACTATTCCACTACCACTCGAATGGTATCGACCTCTCGAGGTGCTTAAAAAACCCCTAAATCAATGTCTTACAACACATCATACCAAATTAATATAGTAACTATTTTTTCTGATGTGATGGTCTTGATATCTAATTCTTAGCTTTGACCATTAAACATGTTTGAAAATGGGATAAAAAACTAGTATTGTCCCTCTTAATGTCATGCGAAAAGAACTTCCACTCTACATCATGATACATCATGGTCAACCTCATATTCATTGTACACTATGAATAATTAGTGGAGATCAATAGATCTTATATCCTAAAAGATAAAACAATCACCCTTACACAAAATAGAATCAATCCATGTCAATCTAAATTCTAACTTGGGAGGAAACAAAATTCCGTCAAACTCTCATAAATTTCCAAACTCTAAATCAAACTTATTATTGACCTTCACTAATTATACCAATGGTGATATGATAACTAAGGATATGAAAATCAATAACCTGAAATCCATATATATTCCCACCTACTAGATTGATAACTAAATGACACAAATCCATATGGATTCTGATTTCAATTCTACCACATCATATGGGTTCTTAATCGGTATATCTTCAATTACATTACCATTCCCATGATTAGATACCATATTAATAATGTTTTTCAACTATTATATCCAAAATATATGAAAATGATTCAATAATTAATAGGGGAAAATAAAATTTTGACCATATGTAATTTATACATAAAAAATATCAAACCTAAGAGATATTTCTTCCAACATTTCAATTCATGAAAAATTATTTTCCGACTCTATGTCATGTGTAGGGAAGCTCTTCCCATTTAGTAATAGATGAAGAGACCCGTATGTAACTACCATATAACCATAAATCAGAACAACTCCAAATATAATAGTGTATACATTTCCATACACCACATAACTAATTCAAGGCACAAGAAGAATCAGGATTTGATCTTATGTCATCCTATTAGTTTTCTTCATGAATCCCTTTTTACACTAACATATCATTTGAAACATAATTCCCTTATCAGTTAACACTATAATTTTCACAACTTGATGAGAGTATTTCTGAATGAAACTCTTGTTGTACTCATCCTACCTGAAGATATTATATTTCTTGAACACATTCCTCGGTCCTGACTAAAAAATGACTATGCCAACCGTCAATAGATCAACATATATTACATATGGTGAAACCATGTCCCCAAGGATGTGCACATCCAATATCCAAATGTTACACATCAAGTAAATTTCCTAATTCTGATGTGCAAGATGGATACTCAATATGATATCTTGTTTGATAGAATATGTTTTTGACATCATGGAGTTCATAATTATGTCATCATTGTTGACGCTCCTTTCGTCACAGAATCTAAAAATCGGAAAAGGGGAATATCTGAGTCCAATGTGATTCATCCTTTGAAGAAACATCAAAAATCGACAAAGGGATGAACAAGGAGAACATTGCCCATAGGTCACGCAAGTGACTTCCGCGACCTAAAGTGGTAACCGCTCGGTAACCGCCCGGGGTATTCTCCTGCCAATAAATAGACCCTGGGGCCCCCCATTCGAGAGGATCTTTTTCCAGAAACTCGGATTGAAGCTCCCGACGCCGAAGTCTTTTCTCAAAGCTTCCGGAACACTTCTAAGGTAATTTCTTACCCAGAACGGAAGATCTAAAGAGAAGAAGGAAGGCCTAAGTGTTGAAACTCATCAAACACTTGCGCGCCGCTTTTATTCCTTCAATATAACATGCGCGTCCCTTTTCTGGAAGAACCTCAAGAAGATTCTAATGTGATTAAAAGTAGTCTCTCAAGTATTCTAATACTGGTTGAAAATTGCGCAAGTACACCATGTGTCGCGCAGGTATACCTGCGCGACCAATACTTGCACGCCCACGGAAGACTTGCGCGCCTTTCAAGACTTGCACGCCCCTATCTTTTTGGGTGCCCATCTTGCCCATTTTACCCTTCTTAAGCCATTTCACCTTTCCTATTCAAGATTCAGTCTTCATGACACTCTTCAAAGCCATTTATGGCATGATTTCTTGATTTGACTTCCTTATATGAAAGTAATTCTGTGGAATATCTCTCAAAACCTAGTGATTTAAATATCCTTATGTCACTAAATATAGAGAGTTCATTCATTCAACCTCATCCTTTAAGATGAGAGAATCCTTAACCTGGGTCTCCTTTTCAGGAATAATCCCCAGTTATAAATCCTTTAATCTGGGAATCCTTCTTTAGAAGTAAGCCCCAAATTCGTAAAGTTCCCAAACTTGGGCATCCTCCTCAGGAGTAAGCCCCAAACCTTAATCCCTAACCTGGGTCTCCTTTTCAGGAATAAGACTCAATCATAATCTTGGGCTTCCTTTTCAGGAGTAAGCCCCAAGTCCCCTATCCTGGGTCTCCTTTTTAGGAATAAGTCCCAGTCATATTCTTGGGTTTCCTTTTCAGGAGTAAACCCCAAGCCCCCTTAAATTTCTCTTAACCAGTCCTAATTTACCCTTGATTTGGGTTTCCTTTTTCAGGAGTAAAACCCAATCATAAGTCCCCTCCTAACTTGGGAATCCTCCTTAGGAGTAAGCCCCAAGATTAGAGTATTCAAATCTCCATGAAGCACATATAACATTATGGACCCTATTCATGGATTTTCTCCCTAAAAGTGAATCCTAAACCTTCATCTATCTGGGAAATCATACATACATAAGCCCCAAACAATTTCTTATGATTGCATCTTTCATGGCACAATTGTCTAATTTTTACCAATACCTCTTATTTCTCACCCCGAGCGTGACTCACGTGAGCTTATAGTGTAAAGGTAATTATGACATTCTTCTTTGAGCCATCAATCATAAAGATCATACTCCATCACTCGAACTACGTGGGTTCTGATTCTTTTTCCGAAACAAAGTATACGTAGGTAGCCCATTTATGGGTTTGATCCCAAATTGGAAATAATCCCTGTCCTTCTGAATGACGATAAACTTCAAGTGCCCCACTGAGTGGCTTTAAAACCAGCCTGGTCATCATATTGACCAAGAGACTTTTATATAAATGTTTTGAAGGATACCATTGACAAAGAATCTCTAAACAGATATAGATGATTCTCTATTGATGAAGAACCTTGAATACATATAAAATATTCTCTAAATTTCTTGCATATTTAATCATTGATTGTTAAAACTAAAGGAAATCACATTTTATACTTGGTAATGTAATAAGGATTCACGAACATAACTTAAATCTATAAAGGGAGTCCCAGAGTAGACAATAATTCCCCTCAAAAAGGTGTGATGAGTATGACCTCCCATCCTCTCGACTAATGCAAATTCCTAAGCCTCATCAGTCCACAAGCTAATGAGCGCCTACCTTTGGAAAGTAGGTCCAAACGGATGTGGAATCACTGGATGTTTCCGGTTCTACGAACAAACCCTCTAGATACCGATCAGAACGTTTGAATCTCCCGTCCAGGAGGTCATCCCTGAAATCCGTGAGGAAACAAAAAAGGAGAACCCGATGTGAATACTTAACCAAGTTAAACTGATGTTCTTCTTATTTGTTAGGCCCCTTGGACCAACAAAGCAATCATTGACATGTGCTCATCCAAAAGATGCAGTGGCCGGATTCATCTTGATTATGTCTGTTATATGGAACAGGCACTCTTTTCTCAAGATCTTCTTGCAAAATGGATTTCCTTAAATTCACCCCTGTGAATACAGCTGCTGTGAACACCTCTACTGTGAGGTCTACTACTGTGAAAACCAATGATGCTACTCCTGCTGGAACGTCGTCCGCTCTGAGGATGAAATCACCAACTCAGCGTCTTCAACACTAGGTTTCTAATGCACTGGTTAAGGAGTACCGTCGCAACGGTACTATCCCAACTGTGGAGGCCGCTAGTCAAGCCCTCTAAGTTAACAACTCTACCTGGTCGTCCGGACAACGGTGACCAGCGATCAAGAAGCAGGCGGTGCTGACTACCGTCTCCAACCGTTTCGGGTCGTTATCCCCAGAACGCAATTTCCATTCACTCCCTTACTCTGAGGAAGTGAATGAGCAGGTCCCGCAGGACCTTAATTCAAAAAGACTGGAGTCCTTCTCAAGGGATCCCATCAACAATCGCCACCAGACTCGTGTGGTAGTGCGCCCTCAACATGATGAGGGTACCGACTCCAGGCATTCAGCTCAGGTTCCTAGAACCCGAGCAGGCAAGATGAACCGCCAGAGATGGAATCCGGTTAACAATGGGAAGGTTGTCATCCCTTCCATCTCCGGAGAAGTCCACCAACCTAACTTGGTGGAAAACAATGAGTAGGCACACACACCTGCCCGTTTTAAGTCCGCTTTCCAGCAGACTCGTCTGGCAGCATCAAGCCAATCCCGCCAGGCAATTCCAGCGGAGTACTGTAGGCAGGAACATACACCTACTTATACATCACCAGTTAGTCAGCAGGCTCGTCTGACTACATATGATGGATCTCGTCAACCATGTTTGGAGAAGTGTAATCAGCAGACACATACACCTTCTAATACTAATCAAGTCTACCAACAGTCTCGCTTGGTAGCGCACCGACGACAAACAGGTGGCAGACTCAACTCTCTGCCTCCACACTTGAGTACTGTCAGGATTCACTAATAGGAAAAGGAGGACAGGAGCAGGAACATACACCTACTCCAAGCCAGGAATGGACGTATATCTCCATTCCGATGGCTGAAGTCACCAAACATATTTTATCAATGGTGAAAGAGTAGAAGCAAATTCCTGCTCATATTCTGGATGCTTGCCAGGATATCATAACAGCTTCAGCATCATCTCAGGGACAGACACATAAATCTATCCCTAGCAGTGGAGTGACACATCAACGATTCACTCCGGAACAGACACACACATATGTTCCAGTCCAAGAGGGTTATGGGGCATACCCCCCCATATCAAACGGACAACCAAGCCAGGCACATACACCTGATTTGAGTGGTGATCGTCAGCCTAACCTGACCATCGTTCCTGATCAGGCACATACACCTGCTCAGAGTAACCAATTTCGTCAACAAGTGGTTTCTAAAGTGAGTAAGAAGGCATCTAAGAAAACGATCCGCCCAGCACAGTCAGGAGATCAAAGGCCAATCTGCAACAAGGCCTTGCTCGATGCTGGAGTTCTTGAAGCCCTCGGACATTTATCTGTCAGAATTCAAGATTCTACTCCCTCAGTTCTCAATAACGGGAACATAAATTTTGAAGGTCTTCAACAGAAACTTCCTCATGAAGGCTTGCTTCATGAAAGTTCGGTCAATCTTGAAGTTTCTTCTTCAGATGAGAGCCACATGAACCCTCTGTGTGGTCAGAAGACCAAGGAGCAAGAGATTTCATCTTTTGCTGTAACCCATCATGACGGTTCTCCTCATGGTGATGAACTTCGCTGCGAATGTCCTCTCCGTAGTAGTGATTCACGTTGTCTCGAAAATTCTTCAGAAGGATATGTTGTGACGAGAAAGCCCTCCTATCTCGAGGCACTTTCAAACGTAAAACCAGTCATGTCTGATGCTTTACTATCGGTAGGTGAAACTCTTTCTCCATCAGAATATAGCCTGGGGTTTAAGTTATTCTCCGAACCATCCCTGGGTCATTCATCTTCCAGCATGAATAGTGATATCTCTACCAATCTTGTTGAATCCGAGGAAGCAACAAGGAAACACCAACTCTGGTCCAAACAGGTAGAAGAACCTTCATTTAATGATAAAGAGGAAATGCTGAACATGAGGAAAAAACTGGCAAAAGGTGAAGTACCAGTCATGTTTTGGCCTTTGGTTGACTCCCAGTACGACATTCCAAAGATGTTGACGGATGATGGAATCCATGATATTCGTCTCAACATATGGAAGACTCTTTGTCAATTGAAGAAGAAAGTATTATCTTACGACGATTATGAAAATCATATTAAGATAATAGAAGGGTTACAACGCCAGATTGATTTGGCATCTCTATCAGTCACTCGGTATCAGAAGGCTGAAAAGCAACAAAGAACCCTTCAACATTCATGCCTTGGCACACTAAGAAAATTGCGTCAGTTAATTGCCAATGCTCCATCTGATGTTCATATCAGAGGATGGGGTTTTCACGGAGCACTACATTTCACAGTGATATCCAGTCAGCAAAGCCCGCCGAAAATTGTCTCATGCAATGTTATTGACCATGGCCGGCCACAGTCAATGGGCTTTGTTCATAATCAAAAGCTTCCTCAAGAACATGCTTCAACTAGTTCCTCTCAATATCAAGTATATAGAGAACAAGTTGTTGAATTGCTCCTACATCAAGTAGGCGAGAATATTGCACAAGCCTCTCGTCAGGAGCAAACATGTCATCAAATGACAGAAGTTTCGGAAATCATCCAACGGTCTGTTGAACCCGGTGATAAAAGTGGATACAGGTTAATGCATCCAGCTAATTTCTGAACTAAGATTCGCAAGATCAAGAGAGATTTTAAGAAGATCTCCGACATAGCATGTCAAGAGACACCCCATCTTGTCAGACTGGGGACTTCTCTAACCCAACCCTCAGAGTCAACAAATGGGATTCGAGGAGTTGAGCGGAAGCAGAAGGAACATCCCCAGTCCACCAGACTGGGGACTTTTTCAAATCCTCAATCCCTCCCTCAGAGAAATTCAGTATTCTCTCGATTAGGGAATATGCCTCAAGAGGAACGAAGAGCCAAGCTATCAGGAAATTCTCTCCAAGTGACGGTTCTCCAAGAAGTTCCTGAGGGATCATGTCAACGGAATGTCATGTCTCATCATGGACATGGAAGAAGACAATATCACAGAAATTCTGATAGAAAGGATTCCATGCAATATGCATCCATTAATGTCATAAATACCGTTTTGCTGATTCACCAGATGAGGCTCAATCAGAGGGATCAGACGAAGAGGTTCCTGCTCAAGAAGTTGCGCACACAGACCTAAATGAAGAATGTGTGCGCACACGTAATCAAAGGCTTACCCAAAATCTGGGTATTCCTTCAAGTAACCCACTTCCCCCTCTCCGAAAAGGATCCAATAAGGGGAAAGGAAAGAATCAGGTTACTTCTCACCCTTCCTCTGAAGGAGGTCAATCGCTCTCATTAGAACAAAGGTTTTCACAATAGGAGGAAGAAATGAAAGAATTAATAAGGTTGAATGCAGAAATACTTCAGAGTAGTCTTCTTCTTAAGAATGCTGAAGTCTGACAGCTGAAGGAATTTGTTGTAACTACTGAGATGGATCAAGAATATCCTCCTTTATCAGTACACCCTCAGAGGTCTAATCCTACGGGTCAAACGCAACAACGGTTGGGAGCACTACCATCAGTTGCAGCACCAACCACCACGTCTGTCCAAGATCCATTCATTGCACCTACCGAAAACCAAGTTCAACCTGATGTTTCTCAAAAGTTAATAGCTACTATTGAGTCATTAACAGCTCAGTTAGAAACTATGGAAGGGAAACGGGCGCAAGTTCAACCTGAAAAGAAAGTTTACCCTGAATGGGTAGATTCAATTTCTCCTCCATCCAGTTTTGGAAACCCTGTTTTCCCTACTTTCAATGGATCAGGAGACCCCGAAAAACATTTGACGCATTACGTGTCTTGTTGTGATCCTATGATGGGAACTTCAGAGCAGAAAGAAGCAGTGAAACTCATATGCTTCGTGCGAACCTTGCAAGGACCAGCTTTTGTTTGGTATACAAGCTTGCAATCCCGGTCAGTCATCGGATGGGAGAATCTTCGTCAAAAATTCCTTCTTCAGTTTAGCTCAACTTTGACAAAAATGACAGTTTTCGATCTTACAAACTGCAAGCAAAGGGAGAATGAAGGAGTCTCTGATTTCATTGCTCGTTGGAAGGGATTAACTTATTCCCTGAGTTTAGCACTCCCTCAGGAGGAACTGTTGCCAATCTGTGTGGCAAATTTGCGTGACGAATTACGCACGCCATTGATCCCTGTAAAATACACAGGAGGGTTTCAAGACCTTACTTCAATCGCTCAACAGATTGAAGACTCCCTTATACAGGCTAAGGTTAAATCTCGTATAATTCCATCATCTCTAGGAAGGAGAATGGGTAAAGCGGAATCTGCTACAGTTATGCTTAAACAAGCACATGTACCTATTTCTACTTCAAAACCATCATCTTCTAGAAGGGCTCCACCTCATGAACGCCAACAACAAAGGCTGTTCGTCCAAATGATCAAAAAGATCAACAACGAAAACAATTTGAGGATATGAAGAGTAAAACATACTCTTTCCGAAGTGAGCATGTTCCTGGTTACTTCATTTCAGCTCTGGAAAATAATTTGGTTCAATTACCAGTGCCCAAAAGGCCAAACAAGGAAGGAGATGAAGACCGTCCCAATTATTGTCCCTTTCATCAAATGTTGGGGCATCCCATCCAGGAGTGTTTTGTCTTTAAAGACCTCCTGCAAAAGATGGTCGACTTGGGACAAATCAAATTGAAGGGTTCTTCAGCTCATGTAGCGTGTATTACTGCTACAGATCCAGAGGAAGGAGGTGAGTGACAGGAATTCAAAAGCAAAACTGTGAAAAAATATGATGATTGGATGGTTAGAAAGACAATCAATCGGACCCATTCCATTTTGCGAACACAATTGAAGAAGCCAATTGTGTCTCCTACAAAAGCTGCAGTAAAGCCTCCATCAAAAGATAAATCCTCAAAAGGGTAGCGCAATTCAAAGAAGAAAGAGGAATCAGGAGAAGATGAGTATGTATCAAAGCCTAAATTGTCTTTGAGTCTGGCAGATTTCATGCCATCTACTTCAAAGCCATGGGCACCGTCCCACCAAACGGCACAGCCTAAACAGGCTAACCAGGTAGATTCTTTATCAGATGAAGAGTTAATCTTTGGTTCTGTTAATATGATTCAATTAACAGATCCATATTCTAGTCTTGATGAGCCTGAATTCCTTGTATCAAATAAGGGAATCCGAGGAGGTTCTAGAGGATCAGGATATAGGGGAAGACGTGGATCTTTCCAAAGCCACTACTATAATTTTACCCCTGCTAGCACTGTGTATGCAGCAGAAACTCGTGGTAGAGCCCTTCAGCGAGCTCAAAAAGAACAAGCAAGTTCTTCTGCCAATGGCCAACTCAGTTTTGGCACAATTATTTTGGAAGACTGATTAAAGGTTCCATCTTCTTTATATCAGCAAGTAAATGGATCTAATCAGCCTAATCTTCCAATACCAAGGATGTTGCCAACTTCAATACACGATGCATCTGCTTCCAAAGCATCTGCTTCCAAGGTACCTGCTAAACCGCATATTCCTATTGGGAAATGCAGACCTCTAGATCAAAAGTATGATATATTGAAACACTTGGCCCAAGTACCAGCCAAGTTATCAATTTTGGATGCTTTGCATCTGTCAAAAGATCTTCGGGAATCACTCATCGAAGCTTTGTCAAGTCCTCAGGAGTTTGAAGCTGAAATTGCTGCAGCTGAAATCTGTCACATAGTGAATAATCCTAAAGAATGTCATGCAGTGATATCTTTTACTGATAAAGATGAAGATGATGTTGTGCATGGGCACATAAAACCTTTTTACTTATCTGGCAATGTCAATGGTGTAGATGTTTGAAGAGCTTTCATTGACAATGGTTCAGGAGTCAACCTCATGCCCATTCCTACACTTCATCGATTGGGCCTCACAGAATTTTATTTATCTCCTTCAACCATGATGTTACAAGGATATGATAAAAATGAACAAGAACCACTGGGAGAAGTTACACTCAGAACTCAGTTTGGAGATCTTGTATCCAATTCGGATTTCATGATTGTTGATCAAGACTCAGCTTTCAATATCTTTCTTGGAAGACCCTGGCAACATCAGCATGCAGCTATTCCTTCATCATAACATCAATGTCTCAAATAATGTTTCGATGGTCAAGTTGGAACATTGTATGGCGATAAGGCCCCGTTCAATACATGTGAGTCTCAATAAATTTGGGCGGAATTTTATCACATGAAGGGAAGATAAAAATCTACAATGAAGGAAATTACCAATGTTAATGCTCTATATGGTTTGGAGAAAATTCCAATAAATCCATTTTCACATGTGAGTACAGATTATGTGTTACCTATCAGTCAAATTGACAAAATAGGCCCAAATCAAAATACTCTTATGGAAAGATCCATAATGTCAATTACGGCGATCGAGCTAGACAACATGGGAGAAATTGGCAACCTACCATGTAATGATGAAAGCATAAGTGGTGACGTTTTCATTTCATCTGCTGATGTCCAACAAGTCTATACATCGCTAATCAGGCCAGAAGAAGTTATAGCAACACCAGAGGTGAATAATGATGTCGATTCTCAATCCATCATCTCCTCTTTATTTCCCAAATAAGACCCTTTATCATCAATAGGGTCGGAAATGGAAGCTTCTTCTTCAAAATGTGAAAATTTTGACATCTCTTATGATAATGAGAATTTCGTTTTCTCGTCTACTTTGCAAGTAGAAACGGAAGAAATAACACATGATGAAGAGGAAGAGGAAGATCTTAGAGATGCTCTTCCAGCATTTGAAGAGGGTATCTCTACCACTGTGGATGAACTCAGAGAAGTAAATCTGGGTACAGAGAAAGATCCACTCCCCACTTTAATTATTGCCGCCATGACCCTTGAAGAGAAAGAGATGTATATTTCTTTTCTAAAGAAAAATAAAGATATTTTTGCTTGGAATTATACAGAAATGCCTGGGCTTAATCCTGATGTTTCTACTCATCATTTGGGTTTACCAAAAGAACATCGAGGTTTTAAACAAGCCGCGAGAAGAACACACCCAACCTATGCTTCCAAAATTGAAGCTGAAGTGGATAAGCTGATCAAAGCCAACTTCGTCAGAGAAGTTCAATATCCCAAGTGGTTGGCTAATATTGTCCCTGTAAAGAAGAATAACAGACAAATTAGGGTTTTCATCGATTTCAGAAATCTTAATCGGTATTGTCCTAAAGATGATTTCCCAGTTCCGATTACAGAACTCTTAATTGATGAGACGGCTGGCTATGAAGTACTTTCTTTCATGGATGGATATTCCGGATATAATCAGATCCGAATGGCCCCAGAAGATGAGGAATATATAGCCTTCAGAGCTCCTCAAGGTGTGTTTTGTTACTGGGTGATGCCCTTTGGTTTGAAGAATGCAGGTGCAACATATCAACGCGCCATGCGTCATATCTTCAAACATCTTTTAGGGAAGTTTGTTGAATGCTATGTAGATGATTTGGTGGTTAAATCCAAACAACGTTCTAATCACTTTCCTGATTTGGAAATCATATTCCACAAGCTTCGACAACATAATTTAAAGATGAACCCCTTAAAATGTGCTTTTGGGGTAACCTCAGGAAAATTCCTTCGCTTTGTTGTACGCCATCGTGGTATTGAAGTCGATCCTGAGAAGACCAAATCAATCCTTGATATGTCACCTCCTCATAATTTGAAAGAATTAAGAGGACTTCAAGGACACTTAGCCTATATTCGGCGTTTCATCGCCAATTTGGCAGGCAAAAGTTTACCCTTTACCAAATAATTGAAGAAAGGAGTCACTTACCAGTGGACTGAAGAATGTCAAAAAGCATTTGATGTTCTCAAGAAATACCTCTTGAGTCCTCCAGTACTCATGCCGCCTGTTGAGGGTAGACCTCTTATCCTCTATGTGACAGCTTTAGAGAGATCATTGGGTGCCTTTATCGCTCAAAAGAATGATGTTGGGAATGAAAATAGTATCTACTATCTCAGTAAAACTATGCTTGAAGCAGAAACCCGGTATTCAAGTATTGAAAAGTGTTGCCTAGCATTAATCTTTGCAGTTCAGAAACTGAGACACTACCTACAACATCATGAGGTCCAATTGGTATCTCATAATAATCCGCTCAAATTCATCCTTAGTCGTCCAATGTTTACAGGACGTCTGGAAAGGTGGGCGGTTATTCTACAGCAGTTCGACATTCAGTATGTGTCTCAAAAGGCAATTAAGGGCCAAGCTCTGGTTGATTTCCTAGCTGAACATCCTTCAGTGGAAGACACATATTCAGATATCGAACTCCCTGATGAGGAAGTTTTCTCTATTCAAGAGAGTCCTCAAACATGGGAAATGTATTTTGATGGTGCTTCTAGAAGTCCAACAGGGAAGAAAATGGAAAATCCTAAATTCAACAAAGTTGGTTTAGGAATTGTGCTCATTTCTCCAGATAAGGCAGTGTTACCTTATTCCTTTTTGTTGTGGGAAGGTGGTACCAATAATGAAGCTGAATACCAAGCTCTCATTACAGGCTTGGAATTAGCGCTTCAAGAACAAGTGAATCACTTAAAGGTAAAAGGTGATTCAGACCTGGTAATCAAACAAATCAATGGGGATTATTCCATCAGAAACGAAGAATTAATCCCTTTGTATGATTACGTCAGAGAGTTAATGTCGGAATTCCCTTCAGAACCGACATTTTCTTATGTCCCAAGATCACAAAATGCTCAAGCTGATGCACTGGATAATATAGCCACAGCTTTAGCAGATCCAAATCGGGACAAGACAACCATCTGTATTGCCGACCGTCGTGCAATTTCACCTTATGTTCAAGTCAGAACAGAGGAAATTAATGAAATTAGTCCCATTCCTGAACAGTATGGTCATACTACAGGATGGATGTCACCTATCAGGGAATACCTTCAAAATGGAACACTTACACCTGATAGAGCCAAGAAAGAACAAATTCGGCGACGTGTGGTCAATTTTACTCTTTATGATATCCCAAACCACCTCGAGAAAATTCTCTACAAACGTGGTTTTGATGGAGTTCTCTTCAGATGTATTGATGGTGAAGAGACAATGGCTGTCATAAAAGAAGTGCATGCAGGAGTCTGTGGTGCCCACCAGTCTGGACATAGACTGTCTGATCAAATTCGAAGGATTGGATACTTTTGGCCTTCAATGATACAAGATTGTGTTAATTTTACAAAGAAGTGTCATTCATGACATGTATATTCCAACTTCATTCATAAACCTCCATAGTTGCTTCATACAGCAATATACTCATGGCCATTTTCCACATGGGGAATGGATGTGGTGGAACCTTACCCTTCAGCTACGGCCAAGCAGTTTAAGTACATTCTTACTGCTACTGATTTCTTTTCCAAATGGGCAGAGGCAGTACCTCTCAAAGAAGTAAGTTCTAAATGCATTGTTAGCTTCATCAATTCTAACATCATTACTAGATTTGGTGTCCCTCATACCATATTGACGGACAACGGCACCAACTTATGTTCTTCTGAGGTAAAGAAATTGTATCAAGAATACAACATTAAGTCTAACCATTCATCTCGATATCATGCAGCGGCTAATGGCCAGATAGAAGCTTTCAACAAGACTCTTTTAAATATACTGCAAAAGATGGTGGATAAAGATAAAAGGTCATGGCCTGATAAACTCTTTCATGCTTTATGCGCTTATCGGACTACCACTCACAATGCAACGCGGTCAACTCCATATTCATTGGTATATGGAACAGAAGCAGTCTTACCAATTGAAGTTCAATTTCCCTCACTCAGAATAGCCATTTGTGATCAGTTATCTAAAGATGAGCAATCCCAAAAGCGGTTGAATGAATTGGAACAGTTAGATGAGAAAAGATTGTGCACTCTGCACCACATGGAAATCTATCAGAATCGAATCGCATGAGCTTTTAACAAAAATGTTCATCTTCGTTCATTCATTCAGGGAGAATTGGTATTGGTTCTCAGAGCACCAATGATTCCAGGAAAGAAGCCTCCCAAGCTTGAACCAAAATGGGAAGGACCTCATTCAATACATAAGGTCTACTCCAATGGAGCGTATTCTCTAATCTCAATGGATGGAGAACACATCACGACTCCAACTAATGCCAGATTTCTGAAGAAGTATTTTGTATAAACACAAAATATTGTTCCCAGATCCAAAACAATCACATTAGTTCATTATATTATGTCCGAGATGACATTAAACTATATTATGTCCTATCTACATAACGTTAAACTGTACAGAAGTTCCAATATTATGTCTGAGATGACATTAAACTATATTATGTCCTATCTACATGACGTTAAACTGTACAGAAGTTCCTATATTTTGTCTGAGATGACATTAAACTATATTATGTCCTATCTACATGACGTTAAACTGTACAGAAGTTCCTATATTTTGTCCGAGATAAAATTAAACTATATTATGTCCTATCTACATGACGTTAAACTGTACAGAAGTTCCTATATTTTGTCCGAGATGACATTAAACTATATTATGTCTTATCTACATGACATTAAACTGTGTGGCACTTTCATCGTCCAGCATGACGATAAACTGTAAAAAGTACCCATAACTAATATCCTCATATTGGTGCACCTTAGTCCTAGCTACATGACTTTAAACTGTACAGCACCAGTTCGTCCTTGCTATATGACGTTAAACTATACAGCAATGGTCCAGTATGACTTTAAACTGCAACTTCGTCCCACATGACATTAAACTGTGAAAAAGTTCCCTAAACCATCCAGCATGACCTTAAACTGCACCATCCCTGGTCCATGTATATGACCATAAACTATTTGAAAATCCCTTATGTCCAGCAAGACGTTAAACTGCGACGTCCTAACTACATGACGCTAAACTGTATAAAAGTCCCTCACGTCCGGAAAGACGTTAAACTATATAATCATCAAAGGTCCAACATGACATTAAACTGCACCATCCACGGTCCATGCATATGACCTCAAACTATTCACACTTTCATCCGACATGACGTTAAAATGGTACACTCTTTTGTCCTTACTGCATGACAATAAACTGCACAATCCCCCTTTCGTCCAATATGACGTTAAACTGTATTGTCCCCATCGTCCTAACTACATGACGCTAAACTGTACAGAAAGTCCTTAATATGTCCTACATGACATTAAACTGTTATTTTGTCCCTGTAAATGATACTAAACTTTGCAGCACCAATAGTCCTAACTGCAAGACTTTAAACTGTATAGTCCCTTTTTTATGTCCTACATGACATTAAACTGTGCATCGTTAAGGTTGTTATTACCTCTTGTTTCTCACACCGAGTATGAATCACGTGAGCTTAGAGCGAACAACAACCATAACACTCCCTTTGGGCCACTAACCATGTTTAAGTCCCAACAACATTTTTATTTAGATCATTGTCCACAAGAACAACTTGATCATTAATTCATTCTTTAATTGAACTACACAGACTTTGATCCTTGCCCTCCAGGATGGGTATGTAGGCAACCTCCCAGGGTTCAAGCCCAAAAACAATCTCTTCACATCGGTTCACAACCATCTCATATGATGTTGATTTGTGAAACCGCCCCTGGAATCAATATCTTTACATTGATTCACTTTCTTCCTTGTTATATGACGTTAAACTATACAACACTATTGTCCGGTACGACAATAAACTACAATATTCTTTGATTTCCTCATTTGAGAAGGAACCATTATTCACATTGATTTTTTCAATCATGTTTCATTTCAAAAGACTACGTGCATACATGGTAATGCCTAAATTTTTTTATCTCAGGTTAAACCATAATTGCACTAAAATCCCCTTTCACCCTTCACTTGTACGAACCCAAATTTGTACAAAGGGTATTTCTAGAACTACGTGGGCTTGATTCCCATCCTTATGGGATACGTTGGAACGTTCGAGTATCCCTCGAATCCAGCCCCAAGTCTTTTGGGCCTAACCCCAAATTTCACTTTCAGTCCCTTGGCTGAAAAGTCCTCATGAAAACACACACTGTGTATTCATTATTATGGTCTGAATTCTATGACCCTAAACTAAGATCACTCATACTTTCGTCCTGCACGACGTTAAACTGCATTTCAAGAACTACGTATGGCTTGATTCTCATTCTTATGAGATACATAGTGAAGTCCAAAATTTCAATTCAGGACCCAGCCACAACATGATTATGGTTATCATTGACCTATGTATCTCTATATACATTGGACAACACCCATCTTTATGCGTTATAATCTTAACCTTAAATATTTTCGGATCGTCATAACCCTTTTCATGAATTCTAGTCACAAAAATGTCAAACTTCTGAGAATTCTTTTGCCTGACTATGCAGCACGTGCCCATAGGTGGCCTTGCATAAACAGTCCATATAACAGACTTGTCAGCCAAAAGATGCTATTGATTTGACAATGCAGCCAATGCCCTTAGGTGGCCCTGCATATTTTAACCCCCTAAGGGGTTTGTTAAATAATGGTAACTTCATTCTTGGGAAGAATGCCTCTTTTGTCCTTATTTGTCTTAAACGACAGTATGCAGGGATCCGCAAAAAAATAGCCATCCTTAACATATTTGTCCCATATCCTTTTTCATGATCTGAAAGTATTCAAGTCTATGGTTTATTCTTCTTCCCTACGTTTGGGTCAGACCTTCGTAGGAGTGATATTCATCTAGTTCTTCGATATTCTTGTTCGGAAATATCTTCTCCATATTCAAGTACCTCTTTACATACAACAAACTCTATACTTTAGAAAATTTGAATCTCCATAAACTTTCACTGGCTTGTAGCACTAGGAAAGTAAATTTCTAGGAGTTCTTTTGCCTGACTATGCAGCACGTGCCCATAGGTGGCCTTGCATAAATAGTCCACATAACAGACTTGTCAGCCGAAAGATACTATTTATTTGACCACGCAGCCAATGCCCATAGGTGGCCCTGCATATTTCAACCCCCTAACGGGTTTTGTTAAATAATAGTAACTTCATTCTTGGAAACTACTTCTTCTAATGCCTTTTAGCTATTTTTCATATCATTCCTCAGATTCAAATAATCTTAAGCCATAGTTTACATATTTTCTCTCATACTTGAGTATGGTAATTTGTTTTCAGAAAAATTGTCAAAGAATTGAATCAATTTTAATCCATTTCGGTGAAAGCTATTTTGACCTTAAACATTAGCCCCTTTATGTCCGGAATGCATGACTTTAAACTGCCCACAAAAGACAAAGGAACTCTGAATAAAAGTCAAGTTCCATCACACTTGCGCACTGCCCTCTGTTCCCTAATGTCTTGCACGCCCCCTTTTCCTTTGGATTGATTCAATTTCCTCAAAGTCAAATCCTCATTTCTCTCCGGATCCAACTCTGAGGGGGGACTTTTGTTGACGCTCCTTTCGTCACAGAATCTAAAAATCAGAAAAGGGGAATATCTGAGTCCAATGTGATTCATCCTTTGAAGAAACATCAAAAATCTCAAAGGGATGAACAAGGAGAACATTGCCCATAGGTCGCGCAAGTGACTTGCGCGACCTAAAGTGGTAACCGCTCGGTAACCGCCCGGGGTCTTCTCCTGCCTATCAATAGACCCTGGGGGCCCCCCATTCGAGAGGATCTTTTTCCAGAAACTCGGATTGAAGCTCCCGACACCCAAGTCTTTTCTCAAAGCTTCCGTAACACTTCTAAGGTAATTTCTTACCTAGAACGGAAGATCTAAAGAGAAGAAGGAAGGACTAAGTGTTGAAACTCATCAAACACTTGCGCGCAGCTTTTATTCCTTCAATATAACTTGCGTGTCCCTTTTCTGGAAGAACCTCAAGAGGATTCTAAAGTGATTAAAAGGAGTCTCTCAAGTATTCTAATACTGGTTGAAAATCGCGCAAGTACACCATGTGTCACGCAGGTATACCCGCGCGACCAATACTTGTGCGCCCACGGAAGACTTGCGCGCCTTTCAAGACTTGCGCGTCCCTATCTTTTTGGGTGCCCATCTTGCCCATTTTACCCCTCCTAATCCATTTCAGCTTTCCTATTCAAGATTCAGTCTTCAAGACACTCTTCAAAGCCATTTATGGCATGATTTCTTGATTTGACTTCCTTATCTGAAAGGAATTCTGTGGAATATCTCTCAAAACCTAGTGATTTAAATATCCTTATGTCACTAAATATAGATAGTTCATTCATTCAACCTCATCCTTTAAGATGATAGAATCCTTAACCTGGGTCTCCTTTTCAGGAATAATCCCAAGTTATAAATCCTTTAATCTGGGCATCCTTCTTTAGGAGTAAGCCCCAAATTCTTAAAGTTCCCAAACTTGGGCATCCTCCTCAGGAGTAACCCCCAAACCTTAATCCCTAACCTGGGTCTCCTTTTCAGGAATAAGACTCAGTCATAATCTTGGGCTTCCTTTTCATGAGTAAGCCCCAAGTCCCCTAACCTGGGTCTCCTTTTTAGGAATATGTCCCAGTCATAATCTTGGGTTTCCTTTTCAGGAGTAAACCCCAAGCCCCCTTAAATTTCTCTTAACCAGTCCTAATTTACCCTTGATTTGGGTTTCCTTTTTCAGGAGTAAAACCCAATCATAAGTCCCCTCCTAACTTGGGCATCCTCCTTAGGAGTAAGCCCCAAGATTAGAGTATTCAAATCTCCAAGAAGCACATATAACTTTATGGACCCTGTTCATGGATTTTATCCCAAAAAGTGAATCCTAAACCTTCATCTATCTAGGCAGTCATACATACATAAGCCCCAAACAATTTCTTATGATTGCATCTTTCATGGCACAATTATCTAATTTTTACCAATACCTCTTGTTTCTCACACCGATCATGACTCACGTGAGCTTAGAGTGTAAAGGTAATTATGACATTCTTCTTTGAGCCATCAATCATAAAGATCATACTCCATCACTCGAACTACGTGGGTTCTGATTCCTTTTCCAAAATAAAGGATTCGTAGGTAGCCCATTTATGGGTTCGATCCCAACTTTGAAATAATCCATGTCCTTCTGAATGACGATAAACTTCAAGTGCCCCACTGAGTGGCTTTAAAACCAGCCTGGTCATCATAATGACCAAGAGACTTTTATATAAATGTTTTGAAGGATACCATTGACCAAGAATCTCTAAACAGATATAGATGATTCTCTATTGATGAAGAACCTCGAATACATATAAATGATTCTCTAAATTTCTTGCATATTTAATAATTGATTGTTAAAACTTAAGGAAAGCACATTTTATACTTGGTAATGTAATAAGGATTCACGAACATAACTTAAATCTATAAAGAGAGTCCCGGAGTAGACAATAATTCCCCTCAAAAAGGTGTTATGAGTCCGACCTCCCATCCTCTCGACCAATGAAAATTCCTAAGCCTCATCAGTCCACAAGCTAATGAGTGCCTACCTTTGGAAAGTAGGTCCAAACGGATGTGGAATCATTGGATGTTTCCGGTTCTACGAACAAACCCGCTAGAAACCGATCAGAACGTTTGAATCTCCGGTCCAGGAGGTCATACCCGAAATATGTGAGGAAACAATCATGGAAAACAAAAATAGTGAATTACATGTATTGGGGAAATATCTTATTCATGAGGGATATGGACACATTTTGTTTTTAATTTTCAAAAAAGTAATACAAATATATTAATACAACCTATAGTTTATACCAACCACTATAATCCACATTTATTACTCTAAAACCTAATGAAAATAGTTTCCATATTCTAGAGTGTAATTTTAAAACTACTAAGAACACATCAATTGATTATAAATGTCATCAATTCATTGAAATCAGTTGTTTTCACAAAAATCATATAAAGAATTTGGGTTTCCATAAGAAGATAAATAATATAATCAATTTTCATGGAAAACATCCAAAGAGAATGCTATATTGTTGTACTTAGTCTAATGATGTATTTAACATACATATCATCATCTTTTATCTTGATCTCTTTAATGTCCATTGTGGGCATGAAATATGGTAAAATTGATACCATGAATGTACCTTTTATGATACTAATCTCTAATTAAACTCCTCTATCTAGAGAAAACCCAATTAAATCCACTATAAATAAATATCAATGCTAGTCGGGAATAATAGGAAATAAGGTTGTATATTATGTTCGGTCTTTTATAAAAAGAATGCTATCCACCTATATAAAAAATACATCTCTCTAATGATGATCTTTTCCCACTCTTCCTACCTCAAGAAAAATTCATCATTACATATAAAATCCTCCCATTTATATGAAAGTTTTACCTATCTATAATAATAATCACTATGTGCATGGAAGTTGACCAACTAATATATATCTAGGATCACATAAAATACTCAAATTTGAAGAGTTGTAAAAATCCAAACAACAGCAATGAAATACAAAAATTATTTGAAATTATATAAATATATGAGGATGGTTTAATTTTCATCTATGGGGTGTGTTGAAATATAACATCCATAAAGAGTATTACCTTATAAATATAATACAAAACCACTTGAGTAGATATGAATGAATAGGGTGAACCTGTGTTGAATAATGAAATATAAACAGTTGAAGAGATCAAGATCATACATCTAATTATTGATCATTACACTATACCAACTTCTAAATCAGAATCAAAAGCATATACCATGTAATTAATTACCCTGTGGATCATTATATGCTTCTTAATCAGATGGTTCGTTGACCCTTATATGTTACATAGCAGTTTTTGAGGTCTCTAAACTAGGAAATGGAATTGTTTATCTTTTTGAAACTAATAAGAATTGAAATATAACATCATCAGAATAAAAATCATAAAAAATATTTCCGGAAAACGATCAAAATCTAGATAGTCATACGAAAAATTTCATTTCCCTGAATAATTATAGCACCAAGCAGAGTAACTCCCCATTAGAGTCAAAAGAAGCTCAATATTCCATTGACAATCGATGAGATCTCTGACATCCATCAAGTAAAAATAGTTTCTATCTCTATGATAGAATAGCATGAACTAAAAATGAAATATAAACTCCATGAATAAGAGGTTTGGTATGGTTTTTTATGTCATCCATTCACACTAAATAGAATATAGTTTGAAATAACATCATCATCCATCCGTTCCTTGAATCATAATGTTTTTAATTTTAATCTTTTAATCCTTTGGGATCTATCTCATATATAAAATACCTTTAATTACCCACATCTAGTCCCTTGAATCTTATGGTAATGACGTGTTCTAGAAGGATTGTGGGTCGTAGAGGTGGATATTGAGAGAATAATCTACTATCATTTTCCTAAATACAATGGTATTATATGACTTGAATAGGCACTATTATAATGATCCTTAATTAGTCTATTTTTATTTCTTTACCCACTAGAGAAATTAAGGGATCATGATAAGTTGAATCATCCTACATAATAGGCGGTGCTACATGATGAGTTTGATGCCTAAGGGGAATGAGAATTTGAAATTAAAGTCCAAACTTATAAAAATCTAATACCTTAAACACAAGTAATTAATTTAGATGTTTGTAAACTCTTCGTAGTCACATAAAAGGGTTTGTAACAATTTTTATCCTAAGAGGCTATCATGAAAAAAAAATTCACAACCCATATAAGGTACATAAATCCCATGTCAGGCCTCTGGTATCATCTTGTTAGTTATAATCATATATATACACTAAATTATATCATTTTCAAGATCAAATAAATTATGTAAGAAATAATACATTGAAGTAATATATCATAATTTCAATATGAATTGAAATATTTTGTCTCTGTCTAACTAATGAAAAGGGGATATTTAATATTATCTATCATTCATGGAAATGATGCATGAATGAAAAAAATCCCATTAATAATTATATCGACATCATATACATCACCATATTTTAATTCAATAAAAACTATCATCTATAAATAAATAAAAAATATTCCAAAATTAATGGTAACCGAATGGTCCAATATACTGTGATGGAGAAGATCTCACATAGTTCCCCTAATAAAGTCCCAATTGTAATAATTCATGTATATCAAATCTAAACACAGGAACAAAAAAACAGATATATTGATAAATAGGTCCTCTAATACGTCCTTATAATTTTCATAACCAAAACAACGGGGTTTGAGCCAGTGTTCCACATGACCTCATGTGTGACTCCTAATAGAGAAGAGTTTGTTAAATAGAAATTCTATCAAAAGGAAACTTGTGGGGAGACTAATCCATTAGTACTAGATAAACATCAAAGAAATAATAATGGAACTGATATGTATAATCCCAAAAATCATGAAGTAGTCATCAGAGTATTGATGAATACAAATATGATCTATGGAGTAGTACTATGAAATTTCTGATATATAGACAAAAATCAATGAAAAATAATCTAAATACTATGTGTTCCACCAAGTAGTATAAGAATGGTACCATCCATCAATGTATGTTTATAAATTTATATTTTATACTATAAACCTTATCAACCATAATTCAATATACCTTTTCAATTCCTCAGATCCATATGAATGAAATAAACAATTTCAATGAAATACATGTGCATGTTTTTATGACAAGACACAATAAAAAAACACAATTATCCCTTAAACAATGAGTGTATGATATTTTGGTACATTGTATTAATAAAAAAATGGAATGGTATTCAATAATATATTAAAAAAGCATAACCGAAATTTTGATTCCAAAGAGAGTGTTTCTACCACATTTAGTGATTTTTTAGAATGTAAAATAATTAGCCACATGGAACATCCATCTCATTTATATATTTCAAAAACCTGACTGACAAATACCTCTTTAATGAATACTAAAAATCATGTCAATTAGGAATAAAACACATTCCCCTTGGGGATTAACATTATATGGGGGGATGCTCTCGGACATCACTATTTTAGACCTTCATAATGTGGTTTGTCCATGGCCCCTTTTGAAGCCCTTGTATGTCCTTTCTTCACTTCAAATAAACAAAATCTGATTATGATTGGGGTAATCTTCCATGAGGCATATCCAGTACTCTCAATATCATAATAGATGAATAATTATATATTATAAAAGATAAAAATGATATATCAAAAACCACATCAACAAAACAAGTGTGAAAACCAGTAGATTCAACATGATAGAAATATAATCATTGGTCTCAAAATGCTATACGCATACACCACATGTGATCTGGATTCAAATATTTCACTCAGGGAGCTACACATTCACATTAAAAAATTCCAATAACTTGTTTGAATATTATTCATATGTAAATGGATTCATACCATAGTTAAAAAAAGATGATCTAGTAATGTGTCACATTTCATGTCTAAAATCTCTAATGAATTATCAAAAAATTATCATAATCACATGTTAATAA
This sequence comes from Viscum album, assembly GCA_963277665.1. Taxonomy (NCBI): domain Eukaryota; kingdom Viridiplantae; phylum Streptophyta; class Magnoliopsida; order Santalales; family Viscaceae; genus Viscum; species Viscum album. Next base: position 1,238,989,722 of record OY728143.1, read on the forward strand.
AAATAAAATATAGGTATTTGGGAAACCATGGACCAAATTATTATTTCTAGATCCACTTATTGATTAATATTTTTTATCAACAATGGTCTTGGTGTAAGTTTTGAATTGAACAAAATTACTTTAATTTGTATGTAGATTCTAAAAAACGATAATCCAAATTCTCAACATTTCATTACCAGGGAATTACATCAAGACAATATGTCAAAGATATAATCTATTTCGATAATGTATAATTGGATATAATTATTCACGATCAAAGTACATATATAATTTGATTATATAGATCAAATAGTTTTTAGTGTTAAAAAGAGTAGACATTAGGATATTAGAAAGTCCAAAATGCATGAATTTATCCAAGGGTTCAGAGTTGTAGGAATGGAGGTAAATGAGAGTGGAAGTGAGTATTATATTAATAAATCATCTTTAACTGGATACTTTTATGAATTGATTTATAGATTCATATCATAATATGTCATGAAATCCAATACACTGAAAATTACTTTGTCGTGGATGAAAATCCACTAAAACCCCATTTATATCATGAATTTTCCATCAGGTCATGAACAAAGATCCCATAATTAATAAATATTCTTGGAATATTCCATTATTCCATTCACATCATGAAAATCCATTAAATGGGTCAACTGATTTTATATCCAAATACTAGCCATTGATCCATTTCCTTCTTTGAACACCCATAACAATCCTCATATTACTTAACTACAACCTCAATGGTGAAAAAAATATAAAATTAGGCATTCCTAGAGATTTAATATGTCACACCTGATTACAATAAATTTTATTGGTTTTATATAATGATCTTTTATGTGCATAGGGATAAAATATTAAGTGTTATAAGTAATGTGACTGGATTGTGGGTATGTTGTGAATAAAAATTAGCATCTGTTAAATTATGTTTCCAATGAAATAATTCTTTATATTCAAGGGAGTGTATTATATATTTTATATGGTCATAATGAGTTATATTATTTAATTATAATGAATAAATTTGATGAATTTTTATACTTATAGTTTACATTTAAAATGAAATTTTATTAATTTTCGATTGTAATAATTTTATGGGTTTAATTTTTAAAAAATTACATTCTATATAAAAATCATTATTTAATAAAATATTAAGTTAATAATTATTTTTCTTTAGATACCGGAGAAATGATATTTACATTTATGGTGATATTGGAAAAATATTACATGGTTGTAGTTGTTCAGAGGTATAATATATTTGTCTAAATATTGTGAAAATAATTTATTTTTTGTAAATTTTTAAATATTATTTGGATCAATCCCAATATTATAGTAATAATAATGGAAATCTGCATTAAAATTATGTAACGAGGGAATTGAATACATATCATGAAAGAAAAAAAAGTAATGTATGCTTTTGAATAAATGAAATAAAGCACAAACATGGACTAAAATACATAGTAACCAAAATTCCCCAAAACACCTCAAATGATGGATATGATATAAAGGATCAAGAGGAATCAAGGATTAATCTATGCAGTAATTTGACACCTTAGCTCTAATATAATAATAATACTACACATTTTGTATCACTCCAAGATGACTCATCACCCATCCTTCCAAATGATACATCATTATACATAGGGTGGAAGGGAACACCTCTATAACAAATTTGAATTTTAGGTATTAAAATTAATGAGATAGTTAATTTTTTAAAATTAAAACAGAAAAAAATGTGATTGTTTTTAGGTGGGTTATGGCACCCGAATGATGGATCGCATATCATAAGATCATAAGACCTTATATTTTATAACATATCAAATAAATCACAACCCCTTAACCAAAAATTCATAAATAAATTAAGAAAAGATAAAAATAAATAATTAAGAATGATTTTACATGAATTACTAAATGTTAAACCTATATTATCATAAGAACATTTAAATATAAAATTAAAAAGAGAAAATAAATATGTAAAAATTTTAATTAAACAATATTCCAAAAATAAATTACTATATAATTTGGTAAAGACACAAAAACCAAATACTAATACTACAATAATAAGGTAACGACATCTTGGTTATAAATTGATGTTGGAAAAATGGTTCTTCACTAAGGAGAAATTTATTTTTCACATTACATACATCCTAAATAATCTGGTCAACATCTGCACCGTAGTAAATATTTATTACACTATGACAAAAATTTTAATATTTCCCCATCACTCGATGTATTCTAAAATTACTGTGATTACAAATATAATGTAAATATTTAATTATAAATCTAAGGTAATTTAATAATAAAAATTAGTCTATTTCTAAATTCAATCTAAAATTTAAAAGAAAATAAAATTTTAACCAAATATAAATTAAAAAAAATAAAAGTAACTATATTTCTAAAATAATTTTATTATCTAAAAAACTCACATCATAAAAAGATACCATATTTATTCAAACATCAATGATATTTCTTATTTCCATAAAGAAAAATAAGATCCATGTTTTTCAATATCCAAATTAAATTATATTTTATATATATCCATTAGAAATATAATTTTTCCTAATATATGATTCAAAATACCATTTAAAAAAAAATAAATATCTGTACAAATTGTTTCTAAGATCACTTAACTATAAATCATCATATTTTATAAATACTGGATAGGGATATTTACATAAGTATGAAACTTCCTTCATATATATATCCCCACACCATAGTGTTTATCACCGTTCAGAACCAGTTATCTTAACAGATTCGCTACAAAAAAACATGTTACCTTGGACAACAATATATATGGATGTGAATTGGATGTTTCAAGAAAGGTTTTCACCAAATCATTTTTGAATTGTTTAAATTGTAATTGTGTTATATTCAATTACACATGTTGAAAAAAATATAGATCAGGTAAATACATTAATAATCAAATTATAAATATTATAAATAACATAATATATATATATATAAATTATATAATGTTGAAATTCATATAAATTCCACAATTTCTCATTCAGATATTGGTTAAAATTTCAATATATGGGAACTTATTTATTAATGAAATCCACATTAAAATTTCTTTAAAATATAAAAAAAATTACCTTACTAAGATATCTATTTAAAAAATTTAATGAAAATACACCGCAATATATATAAATTTCAACATTAAAATTCCCAATTTCATCTGAAAATTATTACTTAAAAAAGACCCAAACATTATAACAAACCCCTTTATATATGAATCCCCTCTTTTCATAAATCCGAAAATTTCACATGAAAATTGTAAAATAAATCCCCAATAGATAATAATATATCAATCATGATTGTGAAATTAGTTAATTTAATGAAGTGATCAAATACACATATACATTCATATAATTCAGGATATTTCCCAAACAGTGTGGTCTAAATCACATGTTAAGGGATGAATTTTATAAATCATTATTATGAAGAACAAGAATCGTCCAGAGGTGAACATAGTCCCAGAGATAAAAAATCCTTATTTTTAGATTTCATGGGAAGATAAGGATAAAACATTACCAAAAAAAGGAATGGATAATATATATATAGATTCTCCTAGGATCTACTATCTAGTCCATTGGTTATTCCTATGATATATTCATGAATGGTTTGGAGATAACAAAAATAATACTAAATTACATTGGAAATTTTACATGAATGTTTAGGGGAGGAATTTTTAATTTTTAATTTTTTTGGAAAAGAAAATATGCATATGTATCCCTAAAATATAGCTTATTGGTAATGTTAAATAGTTACTTGGACTATTCACCAACAATATAGACATCCCTGAAGTTATAATTGATTTTATCATATATATGGAAATGATAATCCTTATACCAAAAAAGAATACATTTTATGTCAATAGATACTAATATATACAAATGTTGTAGATATTTTAATCGGAAAAACTCCCACTAACTTCTGTATAAAAATCATATTCTAAAAAACATATTCTATAACGTAAACACACATTCCATATACAGTGATTGGGTTAAAACCTAATTCTCAGATCATTTAGGATAAATTTACAAAATTTTATCCAGAACGCACAATTAAATCCATTCTAATCATCATTAATATATTTAATAGAAATATTTATTGAATCCCATGGAATGAGATGTTGTATTTCTCTCCATCAACAGAATTCTTGTGTCCAAAATGTCACTTGGAACAATTATTGATGAATTAATAAATAAACTAATAGATCTTTATAACCACTATCATGAAAATCAAATCAAATGATCGTATGTGTCTATAAGACCCATGTCAAAAGAATACTCTTCCCTCTAAGAATATTTATTTCATATTCCACTCTAAAAATTAGTTACTTTATATAAAAAGAATCAGTTTTCAACTCCTATTTTTCTTATCAAAAGGGAAAATATGGTTCATATTGATATTTAATCAGTTGAAAAATAGTAATATTTTTATGATTTATGATATAATGTTTTATGAAAGAAAATTTTTATTCTAAAACCACTAAATTAGCTCTACGATCCAGACATATAAAATGACTAACATTCCTAGTTTACTAGACCATTGGTTCCAATAATTAGATCACTCATATAAATTTAGAATCACAAACACCAAATAAAAATGATTTTCAATACCAGTAATAAATAAACTGTATAAAACTATCCCTAGAAATAAACCCCTTATAAATCATGATAGCTGGCTTTTTTATCTTCTACAATAAACTATTACTGAAAAGATACTTCTAAATAGTCTCAACCCTAACAACGGCCTGTAGAATGGTTAACCATATTACTCCATGAATGATACCAATTTAATATATTATCAACAATAATTGTTATACATGAAATTAAACATATTTTTATGATCATCACGAGACCATCATTAATCAAGAACACATACTTTATAATTTTATTTTACAATATGAATAACATTCATTATCTACCCATCTACCTATTAATGATATGCCATCTTCAAATTCATCAGTATCTCTATTCCATTAATCAGTCCTTACCAAAATATATATTTATGTTGTGTATCTCTATCTATGATTTACAACTCTAGGATTCCATGATGATTAAAAATAACATTTTAAAAAATATTTCTAATCTCATATATAAAAATAATTCTCATATAGGTATTTAAGTAATTGAATTAAATATTAAATAAACTATCACAAAAAAAATCATTCATCAATTTTGAAATTAGAAAAGAGTTTTCCATCCATTTAAATGATATATCTATCAATTTCTATAACAACCCCATCAGTTATTGGTACTCTCTATTTACTCTATAATATAAAAAATTGATAATTTTTTTATAAAGTATATCTTTATTACCTTCAAATCAAACAGTAAATTAATATCATGATAGATGTAAAGAACCGAAATTTCCCTATAATTTTTTCTAATTAAATGGGAATTTTACGAGTCCTTAAAAATTGACGGCACCTAATTATGAGGACTAGAGTGCCCAGAATGAATTTCGGAACATTTTTTGGGCACGTTCAGCAAACCTGCGGGTGAGTGTTTCGAACTGCTGAACTGGTTCTCAGAATTGAAATCCAAGGACACCATTGAACTCGTTGAGCCGATGTTCTCTTATGGAGGAAATCACCTTGATGACATTTGTTCGAGGGTGAAAGGTATAATTGGGGTTTTTGTGGAAATGGAAATAAAATAGTATAAACATTTTTTTGTGAAAACCTTCCATTTGGATGGTTAAAAAGAGGGGACCACCTGAACTAAAACCTCCCACATGTTAATATTATGGATGTGGGGACAACAATAGTTATATCCTCCAAATTGAATGCTTGTTGGTGGGGACCACCCGAGCTAGTAAAACCCCAAATTCAAAGCATTTTGGTGGGGACCACCCGAACCCCTCATTATAGAGAAAAACCTCTCAGCTCCCTTCTTTAATTATTCCAACTCTTACCTTTAATTAATTAAGCCAACCCTCCTATAATTAATTAATCTAACCTCCCTCTGATACCAATTTCTCATGACCCATCCCTCGGGGCCCATGCTATGACTACCCTAAGCCCTCCTTCCATAGGCCAAGGGCTGGCGACTAGCACCGAAAGGCGTATTCCCTAATACAAGGAAGACATTTCCTTTATATACTGTAAAAAAATTCAACCAAGAACCCAACATGATACGAACACAAGTAAACTAAATAGTAAATCGAGTGAGTACAATAAGTAAAAAGGGACAAGAATTCAAGCCCTACTGAAAAGTAAAAGGAAAACTGGAAATTACAAGATAACTAGTAAGTGAAAAGTATCTCCTGAATCATCCACCACAAATCCTATGTGAAGGGTAGGAATATCTCAGGAATGGCCGTCTTTGTGGTTCCCATCATCTAACATCCACCTCCGAGCTTCGTCCAGTCCTGGTACTCTCGTCCTCCGTCAGCGATGTCCATCGTCTGCACCAAACATAACTGGGTGCTGGCATAGCCTATGTAGGGCTGAGTATAACGATACACAGTAGATACCCCGAGACACTCATGGTCTCAAAAAATCCAACAAGGATAAACCACACAACATGGAATAAACTGAAAACCCTACTTAGGTATATGCCCATACATGTACCTAAGTTATCAAGCAATCCCATCACAATTATGAGGAAAACACAGAGTCCAACTCAAATCCCAATGCTCCACTGTTCCAAAAAGTATGTAAAACCACAAAGGGACGTACTGATGATCAGCATATGGTCAAAGCTCCTCTTAGGTAGAGATAGAGGTTCAACCAAGGAGGTCTACAGGGAGAATGAGGACATGGTAGAGGATCTGGCCGTGCAGCTGACAGTGGACGGCGATTCGAGTTGTTACCGCCACCCCCACTAGGTGGTCCACCACGAACACAGGGAGTAGGAGGATATGGGTTAGCTCAGCTCCAAGAAGCGGAGGCATAAGATGATGTCACTCCGATGATGGTACGAGGTATGATCTATGTCTACTCTACCTTAGCTACAGTACTTATAGACATAGGTTCCAGTCATTCTTTTATTGCCACTTCCCTCGTTCGGAGCTCGGAGATTCCGACAGAGCCATTGGCTCCATCCTTACAGCTAGAGACTCTAGTGGGAGCAGATTCGATGATTACGCATTGGTGTCGGCAGTGCGAGCATACTCTAGGAGGTGAGACCTTCGGCTAGGATCTCCAAGTAGCATCATAAAGGCCTTACGATGTCATCTTGGGTATGGAATGGATATCTATAGTCCATGCTCGGATTGACTGTGTTAGGTGCAAAGTGTGGTGCATCTACACATATTGGACTTGGTTTACCTTCACTAGCGAGAAGGGAGGCTTTGCAGCACATGATGGACTTACCCGAAGGAGAGTATAGCCAGTCACTAATCAGTTGGCTTGCCTTACCCATGGAGCGGTTGATGTGGAGAGTCCGAGTTATCTTATAGTGGTGGACCGGTACTCAGATGTCTTCCCTGATGATATTTTAGGTCCACCACCTCGCAGAGAAGTGGAATTTTACATTGACTTGTACCTTGGGATGGGAATGATATCTAAACCAGTGTATCGGAGGGATCCCGCAGAGCTTCGTGAGTTGTGGGTATAGCTAGATGATTTTCAGGGGAAGGGATTCATTGGTCCCATTGTTTTTCCTTGGGAAAAATCGATTTTGTTCGCAAAGAAGGAGGATAAGAGCTTGTGGAATTGTTTTGACTATCGGAACCTGAACCAGGTGACTGTGAAGAACAATTACCCACTCTCGAGGATTGATGACCTCTTTGATTAGCTGAAGGGAGGACAATGGTTATCGAAGATAGACCTCAGATCAGGCTATCACCACCTCAGAGTATGAGATGAGGATGTGTAGAAGATGAATTTCAGATGTCGGTATGGCCATTATGAGTTTTTGGTCATGCCGTTCGGCATGACCAGCACTCCAGCAGTGTTCATGGGACTCATGAACATGATCTTTCATCCATACATTGATCTCTTTATAATAGTCTTCATCGACGAAATTTTGATCTACTCGACTACTAATGAGGAGCATGCATATCATTTTTAGGTAGTTCTGGACACACTCCGAGAGCAACAACACTATGTTAAGCACTCGAAGTGCTAGTTCTGGATCTGAGAGGTTCATTTTCTAGGACTTGTCATATCGGAGGATGGAGATTCAGTGGATCCAACGAATATTGTGGTGGTACTTTCATGGGATCCACCTAGGAGTGTTAAGAAGATATAGATTTTCTTGGGATAGGTTGGATACTACCGGTGATTTGTGCCAGATTTCTCCAGAGTTGTCGGACCACTTTTAGCATTGAATAAGAAGGGAAACCATTCATGTGGTCGGAGAGATTCCAAAAGGGTTTTCAGAAGATGAGGAAGAGGCTGACTAGTGCCCCCATATTGAGGCTTCTAGATGAGTGCATAGGGTACGTAGTCTACTGCGATGCATCAGGGACCGCGCTTGGATGTGTCCTGATGCACGAGGGAGAAATGATCGCATATGGTTATCAACAGTTAAGACAGCATGTGTAGAACTATGATACCCATGACCTGGAGTTATCATTTTTGATCTTCTCCTTGAAGATGTGGCGACATTACTTAATGGGTGAGCATTTTATAGTGTACTCTAATCATAAGAGTCTCAGGTATATATTCTCTAAAATGGAGCTGAACCTGAGACAACGATGTTGGCTTGAGTTCCTCCAGTACTATGACTTCGAGATAGTCTATAATCATGGGAAGGGGAACGTTGTAGCAGATGCATTCAGCAAGAGGTCTGGTATACAACAGCTTGGTGAGGTGATAGATTAGCTGGCAGCTTTGCAGATATCCTTTGTGGATAGAGATGGAGCATCTTTTCCTCAGTCTCTTACAGCCACTCCGCTACTACTTCAATGAGTCAGGGAGGCATAGCATGGGGATGCTGACTGCGAGACCCGATGTGCTCAGATATTCATAGGACATGCACTTGATGGGGTTTTTAGAAGGTGGGGAGCACATCATCCTCTTCATAGGACGTACAATGGTACCAGTATTGCTTCGAGAGGAAGTGTTGAAGGAGTACAACACATCCCCTATAGAGGTACATGAAGGAGTGGAAAAGATGTACTAGGACCTCAGACAACAGCACTGGTGGCTAGGAATGAAGAAATTGGTAGCAGAGTTTGTCTCTCGATGCTTCACTTGTCAGTAAGTGAAGGCGGAGCATCAGTTAACAGGAAGCTTAGTTCAGCCTTTAGAGTTCCCAGAGTGGAAGTGGGATGATATATCCATGTACTTTGTGACAGGAAATCCACATACTTCCAGAAGCCATGACTCTAGTTGGGTGATCGTCAACCTACTCACCATGTCGGCCCACATCATACTGATCAGAGAGCAGGTTTCAGTAGAAAACGTGTGATGCCTCTATGTGTAGGGGATTGTGCGGCTACATGGAGTACCTTCAATGATTTTCTCTGATTGAGATGCATGTTTTACGTCCCGGCTATGGAAGGGGTTGCACGAGGATTTCGAGACGCAACTTCGTTTTGGAACCACCTTCCATCCTCAAACGGAAGTCCTGAATGAGCGGACCATTCAGACCCTCAAGGGCATGCTACGTGCTTGTGTCCTCATCTTCGGTCATAGCTGGGAGGATCACCTGCATTTGGTGAATTTTTCATACATCAACAGCTATCACTCCACCACTAAGATGGCAGCTTTTGAGGTGTTGTATGGGAGACCTTGCAGATCACCATTGTGTTGGACTGACCTATGGGAGTCAACACTAGTGGGACTAGGGATAGTACAAGCTACCACAGAGAAAGTGAAGATCATCTAGGAGTGGATAAAGACTACACAGAGTAGTCAGAAGTCATATACCGATAGGAGACGGGGACCTATAGAGTTCGAGGATGGAGACCACATCTTTCTACGAGTCCCACCTTGACGAGCTTTGCAAATATTTGGTCGAGGAGGAAAGTTATCTTTGAGTTTAATTGGACCCTTTCAGGTCACCAGATGAGTAGGGTAGTTGTATTTCATCTTATATCTTCTACATTAGATGCACTAGGTGCACGATGTCTTCCATGTATCCTAGTTGAGGAGAAACATGCACGAATCTTCTCACATCATCGACCATGAAGAGCTGGACGTCGACAATGGGGAGACTTTTACAGAGGTTCCAGTTGAGATTGAGGATCTATAGGAGTGGGTCCTTCCTGGGTAGTCGATACCTCTAGTGCGCATTTTTTGGCACCATGGGAACCTCTAAAATATAACTTTGGAGCGGGAGGCTCAGAAGCACGCTCAATACCCCCATTTTTTTACATAGTTTTGACTTGTGGATTATGGGGACGAAAATCACTGAGGTGGAGAAAATTTAAAGACATGGAATTTCTAAGTAATTTTTTTGATTAAATGGAAATTTTACATGTCTGTGAAAATTGAAGACACATGATTCCGAGACCTGGAGTGCCCGTAATGAATTTCTGACCTTTTTTTGGGTACGTTCAGTAAACGTGTGAGCTTGTTTTTTTAACTTTTGAACTGGTGCTCAGAAGTGAAATCTGAGGACACCGTTAAACTCTCAATGCCAATATTAGCTTAAGGATACTTTAACCTCAAAGGCAGTTTGTCAACGATGAATGTCATAATTTGGGTTTTTTGTGGAAATAGAAATAAAATAAAATAAACATTTCTTTTATTTTTGTTGAAACCTTTCATGTGGATGGTTTAAAGGTGTGGAGCACCTAAACTAAAACCTCCCAAATGTGAATATTTTGGAGGTGGGGACCACAAGAGTGATATCCTCCAAAATGAATGCTCAGTGTTGGGGACCACCCGAGCTAGTAAAACCCCAAATTCAATGCATGGTGGTGGGGACAACCAAAACCCCTCATTATTGAGAAAAACCTCTCGACTCCCTGCTATAATTATCCCAACTCTCCAATTTAATAAAATAAGGAAACCCTCATCTAATTAATTAAGATAACCTATTTTGTTCCAATTTTAAATTATACAATATATTCTATTATATTGGCTACCCTTTTCATTTTGGTGGGTGTGGGGAAATTTATCATTGGAAAAGGTGGGAGCTTTGGAGAACTTGGAGGAACACATCCTCCAATGAATAATGCCACTGAATAACTCTTTTCCTTTGATGAACTTTTCTACAAACTCCATTGAAGGATATCCAACGACGATGATCCAACGTTCGAGGAAACTCTGTCGTCACCGAATTCATCATTTCCTCTCATCACCGACGTTGTTGAAGGAAACATGTTGCGGGATCGACAAATGCGAAACCATCTCAAACACGGACAATTGTCAATGAACAATTGAGGTAGGGGTGTGTTTAAATTTGATCAATGTTAAATTCCCTCTCACATTGAATAATTTTCTTTGAGCCATATGCTACCGCCCTAACGCGGAGGGTACGAGCCAAACAAACATGGTGCGACCCCTCCGCATATCTTGTCGATCATTTGTGTGACCTTTGCATTGGTGTCGGCGACTGGTGCCTATGGTTGGAAATGGTGGAACCTGAGAACTGCGATGAAGGTGAAGAACGAAGGGAGGCCGGTCAATCCATTTGCCGGTGAAGTCATGGTACCGCACCGCCCCATGGTGCACCGCAGCCTGCAGCCTCCACCGCCCAGCGACCTCTGCCGCCTCCACGGCGCTCCGCCGCCCCGAGACCTCCCATGCCACCCTGTGTCCACGCCCCCACGGAACCCCATACCAACCCATGGCCCCACCGCCCGCGGCCCCCTTTGCCGCCCCAATGCCTCACCGTCCGCAGCCTCTCCGCGCCACCCCGCGGCCCTGCAGCTCCACCGTCTGCGGCCCCGCCGCGCCACCTGGCGTCTTCATAGCCTATGCGGCCCTACGGCCTCCACACTACTAGGCTAGTCATGACTTAGTATTTCGGGCTTCAACATGGTCCAGACCGGACCCAATGGGTTGGGCCGAGTGGACAGAAACTGGGTCAGTCTAGGCGGGGTCGGATCGGACCTGAACCCCCTTCGACCCATTTACGCAATTTCGGCAATATCTTTGGAACCAGGATTCCATTAGACGAACTATCTATGGTGCCAAAAACCTTGGAGTGAGATGATCCCTTTGGTATACCCCATTATAGATTTGGATAATGGTAAGAAATGGTCGGGTTGGATCGAGCACGAATCCAACCGGGCCATTGAGAGAAAAGGCTAATAACTTACAGACCTGGCATCCGATTGATGTGTCATCTATTGTGTTGAGACCCCTATGACGTCAGGGTCCTTTGAGATACTTATTAATGGGAGTTAATGGTAGTTGGAGTATCGACTAGTGGCTGGTGGAGTGGACCCTCTAGGAGACAAGTGAGCGTAGTGCGGGAACCCTGAAGCTGGCTATGACGTGAAGAACGAACCGCGATATTGTGTTGGTCAGCCCCTAGAGATCATGTGTGGGTCAAATCCTAGAGATCATGTTTGGGTTAGAACCTAGAAATCTTGTGTGGGTCGGCACCGAGCGATCCTGTGTGTGTCAACACCGAGCGATCCTTGGTGGTTCGGCACCGAGCGATCCTGTGTAGGTCAGCACCGAGCGATCCTATGTGGGTCAGCGCCGAGTAATCCTGTGTTGTCATCATATAAGCTTCTTAACAGAGTACGATGATTAGTTTTTACATATAATCATATCTACTAATGTACTTGACTTATACTTGGTGTGAGCTGAGTTAGTACCGTTGTGGTATTTTCCTTTGTGGTAATACATTGGTGGTATTCTTCTATGTGGCGTACCAGTGCGGTAATTTCCTTCTTGGTTTTCTTTCCTTTGTGGAACAGTGGATCTTTGGTCTTTGAGTTGCACTCTATGTTTTCCTTATGATTGTGATGGGTTTACTTCATAACATTGGTACATATATGGGAATATACTTTAGTAGGGTTGTCAATTGATTACATGTTGTGTGGTTTAACCTTGGTGGATGTTGTGATACCTTGAGGTTCTTAGGGTCCCTATTGGGTATAGTTATACTCACCCCTACACTGGATATGCCGTCACACTATTGTGTTTAGTGTAGATGATGGACAGTGCTGACTAAGGACGAGAGTACCAGGACTAGAGGTAGCTCAGCGGTGGATGTTAGACGAGGCGAACTGCAGAGATGATCGTTCGTGAGTTGTACCTACCCTTCAGGTTGGATCTGTGGGGGACGATCCAAGATCTTCGTTTCACCTATCAGTTTCCTTGTACTTTCTATTTTTCCTTGTACTTTTCTGTATGTCTTGTATTTTGGCCCCTTTTTACTTACTGTATTCACTCTGTTTACTATTGAGTTTACTCGTGTTCATATCTTTTTGTGTGCTTGGTAGAGTTTGTTTATAGGATATAAAGGCAATGTCATCACAGTTTTAGGGAATACACCTTTCGTTGAATGTCTCCAGCCACTGGCCTCTAGAAGGCGGCCTTGGGGTAGTCATCGCATGGGCCCTAGGGATGGGTCATGACAACAGATCTTAGTCACTCCAAGATATACTAACAATCATGAATTGTTAAATAGTTATAGAACATATAATTTAAACTCATCATGATCCAATGAAAAACAATAAATAAATTTGTAAAGTATTTAATAATACCCATCCTATTATTATCTTTGAATGTTATATAGTTTCCCTTGTCCTCGTAAACTCAACTCCCCAAATATATCATAAATATACATACTCTACCATTATATATACCAAATTCATGAATCAAATTTATATACCTTGTGTACTATTTTTCCCCACTATGTGAATGATCACTATTATATCTTTCATTTTCCACCATTATTTAGATCCATTGAACAAAAAATTATGATATTTAATACTTATTAAATAATCAATTGTATTATGTTTCTCTAACATCTACATGGGATCAAAATTGATGTATTGATGATATTCCAGTAACCAATTCGATCTTAATTAGACATAAAAATATGTGAAAATAAACATGATAATATTATCATCCATATACAACAAAAATGTCCTACAAAATTGGTACTATATCAAAATCGTTAAGAAATTAACTATTTCTTCTAACTCTATAATTTGGGTTGGGTAATTTTTCTAATGGTGGCATGTCTTCCTAAAATTTTAACACATAAATATATTATGTTGCTTTAAGACACATACCTAGCCTAAAACTATTGTATTTAAATATAAAACATAATTAACTCCAATATATTGCAGATTAAAGAAAACGTCTAATGTTTTTCCCATAATTATACAGTTGAATACCTTATAATATTCCATTATCTTCCCGAAATATATACATTCCATGTAAATGTTTTTATAAGAGAATATAACAATACGATGGCTAAAATAATACATGAAAAATATCTACTGAATCCCCAAAAAATATTTCAAAGATATAGACTAGTCATTTCAAAGGCCTAACCTTCCTATATTACTCAATATTCATTAGGATCACTTTATTAGAAATAAAATAACTATGGAACTTCACTTCTTAAATTATGAAATGGTATTATAATTTTTTTCATAATTTTATATTCCTAGAAAACCCCCAATACAACATCCATATTCATATCATGGCTGAAATTGGTGTTGAAATAGGGAAGTATATATTTAATGATTACCATCAATACAGAATCAATGTCTCAGAGTAATAACATATTCCACAAGTCTCATAAAACATCAAATAGATTATTATCACAAAAATTAATGACCTAAAAAATTTGGTAACCATATCAATAATAGAAATCAAATTTATGTGGAACCCTGTTATTTTACCCACAATTGATTATATCAAATCTAATATTAAAATTTTGAAAACCAACTAGATCCAATAAACTATAAAAAATATTATCAACACATGGAAATACATATTTGTAAATCACTAAAACTTCTTTCATATTGTAGTAGTCATTATAAGACCTCATGTGACCATCAAAATTAATTGTATATTTTCTCACATCATTTTAAAGGAAGATCATTTCCAAATAATTCCTTTTTATTCATATATTACATGGAATCAATAATTAAATTCATAAAAATAAAATATTAAAATACAACATGCCTCAATATCAAACCCTTCTAAATTTCATAATCATGAAGCCTTCCCTAAAAATTTTGATTGTCCCTTCTAGATCAAAAATTTTATTTAATGAAAAGAATATTTTATTTGATATTTAAACTTATACATCTGATCAATTTAGTTAATTATTTATTATTATTAGTCCATTGAAATACTTATCATGTTTATTTAATATGGACACCTCTATCATTATTCAGTTCTCCCACCAAGTAGAGTATCAGTTATCATTAAAAAAGGAATCATTTACTTGTTCATCCCTCAATATTAAGATAATTTCTAATAATTTAATTAATTTGATGATTTATTATTAAAAAATTATGAAAAATAATAGTACCAGATATCAAGAAGGAACCTCATACAATAGATTACCAAATATAATCATCAATAACCCATGATGCCTACATATTGTAAAATGAATTTCCATGAATATTTTGTAGTGAGTACATGCTCAAATGTTTTCACAGATCATGTTGTATGCATCAATAATTATTTCTGATTAGATGTGGTCAAAATATTTCGTCACGTTTTAAATCATCATGCACAAATTTCACATGAGAGGAGGATTGAGACACTTGGACATTGGTTTCCCACTTATCAAAATTAGAACCACTCTAGTGGCACATTTTCCCTAGTAACTGTACAAATAATCTATATTTTATTTCCATATTATATTCTTTCACATCATATATTACACAAAAATGAGTTTCCCAAAACCTAAACATAGAATAACAGCATTATCATTCCACATATCCTTTTTAAATGTCTATATTGAATTATTTGGACTGATATGCTCTATAGAGGTAGGTGCAAATAGAAACATAACCATCAATTTAATCACTTCTCATATATTTATCTAATATAATAATTCATTGATATTTTCATTTCTCAAAATCTCAAGAATATAATTCGTTATACTAGAGTACATCGGTTCACACATCATAACTACAAAATTCCCTTTCTTGAAATATAAGAACACTTGACTCCTAACCATATTTAATGCCACCAGGAGAAATTGATCACTTATACACATCATGAATTCCTTCTAGTAGATATCATTATCCTTTTCTACATCCTCAATAGGTTTAGATCACTATTGGGTAGTAATTTTGGAAAAAAGATAAATGAATTTAACATTCATCATAATCAATATTTGAAAAAAAAATTATGTTGCTTATTTCTCATAATAACTCTCCAGGTATCTCTAATACCAATACTCTCTAATCAAGAATTTATTCTGATTCATTATCTAGAAACCCCTATTATGTTGTACAGACCAATCTATATTATCTTTTATTCCATTCCTATAGATATATTGGAAAATAATTTCTACCATATTAGGGCCCATAAGTGTAGGATTCACTACACCACTTCCACATACTGCACAAAATGAAATCTTATAGGTTTTATATCCATAAATAATTTAAAAACAATTCGATGGAAAAATTATACACCCTTCACAAAACTACATTAAAACAACCCATTATCAATGTTATGATGAGGTGTAGTCTTGTTAGTTAGGATAATGTGTTTTACAAATATCCTTCATAACCCTTAAATTATGTTCCCAAATAATTTAATCCAATCTATATCAAATAATAATTTGAAAAAATATTTTCAAATATCAAAAAAATATTCTTCAAAACACCATCTTTTGTACAAGACACCCATTCCCTTTTAGAATTCATTCTATATGATTTATTATGTATGATTACTATAATGATATATGAAATTCTAATTTTTTTCCATCATTGTTTATCATGACACAAAACAATCCGCAGTGTCCATTAGAAACTTCCCATTAACCCAAAAATCACAGTGACATCGATTTATCTATAAAATGTTTTTATATCTATTTTTTTAAATATGTTTCTAATGTTTAAAATATTGTTATTTAGGCCTACAAGACATAACATGAATTTAATCAAGCCCCCCATTAAACATATATTTTTAAATCTTTTTCCCTAGTGACAGAATTCCAAGAATTGTGTTGGGAGGCCAAATGGCCTCACATATCTCCTTTTACAATATAACTGTATCAACAATAAATAAAGTATAAATGTAAATGTCAGTGAATGATTTTTCCCATATGTAAAAAACCATAAATAATTCATTATCACATAAGAACACTATTAAAAATTATTTTTTAAAAAACATAACAATAGTAATAATTTTCTTTACCAAATAGCCTAAATTTGACAAAAACAATTTAGGTATAATGAAACACTAACAGTAAAAGACAATTATCAAACCAATAGAAAACATCATCAATGTTATTAAATTATGATAGATTTTTGGTTCACCACTAATCCTAAAATTTTTCGAACTAAATAACCCCTGAACAAAATTTTCATTATATCCCAATAGGGATTACATAGTGGGTTTGTATAAATTCCACATGATTTATCCTTGACTATAATAGACAACCATGATAGGTGATTGTAAATGAGATTATAATAATTTATCATCGATTAGAATCAATTTTAAAACCAAAATAGATTATTTATAAT
Organism: Viscum album; assembly: GCA_963277665.1. Classification (NCBI taxonomy): domain Eukaryota; kingdom Viridiplantae; phylum Streptophyta; class Magnoliopsida; order Santalales; family Viscaceae; genus Viscum; species Viscum album. Next base: position 1,239,007,245 of record OY728143.1, read on the forward strand.
TATTATCAAAAACATATTATTATTTAATGTGAATTCATTATTAAAAAAAGTATTCAAAAAATTATAATTCATCATTTTCCAAAACACATGGGTTCCTATTGAAATCCAATATCTAAGAATTAATTTATATTACATTAAGAATTATATGAAAATTTATAATTATATAAAGAAAGTAAATTTATGTCTTCTAATATTAAAAAATAAATCCATATTTTACTATATCTATTATGAAAATTATTTTTTGTTAAAATCATATAGAAAATAAAAATTATTGAAATGATTCCCCATGCTACGGTTTTCTAAGTTGAAAATACATAAAATAATTTCTTTTATGAATTCTTAAAATCGAGTTATACACAGGTATGAATCGCCGCTAATATACCAAAAAGTAACACTATAATGAGTGTTTACATTACGATCTAGTTGTCTATTCCATTTCCATCTTTAACAAATGCTCTATACACCACTCATCCCCATGAATACAAAATAGTTTCCTGAAAATAACTTCATTTGAATTAATTAATATAAAAATAGAAGTTTAGAAAATAAAATTTCACATGTTCAATACCATATACCACAACAAAATACATTCATAAGATAAAATATGAAATCTAAAATAATATAAAACTTCCATAAATAACATAAATTAAAAATTAAAAAACAAACATCCATTTCTCTTCAATTTTTTTTCCACTCCATAATAAATACATTCATTCATCATGAAACAAAATATTCCAATTTGAACCAAAAATTAAATCATAACAGATTTCTTTCCTATTCAAAATTCAATATAAATCAAATACAAATTTGAAAATCACATATTTGAAAATACCATCTCCCTTTAAATTCATTAATTAAAAAACAATCCATTAAACATAGTGACGCCCAAATAACCATTTTCAAAAATAATTAATTTTACAAAAAAATCATTCAATTATAAAATAAATAATGAAAAATCATTAAAAAACACATAAAAATTATAAAATATTTATAATATTTTAAAATGACTAACATATTCCAACAACCCATAAATATTACCTAACCCCATAGTCTAAATCCAATTTAGACGGGTCAAATTCCATAATCTCTACAGAAAGAAGATAAACTATACTATGTTTATGACTAATAGGGATAAATTTTTTTATTGTAAGTAAATCCTGGTTTTAGCTATGATTTTCAACCAGTATAATAATCATACCATCAATCATTTTGTGAGTGGTTGAGAGAGCATAGAAATCACCATATTTTACCATAAAATTTTCCCAGGACTGTTTAAAGGAATGAAACATATTCCTAAGTGGAATTTTGGTCATGAAATAATGGATAAATAACTTCCTAGCAATACTATATTTCCAATAGTCATGGTATCGAAGGAATTTTGTTTATTATCTACGGGGTTTCCCATTATTTGTTATTTAGAACCATGTCACATCCATGCTATAACTAGTGAAATCATTCTACAAAAAACATAATTTTTTTCCAGTCTGTGGGATCATGTTATCATTATGTGGGGTATCATTTTCCCTGAAAAGAATATTCTACCAATATATATCAACCAATCTAGTTTTCAAAAAGGTGTTCCATATGGTATAAAAATCATTATGAGTCTAATAGTATAATCCAAAGTCACTTTTTATGTTATTTAGGCCTCAATTCTAGTAAATTAAACAACAAAACCTTATTGAAGTCTCTTTACTAATAAGAAATGAAATTTAATGTAAATAAATAATTAATCACTAAAACTTGATTGCATAACATATATCAATAATCCTATAGTTTTTATCATATGATACAAATATTTAAGGATTTAATTTATTATATTTATGTTTTTTTTTGAAAATATAAATTAGTATATTGAATATTATATAAATCCAAAATTTTCAGTCATTGGTCAAAAAATATTTCATTGGAACTAAATTAATAGATATCATCTTGGTTGTGTTAAAATATTAAATAGATATGGTTCTAAAAATAATTATAGTCAATAAATAAAATGTATTGATGATTCTAATGTTTAATTTCATTTCAGTTAATTAGTCATGACAAATTGAGTCTATAAGAATATATATTAAAAATAAAAACATGGAATAATTATGAAATATTTCCATTATGAGTGTTTTATGTGGAAAAATATTGTTTTTTTAATCAAATAATTTTTTTAATCTGGCATAAAAATGGACGGAAAGTATATTTTAAAAAATAATAATTTGGGATATTTGAATGTTTTTTTATATTTCAGTCTTCTAAATTTGATGAAACTGAATGACAAAAAAATGTATGTAGAGGTATTAAGTTGAAATGATTTAAGTGGTGAAAATTAAATTCATATATATGATGAAAATATTGTTGAATGTGGTGTATAATTTTAAAATAAAATTATAGTTGAATGTTATGATTTGGGAGGTGTATTATTATTAATATACTAAATATAGAATATGAATTGTTAATTAATTGATATATTATTGATGAGAGAATTAATTAAATGAATAAATATATATATATATATATATCATGTTGTGGTGATGATGGGATAATTTATTGTGATAGTTATAATAATATTTTTTAAATCAATTAATGAACTATTCAGTTTTAGCGTCTTCTTGTATGTAGAGAACATGTGTAAAGTATTTATTTTGATAGTTAATGGTGATATACTATCATGGTATTAAAATAACAAGAGATATATAAAATTTTTAATTTCTCGAATGTTTTGAAATGTACTTTAATTGGGGGTTTGATCATTGACCCAAAAATGTTGGTGACTCTATTTCACATATTGTAGGTAATGATATAATCCCTATATGAAAGTTAAATTCTATTAGAATATTGGATCCAAAATTTTTAAAAAAGATTTTCTTTTTTGGAAAAAAATTATTATTATTCATTTAATATAATTATAAAAAATTGGTGACCAAGTTTAGTATAATAACGTTAAGTGGTTTAACTAAACTAAATCAGTTTAAAAAGGATAAATTAGGATAAATATGATTCCTAAGGGTAATATTTTGATCCTAGTATAATAATGGAGGGGGGGAAATCTTGTTTATCGTACTCATGGTGTTTAGTATTTTTTAAAAAAATAATAGTATTTATAAAATTAAATAAGTTCTCACATTGGTATAATTTTATTGTTATACCTGAAAAAATGATTCATAATATTTCAATTTTAGAGGTATCACAAAACATATTTCACCAATGAGTCTAGGTATTGTGGTACTGAGGATGATGGAGTGTTATAATCACAATTGTTAAGTAAGTAAACAATAGTAATGAATAATATAGTAATATGACATTCCTTTGGTCACAATATTGGATGTGAATCTTCTCTAAAACAGTTTAAGAATGACGAATGTTGTTAAAATGTTTTGAAAATTATATTATGGATGATTTATCCACATGTTATTTGATGAAATGATTGCTTTTTACAGTATAATGGAGAAAATAATATTATGAATAAAATCATGAACGCAAAAACAATTATATGTTACTGAGGTGGTAATAAACATTTCTTATGGAATGTTAGTTGTTTCTTAGAGATAGAACTCGTAAAGAGATATATTTTCGATGAATAATTTAGATTTTATAGATTAAAATTATTATTAAAAATTGTGTTGTAAATTAAACAAACTCATTCTCCATGATTAAAATAATATTAAATGATCATTTTAATATGATTGAAGAACTCCATTTTATTTAACTATTCATGAATTATAATGCATTGGATTAGAGAACTGCAAACTCTTTGGTATGATTTCATGTGGAGTGATCAACAGACATGTAATTCATGAATATCCATTGTTAAATTTAGATTACTAAAATTAATGAAATAATTTATTTTATTGTTGAAAAATCATTATGGTCAACTAAAATATGTTTTCAATAAATAATATTACCTTTAAAAATGATTTATAACATTTGGTGATTTATTCTATTTATTATTTATAGTAGTGTGTATACATGTTATCTTGAATGAAAAAACAATGTGTAGATATTTAATCTTCATATAAAACAAATCAATGTCAATGATTTGATTGTGAGGAATTTATAATTTAGATCAATTTATTGTAGAGAACCATTTCCTATATATAATGATAGAAATGTTAATTATTTTTAGTTTTCAAAGAGAACAATACTTTAGAAATGTGTAAAAATTTTAATTATTATTGAAATCAAAAATATAATCATTGATTAAGTTATTAGATTGCCTCAATGAAAATACTTAAATAAATTATTATTTATGAAATCATTAGTGGGGAATTATGGACAAAAATAATAATATTTTTGTTGTTTATAGATGCTCATATATTATACCCCATTCTCATAGTAGGATGGAATGATTTTTATGTATAAAAATAATTCATTCTGGTTATTAGTAAATTAATTGGTTATTTCATCTTCTAATTTCTTCATGATATGTGGTTGATCAAAAACCTATAATATTATTTCACCATCTCAACTCTCTTGGATTTTTAATCATTTAAAATATAATTCATTACGATATATATTGAAATTATTCTATAAAAAACATAAAATTTTATCAGTCCCTTTATTTGGTAACACTTTAAATTTTATTCCTCCTTGACAAAATACAAAGGATATTAGGTTCATCTACATGGTATTGGAGGATTTTTGTTTTTATGGATTCATCCCATTGGGTTTTTAAATAAGAATCATGATATATAATAATAATAGATAATAATTCTACACTGCTTTTGGTTTATGTTGTATGTTCATTATGAGTGTTATCTATATATAACCATTACTCACCAACATCAACCATCCTCTGGGTTACCCGTGCTACTAATATGTTAGGTAAATTTATAGGTATAATATTTTAGATAAGATTGTTTAGTACTTTACTTGATGGGAATACATTAATATAGTATTCCATGTTCATCATAAATCAAGTCAGGGTTATCTTTATTTTTAAAAGATATAGGGCCTTATTTGATGTATTTGAAAAATAATGGAAATATATAAATTATATTATTTGAGAATTCATATTTAAATTGCATTATTATTGGATATTTTATAACCATTCATGGTCAATTCATATAATCACATCCATGCAGGCTTTCTCAGTAGAGAATCCATTGTTTATTATGGTAAATATGGAGGATACATGGTCAAATGAGACGGTTCATTTGGAGTGGGGAAATATAAAATAATGGAGAATTTTTTATTATAAATTCATTGCATAGTTGTTAAGACCCTATATTTAGGCCATGAATCCACTTATAATTCCTTACAAGAAAACATTTTTTATTTGAGTTTTAGGTTTTTGGACTCATTTAACATATAAAAGTAAATACAATAAATTATATAAAAAATATACATAATCCTAGGAAGTGATCTCCCCATAGAACTTATTTATATATTACATGTGTCTAGAATGTGTCTGGATCAGTGGTATGTGAGCATTGATATTTTTATATTATTATTTCTCTTCATTTGTTCTTAGTGATGCAAAAAAATAACTAATTATTAGTTGAAATCAAAAGATTAAGTTGAAAAAAATTAGTGATTTTACTATCATAGACTTGAGAATCGAGATAATAGAATGGATTTCAAGTTTATCAATGTGTTTTTTATAATCACTTGATTATGATATACATAGTCTTCTGTAATGCATTTTAAAATGAATTTCATAATATGTAATGTGATTTTTTATTTTATTTATTATACATCAAAATAACTATTTTTTCTAATGAATTTATTTCTTCTATAAATTTTGTTTCTTGGAATGAATTTAATATTTTTTTTTGTTTTTAATGATCAAGTATATTTTCAAAATATAATTCAATGGTTTTGAAATTTTATTAAATTTTTATTTATCATTTTTGATATTTTTGATGGACATTGTATTGAATTGTTTGTTTTATTTTTTATGATGCATCCAATATAGATTTTTGGGGTGAGGTTTATAATATTTTTTATTGACCTCTTACATGGTTGTAGATTATTAGTCAATGTAGATAAAATTTTAATTATTGAAAATGTCTAGGTACCTCATTTTTGTAAAAAGTGTAATTTTGTAATGGGTTGGATTAGGTTGACCTAAATTTTTTGTACCCTTGGCATTAGTCAATCGCTGTGACCCTAGGTTTTTATGTCCCATGGATTTTTTTGACACACGAATATATATTTGGGATTATTATTTCTTTCATATTTTATATTAGTGATTTTTATAGCTGAAAGATATAATTATGTATCTTTTTTATATGATTTTATATGTGGTGTGTGATTAAATAAAAATAATTAAATCTTAATTTTTTCTATAAAAAGTAGTTTTGTGTGGTGAAATATGTTAATCCTACTATTTTTGGTATTCACCCATTATTAACCAATATTATTATATGGGTATATGAAAGGTTCATAAACACAGTTAACATAAAAGTTTCTTACATCATCAATGGAAAACCATAACCATAAAATTGTAGCTATATAGGGGAGGTGTTTTGTAAATAGGATGAATCGCGGTGTATTGGAAAGGCTTGTAGGATCTTATGGACCTCCATTTTTGGGAGTAACATTTTTTGGAATCATCTTATTTATCTTTGAGTTGTTTAAACACTAATTGACTTTATAATTAAAACAAATTAATTATTATTTGATTTTTTCTCACACAATATATTATACTATTTTTTTATTTCTATGATTTTTTTTTATACATGTAAGAGCATCTGAGTTATAGAAAAAATATGGCGAAAAGTCAATAAATGTTTTAAATGATATATGTGTTTTATAATAGGGTAAAACATACCTCACCATGAACATATAACCCATTGGAGTTTATTTTTAGCCTTTGGTGACCCCTCAGTTCTAGTGGCATTCATAAAAGTCTTAAAATATGTCTTAGGATAGAGGGTATAGTCTGTATGTTACTAAAGATGTTTAATGATATAATTAGATTATATATTCCAATAGGGTAATATATATCTATAAATCATTATCATATTTAATTATCCTAATTAATAATTGCAACAATAACTTTTTTAGATAATTTGGTTTTTTAACATAAAAATTGATTTATATTAAAAAGATATGAAGGGATATTTTTTTCTTCAAATAATGGTTCGGTCATTGATAAATCATACGGAATAAGACAGTTTTTCATTAATGAAGATATAAGAATAAGAATATATTTAATGTATAAGATGTTTTGAAAATCATTAAAATAGTTGGATGCTTGAAATCATTTTTCATTGTTTAACATGTTAATGGTTATTTTTTAGTACCCTTGTTTATGTTATCTAATGCGTAGATAATTCTTTTCAAGGTTATAATGATTAAGGGTGATGGTTGAAAGAGTTGGGAGAACTTTGGATGTGTTTTGGGGTATATTGGAAGTCGCACGAGAGGCGCATTATTTCCCTAACAGTGCGGACAACCAAGCATAGTCGGAACATTTGGGGAAGTGGATCCCACACATATGGAGTGTGGTTCGAGAGACCGTGAGAGGAGGCCATGTTAGTGTCTACCAAGGTAGTGGATGATGTATGGTTAGTGCACGATTTTTATAACCGTGCGAACCAATCTTGCATACACTTAAATGAGATTATAAAAAATTGGATCTCACATGTTTTTGACTCCAAATGGATTATTTTTTCTTAATTGGATGTATCCTAGGATTACTCTCCCTTGAAGGTAGAATAACCTCTCCTTATAATTTTGGAGGCGATATGAAAGCTTTCCTTGGCGAATCAAAGCTGGAGTCTTTAGGTATGTGATCTTTCTTCATCGTTCTTGATCAGTTTCTTAGATATACTTATATCTACTTATCCTCTTCTCTTGGTATCATATATCTATGCCTGTTATGGGTATATCTAACTGTTTGGATGCCAAAAATGATGACATTTGGTCTTGGTCTAGCTAGGATAAGAGACTTAATGCGGGTTCTTAAAGAATCAACCCAGTTTTCTTGAGTGTTCTTCATTTTTTGTGGTTTTCATAAAAACCAATGAAGTATGAGTATTATTTCTCCACTCAAATTAGTAAAACTGATTGGGACACATTCATATTGAACGTGTGGTGTTTAACAGATTATGATTTTTTATGAACCCTTGTTTGAAAGCTTCTTGAGTGATGATTGTGAAATCCATAAAATTAGGGGTTTTAAATGAATGATTTTGCTCTAGGTTTCAAAACATGAGTTTTAAAAGGTTTATTTTTATGTATTGATGTCACATAAATGGGATTAGTGGTTTTTAATAAAAGTGGATGTTTTATTGAAATGAACTATTTCTTTGAAATTGGATGTGCTTTGCTTTCAAATAAATGTTCGATATTATTGAAGTGGTTTGTTTTGGAAATGGAAATATTAGGAATAAATGGTGTTGGTTTGAGCTCATGATTTAAGGGTCTTTAATAAGGGATGAGTACCATTGGGGTACAAGGGACGTGTCCCAAGATTAGGGGTGTGTTTCATTGGTACACAAGTTAATTGGATGAGAGACAACACCAGAGTATGGAAATGTCAAACAAAGCATTCATGTGTGGGTGTGTTGTCAACTATGGAAATTGTTATGATAAATGATATAAATAATGTGTTTCAAAGCATTTATTAGTTATTTTTCTAGAAAAATAACTTTATGGAAATTGGTTTCTTTTTGTTTTGTTTTCACTTGGTTGAAAACGGTTTTCAGAACATTTTTGTATTCAGTTATAAACTGTTTTGGTAAATTGTTTAATATACACTATTTTATATAAATCATTTTAACACTTCTATCCTTGTGTAATGAGTAGGTTGTGGAAAACCTACTATGTTTTATACTCACCCCTTCTCTGGAACTTTGGTTCTTTATTAGATGTTATCTTCTGGGACATGGGCCAAGGTAACGTTTCCCTCATTTTTAGCACTACCTCGTGATGTTTGGGTTGTTTGGATGTTGTGGTTCTTGGAGCTTATGGAGCTTGGAGTCATGTTATATTTTTATAGTATTGCATCGTTTATAAGTTGTGTACTTTGATACATGGTTACTCATCCATTGTTGTATAATTTTATGTGATTTTGAGATACAAGAAGTTGTTGAGTTGTCTTTCATTTGTTCGTGGATCATATAGTGAATGTTTTTTATGGTTCGTTGGTTTATTGGTTTATTTATTAAAGTATAAATCATCCACCACTTGTATTTAAAACCCTTCGATATTTATTTCCAGCCTTTGGCATCTTGGGGATGACCCTTATGTCCATGTGGTGACTCGTTGTAATCTCAAGCCAATGAGAATTGGCGGGTCATTACAAATGGTATCAGTCAGGTCCTTCCTTGCCAATATAAATGGTCATAAGTGTTATTGGTCTTGGAGATGGAATTCCTTTTCATCTATTCTTTGGGTTGGAATCAAGGAAAAGAGTAGGATTATCAGAACATTTAATGTATAGCATAAAAGGATGTAGCTAACACTTTTATGATGAACATCAAGTTACCAGGGAGTTGGGTACATAAGTGTTTTTGATACATTTCTAGAATGTTGGAAATCTCATTATAATGGGGTTTTCCAATAAAATAAGCATGGAATAAATTTTAGAAGAATTAATTCCCACTAGGATTTCATATCTCCCTATGAGGAATGATTTATGATTTTGTACAAGGTGTAAATTTTTTAAAATTGAAAAAAAAATTCAAATGATTGATTTTGAAAACATGATATTTGGTGTATTTTGAAATTGGTTTCACATTAAAAAAGAATTCTGAATGTTTTAAAAAATGGTTGGACATGGAAAAATATCATTTTCAAAACAATGTAGTGATAATTGATGTGAGAGAATTTTAATTCTAACCCATTAGTTACTAGAGAGTGAGATTGTCAGACTTTGAAATTTTTTAGAAAATAGAAGGCAATAGGCATTGTCGAAACCAACCCAATGAAGCTATAGAGAACATGGTTTCCCCTGAACCATAGGTTAACTAAGATCAAGTTCATTATATTGTCCGATATTATTACTCTATGGATACAAGGTACCTAAGGAATGAAACATGGAATGTGTATCATACCATCCAGTTCATGAAGCAGAATCCACTGAACTTATGGGGTGATTCTGAACCCGAGAAGGAAGAGGCGTGGCTAAGTAAGATGAATCGTATAATTTATTTCATTAGTACACCATCAGAGCTCAAGGTCAAGGTGATTATGTATATGCTCGAGGATCTTACAGGCCTGTGGTGGGATTTAGTGGTGCTGGTTAAATTGGATAATGGCCTTACAGGGGAGGATTTTGAGGAATTTTTCAACAACCAATTCAATCCTCATATGTTCATGATCTGTAAAATGATATAATTATTTAGCCTGAAATAGGAGAGCCTCTCTATCACAGATTACATAGCTAAATTCATGTATTTAATCCGTTTGTTCACCAGAGGTTGTGGAAAGTGTCTCTTTGAAGGAAGGATTCTTCGAATTAAGGATAAGGTATGAGATTTGATCAAAGATTTTGGTGATCTATTTTATGGATTATTGAAATATGGTGAATAGAGTGACTATGGCTGAATATGATATCTCAGGATCGATAGGAGGTGGAATGATGATACCTCCATGGAATGGTGGGAACTCAACTGTTTGGAAAAATTTGAAAAGAGACACCTATTTCCAAGGTGGAAATGGAAATCAGAATCAGAAATTGGGATCAGAGAACATTCCTCCATGGCCCCAGAGTGAAGAAGGTTACATTCAATGTGGATTTCCTGAACACATAAAGATATAGTATACAACACAACCTATATCAAGACATAATTACAAGAATATAGGGATCCTTCATCGATATTGTCATAGTTCACCAAGGTTAGGTGCTTGAGACACATCTTAGGCATCACAAGCATCATATGCTTCAACAAGATGAGGACAAAAAAATCAGTGTTGTCAATAGAGAAGAGTTAGCAATGTTGATTCTAGAAATACCATGACTTCTCAACCATGGAAATCTTAGAAAGGAAACAATGAGAATAGTGCAGTGATAAAGAAACTGTATGTATCTTAGGAGATGATTATTGATGATCTAGAGGGACCATATATAGTGAGAGATACGATTAGTTTTAATTCTACCCTTGTGGAAGTTCTCATTGATATTCGTGGATCACATTCTTTCATTGATTCTCGTGTTGTTTAATTGCTATGTTTAAAGTTGTAAATGATGCCTTCTATCTTAAAACTAAAAACTCCTCTTGCTGAAAGTGAATTTCAAGCCTTTTCTTGTGAAGCATGTGCCATAACTATTCATAGAGCTGAACTGAAATGGGACTTCTCAATGTTAGACACGGTTTTCTTGGATTTAATCTTAGGTATGGATTGGTTGACAAATTTCAAGGATCACATTGACTATTATATGAGAACATTGAGTTTTATGATTGAGGATGACATCGAGCATCTCTCCAGAGAAGAGAGGATGGTAAAGAAAGGTGAAATAAGATTTTTGGAACCAATTGTGGGAAAAATATTTTATCAGTTGGCAGTGTTGACTTTGGTATCAATGGATAAGATCGAGGAAACTAGTTTTTAGAGGTTTTGGATATATTTATAGATATATTCCCTTACAACTTCTCAGGGTTACATCCTATAAGAGAAATGGAGTGTACAACTGATCTCCTTCTGTGGACCAGTCCTATTTCTCATCCATCTTATAAGATGACCCCAATAGAGTTAATGGAATTGAAATTGATTATTGAAGAACTGGAATGTAAGGGTTTCATTCAACCATGTATGTCTTAATAGGCAGCAATAGTATTGTTCATGAAGAATGTAGATGGAACTCTTAGGTTGTGTGTTGATTATCGTATTCTTAAACAAATTATTGTAAGGAATTGATATCCAATCCCACACATTGATGATCTATCAGACCAATTAAGGGGATCACAGAGGTTCTCCAAGATTGAGTTTTTATCAGGATATCACCAATTGCGAATTCAGAAGGAGGTTATTCCAAAGACAACATTCAGAAGCAGATATGTCCTCTACAAATATGTAGTCATGTCTTTAGGTCTAATGAATGCACCAGTGGTCTTCATGGAATTGATTAACAAGATATTTCAGTTACATCTAGATTCTTTTTTATGGTGTTTGTAGACGACAACATGCTGTTTTCGAAGATAAGGGAAAACCATGAGGGGTATTTGGAAACAGTGTTACAAATACCGAGAGATCACCACTTACCTTCCAGATTATCAAAGTTCGATTTGTGGATACAGGAAGTAATTTTTTTTGGCCATTTCATTCTTGAATAATTCTTTTTTTATCCTAAAATGATAGAATCTATTATCTCATGGAAACCACTGAAGAATGTATTCAAGATACAGATATTTCTTGGTCTAGCTAGTTACTACTGACACTTTTTGTGTGATTTTGCATGATTAGATTCAGCAATTACTACTCTAACAAAAAATAATACTCTATTCCAATGGATAGAGGAATGCGAGAAGTCATTCCCAGAGTTTAAATTGCGGCTTACATAAGCACCTATTTTATTTTTCCGGAATCAGTACATGGGTATATGGTGTGATTTGATTCTTCGGGATCAAATATGGGGTTTTTTCACAACCAAGGAGATCATGTTGTTTCATATGGTTCAAGATAGTTGAGGGTGCATGAGAATAATTAACCAGTACACAATTTGGAGTTAGTTGAATTCGTCCATGCCTTGAAAACATGGAGACACAATCTCTCTGGTGATAATTTCACTATGTTTATGAACCATGAAAGCTTGAAATGCATTTTCTCACAGTGATATTCAAATCTGAGACAATGTATATGGATGGAGTATCTACAGATGTTTGACATTATCTTGATGGATACACCAGGAAAATGGAATTCAGTGGTTGATGCATTGAGTATAATTTTATACACTCAGTTGAAATAGGACGCTTCAGATGAATGGTAGTCGATGTCAGTCGTAGCCAACCTGCATGTGGAATGTGAAAAATGAGGTGATATTTTTTTTTCATTTCTGCTACGCTTGTTCCTGATTTGATAAAAATGGACAAAGAGGCACAAACATCTGATGAAGAATGTTTTGTTATGAGTTCAAAAATCAATGATGGGAGATCACTGGGGGTTGGAAACTTGATGAGAGTTTAGTTTTGTGATTTAGATATTGAATAGCTATACCTATGTATTTTCAAAAACAAATCCTTCATGATTACCACCATTCAAGATGGGATGTATGTCCTGGTTCACAGAAGTTGTATAAGGCATTAATGGTGCTGTTTTGCTAGAGTGGCAAGAAACTAATGGTGGTCGAGTTCATCTTGCGATGCCGAACATGCCTGCAAGTTAAGAAAGATCCTTAGAGACCAGCATGAATTTTGCAGTCATTACTTATCTCAGTATAGAAATGGTAGAATATAACTATGGATTTTGTTATATGTCTTATAGGAACAGTTCAGAAACACGATTCCACATGGGTGATAGTGGATCAGCTTACCAAGTCAGCCCATTTCATCCCTATTTGTGAAATTTATATGGTGGAGGATCTGTCAGAAATCGATATCTGAGAAGTGTTAAAGAGCCATCGTGTAAGAGTTTCAATAGTCTCAGATATGGATTTGAGGTTCACATCTCCTTTCAAGAAATCATTACACCAATATCTTGGATCCCAGTTGACTATGAGTGTAGCGTATCATCCAGAGATGGATGGGAAATCCTAGCAGACAATAAAAATGTTGGAAGACATGTTCTAGGATTGTGTAATGTATTTTGGTGGCTCATGGAAGATTTATATACCCTTGGAGGATTTCTCATACAATAACATCTTTCAGGCCTCTATACACATGGATTAGGTTGAATCATTTTATGGTCGTCCTTGTCGTTCTCCACTATGCGTGGTGGAAATTGGTAAAACATCACTAGTGGGGCCGATACTTTTCCAGAAAAAATGGAGAAGATCTAATGGACCAGAAAGAGGGTGGATGTGACTCATTGTTGTCAGAATTCATATGCATATCACCGTAGAATACCGTTGTCATTCACTGTGGGTGATCATGTCTTATTGAGGATATCTCCAAGGCATAGACATCACCTTTTTGGGAAGTATGAAATGTTATCTCCCAGATAAATTTTCCCCTTGGAAATTCTAGAATGGGTCTAGGATTTGGAATATTGGTTTTCGTTTCTACCATATTTTAGTTTAGTGCATAATTTTTTCAATGTATCTCAGTTGAAAAAGTATCAGTCGGATCCTGACTGTGTGATCAGATGGGATCACATTGACCTAGAGCCGAATGCTTCTTGATAAATATCCTAGTACTAATTTTGGATAGGAAAGATAATTTCTTGAACGGAAAAAAGCATAGGTCTAGTTTGGGTTTCATGGAAGCATGGACAGATTTATGACGAGACATGGGAACGTGAGAATGAAATGAAAGGGTTCTGGCCGGAACACATTCAGTTGGGCGAGGGTTTTCTATTTTACATGGAAGGAAAGACCAATGGTGAGTAGAATGTTATACCCCCAGTTTCTGGTATGTAACCCTTAATTATTTTCATGGTTATAATGTATAAGAGTGATGTTTGGGAGAGTTGGGAAAACATTGGAGGTGTTTTTGGGGGAAATTTGAAGTCACATGGGAGTGGCATAGTTTGTCTAATAGTGCGGCCAAATCATGCGTAATTGGAACTATTGATGTAGTGGCTCTCTCAATGTTGGAGGATGGTTTGGGAGACCATGCGATGAGGTTGTGTGAGGGTCTGATGAGGCAGTGGCTAATGCACATTTAGCACATGGTTTGTCTAACCATTCAAACTAATCGTGTGGGCAATTAAGTGAGATCCTAAAAAAGTGGATCTCATATGTTTTTTTGCCTCTAAATGGATAATTGTTTCTCTTATGCATACATTATTTGGGATTAATCTCCCTTGATGGTAAGAGAACCTCTACCACGAGTTTTGGAGGCGATCTGAGGGCTTTCCATGGATAATCAAAGCCGGATTCCTGAGGTATGTGATCATTCTTCATTGTTCATGATCAGTTTCTTAGATCTACTTAGATCTACTTCTACAATTCTCACAATTTCGTAGATATATGACCGTTATGGGTATATCTAATTGTTTGGATGCCAAAAATGATGATATTTGGTCTTGGTCTTTCTCAGAGAAGAGATCTAAAGCAGGTTCTTGATGAATTATCCCAGTTTTCTTAAGCGTTCTTCCTTCGTTGTGGTTTTCGTCAAAGCATTTGAGGTAGGAGGATTATTTATCGACTCCACATAGTTGAAATTATTGGAACACATTCAAATTGAATGTGTGGTGTTTAATTTATTATTACTTGGTTTTGAACACTTGTTGGAAACCTTCTTGTGTGATGGTAGTGAAATCTAGAAAATTGGGGGTTTTAAATGAATGCTTTGGTTCTTGGTTATAAAACATGGGTTTTTGAAAGGGAATTTTTCTAGATTGATGGAACATAAATGGTATTTGTTGTTTTTAATAAAATTTGATGTTCTATTGAAATTAAATGTTCATTAGAAATTGGATGTTATTTGGTTTTCAATTAAGGTTTGGTTTTATTGAAGTGGGTGTTTTTGGAGATGGAAATATTTGGCATAAATGGTGTCGTTGTTAGTTCTTGATTAAAGGGCCCTTAATAAGGGATGAGTACCATTGAGGTAAAAGGTACATGACCCTAAATTAGGGACATTTTTCATTGGGACATAGGGTAATTGGACGAGATACCACTCAGGAGTATGAAACTATCAAATGAAGCATGCTTGTGTTGGTTTGTTGTGAACTATGGAAATGGGTATGCCAAATGATAAGATAAATGGGTTTCAAGGATTTGATTAGTTATTTTTATAGAAAAAAATGATGGAAATTTGTTTCAATTTTTTAAAAAATTTGTTGAAAACTATTTTTTGAACTTGTTTTTTTCGATTATAAACTGTTTTGGTAAATTGTTTTATATAAACTATTTTATATATTTGATTATAACTCTCCAATACTGGTGGAAGGAGTAGGGAAGTCATTAGAAAAAACATATTGAGTTTTATACTCACCCCTTCTTTGGAAGTTTGGTGGTTTTGAAGATTCTATATTCCGGGATGGAGGAAATGGTAACGTTTCCCACATTTTTAGCACTACCTAATAATGTTTGGGTTGTTTGGAGATTGTGGAGCTTGGAGATTATAAATCATGGATTCCTGTGATATTTTGAGAGTATTTTATGGTTTATCTGTCATGTACTTTTATACTTGGTTATACTTCCATTGTTTTATAGTTTGATGTGGTTTTGAGATACATGAAGTTGTTGAGTTTTCTATCATTTTTCCACGCATCATATCGTGAATTTTTAGTTATGGTTTGTTGGTTTATTGGTTTATTTATTAAAGGATAAATCGTCCCCCGCATGTATTTGAAACACATTAACATATATTTCCATCCTTTGGCGTCTTGGTTATGTCGCTTAAGGCCATGTAATGACTCCTTCCTCTTTTAAAGAAATTTTAATTGATGGGTCATTGCTTTTGTGATGTGGTGATGAATAGTTATTAATTTTGCATTTTAATTAAGTATGATCTAGTTATAAATAGGTTATACACTCATTGATCATATGTTGTTATTATATGATAAATTCAATTATTTAAACAATATCGGTAATTATTTTATAACACATGGGTGGTAAGGCCTTGTATTTCATGATTGAAAATGTGGGAAATTACATGTACATATCATCTCATATACGAGATATGTGAGGATTTTACATTTATATGATTGAATAATTATCTATAGAGGAGAGAATTATTTATTATAATATAATAGTGTTGTAATAATTATATCTAGTATACATATGGTGTTTTTATTTCATCATAATAATATAATTGATTAAACTAGAAACATAGGGTGTTTTAGGGGGATTTGGGACATTTAAATTTTCATTTTCGAGGGATACGGGTTGAAGAGGAAGATATAAGGTAGTTAACTTGTTAATGCTAACAGATAAGTTCTTAAATGTTTGATTTAATTTCATTTTTTCCTTAAAATCATGATCCCTGAAATCAGTTTTTATATATATAGATGAAGAGATGATATTTTAATATTATCCATATAAGGGATTTTATAATAGACTTGGAGAGATTTTATTATATCTATATGAGCCTTGGGCATGGGGATTATGAGTTTGATCTAGTGTGACTATATATTCAATTAGTGAGTAAAAATCATATATCTTATTAATTATATAATGAAATGAGTGCACTTCCCATATAATGGAGGATATTATCTAGATATAAGTTAAACACATTACCTCTTGACTAGATCATGTGAGAAGGTAACTTTTGAAACAATAAATAACCCATCAACAAATTCAATAGACATATATAAGAATGTATGCTGATATTTATATTCATGATGTTTTTTGAATAATAATGAAGTTTGATAATTGGTAATTTATTTTTAAATTCAATGCATTCTTTTGGAACTATTTTAATTGTGAATTGAAGGTTTTCTATTTTTTTGACATTTTAATGATTGATTTATCATCTACTAGTTTTTTATAACATTAATTATTATAATTGTAGTCATTAATATATTAATAGCCATTCGGTACATATGGAAATTAAATGATATCCTATTGATGTCATCATAGCACAATTTTTTTTAACAAAATACCTATTTCTGTAATTAATTTTTTCAGTTATTTTTAATTAAAATAAAAATTAATATTTTTTAGAGTATATTTTATTTAAATGTTTAACTAATTATTTTGGACAAATTTTTATTTTTTATTTGGTGGAAGTACTATTCAATTGTTAGGTGTCAGGTTAAATAGCTTTGTAATGATTGTTTTTGATTTGCTCTATCTAGATAGAAACATTGCCTAATTAATACATACAATATACTCACCAAAATGTTGTTTTTAAAATATTTTTTTAAATATTATTTTAGTAATGAAATAAACTAGCCTTTAATAAATTAAATTTCCTTCTATAGGATTACACTCTTAATATAAAAAATACCCAATAATTCATTTGCAATTTTTACCATTAATAAGTATAGATATAATTATCCCATTAGATATAAAATACCATTAATCATAAAACCCATTGATAATATATCCATTCTACAATGACTATTAAGATTAGTATACATTACTAGTTATAAAAATATCTAATTGAAATGGTTGAGAGAAGGGATTTTATCAACTAGTATGATTGTATCCTATGAATTTAATTTATCTAATCATTTGAGAGATATGGATTCACTAGTATTATACCTTAATAAACACCAATATGGTATTTTAAAACATAAACTTGAGTGAAACCTTTTACATGAGAAGTTCAAGATTATCAATATCATTGACTAAACTTTGTTAATAGAACCACCGCTCGAATGTACAACCATCATACACCATACCATTAAGGCATATGTAGGAGCATTAATTTTTCATGTATATAAACCATAATAGTATTATTTTTCTAAGTTATATTCATTAAAATAATGATTATATTTTTTCTTTGTCATTATTTCATAGTACACATGATTAATTGATGTGTTGAAAAACACTATTTATTGATATGAAGGTACCCGAATAATATTTCTAGGAAATATTTAGTTTCAATTAAAACATAATTTTGTATAAATTCAAGAATTTTTATATGATAGATATTTTCATGATATATTATAAATAAAAAATATTTAATTTAAATATAAATAATATTATAATTTCATAAACTCCAAAGTAATTTTCTAAGGATCATGATTATGTTCTCCTCATAAAACAGTTATTTTCCATTAAATGAGTATTTATATATATTAAATTAAATTATAATTGATAAAGAATGATATAAGAAAAATTAAAAATTTATTTCAAATGAAAACATAAAAACTGTCCATTGGTTATTTTTGTATAATTTATAGAGATATTGGAATATTTTATAACATAATTAAATTAATATAATAAAATAATATATATTATGAAATCAAGGTATCCCAAATGTGATGTAAAAAATATTAAAAAATTATTAAATTAAAAACAAATATACCCTTTCCAATTATGTATTTTTTTTATTTGTTTTATTTACCAAACCTGTAATGAATCCTCTAAAATAGATATTATATTTTAAGGAATTACATATAATTCATTATGAACGTTACCGCTTTCTCATCAATCATGGTAATATTTATGTAGTATAGTTTTTCACCAAATAAAACATTGAAATACAAACAAATTTTCAAGAAACTGTTTGGGAAACCATGTGATTTTTTTAATTAATTATATTATCACATTGAATCCAAAAACCATATTTAGAAATTAATGAATAATCCCCCCCTCCATTTATATAAATACCCACCAAAAATCCAATTAAAATTCTCTTAAAACACATTGATCATGATGTTCCTCTCACACCCCTCTCTAAAGCCATCTAAAGGTGTTACCAAGATCTAAATAAGACCCCCTATTTTTAGATGCACTCTCTAAAGGTAATGTATTCTCTCTAGTTACTTTATATGCACGTAATTTCATTTTGGTAACCCTTTTAATATCCAATTTTTCATGTAACGATGTCTTTTTATATAAGTACTCAACCTTAAACATTTAGTAATCTTGAATTAAGTTAATAATTCACATTGATGATCTTTTTAGGTTTAGGGATTTTTAGAATTAGGTCATAACTATTACATGAAAACTTGAATATTAAAAGAATACAATTCTACTCCCTATTCTTTTTTTTCATTAAACAAAAACACTTTAAAAAGAAATATGTTTAGTATCATGTTTTAAACAACATGACTTTTTATTAATCCTATTATTGACCCTATTCATCTTTAAGTCCTATGAAAAACATTAAAAAATTTAGAATGAGCATAAAAAGCTCAGTAAGGGATATATAAAGAAAAAAACTATTAGTCTTGGGATAACATGAAGACCATGAATAATTTATCATAGAGTCATACATTCACCTTAAATATATTGAAAAAAACACATCACAGAATATAATCTCATTGCTTACCCTTTTGTAACCAAAATATTACCATAAATACCATATAAAGCAACATATAGAATATAAAGATAACTTTTTACATAAACACACTTAAATGGAATAACCATATGGACTACTTCCATACATATCACTAAATGAAATAGCCATATGCCTGACATCAATACCCAATGCACTGGAGGATATAATGTAACCACCCATCCTTGGTTTATTACAGAACCACCTCTCATTGGTTTATCACATAACCACCCATCATTGGTTTATCATGTAACAACCCGTCAAATTTCTAAGTACCATTATATAATCACAACACATAGAATTTTGAAAATATCATCACTTCACTAATAAAATTTCATTTGGAATCACAAGAAATAATTTCATGATATTGAAATACTAAATCCATTACGAAAACTACTTTCAATAACAAAACACCCAAAATGAATAATGGATTTCTTTTCCTTTCAAAAACATTATGGATTATAGAGGAAACCAAATAATTATTAAGGCGGTGGAGAGATCATTGTTGTTGCATATGTTAATAATATTACTTTAGTAATTTTTTAAAATTATTTCCAGAAAAAAAGATTCCCTTTGAATGAAAGTATAATTCAATTGGTTTTGTTATACACTGTATAAAATAATGTGGGGTATATTATCAAAATATGACTCAATGAAAGGATATTGAGACGAAGTCCCTTAAAAAGAACATTTTTTAAATAAAATTAACTGATCATTTATATTAACTATAAATACACATAAATCAAGTATAAATAATATATATAATATATTTATCGCATAATCATAGAAGGGCATAATCATGAAGTACAAGGTCAACCCAACAAATGGAAATTGGGTTGTGAAGTTCCCTTACCTCATGTCGGACATGGCTCATTCATTCTTTAATTTCTTGAATAATAAAATTAATTTAATATATACTTTCTTAAGAAACATTAAATGTTTATTATTATAGTTATATCACTTATTAACACAGTATATATATTACATAATTATTTATGTTAATATCGGATGTTTTGTCAATATTTAGTACTTGAGTTGAAAATGAACTCGTTTTTTGTAAATTGTCCATGTAGTAAAAACTAATTCATATACATAATTATATATATTAATTAATTATCATATATATACATTATATATGTTTTATAATAGTCTATAAAATTTGGATTTAAGAAATTAATTGCACAGTTCATGGAGACAGTAGGCTGTAAGTATGCATGAACGCTACATTCATTTCTTTTTCATACTAAAATAATAATAATAAAATGATATAATTGTATATTGTAACACCAGTATTATATTAATGTCATGTATTTAAAATAGTTTTAATAAAACCATCCTTTATATGTTCCATGTATATAACGAATGAGTCATATCACTTTGAGGGGGAGGTTGTCCGAACATTCTCAAATGAAATTATCATATTTAAACATCATGGAAGGAATAAAGGTATGGTGTACCTAAAAATTAATGAATTATAGAGAAAATATAAATATAATATATATCATATATATTTATAGTTCCATCATAATGGCCACCATGAGATGTTTTAGGGAAAAATCAAACAATCAGTGTTTCGTGAGGCAGTTGTTCAGCATACACAGAAACAATATGTTCGTATCCATTATTTAGAGGTGTGTGTAATTATTGTTAAAATTATCCTAATAACAACATCCTATTATATTTAAGATACTTTTATTGACATAAAATTATTTAATAATGATATTTTATGGGATCAGAGAAAGAAAATAAATGAAAGATGCTTGAGAGAAGACATTACCTCAAATCATGTAACTCCTTTTGATTTAAGATAAAAGGATTTCTTGAATTTCCTTCTACTAAATGTAAGGATTTTATAAATAACTAAGGCATATTGGGATATTATTGGAGTAGATTTGTGATGAGCCAAGTGGCGTGAGAGGTGTGAGTAAGGGGTTAGAGTTGGTGACCTTTTATAAGTGGGAGGGGGGATACTTTAGGAATGTCTTGAAAGATTATTTTATAATAAAATAATTTTATATTTCCAAAGTTCTAAAACTAATTTAATTAGATTTTACTATGATTTATTTTTGAAATTCTTTCAAAAAATAGGTTTTAGACATGTTTGTTCCCAAATTTTACCTTATCTTTTATCTTTTACACTTATTTAACTAATTTATATCTTACCTTGTCTTTTTGTATATTCATACTATATGGTTAATATAGTTACAATAAAATTCCAATTGAACCAAAAGTGGATAATTAAGGACATTTTAAACATTATTTCAGTGTTTTGTATGAATCTTAGAATTTTTGGTCTATTATATCATTTAATAAAATATTTTTTTTAAAAACTCATTTTTGTAAATTTTCATAGTATTCATATCATGAATTTTTAAAAATTCCATAATAACTTGATTAATTCAAAGAAACATCATAAATTCAAAGATAAAAAGTCATATTCTTCTATAATATTTTTGGGTGGCATAAAAAGATTCAAAATAAATTTATTTTAAAATTTATAAACTAGTTGGGATATTAAATTTTACCCATTAATTTACTATCCTTATGATGTAAACTAAATAACAGGGTTTCTTTTACACTCAATAAACCCTTCCATTATCTATTTGTTTCACCTATTCTATTATTGAAATTGTCCCACAATTTTCCTTTTGAACCATTTGTGTTTTTTAACACCCACACAATTTGACCTCATCGGTATCCACAATGATGTTCCTATAATCTATTATGTGGGAACATAAATGTTATTTTTCTACAAAATTTAATATTTATAATGAAAGTAATAAATTTCATTTCACTATAAAATAATATATGTTACACACACATTCATGTACATTATATGAATACTATGATAGATACATGAAACAATAACCATTCAATGCAATGGGAAATGTTATTCTTTCATGAGACTCCATCTATAGTGCCTGGGTGATATTCCGATGAGCTATAGGTCATGATGTCTTAATAGTCATCCTTAGGTTATACTTTTGATTTCATGTTTTTTATTGTCTCCTAAATCCTATAATTCTTATATTTTATCATCTTATATCACACATTGATTTTATATATTTTTATTCAACACCTTATATTTCATCACATTATTCATATTGAATCTCATGTACTTCTTTACATTAGGATATCATTTTATTATTCCATTACTGGGATTTATATATAACACCTTTCCTATCTACATCCCAAAGTTATTTCGTGATTTATTTGATGTTCAGTAGATCTTAATGGAATGTTATGGATTTTTAATTAATATCACTATATTCGAATTTCGTTTTATTGTGATATGTATCAAAATAAACATATATACCAGGACTCTGGATCATTTGAAATTTTATTATGTGTATAGTTATGTAATGAATCATAAAATTATTTGTATGTTCCTATTGTTTTTATGAGTGGAGGGTATTGATATTTTTTAGATTATTATATGAAATTACATTGAAAATCAAACTAATAAGACTACAAATAGAAACAAATCCCTATTTTAGGTAAATTAAATAGTGAGAGTTGTCTATGAAATGATATCCTTTTAAGGATAGGAAAAGTGGATAATGATTCATCATAGCTGTACCTTTTCAGCAAAAATCCAAAAGGGAATATTAGGTGTTAACTCGATCATCACCTAGTTCATGAAAAGTATTAATGTCCAAATACCTAGTTTGACACTAATATGGGATATGTTTTTGAAAATTCACAAGAAATAAATGGACCATTATGAATATAAAAAAGGTTGTATGAAATTTAATTAAATAAAATAGATCGCAGTTAACAAATATTGAAACATATAAATTAATATGTTAATGAAAATATTTCATTTATGATTGTACACATCTATGTTAATATTTTCTATTATATATAATTAAAAGGTTTAACATTCTAAACCCCTATTTTACATTTATTTTAGTCTATCGATTTAAACAGAATGAACATAGTCAAAAACTAATTTCATGTGATATATGATGATTTTCCATATGGGATACCAAACCTAATATAACGAAGACTTGATAATTATATAGAAATAAAAAATCAATTAACTCATGTTTTGAAGAGAAATTTGGATCAAGAGGAACAACCATACCTCCATAAGAAAAATCACGTAACAATTGAGAACTTTATTTAACAAATACATTTTATAATCAATGGATTTGTCATTCCATTAATTTCAAAATCAAGGAATAATTCCACTAAATTGGTATTCTATATGATTCAAGGATTTGACAATGAAGCTGATATTTTTTATGATTATCTCATGAAGGTAGAATTTGATTAACGTTTGAATTTGTTTAGTAATATCATTTGGAGGAATATATAAGCATGATGGAGTGTAAATAATATAAAGAAAAAATTTCATAAACTTTTTCCTCACACTGTCTGAATTAAAATAGAGAGAGTTCCTTTTCCTAAAAAAATATGAGGGTGAATCCATAAGGAATGAGAGGGAATAATTATGATATTATCATGATATAAATATTATTTTTTAGTAATACAAAATTTAATTTGGACTGCTTTATTATTTTGATATATCCAAATCCTTAAAAAGACACTGAAATTCAAGAAATTTGAAGTTATAAAGAACTTTTTTGATGTTACCAAGAATTCTAAATGGATGTTAATGAATCTCATGAGTTTCATGGGTATATATATAGAAATCCTATAATAGAATATAATTGTTATAGAGTGATGGATAAATCTCATGATGGAATGAAATCCAATATCCCACTTATCAAAACTTTCTGAATAAGAATACTAAAATTTCGTAGAGTTAACAAGGAATTTATTTAGATTTCATACATAAGGGATCCTTACTAGTGGATTCTAATGGGATAAAACCACCAATTCAATGAAAAAATGAAATTATATTTTCTACCCCTTGGAAATTGTTTAATGATACTTCTATAATAGACAAGGAATCTATGTGAACCAATACACTTAGCTGAGGGATTTGGAAGATTTTCAAGGACAATAACAACCAAGGGATTGAAAGTAACGGAGAGATTATGCCATCAAAACATATCAGGTGAATCTTGATAATGATGTTATAAAAGTTATAAAAGTTATTCAATTATTTATATTAACGAAATTATTTGATTGTGGTTCTATAAAATCTATCACATCTTTAAAATGATGTAAAACTATTTAAACACCACATAGAAGCATTGGTGTCGAGTTTTAGGTGATAAGGGAAAAATGATCA
The DNA here is from genome assembly GCA_963277665.1 of Viscum album. NCBI lineage: Eukaryota > Viridiplantae > Streptophyta > Magnoliopsida > Santalales > Viscaceae > Viscum > Viscum album. The sequence continues at coordinate 1,239,032,385 of OY728143.1, forward strand.
TTTATTAAAAATCATTCATATAACATATCCCATTTAAATTTTTATTGGATAAATTACTTTGAGAACCTTTGGATACACCCTTTAAAAAAGTTCGATATTATTTTTGGAATTGAATGAATTTACTTATTATGATAAAAAAATTTATAATTGTTAATCACCCAATATATCATTAATCACCCTATAATTCTATACATGATCATGGAGGATGGTGAATCTCATTGAATCATATTGTACAGAATTGATACTATTTACTAACTGTAAAGTTTATCTCACACAAATGTCTATGTCTAATGAGAATGACATCATTGATGACATGCTTATTATAGGCTATACATTGATGTGTTACCCAAAGAATATTGTTTCCTTCCTACTAGAATAGTGGTTGATTTCTCTAGAATACACATACTTTATGATTTTATAAAATCGAATACTCCATATAGAATGGACGTTATTGAACATGATGCACTAAAGAAGAAACTATAAGAGAATCAACACAAACAGTTTATATATCCGAGTAAATCACATTAGGGTGCTTTGGTACTTTTCTCCATAGAGGGTAATGGGTAAATTAGTATATTTATTGATTATCATGAGATTAATATGATCATAATATAGATTATTTTTTTCCAATTTCATAGATTGATGACTTGTCCAATCTACTATAGAGCCTAGTACTTCACTAAGGTGGATCATCAGTTTTGATATTATATTGTAATGATGATAAAGGGGTTTATCCTAAATGATACTATTTTAAAAAAAATTACGAGCACTTGGAGTTCATATTGATTTAATTTGGACTCTATAATGATCCATATATCTTTATAAATTTATCGAGATGAGTGTTTAGGGACTCCCTCACTAAATTATTTGCAGTGTTTAGTGATAACCTTCTTGTCTACTATAAAAGGGAAGAGGAACATGAATAACATTTTAATGTATACTAAATTCATTAAAAAAGGAAAATTAATATGAAAAGTATAGTATGTAATCTTTTTGGTGGATAATGTGACATTCTTGGTTCATTTTATAAATATCAAAGAAATATCTATGGGTCTTTTTTAGAAAGAGGATATTGAGTGATGGGTGAGAGAAATATATGTGATGTATTTTGTTTATTCCTTGTATTAGTGCATAATATCATTCATTTATGTGAAAAACATCATGATTGTAAAACCCATTTCCCAATATTACTCAGAAGGGCGTACTGTTTTTATTGACTAATGAATGTTACTATATCATACAAGATATATACAAGAGTCTAATCACTACCCCTATACTAAAATTAACCACCGTTGGGGATGGATTTTTGTTCTTCACTAATTATTATAAAAACAGGGTTTTTTTAATCATATAAAATGACTATTTGATAGCCTATTCCCCTTACACATTAACGCTGCACAAGATGAACTACTCGAAACATTATTTCAAATTGGAAATAGAGATAATTGTATTAAAGGTATGGTGGAATTTTGTATTTGGGGAGAAGTGTATTGTATAAATTAACCCTAAAATAATTGACTATATATTTCTATGAAAGGATTTATATATGCACCAATTATGGTTGTTGAATATCTTCATGGATTATGACTATTCATCCCACTATCAATATTGTAAATTGGCAGTTTTGTTATAATCTATGAGTAGACATGATCACATAAACGTATCTAAAATGGGGATTGAAATATATCTAGTTTCTTCAGAAAATAAATGGTTTGGCCTGGGATTCATAAATGGATATTCAAATTACCTTGATTAGAATTTTTCTCAACTATCCTTTCTTGAGAGGATCTAAGATTCCAAAAATGATAATGAGGATCTATAGGAGAATTAAATGAATATTTTTGAGTTTGAAACTCATAAATTTCTTGTTAAATATTTTAGAACAAGTTTATGTGTCAAATTAAATCCCAAACTTAAGAGGAAACTTCTAGGTGATTCGTATAGAACATCTTCATTTATTCATCCAAGAATCAATATGATATATATATTTCTAATGAAAAAATTTGATGTGATTACATGAACAATGAGATTTTCTAATATGAATATTGATTCTTGGTAGGAAAATAAGTCATGTTTAAAAAACCTATGTTTATGATTATAATGAAACCATTAACCATTATAATATAGTCATTTGAAATAGTAACCTTCTATATCATTATAGGACTACCTAGGACATCTATAGGCCATAAGTCCATTTGGATGGATGTTGATCACATTACTATGTATTTTCCTTTCATTGTTATCATGGAACATATATCTATTGAAGAACTCAGTATAATATAAACAATTAAAATTTTGATACCCTATGAAGTACCACTATCTATTGTCTCTGATAACAATACAATGTTTAACTAAATAGTCTGTACAATCCTTCAGCATGGCTTGGAAACATAGTTGGGTTCTTGTATGGTTGATCACCATATTATTTTAAGGACTTGGCCTAAATAGATTACATAATATTTAATATTAGTCAAGAACTAACTGTCTTAAATATTTAGGATCATTTAATGATTAGATTTTTATAAAATTTGGATATAATACATACATAACATTCCACATTTATTCAAAGCATATACCACAAAATAGTATATGGTTCATCCAAAATAAAAAACCATTCAAATAAAACATGTTTTGGTTGAAAAATATTCATAACATTTATCATGGATTCCATATTTGTATAAAAAAGCCTTATAACCAGTGAAAATGATTTAAAAACATGAGAAATGCACAAAAATATCAGTAAGGGATATACGTAGAAGGAAAAAAAACAATAGTCCATGAATTATTATAAAAAATGAAATCATTTTAAAAAATATATACTTGTCACACATATAAACATATATTGTGAATATATTGATTTCCACAAGGTTTACACAAAACATATAGAACATAAATAGAACCATAAATGTATCTTGACGAATTACTTATGAAATATTTTTGCCCTCTTGACTACCTTATTATTTTTCACCCTCATGGCTCCCTTTCAATGTAACACTCACAACTACCTTATTATATAACCATCATAGTTACAATGGTTGTAACCATAAGACCGATCATCAAAACACATAACCAATGAATTTGAGGGAGATATAGGTCCCACCCTTCATCATAAACAATTCCAAAGAACCAGAACATAATCATATAATGCGAATAATTTCATAAAAACACTGTTTTTAAATTGTGTAAATATAGACATTTAAAAGCGGATTTTATATGAAATGACCATTAAAAATAAAGTATAATTGATATAAGAAGAAATAAAATGAAATTAATATGTGTATAAATTATAAATACATATTAAAAAAATAATATAAACAAAAATTCATCACAAAAATGATCTTAAAACGGAGTAATTAATGGAGTAGATGGTTAACCCAATGAATGGAAATTGGGTTAAGAATTCACTTACATCGGGTTTGTCGTACATAGACATTTTTAAACCTCCATTATAATGGTTAAAATAGTGTTATTAATATCTTAATGAAAACTTTTAATTTTTATAACACCTTATATGATAATTTCATAAAATTATTTCACCCTTTATTCATTAGTATTTTGTACCTTCCATTGTTTTGGGTGCGTTCATTTCATGATTTCCATTGTCGGTTTGTATTTTGTTTTCTCATCGTATGGAATTGAAATTCAAAAAGTGGAATAAAATTGGATTCATATGTTTCCAGAATATTGAATGGTACCATAAATTATTTTGTTATCATATATGATGATGAATCATTGGATAGAATATTAATGATATTTGTTTAGATCTGTTTGGCGGTTCCCCAATAATCATGAACTTGTTTCATTATATAATTTTATGTCATCCATAAACGGTCATTCCAGAACATAAAAATGGTTACATAATACACATTAATTTTTTTTCAACCATTAAAATGGTTTTATGATCATCATTAAATTATTTACTGGAAATTGCAAACACATCATCCACGATTATGGTAAATGAAACATCACGAACGATGTCATTATAAGGTGGGGAGGAGATAAAGTCCATTGTTTAATTTTTCTATAAACATGATAATATCTAGAATATATAAGATTATAAAAATTGCATACCTCATAGATAAGGGTAGGGGAAGACACTCTAAGAAAATAATGGAATTGAAATGAAAACACATGAAATAGGAAGATGATTCTTACCTCTTGATCTCTTCTCCTTGAGATCCACTTTAATGAATTTGGTTTTGACCTTTTGGTGTTACTAGTAGGTATTAGAAATGGGGAAGAGACTTGGGGTGAGAAATTGGTAGAACTTAAACAATGCTCAAAGATTGAGTGGTCTGTGAGGAATACGAGAATGATGGTGGTATTCATAGTGGAGGAGAGGAGAGATTTGACATTATTTTAATCATTATTCTAATATTGTTTCTAGAGGATATGAATAGTCGGAATTTATGTAACCCTAAATACTAATATATTCATGTGAATACAAAACTTTTGGTCTTAGATCATTCTTGCATCACCTATGATGAAGTAAAACTAGTATTTAGCAATTTATCATAATATATCTTATTTTACTATTCATCAAAAATTTCTAAAATTCAGACAAATCCAAAAAATTCACCATAACAATTTTTGGATTATAAAATTCAAAAATGAACTCAACTTTTTTAAAATAATTTTCTAAATATTATTAATTTAGTTATTAAATAAGACCATAATTTATTCAAACATAACAGTTTTAAATATATAACTTATTTTTTTAACACCTTGAAAAATTAATGAACATATCATTATCTTATATAATTTAGAATAAAAAATAATAATATGATATACTATTCAAAATAGAAATATTAATATTCATATTACTACTCATAAGGGTTGTTAATATTCACCAAAAAACAAGTTGGTTTTTTCAGACTCTAAAAAACAAACTGGTCATAATCCTAGATGACAGTTTTTTGAAATTCAAATCATTGAAGAAGAAAAATCACACTTAAAGTCTGGTTATAAAAATATAAATAAAAATGTTTCATGAATTACATTTTATTTTCATTCCTATGGGGTATTACATTCTCCCCTCTTATGTAAATTGTGTCCTCATAATTTTAATTTATTATTAAATAAGTGAAGTTAATTGTCCCTCATAGAATTTTTAGATTTCTATGATGCCTCTTCAACCATGTGGTTTCTCAAAAAAAACATTTTCCTTTAGGATTACATTATTTTGAAATACTGGATCTCTTCGATCAAGAATCTGAATATGTTTCTCTTCATAAGAAAGGTTCTCTAAAATCTAAACTACTTTTGGGCTCATGAAATGAGATGAATATGTCACATACATTCTCAATATTGAAACATGAAAAACATTTTTTCTTGAGAGAAACATGTAGGAAAAGCTACTCATTAGGCTACTAGTCAAACATTCTCCATATTTTCATAAGTTCCAATAAACCATGGACATAGAATTCTTTTCTTACCAAAAAGTGTAATAGTTTTCCATGGTTAGATTCTATGAAAATCATGTCCACCAACATCAAAATAAAAGACTTTCCTCTTATTGGATGCATAAATTTTTTCATTGATATAAGATATCCTCATATGTTACCAGATCAACTTCACTTTCTCAGCCACATCCTCATCAAATTATTGTCCCATAGACTTCCTTTCCCTGACATCAAAAAAAAAATTTGGAGTTAGACACATCTTCCCATAAAATGACTCAAAAGATTATAGATGTATATTGGATTGGAAACTGTTATTTGAAGAAAACTTAACCAAAGAAAGATGTTGATCCCAACTACCCTGGTAGTCCAATGAATATGCTCGAATCATATACTCCATTGTCTGAATCGTTCATTCTGACTTCCTATCTGATTGGCGAGAGAATGATTTATTTAAATTTAATTTTGTTCACAATGAATTCTGAAGGCCCTTCCCAAAAATAATAAGTGAACCCCATATCCCATTTGTATATAATGGAAGGAGGCACTCAATGTAACCTAAAAATTCTTTTTCTGTACAATCAAGAAAGATGATCCAAAGAAATTGTATCGAAAGTATAAATGAAATGTGCTTATTTATTCAGTCAGACAATAATAACCCAAATCACATTGTTAAGTTGAAAAGTATTTGGTTGTCCCACAATGAAGTCCATGTATATATTTTCCATTTTCCACTCCATCACTTGTAAATTCTGAAGCATCGCCATCGGTAAGTGATGTTATTCTTTAACCTATTGACATGTCAAACAATTCTTAGTAAATTATGCAATATCTCTTTTCATTCCATCCCACCACAAATAATGTAGAACCCCCTTTTTGAGATATGTGTCCATTATTTATGCCTTTTTATTTGTTTAATGTGATTGGAATGATCTGGGAAGATGTTGGTATAGTTTGGAATGGCATGGAATATGTTTAAATTATTTCTTAAGGGCACGTAGTTTGAGCACGGTTAGGGAAAATCATGCGGATTCTCTAGAAAACTATGAAGGGGGGACATTAGGCTTCACACGGCTTGCGCACAATTTTCTAAACTATGCAAGGAAATTATGTGGATCCCTCCTCTTGAGGGAGCGGTGTGCGCACGGTTTGAAAAATCTTGTGGGCTAATTGTGCAGCCACTTAAAATTAGGGACTCTAAATCTGGGATTCCTTGGTGTTGCCTTATTTCATTCCAAATGTCCTCCCACTTGATCCTCGCTCCTGATTTTCAGTTCTTAAGGGTTGGATGTGCTCTCCCACTCATTTTGATATTAATTAAAAGGTATTTAAAGGTTGTTTGAAGGTTTTTTCTCATGGGTATGTCTCTCCTCTTTGTTTCATTTTATTTTTTCTCTAGATGTAATCTTATACCTTTCATGGTTTTCTATAACTACATATGTTTCATGTAGATATTGGGATGTATTTTCCATTTGTGTTGATTTTATGGCTTAGGGATGATAGGGAAGAAGAACTAGAGTGGTTTTAGTGGAATGATTTCCCGGATTTGGTTTTGGTTGCGTGTGGGTCAAATTCGCCAGAACCCTAATGGTAGTTGCATTCTATCTTGACCCCACATAGCTAGAACTAGTGGTTTTGGAATAATTTATTTGGATTTTTGAAATTAATTGTGATAATGTTGTGACATTATTTTTGGAAACCTATAGGGTGATAATTTGGTGGATTTGGGATAATAGTTTATTGTCGCTAAAGGGGGATTTGTTATGTGATTTTAAAATGTTAATTTTTAAATAATTAGTTCATGGTTATGAAAAGTGTTTGTGAAAGATGGATTTCAATAAATATTTTGTTCTATTGAAATGTTGTAAGGAATGAAAAATTATTTAAGGGTGGTTTTAATAAATGGGTGATTCAGAGCCAGAGAGGGCTGAATCATGGATGAACAATGTGAATGAGGTATTTGACTTCTTGTGAACACTGGTATAGTTGAAAGTGAAACTGGCCATGTATATGTTGGCTAATCATTACCATTAAGTGGAGGGAGCAGGCGGTCCAAGCGAGGATGGACATAAGTGTAACATTAGAGGGGTTTGAGGAGTTTTAATACACAATTATACCCAAATTCATTCAAAATATAGAATAAAATAGATTTATTCAGTTTGAAGCAAGAGAATATGGTGGTGAAGGGATATGTATCTATGTTTATGAACATAGTTTGGTTTGCATCAGAGGTGCTGGGTATTGCATCATTGAAGGCAAAAAAAATTTAAGTTGGGTAGAACTAGGAAATTCATTATAAGATAGAAGTTCTGTTTAGTGATGATTACATAGAAATGGTGAACGAAGCTATGGTGGATGAGTGGGATCTTGTAGTGGCTATAGGTAGGGGATGTATGTTGGTACCCAAGGGAAATAATGGGAACTCGAATTCTAGGTTCAAGTGGAAGAGGGACACTTATTTCTAGTGTTGGAGAATGGATCAAAATCTGATGGCATAATCCATGAATCTTCCTTCGATGCCCTAGAAAAAATCAGGATGTTCTCAGTGGGGTTCTACAAGCCACATCATGAAGTATGGTATGACACAACTGCAAGCATGTCATAATTTTACGCAGATGTTGAATCAGCAATGTTATTGTGGGAATTCTCTAAGGTCGGGTGTCCATGACACTCCTCAGGGGTCGCAGGGTTCTTATGACTTGATAGGACGGGGGAAGAAACATACCCCTCGACAGTAGAGTAAAGTAGGTCAAGTTTATTATTGGAATACCACGAGGCCTCAGTAGGTTAATAAGGAGTAGTGTGTGGCATGTATGAAGTAGTGTGGAGCTGAGCTGGTGGTGATGGATGATTTGTCGGGACCATCCACGGTGCTAGGTAAGTTCATTTAAATTCCACATTAATGAAATATTTTTCTAATACTGGTTCTTCACAATGATTTATTACATCTAGAATCGTTGATTTATTGGGTTTACACGTGGAAATAATGCCTTCTGATTTCAAACTACAAACTCCTCTGGGTCAAACTGAGTATCGAGCCTTCCTATTTCGAGGTTGCTGTTTAGTTGTCGATGAAATTGAACTGATGTGGTATTTCTCAATGCTTGAGATGGATGCTTATGATATAATCATAAGAATGGATTGGTTGAAAATGTTTAAGGCTGGAATCAATTTTTATGGGCGAATGGTTATTTTTGTGATGGAGGATGGAGTTTGAAATCTCTTTAGAGGGGAGATGAGAGAAAAGATGGGTGAAATAGATTTGTTAGCACCAACTTTTGGCATGATCTTATAGCAGTTAGGGGCCTTGTCATTATCATCAGTGGAAGGTTTCTAGTAGAGTGTTCTTCCAGCAGTCGTGGATCCATTTCTGGATGTATTTCCTAAATAATTCTTAGGGTTTCCACCCATGAGAGAAGTGGAGTTTACGATTGATCTCTTTATAAGAACCAGTTCTATCTCATTTTCCTCTTCTCGAATGGCCCCAACAGAATTGCGGTAATTAAATGTGAAATTGAATGAGATAAAAAATAAAGGGTTCATCTGGCCAATCACGTCTTTGTGGGCAGTGCCGGTTCTGTTTGTTAAAAATGCATATAGAAACTTGCGGCTCTATGTTGATTATTGTAGACTTAATTAGGTTACCATAAAGAACTGATATCCACTTCCACACATTGATGAATTTTTTACAATTTGAGGGTACCTCAGTGGTTCTAAAAGATTAAATTGAGGTTATGATATCACCAATTACAGGTGGGGAAGGAGGATATTCTGAAAACAGCTTTCAAAAGTCGATATGGCCATTAAGAGTATGTGGTTATTATCTTTGGTCTAACAACTGCACCGGAAGTGTTCATGGAATTGATGAATCAGATATTTTTGAGATATCTAGATTCTTTTGTGGTGGTATTTGTCTATGATATATATTTCTGTATTCATGGAAAAAGGTGCAGCATGAGCTACAATTGGAGATACTGTTAGGGGGATCTTAAGGGATCATCGGTTGTATGCCAAATTGTCGAAGTGTGGATTTTAGATACAAGAGGTTCATTTCCTTGTCAATGTTAGTTTTGAGAATGGTGTTTCAGTTGATTTAGAAAATATAGAGACAGTTATCTCATGTAAACTTCCAAAGAATGTTTTTGAGATACAGAGCTTCCTTGGTCTTATTGGGTACTATTGACATTTTGTTCATGATTTCTCATGATTTCCTCCACCAATTAATTATTTTACAAAGAAGAATTTTCCATTTAAATGGGATGAAAAATGTTATAAAAGTTATTAATAGATAAAGGGTCACCTTAAATCAAAACCAATATTGGTATTTCCTATACCAAGGAAAGGGTAAGTGGTCTATTGTGATGCATTAAGATCGGGTTTGGGGTGTATTCTCACGCAGGGGGTTCATGCGGTTACACATGGATCATGAATGATATGGTTTCATGAGGAAAAGTATCCAAAACATGATTTGGAGTTGGAAGAAGTGGTTCATGTTTTAAAAATGTGGTGTCATTATCTCTTCGGTGAGAAATTTATAGTGTTTGCTGATCAAAAGAGCGTAAAAAATTTATTTTCACAAAGGGATTTTTACCTGAGGAAAAGAAGATGGATGTAATATCTCTAGATGTTTGATTTTGACTTAGTGTACACACCGGGTAAATGAAATTCAGTGGCAGATGCATTATGTAGAAATCATATGCTCATGTTTTGAAATAGGAATCAGATCAGTGGCAGATGATATCAGTCATAGCCAAAATGTGGTTTGAATGTGAGGTACTGGGTGATAAAGCGATACTGTTTTTAGTTGTGTTGGTATTTGACATGGATGGTTTGGTCAAATAGGAACAAACATCTAATTCCAAGTGTATGGTTATAAGGTCGAAATTCGATGTTGGGGAGACCATTGAGAGATGGGAACTAATGGGGAATTCAGTCTTATACATTTACAATCAGATAGTGGAACCATTAGACATTCAAGAGTAACTTCTCAAGTATCATCATCATTGCTGTTGGTGTTTTCATCCTGGAATTCAAAAAATGTATAAGGTGTTGAAGGTTCTTTTTTGGTGGGCTGGTATGAAAAGCGATGTGGTCGGGAATTTCTCAAGATGCTTGACAAGTCAAAAATTCAAGGAAGAGCATCAGTGGACAGTATTTATGTTGTAGTATTTACCTATCCTAGTGTGGAAATGAGAGCAGATAACAATGAATTTTTGTGATGGGTCTCACAAGAATGGCTGGAAAACAAGATTCCATATGGGTGATTGTGGATCATCTCACAATGTTCGCCCATTTCATAGAGATTCTTGAATATCATACTATGGAGGATCTATACAAAATCAATATCTAGGGGGTAGTAAAGCAGTATGGTGTTCCAGTTTTGATAATATCAGATAGATATCTGATTATCACATCTTGTTTCTATAAATCCTTACAACAAGCACATAGAACACAGCTGACTATGAGCACGATGTATCATCCTCAAAGAGATGGGCAATCTCATAGGATAATACAAACCTTGGAGGACATTCTAAGGGCTTGTGTGATCGATTTTTCTGGTTCATGGGTGGAGCACATACCATTTCTGGAGTTCTCCTATAACAATAGTTATCAAGATTATAAACATATGGAATTGTTTGAGGCATTATATGGGCGTCTCTGTCATTCTCCACAATTTTGGGTGGAAATGGTTGAGACTTTAATAATCAGACTGAGCCATGTCCATGAAACAACGAAGAAACTCACTTTGATATCGAAGAGGATGGATACAACTAGAAGTCATCAAAAATCACATGTGAACCATCATCGATGACTATTTTCATTCCATGTGGGTGATCAGGTGTTTTTGAGAATCTCTCCTAGGTTTGGACATCATTGGTTTGGGAATTAGGGTATGTTATATTTGAGGAATGTTTGTACTTTTGAGATACATTAGAGGATTAGAGAGGTATCTTATTTTTTGGATTTTCCACCATGGTTTAGTGCAATGAAAAATGTGTTTCATTTATCGCAGTTGAAAAAGTATCAACCAGATCGTGACAATGTGACTCATTGGGATCATGTTTAGCTAGAACCAGATTATTACTTGGTGCACGTGCCAGTGCAGATTGTAGATAGGCAAGATAAAGTATTTTATGATAAAATAATTGGTTTAGTTCATGTTTTGTGGAATCATGGTCAGATTCAAGAGGATAAATGGGAGTGGTAGAAAGAGATGGTCGAGCAATGGCCTGAGATCTTTCGGTAATGCAATGGATCCCTACATTTTGGGGATTGAATGTCCAATGGTGGGGAGAATGTAGCACCACTAGGATTGAGGTATGTAAACATTGTTTTTTCCTTTTTATGTGTTTAATTTTCTTGGGATGAATTGGGAAGAGGATGAGAGAGTTTGGAATGGTTTTGAGTAAGTTTGGAGGCTTTTTAAGGGTGAACTGTTTGAGCATCGTAAGGAAAACTGTGGGTGTATTCCAAGAAACCATGATATGGGAGACAGTAGGCATCGCATGGCCTACACATGGTTTTCCAAACCATGTGAGGAATCCGTGTTTATCCATTCTCTCGAGGTAGTGGCGTGCACACGGTTATCTCACTGTTTTCCATCCTGTCCGGGATAACTATGCAACCACTTAAAAGTACTGTTTCTAAATATTAGCTCCCTCGAGGTTGCCTGATTTCATTTAAAATTTTTTCCCACTTGAGCCTCACTTGGTATTTTTGGATCTCAAGGGTTGTAGGGACTCTCACATAGATTGTGGTAGCAAATCAAATGGATTTCAAGGTGGATTAAAGGTAGTTTCTCCTGAGTAAGTCTCTCCTCTATGTTTTTTTGGATTTTCTCTAGATATACTATTTTTCATTTCCATGTTTTCTGGATCTACAAATAATTCATTTAGATATCATGTTTTTATTGCGTTGGTTGTTGATTTTAAGGCTTTTGGATGGTATAGAAGGAGATCTAGAGTGGTTTTAGTGATGCATTTTCCCAGATTGGAGTTCAGTTTCTTGTGGGTAAAATTCGCTAGAACCCTAAAGGTAAGTGGAATTTCACTCAACCCCACATAGATAGAACTAGTGGTTTTTGTGTAATTAATTTTGTGTCTTTAAATTAATTGTGGTAATTATGTGTGAATTCTTTTGTAAACCTATTTGTGTGTGATTTGGGGGATTTTGGGAAAAACGGGATATTGTTTTTAAATGGGGATTTGTGGTGTGGTTTTAAAATGTTGATTTTAAAATAATTAGTTCCTGGTTATGAAAAGTATTTCGTAAATGAGGGATCTCAATAAAGATGTTGTTTTATTGAAATGTGGTTTGTTAGGGACAAAATTTTAAGGGTAGTTTCAATAAATGGGTTATTTATTGAAGTAGTTTGGCATGTTATAGAAATGGTTAATTGCATGTTGTTGTGGCCATGGTGGGTTATATGTTTGGTTATGGCTTGTGGAAATGTTATGGGGAAGTAGGCAGGAAGTCTCACTATAAAAGGTGGTGGATAGTGATCAGAAGTACAACCATTATGGATAGTGTTTGAGATGCACCGCTAGTTAATAACGGGTTTGGATAAGAAGTTACACCGTGGTTGTTTGGTTGGTTTGTTGATATGAAAGATGAAATTGGTTGAGCTAATGTGTGATGGTGATATGGATTATGGCTTAGTGTGACTTTCCCTTGTTCAACAAGGCTTGGTAATGGTATGTTTGGCTTGTTGTAAATGTTGAGCTATTTAATGTTTTATAAAAACTACTTTATATAAATGTGCTAAAGGCTCTTTCCTAGAGGCATGTATAGGGAATCCATTTGGGGAAATCCTATGGTGTATTATTACTAAACCCTTACTTTGGAACATTGGTGCTTTTGCAGATGTTGTATTCTGGGACACAGGTAAAAGTAAAGCATCTTATTGCATGTGGATCGTGCTGATTCTTGGGAGATGTGTTAGTGTTTAGAGCATGGAGCTTGGCGTTGATATGTAGAGTGTGTCTTTGTTTATTTTGGTGTCTCTTGTTCATTTTTCCACATAGTACTATGATATTGATTTTGTGTTGTATTTTGGGTTTAGATGATTGTCTTTTGGAAATATATGAGCTTGGTTGGTTTGTTGACATGCATCATTTAGTTGTGGATTGTTTGGTTGGATAGCTTTTTGGTAAGGGAAAATCATTCCCTAATTTATTCTCGAAGTCCTTGGAATTTATTACTAGACTTTGGCACCTTGGGAATGTATCTTAAGGCCTAGTAACATTACTCCACCCTCTCAAGAAAATGTGATGGGGTGGGATGTTAAAAATACTCATCAAGGCCTCTGTACATCATAGTGCAGTCATGATAAACTAAAAATGGAGAACTATGAGCTTCACACAAGAAATATTTCTTCAACTGTGAATCGAATGGCACACAAAATATTTTTCCAATTAAACACACAATTTACCAAGTTTGAATTATTGAAAATTACCCATTTAAACCAATTCTACATTTTTTGATTTCTCATGGTCTTCCTTTTGTGCTTGGTTAATTATATCTGATAACAATGACTACATTGAAATCCAAAAGAAAACGGATGTATTTCCTGCGCCAAGAACATCTATGACAAGATTTATCAAATCATTAGTCAAGGGATCATGTGACAAAGGTAACATGTTTAATAATACATGATTTTTTTAACTGAAGGTATCCACCACATTGTTTTCTTTTCATGGATTATAATTGATCATGGAATCATAATATTTATCAACTCAAGACATATTATCTGCATCATGTTTAATTCATTCCAAGTTAATATATACTTCATACTTTTAAAGTCAGTATATATTTTAACTTTCGATCCATACTAATGATGCCCATAAATTTTCAAGGAAAAACAAATCATAGATGTTAATCCCAAATCATGATTGGGATAATTTTATTCATGAGGTTTTAGTTGTCTTAAATCATAAGAAACTACCTGATCATTATGAATCAAAACACAACCAAGTCCATTTAATTAAGAATCCCTATAGATAAAAAACTAACCATTTCTGTATGGAAAGGCCAAAAGTAAAGAATTCACCAATATATTCTTCAATTCCTAAAAAAACTTACATTCATACATCCAAAAATATTTAACACCTTTTCAGTTTAACATAGTTAGTGGTCTAGATAACTATGTACTGTTTTTAACAAACTTTCGGTAATAACATGATAATCAAAGAAAACATTGAATATCTGTAACATTTGTAGGTATTGTCCAATCATTAACCACTTTTTTTTGGGGTGGATCAACTATTATTCCATAATTATTTACATTGTTCCCCAAAAAAATAATTCTCCAGCAACCAAAGATCACACATTCTGAATTTTCAATATAGTTTGTTTTCATTGGGGGTTTGCTAAATGACCCTGAGATTTTTTTTCATGTTACTCTTTAGTCTTGTAAAATACCATAATCTCATCATTAAACACATCCATAATATTATATAATGTGACATAAAATATTCTATTTATAATATATATGAATACATCAGCTACATTAGTTAACCCAAACGACATATCAAAAAATTCATAACGCCCATATCTAGTACAAAATTCAGTCTCTGAGATGTCTTCTTCTATAAAATTCAACTGATGGTACCCCTAACTCAGGTCAACCTTCAAAAAATATTTTCCTCCATAAATATGATCAAACAAGTAATAGATATGAGGAAAATGATACTTGATTTTAGTAGTGATGTTATTCAAGGCTCTATAATCAATAGAAATTATCTTGGAACCATCTTTCTTCGTAACGAACGAAATAAGAGCACCCCATGGTGAAATACTAGGATGAATGAAGCCTTTCTAAAGAAAATAATGAAACTAATTTTTCAATTTGATAAATTCCATTTGATCCATTCGATGGGGGTTTTGGAAATTAGTTTAACATCAAAACTATGTCCATTGTTAATTCATCTTCCCAAATAGGTATGAAACCGGTTAAATCATATGGAAAAACATCATCGTCTTCATTTAACACCACCACATCATTAATTTGAATAGTCCCCTTGTTTTCAAAAATATAAGCAAGATAAATTTAATTTTTATTTTCATTGGTTTCTTAGCATCTTGATATGTTAACAATAATGTTTGTCTCTTCTTGTATACAAAATGAAACTATTTATGATAAAAAAAATCTTAAGCTCTGTAGTCAATCTTAGCCTGATAAAAAGAAAAAAGAATCCATTCCCAGAATGACATCAAACTCTACTAAGGGTAAAACAACAAGGTTAAAAGGTATAGTCTTTCCATATACCACAAAATAAATATTATTATACTACCCCATTGCTATAATATTTCCCCATGGAGTTATAAAAAAATTATAGTCTCATTGTTTAAGGTGACATTTCTAATTTACCCGAATATTCTTCATAAATGAAGGAATGTGTAGACACCATATCAAAAAAACATTAGAAAATATGAGTAATCAAACAACATACCCAATAAAACTTCATTGGATGGCCAAACATTTGCTAATGAAGTCTCAAAGGATCGCACAACACCTTTTAACTTATAGTATGGCTTCTTTGCATCATTCAAAAATCACATTGGGAAAGAATGTTCAAAATGACCCATCTCACCACATTATTACAATTTACACTTTTCAAATTATGATTAGTCTTAGGATAATTTTATTTCAATCTCGAGCCATATGCCCAAACATACCACATTGAAAACACTTAATAGTTTTAGTAAGGCATTCCCCAGAGTGATTTTTCAAGAATTTCTCAAACAAGAAACTGGACTTTCTTACCAACAAATTTCATTGATTGATTCACACCCACCTATTTCCATATGGACCCCTTCTTCTCCTTATTTTCAAAGCGCACATGATCATAAAAAAACTCCATCTATACCCTCTCATCTCATCAAAGAAGTTTCTCATTAAATTTTAATTCAATGGAGGCCAATTCCCTTGGATACTTTGGCTTCAATCTGGAGTAAAAACATTTATTTTTTCTATAAGTATATAGAATAATATTTGGAGAATACATCACTATTCTGGTGCAGTTTAATTCATACAAAACTAATGAATATTCCTCTTATTTCTTCAATTTAAGGAATTTCTTCTAAATCCTAATTCAAACCACCTTATGAAAATATTTTTCAATCAAAAGACATTTAAATTCATCCCACTCTTAGGAATCAATCTTTACTCTATCGATGATATTTGTTTCCAGTGACCAACATTGATAAAATTTACCTTCAAAAAAATAAATGGAACATCTTACCTTTTGATTATCAAAATATCCCATAACACCGAATGTCGTTTCAAGGGATTAAATCCATCATTAAGCTGATACTCGGTCAGAAGATACACTAAAATCAAGAGGGTGTTGCCTCATAAAATGTTCCAATATCGTTATGTTCCTTTGTGGTCGGTCTGGTTTTTCTATTGAATGGATGCCACCACCATTTATCTCCAATGTCAGCGGATCCATTACTATCACAAAATGCTTGGTTCTAATACCAAACATTTTGGACTTCATATTTAGAAGGATATCATTCTGTAAGTTCCTTTCCACTTTGGCTTCCCCATTTCTTCTGAATAAATAAATTTGGGACAAACATAGATTAGTTGAAGTAACATGGTAATCCTTAAATAATAAAATAAATCAAATTAAACATTGATTAAAATACATTTAGGGTACTCTATAAACATCATCCTATCCCTTAATGTTATCTAAACCTCCCTCTAATAGCAACCGTAAGGACCCGACCTTACAACATTACATAATCATGATTTTTGTTCAATAACTCACTTCCTTTCATATTGAGGATCTTTTCAAGTAAATTGTTTTGGATAATTGGGATATAATACATACATAACATCTCACATTTATATATATTGGATACCACAAAAATAGTATCCATTTCTTCAAAAATATAATTTTTTTAAACATGTTTCTGCTGAAAAATTGTCATAACATTATACATGATATTCTTCTTTATCTTAAACATCCTTATAACATGTGAAAATCATTTAAAAAATTGGGGGTGAGAACAAAAACCTCATTAAGTGATATAAAACAACGGAAGGAAAACATTAGTCCATTAATGCATGTAACATATGAAATAATTCTCAAAAAGACATACATATCACCTATTTAAACATACTTTTTGAATCTTGAGATATCCTCAAGGTTTTGAAAAACATATAGAACATAAATAAAACCAGAAAGGTTTCTTGGGCCATTAATTACATAATTGGTTAACTCCCTAATCTACCTTATATATTGTAACCCTCATGGGTAACATACAATGCAACCCTCATGAATTTTTTATTGTGTAACCATCGTAGATACATTTGGAGTAACTATAAGGCCAAACTCCAATATACACATACCGAATAAATTAGAGGGTGATATAGGTCACAAACTTCATTATAAATAATTCCAAATAACTATAACATAATCATACAACAACAATAATTTCATAAAAACATTGGTTTTCAATTTTGTAAAACTATAAGTTTAAAAGAAGATTTCAGAAGAAAATCTCCTTGAAAACAACATTTAATTGATATGATAATCAATAGAAAAAAAGAAATATGTGTATAAACTATAAAATTACATAATAAAATATAATATAGAAAAAATTCATCATATAAATGATCATAAAACCACCCAATTTATGTACTATAAGGTTAACCAAATGAATAAAAATTTGGATAACAATTCACTCACCTCAGGTATGTATTATTTTAACTTGTATAAAACACCTATATAATGGTTAAAATAGTGTTATTAATTTTTTATGGAAACAAATTCTTGTTTATAACACCTTATATGATCATTTTATAACATCATTTACCCTTTAATTGTTTGTATATTATTCATTCCATTGTTTTTGGTGCATTCTTTTCATTATTTTCATTGCCGGTTTGTATTTGACTTTCCTATCATATGGAAATGAAATTATAGTAGTTTAATGAAATCATATTTATATGTTTTTATAGAATATATAATGATACAATAAATAATTTTTTTATCATATATCGTGATCAATCATTAGATAAACCATTAATGATATTTTTTAGATCATTTTTAGAGGTTCCACGATAATTATTAACTTTGTGTCATTATATAATTTAATTTCATGAATAGAAGATAATTATAAAACATAAAATATGTAACATAAAGAAATTTACATTATTTGTAACCATTAAAATGGTTTTATTATCATCTTTAAAGGAATTAATCGAAATTGAAAACACATCATCCACTATTTTAGTAAACGAAACATCGTGAATGATTACATTTTTAGAGGGGGAGGAGATGAAGTATGTTGAGGAATTTTCCATAAACATGAAAAAATAAAAAATATATAATATTCATTATATTTCATATCTTCAGAATAAGGGGAGGGGGAATGGTATAGGGATATAATGGAATTGATAAAAAAACTCATGAAAAAGGAAGATGATTCATACCTCTTCATCTATTTTCCTTGGGATCCTATATAAGGCCTTTGGTTTGGGCCTTTTAGTGAGACTATAAGGTCATGGACGTGGGGTAGAGCCATGAGGTAGGTGATTTGAAAGAACATATATGATGATCATGCCTTGAGAGGTGTGTGTGGAAGAGTCAAATAAGGGTGGCATTTATAGTGGAGGAGAAGAGGGATTTTACATTATTTTAAACATTATTCTAATATTTTTTCTCAAGACTATGAATAGTCTATATTCATGTGTCCCAAAATAGTAATTATTTTATGTGTCTTATAAAAAAGTGGTCTTCCATCATCCTTGAATCACATATAATGCAGAAAAACAAGTATTTACCATTTATTATAATTTATCATATTTTACAATTCATAAAAATTTCATGAATTTCATAAAAATACCAAAACAATCACCCTAACCATTTATCTATGTGAAAAATTAAAAAATAAAGTCCATTTTTAGAAAATAATTTTATAAATATTATTAATTTAATTTTTATATAAAATCATAATTTACTCAAAGATAACAATTTGAAATCTAAAAATTATTTTTAATCCCTGGAAAAATGAATCAACATCTCATTATTTTATTACCATAATGAAATAAAATAATAATAATATTTACTATTCATATGGGTCATATTACCAATAATATTAGAATTCATAAGTGTAAGTTACTATTTACAAAAAAAACAGTTAGTTCTATCAGAATCAAAATAATTTACTAATCACAATCCTAGAAGATCAGTTTTTGAAATTCTAATTATAGGTGTTACAAAATTAGATTTGAATGTTAGTAATAACTATAAACTTAAAACAATGTTTATGGATCTCAATTTATTTTTAAAACCTTGGTGTGTTAAAAATATGGATGCTCAGTCTGATATAACCATTAAAATATATGAGTATTTGGTGAGATAATAGTTAATTTATTTAAAAGGATGTTATGAAAATAACCTAATCCTAATGAAGCTCTTCTATATAAAAAATTTTCATTTATGAATTCATAAGGAACCATAATAGGATTTATATGTGAAGAGGTGTTAGAAAAAGACATTATGGGATGATGATAGATAATGGAAGATGATGTGGGATAATCTTATCTATGATATTATAAAAAGGTTTCAAAACATTTAGAGTCATATGATACCCCTAAAATGTTATAATAAATGATATTATAAAAACATCCATGAGTCACGGAGTGTGAGTTTTGAGATAATGTGTTCTTTCATATAACTCTCTTGATGAATGTTTTGATGTTTATAAATAATGGAAAGCATACTCATTGATATATTTTACCTTTGATATCCATTAACGTATAAGACCTATTCCTTATTGACTAGATATACCACCAATTATATCTAATGTACATGATTTTTTCCCTGTTTCTCTCTTAAGGAATTACCTAACGAACACCTCCCGTGTATTGAATTGGGTGTTAGTTCCATTAGTTAATGGAAAATCCTATGTAGATTAACTTTTGAGGATCATGTATCATCATGTAAAATTATATTAATAAAAACAACTCACCTACTCAAAGTATTATGATAGAGACACATGTTTGAAGAGGTAACTTATAAACCCCAATAAGTGATAAATTGAAGTATAATAATCTCTTTAAGAGGATGAAATTAAATTTATTATGTGAAATTTATAAATGTGAAACAATGTAAATTTGAAATTTTTTAAAATAAAATTAAATTAGGAATGTATAAATTTCATATAGAAAACGTGTGCAATATATTTCATTTTTCTTTTGTCTATTCTAATATATATTCATAATTAACTTGTCAAACATAGAAGACTGTTTAGAATCATAAACATTGATAATATATTAAATTTATGTTTACCATTGATAATTTTATATAGAAGGGGTTATAATAATAACTAATGGAAAATAAATAAATAAGTAATGGCATGAACAAGTAAGATAACACCATAAAAATACCATTTATTGGTGATTTGATTGATATTAATTCATTAAAATTTTACTTGACCTTGATCAAACCAAAATTCAACAGATAACATATGTGAGAATACATTTATGGGATAATTTCTATATCATCATGATTATTATTCAATCCATGGCACCTAACCACGCTAACAATGTACCACTATTGCACAACATACCCTAGTGGTGTAAACTGGTCTTATAAGGGTTTTTTTATAAACATGGTAATATGAATTTCTATATTTAATTTTTTTTATAAAATAATGATTATATATATCCTTTTTTATTATTAAATTATATTAATTATTATATAATATATTGGGTCAAAACCACATATTAATATTAAGGGAAAAAATTATTTTTGGGAAATACTTTAATTCAATTTTTAATAATAAATTCACCTTTATGGAATAAAAATACATTTTCATGAAACATTATGAATATGTAATATTTATTTAATTATTAATTATAATTTAATTTAATAATTTTTAATTTAATTTTAATAAGGTTTTTAAAGCTACTTATGTAGTTGAGATTATTAGTTTCTTGTAAATTATGAATTTTATATAAAAGAT
This sequence comes from Viscum album, assembly GCA_963277665.1. Lineage (NCBI taxonomy): Eukaryota > Viridiplantae > Streptophyta > Magnoliopsida > Santalales > Viscaceae > Viscum > Viscum album. The sequence goes on from OY728143.1 coordinate 1,239,053,765, forward strand.
TAAATTATAATATTTATAGAAAAATTTATGCAATAATGTTTTTTTTGAATTTATCACACTGAAAATTATCCCATGGTTAAATGATTATTATTTATTGATATTGTTAATTTTTTGGTTAAAAATAAATATGAAATAAATATACAATATAAATTATGAAATAATAATATCACAAAATTAATGTAGTCTAGACTATAAAACTAATCCATGAAAATAATATTTCCACTATATAATAATTTATTTTTGAGATAATTTTATATATTTCCAAAACCATAAATATTCCTCCCAAACAAAATTTTATTATGTATTTAAAATTAGTTATTTATGAACATGACTCGCATCAATGTCATTAATTGTATTATATTAAATAATTTGTTTCACATACTAATAAAATATGTAATTCACACATCATTACTAGAAAAAATGGTGGAAAAATAATTGAATGAAATTTTATATTAATTATTTTATCACTAGATTCAAAAACCAACATTTAGAAATTAATAAATAATTCCCCTACATATTTCTATAAATATCCACCCACGATCGATTCATGTTCACTCAAAACTCATTTTTATTATTTTTTTATGTATCCCTCTCTCAATTAATCCTATTTCAATCTCATACTCTTCAAAAACATCCTCCAATCATTTGAAAGAACCCTATAATGTCATGGGATTTTATCCTTTTCCTTTTTATGAACTTTCATTTAAGTAAAATAATTTAATTCTCATGTTATCATTTTGTAGTGTTTTTTATGAATCCATTTAATATAATCATGATTCTGAGGTAGTTATATTCAAAATTTTACTCCAATTAATCCATTCTATGAACCAAAATTCACACTATTTGTGGTGGAGAATTTATTTTTGGATTTCTCATGACATAAAATCGTGTTATGGATCACAACACCCATGACCATTCATGAATATTCTCATATATAATACCCATTCATTAATTCTACCATTGTTACATTATCTATTTATCCATAAAGATATGAATATGTGTAATAAAAATGATATAAACCATGTGAATGTTGATATTTTCATTGACATAGAAAAGAAAAATGTATTTGATTTGGTTACTCATTATTTTTTCAGACTCTTGGTTGGGATGATTTTATTTTTTATTGTATAAATAATAAATTCTTCAATATATGTAAATGATTTATTAACAACGAAAATTTTTTAATGTACATATCTTTTAAATGATATTTAATTATTTAGATGATTTTGGGGAAACAACACATGACACTTTATGGGACTCATTTTCATTGATGTTACTAGGTAATATTTGAATCACTCCCCACATATATACCATTTTGTGATGAAAATTATTATTCCTTTGATATCTGAGTATAAAATTTTTTTGTTTCTAAATTATGAACCATAAAATCTTACATTGAGTGTTAATGTTTCTACGGTTATTCATACGTGCTATGGAGGTGTTTTCACTATTGATAAAGAACAAATGTCAATTTCTTCAATCATTATTTTTGTTTTTATCTTTCTAAATAGTACTAGTTATATATTTGTTTGAGAAAGAAATTTGAGATAATTATAATAGGGATGATGGATCCCAATATCCCCATTATGTTTTCTTGGGATGGAAAGAGGGTCACTTTTCATATTTATTTGTTGATATTATATACAACCAGCCTAAGAGAGATCCAATTAACTATTTCAAGTTTGAATATAGAATTTATTACATTATATTTATGGATTTTTATTCAATAGTGTATTTTCAACGATTACAATCCAATTGAAAAATTCATGGTATTTTATTTTGTGATTATTTAATCAAGAATAAAATTTTCACTAGATTTATTCATAAATGTAAGACTATGTTCAATAAAATCATATCATTAAGGAATATAAATAATTTTAATAAATTTCAAAACATGAGAGACATTTTCATTATTAAACTATATCATTATAACAATAGTATTTATCTCAAACCATCTTGAAATTTAAAAAACAATATCATAGATTTTATCGAATGTTATTAAGTCCGCTATTTGAAATAAAAATAAATTAATGACAAAAACGTTATACATTACCAGAAATTAGTTCCTAAAAATTAATTTGATGATGCTTCACAATTTCTCTGATATAGTGGTTAAGGTTAAATAGTTAAATTATATAATATTACGAACAATGGTACTGAATTAGTAATCAATAAATATAGTATTTCTTTTACATTTAAAAAACAATTTTATTTCCAACATGTTTTCCTGAAAAATTAATCTACATCTATATATGGATTATGATATTATTTATCAGTTTTGACTAAAAGTGATGTTTTCCTTAAAATGAAATATATATTTAATAATAAAATTATAAACATTATTGGACCCCATTAATAAATCTTATCATTTTTTTAATGATGGAATTAGAATAATAATTTTACGGATTTTCACTGTAGTTATTTATATTGAATTTAATATAGTGAAAAAGATTGTTTTATTTGTAATGATGATATATCAAAACATATTTTCAAATGTATTATTTTTCACCTAAATCATACATTGAACCATCCCATTGATTCAACATAGAAAATTTATGGTGGGGGCAATTATTCTATATAATTGAGAAGATAAAAAAGTGTGTAATGAAATAACATATAAGTAATGTATAACAAACATTATATATTATATGATGAATTACACTAATTTATAGTGGTAATATTTTAAAGACCAGGAATTTCCATGTAAATTATTTTTAATTAAATGGATATTTTACAGGTCTGTGAAATATTACTGTGCGCGATTCTGAGGCCTAAAGTGCCCGGAATGATCCGTCAAAGTTTTTGTTATGCTTACATTAATGTGCGTAAGTAGTTTTCCTGAAAAAGTGGAATAACTCTTAAAAGGTAACTCGGATAATAAATCTGAGGGTATCGTTGCTCTCAAGATGGTGGGTTTACCTTTGGCGTGACTTAAGATTAGTCGATGCAGGCCTCCTTTGGGAAAAACCAAAAATGGCATAATTATAAATAAAATAATTAAATAAATTATTTTAAATTAGAAATGATTATAACTCACAAACGGTAACTTGGATTAAAAATATGAGACCACTGCAAAACTTGTGATTGTGTTATTTCTTTAAGAAGATACTAACTTTGGCTGGCGCGGGCCACAAGAGAAAGATAGTTTTTGGATGCAAATAAATCAATTAAGTGATAGTTATTTTATTTTATAATTCATAACTTCTAAACGATAACTCAGATTGAAAATCCGAGAGTATTTTTGGGTTCGTTGGGATGTGTTTCACCTAGGCATAGCCTAAACTCAACTAGCACGAGTCGAGGGTGACGGATAATAATTTTCTAAACTTTTTATGGGTACATTCAGTAAACACTCGAGTGGCATTTTGTAACTTTTGAATCGGTGCTCGGAAATGAACTCCAAGGGCACCATTGAACTCGCAGTGTCGGTGATTTCTTATTGATACCTTCAACACAATTGCGTTCTAACGAGAATGGAAGTTATATTTTGGGGTTTTTAATTTAATTGAATAAAATTAAAGTGTTACCTTTAATTTTATTTATGGTGGTTAAAAGCTCCAAGAGGAGGTTTGTGGTGGGGGCCACCACACCATAACCTCCCATGAGAGGTTATAGAGGTGGGCCCCACCCACACATAACCTCGCTTGGGAGGATATCCTTGGTGGGGACCACACGAGCTTTAAACCCCCTCTAACTCCCCATTTATATAGGTTGAAACTCTACACCTTCCCCCATTAATTTAATGTGTCAACCCTTCCAATTAATTATTTGGCATCCATTTGAATTCTTTTGAATTCATGCCAACCATTAAAATAATAAATAGTATATTATTGTTTTTGGTTGGGAATTCATTTGGTGGAGCTTTTAAAGAGAACATGAAGAACCCTTGGAGAATTATCTCTCAACAAAGAACGCTAAAAACGCCTCTTCCACCAACGAAAAATGGCGAACACCTTTCTTCTATCTTCGGATGAACCAAATGAGAAGGATCTGACCATGAAGAACACTGATGAATCTTCTTCATTAGTCTCATACCATAGACACTTCCCGAATACAATGGAATTACATCCCCCTTTTCATGACTTCGTCAACATTTATCGTCATACGAGGTTGGGTTTTTGAGTTGTTTTTCTACCCGTTCTTCGTTGTTCAAAGTATGGAATGTGTATCGCCGATTGATATCACATTAACGAGGAGGGCTCGGACTGCATGAACACAGCCTGAACCTCCCCCTTTTTTGTTCATGTTTGATGACGATGAAGGCGCAGCAACGTGGCTAGTGTCGGATCGGACGCGAAGAAACCGGTGGCGCAAGGCCGCCGAGTCCCCAATAGGGCGCACCTCCATCGTGCCGCACAGAAGGAGAGTCGTGGCTAGGGCAGTCCGCGGCGGAGGTGGTGTGGTGCCGTCATGACGAGCGGAGGAGCTGGATACTATGGCCAGGCTGGGCTACGAAAGAGGAGGTGTGGCCTCGTCGCGCTGTGCGAAGCAGTGATGTCGCGACCAGGGTGGGCCACATCATAGCAGGCGGAGCGGCTGGCCGCTCCGCCATCCCAAAGGAGTAGGACCCCGTCAGGTCCCACGTGTGTTAGACCAACGCCACCTGGTGCCGGTTTCGGATCACACCTGAACGGAAAAGCCATTAGGGTAGCTAGGGGCACGTAGTTTCCCTCCTGGCCGTGGCTAAGTTGGACCCCCACCGGGCCACCGGGCCGAGCAAGCCAACTGAGCCATCGGGCCGCCTTCAGGGCGGGACGCCCCCTCGGTCCAGGCCGCCATCGTGTCGGGCCACCCTTCAGGCTGGGCCGCCTTAGGGTCGGGCCTCCCACTCAGGCCGAGCCGACCACTCATGTCTGGCCGCCCCCTCGGACTGGGTCAGACTCGCGGATCAAGTCGGACCCCGTTCCAGACCCAGACCCGCTTTGTCATGTCTCCACCTCTTCTCCCATATCATTCGCTACGGGTGTCCGATTGACGAACTGACTATAGAAACAGAAATCATAGAGAGAAACGGTTCTATTAGAATACCCCACTTGAGGTTTGGACATAGTTAGTGTAACGTCCTGGTTCCGAAAGCCACCCAGAGGTGCCTCGTACCCGGTTTGTCATATGGACTCAAGCACATTTCCCTAAAATCAAGTGTCTGCCGACTAGCAGCGTGGGCCTTGGGTGTGATAGTGGGGAAACTATTCCCCCATTGGCAGAGTACACAGCGGAAGATAAACAAAAGCAATAAAGGAAGCGATAAATATCCAACTGCAGTAAACAGCGGAACATTGATAAAGAAACAACTTGAGCCTAAATATATCTAAATGATGCATGATACATATATGTCTAGGAAAACAGCCAAACAAGTCACAATGTTGAATACATTACTAAACCAATGTATAAAAGAAAAATAGAGTGACTCATCAGAATCGAAAGCCTTGGCCTGCTCCAATGCTCTCCAGCTCCAGTGAAATCAAGAACCTGAACTGGACGACTTCTTTCCCTTATCTATACCGGCATCAATATAATCTGTTTGGGCCCAAAGAATGACCCATATAGGGTGTGAGATAAAAATCCCAGTTGGAAACCACCCAAAGATCTGTGCCAAATAGTCAGTGAATATATGGCAGGCAAAGTATAGAAAATAATAAACTGGAAAATACTCATCAGCAAGCAAACCATTGTCTCTAGCATACAATGTACAAACAAGTAAGTAACCGCACAAGAAAGGAGAACAAAAAGGTAACCCTCTGGGTATTTCTCACAGCCTAACCCCTATGGTTCATCCTACAAGAACTAGCAACCCTCTGAGAAGAATACACACTCTCGCCCCAATGGTTCAGCTAAAGATTTGACTCTCTCGGGTAGCACTCACTGTCGATTCCCCCTATATTATTGTATCTTACTAAAGGCGCTCTGGGGAAGCACGCAATGTCTCATTCCCCCTGGGGCCCACGTCGAGGATCTATAGCCACTCTAAGGGAGAACTCAACGTCAGTTCCACCTGTGGTCTCGCATTGTAAGATTACAGACACTCTGGAAAATCCCTTACGTCCATTCACCCTATGGTCTACTACACTTGGTTCTCATAGCCCTGTGTAAAATAAACAAGTATAGCATCGCATAACATCCAAAGTATCCTTAATAACTACTTGGAAAACATCTACAGTATCTCAGCATGGAAGAACAACAATCAAATCATCCTACAACTAGGCATGGAAATGGTAATATCCTAATAGGAAAAACTATACCAATGGTCATAACTAGGAAAAACATTAATGGGAAAAGCATCCAAAGCATAGTAAATTACCCTATTCACAAACAATAACCTCTACTCAAGCATATAATCAAATCATGCTAACAAAAAGGGCTAAATAGGAACACACAATACCCCGTTCATGGGTATTGGTGGAATTTTCACAAAATACTCAAAGACATTCTACAGAAGGGCACAAACCACTTACCTCGACATTAGGAGATTGATATACTTGAACCTCGAAGCTTGAATCTTCATGGAACGTCATAGATCTAAAAAAATGTCCAAAGTTCTCAACCCATGATAACATCAGAAAGATGAGGAATTGGAAAACAATTCTCTAGGAGAGGGAAGAGCTTACCGCTTCGGTTCCAATGCAATCGACGTTGGTCGATTCGGAGAACGGATGGAGGCTCGGGAGTTCTTCGAAGATCCGTGGTTGTACGGAATTCTGTCTGTCAAAGAATTTGGAAAAGAAGACAGTTCTGGAGTTAAGATGTGGCCCCATTGCATTTAGTGAAAAAAAAGTACACGACATGTACTTTTGGAGTACACAGAGTGTACTAGGCTTTTCCATACTCTGCATTAGGCGGCCTCCATGTCACCCCTACATGGCCGTGTGTGTGGCCATGGCACGGACAACACACGGCCTCGAGCAAAAACAATGTACGCAGTGTGTACTCATAAAGTACACAACGTGTACTTAAAAATATTTAAGAAACTGCTCTTTTCTAAAAAAAATTAGAAAAACGAAAAACATACCTGAAATGAAGGTCCAGGTTCTTACAAACATCCCCCCTTAAAGAAATTTGTCCCCAAATTTCCCTAGCGAGGCATAGAAGAAGAATCCCATAATAGCTCCAGACACTGTGATCGTACGTCGAACTCCCTATCACAAGTCTCATCCTCTACTTGCCCATGCATCCATAGCACCTGTACCATAGGAACAGACTGGACAAGGAGAACCTTCATACTACGATCGACAATCCGGATAGGACGCTCGTCAAACGATGCATCCGCTTCAAGCTCAACCTCATCAGGTTGAAGGACATGAGACGGGTCTGAAAAGTAACATCAGAGTTGAGAAACATGGAAGACTTCTTTCATAGCCCGATACCTCTGAGGTAACTGCAGTAGATAGGAAACCATCCCAATTCTCTCCAACACCTCAAATGGCCTGACGTACCGTGGTGAAAGCTTACCCTATCTCCAGATCCTATTATGTCCCAACATCGGTGTGACACGCAGGAAAACCTGATCCTCGAACATGAACTCCAGAGGTCATCTTTTCTTATCAGTATAAGACTTCGGACGTGACTATGCAGTAGCCATCCTCTTCCGAATCAACTCTAACTAATCTATGGTCTCCTAAACAAGATGAGGTCCTAGAAAAACTGCCTCTCCTACCTCCAGCCAATATAAGGGTGATCGGCATGGCCTACCGTACAAAGCCTCAAAAGGTTCCATCTAAATAGTTTCTTGAAAACTATTATTATAGGAAAACTCCAAAAGAGTTATATGCTTCTCCCAAGAACCTCCAAAGTCCAGAATGCAAGCTTGGAGCATATCCTCAAGCACCAGAATCGTACGCTCAGACTGACCATCTGTCTGTGGATAGTATGTTGTACTCAAAAGTACATGTGTACCCAAAGCCTTCTGAAGCCCCTGCTAGACCCGAGAAGTAAAAAACACATCCCTGTCTGAATGAATGGATTGTGGAACTCCATGTAGATGTACAATATCTTAGATGTACAACCATCCTAGCTCATCAACTCTGAAGGTCTCCTTGATCGGCAAGAATTGAGTGACCTTCATGAGTCTGTCAATGACAAGCCATACTTAGTCATTCCCTCAAGGCGATCTCAACAAACCGGTCACGAAGTCCATCGTGACATCATTCCACTTCCATCGGGAATTGGTAACTGCTGTAAAAGACCTGCTGGTCTCTGATGTTCATCTTTCACCTGCTGACAAGTAGAACACCTCATGACAAAACCAGAAACATACCTCTTCATAACTGGACACCAATACTTATGGTGTAGATCATCAAACAACTTGGTGACGCCAGGATAAACTGCCCAAACAGAGAAATGAAATTCCCGTATCAGCCCCTCACGTATGTCTGTTGGAACCCATATGCGTCCCTGGATACGCAGGATCTCATCCTCACCTACTGTTCATCCAGGAATAGGGTCCTCTCCTGACACGCATTCTCGTAGGACTAGGCCTTCAGAATCTGATTGCTACCTCATTCGTACCTGATCACTAAGTGTAGAGGTAATAGCTACAGAAGATAGGAATGTCTGCCCCTATCTGTCATGAAACTCCAAATACATCTCATAGAATAGATCCATAAGCTACCACTCACTGTTGGCCTCCTAAACTGCCTGTATCTGAGTCCTCCTACTCAATGCATTAGCCAATGCATTGCCCTTTCACGGTGTATAGGCATGCAAAAAAGTCAAATGACTGAAGAAACTCAGCCCACCTATACTGTCTAAGATATCGATCACAATGGGTGAAGATGTACTTGAGACTCTTGTGGTCAGTGAAAACCACAATGTGTTATCCTAGAAGATAATGTCTCCAACAATGTAAGGCATGAACAACTGGTACCATCTCGAGATCATTTGTTTGGTAGTTCCTATCATGTGGCCTCAACTGCCAAGACCCGTACACAATGACTCCATCTCCCTGCATAACTACAGCTCCCAGCCCGATACCTAAGGCATTATAGTAAACAGTGTAGCTCTTTCCCAGATCTAGCAAGACTAGTATCGGTGCTGAAGTCAACCTCCCTTTCATCTCTTGAAAGGCTGACTCACAAGAATCTTACCATAATAACTTCACCCCTTTCTTGGTCAGACCTGTCAACGGTACTGTCAAGCGTGAAATGTCTTGTATGAAGCATCTGTATTATCCAGCCAGCCCTAGAAAACTCCACACCTCAAAGATGTTTTTCAGCTTCTCCCAGGAAACTACTTCACTTACTTTCTCTGGGTCTACTGATACTCCTATCCCTTAGATAACATGACCCAAGAAGTGAATCAGTTCCATCCAAAAGTGGAATCTTGAGAGCATAGCATATAACTAATTCTATCTTAGTGTACTTAGAACGATATTAAGATGGATAGCATGGTCATGCCGAGTGTGAGAGCACACAAAGATATCGTCTATGAAGACCAACATGAAGGAGTCTAAGTATGGATGGAACACTCGGTTCATCAGTTCCATGAAAACTACAGGCGCGTTCATGAGGTCGAACGACATTACCATATACTCATATAGACTATACCTGCTCCGGAAGGATGTAGGAGTTATATCTGATGGTCTAACACGTAACTAATGATAACCAAACCTCAAATCAATATTCAAGAACACCCAGGCTCATAAAATCTGATCAAAGAGGTCATCAATCCTAAGAAAGGGATATCGGTTCTTGACCGTCAACAGGTTTAGCTTCCGATAATCCACACAAAGCCTACGGTCGTCGTCCGCCTTCTTTGAAAATAGGACAAGCGAACCCCAAGGAGAAGTATTAGATCAGATGAAAACCTTTGCCTGTAACTCCTCCAACTACTTCTTGAGCTCCTATAGCTTAGGTATCACCATCTTATAAGGAGGAATAGACACCGATGTTGTTCCTGGAATGAGCTCAATCGATAATTCTACCTCATGATCTAGAGGTGAACTTGAAAAGTCATCTGAAAAGAAATCACTGAAACGATCTAGCACTAGAGGAAATTCTAACTGTGAAGTCCCCCGGTCATCCAGATATAGACTAGAAATCTAGGCTGTAACTCCTCCTAGTTCATGATGCTAGGGTCCTGATTGAATCGCTTGAACATGCCACTCGTCTCGATGAAGAAAAGATCCACAATTTGGTGATATGAAACTCACCCTAATGCGATAATAGTCGAAGACTGCCTGGAAGGGAACTAGCCAGTCCATTCCATGAATGACATCATAGCTTGTCATCTCTATGACATAGAGGTCCCATAAGAAGTGACACCCTGCAACCTCAAGATGGCACTATCTTCATTGATGTACTATAGTCGTCCTAGTCCCCAACGGTGTGTCTAGAGTCAAATTATCAGTAGAGTAAATGATGCAGAGCGCATGTCTCTCCACAAAAGAAACAAAAATAAAGCTATGTGGAGCCCCTGTATCAAAAAAGGAAGAAGATAAAACTGAGGCTACTAAGATCGTACCTCGAATGGTGGATGATCTGAGGTCCTGATCCTGATGGGTCTGCTCCACTGCAAAAGTTTGGCCTGCACCACGACCCTGTGACCATGCCTGATCACTCGGATCTAATCCACCCTATTTTTTCTGAAATAATGGTGACTCACCACCACGAACTCAACCTCCACCTTGGCTCGAATGGCCAGAAGAACTCCAGTTCCCAGACTGGTGAGAAACTGGTGGTGCTGCTCCTAAACGAGTAGTCATGGAAGAACCCATGTCGCCATATTTTGTTGAGAAAACCTGACTGAAGCGCTGAAGGTGGCCCATCTTTCCACAAGATCAACACTCCACCAGGTCTCTCTAGCACCGCAGACTCGTATGCCCTACATTTCCACACTAGTAGCATACTACCTGGCTACCTAAAGATGTGTCTCGCCTCCTCGGATCACCATTCATAGACTCCCTACGACACTTCCTGATATCCGCTGTTGAAGCACTAAACCTGGAAGTGGAACTGCCCTGGCTCTCAACTCTAGAATCTCTCATATTGCACTCTGCAATTAGTGCCTGGTTGACAATGAAAGCGATGGAAGTCATCCTGAAGATATTCACCTATGAGTGGATCTCCTGTCTGAGGCCATCTACAAACATCCATTCCATGAACAACCCATCTACTCTCTGGAGCGTTGTGAAATGCTGAAGCTCAATGAAACGAGAGGAATACTCCATGACAGAAAGAGTACCCTGCTCTAGGATCATGATCTCCTAAGCTCGATTGGCCCTCAAGGACTCCGGATAGAAGTAGTCAAAAAATACGTGCTGAAACTCCTCCCACACCATTACCTGTTGATGACATGCCTGTGATATCACATCCCACCACCTCTTGGAGGAGTCTCACATCATGTAGGTAGAGAGCTTGGCTCGCCTTTCTGGAGGCGTCTCCAGATGCTCAAAGATTGTCTGCATGGCCTCTAGCGATGACTCTGCACCCTGAGGTCCTCCTTCCCCTGAGAAGGTGGGAGGATGCTGCTACTGGAAAACCCACATCAAGTCTGCCATAGTGGAGGCAGGAGACCGAGCTCTCTAGAAATTATGCATTATCCTCAGAAATCCTTCCCTAAACTATGCATCGGCGCTTGTAACAAGTATCACCTCCGGTGCCAAGGCTGGCAAAACAGGAGGATCTGTGGGAAGTCCCTGATCAGCCATAACCATCGTTTGATCACCGCCTGGAAACTGGTGTACAACTGGAGGACGTCTCGGTGCCATGAATTTTCAAGGTCAAATGAACAATTTAGATCACATTATCAAGGAATGAAAACTATGAGTGTAAGAAAGTAACAGGGGAAGGAAATCATTCAAAAAAATTGCAACACATGACTACACGGCATGTATAAAGACTACACAGCGTATTACCTTATGTCATTTACATGGGAATGAACTTCATCCAAAACTGGTCATGTAACACCCCAAACAGACGACGTGTTATCCCAACACATGATGTGTACCTGAATCTTCTTCCCCTGCCTGAGTCCTGCTTGACGGTTATTCCACACGGCTCTCCTAAGACAAAACTACACTACATGTTCAAGGTAGACATGTCGTGTACGCAAAAAGCATCACCCGGCCCGTGTTGTTAGTGACACGGCATGTATTCCCATGTCACACTACATGGCGTGTTCCAGTAGGAAACAACGTGTACTAAGAAGTCCAACCAGACTGTGTGGTTAGCTGCACGACTGGCAACACAACTAACACTACACGGCGTGTTCCAGGTGGACACGACGTGAATGGGAAAGGATGACACCAACCTGTGTTGTTCGTGACCCGGCCATGGTACCTATTTCATAATACACGGCGTGCTAAACAAGTACACGAAGTGTTCCTACAAGATTTTTCACAACCATGTGTCCCTTCTCACACATTCAGTGACATAGTTATAGACTACACGGCGTGTAACCAAAAAGAACACGTTGTGTATTCTGAGTTTTTCCAGATAGTTTCCTTAGAAACTGCTCAGGATCCTAGAAAACACAGAAAACAAGCGTTAAGGTGCCAAATTCTGATCCGTGAGGGCCCATACTCCCCACGAATCAATGTTTGGAATCTTATTAAAGTTACAAACAATGTAAACAAGTCGATGATCCACCAAGCTTCGGTACATGAGGGCCCATAACCCCTCAAGAACCAAAATTTGGTGTTTATTCAGGTAAAACCTTACATAATCAATGCTCTAACAAGAATAACATATTTTTATCAAGGTATCTATCACAACACCATTCAAATTATACACAACATCTATCACAACAACATTAAATCGCTAATGTATCTTAGATGGCATGACAAGAATGCATGACATGTGATTTTTGTGAAATGTCTATATGATCCATGAGATGAAATGCCCTCATCTAATCAGGTTATGACAGAAATAGATCTGCAATAACAACGAAGGTTACATCACAATGATTATGAATCACCCAATGGAAAAATCAATCAACTATAAAATTGTAAACTAGTAAAATTACAATAAATGAGGTATTATGGATTTTACCGATACATGGGTTACCTACTCTCAGGAACATCTTATTACCAAGTACATATTATGTCCTATCCTTGACTAAGGCTCCATACCGTAAGTCAAGAGAAAAGAATCAAATCTAACACCACATTGTAACATCCCGGTTCCGGATGCCACCGAGTGTCGCCGCGTACCCAGTTGGTCACATAGCCTCAAGCGCATTTCCCCAAGAACAAGAGGCTACCGACTAGCAGCGAGGGCCTTGGGTGTGATAGTGGAGAAACTATGCCCTCATTGGAAAAGTACAGAGTAGAATATAAGCAAAAGATGTAGCGGAAGAAGTAAATATCCAACAGCAGTAAACAACGGAAGACTGATAAAGAAACAAATGGAGCACACTTATATATAAACGATGCATGATACATATATGTCTAAGAAAATAGCCAAAAAAATCACAATGTTGAATACAGTATGAAAATAGTGTACAAAAGAAAAACAGAGTGACTTTTTGGCATCGCAAGCCTCGGCCTGGTCCAATGCTCTCCAGCTCCAGTGAAATCAAGAACGTGAAGTATAAGGGTTCATTCCATTATCTATACTTGCAACAATATAATATGTTTGGGCCCAAAGAATGACCCAAATAGGATGTGAGATAAAAATCGCAATAGGAAACCACCTGAAGATCTGTTCCCAACAGTCATTGAATATATGGAAGGTAAAGTACAAAAAATAGTAAACAGAAAAATACTCAGCCGCAAGAAAACCACAGTCTCTAGCATACAATTTACAAACAAGGAAGTAACCACTAATTCAAGGAGAAAAAAGGTAACCCTCTAGGTAGTTCTCATAGCATAACCCCTATGGTTCAACGTACAAGTACTAGCAACCCTCTGGGAGGCACACACAGTCTCACCCCTCTGGTTGAGATAAAGATTTGACTCTCTAGGGTAGCACTCACCGTCGATTACCCCTATAGTCTCGTATCTTACTAAAGGCGCTCTGGGGAAGCACTCAATGTGTCATTCCCCCTGGGGCCCGTGTCGAGGAACTACAGATACTCTGAGGAAGCACTCAACGTCAATTCCCTCTATGGTATTGCGTTGTATGATTACAGACACTCTAGAGAAGCCTTTATGTCCATTCTCCCTATGGTCTACTACACTAAGTTCTCACAGCCCTGTGTAAACTTAGCATGTATCACATTGCGTAACGACCAATGTATCCTCAAGAACTACTTGGCTAACATCTACATCATCTCAGCATGGAATAACAACAGTCACACCATCCTACAACTAGGCATGGAACTGGTAATAGCCTAACCGGCAATACTAGATCAACGGTCATAACCAGGAAAAACATTAAAGGGCAAAGCATCCAAAGTATAGTAAATTACCCTATTCACAAACAATAACCTCTATTCAAGCATATAAGCAATGCAGGCTAACAAAAAGGTTAAAATAGGAACACATAATACCCCCTTCACAGGTATTGGTGTAATTTGCAAAAAATACTCAAATAAATTCTACAGAAAGGAAAAAACATCCTACCTCAACGTTAGGATATCGATATACTTGAACCTCGAAGCTTGAATCTTCTTAAAACGTCATATATCTAAGAAATTGTCCAAAACACTCAACTCATGATAACTTGAGAAAGAAGAAGAATTGGAAAACCAAGCTCTAGGAGAAGGAATAGCGTATCACTATGGTTCCAATGCAATCGGCGGTGGTCGATTCGAAGAACAGATGGAGGCTTGGGGGGTTCTTCGATGATCAGCGGGCGTGTGGAACGCTCCTAGTCAATGAAGCTGGAGAAGAAGACAGTTCTGGGGTTAAGACGCGATATCGGTGCGTTTAGTGAAAAAAAGTAGACGACATGTACTTTTGGATTAGACATTGTGTACTACGCTTTTCCGTACTTCTCTTTTGGCAGCCTCTATGTCACCCCTACATGGTTGTGTGTGTGGCGATGACACGACCAGCACAAGGCCTTGAGCGGCAATTAAGTACACGGTGTACACTCATAAAGTGCACGGCATGTACTTAAAAATTTTCCAGAAACTCCCCATTTTTGAAAAACTCCAGAAAAAGGAAAAAAATAACTAATAGGTAGGTCAGGGTTCTTACAGTTGTGATACGGCTGGGTAGGTTTGAGCCTAAAAACCAACCGGGCCCCTGGAATAGAAATTCTAATAACTCACAGACTGGGAGTCCTTTTGACACACTGTCTATCACGTTGGAACCCTGACGACAATGTGGTACTTTGGGATACTCATTTTTTGTAATTTAGTTTTGGTCAAGGTACGACCGATATCTCAAGGGCAGATTCTACAGAACTCAAGCACACCGGGTGCGAGGAATCCAGTGGCTGTTATTGAGGCAGAGGTTAGAGACATATTATATGGAGTTCAGCGCTCAACGATCCTGTGTGGGTAAGCGTATACCGATCCTGTGTGTGTCATATCCTGTGTGGGTCAGCGCTCAGTGATCCTATGTGGTTCAACGTATACTGATCTTGTGTGGGTCAGATCATGTAAGGGTCATTGCGGGGGTTAGTACTAATCGGTCATATGTGGGAAGACTCTGTATGGTCTGAAGCAGTGCCTCTTGACAGAATAACATGATCCAGCTTCGGGACTAATCATATGTACTTATATACATCACTGAAATCTTGGTTTGAGCTGAGTCAATAAATTTCATGTTTTCCACACGATTTAGATGGGTTACTAAATAACTCTGGTATATGTATGGGCATATACCTATGTTAGGGTTATCTGTTGTTTCCGTACTTTGTGGTTTCCTTGTTGGATTTTTTGAGAGCCTGACTATCTCAGGGTCCATACTGAGTATCGTTATACTCAACCATGCATGGCCTATGCCTGCACCTCATTGTGTTGGTTTCAGATGACGGACAGCACTGATCGAGATAGAGAGTAGCAGAACTGGACGGTACCCAGAGGTGGACCACATGACGAGATGTACACGGAGCGGACAGACGGACTTGGGGTGCTGAAGAGGCCATCTGTACCCACCTTTCCGGTGGGAATTCAGGAGGACGACCCAGTAACTGCTTTACTTCTTTTCTTCAATTGTACTTGCTTTTTAGTTATATTGTACATTATTGTTGGTCTTGTATTTTCAGCCCCTTTACATTCAGCGCACTCTTTTGTATACAATTTTACATAGAGTTTTACTTCAAGTTGTGTACTCTGTTGTGTTTGTTTACTGTTATAAGGGAAATGCCTTCCCATTTTAGGTATTTACGCCTTTGGTGCTAGTCACCAGCCCCTGGACTGTGGTAGGCAGGCCTGGGGTAGTCACGATATGGTCCTTGGGGGATGGGTCGTGAAAAATTGGTATCAAAAGAGTTGGTTCTTCCGTATAACTTAGGACTCTGATATTTCTTTTCTATGGAGCAGTAGTGTAAAGGGTACTGAGTGTGGTTCTCAGTTCATGGAGTCCAGTGTTGGTGCGGCGGCCGAAGTATCAATACACTAGGACCTTGACTACTGATCTCCAACTCAGTGCATGAAAACACTATTTGCGTGTGTCTTTTCTAAAGTTTTCTTTAAGTTAGATCAAGTTGGTCAGCCTACCATGTATAACTTTTGAATGTGTCGCATCTGTTCAGGATGCCTCCATGTAGACTTCCAGTCAGAGTTCTGAGAGAGTACTTGATGACGGCCCACCGAGCGACGAGGATCTATTGCAGGGGCCCCTTAATATGTTGGAAACTTTTGGTGGTGTACCAACAGTACCACCACCCATTGGGTAGCAGATGCCACCAGCCACACTGGCAGACATTGCACACCCACTGAGTGTGTTTCATGAGTTCTTGCGGCAGAGGCTTCTAAGGTTTCAAGGCAAGACAGATTCTCAAGAAGCAGAGGACTGGTTGGAGGTGAATACTAGAGTTCTTCACCTAGTCGAGACACCCATAGAGTATATAGTGATCTTAGCTACTAGTTTTTTCCAGTGAGTGACCATGAGGTTGGTCCACATACTGATAAGGCTTTTGTACGTGGACTGTTTCCCGAGATTGTACCTTCAGGTATTGTGTCAGCTATATCACTGCTTGTTGGTTGGCAGTTACAACCGGCGGTACTGGGAGATGATACATGTAGGCTTAGTGCCTTGCACCTGTTTCAGCCTCAGATACACCTCAAGTTCCAAGGTGAGCCCGACTCACAGGCGGCTGAGGACTGGCCTGAGGAGGTGGCTGAGAGTTCTCTAGAGCATGTGCAACTTTGTTAGGATGACATGTCGGTAGTTGATAATTCATCGAGGTGTACTGATCGTTCCCTGTACTCGATGAATACGTTATGATCAGTGATTTTGGGATCAAATTACCGAACGAGGTGTGTTTTCGGTCATCCGAGCCAGCACCTTTTCTATAGATGCTAGAGATAACCTTTGTAGATTTAATTTTTTTAGATGAACAGATACATTGAGTGAATGTTTGAAGTGGTAAAGCATGAAACAGACGCAAGTCTCAGAGACTTGAGTGTGTAAAATGATTTGAAATGAGGAAGTGTTAAGGACAGATGAATCAGTAGGGCAGCAGATGTGGAAGTAGAGCTAGAAGAGCAGCATGAGGTGGTTTATTTTTTTCAACATGTTACAACCACCTGTCTTTTTAGTCCCAACCAGGCTCAGTGAGCTGGAGGGAAGGGGAAGAGAGTAGCTGCATGCGGTCAAGGAGTGTGACCCAAGGGCTCTAGGAATGATTTGAGGTACGGACTGTGTCGTCTACTAGCTTCTATATCAATAGACATAGGTACCAATCATTCCTTCCTTCCACGAATCTTTTCATAGAGCTAGGGTTTCTGGTTAAACTATTGAATTGACCCTCATGTCTAGAGATACCTTTGGGGATAGAATTGATAATCACACTTACACCGACGTTGTGATCTGACCCTTTAGGTGAGAGTTTCGGTTGGAACCTCTTGGTGGCAATGTCGAGGCCATACGACGTTAGTTTGGGTATGGACTGGGAAACCATAGTTCATACACAGATTGAATGTATTAGGCAAAAAGGTTGTGGTTTATCGACAACGTTGGGATGAGGTTTTATTTAGTCGGAAAAAAAGGATACCTAGGTAGCATTGTTTAAACTCATGCGTAAGAGGGTGCAGCAAATCACTCTTGAGTTGGCCAGCCTTACCCTCGTGGTTGTAGGAGTTTTCAGTTTTCAGTTCCAAAAAGGAGTGATAGAACATGGGGACATCTTTTCAAAATATGTTTCTAGGACCCCCCCCCCCAAATGGGGAGAGATGTATGATTTGGCTGGATACTACTTGAGGTTCGCTCCAGGCTTCACCAGCATTGCTGCACCACTATTAGCCTTGACAAAGAAGGGATAACCCATCGTACGATCGAAGAGATGCCAGCAGAGATTTCATGAGCCGAGGTAGAGGCTGACTACTGCCCCAATCTTGAGGCTTCCAGGGGAAGGTTTATGGTACGTAGTCTACTACGACGCATTAGGGACTGGAATCTGGTGTGTCCTGATGTAGGAGTGAGCAGTGATCACATATGGTTCATGGTAGCTGAGGCAGCATGATCTGGAGTTAGTATTAGTGGCCTTCGCCTTGAAGATGTGGCGGCACTATCTGATGGGTGAATGTTTTACCATGTACTATGATCACAAGAGTCTCAGGTATAACTTCTCTCAGTAGGACCTGAACCTGAGACAATGGATATGGTTCGAGTTCCTCGAGTACTAGGACTTTGAGATAGTCTACACTCCTGGGAGGGGGAATGTTGTAGTAGATGCCCTCAGTAAGAGATCTGGTATACAGTTCCTAGGAGAGGCGATAGAGTAGCTGGCTGCTTTACAGATTTCTTATGTAAACCAAGATGAGGAATCTTTTTTATAGTCTCTTAGAGTCACACCTCCACTTCTTCAGCGAGTCAGGGAGGTGCGGCATGGGGACACTGACATGGAGACACGACGTGCTCAGATATCTATAGGACATGCACCTGATGGATTTTATGTTGGTGGGAAGCACTTCATACTCATTATAGGGCGTACTATGGTACCAGTGTCACTTTAAGAGGAAGTTTTGAGAGAATTCCACACATCCCCTCTAGCGGTACATCCAAGAGTGGAGAAGAGGTACCAGGACCTTCGACGACATCACTGGTGGCCAGGTACAAAGAAGGAAGTAGTAGAGTTTGTCACATGATGCCTCACTTGTCAGCAAGTTGAGGTGGAGCACAAGGTACCAGTAGGCCTGGTACAACCCATAGAGGTCCCAGAGTGGAAGTGGGATGAGTTATCCATGGACTACATGACGGATCTTCCACATACATCCGGGAGTCATGATTCGATTTGGGTGATCATCGAACGACTCACCATGTCGGACCACATCCTACCGATTAGAGAGCAGAGCTTAGTAGAGAGCTTTGGATGCCTCTATATATAGGAGATTTTGCATTTTCAGGCAGTACCTACTTCTATAGTCTCCGACCATGATGTATAGTTTACTTCCTAGTTATAGAAGTGGATTCAAGAGTATTTCAAGATGCAACTACGTTTGATCACCCCTTCCATCCTCAGACAGATGGTCAGACCAAAAGGACCATTCATACCCTCGAGGACATGTTACGTGCATGCATCCTCGACTTCAGTTGCAGGTGAGAGGATCACTTACAGTTGGTGGAGTTTTCCTACAACAACAGTTATCACTCCACCATAGGGATTTCACCATTCGAGGCGTTGTACGGGCGACCTTGCAGATCACCCTTGTGCTAGACAGACCCTGGGGAGTCAGAAATGGTGGGACCGTAGATGGTACGAGCTACCATGAAGAAGGTTCAGATCAAACAGGAGTGGATGAAGACTACATAGAGAAGACAAAATTCGTATGATGACTAGAGACGGAGACCTCTAGAGTTCGAGGATGGCGAAAATGACTCCTTACGGGTCTCACCTCGACGAGGTCTACAGAGATTTGGACGAGGTGGCATGTTATCTCCAAGATTCATTGGACCTTTCTGGGTCCTCAGTAGAGTAGGAGAGGTGGATTACCGCATGGCACTTCTACCTCAGTTGCATCAGGTACATGAAGACTTCCACATATCTTAGCTGAGGAGATACATGCATGAACCTCCCCACATTATTGACGATGGGACGGATTTTATTGAGGTTCCAGTAGATATTGAGGATCGACATGAGTGGGTCCTTCGTGGACACTCTATACCTCTTGTGCATGTTTGCTGGCAGCATGGGAACCTCCAAGAGAGCACTTGGCAGTGGGAGCCTCAGATGCATGCTCAGTACCCCCACTTGTTCCCTTAATTGAGAGTTATGGCATACGAGGACGTAGAGCCCTGAGGTGAGGAGAATGTAAAGACCAGGAATTTCCATGTAATTTTTTTTAATTAAATGGGAATTTTACGGGTCCACGAAATCTGACGGCGTGCGACTCTGAGGCCCGGAGTTCCCAGATTGATCTTTCGAAGTTTTTGTTAAGCTTAAGTTAACACGCATAAGATGTTTTCCTAAAAATGTTGAACAAATCATAAATGGTAACTCGGAACAGAAATCTAAGGGCACCATTGCGCTCAGGATGGAGGGTTTACCCTTGGCACAACTTATAATTAGTTGGTGCGGGCCTCCTGTGAGAAAACCCAAAAATGGAATAATTATGAATAAAATAATTAAATAAATTATTTTATTATGGAAATTCTTATAACTCATAAATGGTAACTCAGATTAAAAATCTGATACCACCGATGAAGTCATTAGGGTATTCTTTATTTAAATAGATACTAACATTGGCCAGCACATGCCACTAAATAAAAGTTAGTTTTTGGCTGTAAATAAAATAATTAAGTGACAATTATTTTATTTTAAAATTCATAACTTTAAAAAAGTAACTCGGATTGCAAATCTGAGAGTACTGATGGGTTCCTTGGGGCAATTTTCACCTAGGCAGAGCCTAACCTCGACCAGCAGAAGTTGAGGGTGACTAATAATAAATTTTCAACCTTTTTTTTGGGTACGTTCGGTAAACGCGTGAACGACGTTTTGTAACTTTGGAAACGGTTCTCGGAACTGAAATCCAAGGGCACCGTTGAACTTGCAACATCAGTGATTTCTTAGTGAGACCTTCACCACATTTGTGTTCTAACGAGAATGGAAGTTAGATTTTGGGGTTTTTAATTGAATTGAAAAAAATTCTAGTGCTAACTTTAATTTTATTTGTGGTGGTTAAAAGCTCCAAGAAGAGGTTAGTGGTGGGGGCCACCACACGATAACCCCCCATGAGAGGTTATGGAGGTGGGGCCCTCCCGCACACAACCTCCCTTGGGAGGATATCCTTGGTGGGGCCCAAACAGGCTTTAAACACCCTCTAACTTCCCATTTATGTGGGATGAAACTCTCCACCTTCCCCCATAAATTTAATGTGCCAACCCTTTAAATTAATTATTTGGAAGCCATATGAATTATTTTGAATTCTTCCAACCATTACAGTAATAGATAGTGTATTGTTTTTGTTGGTTGGAAATTTATTTGTTGGAGCTTTGAGAGAGAACTTGGAGAACCCTTGGAGAATTATCTCTCAATGAAGAATGAAGAGAATTCCTCTTCCGCCCATGAAGAACGATGAACACCTCTCTTGGATCTTGGCCCGAACCAAAGGAGAAGGAGACGACTGCGAAGAACTCCGATGATGCTCATTCCTCAGTCTCCTACCCCGGATGCTTCCCAACATCAACGGAACTACGTCATCCTTTCCGCGACTTCATCAACATTAATCGTCATACGAGGTAGGGTTTTTGAGTTGTTTTTGTACCTGTTCTTCGTCATTCAAAGTATAGAATTTGAATCTTCGATTGATATCCCCATAATGAGGAGGCCTCGGACTGCACGAAGACGGCCTGACCCTCCCCCTTTATTATTCTCATTTGACGATGATGAAGGCCGATCAACGCAACCGGTGTCGGACCAGACATGAAGAAACTGGTGGCGGAAGGCCGCCAGGTCACCAAGAGGGTGCGGCACCGTTGTGGCGTGCGGAAGGAGAGTCGCGACCATGGAAGGTGGCGGTGGAGGCGAACGGCACTGTTGTGCTGTGCGGAGGCCAGGAGGAGGACGTGGAAAGGCTGGGTTATGGCAGAAGAGGGGTAGTGCTGTCGCACCGCTCGTAGCAAGGGTGCCACAGCCATGGTGGGCCTAGGTGGAGCAGGAGGAGCGGTATGCCGCTCGGCTAGTGGGAAGGAGCGGGACCCCGTCGGGTCCCGCGTGTGCTGGACCGGTGCCACCTGGCGTCAGTTTCGGCTCACACCTGAATGGAAAATCTGTTCGGGTAGCCATGGGTCGTGCGGTTTCCCCCTAGTCGTGCCTAAGGCGGACCCCCGCCGGGGGGCCTGGCCGCCCGGCCGATCGGGCCGCCATCGGGCCGGGCCACCCCTCGGGCTGGGCCGCCTTTGGGCCGGCCCACCTAGTTGGGCTACAACGACCACTCAGGTCGAGACACCCCCTCAGACTGGGCCAGACCCGCGGATCAAGTCGGGCCCCGGTCCGGACCGGCTTTGGCCTGTTCACACCTCTTCTCCCATATCTTGGGCTACAGGTGCCCGATCGACGAACCGCCTGCGGTGATAGGAATCTTAGAGAGAGATGGTTCTTTTGGGATACCCCACATGAGGTTTGGACACTGTTGGGATACGATCACATTGGTTTGATCTTAAAAACCAACCGGGCCCCTGCAACAGAAATGACAATAACTCACAGACCGGGCATCCGTTTGATGCACCATCTATCACGTTGGAACCCTTACAACATGGTTGTCCTTTGGGATACTCCTTTGTGGAGTTTATTGGAAGTCGAGATGTGATCGATATCTCAAGGGTAGATTCTAGGGAACTCAAGCGCAAGAGGAGCGAGGAATCCAGTGGCTGTTAGTGAGGTGGAGGTTGGAGACAGATCATACGGAGGTCGGCACTTCAGAATCCTATGTGGGTCAATGCATACCGATCCAGTGTGGGTAAGATCCTATGTGGGTCAGCGCTCAGTGATCCTGTGTGGGTCAGTGCATATCGATCCTGTGTGGGTCAGATCCAGTGTGGGTTATTGCAGGGGTTAGTACCAATCGATCCTATGTGGGTCAGACTATGTATGGTCTGAAGCAGTGCCTCTTGACAGAATAAGATGATCCAGCTTCACGACTAATCATCTGTACTTCTATACATCACTGAAATCCTAGTTTGGGCGGAGTCAATTACTTTTGTTTTTTCTTCATGATTGAGATGGGTTACTAAATAACTTTGGTATATGTATGGGAATATACCTAAGTAAGGGTTATACATTGTTTCCGTAATTTCTGGTTGTCCTTGATGGATTTTGTGAGACCTTGAGGGTATTGGGGTCCTTACTGAGTATCGTTATACTGAACCCTACACCTTCTATGCCCACACCACTTTGTGTTGGTTTCATACGACGGACAACCCTGATTGGGACAGAGAGTATCAGAACTGGACAGTACCCGGAGGTGGACCACTCGGCAAGACGTAGACAGAGTGGACAGATGGACTTGGGGTGATAAGGAGGCCATCTGTAACCACCATTTAGGTGGGAATTCCGGAGGATGACATAGTAGCTACTTTACTTCTTTTCTTCAGTTTTACTAGCTTTTCAATTGTATTGTACTTTACTGTTGGGATTTTATTTCGGACTTATTTACCTTCAACACACACTTTTGTATACAGCTTTACATAGAGTTTTACTTCAAGTTGCGTAATCTATTGTTTTTGTTTACTTTTATAAAGGCAATACCTTCCCAGTTTAGGGATTTATGCCTATGGTTCTAGTCACCTGCCCCTGGCCTATGGAAGGAGGGCTTGGGGTAGTCACGATACGGGCCCCGTAGGACGGGTCATGAAAAACATGAAATCACAAATATATTTTTTACTAATGTAAATCCATATTCAGGTCACCCAACTTAATAGATCCAATAGTGTTTTAAGTATAAAATAAAAAAAAATAAATTTTTTTTTATTGTGGATTTATTTGTCCAATAATTTTACCTAATGGACTATCTATAATGATTTTTTATTAAAAACTGTGTTTCAATTTTTTTTTCATTGATAATAGGGATATAGATAACATCATAATATTGTTAAAGTAAATACTGATTCATATAAAAAGAATATTTTATAAATTTCAAAAAGATTAATATTTTTCTAAAATAAAATATCCAGTAAGGGTATCATTAAATTATGTATAACATTATGATATTTTTTATGAGGCATTTAAATATATGATATTGGTAATATTTTCTCACTAATATACCATTCATTATAAAATAAGAATCAACTATTTAATGGTTATGAAAAATAAAATATTCAAACATTATGTAGATTAGCATTTAGATGTTATTCTATTTTATAACCACCAATACTCAAAGAGATATAGTGAGTACAATGCTCATTTATAAAAATTACTACAAAAAACAAATGGAATATATTATTTAAAAAAATAAACACACATTATTTTTGGATTACATATGTTGTATTTTATAGAAATATTATAACCACATATGGAAAATATTTTTATCCTCTAATGACAAATTTTGTAAAATAGTAATAAAAAACATCAATTTTAACCAAAATACAAAATATTATTGGATTAATATAATATTTTTATCAATTTAATTAAATTAATTCATGATTAACATAACATTTAGTTAAAAACTATAAAGGGGTTAACTTATTAATTATAAATGAATGTGATTTTATTTACTAAAATATAAGATAAATTCCAGCAATGGTACCAATATTAATATTACAAATAACTTATTATGGATGTTCCATTAGGGCAGTACACCAAGGAAGGGACAATGGAATATTTGAATATAAAATGATATTGTAGTAACATATACTTAATGAAAATTATATTCATCTAAGAACATTTAATCAAACAATGATTATGGATATGGAATAATAATCATTAAATTGAAAATATTGATACTTAGCCTTATTTTAAGAATATGTAATATAAAAAAACCTCCTGATTTTGAATTATTCTATAGAGAACCAATTTTTTTCATATATTATATTATTATTCATAACATAAAAATATTTTAATATAAATTCATAATAAAAAATGATTATTTTCTTTGGAATAATGTGATCATAATACATGATAATGAACTAAAACATGGTATTCATATTCTATTCTTTATAATAGGATCTTAAAATTCCATTTCAATTTTATGTTCTAATAAGATAACCTATTGAAAACATGAATGATAGAGGAGAGTTAAAAAACATTGTAAGGGAATAAACATAATAAGGAAACATAACTTGGTGGTCATTGACATAACATGATATCATAAAAGTGAAGAAACATTAGTAATAAAATATTATAATAACATAACTGACATGGTATCATTAGATAATATTACCATTGTAAAGGTATTAAAAACATGAAACATTATATAAGCTTATGTTAGGGAAAACTTCTGTGATAACATCACATGGTGAATAGAGTCCTTAATGGAATGGGTTCTCTCTCTAGTCCCATGGATGATGTCACTTGAGACAATAAATTTTCCAAATACATTGGTGGGAAATATTACTCTAGGATAACACATCACATTCATTTCATTCACATTCATATGTGTTCCACATATAGAAATCAAAAATGAGTAATAAACATATGAATTACCTAGGTAAGGAAAATGGGATGAATAAGCATTCACTATACCACAATAAAAAGGGGTTTCTTAAAGAATATATTTGAGAATTTAACATAAGAAATTAATTAACATGTCAAGTGATCAAATTATTTTAATGGTATACATATTTAAGGGAAATATATATTTATTTTAGAATAATTTTATGACCTAAAATATAATTATAAGGTCGTTTGGATATAAAATGGTAATAACTTAAAGGGAAGGGTGGTTTATAAAAATGCCTTACTTAATATGTGAATTATCATGTTCATTATTTATAATTATATATAAAAAACTTATGATAATGATTCTATTTATAATGAAACTCTATCATAATTAATATTTTTTTCATTTCTATATTATAATTTTATATTAATTAATCATATAGGTTCATGTTTGAAATTTTGACGATGTTCTGCTCATATTTCGAAATTCACGTTCGTAAGTTGGCTATGGTCAAATAGAATTTTAATTAATCATATAAAAATAATATCCAGGACATAATTTTAATTTTTTAAAATGAATTATAATTTTTTTTAAAATCATGAATGGTGCTTATTAAAAATTATCTATGTTACAAAAGGGAGAGGGTATGTCATATGTACACATGATTATCCATTAAAATTTTCAATTCTCATGATGGAAAAAAGATAATTGTGATATTCTATTTCCATAATTGTAATTATATCATTAATAACTTATTATTTCATTAAATACACATAAATATACCCTCTATGAGAGGTTGTATTAAAAAATGAATCATAATGGTTTAGAATGTGGTAGTCCTCCACACACATGAACGACATCTTCATTTATTAATGGGTGGTAATGTAATAAATATTATGATATTTTAATTTTCTATAATTTTTAATACATTATTAATATCATAAATTGAGAGAGATAGGGAGTAAATCAATCATATTAATAGTTGTCACATTTTTTTATGGATAAAAATATTCAGCTTTTCATGAGGTGATAGTCCATCATACACATGATAGAGGTTTTAGTTCCATATTTTGTGGAATTGGAGATAAATTTAGGATATTATATTATAATATTGTATAAGTATCATACAATTTTTATTATATTATCATGGTTGAATAAAAATTTACGAAGGTGTAGATGAAATAAATCAAAGTTGCTCGGTTATGAATGATACCAACTCTTTAAACAACCTCTATATGATTAGTAACTAAAGCCTCCCAAGATTGGATTTATGATAAAGATGTATTCTAGGTTGTAAGGATAGATGTAATTAATGTGTTTGGGAATGGAATTTCTGATCCAAGGGGTTTTTGATTTTTCTATAGGGGAGGAGAGGGTCTTCCATTTTTTAATTTAGTGGCAGTGAAAAATTTATATATACTAAAATCTAATCAATAGTATGAAGTCAATATCAAGGAAAGTTCCCCAAAAAATGAAAATAAAATAGTGGAGGAGAAAAAATTCCAAAAAACAACTATAATAATAAAATGAAACATGTTATAAATATTTTATAATCTTTACCTCCCTGGATAGTCACTTTTACAATTTTTTTACCCTTATAACTATTTTATAGTATTTTTACAATTCAGTATAAAAATAATTATTATATGAAATAAAATAAAAAAATATAGGCATATAATATATATATTTCACATGATTCATTATTTAATAGGGTTTATTTTTAATATTTAAATTAGTGAAACGTTATAAACATTTAATTAGTTAAAAATGTTTTTAAATCTTAAGAATAAACATATAATAAACTAGAAACAAAAGATTATTCAATAATATTCATTAACAATAATTTAGTAGATACATTATAATTATCATATTTATATAATCATAGATCAGTTTAGTTTCGTGATTCATGTATCTAATACTATTAAACCGAGTATTTCCCTCTTAAAAACTCACAGTGTTACATTATTCCCACCATAATGAATTTAACCCTAAGAATTGTATATTTCATTCTATAGTGATAACATGTGATGTTACTTTTTCAACATTACCTATTCCATTACCCATGTTGAATCCTCAAACATTAAATTTCTACAAATTACATTGACATGGTCAGTTTTATCCTTTCCTATAACATTGTCTCTACAGTCAAATATCATCACTAACTACCCCACTTTTTTAAGTTATTTCTCCAACATTACAACCTCTACATTCAGTAAATGTGATAGGTAATGTATATACCTTCTTAAGATGGATATACGTAACACATCTTGTATAATATATATGTTATATGGAAGCTCTAATAAATAGTACAATGCTCTGATTTGACCATTGATGTTATATGGGATGATGTATAATGTAATAATGGTTCCCTTTTTAAAAACCGCAAAAAAGTATTCCATCATTTAATATGAAAGAACACCTTATCTATGGCCTCACACTCTCAGTTTAGTTGATGATTTTCAGTATATATTTTTTGTCAAATTTTAAAGAATTCTACGCGATGTTGAATTGTTTGAAACATTTCCATCTCTTAAGAATGACCAGGTTCTATCAAATTTTCCTCTCCAACATCATCAGAACATGTTGGAGGCTGACAATGCATCCCATAAAGAGCATCATAATGTTAACTTTCAATAATAAAAGTGAAATTTTTTATATTGTTTATCTATAATGGGGAAGGGACTATTCCATCATCTTTGGAAATACAATGAACATGATCTCAGTATATCATCTTGAGTGTGGGTAGTTCCCTATAAATGAGCATCAGTATGGGGGTGGAAAATCATTACGAAACTGATTTCTATATCCGAATATTATTTAAGGCATCCTAAAAACCATGAGGTAAACAATGAATCAAGATTAGATATAATGGATAAAGGTTATTTATTAATTATTACCACATATTTTATTTATATCTTAATGGGTTGTTCAATTATAAAATCCTTAATTGATGGTAATTAAATAAGTCCAATTTTTATGGTTAATGACTACCTCCCTAAATTTTATATTTATTATTTGTGTCAAGGGTAGTCTTATACAATAATGAAAGGTTGTGTTTTCCTGGTTCATAATGGTATGCTAAATAGTGTTAGCAGGCCCTTTGGACATCTATTGTTTATCCTTGGGATTTTTTGTACTATGAAACATCATAATGATTCATAAATTTCACTCTTCTTGTTGTCCTAATAAAATGTTTTCATCGGATAATTATAAAACATAGAACATCGACTAATAATTAATAGGGATAAGCTATGTGTATCATTAAGAAGCTCCATCAATAAATTTTGTTTTTATGGGACACATATCCAGGATCCAAACCTAATAAGACTATCTTCAGAAATGTTTATCTCTATAATATTCTCTAGCTTCTTCTATTACACCTTGTCATCTTTCAGAGAATCTTCATTCCTCTTATTAATGGATGATTGAGATGTTATTTGAGATAGGCAGTCTAAAGATCCTTTTATTATTTCAATATTAATCTTTTTGATGTATAATATTATTGGGTCCTTCTCAATTGAAATTATTGAAAAAATTGTTGGAACCTTTCTAAATTGTCTATCTACCACTCTATTTTCTTTTTTGGGATAGTTATGGATTGAGCTGGCATATGCCATAATCTTATCTAACCATATTAAACTATGAATGTTAATATCATTTTGTGTGAATATATATTTTGGGATATATTGATCTGTATATATTGATCACTTCCCC
Source organism: Viscum album (assembly GCA_963277665.1). Lineage (NCBI taxonomy): Eukaryota > Viridiplantae > Streptophyta > Magnoliopsida > Santalales > Viscaceae > Viscum > Viscum album. The sequence continues at coordinate 1,239,083,063 of OY728143.1, forward strand.
TTTTAGAGATAATATCTTAATATATTAAATTCAAATATCATTATAGCTAATTCCAAATCATGGGTTGCATAGTTATTTCCCTCAACCATCAAAAAAATTGAGTAATAGTCGATAAATTTATCATTATTCATTAGAAAACAACAAAAACCACTCTTTTAAGCATGGGTTTATATCAAAAAAGTTACACACTTGAGGGAAGTGTGTGTACTATCATATTGATAAGCTGCATTTTAAACCCTATGAACTTATCTTCACTTTCAGTAGTCATGATGAAATTTTATCCATATGTATTTAATGAGTTTTTATAGTTTGAAAATTCTTATATATTTCATTAAAATCATCTGTAATGTCAATTTAGTCAAAGGAAATAATGAATCTTCATTACTGATTATGGTATTAGCTACTCCTCAATCACATTTTTCAAAGAAGTGTCCACAGGTATACCATTTCGTGTTATCATGTCTCAAAATAATGATACTTCCTTCATCCATAAATCCAATTTTATTTACATTCTATATATATTCTTCATTTTAAATCCTTTAGTACATTACTGAAATTCTCCTCATGGTCCTCCTTAATTTTACAGCATATCATCTTATTATCTAAAATGATAACGAAAATGTTTTGGATATATTATTTAAAAAATATACCCATTACATCCATATATATATATATTCATAGTGAACTAGTGATGGTGGAAAGAGTAAATATGATCTCATAATGTATATACCCTGATTGAATGAATGTTTCTGGTATATCTTTCTTCCTCTCACTTAATAGGAGGTATCCAAATCAAATTTCACCTTAGAAAAATATAGTTTTCCACATAGTTCTTTAAAAAATAATGTATCCATGGTATATGTACTTCTTTCTATATCAATATTTTGTTGATATGATGATAATAAATGAATAATAACATTGACCCATCCTTTGAATTGATTAAGAGTACCAGTTCACCCCTTAGGGATGCACATGGGAATATAAACCATTTTCAAGATTCTCTTATAGTTTCATATTCATCTCCTAGAGTTAAAAATGTCCATTTTATATGTGGTCTTGGATATTGGAAATGATCTTTGTATAATCATGATTTAAAATTATTATTCTTGTCAAGGATGAAAATCATCAAACTCTTCAGTGGAAAAAAATAGTATAATCCATCTGAATGGTCATGTCTCTAAGAACGATTCCCCCATTTTTCTCCATAATTTGGGCTTTATTTTCATGATTATATGGTATTAATATCTATAATTTTGATAAAGATAGAAAAACATATTCATAATTCTATATAAACATGTAGGGAATAAGAGGGGTTCTTATTGAGAGATTGATTTAATTATATTAGTATTTTATACTAGCTCTATATTAGGAAATCCAATCCATGCACATAATTTATGAAAATTATTCATAAAAAAGTATCACATGGTTTTTAGGGATGTTCTACCAACAAATTTAGATATGAGACAAGTTATATTTTGTGGATCTAATAATTTCTGTAGTCAGCATCTATATTGATAACCCTTCTTCTGTTATTTGAGTTGGTACATGAATAATTCTACTAATATTGGAAAATATAAAATAATTCATAGACCTGGAATAAAAATATTTGTTATGTTTTATTTAATGAATAACTACAATACTTATAACCAAAATATTTTTGGTATCCTCCATCATAGTGGTTTTGGCATAAGAAAATTGTTTCTCTATTGGAATTGGAGTTTGTTTCCATCATTCATCATCTAAAACCATCGTCGTAGTTAATTGGTTCTCATAGTTTCCTTTTTTATTGCAATTTAATTATGGGGAAATAAGGTGATACTTGGCTGGATAATTACTTTCATCCATCAAATTGGTGGGTTTATTCAATATAAAATCACAATCTAGGATCCCTTCCATTCCACACCTAGATAAAATCTTTTTTCCCTTCAAGAAATTTACAGGATGCATCTTCCCATAATTTTGAAAATTGGGATGTTATAATATCTTTCCACCATTTGACTTATCCCTAATTACACCATATTTAAACTCTACTTTCCACTTCTTATCGATGTGATACCCTTGGAATTATTTGATCTCCATTTTTATATTGACAACCCACCAAATAAAAGGCTCATGACTATTGATGTCCCAAATTCCCAATATTTTTTCAAACATAGATTTATCCTCCCAAAGAAGTGGTCAACATTAGTTTTGAGGTAGATGATAAAGGTCGAGTTTTATCAATCACGACCTATGAAGTTTGATTCATATAAACTAATTGATTCATCATCCTTTTTCTTGAGCCTAATAAAATCCCTCTCTATAATTTTTATAGTGTGAGGAAAATATTTATTCAAAATATTTTCTATAATTCTTTCCGGTCTATGTATTTAATCACATCTATAGGCCTAAATTTTTTTACAATGTCCACTGTAGATTGTTATATACCTTCATACTATAAATATCTATCACAAGATTCTATTTCTCATAGAATATATGAAAAAATAAGATCATTTCTATTGAGTTGGTTCATTGTTCCTTGATTAAAATAATTCCAGATCCACTGAATGTTATTCAGATTTTTTAGAAAGAGTTCCCAATTTCAACGTACATTTCATGTGGGGATTGAAGAATTACACTAGATTCACATCGTAGTTCAAAAAACTAACAAGATGAGAAAATATTATCATCATGTTCCCAACTCAATCTATGATCAGGTTAGGTATCTGATTTGAGTAGTCATCTCATTAGGCATCACATAAGTTTTTTACTTGGATTCTACTTTTTGTATCCGTTAACAAAAAAAGGTTGAGTTATGGATGAGTATTTTTAAACAATTAAACACAAAAAGGGAAACCATAAACCTTAATGGGTAACTCATAAATGAAATATATTACATAGCTTATGAATATCTATGTTTCAATCGACGTTTTCCATTATCTATTTTGAAAATATAAAATAATATGGGAATTGTTTTCACATAATAGTGGTTCATAATGAGCTTATGAATTTACCAAATTACTACCCCTGGAAGTGTGAATCTTGGTGGGAAACAAAGACCACATTCATGCCCCCAAGTGATGATCAAGACCAGATCAATGGCACATTTTAAGGTTTTTAACACTCAGTACATCTATTTGAAAGCAACATCCAATTTTAGTATCTAGACATGGATTCATTTACTTCTTATCTAATTTATCTATAAATCATTAAAATTATAGTATATTTTCATATAATTAGGGGTATCATTAAATTTATCCCCATGGTTACCATTAAAATTTTCTAATCCTTATTTCGAAACGATTACTAAACCATCACTCTGATACTAAATATAGAGAACATGTCCCTTTTACACATATTTTTTCATGATTCATAATATGAATATCCATTAATAAAAAACATTACTGAAATGTCCATGTGTCTATAAAAGTCTAGGTTCATAATACATCAAATATATCTAAAACATGGAATCATTATTTTATTCTTTTAAACTATATATAAAAATAAACTTGTTCTCGTTAAACTACATGGTTTAACTAGGGTAATATAAAAATAAAATATGTGAGTTGAAAATAAATGTAATGAAATAAAAATAATAAGGAATAATTACATGTGAGTCAAAGGGATAACATGATATCATAAAATAGAATGTACACAAGTAATATAACGAATGAATAAAATAAATTTAATGATTTCATAAGATCAAAGTAGCAAAAGAAATATGGTATAAATATAAAACATGAACTAAACATAAGTCGTGGATAAGCATTCAGACAACATCAAATTATATACAGTGTCCCTTAATGGATTAGGTTCACTCCCTAATCCCTTTCCAAAAATCTCATAATAATATAATATAACCCAATGAATTGAATGGATATATAATTCTAAGTTCACATTCTATGTTAATTTCAAGTAAAATAATATATAGTATACATAATAAAATCTATTTTAATGAATAAGAATAATAATTACCCATGGATGAAAAATGTAATTTATAATCTCACCTCATATAATATTTAAAATCGGTCCCTTAAAGAAGGAATTTGAGAAATAAATATAAGGCTCAAATAAAAAATAAATTGATTGAAGAATATGATATATGTATATATATATAACATATATATATATATATATAATTTATAAGATATAACTAACATTAAATAGAATGATTGTGTAATTTAGAGAGATAATGGTCACAACCCAAAAGAAATGATATTTTAGAGAAATCCATTACCTCGAGCTTCACTTTTCATGTGCACCCATTATCTCAATAAATAAATACATAAGTTAATTATTTAATTTCATGTGATGCATTTTCATGTTTATTATTAACTTTATTTTATTTATTACATAGTCATATTATTTATTCATTTTGGTTTATATTAGATATTTGGGAGATGTTCTCCACATATGTATATAACTTTGGCATATTGATTAAGGTCAAACAAATAGTTAAGAAAATTATATAAAACAAAATTATAATCATTAAATAATTTACTTTTTTCTGCAGGTATTATACTTATAAAACTAGTAAATATGTATTTTTATGAAAAATAAAGTACATTATAATCATGGATAAGCTAGGTTAATCATAAGAAAATGTAAATTCCCTATATATCAATGATCATGATAAAAAGTAGGTAAGGGTTATTATTTATCTATTTAATGGTAATTTTTCATAATTATTTTTTATTTAGGTACATTTAAATATAATATCCTTGTGATTCAGTAATAAAAAAATCACATCTCTTCAAGAGGTAGTAATCTTTTGTACACACGAATGATGTAATAATTTTACAATAGGGAGTAATGTAAGAAGGTATATGGTATATTAGTTTTTTTATAATGGTTATTATGTTATTAATATCATATATGAAAAATTAACTCATTATTATGAATTATTTTTAGAAGCACCGATAGAGAAATAACTACATCTATTCGTAAGGTGGTAGTCCTCCATACACAAGATCGATGGTTTGGTTTCCCAATAGATTTATGTGAAGATAAATGTAGGGTATGAAATTAATATTATAATATAATATTATATGGGGGATAATGTTGTTATTACATAACCCTGGTTGACAAAGTATTTAATGGAGTGGAATAAGAAATAAAACAAATATGTTATTTTTCAAACAATTCCTCTTCTTTTATACACCCTAGTGTGATTATACCTCAATCCTTCCAATATGCACATTACGTTAAACAAATGGTTCTATGATATCGGTAGAGAATTAAAAAATGGTATTTCATTAGGTAATGGAGTAAACATGTGGTTATTTAATTGTATATAGGAGAGAACATAGGGTACCCTTTTATAATTGAGGAGGAGTGGAATTCTATTAAATACCCAAATTTATTCAATTATAGGAAGTGACTCTCAAACCTGGTGAAAAATAAATTAAAAATCGTGGATCATTGAAGATATAAAGGTAGGTAAAACTAGAATAAAAAAATTAGAGACATTATTTAATCATGTTATGCCCTTTAAATATAAGGATACTCACATTTACAATTTTAATTTTTTACCAGAGTAACTATTTTTTACAATTTTTAGTATTCATTTTGACCAAAACAATTTACTTTTTTTAATAATTTAAATTATTAATATTAAAAATTTATAATCCAATTTATCAAATTAAATCTATTGAAGTGGAAAATATTAAATTAAAATAAAACACTCGAGCGTGATGAAAAATAGTTTTACGCAATATGTATTTTTAAAGGAAAAGATAATCGTATATTATTTGTATGTCTAAAAATAATCACTATATTAATTTAAATTAAAAAATATAGAGATATTATATTTAATTTAAATGTAAATAAAAACATTTTAGTGGTTATTTTAATAATATAAAATAGGGAAATATTATGTATTTTTAAATAATTTTTAGAAAAATGCCATTTTAATCCGAGGATTAAATTTATATTAAAATAAAACAAAAATACAACAATAAATAATTAATTATCAAATTATAATAATAATGTGACATTTAATTACGTAAAATTTTAAAAATAAATGATTATTTTAATAAAATAGGGAATGTTTATTATCTGTAAAGAATGAATATTTTTTAAAGAACCAAAAACATCAAACACAATGTTAATATCGTTATAATGATTTTTCAAATGACCATGATATTATAAAATAAAATTTCTAAAATTTCCAATTATTAATCATTACAGTTTCTCATAGAAATCAATAAAATTCGTTTACGGAAAAAGAGTGTTTTATAATGAAATATGTCATTATTAATAAATGTTTATTATTAAAAAAGATTTTATAAATTAATAAAATATTTAATCTATTATATTCTCATTAATTTAATGGATTGGTTATAATACTTATATTTAAATAATAATGGTTCATTTGGCTTAAATTTTAGATGTTTCTTACTCTATTGAACATTGTTTTCACCTGTTAAAAAATAATTGTGCCACATGATTCCCCCATAGATTAATTTCACTCTTACAATTTTATACTACATTTTATGGTGAAAATAAGTGAGGTAAATTTGGTTTCATCACCTATTATAGCACCTAGTTTTTTCTTAAACCCTTAGGTTTAATCATAGTAATTTTACTAGGCGAGTCATCTTCTTTCATAGAACATGGCCAGTAGGATTTTAGATCTTCGCTAGATACCCCTCTTATGAAATGATTATCTCTAATGATACCACATCAAAATTTAATACATGTGAGGGGTCTTGTCAATACATACTGAAAATATATATATGGAACATATCATGTACTTGATATAGGTTATATTGATGTTATAGTCAATAGAACACCACTCAAATGGGAACATGAATATCAAAGAGGATGGTGTTTCTTGAACTAAATATTTACCATATTCTCAAACCTCATGAAATTATTCCATCATAAAACATGGAGGAAAACCTTTTCTCTAACCTCAAACTCTTGGTCTCATTGATGATTGTTTGCATATATGTTTTTGAACATTCACATAATTCATGTGATATTATGTTTTTTGAACCTTTTTTGTTATATCATGAACCAAATCATCACCCAATATCATTCCATCTACAACATCGTCCCAAAATGTTAGTGTCTAACACTTCTTCCCATATAGATCAATTGAAGGTTAAATTTGAATTATATATGAAATGATCTTGTTATATTGGTACTCTGAGAGGAAATGGTGATGATCATATCGTCCATGGAAATTAATTGAACATGATACCATGATATACTATATATCATGGATGTTAATCTAAGACTCATCATCCAAATGAGGGTAGTTTGCAGTACTAAAATATAGTTTTCTTTGTGATGATTTATTAAGGCTTCTCTAGAACCTTGAGGTACACATTTAATATCAACCAGATTTAATGGAGAGTTGAACTCCATAAAAGAATTCCAATTCACTTATATATATCATAGAATTTTGTTCAAGAAAAAATATCCTTGATGGAAATAAAATGTGATGAGTTTGTTTGGTGATCAACTACCACCAGGATGTTGTTATTTATTTTAGGATTCTAATGGTGACCTAGGAGGAAAACATGATTCTTCGTTCCCAATTCTAAACTACTAATGGAAATTTATGAATCATACAATTTTATCATCTATAATTTATACTTGATATATTGTCATTCCATGTATCAAGATACAATTTCCAAAAATATCCCTCTTCATGTTATACCACGAGAATATTTTCTATAGATTATTATAAATCATAGTTTTTTATAGATGAATATAGAAGGATGATCTATGCCCATCACCTTCATTCACCGTCAAAATATTTTATTTTTATGGGACACAGATCATCATTAGAAACTATATCTATTCATATTTAGTAAAGGTGAACACAAAAATATTCACTACCTACTTCTGTAGTACCTCGTTATCTTTTTAGGCCTCCATGATCCATAGAAGAATGGATATTCGTGGATTTTTTTTTGAAAATTCTTGGATGAATTACCATTTAATAATCTTATAACCATGATGTTAAAATTGAATAATATTGGATCCTTCACAATTATCATCATTGGCCAAATTTTTTGATCCTTTATACATAGAGAATATTCCTCATTGTTTTCATTCCCAAAATAGTAATGTATTGAGAAATAATAGTCTATGATCATATATAACTACAACTTATTGTTCATGTAAAAATCATTATGCGTGCATATGTATTTGGTGAACTTTTGTTCTTTATATATTTCACAATTATTCCCAAATATATAATGTCAATAGATGTTTAATGAAATTATCACTATAGTGAAATCAAGATCATGTGATAGAGTGTTATTATATAAAAACAATTTACTTTATTATGGTGTAGGCTCTTACAATATCATTCTATGTTACTAGAAGACCAGAACCACTATATAGAGAATAAATTTATATGAAATTTTGTTTTTCACTTGTAGAAAGTGTTAGTAATGGTGCAGGGAAAATTCTCTGTTTAAATATTATGAAGCTCTATTCAAATTCACTGGTCTGAACAAACTTTACTACCATCCATATTTTCTTCATTAGTGGGTTTAAAAATTGTGATAATTTCCAAAAAACTTCATTGGTGATACAAATATGGTCTAATAAATCAATGAATCTTTGTTAATGATTATGTTTTGAGAAACTCTTTATGCACTAATGTACATTAATTGTCCACATGTATAACATTTATTTTTCTAATGTACCCCAGGAATGAATAATCCTTAATCCAGAACAAAACCTTTATTTACTCTTTATATATCATATATTATAAAAAATCCTTTTATATAGTATTCAAATGCTCATCACACTCCTTCATTGTTTTGTAGTATATCAGTATATCATTTATACATTCTGCCATTTTTTCGAGTACAATATGATGACTATATTTATTATGTACATAAATATTGATGGACCATCTGCAAGTTTGGAAAGAATCACTAAAAACCCATATTTTCAATAACAAGATTGAAGGGATGTTTTTTCATATATATCCATTCATCACCTTAATTGGTTGTATCCTGACTGAAGGACCACCATTGAGAAATACTATTATCTACATAGTTAAAAAAAAGTCAACTATATGTGGAGGGTAAAATTTTTCTTCATCAGGATTTTCTTGAGGAAAATATTATCAATAGAGGCATGTTGAACCATATTTTTGTCAAAGATAACCGGTTCACCTGATGGTTAATCATTTGGTAATATAAACCCTCTTTTAAAATTATCCTAGTGAATTTTAACTCCCCACGTTCAACAATAGACATTTTATATAGTGAAATAATGTTTATAGAAGATATAATTATAATGTAGACATTAAATTTCACATATTAGCTAAGTGGAAGACAATGAAACTATTTGTCGAATACAGCAGTATAATACCTCACAGTGGGATGTCTCAAATAATTTTTATACTATTTGAATCAACCTTTTTTTTATATATACTCTAAATCATAAGGATTTATAATCCCTACATCAGATGATGTGATGAAATAATATTTATCCTCCTCCTTGAATTTTTTAGGATCAGAGAGCGATTTTTTATGTAAAGGGTGATTTCCTTTTCAAAACACTTTATGTTGTGTATATACAAAAATAGTCACTCCATGCCTCAATTTTCGTCAAATTTTTCTAAAAGAATTATTATAAAGATTACATGGATGTTATTCCTGAAAATATAAAAAAGGGATTTTGTATTAGAATTTGATTCAATAAATGACCCATTCACTATATTCAATTATAAATACAAATCTATGTTCTGAGGTGGTTCTTGAATAGTTTTAATATTCTATCATGAAAGAAAAAAAAGAATGAAACATGAATGAAAATTTATATTCCCTACTCATGAATGAATTACAAGAGTACCAATCAAAAACATCAAAATTTTGATTATCCTCCGTAGTTGTGATTCCATAATCTCCCCCTTTCTCTTTAGGCCTCTGTGTTTTTTGCCATTGTATTTCATTAACAACCCTTTATTAGTGAATTATTTCACATAGTTTCCTTGTTCAGTGAATTTAAATCTTTGGACAACATATAAATGTTGATTAGAGAATTATTTTCTTCCCTCTCATTAGTGGGTTTCTCCCACAGGTAAGCACAAGGTATGTGGCCTTCCTTCCCACACCTATGGAAATTTCGTGTCCCCTTCATGAAGTTTATATGAACTTTCTTCCCTCACATTTGAAAAGTGGGATGTAGGAATTTATTTCCACCATTCAATTTACCCATCGTACTACCATAATTACACTCCATTTTCATCTTCTTATCCATGTGAGACCATTGATATTCATTGATTAACATGTTGATATTTAAGTACATTATAAAATTTCCATGTAATTGTCGATGTCTCGAATTGCTAATTCTTTTCACAGACATTCCATTATCAAACGAAATATGAGGACAAATTTAATTTCAGGGGATATTAAACATGATACAGTGTATCATGCATGTCTTCTAACATTGGTTTTATATGACCTAGGGGATTTATACTTCTTTTCTTGATGCAAAGAAACACCATGTCATTTTTTCATCAATTTGTGCGTGGAAAATATTTTTTGAAAAACATTTTATATAATTCATTCCACTCCAGCTGGTTGGCCTAGTACTCATGCATTATATTTTCTATCACCATATAACATTTATCACATTCTCCCTCCAAATAATAAATATTAATTCAATTAATATCATTCATATATAATATAATGAAATAGATTATAATTTCAATGGAGTTCTTCCATTGTTATATGATTAAAGGATCACAAGATCCACTAAAAGTAGGCGGATTTTTCCCATAAAGGCCTCAATTGAAACATTCCCATTCTTGTGGTGATTCATGGGTTCTTTATATTTTAGGATTCTGTTCAAAAATCCAGATGGTTGAGTATTGTTTTTTTGGATATTCCTAAATCCATCTCCCATAAGCCAGGGAATCAAATTTTGAAAACAATCACACTTACCGTCATATTATTTTTCTGACTTGGAATCTCTTATTTATAACCATTGACTAAAAAATGGTGAATTAGGGATTATCAATTTTAAACTATTAAACACATACATTATGAACAATTAACATTAAAGGGGAGACTCATAATTTAAATATATTCCTTAACATATAATTTTCTATCTATTAATATAATATATCTATGATCAATTTTATAATATAAAATAATATGGGGATTTTTTACCTTCATCATTTTTTGAAAAATATATTTTTATTTTATAAAAGCATATACTCTAAAAGTTTAAAAATAGGTGTTCAACTAGGTCATCGATCATGCAGAAGGAGGAGATTAAGTCCAACTCAATGCACACTTTCAAGGGTAATTACCTTTTCTACAGCTATTCTAGATCCAAATTCAAATATAGTATATACAAATGGATTCTTTTTATGGGAAAAATGTTCACTATATTTTACAAAAATTCTAGGATATTTTCGAAAAAATAGAATTATCCTACAATTTTTGTCCATGGTTTCAAAAAAATAATTCTAGTACATATTTCAATATCATATCTATACCATCACTTTAAAACAACTATATAGACTAAAATATTTTTACATATATTATTTCATTATTCTCAAAATAAAAATCCAATAATACAAAACATGGATCGAAAAGGACTAGTGTGTTTTGAATAATAGTTTCATAATACATTAAATGGAACTAAAAATGGTGTCCTAATTTTATTGTTTATAATGAGATCCAAAAATATAGTTGATCACAAAAAACAGAATGAGATAAACACTTTGACAAAAATCTAATGGGGTGTGATAATAATCTAGGTAATAGAATAAACAAGATAAAGAAACATAAAATAAGAGTTTTTTTCTTAACATAATATCATAGAAGAGAACATACATGAGTAATAAAAAGGAATCATAACATAAAGTACTCTATATTATAAGATCATATACGTAAAGTAAATATAATATAAATATAAAAAATGTTATAATCTTAATCAAAGGATAATAGACATGAAAACAACCCTTGGAGGATATTTTCAAATTAAACATTATGTTCACACACTATTCCCACACATATTGTCTCATGAAACTATAACATTACACAATGAAATAGAGGCATGTGTATTTATATGCCCAAAATTCATATTAATTTCATGTACATGAATCTATTTTCCAGATATGTATATCAATCATAATTAATTATCGCAATATTTACCCATGTAATTAAAATGGATTTCATAATATTGCCTTATATCCTAATCAGGTGAGGTTTCTTAAAGAATGAGTTTGGGAAATGAATGTAAGGTTTGAATTTCCGCATAATTATGTAAAATAGTGGGATGGCTGTATATATTTATGATGTTTATATATTATTTATAACAATTCTATAAAATTAAAGTGAAATATATAGTTAGTTAGAGAATGAATGGTTATAACACAAATAAATGGGTTGTTTAGAGAAATAACTTACCTCAAGCCCAACTTGTCACATAAACTATTTATCATCCCAAATAATAAAAATATTTTAATTCTATAATTTATTAATAATTCTTTTCAGGATTATTATTTATTTTTATTATTTATTAATTTATCATGTTTTTTAATCATTTAGGTCCATGTGGGACTTTTTCACGTTGTTCGACTCATATGTCAAATATCACATTTCTATATTGACAATGGTCAATGAGGTTACTAATTTAACATATATAGAATATTAATAATTAAAAAATTATCATTTTTATACATTAATTATAATTTTTCAAAAAATAATGTTGAATATTTATGAAAAATATACTACATTACATTAGTGGAGGTGGTAAGTTATATATACAATGGATTAACATTTCTATTTTTCAATGCTTGTGATCTAAAGAAGGTGAGTGTTTTTTTATAATCTCTATAATGATAACAATATCACATATATCATAGTATTTATTTATTTAAAATTATATACCATCTATGTTATATGGTTATAAAAATGAATCATTTCGCTTCACGATGTGATAGTCTGCTGTACACACGAATGACGTCATCACTTTTAAATTGATTTTAAGGTAAGAATTTATATGATATTTTATTTTTTTCATAATATTTAACATTCCATTAATGTAATATATAAAGGTTAAATCCACTATTATTAATATTTTCGAGTGGTGATGATGGATATTTACTTATATTGGTTCGTGATGGGTTCGTATTTTCTTCCCACGATCAGTGACTTCATATCCCATTTGATGGAAGTGGAGATGGATTTAGAGTATATAATTTACATAATAAAATCATAATATATTATATATACTGGTAATATTACATAATCATATTTCAATAATAATTTATGTATGTGGCAATAAAATAAAACATATATGATCTGTTAAGAACATTACCTCCTTTTTGGATCAACTATTTAAGATTATACCAAATGGAATCATATATTAAATTTATTAAAAACAAAGTCTTAAAGAACATGGGGGAGGGGAATTTAAGATTTAGTTTGGGGTTTTTTGGGATTATCCAATGGTTTTTTTATGTGTGGAGATGATAGGATATGGAGTTCCCTTTAAAATTTTGGATTAGGATTCTTGTAAATACCCAAAAATATTCAATAAATGGAAGTGACTCTAAATAAATGTGCCTCTAAAATTGACAAATTAAAGAATTGGGGGAGATATAAGGTTTTTAAACACCTATAAAACTAAAGTGAGACAAGTTTTATAATTTTTATCCTCTTTACCATCAAGGTTATTGAACATTAATATTTTAATTATTTTACCTTGATAACTAATTTTTTTAATATTGTTACAATTCATTATGAAAAAAATTAAATTGACCTTATTATATTATAAAAATTATTATAATTCCAAATATGGAATCCATTTTATTAAATTCAATCCATTTAAGTGGTATTATAAAATTTAAATCAATACCCAAGTGTTATAACCAAAAAGTTTATGAATAATGTATTTATCAATGAAAATGATGTTCCTATATTAAATGTATGAATATAAATCAAAATTGTATAAATTTAAATTTAAAATATAAAAATATAATTTATATATGTCATTAATACCATTCCTTATTAGGGGTTATTTTAATTAATTGAAATGGGGAAACATTATAAACATTGTAATTTTTTTGGAAAATTAATTTTTAAGACTCAGAATAAGATTATATATATATGATATATATATTTTTTAAACATGATTAATTTTATTATATAAAACAATGGATTTTTTATTTTAATTTTAAATAAATTTATAAGAATAATATGAATTTTAATTTACTTAATTTATTTGAATTAAATGATACTTTTATCAACAAAAATTCCATTATTCAATAAAAAATATATATAATAAAAAAAGGCAAAAACATCACATAAATTTAAAACTAAAATGATTACTTGAAAATTATTTTCATCTTTTATAATAACATTTTTTTAAAAAAAAAATATAATTATAAAATTTTATGACAAAAAGCATAAAAAACATTTTTAAATCATTCATAATTTTTTAAAGATTGATTATCTTTATTAAAAATGTGTTTTAATATACTTGGAATTTATAAATTAATAAATTAGTAAACCCTATCTGTAAAAACTAATTTAACATATTGGTTTTAAAAATAATATTTATAGAATCATGGTTTATTTTTTTTATTGTTTCATGTTTCATACGCTGTTAAATCTAGTTTTTAACAGTTAAAACTCACGGTGTTACAAATACACCAAAATAAAAGAACCTAAGAAGGAGTTGATGGATATATATTCTGATTACAATGGTTTATGAATATACTGTACCTAATAAATTCAAATATAATTACCTATTGAATAAGAATTATTTTTGAGTGACTTTACTGTTTGATCCATGATGATGATAAAGAATGATAAAGTGATAACTAATATATTTATGATAAATTTAGAATTATAATAAAATTTAAGACAACTTACTGTTAATATATATATTTATTTATTTATAAACATTTACATTTGAAGTAAAAAAATTAACTATAGTAGGATGAGTACCTTTGAAAAATAATAATTTATCTAGATATTATGAATCCTTGAGAGTTTAATATCAGTGAATATTGTATATTTATGTTTTTAAAGATATGATATGTACCATAAAAGTTATATATGATGACATAATGTCTCTATAATGTTTATATCTCAAATAACATTATAAATCTTTTTAACTCCATGATTTATACGGGTATATGAGATAATGTTTATTGATAAATCATTTATTGGAATTCATCTAAGTATAAAATGAGATTCCTATTATTGAAATAAACAAAAGGAAAAAACTACCCAAATGTGTCACAATACCATTACATACATAAATTATGAGGTGGATCAGTATCATGGGGTAAATATTAACTAATATTCCTATGAAATATGACATGAACAACTTATATTGGTGATCATCGACTGCCTTTCATATTTAATTAAATTAGTTATATTATGAAATTATTTTACCCAAAACCATTTCATTTGGTAATATATAAATTATTTATTAAATATTAATGTTTAACTTCATTTAATAATATTTAATCAAGATCGATTATTCATTTCAGTGTTATGAATGATTTCATGAATGGTTCTAATGGTTGTTTGAAATCTCAAATCTACATACCATCCATACATAGTTGGTAATTAAAATGAACTATAAACATGTTGGTAGTGATTCCATGGTCATGAAATCTTGATATCCTTGGGTCTCGTGGTTAATATTATTGATCATTTAATTTTTCCTATAAAATCTAATTAATAATAAACAAAATTATAGGTATTTAGGTGTTTTCATAGGGGGTCCCTAAACTCAAATTTTGCAGTACATTTTTATTACTATAACATTTATATGACGAATATTGCATAATGTATTATAATAATGATACTTCTTCAACTTAACATTTCATTCTTTACTTTATAATGATCTTAGATTACTTATGTCGTCAAATGGTTATATTAGTTGCCAGCTATTATAGTTACCTCAAGATAAAATGAAATCAATCATAAAATCGTTATCTAATCCTCTAGAAACATCATTCTAATTAGACATATATGATGTATAACAACCAGGTATTAAGATATCTGTATCATTTAAAATTATTCATACAATGATAACATTTAGTGTGCTGTAGATGAATAGATCATGGGAATTACCCACTATAATGAACACCATATATTTTGTTTGTCATGGATTGTTCCTTTCAAATATCATATGTATTACTTCCCTGAATTAATATAATTATCAACAGGTATCATTTTATACCATGAATTGATTCAGGATGACAAATATTCCATTTATATTATGGAATGTTATCTTTTATTTTTGTATAATTAGTGGTTTGGATTTAGTGGTTGATCGATAAATGTTTGGTCGATCTGAAAGGAAGAAATATATTGAGCCCACTTAACTAGGATAAATATTTATATACTAAATTGACAGTGATGGTATAATAATTTTAGTCCAACATGAATGGTTATTAGTAAAATAAATAACCAATTTTATAATATGTAAAAAGTGTGTTTCATATATTACAATATTTTTTGAGAGAATATAGAATATATGACACAAAGAATGTTTATAGGAGGTAGTAATCACTATTTCCTATCCTCATATCCTTATACAGAATTGATGTGTATAAATATAACAATTTATTTCCATGTTTATTAATCACTAATATAATGATATGGTCATAGTTGGTTATAGATATTTTTTATACAATTGTTTCACATATTAATATTAATATCAGTTTAGGATGAGCTGACCCACATTTGTGGGGATGTTGAGTGTTATAGTGATAATAGTCATTTAAAAATTACTTCATTTATATTATATTAGATTTTACTAATAAATATTGAATTCATTTCTCATTTACAGAAAAAATATTTTAATTATAAAAGAGAATATGAGAAAAAAATTATGAATGAATGTTTCACATTCATTATTAGTTAAGTAATTTCATGATACAAAATACATGAAAATAGTTTGTATTACAACATCACATAATTATGTCTTTAAAAAGGGAGTTATAAAATATTCATGGAATTTTTTATATGTTAAATGAATCCATTATTATGCAAGGTTTTATATAATGTAGGTTAAAAAATTCAAGGGACCAAATATTTTTGTGAAGTATAACCAAATTATATAAATAAATTTAATATGCATTGAAAGTTTCATCTACCTTCTAAAATAACATATATTGTGGTTCTTTTATATCACCTCATCTCAAGATAAAAAGAGAGTGATTGATAGAAGAACATAGCTGGATCTATCCCACATCCTCATATTAGGTCCATATTATTCCTAAAACCATTGGGAATTAGTAAATCACGCCAATTTCTAATTCTAGAACCAAATATTCAATGAGAGATGTTCTTGAATATTTTTTCATGTGTTTATAGCCTTGGTGATTAATATGTTTGAAACATTGAGTTTTGAAATGTCCAAATAGTGTGAGAAAGTAAGCACTGAGGAACAAATTAAGTATTTATTATGGTTTTATTAAATTTTTTCTCTTTAGATTAGATTTATTTAGAAAATATATATTATAGAATTTTTATTGGAATACTGGAATTTGTGTTTCATCATAAATATGAAAAAATATAATTTTTAATTACATATTTTTCATTATTTTATAATGCCCCCAATGCATTCAAGTGGTATCACTGTAGTCATGAAGTTGTGTATGTATAATTAAATTTTGATTTTTATTAATTTGATAAGAGGGAATAAAAATAGTAACAACCCCATGAATGATGCTTAAATTTGAGTTAGGATGGTTGATTTATAGCCATGAAATTATTAATAATATCTATTTTAGATAAAAAAAAATATTTTTATTATATATAAACGATATATATATATATATATATATTAGTAGAACTAGAAGAACCATCAGCTATTAGAGACTAGAAAGACACACATAAGGTGTTCAGCCCTACTACATCCATGCACTAAGAAGAGATGCAATAAAAAAATTTACCTATATAGAGTAGAAAAAATGAATTCCAAAAAAACTATTATAAACTTAAAAAAAATTATTAAAGTAGTCACATCACTTATAGTATACATTTAAACACCTCAATGATCGAGGATTTTTCCCCATTCATCTCACATTGATCCATAATGATTTAAAAAAAATAAAAATGGTATTATCTTATTCTTCCCAAAAGGCAGTTCCCCACCAAACCATTGATGTTGAACATGAAATTTCCCACAACTAACTACGTGGTCCTTTCAGGTCGATTCATACCAAACCCACCCAGCCCTTTTTCTCCCTATATAGAACTCGAACCCATTTGTGTCTTTAAATTAAATACCCAAGATACTTAAGAAAAGTGAAATATTTAATAAAATCAAAAAAATATTATAATGAAATAAAATTATTTTTGGGACTATGCAAGTGAACTCAGTAACATAAAAAATTATATATTTATTTTATAATAAATTACATTATGTTGAATTAATTAAAAATTATTTAATTTATCTAAAATTATTAAATTATGACTGGCAACGAGATTAGAACAACTAATACTTATCACACTTCACCCTTGTATGTTGAATGACTGAATTCATGTTTGTGCTTCCATACCCATAATAATTAAGTATATTGATTAAATCAAATCTTTCAAAACAAATCCAAATTATATCCTAATTTCATGGTTACATTATATTAATTAATTATTTTAATATTAATATTTTATAGAACAATCTTTAATATCCTTTTGGTTTGTTTCACCATGATGATAAGAACTTAGTGGAAGATAAACATTTAGTATATTTAGAGAAAAAGATGAAATAAAAGAAAAAATAGTAAATGAAGAGTATTACAAAAAGTTTACCTTTACAACATCATTTTATGATGCTCTAGTTAAATAGGTAGATCATCTAAATACATGTTATTTTCTTCCCATATGGAATGAAAGGTCACAATAAAAAACTATAATTTAATTTAATATATTGTATAAGATTATACCCCAATAAAACTCATCACAATCTCTAATATATACCTACATTACTTTTTTTATTAGATACTATATGTGATCCACATATTTTTATTTAAATACACTTTATAGTTATGTTCAATAACATTATAATAAATAATGTTGATTCTCAATGGTACCAAAGTAAGTTTGTTTCTTATATTTTCAATTTAAAGATAAAAAATTATGTTTTTCAAAATAAATAGATTTTAAATTACAATTAAAAATTTAAATCATGTTTCCATTAGATATAGTATGGAATTAATTATTTTTTTAATGAATGTTATTTTTTGTGATTATACAAAATTAAGAGTTTTTATAATACATTATTAATTCAAAATAAATGTTAAATATAAAACAAAATTCTTGGTAATTCCCACTTTTGGAAGGGAAAATATGTGTTCATAAATAAATTTTTATTTCAAGAATATAATCTGTATGTTTTGAAGACTCATTTGAGAATAAAACCATAATTATTATTTTTATTATTAATTATCACGTATTTGTCAATTAAACTTTTCTGAATCAATTATGAAATGGAATTATTCGACATATAGTTTATCTTGATCATGCGAACAATTCAAAAGAGAATCTATAGGTAATATTATATACTTCATGAGATTTCCAAACGAAATTTAATGTATATAAAATTAAATAATGAAAATGAATAGATATAATATATGAATTTCATAAGGACGGTGAGTTGAGGAATATAATAAAAACTATTTTTTAGTCATTAAAAATATATAATATATTTCTTCCAAAACTGATATATATATATATATTAATTAAATTGTGTAATTATAAATAGAATCAATTATGAGTCTAATAAGTCATGAATAATTTTACAATATCTTTCATAGAAATAATTAAAATATAGTGGTGTTGAAACATAACCATATTACAACTAAATTTAGAAATAGATACCACATAAGAAATATTCAAAGATGTACAAGAGAATGAAATCCAACTCCTAGAAAAAAAATTAGAAAAAATAAAAATTAATATATTAGAAGGGGAATTTATATAGATAAGAGTAATTATTAAAATGTGCATCCTCCCCCAAAAAATATGTTTTAAATTCCAAGGCCACAAAATAAAATATTAAGCATGAAAAAATAATGGATATCAATGATTAAGAATTAGAAACCTAGTTAACTTCGCTATAAACAAGATGGATCTCCAAGATGATAGAGATTTCAAGTTGAAAGGATTCAGTCTATGGTGGAAACTTTCTCTATGTAACATCCCTTGGCCGAGCCTTCAAGATAACAAATACTCAAGTTCAAGATGAAACCATCCATAGAAATCTGAATCCATGAAAAAAAATCATATTCCTAGTGGTCCACCACAACATTTATTTAATAAAACATATATTTCAAATTATGTAGTAAAAAAATTGTTAAAGAAGCCTCGATGGGTTCAAAAGACACCACCATAATCAGAATTTCTAATTACACCTACCGCAACACCATTCTCATAGACCATTAGAAAAGATGGAATCAAGGGTATTCCCTAATCAATTTTCTCACCAGGGGTTATCTGGTCCTACCAAGAACACCAATCAGCCTCATGATAATCCGATCAAAAACATCATTTTTCCTTCACCATGTTTGATGATTTGATGTATAGTTGGAAGACCTAGGAATGTAATTGATTACTGCATGAAAACATGTATTTAGGTTCTTATAATCAGTTCCATTATATGCCCTCTATGTAAATTCAATAACCAATACATCCAGAACAAGAAGCACGCCCTACACCATCTCACTTTGTTTAGTGTAAGTAGTGGATTTCATTAAGCCTATAAAGCAATTCATACTTATTCTCCACCTGAAATTATCATGAATGTATAACCATATACTATATTTGAAGTAACATGTAAATTTTTTTACTAATTAAATCATCATAATAAAATAATAGATAACAAGATAAGGAAATATGACATCAAATTTTTCATCCAGTAATTAGTTGGGTGTCCTTCATCCAAATCCTCTAGATTAGCAGCATAGTAGTTGGAGATATTAGGGAGTACCTATAAAATATAATCCACTTTGGGAATGTGTTGATGGCATAACACGTATGACCATACCAATCCCTATTGCAGAAATGACTAGTGGGATTTGATTTCCAGATTAGAGTATCTCTATCCAAACATTCATAACATTTAATTTCATGAAAAATAGGATATTGAATAAATCCATAAATTCTATAATTATCACATTTTAGATCAGTAATGTATGTGTTTTTCATGTCTATAGTAATATAAAATCATCTTTTTGTGGCATGGTAAGCCAAGCAATGTTCTAATAGTTAAGGTTCATCATCCTGGGAACTATATATTCAAATTATTACATGATATGATAAAATGAGTGCTTATTTATTTTCAGGGATATTAGGGCATGTTTGAGGAATACCAATATTTTATTTTTGGGATGAATATACTAAAAAAGAACTCCAAATATCCCTCAATGTATGAAATGATATTCTAAGTAATTTTGATAAGGATAGCCCCATTAAAAATATTGATGTCCTTTATTTACAATCAACTAATATAAATTAGCATGAAATACTCTTTCTAGGCCATAGTGATCACCTTCCTTTCGTCAAAGGACGTATTCATGTTGAGTTTTATGATCATCACCCAAAA
The DNA here is from genome assembly GCA_963277665.1 of Viscum album. Taxonomy (NCBI): domain Eukaryota; kingdom Viridiplantae; phylum Streptophyta; class Magnoliopsida; order Santalales; family Viscaceae; genus Viscum; species Viscum album. Next base: position 1,239,104,606 of record OY728143.1, read on the forward strand.
AAATTGATAAGAAATTTGGGTCATCTACATTGTGATAAGATAAATAAAAAAATAGAAGTAATAAAATAATTGACCAAGAAAATACTCCATACATGAGACATGTTTTTCCCCTTCCATGATTCCATCTGATTGATACTTGTAGATTTGGTACTTTCATGATGAATAATTTTAACCTGTCCCCATAATATAGCCACACCAAGATAAATAAAAGGATGTGATCCTCTCTTCTCCATAAGAGTTCTGTCCACCTTGTTTTTCTTTATAATAGACACTGCATACCTATAAACCACAATGGATTGGTTCCACCTGATGACTTCTCTGAAAATGTCTCCATAGTTTTGAAAAATGTATTTGATTGTATATATAGTTCTTATATCGTATTTTATAAAAATAAATATTTAATTATCATAATAATATATTTATATGGTCATAAATCCCCGTCCATTCATTGATAATATTTTAGAATCCAGCCTAAAAAATGTCATTGAGACATAAGATCAGATTATCCTCTATCAATGAAAAGAAAATTCCAGAGATGGATTCTCTTTTCTTGAGACCCCATGAACTCTAAAAATATTCCATTTTAGTTCCATTAATAAGGAAAATTAACCAAAAACTCTTTAAAATGTTAGGAATCAGATCGATAAACGAATTTGGAGAATCCAAGATTTCTATAAATCATGAGTACAAAAATACATTGAGTCGTTCAAATGAATTCATGATTTCAATTTTGATATCAATATTTTCATCCTTCACATTTTTTTTCATGGGTTTGATGCATTCAAAATATTTAAAAGATAGTTAAAATATTACTTCAATGGAAAAAATGAATCTAATTCAGGGTAATTAAATTCATTAAAATACGACCCAATCGTGTGGAAATGATTTTGATAATGAATTATAAGATTGTGTTACCATCCAAAATTTTTATAAAGTACCTTATATAAATATAATTATCATTTTATATAATAAAAGAAATGAAATTATAATTTTATTAAATTTGTTGTAGAGGCATGGTTAATGAAATTTCATGTAGTATTTGTGAACTCATTAGGAAAAATTTCCCATTTGAATATGAAGAACATATTGGTAAATCCATCATGTCCTATTACACTATCTGTGTAAAATGTGAATAGGGCTTCCTCGACATTCATTTTCAACAAGATCATCAATAATAATCCTATTATTATGATCGTCAATGGAAGGATAAATTTTATCAATCAACATGTGAGTGATCCCATTTCTATTTTCAGAGCACATATTTTCAAATTACATAGTCAACACATTTGATAATTCTTTTTCTATAGTGGGTAAGATATCACAAATGTTGAGGGCAGTAATAAATCTCATAGCCTTTTCCCCTTTATGGGAAATGGAAAAACATCATATTTTCTCTCTTTCCTTCAACAATTTCAAATTATATTTATTTTCTGCTAGATCATCCATGACATTGACCAGATCATCAAACCTAGAAAGGGATATGATTTACTTTATGATGGAAAACTTGAATATGGTCAATATTTGTTCATTGCAACATCAGATTTTATACATCTTTCATGTCATCATCAATCTTGAAGTAGGGGCCTCTCTCTATTTCATTATCTTTTTTTGAATGTTTTAGATTAGTGGATGACCTATAAATGGGGATGCAATGGGATTTATTATTCCATGCTTCTAGAACAAACACCTATATTCTAGAATGAAAATCCATGATTTAAAAATTTTAAAAAAGGGGGACTAATCTCACTCTGATTGAGAAAATCTGAATTAGAAGTGGGCAGTGATCAATGTGGGTATTTGGAAAAATATAACCAGAGACCTCTATCACATTGTTCTTATCATTAAAATACACAAAAAACATATTTATCTTACTGTGTTTCCTTCCATTGTGAGTTTACCTAGCCCATATAATGTCATCCCCAAAAACTAAGGCATAATAAATTCTTCACTTTTCAATGATATTGGTTAACTCATTGCCTTTTAGACTACTAAAATGGAACCTATTATTCTCCTCAAACCTGAGAAAAATGTTGATGTCTCCCATGATAACCCAACAATGAAACTCTTTAACATATATCATACCCATATAACTCCTTAGATGATTTTTTATTTTACAATTGGAAGATTAAAAAAATGAAAAAAGGGATGGAAATATTCTTCATCTTAACAGAAACTGAAACAACCCGATGACCCTTATTGTATAATATCAATTTCCCATAGTCATGTTTATTCCCCAAAATATTCTCCTCATTGTTATAATTTAAATTATAATAAAGAAGTATGTATCCAACAAAATCACATTCAAAATCATTCTAATTGAAAATTTTCACCTTTGGTTCAACAATTTCAATCATCTTGGGTTTATAGGTTATTAAGATAAGACAACGGGCTTTGAACTTGGGATAGTTCCCAATCCCTTGAAAATTATAATATCATATCTTCGTTTTTGCGGGTTGTTTTTTTATATTGATGGGCCTCCCTTTTTCATTCCCTTTAGACATTCCTACCCTTTACTTTATCCTTTCATCTATCCTATTAACCAAATAGATTCTCAGGTGTTTTTCCTTCATCATCAAAAAAAGGGATCCTTAGAGTCATTATCCCACCACCATCATCTAGGGGTAGATAACTTGTTGGGATATTGTTAAATATCAAATAAAGGCCCATCATCCAGCCTTCTATTAGAAGTCGTATTAGGTATAAAATGAGTGAAATGAATATCCCTTTCAACATGGGATTTATAGGGATGGTGTACCATTACATCAAAAGGACAATGAATTGTATCCTATGAATTCTTTAACTCATAGATACCTAGAAGTGAAGGTTCAATATATTAGGACCCTTCAATGGGGACACCATATTTAATATTTTGATTTTCATCCACCTAATTTGTAATATGAACCATATAATGACACAAGGGACTATATCCTCATCCTAAAATGTTCCTATTATATAGCTCTTAATGTTATAATTAATGCTTTTATTATGAAAAATGAATCATGAAAGGGATATCCTACCAACCCTGTTCAAAAAGTGGACCAAAATTAGGGGCATTTGGGCTATGTCAATAAACACTCATTTGAGAGATAACCCTAGCTTGTGAGCATTAAATAGGGGTATTAATGGTATATTTTACATCTAAAATTTGTTATGAAAGCTCCAGGGTATTCCAGAGAATAGTATAACCAAAAGTGTGGAATTTAGCAGCCTCTTCAAGGGATGATTCACTAGTGTCCATAGTTTGAGAGACCAAATAATCCTTTCTATATTTATGTTGATTCCCCATTTAATAAACATGAATAACATGTTCAAAATCTAGGAAATAATAAGGGATATTAACATCAATAGAATAATATTTCCCATCTTTCACTAGTTTGATTCCAAAAGAGAGGGTTGTAGAATTATGGGAACCATCATGCAGGACACCATGGGTCTCATGATTCTATTAAAAATCATCCAGTCCAATTTATGAAAATTTTAGACCCACGGGGTTGCCCAGCTATTGAAACTGCATTGAGATAACCACATCCTCAACATCCACCACCCCAAAAAGAGAAATAGGATCATTTTAATGAATAATTTCCAACACCTATTTTGCTACTCCATCATTTTAGTTTCCTCCAAGGCATTTTGGAGGATTAATTTTCATAACAATTTCCATGAAATTATTGTAATCCTTCACCACATTATTTGACGGACATGGGTGATCCTTGTAGTGGATGGATAAAAACTTTTTCCCTTTTCTCAATGATCTCTTTGGAATGTGTTTTACCATTCAATATAAGATTTTAAAATTAGCAAACACTATACCTATTTTACACAACAATAGAATGTACTAATAATATTCAATCATTGATGAACATCATCTTTATTTCATAAATGATATCTAAATAGATTTTTTCATCCCAAAACATGAGAAAAACTACCTCAACCATGGTTCTTTTTCATATAAACCTCGCTTAAGACTCCACGAGAGTGATAAAACTATGGTTGTTCAGTTTATGTATCTAATATGACTGTGTTTCCAATTTAGGGTAAAATATTCCATATAATATGAGGATTCCAGAGTAACTATTTGATTTTATAAATGTGAATCCATAGTAGTGAATGGGTATTTCTAACACTAAATGGATTAATTTTCTGATCCCATTCCTGATTTTTTTTAATGCCAAGATTTAATTAAACTAAATCAATGATTTATGCCCTCCTCTTAGATTCACTATTTTGGAAGACAATTTAGAAGAAACCTACCCCAATGGATGGCATACTTCAATAATATAATCCCTAGGCCACCATAATCCTTTTATTTAGTTCATGATATTTCCAGATTCTATACTATTTTAATGTTCTGGAATGTCCAATAATTGAGAATTTTGAAAGGAATACCCTCTCCTCAATATTATCCTAATTTTTTTAGGCATAGAAAATCCTACACTTCTTGATGAACCTTTCAAGAGAGGTAGAATAAAATTTGGAGATAAAATTTCAGTGGATATTTTAGAACCAATGAAAAATATTTATTCAATATAGTGGGATTAAATGTCTCCACAAGATTTGGAGATATTTTATTCTACAGTGCACATAGAAAGAATAAATCACAGTGACATGAAAGATCATTTTGATTCATATCCAAATGTGAATACATGTTTTATAAAACTCTATAAGAATTACCTCCCACATGGATCCCATTTTCACCAATTTTCCCCTTTCTCTACCATTCACAATAGATTTATGAAGAATAAATTATATGAGTCATATTATAAAATAAAATCATTAGTTCATAAATCCTCTGTTTAGATGTCATTAATTTTTATGTTGATTTCAATAAATAAACATGCATCCAAAATAAAAAAAAATTACATCTCCATTATTTATCATTAATCCTCTTAATAATATTTATTAATTCCAAATTATATAATTGTTATAGTCATGTGAAGGACTATATTTATATAATAAATGATCACACATCTATTAAAGAGTGTGGGAGATTGATTAGAATGGATAAATTAAATTCTCAAGATGCACAAATATGTTGAAAAGGGATAATCCCAACACAATCTCACAGAAAGAGAATATTCTATAGGCATATACTATAAAAGATTAAAATGCAAGAGACTGTTCTATTATCAATATGCCAATGTGATGTATTATTCAATAAAAAATGAAACATAAAACTATATAGTATAATTAAATGTCATTAAGATTTAATTTATATATAACAATGAATTTAAATATTAATTACATGCATCAAAATCTGACTCCATAATTAGATAAGTGTGACTTGATGATGAAATGTTGTTGCTGATTTTTTAAAATAAGCAGTACAAGGGTTTTACTAGTGAGGTAAAATTAATACCTGATTGGATGTACTTATTCATCATTCTTAAATCCTTTAGAGTAATAAATATCAAATTAAATTCCCATGATCATCATATTAGCCATTTGATATTAAGAACACTTCTATTAAATTCTGCTTATTATATGAAACCCTGAAAGATATGTGACAGAATATAATTTCAATAATGGGAAAGAGTTATAGTTATCTTATATTTTATTAATGTAATAATTATGATCATAGAATAAACATTTGGAATTAAATTTCTTGTTTTACCCCTTAGGACTATGGATCGTCAATATATTTATATATTTTTATACTATTTTGGGCCAATACATTTTATTATCATTATCATGTTATGTGTTTCATACTATTCAATGAAAAATTATGGGACTATTTTTCATTCATAATTATGATTTCAATCCCAATATCATTTATTCTAAGTGGTTGGTGGAAAAACCTCGTTTTTTAGGTAAACATAAATGAGAACAATTATTAGTCATATAGTTATTTATAACTCTATTAAATGGAAATCATTCAAGATTTACATAATGATGAATCCCATGTTTTAAGCCAGATCAATAGAGGTTGATATAATGGTCATATAGATCATATAATAGTATATATATTAAAATTAGATAAAAACTAAATTTTTGAACTATTACAATGAGAAAATATTCTTATTCCAATTAGAATTAATAATTCCTAGAAAAATAGTTTGATATATATAAGGTGATTTATATTGAGAGTAAAATCACATATTGTTTATTTATGGATCTATCATATTTCTCATGTTATATATTGGATGGGATATTTGAAATATATAGATTATGTTTAGAAAAAAATAGAAAAATATTTGTGAACTACGTCATGAAAAGTTTGTTATACCCAATTTTACTTTTGAATTTTCTAAGGATATTTACATTAAACGTAAATAGAATGGAACTATAGTATTAAATGTTCAAAATTGGGGTTTTTAAGGTTAAAATTTGTAAATTTTAGAGTTATCCTATAAAATGACATTATTTAACCCATTGAAACTAATGGTAACCATATTTACAATTATCGAGTATATTGTGGATTCTAATGACTCCAAATTTTAAATTTAATCTATGAGATTATTAATTCAAGATCATTGAATAATTAATCAAAATTAAATTAATATAATAATATTGAATATGATAAAATAATTATAATAACACTAAAAAAGATGTCAACAATTTTGATGGGGGGAAATATAAATATACATGTATTTCATGTCATGAGGTGTTACACTCATTGAGGTGGTGTCATATATTATAGATTATCCACATATGAAGAAAATTAAATGTATGATGTAATTCTACAAAATAATGATCTTATGTTGTGGGAGCTTATAAATTTATATTTATCATGTTGTCCCTATTGTAATTGGGTGCATTTATTTTCATATCACCTGTATTAAGAGTAAGATTTTTTTTATTCCGATAATTTTTTTAGAGATATTTTGATAATATTTTGATTCTAATATATTTATATTACATTCTATATGTAAAGGTCAAATTTTTTGAAACTATACTAAAATCATTGAGAAACTGTGATGGTAAAAAACACATTTCCCCTTGATTAGCTACATCATATGGATGAGATAGATATGTTTTATGACTATACGTTACTTGGTGGACATAAGAATCGATACATAATTTCAGGATTCTCTCAAATAGTGATCTCATATTGAGGATATCATGATGACCAACCAGATATTTGGAACACCCCATATTTCATGTCAAATCAGTTGTTCTTATTTATATATTTTTATATTGGTCTCTTGATAAGAAATCATTATAAATGAATATCATTTAATAATATAAATTGATACAAGAGGAAACCTATAAATTTTATATTAAGTTGATTTTGTATGAGGGGAGTGTGTCATTGATTATATGGAATATATTGAATGATCATGATATGAAGTTTGTCTTCTGAAAGGTAGAGACATCTCATGACCAGTTGATTAAGATGGTAGTACATTTTCTAAATCAATGATCAAGTTAGAAGTAAATAAGTCTATCTATTATTTTGATTAAAAGAATAAAAATCATATAATCATGATGACACAAATTTTAAATCCCATATTAAGAGATAAAATGAGAAATCTAATTATATTACACAACGAACCCAAAAAAGTGTTTGTCATAGTCATTTATTCACCTCCTTTATGTAGGGATGATGAAACGTTAATGGATAGCCCAATTTTTCTACAGAAATTAATAAATATTTTCATGATAACATCCTAGAGGGTCATAGGAAAATAATATCCCCAATATCGATATTTGGATTAATATCATATTAGCATGTAGTGGACCACATAAGATAGATTTTGTGAATGTAAAACTATGAAGGAATAGAAATAACAAAATATAATTTTTTTGTTTTGAATAATAATAAATGAATTTATTTTTTATGATATTCAAACATAATTAAATTATAAAATGTAATATGTTAATATTTTTTAAATGAATGTAAAATTATCAAGGTTTTTTAAGTAATTATGATGGGTTAAGTGTGGAATTAATTGTTAAAATTATATTACATGACATTTTTATGTGATTCATGTGATATATAACATATTTTTCATCCTTATTAATATTAAAATTATGTACAAAGTGTTTATAATTGACTGAAATGATGATTATAGCTTTACCAGGACAGAACAAAACATTTATAAATTATGAATTACTAATATAAATAAATTTTAAACTCATTAATAGTGTATACTACTACTTTTAATTATATTGATAGAGTTTAAATCATATCCTTCCCACACTCATGTCTTATGAAGAGATATTGAAAGGAGTACAATTAAGAATAAGTCCCTTTTTCTCATATCTCGTCTATATTTTTGCACAATGTTAGAGAGACATCATAAACACTTTTTCCAATGAAATAACCAAGTGAAATTAAAAAGTGATGATCCAACGGTTTTTTTTGTTTAAATTTTCTAAATCCTACCTCAAATCATTCATGCTCTACATTACAAATGATGCATAGTTCAAATTTTAGTTGATTATTTAATTTTTCTCAAGTTATGTTATCATTTGATTCGTTTAATTTTTCCAAAATTAACGTATATATAATACATATGATAACATAGACATGGATGTATATTTATTTATTATCATAAATCGGGTCCAAAAAATATTAATATAACATTTTTCCCTGATAATGCATTACCCTACATTCATACAGTATATATAATTAAATGTTGTACACCAACCCTTTTGGCTAATCTATCTGGAAGGAATGTACTTGAATTATAACATGTAGAATATTTTTATACCATGAATAATATATTAATATGTGAATCAATCTAATAAAAATGTATTGCAACCATGTATCAACAAATAGATGAAGGTTTTTTAATACATATTGTAAGACACAAATATTTTACGATATTATTCATTTTTTAAAAATCAATTTATCTGAAATATTTTCATACATGAAACCCTATATCAAAAAGAACTATAATATAATATACTTTTATAACTTCTCAATAAATATAGTTTTATGAATATGAGTGAATTTTTTTTAAAACAACGGTATACTTTATTTAGATAATGAAGATATATATTTTTAGTAAATTATATATATTTTCAAAAATATAATTTTCCTTAAAATTATTTTCACATACATTCCTTATAAAATAATATAACTCATTTTTCTATATTTATATATAGTATTTGGTAATTTGAACTTTGTTTTTGGAATTCAATATGTTTAAATTAAAATAGTGTGAATTTTTTATAATTATTTGAAATGATTAATTTCATTATTAATAATGAAAATAATTAGATTTATTAAATGTTTTCATTTCATCAAACATAAAACCTAATGATTATTAAAAAATTAATTTTTCTTAATAGAATGATCATTTTGAAACACCTAGCATAAGTTAACCATGTAATGGTACTAATTTAGTGATGAATGATATAATATTGATATTAAGTTGGAGGGAATCAATATTATTTACTAATTAATGATATATATATATATATATATCCAACTAATTATATATTAGAAGTTATATTATTTTTAAATTATCCATAATTTTTTAGGATAATCTTTTTATTTATTAAAATAATGTTTTCATTAAAAATTTTTTATTAATTTTATTAACAAATTTTATAATTTTATTTTAGAAAAAAAATTATATTAAATTTTTAAATTTATTTTTTAAATTCATAATATAACAATAAATGTATGTTGATATTGTGGGATTTCTTGGAAATTATTTATTTTTTAGTGAATAGTGAAAAATAAAATTTTTATAAAAACTATCATTTATTTATAATAAATTAAATAATTCAATAGTCCCATTATTCTTGTAAATATTATTTAATGAAAAATAATTATTAATTTCTTATATTCAGTCCATTTAATTACATTTCAATCAACATTTTTGTATATAATAGTGAAACATTTTTTTTGGTTTAAAATTCATTTTATCTGAAAAAATTTAAAGTACTTAATGTTCCTCTATTTAAAATAATGAAAGTAACCATTAATGAGAAATTATATTAGTGAAACATTATGATTATAAATATATAAACATTAATATATATTAATATAATAATTATTGATAGTCATAGAGTAATAGAAAATCATTCAATGCTCGAAAATAAGGTTTCTTGAAGAAAATATCATTCATTACATTTTCTTGTTTAATTTAGAATTAAATTCATAATATTTGGTATATTGAGTTTTAAAAACATGTTTTTAAATTATAAATAATAATAATTTATATTACATAATATGGTCAACATAATTTTTTGTTATAATGAATAGTGAAAATAGTTTAATTAAATTACTGCGATTAAGGTGAAAACATTTTTACTATGTGGTTAAACTAAAAATATAAGTGTTAAAATGATACAAAATATATGTCTAAAATTTATTTTATGTCCATATATCGTTCTATTTTTATATAATTTCAAAGAGGTACCCATTTTATATTTTTATGATTGATAATAATGTGGAAATATCTTTTTTAGTTTCAATATTCTAAAGTGTGTCCACTAGGACACTTATAAATGGCCTCCAACTCTTCTCTAATTTGCACACCTCCAAATAATTGTGGTTCTTCCGATAACCTACCAAATAAATCCCTTAATTCAGTCTCCATGAATTAGATCCCAGGGGTTGATCATAAATGCATCAGAATACATCTTTTGGTTCCAAAATAATGTTGATTTCTAAAGAAGATGTACCACGCTTAATCTTGTATTGTTTTATTTATTCTTCCACATCATTCACATATTATTTAATTATGATAATATAATAAAAAATTATATAAAATATAATTATAAGATTTTAAGTTTATATAATAACCTAAATTTATATCCTTTTCTATCAAATGTAAATGAAAACAATAATTCTTGTCTACAGTGGACTACCACCACATCAACCGATATAATTCATTTTTCATCAATGTCAATCATGTATTGTTATATTTATATATTTTATGAATATATATTATATTTTAAACAAAATTATACTCCATTAATTATGATATCACATATTCCTTTTTATATACTATTTCCATGGGGGATATAGTAGTGTCTCTCGTGTATTCAGGGGACTATCACATCACAAAGTGAAATGATTCATTTTCCCCAATGCTTTAAATGGATGTTAATATGGATAAATTTAATTTTTATATGTGATATAGATTAAATAATTATTTTATTTATAGATGATTTATCATTATAAATATATAATATATCATTTTCATTCTTACACTAAAAAATGATAATGTCATTCATGTACACATGTAGACTACCGCCTTTGAAAAGCGATGTGATTCTTTTTGCACAAAAATTGAAATGGATGATATATATATATATATATGTATATATTAGAAAATAAAATGTTATTATGATAATATGATCACTATTCAATTATAAAATATTTCATTCTATCTTTCCATAGTGACTATTGTAAAATAGAATCATTACCCATATGTACGTATGACATACCGTCAGCATGATTGTAAAATATGTCATTGATCAAAATTTTCAATCATGACTGCTTTAAAAAAATTAATTATTTGTAAAAATTATAATTTTTTATTTATTATTATTATTGATATGATGAAACAATATACACATTGACGTCATTCAACACCCCAAAGTCATTTTTAAATAGTGAAACAAGCATCCTTCATACTCACGACATAGACTTAACTGATAACATATTTAAATATGTAATTTGAATAAATAAAAAAATAATTTATGTATAAGATGTTAAAATTTAAAACTATTCTTAAATATTAGAATAATTTATATAATTAAATTATATTGGAGTAATAATGATAGATATGGAATGTCTAGACTTGAACAAAGGAACTTCCTTATAAATACTATTCATTGAGGTATAACTAATTTTCACAAACCTAATTTACATTATATGGTGCATATACTGCCCTTTACATGTAATATCATTAATAATTAAATTAATTGTATTTTATGATTCAATTTTAATTATTTCATATAATGTATATTTATATGAATGTTTCTGTAAGGTAGAGAATTTTGTAAATCAATTTTTTATTTGGTTTATACAACATATGAAATGTATATTATTTTATATGATAATATTTTTAATTTATATTGTTATATTATTTTTTATTTCAAATTTAAATATATTGATTTACATTTTTTAAACATATTCAATTCAGTGATTAAATATGACTTCATTGTTAATATTCTAGTAAATATTTCCAATCTCAAATTATTTCTATTGGGACACACGATATGTTATACACATATAGACTTTTATGTGGTGTATGTAATAGCCCTTTTGATATCTTATAACATGAATATATTTATATTCATGTCATTTAAGGTTTCAGTTTTATTTTATTATTATTGTGGAAATAATTATTCAGAAGTTTCCAAAGCTATAGGGTTTATACATCAATCTCATTTTAATCGGAATTATTTTTGTATGAATTTCTATTCATGAAAATTATTTGATCATTGTATTATAAATTTTTTTAGTGTATTATCCTCTAGTTATTCATGAAATTTTTTTGTATTAGTATCATTTTTTGGCTTTTATATATAAAATATTTGATAAGTTTTTTAAAATAAAATATTACTTTGTTTCTATCCTTGGTCAAAAATCATTTTAAAACCAAAATATTGTTTTTCGAACTATTTCTAGAAACATTATATATAAAAATAATTGATTTTCTAAAGCTATTTCTCAATGATTTTTTTGTATATTTTTTAATGTTTTAAAATGAAATTTGATAAAATTTTCTAAATGGGACACTTTTGAATCGATTTAAATTTTTTAAATATTATTTATTACATTTAAAACATGAATATATTTTCCGCCATCATGAACACTCAATGTTATAAATCATAAATTTTTATGTTTTACTGGTTGGTTTGAATGAAAATTATTTCATTTTTTTATAATAATTTTGATTTTAAATTATTTTAATCAAAATTTAATGTATGTTTTACCCAATAAATGATACAAGTGATATTTCAGAATAAGTATCCATATAATATGTCATATATTTATTTCAATCCAATTAAAAAGGTTATTTCCCCTATATTTTTTTAATAACCGTTAAATGTTATTAATATTCATTAAAATAAAAAATTATGGAGGTTACATATAATCTATTTGGAAAATGATGAGTTTGTACGAACAATATTCATTATTTGGATGTATTATAAATCTTTTATAGAAATTGTATCTTCTCCATGAGTTAATAAATATATAAAATATCATTTATTAATTTTATGATTGAAAATTGATGGACTATAAATATTTTATTCATGAATGATACTTGGAAATTATTAAAGATGAACCGGTGATACCAACATATCTTACTCAAGGGGTTGACCTTGTAATATCTCATAAGTGAGACCAATATATAATATATGATTGTCTCTCCCAGATAGAACTGGGTTAGAATGATATATCTTAAACAATTAATGCACTCATATATAAATTGGTTGTCCTTATATCGATAATATGATGGGTGATATCAATTATAGTTCTCCAATTAATTTGTTAATGTTTTTTTGTCTTTGGTGACAATAGAGGTAGTTAATAGAGGTTTTATATTACAGAAATAATTTTTCTCCGATTATTTTATAAATGGGTTTTCTGAGGGTTAAAAAGGGGTTCTTCCAAGATAAAAAAATATCTTATTTATTCTTTTTATGGGTTTTATGGGTTCCATTATTCTAAATTAAAATAACATAGATCATGATTATTAATTATTATTATTTTTCTTTTGATAATGGGTTTTCAATGTTTCATGATGGATGAATGAGGTATTTATTAGTATGAATGTTCTTATTTTTTCCATGTGAACTTTGATTATGCCATCATACCCATATGAAATTATTATGATAGCTGATGAAAATCAATTGTTAATGGCTATTTTAACCCATACCAATCATATGAGCTCACACTTATTATGTTTTATTTTTCCCAGAGGTAATGTATATTGATGAAAAATGAATTATTTATATACTTTTTTCATATTATTGATGATTATTAATTAATTTGAAATAAGAAAATATGGTCTTAATGGGAGGATCACTCACATAAATATAGGGGTATTTCTTATATAATAGTTTGTAAAAATTATCTATGATAAATAACCTAAATGGTCCTTGGTTATTCTCTGGATCCAATAAATATATTTTTTGTGGTATGTCATGGATGGAAAAAATTGGGTCTTATTCATTGATATCAAATATTGAAATGTAATTTATATTTTTTTGCATCGGATTAGAGATTTTAGGTTTTTTCATGTTATATTTAACAACATAGATGGGTTTACATAAGATTGGAGATTAGGATGTATTCCTAATTTTTTGTTCTAATAGATATTGATACCATCATGAGATCATGAGATTAAGGTTTCAAAAAAGTTCAAATTCATAAAAACACTTTTTTTGTTTTATGTGAAGAGTTATTAAACTAATTATTGACACGTTAGGATATATTTTATTATGATGAATAATATATATCTATTTCGGTTAATGTGATGTATTCTATTAAAATTTGTTGAAATTAGTTTAAGGGTATTGATAAGTAATATGCTATATATACTTTTGTATATTGATATAATTATGGTAACACTTGTTTTATCATATAGACATCCAGGGAATTGAAAACTGATTTCATGAACACATGATTTATGTAATTTCAAATGTTAATCCTAATATTTTTAGTCCCTTAAAATAAATGGTTTGAGATAAAAAAATTTGTTTGAAAATAATTATTGATTTACTTATTTTATTTATTTTGGGATGTATGGTTATTAACTTATAAAATGATTTATATTGTTCTTTTGGTATTGCGGGTGAATTATAGAGATTATTTTATTTTATCATCATATTAATGTTTTTTTTGGAATTATTATTATTTATTCTGATTGTTTTGGTTTTGGTTAATATATAATGATATGATGAATATTTATTTATTTGTTTTGGATTACATTTTCCATTATAAGTTGATATTAATACAACATTCATGAAAATTTAATCACAAAATACTCAACCTTTAAAAAAAATGAGGTTGTTTATTAAATTAATTAATGGATTAAATCATACTTGTTAGTTATGTATATTATACTTTTGTTAAAAAAATATCAAATCTAGAAAAAAGATAAGGAAAATGAATATTTTTGTTTGTATTACCTTCATATAATATGAATCATTGTTCTTATAATCATCATAGATTTATGGTTTTGTGTATCTACACATGTTATAATTTATTCACTTTCTTATGATCAATGATTTCATTCACTATCCCTCGTTATATAGGAATATTATTTTCATCCTTTTTTACGTATTCAATTCACATCAATGCTATACCATTTTGAAAACAAGTTATGTGTTATTTCAAATGACTTCTATAATTCCTTCTCTCTCCATTCAAATGGATGTTTTGTTAATTATTTTTTATGTGGGATTTTATAATTATATATTGAAAGGTCAAACCATTTTTCACATAGTCTAGGTCCAAATTTTGAGTTGAAATTTATTATGTTGGTGAGAATTTGAATCCCCAATATTTAAAAAGGGATGATAACATGGATAACATACATGGCACAAAACATAGATCTTATATATACAAGGAAATAATATTATATTGAATAAAAATACTATATGATTTCCATTAAATGGGTCCCTATGGGGTGTATTTACTAAACTAAGATATTTATCTGTATGAAAATATTCAATTAAAAATATATTTATAGAAGAATTATTTTTAAACAACAAATCAATTTTTAGTAAAGTCATTTTATTCATAAATATATGTTTTTTGGAAAAATATTATTTGTTTATTTTATGAAAATTACATAATTAATTTTTATAGTAATAATAATTTTTTTTGACAAAATGAAAATAATTTTTTAAATCACCCAAATAAAATTATGCTACGGAAAAATAATTGGAATCTTTGAAAGATCTTTATTTTATAGTGAATAGTGAAAAATATAGAATTTTTGAAACACTCATTTGTTTTAATTAATTTATGAAATTTAAATGTCGCATTTTAAATAGTTTTTTATTTCAAGTAACATAATTATTATTTAGTTACATTTACACGAATTAATTTCATATGAATCATCTCTATAATAGATTTTTGTAAGAGTTTATATTTGGTTTTAAAAATCATTTTTCTAAAGACTATTTTAATGTGCATTTTGTTTTCCTTTTTAAATAATTAAAGTAAATTATAATGATTATGTATTTAAATTAAAATTAATTTATATATTTATATAAAATAATATAAAATAATGAATATTGTTTTTCATATTTTACATATAAAATCATATTTATTAGAAAATTTTAATTCTTGAATACCTTCTTTTCATGGAAAATACTAGTTTAATTTCCAATTATATTCTTCGACATATTTGAGTGTAATTTAAAATTATAATATTTAATAATAAATAATAATTAAAATGTAAATTTAGGTCATATTTAGTAGTAAAATAGTAATAATTAATTATCAAAGTTAATTTTATAAAAGGGTTATTTGGGGAAGTTAAGGTAATGTTATGACTGCAGAAAAGACCTAAAAACTTGTCTGAAGTATATATAATGGATATATTTTGAGCATTTAACATCTAATATTCTATAATAACAAATTATGTATCCTTTTTTCTTGAAAAATGTAGGTATCACATTTTTTAAAAATTACATGTGTGTTCTCTCTCCCATATAAAAAGGTAATCATTGTACTACCATATTTATCCTTCAAATCCCATTGGATTGTACAAATCTTGACAAAATACCTTCCTCACATACCTCAAAATTTCATAGGGACCCTATTTTTATTGTAAATACATCATAGAAAGGCCTTGGTTCTAACATTTGGTGATTGTCTTGAGACGAGGTATTGTTCTTAACATAGAATTTTATTATTTCTTCTTCTAATGCCTAAAAATATTATTTAACTATTATGATTTAAAAAGAATATTATATTATGTTAAAATATATATTATTAGGATTATTTCAAAATAAAAATTCAGCTCCTCTTACATCATATGAGAAAAAAAAACATAATTCTTTTTACGGAGGAAAAATTCCACATGAACCAATGTAATTCATTTTTCATCATCACATGTGAAGTATTATTATAATTATCAATTTAAATAAAAATAAAAAATATGAAGAATTTTTTTTGAATAATATTTATGAATATCTTACATACCATATGAAGTTCCATTTATATGGGTGATATGATAAAATCACTCATGTGTACGACAAACTACAGCCTCGTGAAGCGATGTTATTCATTTCTCACTAATGCATTACATGGACGATAATATGTATAATGTCAAGAAATATATGTCATATACATGAAATAATTATAATATTCCTGAAATATTTATCATTCCTTAAAAACAATATATCATTTTAATTATTTTACCATAAAATGGAAACATTGTTCATGTGTACGTGTGGACTACCTCATCCTTGAAAGAATATGATTTTTTTCATCAAAAAATAAAAACAATGTTATATATCATTATATTTGAAGAAATAATACGTAATTTCTATATTTTTATCATTATATATTTATAAAATATATACAACCTTCTTTACATAATGATATGTGTAAAATGGAAATGTTACTCATGTGTACATACGACCTTCCATCTATATAATCATAAAATAGTTCATTATTTCATAACCATTATTCACAATTTATTTTAAAATAATAAATTATTTATTTAAATGATAACATTTAATTATTATTATTCTAGATATTAGGAAATAATGTCATATTTGACTTCATTCAACAAACTGATGTTGTTTTTAAATGATGAACCAAACTTCCTCGATACTCACAATGTGGAATTACCAGATTATTTTTTCAAATATTTAATTAAATTATAAATAATTATTTTAAATGTAATCTATTAAACTTTGAAATTTTCTTATAAAATAAAATTATTGATATAATTTTTTTATAAAATAAAATTATTGATATAATTTTATTATAAAAGTGATAAAATGACATACATGGAATATATAGACTTGAAGTATGGTAATTTTTCTCAATCACCCTTCATTATAAATATTTTAATCTCATGAACATAATTTTTTAAAACTCATAAATATTTTACTTATTAATTTTAATATAATAGATCATTCAAAAAATTTTAATTTTAAATAATTTATAAAATTGGATACTAATTGAATGTTACTATATGGTAACAAATTTCATAACTCAATTTATTTTTATTGGGAAATATTACTTTTCATTGTCTTTTATATTCAAGGTTATGTGTGTAATAAATTTTTATGTTCTTATGTTTTATTTCCTCTAGTATTATGTGGAAATAAATTTTATATACACAATTTTTTAATTTATTAATTCTCACTTGAACAATATGATCATGGTATGGTTTTCTCAACGTGAATTATATTTTTTGGGACACATGTTATGGAATACAAATACATTATTTTATGATGTGTATCTATAGATCATATTGATATGTAATACACTAAATCTCATTATATTCAGGGTATTTAATGTTTTATTATGTTTTATTTATTTAATGGGTGTAACAACCCAAATGTTTATAAATGGTATTTTTCTCATGTAATAAATGTGTACTATTAAATACTATATTAGTAATATACATATAAAGAAGAATAAAATTATTTATTTTATTAATGAATAACATTTACTTAATCGAATATATGACTAATGACAA
This sequence comes from Viscum album, assembly GCA_963277665.1. Classification (NCBI taxonomy): domain Eukaryota; kingdom Viridiplantae; phylum Streptophyta; class Magnoliopsida; order Santalales; family Viscaceae; genus Viscum; species Viscum album. The sequence continues at coordinate 1,239,123,193 of OY728143.1, forward strand.
CTATAAACACTTTAACTAGACAAACTTTTTTAAATAGTAAAGTGAAAATGGGTAAACTTGGCATGCCCCGATCTACAAGAATCATAAACCCCCATTACCAACAATAAAGAAAAGAAAAAAAATATATTTTTCAAAAAATGAAAATATTAAAAATTAAAATATAGAACCATTATAGGAATTTATTAAAATATTGGGTTATATAATGAAGTCGTATATATTGAAGTTAATTTTACCATAGGAATAGTAATGTGACTATTTGAATAAAAACTAGATCATTGGGAATTGTAACCTGAATTTCGGGAATTGTAACCTTACCATTGGAATAGTGATTTTAACTCAAAAAAATAAATAATTATGTAAATAATATTTTCAGAATTAATATTTTTATATATAAATATTATAATTCCAAAAAATAAATACAATTATTTTATAAATCAATAAAAATATAAGCCCATTTTTTATAAATAGTATTTTATGGTATTCATAAAAATCATAATATTTATTTTAAAATTTTAAATAAAATAGGGATGAAATTAATTTTCATGAAATTAAAATAAATTTTCAAATCACCATGTCAAAATTTTCCATGACTGATTTTTTGGTAATTTTCTAAAATACTTCAATTTCTTGTGAATAGTAAGAATACAGTCTTCCACAAAAACCTATGTATCTTAAACTAGATTATATAGAATGTAATAATGAAATAATAAATTCTATAACAAGTATTTATTCCATAATATGTTTTATTTCATAAATGTGTTATTAAAATAAAATAAAATTAATTTCTAAAACTAAAAAAGAAAATTCAAAAACCTAATGTCAACAATGATGCCTTAGAATAACAAAATATATTATTTCCACATTCATTTTTCATAAACTACTGAATACAGATTATAAAGGGTATTTAATTTTTTAAAACATTAAATTATATTAATATATGAATTATATTGTCAAAAATTATCTATTACCTAATTTAAATTGGATATAATATTTTATTAATCATTTTATTCTAAAACTATCCCTCTCCTTAAGTTTATATATATAACCCCTCTCATATCCCTTGGAGAAAACTCATTCCATTCTTTCCAATGCCTATCCCCTGATAACATAATTACTATAAATACCCTTATAATTCTTTTAGTTGTTTTGGAGTCATCAAATTTGAAACATCAAGGGTGTTTTAGTTTTTTATAAGAGATGCAACAATGAGGATTAAGTAAATTCCCAGAAAAACTTTTTTTTTATTTCTTCTTCATCTCTTATTTCTATTTTTCACAACCCATTTTAAAACCAAACATTATAATAATAAATGGGTAGTAAGTTAAAATTATAATTTTGATGTTAAAATTATACATGAATCAAATTTATTATATATATAAATTTTAAACATCCATTTATTTCTCTCCAGACAACATCCCTTCATCCATTGATTAAGCAGATATGAAGACATTTCCATGTCAATGAATATAAAAAAAATCTTATAAAAATATTATAAATTATATAATATATATATATATATATATATATGTAAATATAGGAAGTTTATTCTTATGGAATTTATTATACTAATGTATAAATTATTTTTAACAAAATAGGGAAATCTAGTAAGAACATGATATTTAAATGTAAAACATGACACAAAATTGACTACCTTATAAAAAAGATATTTCGATATATAATATATATAATATAATTGGTAAATATTTTTAAAAATTACAATAATTCACTTTAGGATAATTTTTAAAATATATATATGTTTTATTATTCCATTGGCACAAAAGTGACAAAATAAAGAGGGAATAAGTGTAAAGATATTATAAAACCTAAATAATTTTTTTACGGTTTATCCATATTTAAAAAAATAATAATGATCAAAAATATTATGATTTTCCTTATATATCATTTCAATTTTATTCCGATTTATTTTCAAGGAAACAAACGAGACTCCCCAAAAAAACTAAAGTAAGAACTTTATATTAATTAGTGTGTATGACATATGACACCAAGCATGTAAGGTAATATAATTTCCATATACTTTATAATATGTTCACTATTTAAAATATATTCTGTATATTTTAATGAATGAAACACAAAATTAGCCCGTGTTACACAAAATAATGACATTCCTTAATGGTTTATAAATTTTTTCATTGAATTATTATTTATGAATAGTAATAAATAAATTATGAAAATTATGGTTATAAAAATATTTAATTAATTAATTTGATATAAATTAATTACAAATGCATATAATATCCAATTGGATATAACATGAATATTTATATTGAAAACTATTTTTATACACTAAAGGTTTTTTTATGCTAATAGGTTAAATTAATTACAAATATAGAGTGATGTTAAGGGAGTATACATACATATATATATATATATATTATTTATTATATTAATTTTTTTAATTCATACTTTAGATTTGAAAGACGTAAGATTAGATCAACCTCTATTTTACAAATAAATACCAATATTTTTATAAAGAATATTTAACTATTGTATAATGTGGTACTCATATTAAATATTAATATTGACAGTATATTGATTAAATATTTTAGAATAAAAAAAATTAATTATAAGAACACTAATTAGGTTTGGTTGATTTTTTTATATTTATATGAAAAATTTTATTTTTGGGGGAATGGTTAAAAATACTAAATTTTAGTTCAAAACATATTTTCATATTATTTATTTATAATGTCTAATTTTGATTTAAATTGGTTTTAATGTTAAATTAAATTAAATTTATATACATTAAAACAATTTATTTCATTATAATAAATTTAACTTTGAAATTGATTATAAAAACAGAGATTTGTTTTGGATTTTTCACCTTACAAACAAGCTTTGTCATCCTTCTTGTGGGATGAATTTTAATTTAATTTCTTTGACTTATATTATTGGATTCATAAAAAATAGATTCCATATTTGGAATCATAATAATTTATAATGTCAAATAAGACCAAATTGGGTTTGGACTGAACATATTAGTGAATGTAATTAAAATTAATTATAACTATTCAGGAAAAATTATGCTTAATAAAAGACTAAACCATTAACTTTGGGGTTAAATCCATATACAAAATTGTCTAAAACCAATTTTATGGACATATATCATCCATTAATCATGAATCATTTAGTTTTATTGGGTTTGTATGACCTATTTTAGGTAATAAAATGTTTACACCAAACTTGATTCCAAATATTCTATGTTAGTCATTTTCCTTCCCAATACATGGTCACTTCATCTCCCCCTTCCTAATACGTCTCAAACCAATTTGGTTAAACAATAATCAGACCATATATTGTCTCCAAATATCCCACCTAGAACATGAATTATCCACTTGGGAAAAATGAAATCCAAGGAATCTTTAGGTTGAAACCAAAAGAAGTTACCCAATTAAGAGGTAACATTCTTCCTTAAGGTTTTTTTTATTTGCATTCTATAACCAATCAAATATTATTATTATATTATTTCATAATAACTCCTATATAAAAAATTTACTATGATGTGTTTATGAAATGTTTTTTACCTACACTTACACACACATCCATCTAATGGGTAATGAATATACTCTTTCTGTGTAGAGTGAACTGCTGCCTCACGAAAAGATGATTGTTCAATCATAATTTACCACCTATCATGGATGAAATTAAGATGAAAAAAATATTTAAAAATGATATATATGAAATTTATAATTTCATTAGTATTATATAATTTTTTATATTATAAATTTATGATTTCCATATTGTGTTAATATGATAATTTCCTTTGAGGAAGTTTGGACTACCACCCCTCAAAGCGACATGACACGTTCATTATATACATGGAATGTATAAAGGAAGATATATATAATAATATGAAACATACATATCACATATATGATTATGTAAACATAATATAAATATATATCATTTATATTTAATTATTTTTATATAACAAATAAATGAAAGTATCATTCAAGCATACGTATGGTATACTAACTACATTAATGGTGCACTTCATTTATAATCTTCAAATATTATCCAATACTAAAAATAAATATATAATGGATACATATTATATTTATATCATGGTTTACAATCTAGATATTTTTAAACCATTCCATATTTAATAATAACAATTAATAAAAATTTCAAACATAGTTGGCAAACAAGTCAATTAACACCAGAAATAGTTATAATAATGAATTATTATTAAAAAATGAGTAATAATATATTTTAACAGGATCATATATGTTATCATAAATATTAATATGGTTCTATAATAATTTATCAACATGTTTAAATCTCTTATACATGATGTTAAATAACATTCATCCAATATGAAAAACAATGCAAGATATTCTCATCACACTTTTTACATCTGTGAGACAAATGTCATGTTCACAATATACATATTTTTTATTGTGTATCTACAAGACCTTTTATTATATTATAAATTTAATACTTTTATATTATTGGAATATTAATTTTTTTTAATATTATTCTGTCATGAGGTTTATGATTTAACAAGTTTGAATGTGTTATGGGACACTTTCGATTATTTATAGACCATTTTCGTCAAAACTAATCATAATAATATTTAATTGGAATTTCGATCTGATGAAATTAAATAAAAAATGATGAATAATAAATTATATTATTATTTTGTAATTCATGACCATTTTCAATTACTAGTACTTTTTTCCATTCATTCGCACATAAAATGTATTTGAAATTAGTTTTTACAAAACCCGACATTATTCTTGTTTTAGTTAGAGAAAGAATTTTATTACAAAAACAATGTTTTAATAAATAAAATTCTAAAACTTTTATAAAATGGGTTTTAAAGAAATTTTTACCCATTTTCTCTTTTACCAATACTTTCAAATGAATATTCTTTTCCCTTTCCCAAGAATTCATTTTTCCAAAAATTTTACTGTGAAAAGGGCATGTTTTTTACCTCATAATGCATGTACGGATTAACCTATTGTAAATTATTTTAAGATTCCTTTAACTGTATAAAATGATATTTTGTAATGAAAATCTTTTAGAAAATGATCTTAGAAAAATTTATCAAAAGTTTTTAAAATAGATTTTTTCACAACTATGTTTTTATTATCTTTTTATGATATTTACATTCTTTAATAACAACAACAATTTTTTCTACTTTGATTAGGATTATTTATGTTGATATCATCATTTTTATTACTTTGGATGGTTAAATATTTATTTTTACAATTATAGTATTCACATTCACTCCCTTGATTAATTTTTTAGTCTCGTTCAACAATTCAATCTCTTCTGATTTATATACATTGAATCTTTTCCTAATTATCCATCTCATTTATCATAGATATTATTATTTCATAAAATGTATATCATTTAACATATTATGTATAATTTTATAGTTATTTATTTATTTGAGGAAGTATTTATAATTATTTATTATTTATTCAATACGGATATTTTACAATAATATTATTTCATTTTAATATTAAATATGATGAATGTTTTGGACTGTGAATGATTGGAGGATCCTGGACATTATATAGCCCCTCGATACATTGACAGGTTCTCATGATGCAAATATGTTGCGAGAATTAGAATATATTTAAACATTTTTTAAAGGTCTTGAACGTATATGATTTCATGTGCCTCTTACATGACATCCATTAAGAAACAATTTCCCCCATTTAGTTTTGGTTATTATTCATCCATGAAAATATTCATCAACATATCTATGGATAAATTTTAGTTTTAGCTCAATGATTAAGTGGAATGTGTTTTTCATTTCTTACCTTTATATATTTTCTTTTCTTTTATCTAGTAATTTTATTTTCATGTGTTTTTAGTTATTAACTTGACATATGGCTTGCATACTTCCATTATGTTTATTGATTACATGGCATTTTTGTTATGTTATTTACCATACCAAATTGTTTATTCTAATTGATTCATTGTGGATTCGATGATATTTATCCCTAACTCAGCATTGGAGCACACCCATATTATGTTTCATTCCCCATGAATCCATGAAAATACTATGAATGATATATAATTATTTACTTGATGGATTAAGGTCATAGATGACGTTGTTTATTTAGTAGAAATAATATATTGTAATTAATAGACTCTTTAATAATAAATGGCTCATGTCTACGTCTGGTTTACCCAGACTAATAAACATAACTGGACTTTGGGGATTTATTCATTGTAATATTGACAATATAATTGGTAGAAGACACTGAATCTGGGATATCTGGTGATAAGTCACTACAGTTTGTATCAATGGTCAGTAGTAACCTTGGGAATTTTATTTGGGAGAACCTAGGTTATAAAGCATAACCGTAATGTAGAATTTTAGGATATGTATATAATAAAACCCTGTAATTTTTTTAATGTTTATATTATGTGGGTATTCCTATAAAACACATATATGTGTGGGTACTACAGGTGGACATGGTCCTGGAACAGATATACCAAGGATTGAAATATTTGACTTGGTGATCCATGCCAAACTCAGGGTAACCTGGTAGATATAAATGGTCCTTATTGTGCACCTGGTTTGACACTCCCATGGGATATCCTTAGAATAATTCACATTTTCATTACAAATCACTATAATGGATTTTGATAATGAATACTCCTGGTTAAAGCTTATGTGTTTTAGATTAATGATAATATGTCATGATTTAGAAATCCCATAAATAATATTATGGGTAAAACCTAGATCAGGGAAGGACCTATGTGAAAAATAAGTTGATTAATTATTTATGTGTGGAGGTTGTGTTAAAAAACATAGTTAAAATGATACTTAGTGATTAACAATATTTTATGTATTTCTATCATGTTTATTTTGGAATTATATTATTATGGTTTTAGAAATGGTTACCTATAAGACTAGTGAGAACCAATAAAATCTTGAATAGTTGTGGGTCTTGAACCCATTATTGAAAGACAATACGAGTTGTATGCCAACTATTGACATGCAGAATGCACTGGTGAAAATTTCATTGTTTTTAGTTAAAAAACTGATCAATAAATGTTAATGATGAACTTGTAGTATCACTTATGTGGATTAATGATTATTCTATTAACCATATTGGTCCTGAAAGATAGTTAATTATAGATATTTGTACTTCTCACATTGTTATTGGCCTTAGTATCCATTAAATGTTTCTTTTTGTGATTCATGAATTAATATTAATTTTTGAAATAATAGGAAAATATATACAAGAACAAAAAAGGGTTGAAATAATGTTTATAAAAATATATAATGTATATATAAATAGAAATTAAAATAATTACCCACCATTATGAAAATGACATAGAAATAGAATTTTATCTTAATACATAAATTTTTTAGTACTGATGGTTTTTAAAATCCCCATTAATGTATGAATTTATGGTTTTATGTAAGAACTAGAATATTTTTTTAGGTATGGATCATGTTTTTGCTTGTTTTTGAGAAAAATGATACTTTCTGGAAATTTAAGGAGTATACACCGTGTACATAAGAGTACATGTCGTATACCCGATTTCTATGGGTAGCTGTTTAATGGTCGTATAGCTGCCAGAACATGGCCATGTGATGTGACCTAAAGATCACCTAAAGAGGGACCCATTACAGTCATATACACGCCATGTATCTTTAAAAAACATGTTGTGTACATCTTTAAATGATATATCAGACTGGGACTTCATCTGATTTACAAAAATGACTACTTTTGGATACGTCTCATCCAGGAGAGACCGGAATTTCTAAATCTTCTCTGATCCCCCAATCGGTCATCTGTTCTATGAATCAAACACCATCGATTTTATTGGATCACTTCGCTGAGTTTTTCCTTCCAATAGAGCCTCTCCCGTTTATTTCTCCTCTTTCGTGAGATATTCTTGGTTGATAATTTTTATGTTTTTTAGATATATGATGTTCTAGGTCAAATGAAAGGTTAAGATTGAACTATATCGATCATACAATGTCGAGGTAGGCGGTGTGTGCCATTCCAATGTTTTCTTTTCATTATATGTACAATAATTTATGAATACCCTAGATCAGGGTATTGATGTTTTTGGATATTTATCTTTCTTGATTCATGCTATGGTTTTTTTTCTAAGTAAATGTTCTTGATTATAAATGAGGTTTATTACCTAGATATGGATGTATTTTTCCATGTTTGTTTTATATTGGTTATTGGGTCTAGAACTTCATGTTGGACTATTTTGTTTTTCAAGCCTAGTTCTATTAGGATGGAGTTGATTTTATATGACATTCTTGTGATATTCATTGTAGTTGTTTAGAAGAGTTTAATTTTAGATTTAATTTGGCAACTGGATATCATTTAGGCATGATTGTATTACACTAGGCTGTGAGAAAATGGTGTAAATAGACCATATGTGCAATTGACGTTTAGGTCTTCCCTAGAGTTTCTATTATACTTTTCACATTGTGAGACCATATAGGGGATTGAAGATGATCATCCATCGGAGTGTCTATAGTATATCGTTACAAGACCACATGGGGAATTGACATTGAGTTCTTCCTCAGAGTGTCTATAGTTTTTCATTAAAAGACCACTGAGGGAATTGACTATGGGTTCTTCCTCAGAGAGTCTTTGTTTTCATGTGACCAAAGGGGTTAGATTATGTGATCTTTCCCAAAGGGTCGTTATATTTTTATTGATATAAATGATAAGTTTAACAAGAGTGGTAAGACTATGAGTAATTTTCTAGAGGTTTTCTTGTGAATTGTTGGTTTAATAATTAATTAATGTGAATATATGTGGTTTGAAACTGTAGTATTTTTTACTTTTGAGTACATAGTTTTTTTTAATTCAATCTGAATATTGCCAGAAATATATATTCACTAATAGTTAATCACAAATATTTTGGTGGATTCCTTATGTGATTTGTTTTACACCCTATTTGGGACATGCATTTGGTCCCAAAGATATTATATTTTTGATTGTGTAGATAAAGGAAAACACCCTTCTACATCAGGTACTTGATTTCTATGGAGCTGCACAGCGTGGGACCAAGATAAGGCATCTAATGCAACTAGAGTTTAAATTTTTCTTTTGTACTTTATTTTAGTGTGGTATTTCTTTCATTGTGACATATTTTGTTGTTTTCTTAGACATATGTGAAATGCATCATTAATATAATGTGCTCGTGTTTTTTTCCCTTTCTGTCTTCCAATATTTTCTTATTGTATGGTATTATTGCTTCATAATTTTTATATTATTGTCATTCCTCTATGATACTCTAGAAATGAGGACATAGATTCACCACTATTACAACTAAGGCTGTCACTTCTAGTCGGTAGCCTCTGGTGTTTGATAAAATTCACTTGAGGCCATGCGACTAACCAGGTACGGGACACTATTGGGTGGCACCCAGAACCGGGACGTTAAAATGTTGTATCAGAGGCTGTTCTTTTCTACATTGATTTAATTTTTGGAGCCTATAGATATGGATATGAAGAAATATGTATTTTATAATAATTTTTTCCATGGTGTAGTTAACTCATGAATAGGGAAAATCCAGCCTTCCTCAATTATTGCAAATTTTCATGATTTTCAATTATTAGAGTTGTTATGATTTCATAGTGGTGTGATTCACATGTTTTGTGTTATTATTTTTAATGTTATTGAGGTTCTACTTATGTTTCAAGTCGATGAGATGAGGGTATTCCATCTCATGCATCATATTATCACCTTAAAGAGATTGCATGTCATTCATCTTGTTCATTCCATTTAGGGTACATTACAGATTGAAATTTGTTGTGGTAGATGTTGTGCTAGGTATATATGTTGTTATGATATATGTCCTGATAGAATAACTATTATTTGATAGGGTATTTCTAATATGTAATATTTCATTTGTATAAGCGTCAAACTTTGGTCTCGGAGGTGTTATGGAACCTCATGGATCAAAATTTGGTGAATCATGTGATTGATTTGACTATAATACTATGATATGTCATGCATATGATGCCATGTTTTGATTAGAAGGAAGTATAGGCCCACAAAGATCATAATTTGGTACTTTAATGTTTGTTTCAGTGTTTTTATGGGGTTCCTAAATAGTTTCAAAGGATTACTGTCTAGAAAAACCTAAAATACATAGTGTTTAATGATTATTACATGACATTTATCCTTCTATATGGGAAGGAAAATTTCTTCTTAAGTACACACCGTGTAATCCTTGATCGTCTTACTGAATGTGTGGGTAGAGACAAGTGGTTGGGAAATATTTGGTGGAACACGCTGTGTAACATAAATACATGCTATATTTTAGAGTCCATGTGTCCAACTGTGTGAAAAACGACACAGATGGATGAAACTCGAGCAGTACACACTGTGTCTATCTTGAATACACCATTTACATTCGACCATGTATCTTGCCTTGCGACAAATGACAGGGGTTGGTAAATTCATTATAGAACACACCGTCTTTTTAATAAACATGTCATGAATTTTTTTTCTAAGGGAACCGTGTGTTTTAGCTTTATAGGGGAACTCGGTTAGGGGAAAATCATTCAAGTACATGACATGTACTTGGGAGGAATATGCCATGTGCATGGAGTTTTACATGGCCAGGGTTGGTAGAAGTGTATTCCAATGTAAAGGTTTAAGTGAACACATTTTATAGGGGTTATACACGTCATGTATCCATGTTTTTAAAAACTTGAATGTTTTCTTTCTTCTATTTCTTTCATGAAATTTTATGTTTTAGTCCTTGATAATCTTGAACTGAGGTGTGTGGTTGACCGTGTAGAGTCAATCCAACAAGATGTCCTCCACTTGTATGAATACTATAGGGCAACGATGAGACACTAGAAATGGTAGATCTGGGACTACTGGCAGATCCTTTTCTTGTTCCCTTCATGGAACCAACTGTAGTACCAGTAATAGGTGCTAATTCATAGTTATGAGAAGGCTTTATGAGGATGATGTTGGACGGAGAGTGATGGCAAGAGGGGGGGGGGGTGAATTGCCTTTTAAAATAAATAACAATTTAAAACAAAGTTAAAGGTGCAGCAGAAATAAAAGAGGCAAGACACAAAACTTGATAACAGAGTTCGGCTTAAACCAAAGCCTACGTCTCCACTCCCAACTCAACCGTTGAGAGATTTACTACCGCTTGCTTTTTAATGGTTTTAGCAAGAATCCCACTAGACTTTAAGGTAGTCTAGAACCTATTACAGCTTTCTTTTAATGGTTGAGCAAGAACCCACTAGCCTTCTTACAGGTGAAGGCTAGCTCACCTATGACACAAGCCTTTTAAAGGGAAGGTTTGACTAACCTCTTCACACCTTGAAGGTGGTGTGAAAACCCAAACAAAGAGAGGATAAAAGAAGTGGGGGTTTGTAGGTACAAACCCAAATTGATGCTCAAAAAGATAAAACAAGAAAAACCGTAAGAGGAGAAGCCTTGGGTGCCAATGGATTGATTGGAGTTGATGAAGAGCGCTCCCAAGCTTCTATGGTGGTGCTCCTTGGTTGTGGAAGTGAGTTGGAGAAAATGGGGATCCTTGAAGGAATGTGCCGGAGGTTCGCCAAATGATCGAAAAATGTTCCCGTGGGCTACCGTGTGTTACCGGGGCTTCCTAGTCCTTTATTTATAGAGGGGGAACCCTCAAATGGCCTTTGGGGGTCTTTGGAGCCGTTGGAGAGGCCTTCGGAGCCGTTGGGTGTCAAGTGGGAAAGTCTGGTCAAAGCCCAACGGCTAGTTTGACTGGCTCCACCAGCTGACCGGTGCTTGGCCACCGGTTGGCCGGTGCTTTGAAAAAGGAGGTCCTTCGGCCCAGGTGCCACCGGCTGGACGGTGAGGAGGCCACCAGTTGGCCGGTGCTGAGACAGTAGTTGTCCGGCCTGTCTGGGTTCCACCGACTGGCCGGTGGTGGGACACCGGTTGGCCGGTGGTCTGGACAGAGGGATGCCTTCTGTCCAGGCTCCATCGGCTGGCCGGTGGTCAACCACCGGTTGGCCGGTGGACTGATTTTCAGTCCACTTTTGCCTTTTGGCTTTCTTGGCCCAATTCCTTGGCAACCTTAAATCATGCCTATCATCCAAAAACACTTAAAACAAGATTAGATAAAAAAGAGAGTGATTGTGATCATGAAAATTAAACCACGAGGGGTACGAGAGGTACAACAATCTCCCACTATTTTGATGATCACAATCACCAAAACAAGCAATGTAAAAGACTGAAATGAAAGGCATGCTTTGAAGGATAAATTGAAAAGTAAAGCAAAGCATGAGAGAAAGATTTCTCCCCCAATCAACCAAGAATTTCTCCCCCTTTGTGATTATCAAAATAGCACGGGGCATAAAACTTGATTGAGGGAAAGGATTGAAAAACAAGATAGAGATTTTAAACCAATTGAAATTTTTGAGATTTGAATTGAAAGTTTTGAATAGAAAGTTTTTAATTGAAAGTTTTGAAAGAATGTTTTGAAATTGAAAGTTTTAAATATAAAGCAAAAAAGGCTTAAACGATCCTAACTCCCCCTAAATAAAAACAAAAAATTACCGGGGAGAGGATTTTAGAACCGAGACAAATTTTGGTCTGGTGAGACTCGCTAAAAGGGATTTTTCAATCCATACTTGTCTAGTGGCGGGTCTTCTCCTATGAAATTAATCGTTAAAGAAAATAGTTTTGGGCCTTCCATACCGGGCATTTTTGCAATCGCACTCCTAAATTAAGTGCCCGCGTTTTTTACAATAGTTGCAAAATTTATATTGGGAGCTCCCCCTTACAAAAATAGTAGGAGCATGGGAAGAGGAAGCTTTCTTGGAATAGCCAAGCCCTTGGGTGGTTCTAGATACGCATTGGGAACCAAGGATCTTCGAAAGGTTATGTTCACCTTCGGTGAACTTAGTTAGGGATCCCTTAAATCCTTGATTGTTGATTCCATAGAATCAACATCGGGAAGGTTTTGGATCTTGAGGGACAACTCCTCCTTTTCTTTGAAAAGTTGATCCTTTTCGGAAGAAAGTTTTTTGAAATTCTTTTTTAAAACAATAAATTTGGAAAAACGTTCGTGAAAACCTTCCTCCAATTTATCTCTAGCATGTTGGAGATCCTCATAAGATAAATGATTGAAAGAATTTGAAGAACAAGAGAAAGAGGAGTCGGAAGAGGTTACCTCATGAAATTCCATTAGGCATTTTTTACCGTTGTCACTTGAGGAGGAGGAGGAGGAGGATGTGAAGCTATCACTCCATGTGGCCTTGAATGCCTTCTTCTTTTCCTTTTTCTTGGAATTTTTCTTGTTGAGTGGACAATCGGGCTTGTAATGGCCTTTCTTGCAACACCTGTAACATGTTACCTCGGGCTCGGATTTTTTATTGGGTTGAGCCTTGCGGGATTTCTTCTTCTTGTGCTTTTCATGAATTTGTTCATTTTGCGGGCAAGATTCTCCATTTCTGAATCACCGCTTGAATAGGAAGACGATGATGAGGAGGAGGATCTTTCTTCTTTTTGAACTTTGAAGGCGATGTTCTTTGGAATTTTGATCGGTTTGCCTTCCTTTTCAGCTTGCCTCCTCATGGTGATCTCGTAGGTCATGAGGGATCCGATGAGCTCTTCGACCGGCATGTTCTTGATGTCTCTTGCTTCTTGGATTTCCGTGACTTTCGGTGCCCATGAGCTTGGTAGGATCCAAAGGATCTTCTTGACCATCGTTTCTGTAGAAACATCATCTCCAAGAGATTTTCTTCCATTGCAAACGTCAGTAAAACGTGTAAACATTTCAGTAATATTTTCAGATTGATGCATGGTAAAAGTCTCAAAATCTTGACGGTACATATCCAATCGTGTATCCTTGACTTTGTTGGTCCCCTCATGGGTAACCTCCAAAAGTTTCCAGATTTCATGAGATGAATTGCATGTAGAAACTCGATTGAATTCATTACGATCAAGGCCGCAATGTAGAGCGTTCATGGCTTTTCCATCAAGCTCGAAATTTTTAATATCGGCTTGGGTCCATTTGGATTCATCGGGAGAAGAAAGAGAATAACAATGAATGACAATTTTATAAATAGGATAACCTATACTTCTAAGAAAAGTGGTCATGCGGGTTTTCCAATAGGTATAGTCGGTTCCATCAAAGAATGGAGCACGACCCAATGAATAACCTTCGGGGGCGAAAGAAGTTGAATCCATCACAATGGATCTTGAATTTGAAACCGATTAGGGTATTACTCAAAATTTCCCTCTGATACCAATTGTTGGACGGAGAGTGATGGAAAGAGGGGGGAGGGGTGAATTGCCTTTTAAAATAAATAACAATTTAAAACAAAGTTAAATGTGCAGCGGAATTAAAAGAGGCAAGACACAAAACTTGATAACGGAGTTCGGCTTAAACCAAAGCCTACGTCTCCGCTCCCAACTCAACCGTTGAGATATTTACTACCGCTTTCTTTTTAATGGTTTTAGCAAGAAACCCACTAGACTTTAAGGTAGTCTAGAACCTATTACAGCTTGCTTTTAATGGTTGATTAAGAACCCACTATCCTTCTTAAAGGTGAAGGCTAGCTCACCTATGACACAAACCTTTTAAAGGGAAGGCTTGACTAACCTCTTCACACCTTGATGGTGGTGTGAAAACCCAAACAAAGAGAGGATAAAAGAAGTGGGTGTTTGTAGGCACAAACCCAAATTGATGCTCAAAAAGATAAAACAAGAAAAACCGTAAGAGGAGAAGCCTTGGGCGCTAATGGATTGATTGGAGTTGATGAAGAGCGCTACCAAGCTTCTATGGTGGTGCTCCTTGGTTGTGGAAGTGAGTTGGAGCAAATGGGGATCCTTGAAGGATTGCGCCGGAGGTTCGCCAAATGATCGAACAATGTTCCCGTGGGCTACTGTGCGTTACTGGGGCTTCCTAGTCGTTTATTTATAGAGGGGGAACCCTAAAATGGCCTTTGGGGGTCTTTGGAGCCGTTGGAGAGGCCTTCAGAGCCGTTGGGGGTCAAGTGGGCAAGTCTGGTCAAAGCCCAACAACTAGTTTGACTGGCTCCACCGGATGACCGGTGGTTGGCCACCGGTTGGACGGTGCTTTGAAAAAAGAGTTCCTTCGGCCCAGGTGCCACCGGCTGGCCGGTGAGGAGGACACCGGTTGGCCGGTGCTGAGACAGTAGCTGTCCGGCCTGTCTGGGTTCCACCGGCTGGCCGGTGGTGGGACACCGGTTGGCCGGTGGTCTGGACAGAGGGATTCCTTCTGTCCAGGCTCCATCGGCTGGCCGGTGGTCATCCACTGGTTGGCCGGTGGACTGATTTTCAGTCCACTTTTGCCTTCTGTCTTTCTTGGCCCAATTCCTTGGCAACCTGAAATCATGCCTATCATCCAAAAACACTTAAAACAAGATTAGATAAAAAAGAGAGTGATTGTGATCATGAAAATTAAACCATGAGGTGTACGAGAGGTACAAAAGATGATTTATACATTCTAGGGACCACTTCATCATGACCAATCAATTGTAGAGTTGACATGGGTTTTTTAGCAATAACTTCCTCCCACATTCTTTGGGTTTGGAGGACCTCAAGCTACAGAGTCATGGTAGGAATCCATGTTATCTTTCTTCAAGAATATTGAGACACCAACAGAGAGGAGAAGGAATCTTGCTATGTGCTTTCTATGTTATTCTTCCAAGAGATTGTGGGATAATATATCACATGTGGGGCACCAGTAGAATATGGTTTGGATGAGTTACATCAAACCTTATATGACTACTTATACCCATAGAAATTGATGGCCAACCGAGCCTGAGAGTACAGAAGTTTGAAGAAGGGTACTCTCTCAGTCATGGAGTATTCTTCTCACTTGAAAGAGATGTAGTGTTTCACACCCATTCTAGGGGGTGATGATTTATTTCTTTCAAGGATGTTTGAGGATGGTCTTAGGCATGGCATCTGATATCAGGTGAACATTATCAGGTTGAGATGTATATCTTCTACAGTCCACCAGGTGCGGATCATACAGCACAACCTGGTAGATTCTAGAACTGTGATCCATGTGGCTCGGCATCTAATGTTTCAATTCCTCTAACTAAGAGTATGAAGCATCGTAATGAGTATACGCATGACGATCTGAGTAGGAGAGATACATATTCAGGTATCCAGGTGGTATTCTACCAGTACAAGAGTAACAGGCATACGAGACCACATTTCTCGAGAGACCCAGTCAAGCACAGATCATGTGGAAATATGGGTTATCCTTAGTGACTCTATCAGTTTTTTACACCAGTAAATGGTGATAGGGGTTCTTATATGACTCCATGTTTAAGAGAAGGACCACCAGTTACTCATCAGTCAGGAAACTAGAGTTTGTCTGGCCATTCAAGCCTAGGTAAAGGTCGTGGATTTTGTGGTCAGACACAAGGTTTTTGACATCCGCATGGTGGATCCATTCAGGGATCATAGACAACTTCATAGGGCCACAACGCAGGATTGGCTATTGTGCTGGAGGAGACCCAGCTCGAGCAAGATATAAAACCCTATATGGTTGGAGGTAAAATTTTGGTTGCCTCTATTTGGGATTCTTCTCTTTTCAACACACGAGATTCCCATAGTTTCATATTTGTTCCTATTATGGGGATCTATGGGCTCTGTATCATTACTTATACATATATCTTGATTTTGGCCACACTATTGGGGTCAAGAATGGCTAGTGCACGTCAGTGAAAGTAGTTCCCTCTTGAGGTTGGTGGGCGTCACTTCTTTAGTGACCATCACGTCTTAGATATGACGATCTATGACATCATTCTTGGAATGGAATTCTCAGTCCCCTTCTAGGTTCTTGTCGGTTTCTATTCTTATAAGGAGATTTTCACATCACCAAAGGGTAGATCGTTTCTACATAAGTGTAAAGACCCGTAAATTTCAAGGAAATTTTTTTTCTTAATTTTCTTTGGAATTTTACAAGAACGTGATTTCTGACGGCACTTGATTCCGAGGCCCGGAGTGCCCGGAATCAACTTCTGATGTTCGGCTCGGGTACGTTCAGTGAACGAGCGAGCGGGAATTTCTATCTTTCGAACCGGTGCTCGAAATTGAAATCTGATTGCACCGATGAACTTGCAACGCCGGTAATCGCTTAAGGGAACCTTTACCGTTGTTGCGTTTGTGCGGGAGAAGAAGTTAATTTTTGGGGTTTAATTAATCAAAGTGAATAAAATTGTTAAATCAATTTTATTTCATGAAAAGTTGTTAACTTCTCCCATGGGAAGTTGGTGGTGGGCCCACATCCATCCAACATCCCATGTGTGGATATTTGAAAGGGTGGGGCCCACACGAACCCCTCCCCACCTCTTCAAATTCCCTAACTTTCCTAACCCCTCTAAAGCCCCTATTTAATCTCCCTTTAACTCTTGAACTTCTTCCCCTCTTAAGTGCATGCCAACACATTTTAAATTAATGAAGTTATTTGAATTTTGGAATTTGAAAAGCTTGGCATGTGTTAATAAAATAATGGGAGGGATTATTTTATTAGGTTTCTTGGTTAAGTGAGATTGGGAGCCTTGGAAGAAAAAGCTTAGGAAATCCTGAGTCCTTCTTTCTCTAAGACGAAGAACACGAAGAACGTCTCTTCTGCCACTGAAGCACGACGACGCCATCCTCTTCATCGTTCTTCAACCGAGGCAAGGAAAGGGAAGCGATGCTCGTGACATCTCCAACGACCTTCATTCGTGTCAAAGGGGAAGACGTCGCCTGCGAAGAACGTCGTCAACGACGACGTCACCTCCGAACGCTCATCCACCAACGACGAGTACCCTTCTTCCTTTCGACGCATAAGCGTGAGAATTGAGAGTGTGTAACAAACACGACAATCGAGGAATCGATATCCGCCCTTTTTCCAAGATCGTCAACGAATGACAATTACAAGGTAGGGGTTTATTTATTTAATTGTTTGTGAATACAAACATGGTGATAATTGTGGATTAAAACCCTTTTTGTTATCGAATAACACGAGGGGGTCGGACCGCACAAACACGGCCGACCCTCCTCCTTTTTTTCGTGATTCTTTCTTGAGGTTGATACGAGAAGGCGTGGTGCCGTCGCACCACACGGGTATCTTACGGCAAGTATTGGGTGGCGCTGTCACGCCGCGCCATGGAAAGAAATCCAAGAACGCGACGTCGTCGCATCACGTCGAAGGAAGTCGAAGGCGCCGCAGCCGGAGCGAGGCCGCGGCGGAGGGGAGCGGTGTCGTCGCATCGCGCCAGACGACATAGGTCGCGGCCGGTTTCGGGCCGCGGTGGAGCAAGATGACAGGCGGCTGGCACCGGGCCGCCGGTGTCTGCGAAGGAAGGACCGGTCATCGTCGGTCCTTGCTGGCGGAACCGGCTGGCCAGTGCGGGCCGGCCGGGCAGTGGAGACCGGGGGAATTAATTCCCCCGGCCGGGTCTTCATGTGTCCCCAATTTAGGGGCCGCAGATTCACAAGGGGGGTGGGGGACTTTGCCCCCCGCGCGCGGCACACATGCAGCGCCCAGGCCGCGCCACCGTGCCGGCCCGCGCCGCCGCGCCGGACCGCGCCGCAGGTATGGCTGGATTTTCCGTGCCGGGCCGGGTCGTCAGACCGGGTCGCCGCCCGGGCCGGGTCGCCCCGGTTCTGCCGACCCAGCCCGGGCCCAGACCCCCCAGTTCTGACAACTTTCGTTCAAATGCCCGTATCTTGTTCTACGGACCTCCAAACGACGCGCCGTCAGTGGAAACGCGATCCTCGGATCGAGGCGGTCGTCTCTGTATATCGAACTCAAGGTTTCGGATTACTTTGAGTTCGGCCGGGTTGGTTCGTACACGTAACCAACCGGGCCCTCAGAGCAGAAACGCTCATATCTTGAGCTACGGACGTCTGATTGACGTGCCGTTAGTTTTGTTGATTTACTCTAAGTGAGAAGGATCTTTTAGCTTACTCCGCTCGAGGTTTGGATACCGTCGGAGTGTGGTCGGGTTGGTTTTACCTTAAAAAACAACCGGGCTCCTGGAACGAGAAAGCCAATAACATCCAGACCGGGCGTCCGAATGACGCGCCGTTTGTTACGTTGCGTTCCTGTTGATGATACAGAACTTTCGGCATCCTTTTCATGAGATTTGGATGCAGTTGGATAGTGGCCGGGTAAGAATTGCACCCGAAATCCAACCGGGTCCCTGGAATGGAAAAGATGATATCTTTCTGACCGGACGTCCGTTTGACAAACCGTCAGCGGCGTTGTTGATCACGATGAGAAATGGTCCATATGAGTATACCCTATGAGAGTTCGGGGTACAGTTGAGATACGGCTAGGTTGGTTCGCTCACGAAACCAACCGGGCCCCTGAGACGAAAGGGCTAGTAACTCACAGACCGGGCGTCCGATTGACGCGCCGTCTGTTGCGTTGAGACCCCTATGATGAGGTGGTCCTTTGAGATAATTCTTCATGGGACTTTGACATACTTGAAGATTGGACCTGTAGCTCCTGGAGCGGACTCTCCCATTGACGAGCGTGCGGAGTACGGAGACCGTGTAGCTGGCTAAGACCTGACAACTGCTTGACCGACTCGACTTAGAGTGAGTCAACTAGCCCAGTGGACGGAGCACTACTTTCTGAGGTGCAGACCCATGGCAGACGTAGAACTACCTGTGTGACAGTGCAGACCCGCGGTACTCGTTCGGAGAGTACCTCAGCAGGCTACTAGGGGGTGTACACTACTGTGTTTGGGTGACATACCTCGGCGGGAAGCACTACTGTGTCTGGGTGGCTGACCCGCGGTACTCGACAGGAGGAGTACTTCAGCAGTCTTAGGTTAGTGAGCAGTACCTCGGAGTCGTGAGAGGACCATTGTACACTCCAGAGATGGAGCTCTTCAGCAGTTACAGTTTCAATAATGAAAATCCTAGTTTGAGCTGAGACTTTTGACCTTGTGTTTACCTCACTATTGAGATGGGTCACTTGCTAACTTAGGTATATGTATGGGCATATACCTGGGTAGTGGTTATCCATTGTTTCCACAATCCTTGTGTTCCCTAATGATTGAGATGGGTTACTTGATAACTTAGGTATATGTATGGGCATATACCTAAGTAAAGGTTATCTGTTTAGATCTTCTTTGTGGTTATCCTTGTTGTTTTAGTGAGAACTTGAGGGTATCGGGGTCCCTACTGAGTATCGTTATACTCAACCCTGCACGGGCTATTCCCGCACCTCGTTGGGTTGGTTGCAGACGACGGGCAGTGCTGACGGAGGCCGAGTGTTCGAGGACGAGTCGGTACCCGGAGGTGGACTACACGACGAGTCAGTACCCGGAGGTGGACTACAGGACGAGGCGACTCACAGAGTAGGTTGACGGACGAGAGTGTGGAGGAGGCTATCTGTACCTACCCTTCAGGTAGGATCCGTGGTGGATGACCAGGAGTTGCGCTATCCGTACCTACCCTTCAGGTAGGACCTGAGGAGGACGACCCATGAGCTGCTTCCTTCTTCCAGCTGTTTGTCTTTTTGATGTCGTACCTTGTTCAGTTGTAGTTGTACTTTCTTTTTTGGTTTGTATTCTGGACCTTTTACTTTTCAGCATTTCTTTTTTTACTTAGTGTTTTGCTTCCGCTTGTACTCTGTGGTGCTTGTTTTCTTTTATAAAGGCAATTCATTACCAGTTATCGGGATTTTACGCCTTTGGTGCTAGTCGCCAGCCCCTGGCCTATGGAAGGAAGGCTTGGGGTAGTCACAGCACGAGCCCCGAGGACGGGTCGTGACAAATTGGTATCAGAGTATTCGGTTCTACCACAGAACTTATAACTCTGATATTTTCTTTCTGTGAAGCAATAGTGTTAAGGGTACCGAGTGTGGTCTTCAGTTCAGGGAGTCCAGTGTTGGTGCGGGCGGCCGACGTATCTATATGTTGGATCGAATATGTTGATATATATGTCTATTAGATGGATCAATACAAGAGGAGGGGTGAATTGTAGGTTTATAAACCTTTGAGTTTTAGCAACAAAGAGATTAGTTTAAATGATCTTAAACTAATACAAATACAAACACCCACAATTGTATTGAATATAAAAGGTATGATGTATTGTAATACTAATGTAATGTAAAACAATTGTATCCAAGGTGAACACAATAATCAGAGTAATACAAAGATGAATGATTCTACCTTAAAGCGTATAGAATCAATCAATACAAAATGTAATAGAATGATTGTAATTGAAACAATTACAATTGAATATGTAAAGAAGAAAGGAAACAATACAAATCCCTTTCTAATACAAATAACATCGGAAATGTAAAAGTATTACAATTCTTTTAACCCAAAGAGAAGGGTTATCCTTTCACCTAGGATAAAAGTTCTGTCTCACCAACACCTTGGTGAGCCCTCGATACGATGATCGGAACGTCTGTCTGCCTATCCCCGGCAGCCCTCGATACGATGATCGGCACGTCTGTCTGCCTATCCCCGACAGCCCTCGATATTGTAGGTAATCGGAACCCCTGTCTTTCAATTACTTGAAATCCCTCGATACGATGATCGGACGCACAAGGCAGATGAGAGAAGTCACAGTGTCTCTCTCTAGAATCTTGGTAGTTCACAGAGTCTCTTCATTCGTTCTCTTCATTCATCATTATTCTCTCAGCTTCAAATGACCTCCTATTTATAGGCCTCGGGTTCCAACGGTCATGTTGCCTCCAACGGTCATATTGAAACAGAAAGCACCCCATCGTTTTGATTAGTTTATAACTAACTCAACGACATCGTTTTGTTAGGACAAGAGATATATAGAAATGAAAAACATGAGTACGGTTCATATGCAATGAGTATTTTTGACTAAGTACCAAAACAGATAATGAACATCTGAATAGCAGAGTCATTACAATATGATTGAAAGAGTCAGTACGATATGATTGACAGAGTCAGTATGGTACGATTGACAGAGTCAGTAAAATACGATTGACAGAGTCAGTATGGTACGATTAACAGAGTCAGTACGATCAGTATTGTACGATACGATAAACATGATAGAAGACAAATGCAATTTCCAAAATATGATAGAATGCATTTGTGATTTCCAAAACATGATATAGAAGTCAAAATAAGACTTTTGACTTAACAATCTCCCCCTTTTTGGAAAGCAAACACACAAAGTAAATGTAACAAGAAATACTTATCTCCCCCTGAGTTATTGAAAACTCTTCTGAATAATAAATTGAATACAACTAACTCCCCCTTAGGTATGGAATTTCCTAAGGATTGTATTCGTAGATTTTCCTTACGAGCGTTGTAAAGCATTCTCCCCCTTTATAAAACATTCTCCCTTTTGTAAATATTCTCCCCATTTGTGATTTACAAAAATAAAGGAGTAATCTTGAATTGTCTGAGGGGGTTATAAAATAAACACAAGAGAAAGGATAAAATAAAAGGATCATAAAAGTCATTACAAAACAAAGACAAGTTCCAAAGGAAAACAAATACAGCAATCATTTGTTTTCTCTTTCCTTCTCCTTCTTTATAAGATCATGAAGAACAGATTTCATCTTCTTGATCTCCTTCTTGTCTTCATAAATTGATTCACCCTGAGTTTTGAGAAGCTCTTGTTGGTCCTCAAAAATCTGATCTTGATTTCTGATAGTCTCCTCCTGGACTCTGATTACTTCTTCAAGGGTGTCAATTCTGTTTTGAAAATTCTTGTTATCTTTGGATAACATAGAATTTTGATTCTTCAGCAAGACCATTTCATCCTTGAAAGATGAAACCTTCGAGAATTCAGATTGATAAACATTCACTCTCTCTTGCAAATCTTTTACTGAAGGAACATCGGCTCTTTGAGAAGACAAAAGATTCAACCTTTCAACCGTTTCTCTGTCAATCTTGTTGAATGCAATTTCAAGCTCATTTGATAACCTTATTATATCTTCAATTGCTATCTCATGATCATTGATTGAGCTCTCTGTTTTGTACGACCACTTGATCATCTTATTGCATGCCTTTTTTATGAGCAACTGAGCTTTCTGAAAGAACTTTCAAATCGGCTTCTATTGACAAAACTTTCCTCCTCAATTCTTTTACAGAACTAAACTTCTTCTTTTGATTGTCAGTAATAAAATCAATATTCCCTTCCTGCCTCGGGAAATAAGGAATAGTCTTCTCAACCCTTCTTAAAACATGAACAATGTAATCACTCTTCTTGAGAGATATTGCATGCTCTGAATCAGTATCTTCATCGTACGATGCTAGTTCATACGATCTGCTTGAGTCAACAACTGGTTGTTTCCCTTTTGCTTTTTCTTTCTGGTTTCTTTCTTCTTCCACTTTGTCACTAATGACAACAACATTAACAGAGTGAGAGGATTGAGCACCTTGCTTTTCTTGAGATGACATTCTGTCCGGATATGGTGCCTGATCGGCATGAGGAGTTTGTTAAACACCTTCACTCAGCTTTTGAACCGATTCCTCTCTACTATTCTTTGAACATTCATGAAATTCTAAAAGAAAGTATCCTTCTTCTTCTTCCACTTCTTCTATCTCTTCCATCACTTGTTTTTGTTTTCCTTTATCAGGGAAACTCTGTACGATGGGCTCTTGGTGCACTTCTTCTGTTAGTTGGGCACTAGCATCCTCAACCGCTTTCAAGACTTTAGATACATCAAAGTCCTGAGCCTTTCTTTTTAAAAGAATCTTCTTCTTTTTTTCAGCCTGAAGAGTTTCTTCTACCCTTACTCTTTCTGCAAAAGCCTCAGCAGGATCAAGACCGAACTTCGGATCTCCTTCCTTTCTTTGTTCCTTATCCTTTCTCCATTTTGCTACAACCTCCTTACTGTACCTTGGCTTCTTCTTAGGCTTTGAACTGGTTTGCAGATCGGATTTTTGAGTAACTCCAGTAGATTGAATGTCTTTGGCTGGCATAGGTGCTTATTGATTCTGAGCCAATTCAGCTTCTACATCTCTGACAAAAAGTTTTGAATTCGAATCAAAACAAACATTCAGATTTTTCATCGTACTCTTACTAATCCATGAGGGATTCAAAAGCATGGGGTTTCCTTTCAAAGGAATGATACAAAACTTCATACTCTCAAGAATGAACTTCGTAAGGATAGCTAGATACATAATCATCTGGGACTTAATCCCTCCTGTCTTGACATTCTTATAGGTTTCAAAAACATAACCCATGAGATTTACTTTTCTCATATGCACAAGATAGTCAAGCATAAAGATATCAGAAACTTTGAGAGTTTCTCTATCCCCTTTCCTTGGGATAAGAAAACCATGCATCCATAAAGTCACAAAACGATTGTCCGGAGAAAGATGAGACACTTTTCTCTTTTCTTCATTAATAACAAACAACGTCTTTTCAGCACTTTCTCTATTAAACTTACCAACTTCCTCTGGTAGTTTGTGTGATGGACAGAAAGAATCCCCTTCTATAGAAACATTCAGAAAATGTGCCGCTTGTTTCACATACATAGACAATTTTCTATCGTACACAGCAAAGTTTATAGTCATGTCTTTGTCGAAATAAACGGTTTTATAAAACTGAAAAACTTCATCAAAAAGAACCGGATCTTGAGAATCAGGCTTTTCAACACACAGATGTTCCCACCCTTGAAACAAAACGATCCTCCTGATTGTAGAATCGTACGTATCGAAAAAGTCTCGAGATACTAACCTTTATCTGTTAAAGTCTTTCTCTGTAAAAGTCTTTGAAGTCATTTCGGAGGGAGTATTAGTAGAGGATTGAGACATAAAGATTCTGCCGATGAGAAGAACGTACGAAGATTTATAGCTGGTGGAGCAGAGCTTCGCCTCAAATCCTGAAAAAAACAATGTGGGTTTGGGGAGGGGAGGGGGGCTATTTATAGGCGATAAAGGGGTGACCGTTGATCTTCTACGGTCGAAAAAGGATGACCATTGATCTTCTACGGTCAAGATTAGTGAAAACCAGATCAATGGTTAGGATTAAAACAAAAAAAAATTAAAAAAAAATGAAAAAAAAACCTGTCGGAGAATGTAAGATAATTGTTGGTTTCGATATATTTCAAAAGAAAAAAAACAAACGTACGAAATAAAGTACAATAGAATAATTAGACGACATGCCGATGGAAAACAAATTCAATACTATCATCGGCCGATTCAATATCATGATTGATTGATACGATGGAAAAGAATTTGATTACCATCATCGGTCGATTCAATACCAAGATTGATTGATACGATGGAAAATAATTTGATTACCATCATCGGTCGATTCAATACCAAGATTGATTGATACGATGGAAAAGAAATTCAATACCATCATCGGTCGATTCAATACCAAGACTGATTGATACGATGGAAAAGAATTTCAATACCATCATCAGTCGATTCAATACCATGATTGAATGATACGATTGAAAAGAATTTGATTACCATCATCGGTCGATTCAACACCAAGATTGATTGATACGATGGAAAAGAAATTCAACACCATCATCGGTCGATTCAATACCAAGATTGATTGATACGATGGAAAAGAATTTCAATACCATCATCGGTCGATTTGATAAAATTGTTAATACGATAAACAGAAAAGTAAAAATGTCAATACGATAAACAGAAAAGAAAAATTGTCAATACGATAAACCGAAAAGACATAATAAAAAAATTGAAAATCATAAGATAAAATGAAATAAAGTGATAAACATAGAAAGAAATGTTCTCCCCCTTTCTACGAGGAGTTTCTTACTATTAGGAGAGATGTAAAGCATGAAGTAGATATGAATGATTATTTTAATGTAATCATTCCTAGCTTCTGTTTTATATATTAAAATCTATCAGAAGGTAATGGTTTTGTAAAAATGTCAGCAAGTTGTTCTTGCGTTCCGATGAATTGTAAAACAATATCTCCTTTTTGTGTGTGATCCCTAAGAAAGTGATGCCTAACATCTATGTGTTTTTCACGTGAGTGATGTGCTAGGTTTTTACTAAGAGCTAGGGCACTTGTATTATCAAAAAGAATTTTAGTTTTGGAGAAACTCAAACCATAGTCAGTGAGAGTGTGTTGCATCCACAATACTTGTGCACAACAACTTCCAGCTGCTACATATTCAGCTTCAGTAGTGGAGAGTGCTACTGAGTGTTGTTTCTTACAGGACCAAGAAACCAAAGAATCTCTTAAGAAATGACATGTTCCAGATGTACTTTTTCTATCCATTCTACAACCACCAAAGACAGCATCTGAAAAACTTTTTAAAACAAATTCATTTCCAGAAGAGTAGAAAAGACCTAAATCCATAGTGTCTTTTATATACCGAAAAATTCTCTTTACGGCTTTTAAGTGAGACTCTTTTGGATTAGATTGATATCTTGTACATAAGCATACAGAAAACATCAAGTCGGGTCGACTAGCTGTCAAGTATAGAAAACTTCCTATCATACCTCTAAAATTTGTTTGATCTACTGGTTTCCCAGTTCCATCAAGATCAAGAGTATTTGAGGTACCAATTGGGGTGCAAATACTTTTAGTTTTGTCAAATCCATACTTTTTGAGTAAGTCCTTAATATACTTATGTTGAGATATATAAGTTCCTTCTGGTTTTTGAGAAATTTGAAAACCTAGAAAGAATGTTATCTCACCCATCATACTCATTTCAAACTCAGATTTCATTAAATTTTCAAAAGAATTAGTTAATGATTTCTGAGTTGATCCAAATATGATGTCATCAACATAGATTTGGACAATCAAAACATTTTTGTTTTCCATTTTGATAAAAAGAGTTGGATCTGCTGTACCTTTTGTATAATTGTTTTGTAAAATAAATCATGTAAGTCTATCATACCATGCTCTAGGGGCTTGTTTAAGACCATATAGAGCCTTGGTATGTTTAAAAACATGATCAGGATGTTTTGGGTCTTGAAAACCAGGAGGTTGTTCTACAAAAACTTCTTCTTGAACAAAACCATTTAGAAAAGAACATTTGACATCCATTTGAAATAGTTTGAAATTGAAATATGCTGCGAAGGCTAATAGAATATGAATAGATTCAAGTCTAGCTACAGGAGAATATATTTCTTCATAGTCTATTCCCTCTTGTTGATTATAGACTTTATCAACAAGTCTTGCTTTATTTCTCACAATGAATCAATTTTCATCACAATTGTTTCTGAAAACCCATTTTACACCAATCATAGTTGTTTCTTTAGGTCTTTCAACTAAAGTCCAGACTTGATTCCTTTAAAATTCATTTAGTTCATCTTGCATTGCTTTGATCCAATCATCATCACCCAAGGCCTCACTTGGAATTTTTGGTTCAAATTGGGAAAGAAAAGCAAGATGTTCTATTTCATTTCTTAAGGAATTTCTGGTCTTTACAGGTTGATTAATATCACCAATGATGTTATCACTGAGATGATTCCTAAGAAACAATTGATTTGGGTTTTTTAAAACCTATTCATCAACATATGGTAGAAAATCTTCTGTGGTAAATGTTTCAGGAATACTTTCTTGAACATTTTCCTTATCAGAATGCTCTTCTAATAAAGGTTGATAAACATTTTTAGAAAACACATCCGAAGATGTAGAATTGGGTTGGTTGAAAACAAAAGGATCAGTTTCATCGAATTTTACATGTATTGTTTCCTCAACAGTACAAGTGTTTTTATTGAAAACTCTATAAGCCTTAGAGGTTGTAGAATAGCCTAGAAATATTCCTTCATCAGATTTTGGTGCAAATTTGTGTAGATTATCTTTAGTATTCGGAATGAATACTTTGCATCAAAAAACATTGAAGTATGAAACTTCAGGTTTTCGGCCAGTCCATAACTCATAAGGGGTTTTATTAAGAAATAGTCTAGTTAAAACACGATTTATAGTATAACAGGCAGTACTAACAGCTTCAGCCCAAAAGTGCTTAGCAATTGAGTTTTCACTCAACATGGTTAGAGTCATTTCCTGAAGAATACGATTTCTTCTTTCAACAACACCATTTTGCTGAGGAGTTCTTGGAGTTGAGAAATTGTGAGTAATACCTTTCTTACTACAAAACGTTTCAAAATAAGAATTTTGAAATTCACCACCATGATCACTATGAATATTTATCAATGGTAGGTTTTTCTCATTTATAACTTGGGCTCTAAAAGTTTTAAAATAGAAAAAGGCTTCATATTTCTTTGTGAGAAAGTAGACCCATGTAAATCTAGTAAAATCATCAACTAAAACAAATTAATAGTATTTTCCTCCAATGCTTCCAGATTGTGAAGGACCAAACAGATCCATATGCACAAGCTGTAATACATTAGAAGTTGAAACTTCATTAATTGATTTAAAGCTAGTTTTATGTTGCTTGCCAAATTGACAAGGATCACAGACTTTTGAAGAATCATATCTAAGGTTCGGTAGCCCTTTTACAAGTCCTTTCATTGAGAGTTTTCTTAGGATTCTCATATTACAGTGTCCTAGTCTCCTATGCCATAGCCCCGATTGGTCTTCTATTACACTTAAACAAGGTATGTTTTGGTTCCTAAGGTCTTCTAAATTAATAGTGTAAACATTCTCTTGCCTATGGGAAGATAGAGTTAACTCATCCTTGGAATTTTGAACTAGACACTTATCATTTCTAAAATTCACAAGGTAACCTTAATCACATAATTGACTTATGCTGATGAGATTGTGCCTAAGACCTTTAACAAACAAAACATTTGAAATAAGAACTTTTCCAAGAAAAACAATATTACCTATACCAGCAATCTTTCCTTGAGCATTATCTCCGAAGGTAACTTTTCCACCTTTTGTTTTGATAACCTTTTCAAAGATATCTTTGTTTCCAGTCATATGTCGAGAACAACCACTATCCATGTACCAAATTTTCTTATTAGTACACTTCTCGTTTTCCTGAAAAAGAAACAATTAGATTTTCGGAATCCAAACTTGTTTGG
The DNA here is from genome assembly GCA_963277665.1 of Viscum album. NCBI lineage: Eukaryota > Viridiplantae > Streptophyta > Magnoliopsida > Santalales > Viscaceae > Viscum > Viscum album. Next base: position 1,239,152,075 of record OY728143.1, read on the forward strand.
ATCCAGAAGGGTTAGATAAAAGAATTTTAGGAATCCACATTTGTTTTGCAAAATGAGCTTTATGAAATACTAAAGATTGATTTTTGTTAAGAGAACAATCTCTTCTCCAGTGTCCACCACATTGACACTTAGATCAGAAAATGGTTTTTTGAGGAACAAAATAGTTATTGCTAAAAACAGGTTTGGAATAAGTATAACCAAGACCAGAACGATTTCTCAAAGGTCTAATTTGAGAATACATCTTGTCAAAGTTTTCTTTTCCATGAGTAAAGTTTGACAAACACTTTTTCAAGGATAAAATCTCTATCTTTAGTTTTAAAACCAAATTCTTATTTTCCAAAACATTTGAATTTGAACTAGAGTTAGACTCTAAAATGTTTTTCTTCGAAATTACAGTTTCAAGATCCTTAGAAAGTTTATCCTTATCAGTTTTAACTTTCTCAATGGTTTTTAAAATGCTTTCAAAATCAGAAGTTTTCACATTAAGATCTTTAGAAAGATCTGATACTTCTTTAGTCAAGATTGAAATTCTAGAATTTGCTTTTTCAAATTTCTTTTTAAGATTAGAATTTTCATTTTCAAGTAACTTAGCAAATCTAGAGACCTCTTCAAAAGAAGGTAATGTATCATCCTCTGATGATGAGGATCCATCATTTGAAGAATCATAATATCTATTATCAATATAATTTGCATTTAAAGAGACATTTGTAATAGCTTCAGCATTATGTACCTTAGCCATGAGACAGTGATCTTCAATTGGTAGTCTGGCTAGAAGTCCAATATTTCTTTGTCCTAATGTCTCATATTCTGAAGAATCATATGAGGAATCACTACCACTTGCACTCCACATATCATTTTCTTTCATGCCTTTCTTTGTCCTATAAAACCTTTTCTTGTTTCTTTCAGAGTGTTTCTCTTTTCTATCTTTCCTCTTCAGTAAAGGACAAGAATGCCTTATATGATCTGCTTTCTTGCATTCATAACAAGTTACCTCTGAATCTTTCCCATCTTTCCTGTCTTTCTTTTTGAATCTATATTGAAAATATTTCTTTCCCACAATCTTGTTCATCCTTCGAGCAAGATTGGCTAACTCATTATCTGGAAGATTACAATCACTTGAATCAGATATAACTACATTCTTGGATTTCGACCTTGTAAGACTTTCAGGTGTTTTAGCTTTATATGAAAAAGATACACATCCATTCCCATTCTTCTTCTTGTTGAAATCAGCATCTCTCTTCATTCTTGTCTCATGTTGTAGAAGAGTTCCAAATAATTCATCAAGAGTAATCTGGGAAACTTTTTTATTTTCATCAATAGCTGTTCTTTTTGACTCCCATTCATTTGGCATTATATCTATAATATTATCAACAAGAGCTTCATCATCAAGAACTATTTCTCCCATAGATTGTAAGCTATTGAAAATTGTCATAAACCTTTGTTTCACATTACATACTGTCTCTCCATAAGGAAAAACAAATCCATGATACTCTGCTCGAAGCATTGCTCTCCTTGTTTCTATAACCATGGATGTTCCAAAATGAGTAACTTCTAATTTCTTCCAAATACAGTTGGCTGCTTCACATGAAGATATCTGACTATATATATTTCTGGTCATAGATCATAATAATGTATTGCATACCTTGTAATTCAGTTGATATTCTTGCTTCTCTTGGTTGGTGAAAGTACTAACTTCTTTGTCAGGAATTTTGTAACCCCCAGTAAGCATAATAAAATTGTCTACACCAGTATTGATAACGAAGGTCTTCATACGATCTCTCCAATACTCATAATCATTCCCATCAAATATTGGTGGTCTAGAAGGATTCAGATTATCTATTGATCCAATATTCATTCCTGCCATCTAATACAAAAAAACAACTTTTCCACTCCACACGTTAGTGTAGTAAGTATTCAAGATAGTAATAAGAAATAAATCTAGTAATACAAATCAGTGGAAACCCCCTCTGATACCAATTGTTCGATTGAATATGTCGATATATATGTCTATTAGATGGATCAATACACGTGGGGGGGGGGGTGAATTGTAGGTTTATAAACCTTTGAGTTTTAGCAACAAAGAGATTAGTTTAAATGATCATAAACTAATAAAAATACAAACACCCACAATTGTATTGAATATAAAAGGTATGATGTATTGTAATACTAATGTAATGTAAAACAATTGTATTCAAGGTGAAAAAAATAATCAGAGTAATACAAAGATGAATGATTCTACCTTAAAGCGTATAGAATCAATCAATACAAAATGTAATAGAATGATTGTAATTGAAACAATTACAATTGAATATGTAAAGAAGAAAGGAAACAATACAAATCCCTTTCTAATACAAGTAACAGTAGAAATGTAAAAGTATTACAATTCTTTTAACCCAAAGAGAAGGGTTATCCTTTCACCGAGGATAAAAGGTCTGTCTCACCAACACCTTGGTGAGCCCTCGATACGATGATCGGCACGTCTGTCTGCCTATCCCCGACAGCCCTCGATATTGTAGGTAATCGGCACCTCTGTCTTTCAATTACTTGAAAGCCCTCGATACGATGATCGGACGCACAAGGCAGATGAGATAAGTCACAGTGTCTCTCTCTAGAATCTTGGTAGTTCACAGAGTCTCTTCATTCGTTCTCTTCGTTCATCGTTATTCTCTCAGCTTCAAATGACCTCCTATTTATAGGCCTCAGGTTCCAACGGTCATATTGCCTCCAACGGTCATATTGAAAAAGAAAGCATGACATCGTTTTGATTAGTTTGTAACTAACTTAACGACATCGTTTTGTTAGGACAAGAGATATATAGAAATGAAAAACATGAGTACGATTCATATGCAATGAGTATTTTTGACTAAGTACCAAAACAAATAATGAACATCTAAATAGCAGATGCAGTACAATATGATTGACAGAGTCAGTACGATACGATTGACAGGGTCAGTTTGGTACGATTGACAGATTCAGTACGATCAATATTGTACGATACGATAAACATGATAGAAGACAAATGTAATTTCCAAAATATGATAGAATGAATTTGTGATTTCCAAAACATGATATAGAAGTCAAAAGAAGACTTTTGACTTAACACTATACACCAGGACCCTCACAATTGATTTCCGACTTTGTGCACGAAAACACCGATTGCGTGTGTGTTTCAAGAAGTTTTATTTAAATATCAGCTCAAACCAGGTCAGCTCACCAGCTATAATCATTTGACCGTGTCACGTTGTTTCTTTCAGGATGCCTTTTCTCGGATGACCAGCTAGAGACCAGAGGGAAGTGCGTGCTGACAGCCTGTCGAGCGATGATGCTTCGGTACAGGGCCCTCTTGTAGTTGAGGCACCAGCGGAGGCACCAGCAGTACTGCTACTCGTTGGGCCACCGCTGCCACCAGCCCTAGCAGTAGGCAATGCACGACGCTTTAGCGCGCTGCATGAGTTCTAGCGCCAGAGGCCACCCAGGTTCCAGGGACAGACGGACCCGCAGGCGGCTGAGGTTTGGCTGGAGGTTGTGGTGAGAGTCTTCAGGCTAGTGGGGACGCTGACATATTTCATGGTGATCATTGCTAACAGTCTCCTTCAGGCAGCATCAGGCAGGTGGTGGAGCCACTTGTTTCAGTTTTGCGATGGGATGAACTTCGCTTGGGAAGACATCGAGGCCTTCTTCAGGGTGGAGTTTGTGCCAGTAGCTCTACACCCCGAGCGTGTACAGGAGCTTCTGCCTTTGTCGTGTGTTTTTCGATCAGTAGCCGAGACATCTGTGGTCAGTCGACAGATGATGCAGAGGTCCAGGAGGACCAGACTAGCAGTTAGACGATCTCGGGTTTTAGGACCAGTGGTGCGGGGAACCCGGGGTCGGAACAGAGATAGGTGTGCCAGAAGCAGGTTGTGATACTCATGCGGCGGAAAGGGTTACCTGGCACGTGACTGTCCGAATCCTCGTATGGTTGATCAGTGGGTGTTGGAGGAGCCACCGAGGCAGAAGCAGCGGCTGGTGCTTGAGAAACAGCCGAGCAGTGGACAAGGAGGTAGAGCTCCGAGAGCAGGTGGGCAGGAGAGGAACTAATCAATACGTCCTTTTTACTTCTACTTACATGTTGCTTTTGTATTCGTGTCTTTGTACTATGAGCTGCAATAATAAAAAGACACTTATCTTTGTTTGCTTTCCTGTCCTTTTTGTTTGGTTGATACTGAGTGGTCCCAGTTAAAACTGTTGACATGACCCTCACTTTCGAGATTTCTACTGGAGGGGACCCAGTGACCTCAAACTGATGCCGACAGTGTGACTCGGCCCTTGGAGGCGAGAGTGATGGTTGGATCTCTTAGTAGTTACGTCGAGGCCTTACGACGTCATCCATGGAATGAATGCATCATTCATTTCAGGATTGACTGTATTAGGCAACGAATGTGGTTCATCTAGGGGATGAGACCGGGTTTCTCTTATCGGCAAAGAAGAAATCATAGCATCTCTTGTGAGACTAAAGGAGGTCCAGGACATCCAAGAGAGGATGAAGACTGCATAGTACAGTAAGAAACAGGAAACCTGTGCAAATCTTAGAGACTCGAGCATGTTAAAGAAGAGAAATCATAAAGGAGAGATGAGTCTACGAAGCAACAGACGTGGAGGCAGAGCTAGGAGAGCAGCATGATGTGGGGTACATCCTAACATTTTACAACCACCCGCCTTAGTTATTCCTGCCAGGCTCAGGAAGCTGGAGGGAAGAGGAAGAGTGCGGCTTCAGGCGGTCAAGGAGTGTGACCCAATGGCTCTAGAAATTATTCAAGGGACATTCTGTGTTCACTAATAGCTACTGTAGTAACAGACGTCGATGTGAATCATTCCTTTCTTTCTCAAATCTTGTTCCAGACATAGAGTTTCCGGTAAGACGTGGACTTGACCCTCACGTCTAGAGATACCTTGGTAGGAGACTCGATAATCACACTTACGCCGACGGTGTGGTCAGACCCTCGAGGCGAGAGTTCCGGTTGGAATCTCTTGGTGACAGCAGCGAGGACTTACGACGTTAGTTTGAGTATGGAATGGGCAATAACTGTTCATACTCAAATTGACAGTTTTAGACAAACGTCGGGATGGGTTTTCCTTGGTCGGCGAAAAGGAAACCCCAGGTAGCACGAGATAAACTCTTTCACAGGAGGGTGTGACTGATCACTCTTGAGTCGGTCAACCTTACCCTCGTAGCGGAAGTCGTTTCGAGTTCCAGTTCTAACAGAAAATGGAGACCTCTCGAGTTCGAGGATGACGATCACGTCCTTATACGAGTCTCACCTCGACGAAGTTTACAGAGTTGTGGCCAAGGCGGCAAGTTATCTCCGAGGTTTAGCGGACCTTCTTAGGTCCTCAACTGGGTAGGCGGGGTGGTTTACCGCTTGACCCATTCACCACAATTTCACCAGGTGCACGACGACTTCCACGTATCTCAATTGAGGAGATACGTGCTCAACCCTTCGCATATCATCGACCATGAGGAGCTGGACGATGGCGATGAGGTGTTTTTCACGGAGGTTCCAGTGGGGATCGGGGATCGACAGGAACAGATCCTACGAGGCTGATCGATTCCTCGGGTGCACTTTCTCTGGCAGTACGGGAACCTCCAGGTAAGCACATGGGAGCGTAAGGCTCAGATGCGTGCTCTGTACCGCTTTTGTGATCCTAGTTTGTGTTGAAGCTTTACGGGGACGTAAAGCCCTGAGGTGGGAGTAATGTAAAGAACTGGAAATTTCAAGGAAATTTTTTTTCTTAATTTTCTTTGGAATTTTACAAGAACGCGGTTTCTGACGGCACTTGATTCCGAGGCCCGGAGTGCCCGGAATCAACATCCGAAGTTTGGCTCGGGTACGTTCAGTGAACGAGTGAGCGGGAATTTCTATCTTTTGAACCGGTGCTCGGAATTGAAATCTGATTGCACCGATGAAATCGCAATGCCGGTAATCTCTTAAGGGAACATTTATCGTAGTTGCTTTTGTGTGGGAGAAGAAGTTAATTTTTGTGGTTTAATTAAACAAAGTGAATAAAATTGTTAAATCAATTTTATTTCATGTTAAGTTGTTAACTTCTCCCATGGGAAGTTGGTGGTGGGCCCACATCCATCCAACTTCCCATGTGTGGATATTTGAAAGGGTGGGTCCCACACGAACCCTCCCCACCTCTTCAAATTCCTTAAATTTCCTAACCCCTCTAAACCCCCCATTTAATCCCCCTTTAACTCTTAAACTTCTTCCCCTCTTAAGTGCATGCCAACACATTTTAAATTAATGAAGTTATTTGAATTTCGGAATTTGAAAAGCTTGGAATGTGTTAATAAAATAATGTGAGGGATTATTTTATTAGGTTGCTTGGTTAAGTGAGATTGGGAGCCTTGGAAGAAAATGCTTAGGAAATCCTGAGTCCTTCTTTCTCTACGACGAAGAACACGAAGAACGTCTCTTCTGCCACTGAAGCACGACGACGCCATCTTCTTCATCATTCTTCAACCGAGGCAAGGAACGGGATGCGACGCCCGTGACATCTCCAACGACCTTCATCCGCGTCAAAGGAGAAGACGTCGCCTGCAAAGAACGTCGTCAACGACGACGTCACCTCCGAACGCTCGTCCACCAACGACGGGTACCCTTCTTCCTTCCGACGCATAAGCATGAGAATTGAGAGTGTGTGACGAATACGACAATCGAGGAATCGATATCCACCCTTTTCCCAAGATCGTCAACGAACGATAATTACGAGGCAGGGGTTTATTTATTTAATTGTTCATGAATACAAACTTGGTGATAATCGTGGATTAAAACCCTTTTTGTTATCGAATAATGCGAGGGGGTCGGACCGCACAAACACGGCTGACCCTCCTCCTTTTTTATCGTGATGGTTTCTTGAGGTTGATACGAGAAGGCGTGGTGTCGTCGCACCACACAGGTATCTTGCGGCAAGTATTGCGCGGCGCCGTCGTGCCGCGCCGTGGAAAGAAATCCAAGAACGCGACGCCGTCGCGTCGCGTTGAAGGAAGTCGAAGGCACCGCTGCCAGAGCAGGACCACGGCGGAGGGGAGCGATGCCGTCGCATCGCGCCGGACGGCATAGGCCGCGGCCGGTTCCGGGCCGCGGTGGAGCAAGATGACCGGCGGACGGCACCGGGCCGCTGGTGTCGGCGAAGGAAGGACCGGCCATCGCCGGTCCTTGCTGGCAGAACCGGTGGGCCAGTGCGGGCCGGCCGGGCAGTGGAGACAGGGGGAATTAATTCCCCCGACCGGGTCTTCAAGCGGCCCCAATTAAGGGGTCACAGTTTCACAAAGGGGGGGGGGGTTTCACCCCACGCGCGGCACACATGCGGCGCCCAAGCCGCGCCGCCGGCTGGGTCGGGTCATCGGGCCGGGTCGCCGCCCGGGTCGGGTCGACCCGGTTCGGCCGACCCAGGGGGGGTCGGGCCGGGTCGGCCTGGGCCCAGACCCCCCTGTTCGGACCACATTCGTTCAAATGCCCGTATCTTGGGCTACAGACCTCCGAACGACGCGCCGTCAGCGGCAACACAATCCACGGATCGAGGCGGTCGTTTTAGAATATCGCACTCAAGGTTTCGGATTACTTTGAGTTCGACCGGGTTGGTTCGTACACGAAACTAACCGGGCCCTCGGAGCGGATACACTCATATCTTGAGCTACGGACGTCTGATTGACGTGCCGTCAGTTTTGTTGATTTACTCTAAGTGAGACGGATCTTTTGGCTTACTCCGCTCGAGGTTTGGATACCGTCAGAGTGTGGTTGGGTTGGTTTTAAATTAAAAACCAACCGGGCCCCCGGAACGAGAAAGCCAATATCTTCCAGACCGGGCGTCCGAATGACGCACCATCTGTTGCGTTGCGTTCATGTTGATGATACGGAACTTTTGGTATCCTTTTCCCGAGATTTAGATTCAGTTAGATAGTGGCTGGGTTGGAATTGCACCCAAAATCCAACCGAGCCCCTGGAATGGGAAAACCGATATCTTTCTGACCGGACGTCCGTTTGACGAATCGTCAGCGGCGTTGTTGATCACGATGAGAAACGGTCCCTATGAGTATACCCTATGAGAGTTTGGGGTACAGTTGAGATACGGCCGGGTTGGTTCACTCACGAAACCAACCGGGCCCCTGAGACGAATGGGCTAGTAACTCACAGACCGGGCGTCCGATTGACGTGCCGTCTATTGCGTTGAGACCCCTATGACGAGGCGGTCCTTTGAGATACTTCTTCATGGGACTTTGAGATACTTGGAGATTTGACTTGTAGCTCGTGGAGCGGACCCTCCCAGTGATGAGCATGCGGAGTACGGAGACCGTGTAGCTGGCTGAGACCTGACGACTTCTTGATCGACTCAACTTGGAGTGAGTCGACTAGCACAGTGGACGGAGCACTACTTTCTAAGGTGCATACCCATGGAGGACGGAGCACTACCTGTGTGACAGTGCAGACCCGCGGCACTCGTCCGGAGAGTACCTCAGCAGGCTACTAGGGGGTGTGCAATACTGTGTTTGGGTGTCATACCTCGGCGGGAAGCACTACTGTGTCTGGGTGGCTGACCCGCGGTACTCGACAGGAGGAGTACATCAGCAGTCTTAGGTTAGTGAGCAGTACCTCGGAGTCGTGACAGGACCACTGTACACTCCAGAGACAGAGCTCTTCAACAGTTATGGTTTCGATAATGAAAATCCTGGTTTGAGCTGAGACTTTGGACCTTGTGTTTACCTCATGATTGAGATGGGTCACTTGATAACTTAGGTATATGTATGGGCATATACCTGGGTAGTGGTTATCCGTTGTTTTCACAATCCTTGTGTTCCCTAATGATTGAGATGGGTTACTTGATAACATAGGTATATGTATGGGCATATACATAGGTAATGGTTTTCTGTTGAGATCTTATTTGTGGTTATCCTTGTTGTTTAAGTGAGACCTTGAGGGTCTCGGGGTCCCTACTGAGTATCGTTATACTCACCCCTGCATGGGCTATGCCCGCACCTCGTTGTGTTGGTTGCAGACGACGGGCAGTGCTGACGGAGGTCGAATGTTCGAGGACGAGTCGGTACCAGGAGGTGGACTACACGACGAGTCAGTACCCGGAGGTGGACTACACGACGAGACGACTCACAGAGGAGGTTGAAGGATGGGAGCGTGGAGGAGGCTATCTGTACCTACCCTTCAGGTAGGATCCGTGGTGGACGACCAGGAGCTGCGCTATCTGTACCTACCCTTCATGTAGGACCTGAGGAGGACAACCCAGAAGCTGCTTCCTTCTTCCAGCTGTTTGTCTTTTCGCTATTGTACCTTGTTCAGTTGTAGTTGTACTTTCTTTTGGGTTTATATTCTGGCCCTTTTACTTTTCATCATTTCTTTTGTACTTAGTTTTTTTCTTCCGCTTGTACTATGTGGTGCTTGTTTTATTTTATAAAGGCAATGCCTTCCCAGTTATCAGGATTTTATGCCTTTGGTGATAGTCGCTAGCCCCTGGCCTATGGAAGGCGGGCTTGGGGTAGTCACGGCACGAGCCCTGAGGACGGGTCGTGACAATAAGGGCGAATGGGATGTCTAGGTGAGTAGAGCAGAACTTGATCATCATGGGTTGGGAGGAGTAACAACCTAGATTTCTAGTCATAATTTGGTTGACCAGGGGACTTCACATATGGAATTCCCTCCAGTGGTGGATCATTTCAGATATGTCTTTGCAGTTGACTTTTTAGGTTTACCACCAGAGCGAGAGATAGACTTTCCTATTGAGGATGTATAGGAGAGGCACCAATGTCCATTCCTTTTTATGGGATGGCTACACCAATGTTATAACAGCTTAGGATGTAGTTAGAGGAATTACTGGAAAAACATTTTCATTCTACCCAGTACTTCTCCTTGGGGAACGCATGTCCTGCTTGCGATGAAGGTTGATAGTACCCTCAGACATTGTGTAGATTATCGGTAGTTAAACTTGTTGATGTTCAAGAACCTATATCCCTTTCCAAGGATTGATGATCTCTTTGATAAGTTTTGAGGATCCTCAGTGTTCTTAAATATTGACATGAAATCTAGTAATCATCAGTTATGTGTTTTACCATCAAGTATACCTCTAACAACCTTTCAATGTAGGTATCATCTATACAAATATGTAGTTATGCCGTTCGTTCTCACGAACATGCCTGCAGTTTTTATGGCACTGATGAACCGTGTGTTCTATCCATACATGGAATCCATTGTTGTGGTTTTCATGAATTATTTCTTGTTGTAATCTCACACTCGACATGACCATTCTACCCATCTTGATATATTTTTGAGTACACTGAGGGAGCATCTGTTATATGATAAGATCTGAAAAACGCCACTTTTTAATGGACATATTCACTTCTTAGGTCATGTTATCTTAGAGGTAAGAGTAATAGTTGAACTAGTGAATGCGAGAGAAATATTTACCTAGGAGCAGACGAAAACATCTCTGAGAAATGGATTTTTTTCAGGGCTGGATGGTTACTACATACATTTTATATATAAGTTTTGATGCTTAGAAATTCCACTGACAGGCCTAACCAAGAAGGGTGCAATGTACATGTGGGGAGAATCCAGTGATTCAGCCTTTCAGCAGATTAAAGGGAGATTGACATCAAGATTTATACTAGTATTTTCAGGTCCAGGAAAGAGATATACTATTTACTGTGATGCATCAAGTATCAGGCTGGGAGCAGTTCTTATGCAAGGGGAAGGCATTTTTGCGTATGAGTCTCGGTAGTTTAGGCCACATCAAAGGAATCACCCGATGCATAATCTTGAGATGGAAGCACTTGTCTGTGACTTGCGTTGTCAGATACATTATCATATAGGAGAGAATTATGTGGGGTACATTGAACAAAAATGTACCGAGTATATATTTACCCAACATGGTCTGAATTTGGGACAACAAATGTGGGTTTAGTACCTTCAGCCAATTGACTTTGATCTTGCCTACACGCCTGGGAAAGGCAACACAGTGGCTGATGCGATGAGTATGAGGAATCAAATATGGGTAGTTCTGGAGGCTAGTAGTGAGTGGAAGCTTATGGATCTGTTTTCTGATATGCATTTGGAGGTGCACAATAGACAGGGGGAGACGTGTTATTCTTCTGTAAATGTTACCTCTAATCTACTTGATCATGAGAGAATGAGGAAACTATCATATTTTAAATTCCTAGTCTTATGGGAGGGTGTGTAAAGAGAGGAGCCTATTTTTGGATGGATGGAATGCAAGGATGTGATATTGCATTGTCATGGATGTGTATGAGTGTCAGCAGACATATGCGAGGAAATGGGGTGGGATTTTAACTCCTTAGTTTGGGAATTTCATCCTAGTGTCACCATGATGTATCATGATCCACGCCATCAGTATTGGTGGCCAAGTAGGAAGAGATTTGTTTTTGGTTCTGTCTTGAGTTGTCCTAATTTTATGTAGGTTGAGGTGGAGCATCAGAATCCAGTATGGCTATTTTGGGTTGTCATTGACAGACTCAAGAGGTTTCAAATTTCTTACCGAACAAGGAGACCTTCAGTTTTGATGATATTGGAAGGTTGTGTATCTATGATATTTTACATTTACATGGGGTTCTCCATGCCATTGTTTCAGACAGGTATTGTCGTTTTACTTCTTGGGTCTTATAGGGACAACATAGGGTGTTGGGTATATAGGTACTTCTGAGTACAGCATAATTTCCACAGATAGATGGTATGTACAAGTGTATGATTCAGGTGTTGGAGGACATGCATTGAGCATGCCTCCCATATTTTAGAGGTTCTTGGGAGAAGCACATACCTCTGGTGGAGTCTTCCTACAATAATAGTTTTCATTCGACTATTTAGATGGGACCTTTTGGGACTTTTTATAGTAGACAAAGATGATCACCTCTATATTGGCTGGAAGTTGGAGAGGTAGCTGTGATGGGACCTAGTCTTGTCTAAGAGAGCACAAATTAGGTGGAGTGGATTCTGAAGAGGATGGATACTGTACAGTCACGGAAAAAGTCTTATGCTAATCTTCATAGGCGACCTCTGGAGTTTGAGGTCAGAGATCAGGTTTTCCTACATGTCTCACCAATGTTGGGACATAGAAGGGTTAAGAGATAGGTTAAGCGTTCACTAAGACAAGTTGGTCCATTTGATGTTTTATTGAAATTCAGGCTAGTTTCCTATCGATTGTAGTTACATCAGAGGTATCGGGATATGCACAATGTCTTGCATGTTTGTCAACTGCAGTGTTACTTCTCAGACTTGTCTCATGTTTTCAAACAATATAAGTTGAGTTACAGTTGGACACATCATTTGAGGAGAACCCTATTTGGATTGTTGATCATAGAACGATGGTTCTCCATGAATGGTATGTTCCTCTAGTACAGTTGTTGTGGTAGCACGGTTCAGTAAAGGATGAGACTTGCGTGAGGGAGGCCGATGTTTGATCACAATGGCCAAAGATGCTCGAGGATTCTTCTTATGCTCCTCCTTGTTACAGAAATTCGGGGATTAATTTCATTACGGGAGGAATTTTTTAATACCCCATATATACTTTTCATGTATGGATATTGTTTTCAGGTGTTTTTGAGAAAAAGAAGAGTTTTTCAAAATTGACGGTGTATATTCAATGTATTTAGAAGTACAAGGTGTGTACTTGGTTGCCGCATGTAGCCATAAACTAGCCATGTAATGACTAGTGCATGCCCGTGTGAGGTGACATATAGACTACCTAAAGAGAATCCCAGTAAAGGCATATAAACGCTGTGTATCATTAAAGATTATGTCGTGCACTTTTATATTAATTGATATATCGAACTGAGAGGGTCTCTCGTTTATTGAAACAACTTCTTCTGGCTCTATCTCATCTATGAGAGATGATAATTGTCAAATATACTCTGAAAACATGATCAGTTGTTCTTTCTCTGAATCAAACACTGTTGATTTTGTTGGAATCACCTCGATCAGTTCTTCCTTCTTCTGGATCCTCTCCTCTTATTTTATCCTTTTTCGTGATATATTCATTGTTGAGTGTTTTTTGAAATTTTTGTATATATACAATGATATATGTTGGATCAAAGCATAATATTCTACTATATTGATCTTACAATGTTGAGGTAGGTTGTTTGTTCGTTTCCGTTGTTTTCTTTGGATAATATGCGCAAAAATTTCTGAATACCATAGTTTATGGTGTTAAGTGTTTTGAATGTTTAACTTTATTTATTCCTGCTATGGTTGGATTTCTTGATTAAGGGTTATTGAATATGAATGAGGTTTTTTTCCTTGTTATGGATGTGTTTTCCAATGTTTGTATTATTTTGGATGTTGGGTCTAGAACTTCTTGTTAGGTGGATTTGTTTTCCATGCCTAGTACTTTTAGGATGGAGTTGATTTTATATGACATGCTTGTGATATGCATTGTAGTTGTTTAGCCTAGCGGTATTTGAGATTTACTTTGGTTGCTAGATATTGTTTGTGTATGATTGTATTACACAGGGGTGTGAGAACCTAGTGTTGTTATACCATAGGAGGAATTGATGTTGAGTTCTTCCCCAGAGTGTATGTTATACTTTTCACATTGTGAGACCATACGCTAGATTAAGGGCGAGTTCTCCCTTAGAGTGTCTATAGAATAATGTTATGGGACCATATTGGGACTCAATGTTGAGTTCTTTCTCATAGAGTCTTTAGTTTATCATTAAAAGACTATAGAGGGAATTGATGGGGAGTTCTTCCTCAGAGAGTATTTCTTTCATGTGACCAAAGTGGTTAGACTGTGTGAGATTTCAAAGAGGGTAGTTATATCATTATTAATCTAAAAGATAAATTGAACCATAAGGGTTAAACTGTGAGAACATTCCCATAGGGTTTCTTGTGAATGTTTGGTTGAATAATAAATAAATGTAAATGAATGTGGTTTGAAACTATTGGATTTTTTCCTTTTGATTACTTCCTTTTTTATTTCTTTATTTTTCACTTTTCTTGATATATATATTCACTGACAGTTAGGCATAGATTATTGATTAGTTTCCAACTGGGATTCATCTCACACCCTCTTTGGGTCATAATTTTGGCCCCATATATATTATTTTGTTACAAGTATAGACAAGGCAAGGACCCTTCTACTCTAGGTACTTGATTGTTGTGGAGCTGGAGAGCGTAGGACTAAGCTGAAACTTGTGATGCTGTTTGAGTTTACTTGTTTAATTTGTACTTTGGTTTAGTACTTTATTTCTTGCATGTGACATGTTTGGATGCTTTCTTAGATATATGTGAGTTATATCATGTATATATGTTCTCGAGTTGTTTATTTACATTTTGTATTCCACTATTTGATTAGTGTATGGTATTACTACTTCTGTTGTTGTATGTTATTATCATTCCACTATGTTACTCTTCCATTAAAGAAATAGTTTCCCCACTATCACACCCAAAGCCTTTTCATCTAGTCAGTAGCCTTTGGTGTTTGGAGAAATGGGATTAAGGCCATGTAACAAACTGGGTACGGGGCACCTTTTTCAGCACCCGGAACCGGGACATTAGACTCTAAAATTTCTATTGACCATTAAAATTTTTCTGATAGATGACCTCATTCACTTATTATTAATAAGTATACTCTTCCTTAACGTATGTATCTCTACTGTCCACTAATGTTATCCTACTTAGAGACCTAGTTAAAAGGTTCTCCATGTGACCCTTGTACATTACATTCCCTCTTTTATATATGATTTGTTATGAACCCTTCTCCTGATATGGTATTTTTTTAACACCCAATGATTTCATAGATTTTTATCTCTTCAAAGTATTTCAACAACATGCGCTACACGCAACCACAAGTTCGAGATCACCATGAATTACCAAACTATCCATTCAAAAAAGTGGTTATTAATAGTATTAATAACAATTTAAATTTTATATATCCTATATAATATTCATATTTTGTGTTTCTTAGATATAATATAAGAGAAATTAAAATTTTAAGATAAAATCTTAATTTTTTAAAAAATGCAGTGTTATGCCTTTTAATGGTTAACCCTTTTTAAATACAATATTTAACAATTTTATATATTCAATTTAGTGAAATTAAATTCATATTTAGAAGAAGTACATAAAAATTTATTTTGGATAATTTTTTGGTACTTTTCTGATAACATTAATATTTTGATGAATAGTGGAAAATACTAAATTTTAATTAAAATCAACATTTTTAATCAAAATAATTTATAGTGTAAGATTATACATTTGAATGGATTTTAAGTATCATTAGGTTATATTTTTATCATATAATATAATTTTTGTCATTGGATATAATGTCACATTTAAATTTTACATAAACTAGCGTCAATCTTTTTATAGTTATTATTTCATTAAAACACGCTTTTTGTTTTGATAGCGAGAATTAATTCTAAATTAATTTCTTCCACTTATGTGTTTTGAATTTTAAAAAATTTATTTTTTTATTTTTAATCCGGAATTCCAAATTGTGTAAATAGATAAATTTTTTTTTAGACATTATGAATAATTACCTCGGTAAATATTTTTATTTAGCATGGTTAAAGGGTAAATCTGGTAAATATGGGTAAAGAAATAATATTAAAATAATATAAAATTACCCTAAAACGTGTTCTAACCCTATTATCTGATACATGTCTAACCATGGGCATCCTTGGGTCGATTTTGGGACCCCATAGAGCCACTTGGGAGTGATAATAACATTTTAAATTAAATAATCTAAAGTAAAGACAAAAATAACAAAAGCAAATATATTTTAGTAAAATAATTTTTATATGAGGTTATGTAATTAATATTTTAGACTATAAATAGTAATTATTATTAATAAAATATTTCCTACATCAGGATATTTTATTTATAATTTTTTGAAACAAAATTAATATATTTATATATGACACTATAATGATGAAGTATTTTCTTTGTTAATGAAACAATCAAATAAAAGATATTATAAATATGAAAATAAATATAATTTGAAAATTTTAATTCTATACACGAATTTATAGGTGAATATGACATTTTAGGGTTTATTGGAAGATTTTTTTGAAGTAATCATACTGTTTTGACTTTAACAAAAACAAAATACCAAATAGTATTTAAATTGACATAAAATAGTTTTAAAAACAAATATTATATTATTAATTAATATAATATTTCTAAAAGTCTAAGGCTTGGTAAAAATACATATCTAATGATATTTTTATCATTAATTAACCACTTGGGGTTCTCTTTGTAGTTTATAATATGTTTATTAACCATATAATATAAAAATACAAAGAGACATGGTAAATATCAAACTATTTAACTAAGAGTTTAATCTAAATGATAAGGTTAATATGGTGTCCCAATCCTTTCTAAAACTTATTTTTTAGGGTTTTTTTACTCATACACACCTTTTCCTGGAAATAAATCATTTTGGTGCCATCAGAAACCGAAAATGATTTTATTTTAATATAATATTTTTATTTTTTCCTAAGGTCCCCCTTACATCTCTTATAAAAAGAAAAATTCCCCTTCTCTCAAAATTACACCTCCAAAGCCATTTGAATCGGCCAACCCCTACCCAAATATCCTCCCAATTTTCCTCACTTCAACATAGAGGTATTATTTTGATTATAATGCCATTCTATGGAGCCCTTTTGATCAAATCAAAAGGAAACACCCAAAGAAGAGGTAATAATTTCACCACCCTCTTTAAAGTTCATTTCTTCTTCCACATCCTCTTTCTTTGTTGTTACCATTATAAAATAATAAATCCAATATATTATATATAATATTATGTTATTATAAAAATGGTAAAACCTTATTCTTTATTTTATCCATCATATGAATGACAAATTCACCATACATGAGTATGTACGACTTACTGTCTCCATGTCGTGGTGTAGTTTGTTATTCAAACACTTCATTATTTGGATGGGTATAATAATAAGTATAACTATTGTAAATAATAAATATAACATGTTTATAATTCTATATATATTATATAAAATCCAAATACATACTACTTCACTATCAATATAATGATATTGTCACTCATGCGTACGTACAGATTACTGTCTCCACGACGCAATGAGATTCATTTTGACATTCATAATCCAATAATGATTATAAAAATATAAATTACTAATAAGTATTTAATATATGAAATAATAATTCTACATAATAGATATATATATGTATATGTATACGTATATGTATGTATGTACTTACATATATATCTTATTCACTTACTTCCATTCAACACGATATGAAAATGGAAACAACGTTTATGCGTACGTATGACCTACCGTCTCCATAAACTGTGTTTTCCATTTCATATATCTATCTATTATATATATTTATATTCTAAATATATATGATATATAAATCATGTGTTATATTTTTTAATTATTTAAATCATGATCTAAATGATACGATCAAGAATAACATGTTAAAACACGTACGATAAAGAAAGCGATTATTAACCGAAATGTCAATTTCACATGCAAATAATTATTAAATGGGTAGTATAATGTCATAAATTAATCATTTATTAAATAATAAATATTAATATGGTTCTGGTATAATTTAATAACATAATATGGTCATTATATAGGAGTTTAAACGTACCCTCAACCAAAGGAAAGTGCAAGGTAAGAGTTAATTTCTCAATATCATTATTATTCGAGATTGTTTATGGATAAGTTTTTACTAAGAAATTTTTATTATCCAAGTCCATGTTTCATAAAAATATTTTCAAAGGTATTTTTATTAAGGAAATATTTTATTAAAACATCATTTTAAATGTTTTAAATATTTATTCTTTTAAATCATTCTCATTATTGTTCATGTTTTCAAAATGTTTTTTTAATGATTTATTTATATGGACATGAATGTTTTTTAAAATGATAATTCCATTAAAAAGTTTCAAAGTGGTATGGGACACTTTGATTCAAAAAATTTCTTTAAATGTCTTCCTTTCTGAATTGAGTGACTTTTAAATGTTTTCATGAAAAAGGTTTATTTTTCTCAAAGATTTTTACAAATCATTTTAATCTTTGTTAACATCCTTTGATGAATTTTAAACTTGTTTGAAGTTGATTTATTATGAATAAAATATTCCATATTGTATTGAAGGTTTTGAGATATAATTTACTGTGGATGTGTTATTTTTATACCATTCATGGTTTATAGATAAATAATTGACATTTCATATGCTAGTTTAAATACAAATGTTTATGTTATTTTAAAACCTTTTCATATAAGGAATGTACTAGACATAGTAAGTGATGGGTGGATATAACTATAGCTCCTTGATGCATCGATAAATCTCACGAGACAACTAGACGTGGAATTGGCTGAGGCCTTTCCCAATATGATATATGGTTTTGGCTGAGGCCTTAATCATTCTTAGACGTCTTGGCCGATGCCTTGAATTTTTTTTTTAGAATTTCCGGCATTATACATTCCCTCATTATGAAAATAATATTAATGGTTCATGTGATTATTCAACTAGTTGAATACTCATGACTATGATTTATTATAGAATTTTTTTACTCAACTCACATTCCTTCCATAAATTGTTCTTGTATATTATTTTTATGGGCATGTGTTTTTAATTATTCACTATGCCTAATGTTTATGTTATGTTCCACAGTATTTCTTACACTTACTGAGCGTTCGATCTAACCCCTTTATTATGTTTTATTTTCCCAGGATTCCAAGAATAGTATTATGATTGATAATAATGGTTAAGCTAGGGGATTAATGATATTATTAAAGGATGGTTTATGTTGTGTTTCATTTTTCTAACGTGTAATGTAACTTTCATGTATGTAATCTATTTTTCAAGATTTCTAAACTGATCGGTCCTTTGGGACATGATTCTTTGTAATCATGCCAATGTAATAAAATAATGCAACAGATCTTGGTTTCTGGGGTCAGGGCGTTATATTTGGTATCAAAGGAATTTTAACAGAAACCTTGGAAATAGATTTAGACAAAATTTGATTAGATAACCTGACCCTAATATAGACTTTAAGTATTAGTATAGAATAACTTCCTAGAATTTTGGTAATGTATTGATTTTGTGTATTTTCCTTGAAAAACGTCCCTGTCTAGATACGAGCAGGTAGAGGTGGCTCGGGAACATATGTACCTAGAATTGAAATCTCCAACAAGGGGTGTCAGGCCTGAACTGGGGTATCCTGGTACTCGACAACGGTCCTTGCTGCACTCTTTTTTATGACACTCCCTGGGTATTTTCATAGGATAATTCACATTTTAATTACAAGCCATTATGAAGGATTTAGATACAAATACACCTTTCAAAAAATAATTTTATGAATATATATTATATGAATAATATTTTCAATTTATGTTAGGTATTTTACAAGTTTGGAATTATGCATTGTGATTCATAAACCAGCATAGTGTATGCCATTGTTTAGAAATGGCACCTAGTAAAAGGAATGAGAATTCAAGCAATACACAAGATCGAAATATTAAAAAGGATCATATCTTTCATGGTATTAATCCAACATTCAAAAGGGAAATAGTCTCATGTAATGGAATACACATCTCTGGTCCATTATTTTGTGAAAATTTGGTGTTAGAGGTGTTTTGGAAGGTTAAGGTGGCTTGGGGTGCATTCGGGTGGACTTTTAAAGGAAGCTAAAGGGTAATAGCTTTCGCATGGTTGGCGAACAGTTTTCCTAAACCGTGTGGCCAAACCGTACAAGGCTGGTCTTAGAGGTAGTGGCTAACACACGGTTAGGGCACGGTTTGTATAACCATGCGGACTAACCGTGCGATGAGTGTTTGAAGAGGCAGAATTTAGCACATGGTTTGGTAAACTGTGCAGACTAACTGTGCGGGCACTTAAAGTTAGATCCTAAAATTGTGGATCTAACTCGTTTTTCACTAAATCACCTCGTTTAATCCCCAAAGCGGCCATAACTCAGGATTAATCTTCCTTGAAGGGTAGAAAACCTCTCCCAATAATTTTGGAGGTGATCCAGAGGCTTCTCTTCGCGAATCGAAGCCGGTTTATTGAGGTATGTGATCATTTTGTTTGGTTTCTTAGATCTACCTAGATTTACTCGTCCTCTTCTCTTGGGATCTTAGATCTATGCCTGTTATGGGTAGATATAAGTGTGTGTATGTCAAAAATGATGATATTTGTTCTTGGTTGTGTTAGGTGAAAAGATCTACGGTGGATCCATGGTGAATCGACCCAGTCTTCTTGGGCATTCTTCAACCGTTGTGGGTTCCGTCAAAACCATTGAGGTAGGGGACTCGTGGCTTCTCTAATTGTTTATGTGCAATCATAGAGTTATCATGATTTACCCCTTTAGATCTGAATGAAATTGACCTAACTAAATACGTAACCAGATTAAAAGAATTGGTTTGATCGCATGTTGTTACTTTGTATTGTGATAACGGTTTGCCTCATGTTTTGCTAGATAGAGTGATATCTATGCTTGCTTTGATTAGTTGTCCATTCTTGATGGAAATTGATAAAGAACATAAAGCCGAAAATAATTGATAATTAATTGGATAAAGATAAAGAGTCATGTAAATGAATCCGGTTGTTTCCGTTATTGTATATGTTCTAATTTGATGTTAATAAAATTGTCATAGTAATCATGTTAAATCGTTTGTGATAGCTTAGTGATTAGGTTTCCCGAAATTGGAACCTACGAATTGAATTTGCTAATTCATGTGGGATTAAAGAACTGGTTGGTTGTTAAAAGATAAAACTTGGTAGGGTTCTTAGTTACCCTCTTGTTCTTAAGGCCAAGTGCCTTGTGCTTTAGAGCCATGGGGGCTCATTACGTATGAAGGTTGGATGCCTTGTTAAAGGGCCAAGATCCCATTTGATGTGATGTTTGTTTTTACTACTTCTTGTGATGTAATGTAACCCTGGAGAGGTGTTGTGTTATGTGGAGGCAGGGATGCCTTGTGGTTTTGGAAGCGGATGACGCCTAGAGTGGCGAGATGCATCAGTTTATGGATGTGGGTGTCGGGGAGGACACAAGTGATGATGGAATGGGATGAATGTGTTTGTTGGGTTCTTGGTGACTTTGAGTGAATGTTGATCTTCTTTACTTTTACCCACTGATCAAGGAGGCTGGTCTTATTACCCTTCTTCTAAATGAGGTGAAGACACACGGGGTATGCCACACGCTTTCCGTGTTTAGCCTCTCAAGTGAGAATGGGTCTACGCTCTTTCTATAGGCGGAAAATACTCGACGAGAAGTACCTCTACTCACCATGTTGATCCCCCTTGTGTTTAGTAGCATAGGATGCTTTTCTAGAATGCTTGTTAATATGGGAAGGTAAATCTGTAAAAAAATGTTTGAATAAATGTTGTTAACCCATGGGGATGGAGTTTGTTGAAACATAATAATGTTGTTGAGAACTTTTGAAAGGATAGTGGATTTTTTTGATGTGGTTTTGTTCATGGTTAATTAATGTGTAATGAATTAATTAACGTAAAGTGGAATTGATGAAAAAGGGAATAAAGTAATCTAATAAAGCCCTTAAATGGATGTGTGCTTATAGGATACCTAGTCTTAGAAGTGGCAGCCCGGAGTCCGAGAGACGTTGGTTGCAGTTGTGTCTAAGACTAGGTTATGCCCATAGTGTGGTTGTGAGTTATGATATATTCTATACTTTTTGTGTTTCTATATGCTACTCCACTCTGTCAGTAGGGTCAAGAGGCACCTCAGGGATTCTGATCCCTAGGGGTGTTTTCCCCCAACATTCCGATGGGAGGGTGAATGGCAGACTACCCCCTTTGACCCCGCTCTCTTATCTTGGAAGATACTAGTTCCATTAGGCACAGTGGTTAGTTTTCCCCATATATGTGTGTAGAGGGATGAAATGTCTTGTGGTTTTTCACACACATATATTCTAGATATAGTATCCTATGGACTACTATAGGTGTAATGTGCATAGGCTGTGATGGATTGTGGATCCTTACTCAGTGTATGAGCTGTAATGGCTTGAAATATAATACCCGACGTATGATACACATTATGTGAGTTGTGGTGGCTCCCAGAAACTACCTGGTTACTCTTGGTTGTGAGGATGGTGTGGTAATTAGCCCAGGTGTCTGCGGGAAAGCCTTTGTGGTGCACATGGTTCATATTGTGGAGCTTAGCCCAGGTGTATTCGAGCAAGCCTTTGGAGAGAGATGCACAAGATTTATGTAATTGGGGAAAAGAGGAAAACTAGTGTGGAAGTAGTAGTGGGGTACCCTTGATATTCTTTACTATATGCTATATTCTTGTTTGCGTTACTTGGTGAGAGTAGCCATGGTGAGGTTGGAAACTTAGTATACCTATTTAGGTGACGAGTAAGTTTCTCTTGTTGTTCACTATGCTTTAGCATGCCTTCTTTACCTTTTCATGAGAGGATTTGGGGAGGATTCAAGTTAGTATACTATTATACTCACCCTACGTATATATAAACTGTTTTTCAGGTCATGTGGAGCAGGTTAGAGATCAAGCTGGTTAGTATTAGCTTGTGGTTGGAGGAGCTATTCGGGCTTGTGGTCGTTGCCCTTTTACTTTCTTTTGGGTACTTGTAGTTTTCCCTTTCAGTTGTTGTAATTTTTCATGACATTTCATATATGAACTTGGGTTTCATTTATATTCTTGTTCTGAGTTGGAGTTGATTGGTGTCTATCTTATCTCTCTATTCCACATGTGTTCTCTTAGAGGGTAATGCCTCCCATTTCTGTAATTATTATACCCTCAGTGCTAGTCTCAAACCCAGGGCCTACTGGAGGTGGGACTCGGGGGGGGGGGGGGGGGGGGGGTCATTGTCTCCCTTCTCACATTGTCGGCCCAATGGGGGTACACTTTGTGGGGAGGGGGTCGTGACAGAGTGGTGTCAGAGGCTCTAGTTGAGAGATATGATGGATTTTGGAGTTAGGCACAGGTGAGGTTTCATGGGTTGGTAGGGAAACAATGTCATTCATGTTTAGAAAGTGAGGTAAACACTGGAGACCAGCTGAGACATAGGCATTTAGGGCCCCCTATGATTTTATGTACGGACCTTTAATTTTACAATGTCTACTAAACAAGGTGATACTAGTTGCAGGATAGAGACCTTGGAATGGATCATGAATCATTCTTCTTTGTGATTTTGTTTGAATGGGTAGACCTTGGGATAGGTTAACCTAAAATTAATAAAACAAAACAATTAATTAATTAATGTTGAGTCTTCCCTATTCTAGGCTTAGGAGCTCTAAGTGTTTTCTATTTTTCAAGTATGGCTCCAGGTTGATGTCCTCGTGAGGATCGCATAAAAGATCTCCAAAAGGTTGTGGCAGCAAATCGCCGCCGGGTAGAGGTTGACAAAGATGACACATGGATGAAGACACTCCAAGAGTTTCAGCGCCAGTGTCTACAGAAGTACGAGGGCTCCGTTTCAGATACAGTTACAGAAGACTGGTTGGAGGAGTTCGAGATAGTTTTCAGTTAGATCCACCCTCGGAAGCAGCACTGGGTGTCTTTAGATGTGACGATGATGCGTGGAGCAGCAATTCAGTGGTGGTTCTTGTTCCTAGGGGATCGTGAGGATTCAACGATCCCATGGGAAGAGTTCCGAGACAAGTTCAGAGTCTAGTTCCATTCCTCGACTGCAAAGGCGTCCTGTTTCTAGGAGCTTCTTACCCTTTGACATGGGTGCTCTAGTGTTCGGTATTTTGGGATCTGTTTTAGGAACCTTTTACGATTTTTTTCGGACTTGTTTCCAGACGAGGAGGCCAAGGAGAGAATTTCGAGGAGGCTTTGTGCCCAGAGATCCAGCGCCAGGTCACCCCATTTATGATGAAGACATATCTCATGATGCTGGTGAGGGCAGAGGTTGTCGAGAGGAATTTGGCCAGGACTGGATCATCATGAGAGGGGAATCAGCATGATTCCTCACGAAGGAAGTATGTGGTACGGGGTTCCCGGTTCTCAGGGCAGAAGAGTTTCCATTTAGACGGGGGTAAGTCCCAGCCCTTCACATCTCATTTATCTAGAGGCAAAAACTCTCAGGCATATGCCATGTGATCAGGAACTTTTTTTTCTTGTGGTGGTCGTGGTCATCAACAGCAGGAGTGCCCGACCTTTCAGAGTGGTCAGCGTGCATCGGGTGCTACACTCTAGGTTCCTCCTTTGAGACAGTTCCAACCGAGGGAGCAGCAGCCAGTTACACCATCTTTAGATCACTAGAGGGGAGATGGGGTAGGCATAGGACATCCCCATGATTCTCCCCATCCTTAGAGAGTAGTTCACGTCCATGGTGGTGGTTGTCATCAGGGCCAGAGAGGTCATGGAGGAGGTCATGGCCAGCTTCATGCTCTAGCGTTGCCAGCACCAGACGATCCAGATGTCATTCATGGTACCCTTTTCTTGTTTTCTACCTTGGTCTATGCCTTTATTGATTCAATGGTGACACACTCTTTCATATCACCTACCCTTGTCCATGCTTTGGGACTTGAGGTAGAGAGGCTTTCAGTTCCCTTGGAATTGACTACGCCTGTTCGAGGTCGAGCTGACTTGTTTGAAGTATGTAGAGACGATGAGATAGTGTTGGGGAAACACCGCTCTTGGGGATATTTCTTATGTTTACATATACAATCATATGATGTCATCCTCGGCATGGATTGGATCTATTCGGTGTAGGATATCATGGATTACTACAAGAAGAAGGTTGTTTTCCTTGGTGCGGATGGAGAGCCAGTGGTGTTTGTTGGGGAGTGAGATCCTCGGATGGGTCACAGGCGTGTTCCATCCTTATCGTCCATGGCAGTTGAGATGATGTTGAGTTCTTCAGAGGTTCAGCAGTTGGCGTTTCCTAGGGCCATAGAGGAGTACCCTGATACCTTCCTAGAGAAGGTTTTACCATTACCCTCTCGACGAGAGATTGAGTTCGGAATCGAGCTACATCCAGGAGCGTCTCCTATCTCTATGTCTCCATATAGGATGTCCCCTTCTATGTTGCGAGAGATGCGTATATAGAATTATGGTCTATTGCAGTGTGGTTTTGTTTGACCCTGTGTGTCCCCATGGAGTGCACCAGTTCTGTTCGTGAAGAAGGCTGATGTCAGATTGTGGTTGTATGTCTATTATCGTCGCTTAAACAAAGTGACAGTAAAAAATCGCTATCCTCTTCTGCAGATTGATGATTTATTCGATCAACTAAAGGGCACAAGTTGGTTCTCGAAGATCTACTTGGGGTCAGGATATCATCCGATGCGTGTGAAGGATGAGGATATCCCGAATACTACTTTCTGTTGTCATCATGGGAATTATGAGTTTGTTTTAATTTTGTTTGGCGTGACGAATGGTCCAGTTGTGTATATGGGATTGATGAATGCTTTTTTCCGTGAATTCCTGGAGAAGTTTGTGGTAGTTTTCATCGACGACATCCTTTTGTACCCCACATCTGAAGAGGAGTATGCAGAGCATCTAAGAACCATTTTGGGAGTTCTTCGCCAACATCAGTTGTTCGAGAAGTTGTCGAAGTGTGAGTTTTGGGCTCGAGAATTCCATTTCTTGGGTCATGTTGTGTCCCAATAGGGAGTAGCTATGGATCCATTGAATATTGAAGCAGTTGTGTCTTGGGAAGCTCCAAATACAGTGTCGGAGGTGCGAAATTTCCGTCATCTCGCAGGCTACTACAGGAGGTTCGTAGAAAATTTCTCACGAGTTACAACTCCTCTGACAACATTGATTAGGAAAGAATAGGAATTCATATGGATTGATCAATATTAGGCAGCTTTCAAGTATTTAAAATGGGAATTTAGTAAGTGCTCCAATCCTTTGTCTTCCAGCTGAAGGAGTTCAGTTTGATGTTTTCTACGATGCTTCACATCTGGGGTTAGGCTGTGTTCTCATATAGTAGAGGTTAGTTGTTTCTTATGGGACTCGACTGTTGCGTCGCCATGAACACAACTATTCCACCCATGATCTTGAGTTAGAAACCGTGGTTTTTTCTCTGAATTTGTGAAGACATTACCTCATTGGTGAGCGCTTTGTGGTTTTCTCCGATCATAAGATTTTGAGATCTGTTTTCTCCCAGCGTGACTTGAACTTATGACAGCGTCGGTGGATGGAGTTCTTACAAGAATATGAATTCGAAATATCATATCCACCTGGAAAATGGAATGTTGTAGCTGATTCTCTGAGCCGAAAGTCACGTAGTGATGCTGTGCATGAATTCAGTGATTCCTAGAGAGTAATGGAGGAGTTGTCAGCATTGCATCTTGAAATGGGAGAAGTTGGGGGGTAGAGGTTGTCTTTTTCATATGACGGTATAGTCATCCCCGATGCAGAAGGTGGAAGAGTCCCAGTTGGGAGATCTTGTGGTGGAGGTCTGGAGAGACTAAGTTGTTTGTGTTGAGGCCCCTGATGGTTGGTCTGAGGATGTACAACACCGAGTTTTGTATCATGCAAGGCCTTTTGTCCCTTTGTCGATGCGTGAGACGGTTCGAAGAGAGTTCCATATTTCGCCCATTGCAGTACATCCTTGCGTGACGAAGATTGATCAATCCTTGAGGAGTCAGTTTTGGTGGTCTGGGATGAAGTGTACGGCTGCAGAGTTTGTGTCATGTTATTTAGTCTGCCAGAAGGTGTAGGCCGAACCCCGTGTTCCTGGTGGCCTTATCCAGCCATTATAGATTCCTCAGTGGATGTGGGAGGACATCTCAATGGGCTTTGTTACTGGTTTACCTCGAGCTCTGGGAGGACATGATTCTCTTTGGGTGGTAGTGGATCGTTTAACAAAATCAACCCACTTCATAGTGATCAAGGAGTCATGCTCAGTGGACGTTTTGTCGAGGAAGTATCTGGAGGAAGTGGTGAGAATTCATGGAGTCCCTAGGACGATCATTTCTAATCAGGATCCTCATTTTACCTCCAGGGTGTGGAGAGGTCTCCAACATGCTTTCTGTTCTCAGCTATGCCTGAGCATTCATTTTCATCCTCAAACAGATGGTCAGATGGAGCGAACCATCCAGAATCTTGAAGACATGTTATGCTCTTGTGTTCTTGATTTTGGAGGTTCATGGATGAGGAACTTACCCTTGGTGGAGTTTTACAACAATAATAGTTTCGACTCCATCATCAGTATGGCGCCGTTTGATGCCTTGGATGGTCGGCCTTTCCGTTATTCGTTGTGATGGACTGGGGTCGGAGAGTCAGCAATTCTCGGACCGGAACTAGTGCAGAATACAACAGACGTGGTTCAGGTGATTCATGAGAGGATAAAGGTAGCACAAGATCGTCAGAAATCCTATGCCGATCAAAGAAGGAGACCCTTAGAGTTTAATGTTGGGGATCATGTGTTTTTGAAGGTGACTCCCCGTCATGGGAAACGATGGTTTGGTCGTGGAAGTAAGATTTCTCCCCGGTTTGTTGGGACTTTTGAGGTATTATCTCATGTTGGATCTTTGGCGTACCAAGTAGTACTTCCCCTGCAAATGAGTCGGATACATGATGGTTTCCATGTATCGCAACTCCGACGTTATCTTCATGATGACTCTTACGTCATCGGTTGGGGAGAGATCGATATTGATGATGATAAAACCTTTGAAGAGTGACATATGGAGATCCAAGACCGCAAGGAGAAGGTGTTGAGCGGTCATTCTATTCCCTTAGTTCATGTCTTGAGGCGACATGGTGGAATGGAGGAGAGTACCTGGGAATGTGAGTCACATATACGTGCTCAGTAACCATATTTGTTTGATGTTTAACTCCTTTCATATAACGTTGTGCCCTTTGTGGTTAGACCTTTCATGTTTAGGAGATGGCTCCCATTTTTTCTTTGGTGGCTTGCTCTCTTTTGTGAGGTATCACGAGGGGTGGTTGTTCAGACCCCTTTTCGTTTTCACTTTAGGTGGGTTTTGGATTCTCGATTATGAGAATGTTTCGAGACGTATTTGATATAATGGTTCGGACCTCTCTGGTCAATTCCATTGTGAAAATGTGGTGTTATAGGTGTTCCGAAAGGTTAAGGTGGCTTGGGGTTCGTTTGGGTGGACTTTTAAAGGAAGATAAAGGGTAATAGATTTCGCACAGTTGGCGCACGGTTTTCCTAAACCATGTGGCCAAACCGTGCAAGGCTGGTCTTGGAGGCAGTGGCTAACACATGGTTAGCACACAGTTTGTCTAACCGTGCGGACTAACTGTGCGAGGAGTGTTTGAAGAGGCAGAAGCTAACACACGGTTAGCACACGGTTTGGTAAACCGTGTGGACTAACCATGCATGCACTTAAAGTTAGATCCTACAATTGTGGATCTAACTCGTTTTTCCTTTTATCACCTCGTTTAAGCCCATAAGTGGCCATAAATAGGGATTACTCTCTCTTGGTGGTTATAAAACCTCTCCCAAGAGTTTTAGAGGCGATCTAGAGGCTTCTCTTCGCAAATCGAAGCTGATTTATTGAGGTATGTGGTCCTTTTGTTTGATTCTTAGATCTACCTAGATCTACTCTTCCTCTTCTCTCGGGATCTTAGTTCTATGCCTATTATGGGTAGATCTAAGCATGTGTATCTCAAAAAGTATGAGGTTTGGTCTTGGTTATGTTAGGAGAAGAGATCTAGGGAGTATCCTTGGTGAATCGACCCGGTCTTCTTGGGCGTTCTTCGACCGTTGTGGGTTCCGTCAAAACCACCATGGTAGGGGATTCGTGGATTCTCTAATAATTGTTTATGTGCAATCATAAAGTTAGCATGATTTCGCCCTTTGGATCACAATGAAATTTACCTAATTAAATAATTGAACTGGATTAAAATAATTGGTTTGATCGCATGCTGTTACTTTATACTGTGATAATGGTTTGCCTCATGTTTTTCTAGATAGAATGATATCTATGCTTGATTTGAGTAATTGTTCGTTCTTGATGGAAATGGATAAATAACGTAAAGCCGGAATTAATTTATAATTAATTGGATAAAGATAAAGAGGTATGTAAATGAATCTGGTTGTTGCCGTTGTTGTAGATGTTCTAATTTGATGTTAATCAAATTGGAATAGTAAGCATGTTAAATCTTTTGTGATAGATTACTGATTAGGTTTCCCGGAATTGGAACCTACGAATTGAATCTATTAATTCAAGAGGGATTAAAGAACTGGTTGGTTGGAAAAAGATAATGTATGGTAGGGTTCTTATTTACCCTCTTGTTTGTAAGGCTGAGTTCCTTGTTCTTTAGAGCCATGAGGGCTCAATATGTATGAAGGCTAGATTCCTCGTTAAAGGGCCTAGATCCCATTTGTAGTGATGTTTGTTTTTCCTGCAGATTGTGTTATAATGTAACCTTGTTCGGGTGTTGTGAAATATACTGGTAGGGAGGCCTTCTGGTTGTGGCAGCGGATGACGCCTAGAGTGGCTAGATGCGTCAGTTTATACATGTGGGTGTCGGGGAGGACACAAGTGATCATGGAATGGGATGGATGTGTTCGTTGGATGCTTGGTGACATTGATTGAATGTTTATCTGCTTTAATTTTCCCCACTGCTCAAGGATGCTGGTCTTGCTTACCTTTTTATGAAGGAGGAGAAGACTCACGGGGTATGCCACTTGCTTTCCGTGTTTAGCCTCTCAAGGGAGAATGGGTCTACGCTCTTGCTATAGGCGGCAATGACTAGATGGGTAGTACCTATACTCTCCTTGTTGAGCCCCCTAGTTTTTCGTAGCATAGGATGATTTTATAGAATTCCTAGGAATATGGGAAGGTAAATCTATAAAGAATGTTTGAATAAATGATGTTAACCCTTGTGGATGGAGTCTGTTGAAACTTAATAATGTGGTTGAGAACTTTTGAAAGGATATTGGATTTTTTTGAGGTGGTTTTGTTCATGGTTAATTAATATGTAAATAATTAATTAACGTAAAGTGGAATTGATGAAAATGGTAATAAATTAATATAATAAATCCCTTAAATGGATGTGTGATTATAGGATACCTAATCTTAGAAGTGGCAGCCCGGAGTCCGAGAGACGTTAGCTGCAGTTGTGTCTAAGACTAGGTTATGCCCATAGTGTGGTTGTGAGTTATGATATATTCTATACTTTTTGTGTTTCTATACGCTACTCTACCGTATTAGTAAGTGAAACTGGTACCTCAGGGATTCTAAGCCCTGGGGGGTGTTTTTCCCAACATTCCGATGGGAGGGTGAATGGCTGACTACCCCTTTGACCCCGCTCTCTTTTCTTGGTAGATACTAGTTCCATTAGGCACAACAGTTAGTTTTACCCATATATGTGTGTAGAGGGATGTAGTGGCATGTAGTTATTCACAAACATATATTCTGGATATAGTATCTTATGGACTACTATAGGTGTAACATGCATAGGTTGTAATGGCTTGAGGATCCTTACTCAGTGTATGGGAAGTAATGGCTTGAAATATAATACCTGACGTATGATACACGTTATGTGAGTTATGGTGGCTCCTGGAAACTACGTGGTTACTCTTGGTTGTGAGGATGGTGTGGTGCTTAGACCAGGTGTCTATGGGAAAGCCTTTGTGGTGCACATGGTGCAGATTGTATAGCTTAGCCCAGGTGTATTCGGGCAAGCCTTTGGAGAGAGATGCATATGACGTATGTCATTGGGGAAAAGCAGCAAACCAGTGAGGAAGTAGTAGCAGGGTACCCTTGATATTCTTAACTATATGCTCTATTATTGTATGTGTTACTTGGTGAGAGTATCCATGGTGAGGTTGTGAACTTAGTATACATGTTTAGGTGACGAGTTATTTTCAATTTTTTTTCACTGTGCTTTAGCATGCATTCATTACCTTTGCACGAGAGGCTTTGGGGAGGATCATATTGAGTCTACTGTTATACTCACCCTACGTATATATAAACTATTTTTCAGGTCACATGTATCAGGTTGGAGATCAAGATGGTTACTACTATCTTGTGGTTAGAGGAGCTATTCGGGCTTTTGGTTGTTTCCATTTTACTTTCTTTTGGGTACTTGCATTTTTTCCTATCAGTTGTAGTACTTTTGCATGACATTTCATATATGCAATTGGGTTTCTTTTATAATCCAGTTTTGAGTTGGAGTTGATTGGTGTCTATCTTATCTCTCTCTTCCACATGTGTTCTCTTATAGGGTAATGCCTCCCATTTGTGTGTCTATTATACCCTCGGTGCTAGTTGCCAACCCGGGTCCTACTGGAGGTGGGTCTTAGGGGTCATTATCTCCCTTCACACATTGCCGACCCCGGAGGGGTACACATTGGGGGGAGGGGGTCATGGCATCTCTCATGTATTCTCATCATATGAAAAATAGTATCATGTGTTAATAAGATAAGTAAATAATTCTCTAAGTCCTGTGTCTTTGAAGGGAAGCAAGAGAATAAATGCATGGAAGGGAGAAAGATAGATAAAGGGAAGAGGGGAAAGAAGGATTTTCACATATGTGATAACTATGGAAAGAACAACATTGGTAAATGCATGAAGGGAATGATAGTTTGTTTTATGTGTGGAGAAATAATACACTAAGTACATGATTTCAAGGGTAAGAAAAAGGTTTCAAATGTACAATGCTTCATCTATAAGGAGTTGGGACACTACGCGAAGTAATGTCCAAATCATCAGAGTATACCACAAATGCTACTATTTGATAATAATAAACTTATGATATTATCGAATATGTAGAGGAATGATTAGATTTCTTATGTTGTTATTAATGTATTGTTTCATTTCAGTATTTTATTAATGATGTACATGTTATATGAATTATAGGGTATAAAAGGATTGTACTACAATATTATTTCATTACGGACTTAAGATTGTGTGGATCAAAGAAAAGTAACTCAATAGGAAGTTAAATGTTTTGGAAAATATATGGTTGAGAGAAAGATAAACCAAAAAATTGTTCTGATATTGAGGTAGTGATTTTGTAATAATATATGATTGATTTGGATAAATTATATTGGATATTATTGACTACCTTGTAACTGATTAATGATTTGTATATCCCATCATTGTTGGAGTTTACATAATTTTTGGATATAAGAAGTATATCAAGTATTCAATAATGATTAAGGAACCATTAATGTAATCAATATGGGTTTATGGTAATTCAGGGTGTTACTATGTTTTAAAAGAATACATGATATAGGTATTAACATGTTATTATGTTGAAAAGGGAAACTTTATTGTGTTTACCTACCATATAAACTTTGGACTGTGAATTTGGAGAAAATTATTTTTGGTAATTCTAAAGGTTAGAATAGATTATGTTTGACATTGGATACTATTATTAAGGATAAATCATTTCTTAAGATTATTTTTGTATTTTTATAAAAAGGACAACCCAGAGGTCGGGCGACAACTCATCGCATCCGGGAAGGCCGCGAGAGTTGAACCCATAACTGAAGGGCGACAAGGGTGGATCACCTACCACTGGCATGGATGTTGTCCTAGTTTGTATAATGTAGTTTTTTTAAATATCCTGATAAATGAATTATAAATTCATTATTTTTGGAAGCCAATACTATTTGGATAAATAGAATATTTTTGAATTCTATTTTCTTTTCGAGTGAAAGATGAGTTTGTGGTAGGAATTTGTTGAAGGATGAAACACTACTTGTCATGTATATATTTTTTTCTATCATATTATATGAATAAATTAAATCTTAATCATTAGGGAAGGGATCATAAAACCAAAAATGTGTGATCCTAATACATTATGTTTTGTCGAGCCAATGATATTTTAAATCATCATAGATTGATATCTTTGAGGGTTTCAATTTTAGACTTGTTTGTGATTGATGAACTCAATCACTACCTATAAATATTTACGTTTACCTCCAATTCAGTGTCCTTAGTTACCACCAATTTTCTCTTAATTAAGATCATAATTTGGTGTTGACTTTTTCATTTCTCTCTCCCTCTTATTAAGACTAACATTTATTAAACCAATTTATGATGTAGGGTTTTCACAATGGTATTTTCCAATTTTAACCTTTTATTTTCTAAAATAAATTTCAAATTGCAAGGAATCTATTTATTGAAGGAGGGGATAATGTAACACCCCATGATTTCATAGTAATTTATCTCTTCAATGTATTTCAATAACATGCGCTACATGCAACATCGAATTCGAGCACACCATGACTTACCAAACTAGCGATTCACAAAAGAGGTCATAAATATTATTAACCAAATTTTAAATTTTATATATCCTATATAACATTCATCGATTCTATTTCTTATACATAATATATGAAAAAAATCAATTTTTAAGATAAAAGAGGTGTTTTAAAAAAATTCGGGTTTATCCCTTTTAATGGTGAACCCTTTTTAACATCATTATTTGACATATTTATATATTAAATTTAGTGAAATTAAATTCATCTTTATAATAGGGATATAAAAATTTAGTTTGTATAAATGTTTGTTACTTTTTTGATAACTTTCATATGTTGATGAATAGTGAAGAAATACTAAATTTTAATTAAAAACAACTTTTTTAATTGAAATAATTTATAGTGAAAAATTACACATTTGAATTGTTTTTAAGTATAATTAGATTATATTTTTATCATTTAATATAATTTAGGTACTTGTATATAATTTCATATTTATATTTCACATAAAGAAGTCTCAATCTTTAGATAGTTATTATTTCATAAAAACACGCTTTTTGTTTTGACAATGGGAATTAATTATTAATTAATTTCTGCCACTTATATATTTTTAAATTGGAAGAATTGATTCCATATTTGAAATCAGGAAGTCCAAATTATATAAATAGTTAAATTTAATTTTTAGACATTATGAATAATTATTTCGGTAAATATTTTATTTACCATGGTTAAAGATTAAATCTAGTAAGTATGTGTAATGAAATAATATTAAAATAATATTAAATTAATTTAACATGTGTCATAACCCTATTTTATAATACATTTCCCACCGTGGGAATACTTGGGTAAATTTTGGTACCACATTGAGCCACATAAGAGTGATAATGAAATTTTATATTAAATAACTAAAGTAAGGAAAACAGCAACAAAAGAAAATATATTATGGTAAAACAATTTTTATATGAGGTTATATAATTGATATATTCGAAAATAAATAGTAATTAGAAAGCTAAAAATATTTCATAAATGTGTATTCTTTTTTATAATTTTTAGAAATAATATAAATATAATTATATATGACACAATAATGATGTAGTATTTTCATTATTAATGAAACAATCAAATAAATGATATTATAAATATTAAAATAAATATAATATGAAAATTTTGATGATATACACGAATTTTATAGGTTAATATGACATGTTAGTGTTGATTAAATGAATTTTTTTATAACTAATGATGTTGTTATGACTTAAAAAAACAAAATTCCAAATAGTGTCGAAATTGACAAAAAAGTGTTTAAAAAAATATTATATTATTAATTGATATAATATGTCTAAAAATCTAAGAATCAGCCATAAGACTTATATAATGATATTTGTATCATTAATTAACTGTTTGGGGTTCTCTAGAGGGTTTTTAGTATGTTTATTGACCATATAATTAAACATACAAAGAGACATGGTAAATGTCTAACTATTTAACTAAGAGTTAAATCTAAAAGATAAGGTTATTATAGTGACCAAAACCTGTCTAAAACATATTGGTTGAAAAGGTTTTAACCCATACAACCTTAGACTCGAAATAAATCATTTTTTAGCCAATATAAATCGAAAATTATTTTATTATAAATTAATATTTTATTCTTTTCCTAAGGTGCCCCTAACCTCTCTTATAAAAGGGCAATTCCCCTTCTATCAAAATCACACCTCTAATGCCATTTGGCTTGGCCAAACCCTACCGAAATATCCTAAAATTTCCCTCACTTCACCCAAAGTGATTTATTTTGATTATAAATATATATTAAGGATCCATTTTGATCAACTCAAAAGGAATCACCCGAAGAAAAGATAATAATTTCACCACCCTCTTTCAAGTTCTTTTCTTTTTCCACTTCCTCTTTCTTTGTTGTTTTCATTCTAAAATAATAACCATGGTATCGTCTATATAATGTTATTTTATTATAAAAACTTCACAACATTATTCATTATTCTATCCATCCTATGAATGACAAAGTCACCAAACGTGTGTACATACGGCTTACCGTCTCCACGTCGTGGTGTAGTTTGTTATTCAAACACTTAATTATTTGGATGGGTATAATAATAAGTATAACTAAATTAAATAATAAATGTAATATGTTAATGATTCTTTATATATGGTATACAACCCAATTACATACGATTTCACCATGAATATAATGATATTGTTGCTCATGCGTACATATGGATTACCGTCTCCACGACGCAGTAGGATTTATTTCCACATTCACCATTCAGCGATGATTATAAAAATTCAAATTATTAATAAGTATATAATATATGACATAATAATTCTAATTAATATATATATATATATATATATATATGTATTTATGTACTTATATATATCTTATTCACTTACTTCCATTCAATAAGATATGAAAACGAAAACTGCGTTTATGCGTACATACGGCCTACCGTCTCCATGAACGGTGTTTTCCATTTCATATATATATATATTATACATATTTATATTCTAAATATATATGATATATAAATCATGTTTAATATTCTAGAAGTATGTAAATCATTTTTTAAATTATACTATCAATAATAACAAGTTAAAACACATACAATAAAGAAAATGATTATTAACTGAAATGTTAATTTAACTTGGAAATCATTTTTAAATGGGTAGTATAAAGCCATAAATGAATCATGTATGATATAATGAATATGAATGTGGTTCTGGTGTAATTTAATAACATACTATTGTCATTATACAAGAGGTTAAACGTACCCTTGACCAAAGGAAGGTGCAAGGTAAGGGTTAATTCCCCAATCTAATTATTATTCAAGATTGTTTATGGATAAGTTTTTATTGGGACAAATTTATTATCCATGTCCAGGATTCATAAAAGAGTTTAAAAAAGGATTATTTTGAAATGAAAATTTTCTTAAAACATCATTTTAAATGTTATAAATATTTATTTCTCTAAATCATTTTCATTAATATCCATGCTTTCAAAATGTTTTTTAAAGGATTTATTTATACGGACATGAATGTTTATTAAAAGGTTAATTACATTCAAAAGTTTCAAAGTGGTATGGGATCCTTTATTTCAATAAAATTTCATTAGATGTCTTTCATTCTAAAATGTGTGAATTTTAACTGTTTTCATGAAAAAGGGATATTTCTCCCATATAGTGTTACAAATCATTTTCATTTATGTCAACATCCTTTGAGGGATTTTAAACTTGTTTGAAGTTGATTTATAATGATAAAAATCTTCTATATTGTATTAAAGGTTTATTTGGTATGTTTGACTGTGGATGTGTTATTTTTATTCCATTCGTGGTTTATGGATAAATTATTTACATTTCATATGCTAGTTTTAATGAAAATGTTTATGTCATGTTTCAACCTTTTAATATGAGGAATGTATGGGACATAGTAAGTGATGGGTGGAGCCCATTATAGCTCCTTGATGCATCGGTAGGTCTAATGAGGCAATTAGACGTGGAATTGGCTGAGGCCTTTCCCAATTTGATATATGGTTTTAGCCGAGGCCATAATCATTCTTAAATGTCTAGGTTGAGGCCTTGAAAAAATATTTCAGAATGTTTGGAATTATACATTCCCTCATTATTAAAATAATATTGATACTTCATGTAGTTATTTGACTAGTAGAAAACCAATTATTATGTTTTATTATGGCATTGTTTACTCATGTCATATTCCTTCCATAAAGTGTTCATGTTTATTATTTGCAAGGGCATGTGTTTTTAATTATTCACCATGCCTAATGTTTATGTTATCTTCCACGGTATTGCTTAACCATATTGAGCATTTGAGCTCGCCACTTTCTTATGTTTTTTCCATGATTCCGTGAAGTGTATTCTGATTGATAAGTATGGTAAAGCTAGGAGATTAATGGAATTATGAAAGGATCATTTATGTTGTGTTTCATTTTCCTAATGTGTAATTTAACATTAATGTATGTAATCTATTTTCCAAGACTGCTAAATTGATCCGTCCTTCAGGATTTGATTCCTTGTAATCATACCAATGTATTAATATAATGCACCAGCTCCAGGTTTATGGGGTCAATGCATTACAATTTAAAACATATGAATTATGAAAAAATAATCTATCACCATGATTGAGTTTAAATTGTGAGGATTAAATTTAAATATGGCACGGAGAATGTGACAACCAAAAAATATGATGTAAGAACCTTTTATTCGATAGCATGTGTGAAATACAACCCCAAGAGAGTAGGTTAATAAAATATTTGGATACTTTATAACATATTTAATATTTAAAATAGATTATATATATTTAAATTCATACAAAACCAAGTTAGTGTGCGTTACACACAAGAGTGACTTTCCTTGATGGCATGCATTATATGGAAGAATGTGTTTTATCAAAAAATAATATGTTATTAAAATATAATGAGAAATAAACTAGTTTTTAAATTAGTAGTTATTAATATTTATGAAAAAATTATGAAATATATATCTTATAAAAATATATAATTAATCAATCGGTCACAAATTAATTATAAATGA
The DNA here is from genome assembly GCA_963277665.1 of Viscum album. Taxonomy (NCBI): domain Eukaryota; kingdom Viridiplantae; phylum Streptophyta; class Magnoliopsida; order Santalales; family Viscaceae; genus Viscum; species Viscum album. The sequence continues at coordinate 1,239,189,750 of OY728143.1, forward strand.
ATATAAGTAGAAGTCGAAAATAAAGTGAATATTTTTTATAAAACTAATTTTAACCTCAAAATGTTGTTTTTATGCTAATAAATTAAATTAATTAAAACTAGTGAGTGACATTAATGTAAAATTTTAACATTAATTTTTCAATTATATATTTTTGATATTCATTCTTTAGGTTTGATATGCATAAGAAAATAAAAAGCTCTATTTTATATATAACACCCTATATTGTTATAAAATAAATTTTACCGTCCTTTATTGGAGAACCCATTTCATATCTAAATTATGAATCATTAATTGATTTAATATTTCAAAATAAAAATCATATTTTAATTTGAAACAACATAATTATGTTATGATTATTTTTTATATTTTTACAAAATATTTAATCTTTTAATGAATGATTTAATATACTGAATTTTATTTTAAATATATCATTTTTCATGTAATATATTTATAATATATTATTATTATTTTAATTGGTTTTAATGTTTTATTAGATATTTTTTATCACTTAATAAAATTTAAGTTATTGGAATAAATTTAAATTTGAAATTAATTACAAAAACATAGAAAAAATTCGGACGTGTTTACCATAAAAACCAGCATTGTCATCCTGCCTACGAGATGAATTTCAAATTACATTCTACCACTTATTTTATTGGAATTTAAACAAATGGATTCTATATTTGGAATATCAATAAATTATAATTTATAATAATTCCATGTATATTTTTTTAAAAAAATATTAGTGAATGTAATAAAAATGAATTAAAATAATTAAGGGAATATTATGCTTAATAAAGGACTAAGCCTTTAACGTAGGGCCTAAAATGACCAAGAGACCTTCCAAACACCCATTTTATGGACAAAACGTTTCCATTATCCTTAAATTATATGATTTTTTCCTTTTTTTATGACTTTTTTTTGGTAATAACATGTTCACGACTACCTTGATTCCAAAAATTCCTTGTGAGCCATTTTCCTTCACTATAAAAGGCCACCACCTCTTCTAATTCCTAAAACCTCTAAAAAATAAGGTTTTCCAAGATTAGACTATATAGTTTCCCGAAATATCTCCTCTCAACCCTAAATACACCCCTTGGGCATAATGAAATTAAAGTATCCGTTTGGTTCAATTTAAAGGAGTGAACTGATTACGAGGTAAAATTATTTCTTAAGCTTTTAAGTTTTGTTTCCTCTATCCAACCCATAAATTATTCTTATTATATTATTTTATAACAAAAAACGTATCATATATATAATATTATGTTTTGTTCTAGGTTTCATAATAACATTTACACAAAATTCTGTCTAATGGGTAACTAACATATTGTCTCAGCGTATGAAAAACTACTGCAGAACGAAATAATGATTTTCCATTTTTCCAAAAACACTACTCATATTGGCCATTAAGATAGAAAATAAATTTATATATCTTATATATTTTATTTAAAATTTATTTATTCATCTATAATTTTATTCAAAACATAACTTTTTCTTTCCATTTTATGTCACTATGATAATATCGTATGAGGAATTGTGGAATACCGACCCTCAAAGTGATTTGAGTCATTCAATAAATTCCTGGAATGTAAAATGGAAGATTTTAATAAATTTATTTAACTTATATAACATAAATATAATACTATAATTATAATATACATATTTATAATTTATATTTATTCTTTTTAATATAAAAAAGAAATGAATGTAGTGTCCAGGCGTACATACGACCTACTGTCTCCATGAACGGTTCACTTCATTTTTAATCTCCAAATATTATATACAACTATAAATACATATATAATGGATATATATGATATTAATATAATTTTATAAATTTTAGAGATGATTAATCCAATACATATTTAATAATAATAAATAATAAAAATTTAAAACATACACGACAAACTAGGCAATTAACACGAGAAATGGTTAAAATAATGAATGTTTATTAAAAAACAGGAAATAATATATTATAATAGAATCATATATGATATCATAAATATTAATATAATTCATTAATTATCTAGAATCAGGTTTAAACACCGTATACTATAGATTAATGTATGGTCACCAGAAAGGAAACACATGGCAAGGGATTCTCATCTCACCTTTTCACATCAACGAGATAAATGTCATGTTCACCGGTAACATATTTTCTGTTGTGTAACTAATTAACTTTTTTTATATTATATAATTAATCCTTTTATATTTATGTTATTTTAAAATTTCATTTTAAATTATTCATTCATGAATTCTATGATCTAAAAATGTTCAAAGTGGAATGGGACACATTGGAATATTCATATATATTTTTCCTCAGGACTAATCCAAATTATATTTAAATGGAATTTCAATTCAAAAAAATTATATAACCATTTTTAAATAATAAATTTCGTTATTATCTAGTTATTTATGACCATTTTATTTTATAAGTGGCATTTTAAAAAATTTGTAACTCAAAATGTTTTGGAAATTATTTTTAATAAAACTGACTTTATTCCTCTCTTTTTTGAAGAAACTATTTTCTTCTAAAAGCCAAATTTTAATAAGATATATTTATTATTGTTTTAAACTGATTTGGAAAAGATAATTTTACCCTTTTTTCTTATACTAATGTTTTTAAAGTAATCTTACTTTTTATTTTCCAATAAGGCATTTATCAATCATTTTTACCCTACCAATAGAACGTTCCTTTACCTTATATGAAATGTATAGATTTACTCACCATAATTTCATTGAAGCTTTTTTTCATGTCTAAATATTTATTTTTTAATATAATACTTTCTCAAAAGTTTTTTTAGATGCAATTTTTTATCAAAACGTTTAAAAAAATTATTTTCCATTTGAATGTTTTTAATATCTTTTAATAATATATTCATTCCTCCATAACAACAAAAATTTATCTTACTCTACATGGGATATTATGTATTAATACCATATATATTATTTCTGTAGATTATAATAAAGGAAGTGAATGTGAATATTATTTTTGTAATAATTGATTATTACAAGGATAATATTCACATTCACTTCCTTGATTCATCTGTTAGTCCACTTGAAATATTAAATCTCCTATAATCATTGAAAAATGAATTTTTCCTTATTATCGATTTCATTTATCATGGATATTATTATTTCTTAAACTATATACCATTTTACATATGGTGTCTACTTATACATATAATTTATTATTAAGAGAAATATTGATAATTATTTATTCTTTATTCAATATTGATATTTGATGAGGCATATTATTTATTTTGATTATTATATATATGAAATATTTTATACTAGAAAATATGGGTGGAGCCCAGACTATGTAGAGATATTTGATTCATCGATAGGTCATCATGAGAAAAAATCATTGTAAATGTTAGATTAGACTAAACTATATTTTAAAAGGTCATAATTGTATAGGTTTGTGTGTTCCTTGGAAATGAATTACATGATGAAATAAATTCCTTCATTTAGTGTATGTTCTTATTCATCCATGAGATTTTTCATCGACACATGTAGGGATACATTTCATATTCCATTCATTGATTCAATGACATGTTTTTTCTTTTTCTTAAAAAAAATTTTTTACCTTATCTTGAAAATTTAATGGAATGTATTTATATTTATTACCTATCCATATTTTTTACAAACTTCCATTCAGTTTATTGATTACATGGCATGTGTGTTTAGTTATTTATATTTCCATATTGACTATTCTCAGGGATTCATTATTGAATATGCTATATTTTTCCCTTACTAAGATTTGGAGATAACACTTATTTTGCTTCGTTCCCCAAGAATCTATGAAGTGTACTATGAAAGAAATGTAGGTATTTATTTGATGGATTAGATTTATCATAAATTTTTTTTATTTATAAGAAAAAAATATGTTGTAATTAATAGATTATTTTGTAATTAAAGACTCATGTGGCTAACTATTTTACCAAAACTACTAAATTGATTAGTCATTCAGGGCATGGTTTCTTATAAACATTCCAATGTAATTTTTAGCAAAACACCAGCTTTAGGCTATCTGTGGTATAATTTATAAAATATATGTTTTTCTGTTGATTTTATGACAAATATAATTATTTTACAAAAAAAACTATTTTTTCCAAAACATATATTTGACTCCTCCTCAGTTTCTAATTCTTCAAAAAAGAAGGATAATTATTATAAGAAGTATGTTTCTTCCATTTTCATTTGGTAACCCCCATGATTCTTTATAACCTTTCCAATGTAATTAGTAGTAGACATCAGCTCTTGGATATCTGGGGTCAACTCACTAAAATATATGTTTCCAAATTGATTTTATGACAAATAAATTTATTTTACAAAAGAAATATTGTTTACAAAAAAAAATATTTGACTCATCATATGATTTTATTTCTCCATTGAATGATTATTCTATGTGACTCACATGATCATGAAAATATTATAATGTGATGGGTGGTACATGAATTTTAGATCCCTCCAATGAATTGGGTAATGTGTTGTACCTCTTGAGATGTTATGTAATATTCATGAACATGATGCTACATTTATTCACAATAAGGATGTTAAGAGTATGAACATATGTTATGCATGATCGTGATGTAATATTTTCTCACAACTATGTGTGTTATTTTACCACTATGAAATGATGTATCACTTTAATGCATTTTCCTATTCAAATCCATTATCATATGCTTCCCTCAATATGTTTAGGTTGATCTCAGGATTATGATATAATTATGATGATTAGGATTACCCTTGTTATATTGATTTAGATTTTTTTTATTCATCCTCTAAATGGTATTTTAGATCACCCATTTCATTAATGTATTGTCTCAATTGTTTATATGGAATAATAAGTGTGGGAAATTTTATAAGGTTAAAAAAGAAGGACTTACATAAATGTTTATGTTTTATTGTGTATAAAATATGTAAGACTGGGATTTTACCAAGACACTAAACCAGCTAATCGTGGATTTTTATATAGATTTTTATTTTTAAATTAATATTTATGAAATAGTTATTTAAGAAAAATAATTGTTGATATAGTTAATATCAAAGAAGAATTTAGTTAATTTTTGATTTCTTATTAGAAAAAACAAGTGACAATTCTTATAATAATACTAATTATATGTAAAAAATTAACTATTGTTTTAAAAATAGGATAAAAATATGAATCCCATAAGATATTCATTTACTTATAATTGTGTAATTGAACAAATTATTCATATTGTTTACATACATTGTGTTAAAACCCTTTTTTATTTTAGAAAATGGTGGTAATATGAATAACCCAGTCCAAAAACCCTTATTAAGGACAGTGGAATGTTTTCCTGGGGGGGGGGGGGAATTCCCAGGACCATGGGAGGTGGAGTTCAAAATTTCACCATGATGTTTAAATAGATGTCTCAAGAAATGAATAATTACATAATCCAAATGGAATTTCCTTCCTCATCGAATAAGGATAAAATATCTATTGATTCCATTTTATGGTAATATCCAACAATGATTAATGTAACATCTGATCCACATGACATGGAAAAATGGAGTAATTCAATAGTGATGATTTGATATATTTTCTATTGTAATGAGAATTAGAATGAGACTTTGGACAACCATAATTTAGATAAACAATTTGATCAATGTTGGAGGTTGACTAAGAAACCTAAGCTAAAGGATGAAATATATGATACTTTTTGGGAATAAATTAGAAAATATTTCTAAATAATTATCTCACTTGAATTATTTTTATAATAATAGAGAGAGAATTCATAGATCTGAAGCAAAATAAATGTGAATCTATCATGGAATATGAAGAAAACATTACATTTCTCTTCAAATACTCATTGGGAATTTATTTCAATAATGATAGAAAAAGAGATAAATTATTTTTTTATCTAAAGCCATATCTTCAAAATAACCTAGATATCTAATACATTAGTATATTTGTAGATGTGGTCAAATGTTCTCCCATAGTAGAAATGGTATTTAGAGAATGGTAACATGGTTTTAGGGATAAAAAGTAGATAAAAAAGTTTCACAATGGTGGGTAAATTAAAAATTTGAACGGTTATCCAACTAATAATATTTCATAATTTTGTGAATAAACTTTTGGGGAATTATCTAAAAGGGAAAGGGAAATGATTAAAGTGTTGAAGAGAAGGACACAAAACACATGAATGTTGAGGAGAAATGAAGAATATGTCCAACATGATGGAGGAAATAGAGACACATCCTAGTACAAAACCTTTTATTTAATGCTTCAATTATTGGTATCGGGGTAATAATAACATCTAGTGAAATAAACCAAAAGTCCTTGGGGGTAATCATAATTTGAAAAAACAAAAACCAAAGGTGGAAGGGAATTCTTTTTAAATAACAACTACTAAAGTGTATCATAAACATGAAGTGGAATATGGTACACTTTAAATTCCTTCAATAATTTAAAAGTTTTTTTATTCAAAATCTATAGATTAATATTTATCCTTAAGGTTTACTAGAATTATTGAATTGAAGCCCTGATAAAATGAAGTATATATATCTATAAAAATTCCTAGTGGTTCAATCAGTGAAACCCTATTGATGGACTCTTCTCATTTAAGTGAATGCATGAAAAGTTTCCAATTAATCTCATAATACATTCTTTGATAGAATTTTATGATATAAAGCTCATGTATTGGCTAACATTATATGAAGTCAAAATAAACTATTGAGAAAATAAAATATCATTTCTTATTCCAAACCATCCAATGATCCTTTATAAAGGAAAGGATGATCTTGAATCTCCTATGGAAAATAACCCAATGGTGTGGGTTTTTATAACCTATGGAAAATCATACACTTCCAAAAAGGATGATTAATAGAAAGGTTTTATCTTGGAGAAGATTCCCACTATTATGGAATACAATGATGTTTTTCTCAAAGAGTTACCCAAAATTCCCCTAGATCATGAGGTAGAATTCTCAATAATTATTATACACTGTTCCACTCTTATTTCAAAATTACCCAATAATATTTACCCAATCAAATAATAAGGGAAGATAATTGAGTTCCACATCGGTCAAGATGGTGTGATTCAGTTTAGAATGATGAATTTTTTCCTTTATCACCTAATATAAATAAAAAGATATTGGATAATGAAAAAATGTCATTTTTTCATATCCATATAGGATATACCGAAATGTACCATGATATTTGAGAGATCATCTGGTGGGAAAACATGATGAAAGAAATTTTGGAGTATATCTCACGATATTTTTTGGGTGAAAAATATAACGCTGAGTAGAAAAATTGAAATGGGATGATTCGACCAATTTTTATATGAACAAAGAGATGGGAGAATGTTATTATATAATTCTTCAATGGTCTTCTAAAAATATCTAGAGGAAAAATTGTCATATGAATTTTTGTGAATTGAATCAACAAGACTTCCCACATTATTTTTATTCTGAAATATTTATTTCTTTAATTTCTTTACAAGATATATGTAAAGGAGGTGGTGATGATTCACGGGGTTACACTAAATGTTTTATCTAATCATGTTACAAGATTTACATATAGATTCTAAGGAATCATGCAACATTTTCTAAGTATTGAATTGAATTTCAAGGTGGCTTATCACCCCTAAACATATGGGTAATTTGAAAGGGTCACTCAGACTATCAGTGAATTGTTAAGTGAATGATAAATTTAGTTTAGAGGTGTATGGGCTCAATATATCTCATTGGATTGGTTCTCATATAATGAAAACATTAACAAGAGTATTAATATTGATCAATATGGAGCTATGTAGGGGAAGAAATTTTGAAATCCATCTTCATTAAGATGAAGTTAGTGGAAAAAATCTACTTTGAGAAAACCCTATACAGGAGATGGCAGTGAATATTAAATCCATCTAAAAACATATAAAATATTTTCAGTGTAAAGTTAATTGCTATGTTTATAACCACCCAATGGACTTGTATTTTTAAGATGGAGAATTTGTTTCTTTTTAATATCACAATAGAAAAAATTCGTCTGATTTTTTAATAAATGGGTGCTTAGCCCAAGGTTAATTCTCTCCTTTTATATCCTTAATATCAAAGTATTAGTTGAATATCAATGATCTCTAGAAGCGTGTATGGATCTTTTTCATATTGAGTTCCACATATTACTCCCATGGAAGTACACAACTGATACATTAAATATACATAATTCCAGAGGTGGTACAATTAAAGAATGAAGTATAAAATTAAGAGAATCCAGTAATGATCATGGATCGTAATGAAAAAGTTCCATGCAATAAGACCAAAAACCTTTAAAAAGTGTTGTGAAGGAGCCATAGTTATGTAGCGGTGATATAGAAACTAGGGGAAATAATTAGACAGATGTACTATCACCTATTATGAACAAAGAATATGAGTTGAAATTTCATGGATGAAATTTATAAATGGAGGAATAATGTAATAACCAACAATTTTATAAATGATAATTTTCTATTGAAATAAATGTGTTTTATAATATACTATATTGTATTATACATACATTGAAGTCGATAATAATTTACTTCATAAAAAATACCATAACATTATTTAGTAATGAAAATAATTAAAATTCAAAAAATAGAAATAGGAGAAAAATTATAACATATAAAATATAAAATAGGAAAATATGGGTCTCCAAAATCCACTAGAATAATTACCCCCACTATGAACACAATAGAAAAAAAATATTTATAAACTTATCAACATCATACAAAATGGAAATATAGAACCTTGAGAAAAATTTAGTTGAATGTTGAGTGAAATAATTAATTGATATATATAGGAGGTAGTGTGGCCATTGTATCAGTAATGTGAACATTGGAATAGTATCCTAACCATTGAGAATAGAACCTTGACCATTTGGAATAGTAACCTAAATGATGGAATAATAATTTTACCAAAAAAATAAATTTTGATATAAATTATATTTATCATGATTAATATGATTAAATATAAATATTATAATTAAAAATAAATAAATTAATTAAAAAATTATAAAATATATATGCATATTTTTTATAAACTGTTTTTAATATACTTCAAAAAAATTATAATTTTTATATTTAAAAATAAAAATAAAAGTCTTAAAATTTTATTTTGATAAAAATAAAATAATTTTTTAAATCATAACATATTAATTGTCCAATGGTGATATTTTTGTAGTTTTTTTATATATTCAAATATTCTTGAGAAATATAAATAGTATGTCACATTATCGATGTATCTTTAATTACATAATCATGATTTATTTATGACATAATCCTTTATATAAAAAATTATTATGTCATGATATATTTTATATTAAAAATGATTCATTAAAATATAATATAAAAAATATCTATACCTAGAAAAGAACCTTCTATATCCAAAAGTCAAAACTATGTCCCTAAAATAACAAGTTCTCTTTATTTTCCACCTTCCTTTTTAATTAACTAATGAACTCGAATTTGATGGTGTATTTAATGACTAGAACCCATTATATTATTTTTATATATGATTTATGTTATCAAATATTAAATATTACATGTTTTACCTTTCATATAATATTTTAATCTTTATTTTACTCTAAATTTACCCATCTTTTCATTTATAAAAAAACCACTTCCCTCCCCTTGAAAAGCAACTCATTCCCACATTCCAAGACATAACATCTTCTAAAACCATTAGAATAAAGCCCCTTATAATCCTTAGAGATGTTTTGGGAAATCCAACTCCAAGAATCCAAGTATTTTTGGTGTCATACATGAGAATCTAGAACAATGATTAATTTTGTTCCTATGAACTCTACTTTTATTTTCTTCTTATCCTCTTTACATTTTCACCACACATTTCCCAATTAAAAACATATAATGTTAATTATGAAGTATCATATAATAATATGAATTATTTTATCCTATTATATGAATCAAATATACTATATATATAAATTTAATACTTCCCTTTCCTACACTCCTAAAAATTTCATGTCAAAGGTTCGTTAACCACTTATGAAGATATATACAAGTCCATGACATTAACCAACCTCATGTATGGACAATATTAATTATATATAATATATAAATATTTAATTATATCTATTATATATTTCTGTAATAAATTAAAATAATGTATAAATAACATTTAATATAATACTGAAATCGATCAAAAAGGGGAAACCTTTACATAAAACATGATATCAAAATAAATACCTTATAATAGAAGAAATTGATAAATTTAATCAAATGGATATAATTTATAAATAGTGGTAAATATAATAATAATTCAATTAGGAATCAATATATATATATATATATATATATTATTCTTGATGTTCAAATACAACGAAATAAATGCTAGAATAATGTCATAGGGATTCTTTACCCCGAATCCTTTTATTTTAGTTATAAAACATTCATGATATTGTTGGTATTAATACTCCTATATTGTTCCCTAAATACCATTTCACTATTTCTCCCTTTTCATTTTGGTGATGTACATGTTTCCAAATTTATTTTTTAGAAAATATATTTATATTTTAGAGGATCTCTTCATTCCAAAACACATCTTTAACACCTCTTATGTTATATAATCTTCTCACAATAATGATGATTCATGTAATGATTATTGTTTTCCATTTTAATTTGGGAACCCCATGTTTAGAAATGAAATTATGATTTATTGAACCATTATGAAACCTGTTCCTCTTCATGGGATAAATCATGCCAATAATCGCAAAACATTCTACGTGCAATTCATGATTATGTAAGTATTATGATGTGATAGGAGGTCCCAGAAATATATATCCTTCCATTGAATTGGGTAATTGGATGTACATAATGAGAAAATGTGTTATATTATTTTATAATGATGATATATTTTTTCATAATGATGATGTAATTATTATTCACATTAGTTACGCATGAACATTATGTAATATGTGTTCATAACTATGTGTGTTATTTAACCACTATGATAAGATGTTTCATTTTTATGAATTTCCACATTCTATAACATTATCACAGGTTTCCCTTA